>CM060839.1:5807500-7235000 GCA_030762175.1 Metallyticus violacea | reverse complement strand
ATGGTTTCATAGGAAGGGCACTCAATGTGGGCAAAACCCCATTCGGAACGCTTTTGCTTCTACCAACAATGAATTAACAACAGAATGTCTTTTTTTTTAATGGTGTTTAACGCCCGTTCTTACTATTGAGGCATCACAGGCGGTGGACACTAATGATACATGAGATGAAATGATATATTGGGAAAGGATTTTTGTAAGGGAGGAAACGTTCCAGGCCTAAGTTTAGGGTACCTTCCCGGCATTTGCCAGTTATGAGGACTGAGGAAAATCTGAGGAAAAACCCCAATCAGGGAGGGCGGTCCTTGTGGGATTCGAACCCCAGACCTCCCGCTCACGAGTCCGCGTCTTAACGACCTCGGCCACCCGTGGCGGTCGTAAACTTCATGACCACATATTAGATGTTAGTGTTGCCCTCTATTAGTATACAAACGAAGTTACTTATGAACACACCGTCGTAGCTGATCGCGAAATAATTTAAATTAGACCCCGAGTATGAAAAAAGAATCGAACCGAGTTTTTAAACAATAACATTCGAGACGTGTGCAGCAGACATAAGAACAAAAGAACATCGTTCTCCCAGTCCTCGTTTGGTTTTACGATCTGTGTAATAATGCTCTTGGACATGCCGTAACAGGAACAAGGTAATTTTTGTCCGTCTAAAAAATTGGCCTAACTAGACAAAATTCTGTATCAGTGGTGGCAGTGGCGGATCTCCTATTGCGTTCCAATGTTAACAAATTTTCACATCAATCACAAAATACAGCACAGCGTATCATATTTATGTACATATTAAATGAGTTTAAGAATTTCCTGTATTTTTGTCTTGCATTTGAAATATTACTACACACCCTGTATTCTAGAGTCTAAGGCATTTCAAATATGATTTAAAAATACTCTTTTCATTGGTGATCATTAGTTAATTCTGTTTCGTATTACAACGGTGCACAGTTATTAATATCCTATTGGGTAATAAAGTAGACCCGTTGTGAAAACGAGGCTGTTGGAATTCTTCCGTTACTTAGCCAGGAAGAGCCGTGTCCCCGCGCATTATTTCTGCCATTGTAATGAATGGGAGGCGAACCTTGTATTACATGTGAGATAGGTACCTATTTGTTTGGAAAGCGGCAGGAAACAAAGATGGCCACGCCTAAATTGGTTCGCGTGTGCAATGACATGCATTTAACCACACGTAATGTTATGATGCGTGTTGTCTTTCCATTGTTACTGCGACATCTGTATGCAAAGCACGAATGCATAGGCCGCAACAATGTCGCCAATGTTTCACCCCAACTGCTGGACAAATATCTCCGATTTTTTTACATCAAACTGGCAAGAGTGCGTTACATACAAACATGGGGAAAAAACTACATTTTATTAATTGATTTCATAGTAACCAAGTTGAGAATTATTCCACACTTTTATACAACCTGGTTACCATGTAAACAGCACATGTTGTTATATTCCTAATATATAGGAAAGAACTGCACTATATTAACTGTTTCCATAGTAACCAAGTTGAGAATTATTTCATACTTTTATACAACCTGGTTATCATGTAAACAGTACGTGTTGTTATATTCCTAATGTACAGGAAAGAACTGTACTATATTAACTGTTTCCATAGTAACCAAGTTGAGAATTATTTCATACTTTTGTACAACCTGGTTATCATGTAAACAGTACGTGTTGTTATATTCCTAATGTACAGGAAAGAACTGCACTATATTAACTGTTTCCATAGTAATCAAGTTGAGAATTATTTCATACTTTTATACAACCTGGTTATCATGTAAACAGTACGTGTTGTTATATTCCTAATGTACAGGAAAGAACTGCACTATATTAACTGTTTCCATGGCAATGTTGATGGCGCAACAACTTATGACAGATTTCAGTAGCTATACATAAAATTCAGGGGCTCCTGCGTTTTGTAAGGGTCTGTTCCCCATGTTAGCTGGGACATATGTTCACTTGTATATTAATTATTGATATTATACCGTCCCAGAGAGAACAAAATTATACGGTGCGTTCCGGGGAACCGTGACATGAAAACTCTACCATTGTTGTTTGCTCATTCACATTGTTACGTGAGCCTCTTTGCGTGGCTGCTTATTGCCAACCTGTTCAACTTATTGAGCATGTTACATAAACGTACAGTCTTTCCATGACCTGCTAGAATCCAGGATAGAAATTTAAGCAATGCGCGTACCTTCGTCTCTTGTAGGTGGTCGAATTAATTTCTTTATCAAATTTGAGCTTTTTGTTTACGAATGTATAAACTTTAAAGTATTGCTAATTTTACTGACTCTAAATCATTATTAAAAAAAATTATACCTATTATTTCAAAACGGAAACGTAAATGAATATTTTACAAATTTTTAAAAAAAATTTTTGGACTACCTTTAAAAATTTTAAACATGATTAAAGTTTGTGATTACAAATTTGAGTAAGATTCATATTCTGATTATGAACGCGAATTATTTACTTGAAATTTCGTAAGCAAGATCGTTACGTTATAATTCTATATATTATAAGAAATTTAAATAAATCTATAACATTTGTAATTTTAGTCATATAATTTAATGCCCCTGGCTGTATCTAAAACTGCATATTGTTCAAATTGCGAAACTTTATTCTTGTGTCATGTAGTTCTATAATTCTGCAATGCCTCTGTAAATCGCGGAATGTGTTTCAAAACATCTCCGATCTAGCAGAGAAAGCGGGCCATTAGGTGTGAAATCTGATGCCTTTTCTACAAAAGACCAATAATTTGGTATGAAATCCTAACATTTTGCTGTTCACGCTTGTTATCTGCCTGTCGTGAACCACAGTCACGATCATCAAAGCAAAATGTCATGACGTTTCTCTCTGCGAGCTGGTTTATGTCCTGCTGGTACGATCTCCAAAATATACCAATTTTATAATTTTCAAATTTAAATTTTTTCACATTTTTGTTCAGAAATTTATACTATAATTTTTTTGTAATATTATAATGCATATTTCCCGAATTTTTAAATATTTTATCTGAAAATTTTAAGCAAAAAAAAAACCCCCATAATATTTTTCAAATATTAGAACAGTTTTTAAGAAATCGTGTAAACATCATAAAATTATATATAATTTTCACTAAATACTGAGAACTACTTAAATAAGTACATATTGTTTGAGAAATATATTTTCGAAAAAATCAAATTTATGAAAGTATATGAAATATTACATTTCAAAATAAAATAATTAACAATTTTAACTGTGCTTATTAAAAAATTGAAATGCTGCAAACTAGATTATCAGAACACTTAATATTAAAGGCATTATAATGATCTATTCCAAAGCTTAAAGTTAATATATATTTCAATAACAGTCCCTAAAAAACTGATACATTTTTCAAAATATTATCTATAATTTTAAATATCATTTTTTTATTTGTTAAAAATATTTTCACTTATATTAATTCTTACTAACACCTGAATCCCAAAACAATAATATTTTAGATATTTACTATTATCATGATTTAGGACACCACAATATTTTCCCCTTTGAATCAGATTTTTAGAAAAAAAAAAAAAAAAGACCGCAATTTGATGGTGAATTAAAATAATAGCATAAATATTGTTTTTCGTTTAACTTTCTCCCAAGAATAGTAGGTTTTTTGTCATCAACTTGCAGAACGTAATTCAGGTATCATGGCCCCCTGCTGAAATTCCGCGGATCATAAAACAAACGAGGATCGGAACTAATCTAATTGGTCGCGCCGCGCGTGTGTCTTGTTCCCACCAGCAGTGCTTCCCTCTGGAAGCAGCCACACTGAATAAATTTTACGGCCATTTGCGATCAAATAGCCTCGGCACAAGGCACCAATGTTCATTGGAGCGGCAGAGCTCTGCTATATTGCTCCTGCAAGGGATGCTGCCCCAGCGGGCAAGAGCGGCTCACGAGAAATTGTACATTTTCACAAAATTGTCTTATCAGAACATAAATTTAAACTTTTTTTATGTTCTGTTGTTATTTTTGCGATGTTTTCACTTACCACCCACCTCAGAAGTCGCATAGATAACGAGAGTTCCATGAACAATGGAATGTCATTTTATCAAATGAACCGGAATCCGTATGCGCCTAAAGTTACCTCATTTTATCATTTTAACACGAAAAAGAAATACCAGAAATTAATCACATCCACTTTGCAAAGATTATCAAATATTTAACGTTTGGTACCTTAAAAAACAAATGACTCCTTATTAGAGGCAATATCGACAACGTATTGTGACCTTAACAATATTTCACTAAACCAACCATACAAAGAAAATGACTCCAGTCATTTTACATTTTTGTTTAACGCCCGTTCTTACTACCGAGGCACCACAGGCGTTTCTTTAACAATGACAGAATACATAAATATATTACTACTCTTTGCAACAATGTGATTCCATCTGATTGTTAGAAACCCAAATGTTTATAGTAGTCATATTTGTAATTAAATATTTAAAATTCTTTCGATTCCACGTATTAGTAAATATTCTTAAATTTGTTACTGAAAAACATTGTTGTCATGTAACAATATCTATTAAAGGTGTGTTTGTATGTTCGTAACTGGAATAATACAAACTTTCTTCCTATTGTCAAAAAATTAACGCACACAGCAGCATAACGAAGTAATTACATTCGTGCCCGCAACAATGAGAACAATCTTCTAATTCTTACTAGAGTGTGCAATATAAACACAACAATATGTATACCATTCTAACTGTTTCTAATAACAGTTAATAATACAGCCACAACAATGTGCATAACATTCTAAATATCATCAGATTTAACAGTATAAACACCACTACAATGTGTACGCCATTCTAAATATCACCAGATTTAATAGTATAAACACTTCAACAATGTGTAAAGCTTTTTAAATATTAGCACATTTAAAGTATAAACACCACAATAATGTGTACAGCCTTGTAATTGTTACCAGAGTTAATAGTACAACTATCACAACAATGTGAACACCATTCTAAATAGTAGCACATTAACAGTGTAAATACACAACAATGTGTACAGCCTTCTAATTGCGTTATCAGTACAACTACCACAACAATGTGAGACCCTTTCTAAACATTGCCAGAGTTATCATTTTATGAATAACAATGTGAAAGCCTTTCTAATTGTTACCAGAGTGCATGGACAACAATGTGATTGCATGCCGCTGCGACTGTCACATGTCCCACTGTTGCGCTCAGGCTCGACGTCTATCTATTGCCCATATTGGTAGGATGAAGGGAGGGGGTGCGTTTTAAAGAATGGGGTGCCCCCGCTGTGACTGTTGACACAAAGACTGATCCAGCGCCCCATTCAACTTTATATAATGGATTTAAATCTGTTCCTTTAAAAGGGGGAATGCCGTGAGGGTAAAATTTGTTTCCAGAAGGTCGCCTTTCTCAAACACAAGACCCGTGTTAATGTCGGAATAAACAAACCCGTCATCACTTCTTGACGCCAGCGAGTGAGCTTGTGCTTTAAGAAATATTTCGGCTTCCTGAAGCCACTTTAATTGTGACGTAAAACACGCCTCAGCTTGATGTATCGTACCTTGGCAACAATGCTTCATTGTTGATGGCTTTTTGAAAGAGTGCAAACCTCGTAACAATATGCATGCCCCCATTGTTGAGGGGGAGGGGGTGCAATTAGTGGCCCATTAAGCGGAGTGGGGCTCTGTGTCGAGGAACTTGCTGCGTGACCGTGCTGCACTGAAGCCCCACCTGCCGGTGGGCGTGGCTCCCTCATCAAGTTGACCAATCAGTGAACAGCTGGGGCGGAACTCTCCACGACGTTACATTAGTGGTACTTCTTTTGTTTTGCATTTTCTGTCTCTGTGATGGGAGCAGTAACCGGCTTGAGCTAGCGGCCTGTTACGGCATAACATTTTATATTTCATCTGTAGACATGAAATGTTTTGCTGTTTTTACAAAATTTTGTAAATCAAATGCGTTTACAATTGAATTTTTTTTTAATTGTAAATGTTGGTTTATTAGAAAGGTCTGAAATAAATAAACAGTAATACTATTTCGATCATTAATGGAATTAATTATACATTGCATACTGTCATTAACTGAGCAGCCTTTTGTTTCTATATAGAGCAATGTTGTTTTTATCAATTTGGAATTTACATTTTTTTTTTTCGCAAAAATATTTTTTGTAATGAAAAATGCAGTCGTACCTTATAAACAGTAAATAAATCCAATTGGGACATTCCATAAGTAGTGAGCAATTTTTGTTTCGTTCAAAACGGGCCTGGAATTCAGAAACCGTTCAAATAATAAAAAGTTACAATACACTGGAAAAGCAGTTTGTTAAATGAATGGGTGCTCTCGAACTCGGCACTTAGACGAACTGCCCTGCATTCTTATAATCTCTTGAGAAGTTGCCAAAAAGTCTGCTGCATATTTTCGCTCAAATGTCTATCATGAACATCCAAAAACTTTCATTAAACTATCTGATAGGTGTTATCAGTTGTTGCCAAATTAATAGATGTAACAGCTTGCGACACTTAAACGTTGGATGGAAGATCTGCAGTTGGGCCGCGGTGCCCTGCAGCTGAAGAAGGGGCTGGCCGGAGGACGCCCCGCTGAGGCACGCGACGTCTTACCCGTCAATTCTGGGACAAAAGGGCGCAACTGGGTAATGATATAGCAGCTCAGAACGGGGAACCCCCACTGGAGACTTTAACTCTATTGTTTACAATGGCTCCGCAGGAAATTGTTAGATCGCTTTGTGAGACACAATTATTTTTATAGCCCCTTGCAGCGAAAGGTTTCTCGAGTAAAGTTCGCCAGTTGCTGAAGCGATTAAAGGATTCGTCTACACTTGTTGAAGGTTTCGTTTTAAAGTTCTGATAGAACTTCTTCCGTAAAGAAGATGAGATGCATGGCTGTTATGTACACTTTCTTCACAGTGTGAATAATAAAGCAAAGCACAGGAGTTATCCCAAATAACATTGATGAAATAGAGATACACCTATATTGAAAAAAGCCCCCACAAAGTGCAAGTGTTGGACGAGTGTGTCATACATCCATCAATCAGATTACCCACAAATTTCGTAAACATTTTGGATAATATTGTTCAAGAAAATCACAAACTCAACTAATAACTTAATGATTCATTACTTTTGATAGAACTGAAACCCAAATAGTCAATAATCTTCAAAATACCTCTCAATAAATTCATTTCTTATGTTTAATCATGTCATCTTCAAATGATGTAGTAGGTCTTTATAAACTATCAGTGATAGATGTCCTTTCATGTGTATGAAAATGTCAATTGAGCAAGGCCTTCCGGTTTTGAAAAAGTGTTAAATGGATTGAGAGGCAACGTTTCATGCAGTGATTTTCTAACTTTAAACCAGTCACAAACACTTGAGCGTTTGACATAAATAGTTTGACATCAGCATCACAAATTTCCGCAATTTTTTTGAATTTCAAACAAAAATATCCTATAAGGATATTGAAGACGTCTTATGGTATGTTCCCCAGCATTTTTACATTCCTACATTAGTATTAAGAGTGACGAAAATGATACATAGACATCTTAGAAAATTTGGCAACGAAGAATTTGTACTGAGTTTTTGTATTGCCAGCCCAACAGTCTCCGACACAGGAGTAAATGGGGGAGGGATTGGGTGTCATTTTCTCAGGTGCTCAAAAATCTAATAGAGGCAATCAAAACGCGAAATTGTTGATACATCCATCCAGTCTATTGTCCTTGACCAAGGTAAGTGCCACATACAAACTACAGGATTGTTCCAAATGAATTTAACTGCTTTGTTGCTTACGATGACTAGCCAATAAAGGCTGCAAATGTTGTTGTTGTTGTTTTTTTTTTTTTTTTTTTTTTTACTAAGTACACTAGGAAGGGCCAAATTGGGTTTTTGACATTGTCTTCAGAACCGTCTTCACCTCCTTCATGACCGTATTTTTTGATGAATCAACACACTGGTCCCACAGCTCGCTTTTTAAGACCAGGGGACAAAAAAAAAAAAAATGCACAGAGCTAGACCAACGATTTGTAGAGGGTGGAGCAATTCAATGTTTTTTCTGGCCAACTAGATAGCTGCAGCGCAGGGCGTTTCGTCGTTGTGCCAATCGTACAAACTTGTTTTTATTTGGTGCCGGAGAAACAGGTGATTTCTATTTTCGGGATCGTAATGGTGATGCCAAGTTTCAACACTTGTAATGATGGAATTCAAGTATATTTCGCCATGCTCCGCTTTGACCGCCACGGGTGCCCGAGGTCATTAATCCACTAGTACAAAGGAATTTGTACCTCTTAATGTGAATCGCTCAGCTGGTAGCATCGGTTCTAAAGGAGGTTCTGTAATTAGCAGGAAAAGCACAGTGGGGTTAAGTATGTTGATATAATCAGAGAAAACTTCACAAGAAGAGCGTTTAAAAGAAACATTCAAAAAGTTTTGCAAGTGTCACCTCAAAGTCCAAGCTAAAGACTAAATTCGAAAACTTTTCCTCACAATCCTTCAAAGTACTCTCCACACACAGTTGTAGACGGTGCAACCACTTGTCAAAAGCACTGACTGAGATATTGTCAACAGAACTGAATTTATAGCTTGAGCAAGGTCTGCACTCGTTTAAAAGATTTGTCAGCAATGCAAAATTTCACAACACGGTGCAAGGTCCGAGCTATAGGATGGATGGTCAAGCAACTGGACTTTGACGACTTCCTGTTTCCTCAAATTTGCAGCTGTTCTGTGAGGAGACGCATTGTCGTGCAAAAGCAACAGACTTGAACTTCCTGACTTTGGACGCCGCCGCCTCAGTTCTTCAAATAAAGGATCCAAAATATAAGTGACATAGTATTCTCCATTCATTGTCATTCCTTCTGACATACAGTCAACCACATAGTTGAAGAAAACAGTGAACATTCGCTTCCGAGAACTAAAATCTTGTGAAGAACAACTAACTGGTCTTGAGTCATTCTCATTTACCCACACGCAGTTCTGAGCTTTATTTGGGGAGTGGTATAGAAATAAAACCAACTTTCATCACCAGTGCACATATCTGTCAAACGTTTAGAACATTTGGTGTAAACATGCTCAGCAGTTTACTTGTACATTCCTTTCTCCTCTTCTTCTCTTCATTGGTTAGGGAATGGGGAATCTATTTTGCACAGTTTTTTGCAGCTTTAAATATTCATGGAGTATACTGTCAATGCTGCCAATACTTCAATACTTAGTAATTCAACAGTAATATGTCGATTTTCCTCTACCAAGTTCCTCACTCTTTGAATTGTTCTCTCGTTCACAGCTTCCAGAGACCGGCCAGAGCGAGGGTTGTCTTTCAAAGTCTCTCGCCCTTCTTCAGATGATGGAATACATCGTACAATGATATCAAATGAACACTCTTGATCACCATGAACAGCTACCAAGTCCTCATTTCTCAGTAAGCTTATAGCATGTGAAAATGTTTTTTTTTTTTTTTTTTTTTAACAAATATTCATGATTTTACACCTGCTATAGTTTAAGGTTCATTGTTGGCAGCTGCTTTAGTTACATTTTTGCAGACAATATTGTCCAAATAAGGACAGTTGCAAAACTTTTTAAGCCCTTCTGACATTGTACTTAACAGGAACGGTCGATAACCATAACTTGCAAATATGGGGCACAGAAACCCTTGAGCCAACATCTCTCCCCTGAGCTGGGATAACCTAAAATGTTATCAGAGGGCTCTCCTTTTCTGGCCAGATATGCAAAGCATGATATTCTAATCGGAACAATATTTTTAACATCAAATGTAGTCATCATTGCCTCTGCCAAAATTATGGAAGACTGTGTATTCCATTCTAATGCATTTCTTTAAGGCGGGAAGCAAAATATTCATCCAATAAAGTTTCCAAACCGGCAAAGATTCGTAGTTGCTCTCCTCGGGAAAGTATGACAGATGCACCCTCTCTCAACCAAGGCAGATAATGATTTTATGAGCCAGCTTGGTTGTATGTGCTTGAAGGATCCACTTCTCGTCAAATGGAAGCAGCCTATCAAGAAAAAAAATCCTCTTGCTGACTAACAATGTAAAACAGCCCTCAGCTTGTAAACTCGTGTGGAACCCCAAGACCGAATTAATACGAGGGTATTTCAAATTTAAATTAACTTTTGTTCTCTATGCTAGGAAAGAGTGGTGGGGCCATGGTGGTATTAAGTGGGGATTCGTCAGTAGCACTATGCCTGAGCAAGAGTTTGCACCGTCTATTGTGCAACGGATCATTCTACACTTTCTAATCAAAGAGATTTTGTCCAAACTTCGGGCATAGTTAGAAGCTACTTTTTCATTTGACTGGCACAAGAAGCCCCTCAGCAGTCGTGATGCAGTGACCACTGACGAGTTTTGTGGCGTTATGGAACAGATCAACGCCTAAGTGTGCTCAAAATCGCTTCTTTCTGAAGAATTAGGGTTTCGGAAAGTGTCGGCGAGATGGATCCCACGCCTCGTCACTAATGAATAGAAAAATGATCCAAAGGACATCAATGAGAGGCTTCCGGATCAGTTTGAGGAAGAAGATGAGCTGTTGTGTGTTGTGGTGAGACGTGGGTACATTTCCGAAAACAAGTGTGAAGTGGAGAAGCAGAGGGAAAGGTCAAAACTCACCAATCAAAAAAGTGTTTTGGGGCTCAATTTCCTTCACAAAGGAAGAGTTATGAATGCGGCATATTACTGCAAACTGTTGCACGACATGATATCTTGCAAGACAACGCGAAGTCGCATACAGCAGCCATAAACCGGCATTAATTAAAGAAAATTCACTGGATATCCCTAAAAAAACTCTCCTTACACTCCCAATGTATCTCCCTCCGGACCATAAAAGGAGGCAATGGTGGTGAAGCGACGACACAGAGATTGAGCACTTTGTGCATAGTTGACTGTTGACGCGCTCATATTCTCTCTTTGAGGAGGTAATAAAATGAAAGAAGTTATGTAAAAGGTGTTATAATTTGTTTTTGTGATTATATTTGATAAAATGCATTTATTTTTAAAAATGTCCGGTTTATATTTGAATTAGTCTCATCATATGGTTTCTACACTGACATCGAATTGCTGTGCCCCTTCCTCACAAGTCTGGCTGTTGTTAGCCTTAATACAGTCTCGTTATTCATTGTTACTGATCTTCCTGTCACCTTCCTGTCACCTCGCAACCACATCATCAGCACTGAACTGCAGTTGCATTTTTTCCCCAGTTTAAATTCATAAAGAAAAATCTGCGGGGTGTTCATGTTTGACTGCGCTGCACTGGGACAAATTTAACAGTCAAACTCTCGGTAACTATAAGCGTTTTTAGTGCGTATTTACTTTTTTCCACAGCTTGAACATCAGGAATAAATCAGCAGAGCTTTTTGGTCAACTGTAACGCAATTAGAAGAAGAATCCAAAAACTACTTGTTACAACAAGATGGTGCATCACCTCATCATCACAATAAAGTCCGGCATTACTTAAACCTGCCTTACTGTTGCCTCATTGGCCGTAGTACGTTACTCAACAAACACCCGACCCTGTGAGTTTTGTCTGATGGTGTGTGAAAAATGTAATCTGAACCTCTGACTCAAAATCTATCAGTTGACATACTGCAAGAACTTGACATATATCGTGTGGCACTGGTTGTAATTTAAGTAAACTGAGGGAGGTTTTCTTTAATCCATATATACCTCAAACTTTTTTGTAGTTCTGAAAATACGTTAAATTAAATAATTTATTTAAATAAGTGCAAAGAAACGGCAATTTGACTGTAGCGTGTCTCAGAAGTTGAGAGAGGCTGGTAACATTTGCGATGATTGGGGGACACAGAGATTTCCAGAAGCTCCGAGCACCACACCTACCTATCATCTCAGCACGAGCTCGCCCCGGAGGTTACCAGATGTTGCCACCCTCAGCCACTCCTACGTCGTGTTCCCCTTCTGACAGCATCACCCTTCATCCCAACCTACTCCTTTCTCTCTTTACATTATTACTACACAAAAATAGCGACGCTTCCGTCCTTTTCATGCGATGTGTTGTCCATTATCTCAGCACAATGCGCTCTTTCTGCAGACGTGAATTCTCCCGATGGATGGGCGGGTTATGAACGGGTTTCCTTCTTTGTACAGCTACCGGAAGTCGCAGATTTGTTGCGTCGGTTACAACTTCCTTTCTTCTTCTTCTGAACCGGTCATATTTCTCTTATAATGCGTCATTTACCTCATCTTCCGTTTTGTTCAATAATTCTGCTCTCTTTTGTCTGGTCCACGATCATTCTCTAAAAGCTCTTGGCTTCTTTTTAACTTAAATCATTACTCATTACATTATTTCTGTATTATTTTTACCGCCACGGGTGGTCGAGGTCGTTAAGGCTCAGACTCGTGAGTGGGAGGTCTGGTGTTCGAATTCCGCCAGGACAAACTCCCTGACTGAGGTTTTTTCCCCCAGGTTTTCCTCAGTCCTCATAAATGGCAAATGCCTGAGGAGGTGCCCTAAAACTTAGGCCTGAAACGTTTCCTTCCTTAAAAAAATTCTTTCCCAATATATCATTTCATCTCATGTATCATCAGTGTCCACCACCTGTGGTGTCTCAGTAGTTAACACTATTCATTCTTTTATTTTTATCACTTTTCCTTCTGTTCAACGCTATTCTTTAAATACTTGCGTTCTTTTCATTATTAATTTACGTTCTATACTTTTGGCCTTAATAATTTCATTTTTTTTCACCTTCGTTCCTTTTTCTTTTTGTTTCTTTGTTCTTCAAATTTTCCCTTCTCGTCTTTATTTATTTATTATTTTTTCCATAATCCCTTTTAATTATCCTTCTTCTTTTTTAATTTTACATATTTTTGCTCTTTTTCTTTAATCACGTTCGTTTAATATTTTATTTCTCTTCGTAATTTAGTACTTGCCTTTTTTTTAATAATGTTTAACGCCCGTTTTTACTACTGAGGCATCACATACGTTGGACACTGATGATACATGAAATGAAACGATAAATTGGGAAAGGGTTTTTTAAGGAAGGAAACGTTCCACGCCCAAGTTTACGGTACCTACTCGTCATTTGCCATTTATAGGACTGAGAAAAACCTCAGTCAGGAAGAATGGTCCTGGCGGGAATCGAACATCAGACCTACCGCTCACAAAATCGCGCCTTAACGACCTCTGCCACCCGTGGGGTATACTTACGCACTTCTTTCCTTTTTGAAATGTTCTTTTTCCATTTTTCGCCCTTCATACTCTTTTCTGTCAATTCTTTTGTTATCTTTTACCACTGGTGAACGGGTGGTTTGTGTTTCGATTCCCACTAGAACCGTCTTCTTTGAACTAAGTTTTTTTTCCAGGCTTTTCTCAGTACTCATCATTGGCAGATGCCCGGGAGATATTCTAACCCTAACTTAATACTTCCTATTATGTACCACAAGTGTCCACACATGTGATGCCTCAGTACAGAAAAGGGACGTTAAACTCTAATTAAAAAAGTAAACAAATAAAATAACATTTTCTAGTGAGAAACTTCAATATTACTTTAACATATCATCTCATTCCTTCACCATTACATTACCAATACTTACAAAACAAAAAACTGAGAAACTATGTTCCATTTTTATTGCAGGAAGGTAGGCCTCTCGATATCGCTCTCTTCTCACCTCAGAACATCTGGTTTTAATTAACGTACATTGTTAAGCCCAATGTGATAGCCAAACAACTCATTGGTTGCCATGACAACTCATTCACTAACGCTATATTCATTATCTGTTCCAGATGTTGGCAGACCTGTGATGAAGGAATTTTCCCACGTTGGCCGCATCTGTTGTACCTGAGATTTCCACAGGTAACGGTTCTGAATCAAAATCAGAGGGTGGTGAAACAAGAATATCATCTTGGCTTAGTGGTTAGTTCAATTTAGTACATTTACTGACAAATAGTGAATAATATGCAAATAAAATATGAAAATTCTTAGAAAACATTAAAAGTTTAAATATAGCTTGTTATACTTCAAAATTCAAGGAAATTTGAACTAGATAAAATACTTATAAAAACGCTAAACTTGATTACAGAAATTAATAAAAATCTAATTTTACGAAAAAAGGGACAAACTTAAAAAACTTATCAAATATTTGTAAAAACAATATATAAATTGTTCCCTAGGATCCATTTCTTTGCCTTAAATTAACCGTTCAGTGCCTGCTGAAGATTTCCTAGCATAAAGCAGGCCATGGCGGAGTTTGAAAAATGTTTATGGAGATCAAGGGGCGAATACACTGCCTCCTACCGTATAAATCTGGAGGTGACATTTCTGTAGGGCCGAAGTTTGTCCCTTTTCGCTCGGCAGTATGAAATATTGCGTTAAATATATTTATGGACCAGGTTGAAATATGAAGTAGCACAAGAGATAAAAGGGGAAGCACAGGGCATGCAAATGTACTCCGGACATCAGTGTCGCCAACTGGACGCCATCAGTTTTCCCTAGTCTTTTGTGCAATTCTTTCTTGGACTCTGTTGCATAGAAAGGGAGTGCGCGGAAATATTTCCGTCATATAATGGGAAAAATTTATAGTCCCAGAAATGAAATATTGTGGAGGAAAGTTCTGAAAATAATACGGGCTTCTTAGAGAAGTTGTGTTAGAACTGCGTTGAATTTTGAGGCGTTCTTAAAGAATGAATATCTGTGTTTAAAATTGCTTATGTTTTACAAATTTCCTGCGATATTTTTCCCACAAAATAAATTTTTGGCCATGTTTTAAGCGAAAAAATTTTTCATTTATTTTTATTTTCAAAATTAATATTTAAATATTAAAGAAGCAGTATAGTTAGACATGCTTAGCGAACAATAGGCAACGTTTAAAGCTTCTTTTCTCATTATGGAGTCAATAATTGTCAAATACAACTTCTTTGTATATTCGTTAAATAACTAAAGTTCGTAATATCGAGAAAAAAAAGATGGAACTATAACTCCAATTAATATTATATTATCTTTGCGTTTAGTTATGAACCCTTCTAATAAGAAAATTTAAATATTAAAAATAGTTATTTTCCAATAATCGCAAAATAGTAAATGCATTCTTTTAAAAACACTTTTACAGAGGTTCGTAAAAAGTACAATAATTCTTAGGGTGCATAAAACAATGGTTTTTATATTTTTTATTTTTATTTATTTTTTTAAGGTTTACCATTTGTATTTTCAGCTTTGAGAATAATATACAAATAAAGTTTACGAATATACACTTACAAGGTTTACTACATTATTACAAAAAATAAATTACATTTACCAAAAGCAGTGTTCATATTTCATGCAGATAATAAATTTAGTATGTTACATTACTGTAAGTTGGACCAAATTTTCTTTTTTCTATTGGTAAAGCTGCGGAAAATATTCATTTTTGCAAACATGTTTTCCTAGCTTATAAATAAATGATTCTGGGTTTCATTCCAATTAAAGCTTCTTTATGGAGACTGTGGAATAAATTATGCTTTTTATTTAGTGCCCAAGATAAAAACAATTTTTGTAAAAAATAAATTTGAAAAAATTAAGTCATTTCTCTGCATTATTCACAACGATATCAGGTTTTCAATTTTGATTTTTCTCAGCATTTATATTGGTTTTATTTATCGATTTTGATAAACGTCGTTTCAAAAATTAGTATTTCAGAGAAAACTTTGAAAAATTATACGGTCTACTTTCTGTACCTAGCTTACTTCAAGCTATAAGGGTGATAGCGGTTATATTGCTAACAAATTTAAATATTCTGTCTATAAAGACAGAAAAATGTGCATGAATGCAGAAAAATAAGTTTTCGTAAAAAAATAAAAAGTAATTTCTAAAAACCATGTTCCAGAATAAATATAGTTACATTTTTGCGAATTCCGAAAGAATTGAGGTAATTATTGAGATTGTGGCCGCGAAAAGATTTTTTTTTTTTCAATTATCCATCGATCTTACTACGGACCGCAAATGATTTAAAAATGTTATTCATATATATAATACATGGGTGCCAAAAAATGTATACACACTTCAAGCAAAGAAAAAACTGTGTTAACATAACAAAACTGAATTCACACAAACAGAAAATGATGAGCACTAATCATCTTAGACTTTTACAGTTACAACAGTTGCTGAAAATGCCCACATCGACGTCGATACACTTCTGAGTACGTTGAACTACTGATTGAGCAACGTTTGCGAAAGTGTCCTCAGCACATGCCGTTTCAATTTCTTCCCGAAGTGCTGTCAGTGTAGCTGGTTTTCTACGGTATACAACATCCTTAAGAGTCCCCCATAGGTAGAAGTCCAACGGAGTTAGATCCGGAGAACGCGGTGTAAACTCAATCGGACCTCTTCGTCCTATCCAGTGCCTTGAACACGTGGCTTGTTGCTGTGCCAGGTCTCCCAGATCTGCCCTTGTGAACATCGCATACGGTACCACGAGTCTCAAATCTGTCTCGAATGCGTGCAATTGTTACTCGCGTTGGCGGTTCTGTTCTGTACACACGTCTCCATTGCCTTTGAACTTCAACAACATTCTCGGTTTTCCAATACCACTTTAAAATTGCTTTCCGCTGTTCAAACGATAATCTTGGCTCCATTTTGTTGCAGCAACGCTATCATAGCGTAATGTGAGTCACATCTGTTTACAGAACATCATACTACACATTACTGTTGTTTTTCGGTACAACTTTGAAATATATTAAATAGATATCTACTGTGAAAGTGTGTATACATTTTTTTGGCACTCTCGATATATATCTAGGTATGTGTGTGTGTTTTAACGGGCTCTAGCGGCCACACTTTTTGTTTTTTCTTAACGAAACTCGGCATATAACAATCAATTAACAAACAATTCATCGAGTTCGTAGCCAGAAAAATTGGACCAATAAAAATCGGAATTAATTTAAAGCGAACTTTTAAAAATTATTCCAGCATTCGCAACAAATCTCAGTATATGGCATTAAAATAAAGTAATAAAAATAATTCATGAAATTTAGCGAAATCAAACTATTAGGAGTGGAGATTTATCTGAAACCCAAAATGTAAAAATCGCTCGATCGGCACCAATTTTTGGCAACAAAATTCTGTATATACCATTTAAATAAAATAATAAAAATAATTTCTGAAAATCGGTTTATTAGAAGTAGGGTAGGTTGCTAATTGTTCTGTATTGTCAGAAACTATTATAGTATAACAAGTCAAATGGAAAAAGGCAATATAATGGAAAACTATGCTACATTAAAAATATAATTTGCATTGTATAATGCATTAACCAACAAAGGATGATGTGTAGCTTTCTTTAGTGTTAAATAAGAGCATTTCCTGAATATTTATGGAAGATAATAAAACAGTTTGACAGAAGAAACCTAAAAAACTATTCTGGAATTTAGAATGAAGAGGTTAAACTATACATACCAGTATTTGAACAAAGTGTAACACTATTTATATTATCCTTGACAAATAATAAACAATTAAGCATGTATATATATATATATATATATATATATAGGAAAATAAAAATAAAGTAACACTATTAACAATGTAACAAATTAACAGTAATTATAAAAATAGAAAAGGATAAAACACTAAGAAAAAGTCACACTAGAGATCGCTATCTTCGAACTCGTGGAGTCCTTCTATGGCAAGAAGGCAAGTGAAATATGGATGGCAAAGTCCAAATACCTAAGTAAATAAAAAGTGGCTTACAATGAAATTTGGAATATACTTCGCAAATCTAGCGACTTTTATTTGTGTTGTGTGTGTGAAACAAAAAGTTTAATTGCTAAAGGATGATTACCCCAAAAAGAACGAATAAATATGAGAAAAGTAAATCTTCATTAATAGGTCCTTTGTAACACTGTAACTTAAAATTCATAACGTAAAAAGCTCACCTGTGATCTTTTTGGAAATACAATTAATATATGGAATCAATATAAATGGACATCTTGGAAGCTTCAGTGCCAGTATTGGATTTAAATTGAATATCCGTGGTTTTGCTATTGTTTATGCTTTACTGGCATTGCACAAATCATTAAAAATAGAGGACTTCATATATAACTTGGTTTTTACAGTATTTTCAACTTTATCATATAAAATAATAGCTGGATATAAGAAGAAGTTTAGATTTGGCTCACAAAGAGATGAAGGAAGATCATTAATATAAATAATAAAGTGTATGATCAGAAAGTGTCAAAAACCTTAGAAATGTTATCATCGTTTATATTTTCCAAACTTTCCTTAAAAAAAGAATTCTAGGTGCTTAAACCATTTCTAAAAACATATCTTTTGTTAGACAAAGAATTATTTTCAAAACAAGTAACAATCGACTTGCGCAATAGATTTCAAAGACGTTGGCAGCTATGTTATTATAACTGAATACAGAACTTGAAAAAAGTGCTCTAGCATTAAAAAATATATATAAGTAATTTTACACTTGAAATTTTTTTTTAATTTTGAAATTGAACTTTTTAATTTAATGGCGTCAGTCAATAATTTTCTACTGGCCTCAATTTGTTTTTGTACAAAGAAATGTCGGTATTAAGATGAAATAGTAAAATAAAAAAAGATTAATTTGCGAATCATCAAAATTTACTACTTTTTGGAAATGTATACATATATGTAATAAAAATCCAAAATAAAAGATAAAATCGTTTTTCAATACGAGAAAATACTTTGCAATCTCTTATATTTAAAAGTCAGAATGTTTTATTTTTATTTAGTCCTAAATTGGGCTTAAATATAAAACCACGTTTATTTCTTAAGTTAATAATTAATAAGCAGTTCATAATCACGTAAGGCGTATCATACCTAGATACGTTATATTATATTATCAGTAAACGTTAACTTTATTTGTTTTTACTACAATAAAATTTAAATGAAGTTTCAAAGCCGCTAAATCGTTATCTATTATTAATCGAAAATAATGCAAAAAATGAAAAGATATGCAACTTTCAATGTATATTGTTCATTATGTATATTTACTTAGTACATTGTAATAGTTTTTAAATAGTAACATGTTTTTGTTTTATTGAAACATATGAACGTCATCTTAAATACACAATGTAACTCGAAACTTTCTGTTGTTTCTCTCTATTTTAGTGAATGTAAAGAAGATATCAAGGACTCAGTTCATAAACATGGTTACATTTAAAAATGTTATAAATATCCACACAGTAAGTAGCTTTGTCCACCAGTAGTTATATATTTCATTTAATTAACAAATACATATATTTTTGTAGTTTAATCTCAAAAATAATCATTTAAAAGAAAAAAAATCCGTCACACAGGAGCTGCATAAACTACGCGAAATCCTTAGAAACTTGAATAACTTTAAAAAGGAACATAAAATTCAAATTATGATCTTATTAATTAATGAAATGAAATAAATTATGACATTACTATGTGGTATTAGGGGAATGAAATTAGAATTCTGGCAATCTATAAGTATCACAAAAGAGAAACCATATTTTGGAATAATAATAATAATAATAATAATAATAATAATAATAATAATAATAATAATAATAATAATAATAATAAATTATTATTGTTATTATTATTATTCGGATATTCAATCACAAAAATTAATTATATATTATTAATTAATTAAATTAAATATATAGTCACTGATAGACAAAGCTATACTGTGTGAGTATTTGTAAACATTTTTAAATGTAACCATGGTTACGAACTGAACCCTTGATATCGTCTTTACATTCAGAGAGAAACAACAGAAAGTTTCGAGTTACATTCTGTATTTAAGATGATGTTCATATGTTTCAATAAAATAAAAACATGTTACTATTTAAAAACAATTGCAATGTACAAAGTAAATAAAACAATTGAAAGTTACATCGATTTTCAGTGGCTTTGAAATTTAATTTAAATGTTATTAACATGTAACGTAAACGATTTCTGAAGGTTATTACAGAGCGCTCTTACATACAAATATAATTCTCATACACATATTAGATTAATATTTCACATTTGATATCTTCACGACGATATTTTATTATATGTAAAACTTATGTAACGTTATAAATACAGATCATATGCTGGGTTACTTTTTCTTTTTTGTTTTAAAACATTATAGAGAAAATTAAACACAAAGCGGTATTTAAATTTCGGTTTTCAATTATCTCTATACTCTTACAACTCGGATTTATCTAATTTTCAGAAAATATATTTTTCATTTTATTTAAATGGTATATATAGAATTTTGTTGTGGAAAAAAATAAAACAAACATTGGTTAGAACGTTTATTAAAATTTGGGTTTCAAGTAAACCCTCATTCCAAATGGCGTGAGTTGCTTGATTTTCAGAAACTATTACTTTTATTTTATTTAAATGGTAATTCGGAGTTTTATTACAAAAAAACAAATATTAGTGACGCTAGAGCGATTTTTAAATTTTGGGTTTTAAGTAAACCTCCACTGCTAATAATCTAACTTCATTGATTTGCAGAATCTATTTTTCTTTTTTGAATTTAAATAGCAATACCGATTTTTTTAAAATTAAAATGTGGCAGCTAGAATGATTTTTAATTTTGGTAAAACCTCACTCTTTACAATTCGTTTTTCATACACACCCCCACTCCTAATTACGCGATTTCTCAGATTTTCAGAAACTGTTTTCGTTCATTTATTTTAATGGCATATACAGAGGTTCGTCAAAAAAAAAAATAATAAAATAAAAATTGCGGCCACCAAAGCGATTTTTAAATTTTCGTTTTAGGTTAAACTCGCCCCTCCTGTCCCCATGATCGATTATATGCCGTTAACACACACACACACAATGAAAAATAATGTCACACTAATGTAACTAAATTAAGAATAATTAGAAAAGCAGAAAAGGATAAAACACTAAGAAAAAATCACAGATTTACACACAAACTCACTCAGGAACAAAAAAAAAAAAAAAAAAAAAAAAAAAAAAAAAAAAAAATCTGGACACTTCTATATTTGCTTATATTTTGCTCTTAATTTTTATATTTTGTTTTTGAATATTTTAAAATGAAAGAATGCCCACTTAAACCATTGTTTTATTAAGCACCTTAAATTACACCAATAGAAACCCTGGTTAGAAAAGTTACAAAGGATGTAAAACAATCACAAGTTTTGTTTTAACTGTAAGTATATTTTCGGTGCTTGAAACATTAAAAAATGCACTTTATTAACTTCAACCCCTCTGGCTTGAATAACTGTATTTATACGTCTTGGCATGCTTTCGATCAGGTTAGCAATGGCTTCTTCAGGAATATGCTCCCATTCTTCAAGAAGTGCTCGTTTCAATTCCATAACACGCCGTTCCATGCGTGTTCAAGCGGATTCATGACGGGACTCTTTGCTGGCAATGAGTTCCCACTTCTTGGAGATAATCTCCGACACGTGGGCATTATTCGGGCGTGCATTGTCGTGTATTAAAATAGTGTTATCGCCTGTAAATGGGCTGAATGATACATTATGATTAGCCAAATGTTAATTTATGTATCTATCAGCTGTTAGAATTCCATTTTCTAATAAAACTATCTCAGTACTAGACACTCCTGTCTAAACCATCACTGCACCATCTCCAAATGATAACTTTACAAATCGTTCTCCTTTCCTTCTCCGAACTCTTTGACGTTCATCAGGTGAGCGCAGATTGAAACAGAACTCGTCTGCGAACAGAACACAGCTCTACTGTTCATTTCTCCACCCCTATGATCATTTACAAATCGCAATTGTTCTACTCGATGCATTCTGAGCAACCTGGGAACAGTTGCAGGTCTGCTTGATATCAGTTCACTTGCTTTCAACCTTCTTCTGTTTTGGCCGACATGCTGGTTAACAAATTGCTGGGCTACAGTCGTAGCTGGCAGGTTGCGCTCCCTAAGAACTGTCAACACCGTGTACCTGTCTTCATTTTGATTTGCAGCTCTCGGACGACTCAAAACTGGTCTTCTGGTGTATTCTAGGATATATCCAAACCACTTTATGGTATCATGATCTGTGCTTCTAGCCATATTCATTACATTTGAAATGTAACGTACACCCTGTCCATCATCGTTTCGGGCTACAGCTCGAGCCATATCTTCAGGTCGAATTTTTAAGGTGAAACATGACACCCCTACTTATATTTACAACATGTAAAAATAAAGAAATACTGAAGCACAAAATGGTTAAGACAAATTTGGTATATTTGAGACTTTGTACACACAATTTCAATATTCGACTACATTCACTTGTTTATAAAACAAAAACATTCAACATATGCTTACCACAATACAGAGGGCGCCAAAAAATGTATACACAATTCAAGCAAAGAAAAAGCTGTTAAAATAACAAAACTGCATTCAAACAAACAGAAAATGATGAGCACTAATCATCTTACACTTTTACAGTTACAACAGTTGCTCAAAATGTCCACCATCGGCGTCGATACACTTCTGAGTACGTTGAACTGCTGATTGAGCAACGTTTTCGAAAGTGTCCTCAGCGATTGCAGCACATGCCATCTCAGGGTCATCTTCATTTAATGCATGCAAAAGTCTTGGGATGAAAACTTTCAACTTTGCTGTTTTAATAATACGACGTACGCTAGTTCTGCTAATCCTAGTCTCACGTGCACATTGCTTTGTAGATTTCTGCGGTGAGTGCTAAAAACGTTCCAAAACCATAGCCGAGGACGCTGTGCGAGGTCTCCCAGATCTGCCCTTGTGAACATCGCATACGGTACCGCGAGTCTCAAATTTGTCTCGAATGCGTGCAATTGTTACTCGCGTTGGCGGTTCTGTACTGTACACACGTCTCCATTGAGTTTGAACTTCCAACATTTTCGGTTTTCCAATACCACTTCAAAATTGCTTTCCGCTGTTCAAACAATAATTTTGGCTCCATTTTGTTGTAGCAACGCTAGCTAACGCAAAAAGTCACATCTGTTTAGAGAACATCATACGATAATTTTGGCTTCATTTATTCACTTTGATTTACCTGTCACGTAGCAACGCTATCATAATGTAATGTGAGTCACATCTGTTTACAGAACATCATACTACACATTACTGTTGTTTTTCGGTCCAACTTTGAAATATATTAAATCTGTGAAAGTGTGTATACATTTTGGCACCCTCTGTATTTATCTAATTATCATTAAAAAAAACTGTTTATTCTCCTTTATTATATTGTGCTTCTGTTCTAAATAAGTAGTACTGTAACATCATTGTCGCCTTATGTAAAAGAATTTTGATGATTCATTTACTTTATTTAATATTATAAATTAGTTTTTATAAAATAATGCTTAATTTTCTTGTGATGTGTGTGTGTTAGAGCACTCGCCCTCACAAATTTAACTTGCTAAGGAATTCGCTTAGTTTAAGCAGCTCCGGTTTTTGTGAAACCAAAATAACTTCCATTTAAAGTGTTCTCTAAGCACTAGGAACATATGAGCATCGCTCTACGGTAAACAAATGAGTAGCGATATAGTCAAACCCTAGTCGCTGTTTTTCTTCCCACTTCTGACTAGAATGATAGAAGAGGCCACGCATCGCCCGCAGGGGTCAAGTTTCCATCAGACATTCATTGCCTACCGTTTGTATAACAAAGTGCCACTGCACTTGGCATCTGCCTTCCCTCTGAATGCCGTCTTCCTTAGGGAATACCCCAGTTCTCCCCAAGCTGTGATTGCCAGTGGTGAATCTACTTAAGGTTAGCCAATCACAGTTGTGCCCCATTTGACTTTCTTTGCCTCTAATCATTGTCATAACTCTCTTTGATATCCATTGATCCGCATTTAACCATAACGGTATTAATTTCTTTATTCGCTGTCATTCGGAGTGGTCTAGTGGCAGTTATATCTGTTTTGCATGCCCAAACATATAGGATTCAATCCCGTCCAGGATTGATGGGTTTTACTTTCAGGGGTAAAAATCCTAACGGTAGCAAGTAAAGCCGTGGGTTCCGTGTCGTACATTTACAGCACGATAAAGAACCTCAAGCCTGAAATAAGAGGCCTCTGAGCAAAATTTATCGGCCGTTTCACGCCCTGAATTGAATGGGACGCTGATGACCTGAGATGTTAAAGAGCGTCCGTAAATAAAACAAATTAAATAATCTTATAAATGTGTCCATTTGACCTTCTGTCACTGTTTATGGAACTGTATCCAATTTTACTTTTTTAGTCATTAGTTAATAAAAACTGTGACTCCATTTAATTTTTGCTCCATTTAACTAAAAATATGTACTAATTTATTTTATTTGGTTACTATTTAATTAAGGGAATATACTTTTACTTTCTGTGGTCACTGTTACTTTATTTGTGACTAATGAAAACTATAATATTGGCTCCATTTGACTTTATTTAGTCAATATTTAACTATAACTGTGCCATATTTGATGTTCTTTAGTAACTGCTAAAGTACAAAATATTTCCATTTGCCTTTCTTCAGTTGTTATTTAACTATCGCTGTGCTTATTTGATCTTTTAGTCAATATTAAACTACAGCTGTGTCCATTTTATTTTCTTTAGACGCTGTACAACCATAACTTTGCCCCATTTGACTTTCTTCAGTCGCTATTTAATTATAACTGTGCCATTCATTTTATTTAGAAAGTATTTGAGTATAAAAGTCTCTCCATTTGACTTTCTTTAACTGTTATATAGCTATAACTGTGTTCGTTTGACTTGCTAGTCATTATTAAACTATAACCGTACAACGTTTTACTTTCTTTTTTCTCTCTTCAACTATATCTGTGTACCATTTGACTTTCTTCAAACTTTATCTATAACTGTGCCTATCTGACTTGTTTATCATTATGTCTGTGCCCATTTTACTTTTTTTAGCCGTTCTTCAACTATAACTTTACCCCATTTGACTTTCTTCAAACTATATGTATAGCTGTGCCTATCTGGCTTGTTTATCGTTATTAAACTACAGCTGTGCCCATTTTACATCTTTAGTCGCTCATCAACATTAACTTTGCCCTGTTTGACTTCCTTCAGTCGTTACTTAACTATAGGCTCATCCCATTTTATTTTCTTTAGTAACTGGCTACCCTTTTGGCATTCTTCAGTTGCTATACTACAGTTGTGCTCATTTGATTTTAGTCACTATTAAACTACCTAGGTAACAACTGTAACCATTTTACTTTCTTTATTCTCTCTTCAACCATAATTGTCTCCCATTTGACTTTCTTCAGTCACTGCTTAACTGTGTCCTGTTTGACGTTCCTACGTTTCTCCCATTTGACTTTCTTCAGTCGTTATTTGACTATAATTGTGCTCATTTGACTTTTTAGTCAATATTAAACTACAACTGTACCACATAACATTTTATTTTCTTTAGTTGCTCTTCAGTTATTTTATTTTCTCCACTTGCTGTTTAACTGTTTCCTATTTGGCTATAACTATAACTATACCTAATTGAACTATACCAAATTATTCCTCATTTGCTTTTCTTTAGTAATTGTTTAACTACTAAATTATCTCCATTTGACTATCCTTGGTCGCTATTTTGCTATAAATCTGACTATTTGACTTTCTAGTGTCTATTAAACTAGAACTGTGCCCGTTTTACTTCCTTAAGTTCATTTTCTTTGCCCCATTTGACTTCCTTTAGTCACGCTTTAACTATGTCCCATTTGCTGTCCTTAGTTGCTATTTAGTAATAAAAACGGCTCCATTTTACTTAGTTTACTCCATATTTAACTTAAAACTTGTCGAACGGTGCAAATATTCATTGTTAATATAATTCAGTAATTCTTTTATATATATATATATATATATATATATATATATATATTATACGTAAAAATTTACGTAAAATTTACGTAAAAATTATACGTAAAAATTTTTAATTTTAGTGCATTTTCTCGTGTTTTTAGGATAATGCGATGCCTTCTAAATCTAATTACATATTTATTGTATATATTTTGTATGCTTTTCTACCTTTGTGCTTTCTTCATTCCTTCTTTTTATTTATTCACCCTTTTCGTTTTGCTGAACGTATTATAATTATTTAATTTTAATCTCCTTTCTTTGAACAAATATTTAATTATTGCGGTTTGATGTTTATATGTTTAACAAACTTCTAATTTATTTCTGTTTCGTATTAACATATTTTACTCTTATCTTCACTTCTCTATATTTTATCCCTAATGTACCATAATCCCATTCCTAGCAATGAAAGTGGACTGTGAAATTAGGCAACGTGTCTTTCCTCGCCTTTCCCCCATGCAATTGGAATCCACTAACGAGGTATAATTGGGCTCGACAGTGACATACCTGATGTAATGACGTAATTGTAGCTGAAGCCTGCAGCCCTTTGATGTGAAACCATGGAAACAGCAATGAGCGAGCGGAACAAAAGAATATCGCATTGCCACACCAGCCCAGCCACTGATATAATCATGATGTGACATTCGATATCTGCACAAAGCTGCAAGTTCAAAAATTTGCAGAAACAGATGAATGTAAAATGTCATTTACCGGTCTTGTGGTTCCTCGCTTTTTTTAGGGTAAGGGTGTTCGCGACATGGGAAACAGCTCAGAAATTACTCAAGCAAATGCCAAACATTTCCTGAAAATGTGCTTTCGATAACAAACTGACAGCTATTGAAGATACTGGTGTTGTTTATAAGTTGAAATAACTTATTAAAGTTCGATTTTATTAATTTCCAGAAAAACTTAAGATACCATATATTTATACATTCCGATCAAATGTCGTCGCCATATTGACGAATTATTGTTATTTGAAATATAAGGTAATTCAATGAGATATCAATACTTGTTAAGCTATAACAATGTGGCTATAGCAAAGATGCTAAAAGTATTTCCTTTTAAAAGCTCGGGGTCCTTTAAAAATTTTATTACGTTAACCAAATTGTTTTTTTTTTCCTATAAACGGATATATCTTTTCATTTGTCTGTGGGTTATTAGACAACAACTGGTTTATTATTGTATGCTGAAAGTATTGTATTCGTAAATAATAGTTTAGGGCGAATTTATTACATTACCTTTACATTAGCGATGCTTTACAAATGCCGTGCAATGCAGTACACTACCATTGGTACTATGCGGAGTTGTAAGCAGAGTGTGTAGCGCAAGGACAGTGTTCATTTGTTATCAAGTAGAGAAAGATGTGGGCAAGATGGAAGACAACTGTAATGGATAAAGATGGACTGCATGGTTTTTGTGGAAGAAAGACGTCATAGACCTTTAACTGCGGTATGTGGTCAAGAAGTTCCTGTACAGAAGACATTTTATAGCTGGGTCAATGGATTCTCTAGCCGCAAGAAATCTGCACAGAAGAATGTGAATTGCAGTCTCCCAGGAACATTGAGAGAGTGTCCGAATTGATTATGACTGTTAGGCACATAGCATTTGATGAGCTATCGGACGACTTGAATATGAAAAAAGGTATGCGCACATTGAGTTGACTAGTTACAGCAGGACAAAAGGGTTTAAATCTGTTGTCGCCTACTGGAAATCCATATTTTGGGGAAAACTGGTGACTGGTGACGAATCATGGTGACACTACTATGCAATAAAGAATAAAGTCAAATCCTGGAAACTTCGAGCATGCTGCTAATTGACTGACTTCCTCATTGAACGACTGTCAACAGCAAGACCCTTACACGATATAAACACAGAATTCAGCAACGGCGAAAGGGGAAATGATCGACAACAGTGCTCCTCCAACATGATAATGCGCGGCTCCATACCAGCAACAGTACGCAGCAAAGGGCACTGTTGTGCCTCACCCACCATATTTACCGAATCTCGCTTCGTCCGATATGCCTTATTCAATAAATAAAAAAAAAGTTCGGGAACAACGAGAAAATTCAGGTAGATGGCGTAGTAACCCCAAACAATGGTTTCGCAACGCCGTAATGAAGTTACCAGGAAGATGACAACGGTGTATATTGAGAGATCTCATCTGCATTGAACCATGTGGCGTAATAAATAAAATACTAAAACTACTGTACCGAACGCCCCTGAATTCTTCAGTACATATTCTCCAGTCTAACAAAGAATGTGCGACAGCAAAACAGCTTGAGCGCTTTGAACAGCTTAGAGCTATAGAAAACGAAGTTCTGAGCACTGTGCTCGAAGAAAAGTCGCTCGCCAATCTCGTGAATTTTTCAGAATGATTTGGTTTCTCCAAAATAAGAACAATCTGCATCAATCTGACGTATATATAAAAGTTGAAGAACTTACCGAAGCACAGGCCCAGCGACGAGTTAGTTATTTGCATCTTAAAAATCTCCTGGGCGACAGGTTATGAAACTCTTTGTAACGTGATGAAAAAATGTCTCTTGTTCTGTAATTCTGAGAAGAGAAAGCATTGGGAAGGTGGTTTGTTAAAGTAGATTTGGGTCTGCGTTTGATAGAATTTGGAAGGTGTTGTCCATCTCGATCTGGTTTCAAAAGGTTTTATAGTTGACACTGAGTTGTACTGTGAGTAACTATACGGGGTTTACGAAATAGAATGCGCGCTACAATTGTCCTGCCTATAGATTAAGATTGATCCATCAGAAAACTAGGAATTAGAAGTAACACAATTGGTGCTTCATCCAATATACAGTCTAGATATTGCACCTTCAGACTATAATTCGTTCCTGTCCATGATAATGTTTCTTTGAGAAAGGCAGTTCGATAACCTTCAAAAATTGTGTTCAGAGTATTTTTTTTTTTTTTGCCTCTAAATCCAAGGATTGGCATTAGCAACAAATTCTAATGCTGCAGAGAATTTGATGAAAGTCATCGAAAATTATGACCTATATTTTGACTACAGGAAACAGGATATTGTCCACGTACTACAATGTCTGTAAAGTGGTGAATATAGGGGCTCGAGTTCTGGCTGATACAAATTGCGTATTTCGGTTTTTCAGGTCATTTCCTCGTGGGCAGTTTTAACACTTGCCTCCAACATACACTGTGCAATCTTTTTTTGTGTTTTTCTATGTATTTTCAACAAAGGAAAGGAAAAAAAAGAAGCAATTGAGTTTTGTTTTTCTTTGCTTTTGTTTTTTTAAACAGAAGAAATAGAAATGAATCAAGAAAGAACAACAGAATAAATATGTTTCTTATTGTTATTTCATTTTTTGTTCTTCCTATCCTTGTTACTGTCCACAAAAATAACAAAGCGAAAAAAGAGAAAATAAAAAGGTAGAAACAACAATTTCTCCACCCTCCCTCTCTTCCCTTCATGTTGTCTCAGAGAGACCTATGACAAACTTTATACAAGTAAAATATTTAAAAACAAGCACACGTCTTGAAATCACTTCAGTAAAACTTTTTTCCACCAACACATCCTCTGTACAGCCCTGTGCCGGTCTGAATGCAACTAATTACCTGTGCACTACGTCTCCATCGCTATCAACGTCACTTCCTCTCAGATGACGGTGCGATATTCGGTAATGAACCTCTAGCCGGCTTCTCTGATGAGTCAATTGATTCCACACACACCGCCACGGATTTTGTTTTCTTGCAGTTGGCGGCACCGGGTTAATAACAAGCCTTCTCTCTCACATTAGCAAACCACAAGGGACTCCCGGGGTTCGAACACGACTAGAAACATCCCTGACCACGTGAACTTGAAGTATATCCCTTCCTTACACTAAAACAAGAGTAGAGGGTGCTAACAAAGGGTTAAGTACAGCAGAACTGTCGTAAAGAGTGCGTAGTCATTTGTTGACAACAAAACACAAGCAGTGATTGCGCCCTACTCTTTAGTTACAAGTCCTTAAACACTTTGTGTTGGTTCATATATACAAGCGAACTATTAACAAAATTGCGATAATAAGTAACATTTTCCATCGCTTCATACTTGTGTACAACCTGGTTATCATGTAAACAGAACGTGTTGTTATATTCCTAATGTACAGGAAAGAACTGCACTATATTAACTGTTTCCGTAGTAACCAAGTTGAGAATTATTCCATACTTTTATACAGCCTGGTTATCATGTAAACAGTACGTGTTGTTATATTTCTAATGTACAGGAAAGAACTGCACTATATTATCTGTTTCCATGGTAACCAAGTTGAGAATTATTTCATACTTTTATACAACCTGGTTATCATGTAAACAGTACGTGTTGTTATATTCCTAATGTACAGGAAAGAAACTGCACTATATTAACTGTTTCCATGGTAACCAAGTTGAGAATTATTTCATACTTTTATACAACCTGGTTATCATGTAAACAGTACGTGTTGTTATATTCCTAATGTACAGGAAAGAACTGCACTATATTAACTGTTTCCATGGTAACCAAGTTGAGAATTATTTCATACTTTTGTACAACCGTGTTATCATGGAAACAGAACGTGTTGTTATATTCCTAATGTACAGGAAAGAACTGCACTATATTAACTGTTTCCATAGTAACCAAGTTGAGAATTATTCCATACTTTTATACAACCTGGTTATCATGTAAACAGTACGTGTTGTTATATTCTTAATGTACAGGAAAGAACTACACTATATTAACTGTTTCCATAGTAACCAAGTTCAGAATTATTTCATACTTTTATACAACCTGGTTATCATGTAAACAGTACGTGTTGTTATATTCCTAATGTACAGGAAAGAACTGCACTATATGAACTGTTTCCGTAGTAACCAAGTTGAGAATTATTTCATACTTTTATACAACCTGGTTATCATGTAAACAGTACGTGTTGTTATATTCCTAATGTACAGGAAAGAACTGCACTATATTAACTGTTTCCATGGTAACCTAGTGGAGAATTATTTCATACTTTTGTACAACCTGGTTATCATGTAAACAGTACGTGTTGTTATATTTCTAATGTACAGGAAAGAACTGCACTATATTAACTGTTTCCATGGTAACCAAGTTGAGAATTGTTTCATACTTTTGTACAACCTGGTTATCATGTAAACAGTACGTGTTGTTATATTCCTAATTTACAGGAAAGAACTGCACTATATTAACTGTTTTCTTGTTAATCAAATGATAATTATTTCTTACATTTGTACCTACTGATTACTATGGAAACAATGCATGCTGTTATATTTAATGTTAGAAAGAACGTTCCTGAAATAGAAAACCAAAATGACAAAATGTTCACTTTTATATACCGCTTATGTCATTCGAAACATGGTTCACTCTTAACATCGCTAACAATTTACTGAAGGAACTGCCGTGGCCTGAAGGCCTGTTTTGCACGTCATAAACGGCAGGATTCGCAACTTTCCTTGACACGTCATTTTTCACGACCTCCTAAAGAGACCCGGCGCCTCTCTTGTCCCGACATATGTTAGTTCTTGTATTACAAACAGGTACCGCCACCACTCTCTCCCTTCAGGTATAAGAGTCGACTCGAGCAGTAGCGGGATTCACCCACCAGCAGCATTGCGACCTTTGTTCATAAGCAAATATTTGGTTTTGCAAGAACATTACTTTGTCTCCAGAAATTCGTCTAAACTTTGTTTGGTTTCATTAATTCCCGCAAACATTTGAAATTAAAATGACCACCTTCGTATTCATCCGGTAGGCTACCCAGGGATCACCTTTCGTATGGTTAATTATGCATTCTCTGTAGGAAAAAGGGCTTAATAATGTATTGATGTTAAAAACTGGGCTTTAGTACTTTAAATACAATTGAAACACTTATTTTTATGAATTGTAGTTCTTTCCTCTACATTAGGAATATAACAACACGTACTGTTTACATGGTAACCGGGTTGTACATAAGTATGAAATAATTCTCAACTTGGTTACTATGGAAACAGTTAATATAGTACAGTTCTTTCCTGTACATTAGGAATATAACAACACGTACTGTTTACATGATAACCAGGTTGTACAAAAGTATGAAATAATTCTCAACTTGGTTACTATGGAAACAGTTAATATAGTGCAGTTCTTTCCTGTACATTAGGAATATAACATCACGTACTGTTTACATGATAATCAGGTTGTACATAAGTATGAAATAATTCTCAACTTGGTTACCATGGAAACAGTTAATATAGTGCAGTTCTTTCCTGTACATTAAGAATATAACAACACGTACTGTTTACATGATAACCAGGTTGTATAAAAGTATGAAATAATTCTCAACTTGGTTACTATGGAAACAGTTAATATAGTGCAGTTCTTTGCTTCACACTAAAAGTGTAAAAGCACGTGCTGTTTTCATAGTAGCTGGTTTTACAAAGGTGCACACTTTTCAGCACTTGCAGATTGTTATATCAGGATGGAATGTATTTTATGACGATTGTAACACGTTACGCTTTAGGTGTGCGCTCGGTAGCGCTGAGAGCGCGCCTGGAGCCAGACAACAGATATTGATAAGTGAAGAAAAGGCTAGGCGGCACTTTTGTAAGGGCTCCCTTCCAAATTACCCCGGGCCCAGCGCGGGCGGCAGTTCATTCTCATGCTAATCGAATGTAGACTTTTTGAGCTGGCCGATGTGACGAGGGTGTGAAGGTAGGAAAACCAACAGCCAGCCTCAGGGGTATCCATTATTGCACCTTAATTAACCAGAAGATCGGACTTTATGGAAGTGATTTTTCTTGCTTTAAAAGTTAACTTGGTCTGACAAATCTTAGCCTACTGACCACCTTGTTATGTTTCGTTAAGTTTGTGCAGCTGGCTTGGAAAATCGAGTAGCATGCTCAGTAAATGTTATTTTTTTGTGAAAAACAAACGTTTTAAGAAAATTATATTCAAATTTGGTACAAAAACTAGATAAATTACATAAATTATAGCATTCTCATAATTTAAAGTTATTGCAATTTTTCAATAATGGCAAGAAATGTATTTGTGTGATTAATTAAATAAGCTAAACCTCAATATTTTATATATTGCGAGGAAAGCTGTGTGTAAATAATGAATTATTTGCATGAAAATTTAAATTTAAGTTATATCACACCTAAGAGTAATTTCCGCCCCTATCGCTATCTCAGAAATGGATCCGAACCTCTCTCAAAATATTGCATTCAAATTAGAAATATATTTTCTTAGTAACATCCGGTTAGTAATCGAAAAAAAAAAACAATGAACAAACACGATATATTTATAAGGTTACAAAGTAGTTAAAATTGGTCAGTGATAAAGTCAAATGGAGTAAACATTTGCCTTTGGATGTCTTTAAACCTGCTTGATGTTAGTATTCAGAGTTTTCGAGATTTATTGCTATAAAATCTGGGACTAATCACATGATAATCAGAATGAAAATGTTGACAACATTAGAAATAAAATGAAAAGGAACTATAATTATACTAGATAAAAATTAGCCAACAGAAATGTAAAGGTTGTTGTTGATTTGTTTCATTTACGGACGCTCTTTAATATCATGTCATCAGCGTCCCATTCAACTCAGGGCGTGAAACGGTCGATAAGTTTTGCTCAGAGGCCTCTTCTTTCCGGTTTGAGGTTCTTTTTCGTGCCGTAAACGGGACTCACGGCTTTACTTCCCTTCCGAAGGCTTCATCGATCCTGGCCGGGTTTGAACCCGCCATCTGGGTTTAGAAGGCAAGTATGGTTACCACTACACCGCCAAGACCGACTGAAATGTAGAGCTATTTCCGTCGCTATATGTCTGAAACCATGGCAACAACGGAGAGTATTCACCAGGAGAAGGAGCAGGTCGAGATTAGATTGCGCTAGGTTTATTAATTTGTTTATTTTTATTATAGAGCAAACTCATACATAACACGTAAATAAACAATTGAAAGTGTAACTGGATAACAATGATTTTTAGTTGCCCATACTTCTGTACTTTATTGTATAATATCACTTCGAATGAAAGATATTTATGTATATAAGACCTCTCTACAATCTTTGAGATAATTGCAGTGTAGTTCATTAACATCCAAAATGTTCTTTTACGCAAAAACCTACAAGTATCATGCACAATTCCGAAGTTTACAGATTTACAATCCAAATATATGACATTGCCCTTGGCAAAAAATAAATAAATAGAAAATAAAAAATTAAAAAATAAAATGAGTTAATTTTTTATTTTTTTTTAAGTAATTCTAATGCAAGGCCCCCCCTGCGTCAATTAAATATAACATAAAGTAGACTAGTAACGCTTTTAGCTAGCAACTTGATTCTAACCTTACGTTTGGTAGGTAGGCTACAAATTGCGGTAAGGTTCGAACAACAGAAGAAATAAAGGTATTTATTTGAGAAACTGTTTTCATTTTTATTTTTTTCTTGTGTCAGAAAGAAAGAGAGGAAATCGCTGTGAAGGATAACAGAGGTAATTTACGAGGGGGCAGAGGGGCTGTCTCTTTTCGGCCCCATTCCCTCCCCCCCCCCCCCCTTTGCCGACCAAAGTAGTTTTCAACGCCTCGCTTCTCTTCTTTGTAAAGCCGGCATCTCAAAACCCATTTGCTGTTTCATTGACAAAGCCACATGCCTTACTTTGACTGGAGATTCTGCAGTTCGAATACCAAAATTTAGTCGTCACAGTTTTTCAAGTCTGTCGTTGCCAAAATGGTCTCCTCGAGAAACGAAATTTGTGCATATTTAATACTTTTGTTTATATAAGTATTTATTATTAATATCCTGTTGGGGCATTCTGTTTTATTTTTCAATCAAAGAAACAAATTCTTACGCAAATATATTTGTATATTTCATAAGACATAAACAATGGCCCAGTGTAATAAATAACTCATCCGAATTAATTGTTCACTAACCCAATAATAAATAAATGCTATATGCATTTTAAAACAATATTAAATATGTGTAAATTCAGTATCTAAAATTAAAACAAAGAGCATATAAAATACATAGTTACCTATTTATTTTTAGACACCTTGGAATCGGCAAAAAGTTTTCGTCACATTGTTGAATTTGACGGTGTCATAACCGAGTGGTTAGAAATTCGCCATTCACCGTTTGGATCTCAGTGGCCGCAAGAGAGATTGTAGGAACTACTGGGCAGATTTCCTTCGGGTATCTGGTTTCCGTTGTCAGTTTACACCATCTTCACCTTCATCATTTAGCGTAATATTGCTCGCCCGTTTCAGGTGTTTTTTTTTTTTTTTTGAGTAATATTTAACGCCTGAGGCACCACAGGGGGTGGACACAGATGATATGTGAGATGAAATGATGTATTGGGAAAGATTGTTTGTTAAGGAAGGAAGTGTTCCATGCCTTAGTTTAGGGTCCCTTCCTGGCATTTGCCATTTATGAGGACTGAGGAAAATCTGGAAAAAAAAAAAAAAAAACTCATTCTTCAGAGAGGACGGTACTGACAGGATTCGAACCCAGACAAGTCCGACGCCTTAACGACCTCGACCACCCGTGGCGGTAGTTCCTAGTGTGCAAAATGTAAATAATTATACTTCTTCCTCCCACAACTGAGCCAGTGTCACATTGCCGTATTCGATTTGATTTGTCTAATTTGTTTTTTGGCGTTGTAAGTAACAGGTGTTTTTAGACTCTTTCGCCGATTTTTTTAATATCAATTTATAAGGTAAATGTGGGTGATATGACGCATTTTTAACAATGACATTACTTTAAGGAACTAAGAGTGAACAATGGCGTTGTATTAAGGGACACTGGGGGTGAGTTTCTGCCAAAATTGGAAAAAAAAAAATCGAAAATATTTTTTTTCCTGAAAATGGCTCCTTGAACCTTTGGGCGTTCACAGAGTCAACCTTTGCATAACCACCCCCTCCCTTCCTTTCGGGCTCTACAGCCATTTAAAGAGCTCCGCGCTTCCTTTTAAATCACAGTTTCCCAGCACACTTTTTATTTTTTTAATAAAGCAGCGTTTTTCTCAAAACTTAATTTTCACAATTCAAATTGTTCTACTAGTAGCAGTTTTTGTTTTATTTCAACTAAAATTTCCGAGGATGTGCAAAAGTATTCTATAAGACGAAATATATGCAACACCAATAATAGTTTACAAATATTTTTATGAATAAAATTATTAATTTTAAAGATTATTATGATTTATAAAGTTATTACAGCTCACTCGTCAAATGTACTTAAAATAGCTGTCTATATGACCATCTCCTTGGTCTAGTGGTTAGCTTTGCTGACTGCTTCCCGTAAGGCCCGGGTTCGATTCCCTTCACCTACTTTGGAAGGTCTAGAAGGGGATCCAACCAGCCACGTAAGGAAAATTGAGAAGTTGCCTGATGGAGAGGCGGCAATCTACGATCTAGTAAACCGCGATATAGCGATCGGCGTGATGCGGTGTACTGATCACATACCCCCTGCAATACTGCGCTCTACCAATGATATCACGTAAAGGAGGTCGTCGTGGTAAGTTAAGACTCATATGGGGCTATGAAGATCTTTCTATACAATTTTTGTACGTCATTCAAAGCTTCAATTTCAAAAATGCCAACGAATTTTCTCAACTCATGAGACGCATGGGACATTTTGATTATGTGACATATTTAAGTAATAAAATTATGAAATAATTTATAGCTCGCAAAGTATTTTTTTCAATTTCAATGAAATTTGTCATACATAATAACTTAACAACAATGTAATCACAGTTAAGCTTTCAGAAAAGTTCATACAAAAATGTGGAACTTTGAAAATTTACTCCCAATTAAATATTAAATGTATACAATGAGATTATTTGAGTTGCGGTCTACGTAGCGCGGTTGCTTATTGGGGAAGTACAGCCGACGCAACCGGAAAAAGAAGAGATATATTCGTCGCGTGTACAGTTAGTTTTTTTATTTTAATTTTTATATTTTTATTAAATTTCATCTAACCTTTCTTCGTTAAGAACACGACGGTTCGGAACATGTTTATTTGTCATTGATATATCCTGACCTGAGTATGTTGAACTTCTGATTGAGCAACGTTTGCGAAAGTGTCCTCAGCGATTGCAGCACATGCCGTTTCAATTTCTTCCCGAAGTGCTGTCAGTGTAGCTGGTTTTCTACGGTATACAACATCCTTAAGAGTACCCCATAGGTAGAAGTTCAACGGAGTTAGATCCGGAGAATTCGGTGGAAACTCAATCGGACCTCTTCGTCCTATCCAGTGCCTTGTATCCAGTGCGTGGGGCTTGTTGCTGTACGAGGTCTCCCAGATCTGCCCTTGTGAACATCGCATACGGTACCACTAGTCTCAAATTTGTCTCGAATGCGTGCAATTGTTACTGGCGTTGACGGTTCTGTTCTGTACACACTTCTCCATTGCCTTTGAACTTCAACAACATTCTCGGTTTTTCAATACCACTTCAAAATTGCTTTCCGCTGTTCAAACGGTAATCTTGGCTCCATTTTGTTGTAGCAACGCTATCATAACGTAATGTGAGTTTACAGAGCATCATACAATAATCTTGGTTTCATTTGTTCATTGTTGATTTACCTGTCACGTAGCAACGCTATCATAATGTATGTGAGTTACATGTATTTACAGAACATCATACTACACTTTACTGTTGTTTTTCGGTTCAACTTTGAAATATACTAAATAGATATATACTCTGAAATTGCGTATACATTTTTGGAACCCTTCATAAATATGTGTGTGTGTGTGTTTAAAGCTCTAGCGGCCGCAATTTTTTATTTTCTCGACGAAACACAGCATATAAGCATTAATTAATAAACGATTCGTTGAGTCATTAACCAGCAAAATTGGACCATTAGGGTGGGGGCTAAACTAAAGAGAAAATTTAAAATTCACTCTAGAAGCCCCATTTTTTGTTTTTTCTAAACGAAACTCTGTATATATCACTAAAATAAAATAAGAATAATAGTTTCTGAAAAAGAGAGAAATCAGATTATTAGGAGCTGCGATTTACCTGAACCACCAAAATTCAAACATTTCTCCAGCTGCACCAGTATTTGTTTTTTCGCAATGAAACTCGGTATATACCATTTAAATAAAATAAAAATATTTTTTTAAAGTCAGGAAATTCGATCCTTTGGAGGAAAAGCGTTCTATCATCATCATTTTCTCTCCTCTAGCGCTCTGTAATATCCTTCACAAATTCGGTTTGCTGAGATATTGACTTAGTTTACATAGCTCCTACGTGACGGATATTTTTAAATTATTATGGAGTGAGTGTTTAACCCTCGAGACATAGATAGCTTTATATTGACATCGGATATTTTTTTATCCTCAACTTAACAAGAAATAACTGTCATCTATGTTTTTATATAGTAAAATCAATTAAAGTTTTAAAAATATTTCCTAAGGCATAATAAGTGTTGCAAAAGAATATGCAATATTTTTTTCTGGAAAGTTAGTTCAGAGACAGAACTTTCGGCGTGGGAGGAGCAACTTTACGATATAATTCAAGCGTGTAAATGCCTTCCTGGTTAATTGAGCTATAGCATAGCATGAAACTTTCATTTCTTTTCCACAATAACTGGCCTAAACAGCAGATAACAAAATGCATTGGCTGTAATCTCAATTGAGTGATATTCGTAACTAAGCGACTGGCGTAGCGCTTAATGGCTGTGTGAAGTAATACGTCATGTCAGCAATTTACATGCACAATAAGAATTATTTAATAAAAGCACAGCGTTCTTTGAAACAAAAGAAAACACACGCAGAAATAATTTTTATTTCACTATCAGGAGAAAAGAATATTTTGATTACTGACTTCAGTTAGGCTCCACAAACATAACTGTGACATCATCAAATAATGCAAAATTCCATTTAAATTTAAGCACACTTATAACTTATTAGCACTCATTATAACACAAATATAAAATCATAAGCGCCTGGGCGGCAGACAGCTGACTGGAACATAAGGTATATATTTATTTTTTAAATTTTTGATACGTTTCAGCATTACCTTGCCTTAATAGCAAGGAAAAAACACTAAGAATTTGAGAAAATTTGATAAACATATTTAATATTAATAATAAATAAATACATGCTTTTAATTTTTAAGTTTTATTGATTTTTTACACTTTTAAAACTTTTTTCTTTATTCGTCTTATCTTTAAGTTCGTGTTTAGCTTCTGTTTAATAATTCAATTTTTTTTTTCCTTTTTTTTAAAATTTTCCTTCCTATTATTAGGATCGCCGATTCAAACCCGGCCAGGGTAAATACTAGAACCTTAAAAATGGTTTCTTTAGGAAGGGAAGTAAAGCCTTTAGTTCCATGTCATGGATTTAAGTAAGGCACGTAAAAGATTGAAAGAAGAAGCCTCTAAGCAAAATTTATCGGTCGTTTCACTCCCTGAATTGAATGGGACGCTTATGACCAACGAAGTTAAAAAGAGTCCGTAAATAAACAACAAAAAAAAAAGAAAAGAAAAGAAAAGCAATGCCCCATTTGACTTGTGAACGCGCCTACAAGCAGGGTCTGCGGTCACAAGGATGAATTACTATTCATAAAGGACATGGTTCGTGGCGCTGGATATATGCCAATTACTGTCATTATATTACGTTTGTGTCTGTCATTAGCCGTACATTGCTATGTAATTACGTGCCTCATTACAGAACACTTCCTTGGGATATACAGATAATATGTTCTGAATATTTGCGGTACTGCAAGGGTGTATCTAACAGACTGATACATCAAGTATAACTTGTTAACTTCTTGATGCAAACAACACACACAGCCTAGCTGTTCACCAGCGCCAAGTCAAATGTTCTTCTGCTTTAATGTTTAATTAAACCCCTCAGTTTTATTTGTTTAATTATTAAAAAGGTCTTCCTAGGACTGTTTTTAATAGTCACACGTTCTTAGCATATATAGAGTGAACTTGAAAATATCGTGCAAATATCCAGAAACTGTTTCCTCAATACGAATTCAACTGGACGGGATAGATAACTCAGTATTTTTAACAATGAGGCTGCGGTTTGTTAAAAAATATACAAAAATCACGTGGCAATGTGTTAAGATAGTCTTGATATACTACAATAATTTAAAAAATACAACTGAAGCTTGGGTTTCGCTCCTAAACTAACCGTCGTGTAACCAGTAACGGCGCAAGGTGATTTCTAAGTCTCCTGAAGCTCTATTTAGTCAGCAAAAGCATCAACGTACCGTACAGTTCTTAACACCTACTGCGTAATGTTGCTATAGAAACCTTAGAAATGTTTACTTTATAATTAGTCAGAAGATGAGCCCATAATACGAAATTTGTACTGGCATTAACCGTGCATTATATTAGCTGTAATAGAAAATAATAAGTGTTTTTCTTGTAATTTCGACCTGTTACTTATTCAAAATTACCATTATAAGAATTTTATAAATGTTGGACATAATTACTTGTACAAAGTATGGAAAATTGGAGGGGCTAAATGCATCTTAAATAACATTACTCAAGTATTTTTTTCCGGAAATTGCAAATTTAATGCAGTATTATTATAGATTTTTATATATTTACTTTCCATCTATGATATCGGCGAGAGTATGGAATTAACCTAATTACGTTATGTGAACACTATAAGTTTTTTATAGATTCACATAAAAATTATAACATTTAGATAGAATTGTGAATTTTTTTCTTCTCTTCTATTTCTTTTTCTTATTCTCGAATCGCCCAGATAATGTCAAGCATGTGCAGAAGTGCTGAATAGTTAAATTTGTGGGCAACTTGAGTCACATATGTGTTTTTTATTTATTTACGGGCGCTCTTTAACATCTCAGGTCATTAGCGTCCCATTCAATTCAGGGAGTGCAACAACCTATAAATTTTACTCAGAGGTCTTTTCTTTCATGCTTGAGGTTCTTTTACGTGCTGTAAATGTACGACACGGGACCCACGGCTTTACTTTCATTTTGAAGGAAGCCAGATTTGGGATTTTTTACACCCGAAAAATACCCTGATCCTAGCCGGGATTGAACCCGCGATCTTGGGTCTACAAGGCGAGACCACCAGGACCATGTATGTGACGCAGATTTACTACTTACCTTGGCATTATTTGCAATAAACCTCCAGAACTATTGAGAGTTAGGTTTGAAACTTTTCAAGAAAACCAGCCTAATGCAGACTCATTACTAGAATGTTCTGAAAGATTTCACGACTGAAAATAGTGCGACTCTCAGAGTTTGCCCAAAGGAGATATTGATGACCGCGATACAACCGAATTTGCAACAATTGGTAGTGAATGTTTATATTGGACCCTAATTATTTGAGTTTAGGATTCATGGCAAAATAATCGCGAATATTCGAGCTTTCGAATCTTAAACGTTTTTCAAAATTGACGAGAGTCCAGGATTTTAATATGCAATCGTGTTTTAAATTGGATAGGGAATTTCCTAAAACCCCATTTGACGGTAATATTTGTTGATAATTGCCTATATTGATTTTTACAATTACATACAAGAATATTTTGATAGTTAAAGGACAATATTTTGTAATGTCCTAGAGTTGCTCGTCCGAACATTTTAGAACCAGGCAAAGAATATAAACTACATCTGACAACTGTCATTATAATTTTATATTTAGGATTGTTTTGGCTCACAAAATGCGAACATGGTATTAGTTTTCATGATAAGGAAATTGCGAAACTAGATGAAATGGTTTAGATATTTCATAAGTTTCTGTTAAACATTATCGACGAATTTAGCATAAGCTTTGGAAATAAACAGGAAACTTTAAATGTTTCCCAATCAGATTTTTAAATATGAAGAATTCAATAAGTTGAAATTATTACTAGTTTTAAAAGCATGCCCCTTAAGGATTGAATTTTCGCTGAAAGGCTTAAATATACTCTTATTAAACCCTTATTTTAGAAAGGATATTTTATCCAAAAATGTTGATAAATTAATGTTTAACAGACTCTATAATCACCTGGGCAATACTACAGAGATGTGCTGAAAACTCTGCAAAGACATATCACACATTTGCAAAAGGCCATATTTCCGTCCGACAAGCTGACAACTGCAAGGTCGCATATCGGAAATTTATTGCTGATATCTCACAAATACAAAAATGAAGCGTGTCTTTCACCCTTCCTATAGTTGAAATTTATCCGTGTGACTTTTACCCTTTCACACAAATTGAAGAAACACCTTAATGGGATGTATTTTCCATCATCGCAAGCGATTCTGAAAGACCTGTCAAAAAATTCCATCCAGCATGTCTTTGAAGATTGTCAGAAACGCTCGGACAGGTGCATTGCATCCAAAGGGGGCTGCTTTGAGAGAAATCGTCAAAATTATGAGAATGAGTAAAGGTATATTGTCAAAAAAATGATCATTCTTTATTGAACAGCCGTCATATTATTTTTATCCGGGGTTGTACAAAAATATAAATGTGTTTTACAGAACACATATGTAACATATTGGTCTGTACCTTTAGCAAAATATATTGCATATATACTATGACGAAGGTTTGCACATAATAAATGTTTTTAAAATATATTACTAGAAGTTTCCAATGAATGTGTACATTATAACGCATGTTTCACTAAAGTATTACGAATATTTCTTGAGCTTATAACATATAGGTATATGTAATTAATTATATTATGTAATATTAATTCTAATCCATTAATACTAATTGTGTAAAAGCTTGACATTTTCCATATTCAACGTTTTTGGTATCGACGAGTAAATGTTACATTGCTGGTTCACCAGAAGTTGGCCATATCCCACAATATATTTAAAATGCTTGTAATTATGAGATTTATTTATTTATTTTTCCATTTAAACAGAAGAAAAAGCTAGATATTTTAACAATTTTCTATTTTCCCTAGGCTCAAGTTACTTTTAGAGTCATTAATGATTTTGTTTAGTAACTATTTGCTTTTAGAATTTAAATGTAATCTATTGTAATAAAAATGTTTATATGTCAACAACATACATTTTTTATACACGGAATCCATTTTCAAACCTATAATTTGCAACAAAGAGGTTGTGTATGTAACGGAAATCTTGAAACGCTCCATTTATTTCCAGTTCAAAAGCCTTATGTATGACAATTAGGCACCGTTTCTTGCCAGTCTCTTCGTCTACCTGTGAATGTATGAAAACTACAGCCCAGTGTTTCCATACCCGCATGAAGGAAATTTGACGAACAAAACGATAGTCACATGTTCTCAGTGGGGTCGTCATAGTAACTCTTTCTTTTCAAGAGAATATGCAGTAGGCGTTTATGAATATAAGATAAATCAATGGAATTGTATGTTTAACTAGAAAAATAATAGAATATAGGAATAAATATTGAAAAATATGCAGTTTTATTTTTTAAAATTTTTAAATATATATTAATTAAATGTAAAATTTTTATACAAAAAATTCCATTATTTTTTCCTTACTTTTTCCATTAGGTATATTGTGTTTTTTTTTTTTTTCCTCGCCAAAACCACAAACAATTGCAATAATTATAACGGACTTATTAACTGTAAAGACGGCCGCACGTGTTCTCGAGAAACTCAATGAGGAAATTTGAAACTGGTTTCTGAATTCCTGGAAACTAAACTTTTCATTTGACAGCGCGTACCAGTGGAAAATTCCCCCCACAAAGTCTGCCAATCGTGACGAATTGTCCAAGCACGCGACCTCAACAAATGCTACATAATCTCTTTCGTCATGTCATGTTGTGCGCAATAATTAGGCGCGTTCGTGGCTTTCTTAAGACTGTGTGTTAAAAATTACGAAATAAAACACTTTCAGGGGTTAAATTATTAAAGAAATTGAGTTATTTATGAGGTTGGAGCTCGTAAGACCTGACGTGTAAATTTTAAATAAATCATAAATTTCTTTTAACCTTTTCTTGAACTAGACGATTTTCTGTTATAAAACTATTTTATATAATTTTATTGAAATATTTATGGTATTTAATGGAGAGAAATTTTGAGGGCTTAGAAATTAATAATCCACTTCCTGAAAATGCGTAAATGTAAATTTTCGTTGTCGTATGTAAGACAGGGTTCCTCATCTCTTTAAGGGATGAAATCAGAGAAAGAAATAAATATCCCGAAAAGATGTAAAAGAAATCTGCATGGTTATAAACTGAATTTCGGTTTAGTTAATGTATACTATTTTGATTTGTGATGTGTCAAATCTAATTTCATCGTTGTGCTTATGAAGTTTTCCAAAATTTTACATTAATCAAAACTCTCTCACAAAACTGTCTCAATTTAACTGTCTCTTGCACCTTTTTTTTTTTATTTTTTAAGCATGATAAATTTCCTTATTGTTCCATTGTTCATAACTCCTAAATTTACTGCTTCAAACACACAATATATATATATATATATATATATATATATTATTGATTTTTTAAGTTTCATAAATTTCCATTATTATTGTACACAACTTCTAAATTTACTGCTTCAAACAATTTTTTTAAATTGTTTAATTATTGAAAGCAGGTCATGCCCACCTGTTGGTGAAATTAAAAGGTTATTCATGCTTTAGTTCACTTTGTTATTATAAGCCTTTATTCGTTCTCTCTTTTGTTCATGTGTTTATTCTTTATTTTGATCTTTAACCAATCATTTGCTGTTTCCAACTTTCAACCCTCGATCTGTTAATTATTTTGCTCAATTCTTTTCTTTCACCCTCATCCTCATCCTCATCTTCATCCTCTGTTCCTGTCTTTTAAAGTATCTTTGTATGTTCATTCCTTCCTACGTTCCTTTCTTTAGCTTTATTTGCCCATTTCCTTTCATTCTTTTCTCTTGCGCATATACTTTCCCGCCTCCCCCATTTCTTACTTTTTTCCGTTTTCTTTATCTGATAATACTTTTCCTCCTTTCTTTTAAGCATCTTCACTTGACTATTTTTTATTGCTTTCTTTCCTTATCTTCCTTAGCTGGTTCTTTTTCCTTTCTTACGAATTTTTTTTTTTTATTCTTTACTTCTTTGTTTTGCGTCTCTTTGTTTGTTTATTCTCTACTATGTGCCTTTAACTTTCTTAATTTGTTTATTTTTTGTTCTTTTCTTTGGAGCATTTTCTTTAATTTCTGCTTTGCTACTTTACTTTCTGTGTCTTCATTTGTTTATTTTTTGCTCCTTTCTTTTAAATATTTTCACATGTTCATTTTTCCTTTTTCTTTTTAGCAGTTTTGTTTTATTTATTCTTTGCTCTTTTATTTTATGTCTCCTTTTTGTTTATGTTTTGCTTTTTTTTTTTTGGAGTGTATTTGTTCATTACCTACTTATCTTTGACTATTTGTTTGAATATTTCACTTTTTTCTGTTTCCTTTTTCTTGTGCCTTCTTTTTTTTTAAATCTTTTTCTCCTTTTGATATCTTTATTCTCTACTTCTTACTTTCCCTTTTATTCATTGTTTATTGTTTGCTTTTCTCTTTTTAGCATTTTCATTTATTAATTCTTTGAGCCTTTACTTAAGGTGTTTTCTTTTGTTTATTTTTTTCTCTCTTTGGTATCTTTTGTATGTTTATTCTCCATTCCCTATCTTTCATTATCTTCATTTGTATGTTTTTTGTCATTTTCTTTTGAGCATTCCTTTGGTTGCCATGCTTTAAACAAAAAACACCTAAAATGAAAGTAAATACATGTGAGAAACCACGCAGTTTTCTATAGAAATGTAAACATTAAATATGGAAAAGTACTTTACTGTCAAGCGTGTCAAAATACAATTGGCACTGAGAAGCGGGTTCAAGTGAGTCAACATTTTAATTGCAGATAGCACTAGGAACTGTAAAAATGAAATCTAAAATGTGATACTGTCCAAAAAATTTTTGGTGAATACCGGCAAAACTTCCCCAATAGTTCCTATCAGCTGATATTCCTCTATGGAGATTAACTACCCCAATACTTTTTAAAATGATACACAACACAAGGTGGCTGACAACTAAACTTTAGGCAACAATTGTCTATTACAATGAAGCTACTGAAAAGGTTTGGGAATACGTTAAGACATCAGTTGATAAGTCGTCAAATTGCGAAGAGTTTGCAAATCTTGAGCAAATCATCGTAGATTCAACAAACTTAACTATGGCGAAATGACATTCAGTAAGGAACAAAGGTTGCTTTTTGTGAGCGATGGTGCTAGTGGCGTGATCCACATTGGTAAAGTTTTAAAAATATCATTCTCAAATATGATACATCTGAACATGAGATACTCAAGATCTTATTTTCTACTTGTTGATAAACTTGTATCTTCTGTAGAAAATGTTTTCAGGAAAGCGCCTCATAGAGACAATGGCTACTTGCTGTAATAAATTCTTTTAGGATATTATCGAAATTAATGTCAGTTGCTGGTAATGTTGACGAAATTGGAAAAAAAAAAGGTCCAAAATACTATTTGTAAACAATCAGGAATACGAAGAATTGTGTGCAGCACAAACAATTCTGGAAGGATTACTAAGGGGGGGGGGGCAGCAGAATAAACGTCAACTTTATCGTCATACGAGGTTGAGCGAAGTTTCTTGCGCTACACGGACGTCTTTAAAAAAAAACTGTGCAGAACTTAAACCGTCGTAAAACTTTTGTTTACTTAGAAAGAATTTCGGATGCAAGCTGTCATTTTTCAAAAACTGTGCCACTGATGAAGAATCTTCTTAACAGTTTTTGTTCATCCTTGATTCCAAAATTCCCACCATTGCAGTGTCAGCATCATCCAAAAATTTCTATATTATCATTTTTATTTCTGAAGAAGTGTTCAGTTTTAACTAACAGACTTATAAACACTTGTCTTTAGCTGTGAGGAGCTGTGCTTCTTGTAAGTCAAGATACTGGACATGTTGTATGATTTCTGCCCAAAACAGAGTCATAAGTGGGCGTAATTGTGAGAGAATATCTGCTAAGCACTGAACCATAGAATGCATTTCTTGAAAACTCAGTGATTTCTTTTTTAGCTCAGTGTCATAAGTTGGTGCAAAAGTTCGTCATCACATCAGTGTATTGTTTGTCATCCGCTTTCTTTATTTAGAATGTAGTGCTTGTTGATTAGAAGAAAATCTGAGCGTCTGTGAGCTAAAGAAGATGGAGTGTCAAGTGGAAAAAACGGATACTATCAAAGCTCGTCAGTAAAATTGTTTCAAAAAGGGTCACTGTGCCTGGAGCAATACGCCATGTTCAGAAAGACTATTTAACCCATGCTTATCCACGTCAGTTAACCCGAGAATTGACACATGTGATAAACTTTGACCAGCAAACCATTTTGTGACATTTGCATTCCATGGGGCAAGGTTAAAAAAAAAACGGTGTATGGATATAGTACTCAGTGAAAACATTAAAAATCAGCACGCGGCTCGTGGACATCATCCAAGATTATTACGGGACCTCTTTGTCAACATCAAAGGAATGGCTGAGTCCTCTATCCCACAATCTTCCATAACGAAGATACTTGACAGCTCCTAACCAGCAGATTTGTTCAAAAGAAACTGCCTCAGAGTTGGGAAAGAGTAACAGACAATGGAATCAATTATTACTGATTGATTTTTATGCCATTTATCCCAAACATTTATCACAACAACAAAATGCTACAAACTTATAAATTAAATGAGGGGTGTTTGAAGTCAGGAATTGTTTGCTTTAGAATCTAAATCTGACAGTTCTTCAACAAATAGAATCTATTGCTCATACTTTCAATGAAATAATGACGACGCTTATAAGACGAGAACTGCAGTTGAACTGAATGACTTTTCTTAAACGGATATTCGCCTTGTATGAAAGACGTTCTAAAAGTTCTCGGCCTGAGCATGAAAACGCAAAATTTAAGAGAAATGTTTTTTAACATACATTAAGTCCAAATGTGAAAAATTAAGAGTCTGTCTCATCTTCGACCTCATCATTTGATGTGAATTTTCGTCCACCCAGTCAATTCTTCAGGTTTGGGAATAAAAAGTAGCCCCTGGGAGACAAATCCGGAGAATATGGCGGATGGGAAGCACTTGAAAACAAAGGGCCATGCAGTTTACCATCAACAAACCCAAATGTGTGTGAAGGCGCATTATTATGATGAAAGAGAACTTTCTTTTTCACAAGGTGTGAACGTTTAGTCTGAATAGCATCCTTCAATTGGTCCAGTAGTGAGGCGTAATACTCCCCGGTGATGGTTCTGCCCTTCTGGAGATAGTCTAAGAGCACCACTCCACGAGAATCTCAGAATGACTTTTGCTACAGATGATACCGTTTTTTGTTTTCTTTGGTGCACTTTCACCTGTTGTCACCCACTGTTTGGACAGCTCCTTCGTCTCTGGCGTGTAGTGATGAACTCATGTTTCATCTACTGTTATGAAACGTCGGAGAAACTTTTAAACAAATCTAAACACTCTTTCTAATTGTCCATTCGAATGCGTTTTTGATCCATTGTTAACAAACACGGCACCCATCAAGTGGAAAACTTTTTCATATCAAAAACTTCGTGTTAAATGTAGTGGACACTGCCTATTGAGGTCTTTGCAATAGCAGCGACACGCGTACGCTCAATCGGCGATCATTGTTAATTTTTGTCACAATCTTGTGGGAGGTAGCAGTTTTGGGACGCCCTGAGAGCTCATCATCTTGAATGGGTCTAGGACCATGTTTAAATTTAGCAGCCCACTTTTTAACTGTTGAAATCTAAGGGGAAAAACCCTTTAACGTGGAATCTAACTCCTTTTGTGTTTCTGTTGGAGTTAAGCCCTTCAAAACGAAGTGTTTTACCACAGCTCGTATTTCAGTTTTAACCTTTTTGTAGAAAACGTTAACACTAGTTTGTTTACACGATCGTTATAAACAAGTGAGTGCACTTATATCTCCTAAATTTTTTTAGCACGCCATTTAAATGATGCTAGTTAACAACTATCATAGTAATTTGGCCATCTTCATGACATCTCTGAGTCAGGCGGGGAACTTTTTTAACACCCCTCTTTATTTTATTGAAGAACGCGTGTTTTGGGGGAATTTCTCACAACCAAATATCATTCTTTGATTGGGTAACTTAGGCCCTTCTGAAAATACGTTCGAGGCTGGGCTCCTTAGTCCCTAGATGTCTGTGCGTGGGTGATGAACCATAACCAAATATCTGCATGAAAATATGGGTCTTAATCATATTGATTCACCCAAAGTTGCGAGTGTATTTCAGAACACATTATGGGACAGGTACGAACCTGAAACTGCGCAAGCAGATCTGTACCAGGGGTGGAATTACATATCAAGAAAAATTTGACAATTTTGATGTAAAATCAAACCATTTGTCTAAAATTTGACTTTCTCGAAAACTATAAAAAATAGATCGATAAAATTTTGCACGCTTGCAAAATACATTGTGGCAGTTTGTTTGGCACGTTCAAAAAGTTGAAATAAAAATCGGGATTATATTCATATTGCTGGTTAAGCAAATTCATTCAGAACCGGGTCAGAAATGGCAGTCTCAATGCTAAATGACGTAACAAGGATTTACTTGTGCGCTTGCAACAATGTACATAATTATCCGAGGTAACTTCTCGCTACCACTAAATCAAAAGGTGTGTTTTGGGGTCTCGTGCGCCCTCTCTTCATAAGTTATCAGGAAAACAACGGAAAGATATAGATGCAAACCAGAATTAATGACTATTATAAAACGCCAGGTCGCCTGACCGCTGGGCCATGGACTCCCATCGATTATAATGGGTGTAGTAATATCGGCAGGTAACGTGTCATTTCCAAGGCCTGCTGCACGTCAGCAAGTCGGCAACCATTTTATTACCATGGTAACCGAACTGCAATGATCCAACCAACGCTCGCTTAGAAACTATAGTTATGGCCGCTATCCCCCCCTCTACGGCTCATATCAAAATCGCTTTCCACGCCCACTTAAACATGCTACCCCCCTCCTCCTAGATGCCATTCCAATATAAACCTCTTTCTGAAATATTTTGCTTTATTTTACATGATGGCGCGGCAATTGTTGCCCTCTATAATTACGTAATAATGATGCCAATTGCATGAAAAAAAGAATATGGCTTCCCCCTTGCAATTTTCAAGAGATACAACATAAGTATATGCCAGACGCTTTTAATGTTACCTTCTGTGGCGTTTTCCTATTTAATAATCACAGTTTCCCTGCTATCTGGGAGCCATTAAACGAGTTATTTCATTTGCAAAGGTTAAATTGTAATTGTTTCAAAATCGAAAACAACTCAAAGAAGAACTTTAAAGGTCAGCCATATTTAAACACTTTTGAATCTTCTACCTGAGATGCACAAACTTAAAGCTAACGAAAAATCTAAGAACCACCAAGGTTAGGGTGTAAATTTTCAAAGTTATGCATATCTATGTCGAAGATAAAAAAAAATTATTCTAGAAAAGTCATTAGATTTGAAACTTAAAATGCAAATAATAATAATAATAATAATAATAATAATAATAATAATAATAATAATAATAATAATAATAATAATAATATGCACGAGGAATATTGAGGGTATAAAAATGTTTAAAAAGCCCGCTTGAAAATACATTTATTCACAAAATTACTAGAACAAATAAAATTTAAAAATGTCTCCCTGTCGAACTTAATGGATATTTTCGTAATCCAAATATTTTTGTATGAAATATATTCAAACAAAGGTAAACACTAATTTTTTTAATCATCACATTTGAAATTGTCTAAGAAAAAATATGTTTTCATTACACGACAGTTAAGTAGATACAATTACACAGTCCAAATAGGCAATAAACTTTTTCATTGGTGAATAAGTTAAAATGTTCCACATTTTCAATAAACCTAGTTACTGTGGAAACAACACGTGTTTTATATTCCTAATGTACAGGAAAGAACTGCACTACATTAACTGTTTCCATAGTAACCAAGTTGAGAATTATTTCATACTTTTGTACAGCCTGGTTATCATGGAAACAGTACGTGTTGTTATATTCCTAATGTACAGGAAAGAACTGCACTACATTAACTGTTTCCATAGTAACCAAGTTGAGAATTATTTCATACTTTTGTACAGCCTGGTTATCATGGAAACAGTACGTGTTGTTATATTCCTAATGTACAGGAAAGAACTGCACTATATTAATTGTTTCCATAGTAACCAAGTTGAGAATTATTTCATACTTTTGTACAGCCTGGTTACCATGGAAACAGTACGTGTTGTTATATTCCTAATGTACAGGAAAGAACTGCACTATATTAACTGTTTCCATAGTAACCAAGTTGAGAATTATTTCATACTTTTGTACAGCCTGGTTACCATGGAAACAGTACGTGTTGTTATATTCCTAATGTACAGGAAAGAACTGCACTACATTAACTGTTTCCATGATAACCATGTTGAGGATTATTTCATACTTTTGTACAGCCTGGTTACCATGTAAACAGTACGTGTTGTTATATTCCTAATGTACAGGAAAGAACTGCACTATATTAACTGTTTCCATGGTAACCAAGTTGAGAATTATTTCATACTTTTGTACAACCTGGTTATCATGTAAACAGTACGTATTGTTATATTCCTAATGTACAGGAAAGAACTGCACTATATTAACTGTTTCCATAGTAACCAAGTTGAGAATTATTTCATACTTTTGTACAGCCTGGTTATCAAGGAAACAGTACGTGTTGTTATATTCCTAATGTACAGGAAAGAACTGCACTATATTAACTGTTTCCATAGTAACCAAGTTGAGAATTATTTCATACTTTTGTACAACCTGGTTATCATGTAAACGGTACGTGTTGTTATATTCCTAATGTACAGGAAAGAACTGCACTATATTAACTGTTTCCATAGTAACCAAGTTGAGAATTATTCCATACTTTTGTACAACCTGGTTATCATGTAAACAGTACGTATTGTTATATTCCTAATGTACAGGAAAGAACTGCACTATATTAACTGTTTCCATAGTAACCAAGTTGAAAATTATTCCATACTTTTGTACAGCCTGGTTATCAAGGAAACAGTGCGTGTTGTTATATTGCTAATGTACAGGAAAGAACTGCACTATATTAACTGTTTCCATGGTAACCAAGTTGAGAATTATTTCATACTTTTATACAACCTGGTTATCATGTAAACGGTACATGTTGTTATATTGCTAATGTACAGGAAAGAACTGCACTATATTAACTGTTTCCATAGTAACCAAGTTGAGAATTATTCCATACTTTTGTACAACCTGGTTACCATGTAAACAGTACGTGTTGTTATATTACTAATTTACAGGAAAGAACTGCACTATATTAACTGTTTCCATAGTAACCAAGTTGAGAATTATTCCATACTTTTGTACAACCTGGTTACCATGTAAACAGTACGTGTTGTTATATTCCTAATGTACAGGAAAGAACTGCACTATATTAACTGTTTCCATAGTAACAAGTTGAGAATTATTCCATACTTTTGTACAGCCTGGTTATCAAGGAAACAGTGCGTGTTGTTATATTGCTAATGTACAGGAAAGAACTGTACTATATTAAATGTTTCCATGGTAACCAAGTTGAGAATTATTTCATACTTTTGTACAGCCTGGTTATCAAGGAAATAGTACGTGTTGTTATATTCCTAATGTACAGGAAAGAACTGCACTATATTAAATGTTTCCATAGTAACCAAGTTGAGAATTATTTCATACTTTTGTACAAGCTGGTTACCATGTAAACAGTACGTGTTGTTATATTCCTAATGTACAGGAAAGAACTGCACTACATTAACTGTTTCCATAGTAACAAGTTGAGAATTATTTCATACTTTTATATAACCTGGTTACCATGTAAACAGTACGTGTTGTTATATTCCTAATGTACAGGAAAGAACTGCACTACATTAACTGTTTCCATAGTAACAAGTTGAGAATTATTTCATACTTTTATATAACCTGATTACCATGTAAACAGTACGTGTTGTTATATTCCTAATGTACAGGAAAGAACTGCACTATATTAACTGTTTCCATAGTAACAAAGATGAGAATTATTTCATAAATTGACCAACATGAAAGTAGTGCGTGTTATAATTTTTGTAATAAATGTGAAATTCTTGGCTAAAGGGCACATTTTGATCTGGGTAATACTATCCCCAGTTTCTGCGATAAGCAGGCTTACGTTATGTTTCACATGAAAGCTTATCTTAAATAATAATTAGTTACGGAACGTATATCTCAGTTCCATAAAACAGGTTGCAATGTCTTGGATAACACGTGTGGTGGGAGAAATAGCTGTGCACAGTAGTTGAAGCAAATGGAAACCACAGAAGATCCTTGAAAGCAGAGCATACAAATAGCATCTGCATTGAAGTGTAATTTCCGATTTAGCGGCGTAAAATGAGAGACCTGTGTTGATATGCAAGAACAACGCAAGTGAAGCAGCCGTTTCCTTAATCACAATGTTTGGCACAAATGCTGCGAAAAAGTACATGATTGTATCATAAACAGTAGCGCGGTTCCAGTTAATACGCTCTTACCGAAAATTAAACTGTATCTTGTTGTAGTTCTACAATTTTAAAATTTAATGTTCCTTACTACGTCACATCAGAAGCATAAAAGCAAATATTTTAAAAATAAAAGAGAGGTTTTATGAATTCCTCATACCACAGATGCGAGAGTAGGTCCATAATTTTCCGGCCTATCCATTTTCTAGCTATGATAAAGAGAAAAAATATATTTCACTTTTCAATATAGTTACACTTTATTGCAATACGCTTCTCACCTCTTTTATTAACATTTCTCATTTCGCCCCGTCCCCAAAAATAGTCAGAAGCCTTGTCTGCAAAATGGGCATAAATGGCATTCATCACTTCTTCGTCACACTTAAATTTCCTTCCTCGAAGGTCCTTCTTGAGTTTTGAGAAGAGGAAACAGTCACTGGGAGTTAGATCTAGGCTGTAGGGTGGATGGTCGATCTCCTTGAAGTCACGTTTCTTCACAGTATTCGTTGCAACAAGAGCTGTGTGCACGGACCCGTTGTCGTGAAGAAGGCGCCCACCACCACTCAGCTTTCCTCGCCTTTTTTCTTTGATGGAAGCACGTGGTCTGTGCAGTAGGCCAGCATAGTACTCCCCATTTACTGTGGTGTTTCTCTCCTTGAAGTCAATGAAGAATATTCCTTCACAGTACTAAAAGAATGTGGTCATGATCTTCTTGGTTGCCTGAGTGACCTTGATCTTTAGAGATGGTGCTTCGCCAGGTTTAAGCCACTCCATTGATTCTCTTTTGGACAAGGGATCATAGTTTCATCTCCTTTGGCAAAGGTTTGCAGAACTTCTCTCTCGTTGCCACGACAGAGCTCCAAAAATGCCTGACAACAGATGACTCGTTGCTGCTTTTAGACTGAGGAAAGGAGTCCAGGCACTAACCTTATTCATGTTTAAATGTTCATGAATAATTCGAAGGACTGCTGTTCTAGAAAGGCCCAACCTTCCTGCTATTTCTGTAACTTTGAGACGCCGGTCTTCCATGATTTCTCCTCCCACAAGAGCGAGCGATGTTTTCAGTAGTGAGTACCTCCAAGGGCCGACCTACACGCCCTTCGTCTTCAATACTTTCTCGACCCATTCGAAAAAGTTTGGCCCATTCTTTTACGGTGGAATATGAGGGGGATGCTTCCCCATATACACCGTTCAATCGCTGTTTAATTTCATTTGGAGTAAGTCTTTCTTTTGTGAAGAACTTAATAACAGCTCGATACTCCATTGTGAACATGTCACTATCTTCTACACATAGCCTTCTTTATGCAGCTAACCGCCACGGGTGGCCGAGGTCGTTAAGGCATGGACTCGTGAGCGGGAGGTCTGCGGTTCGAATCCCGCCAGGACCGTTCTCCCTGACTGGGGTTTTTTCCAGGTTTTCCTCAGTCTTCATAACTGGCAAATGCCGGGGAGGTACCTAAACTTAGGCCTGGAACGCTTCCTTCCTTAAAAAAAAAAAATCCTTTCCCAATATATCATTTCATCTCATGTATCATCAGTGTCCACCGCCTGTGGTGCCTCAGTAGTAAAAACGGGCGTTAAACACTAATCAACTAATTTATGCAGCTATATCTGAACAACTGAACACAACAGAACGGAAGTTACAGCTGAAATTATTTACTTAACAGATAAGGTAACCAAACCAAATAAGGATTTTGTGAAGGAGATATTCCTTATCGTCGAGGCCGGAAACTTATGGACCTACCCTCGTATATTTCGCAGCATAGTAATTTTGCAATTTAAGGCACCTTTCTTTTCTTGATCAATGTTTCCGCATTGCATGATTGTTTTAAATAACAAATATGTCTATATACCGGTTGTTAATGAATTTTCACCGCAATAGTTTGAGTATGTGGCGGGATCTTAGATAAGTAATTTAAGATATAGAATCTATTTATTTACCTATTCTGGCAAGTGTTAACGTAATGGGGTCTTCTCTTCCACTCTGCAAGAAAAAGAATTAGCGGTTCTTATTTCTAGAGTTGAGATGACAATTTAATCTACGTTTAAATTGCTTTATTGTCCGATAGTCTCCGACTTAAGAAGGAAGGGAGTTCCAGATCTGGAAACTGACATGCTGAATGAGGTTAAGTAGAAATGTGTTCGGTGACGAGCGGTAGACAGTAAAGTCATATTCCGGGTTCCAGGTAGGGACAGGTATATGAAGTGAGAGACGATATATTGAGAGATGGAGGATTTTGAACAGGAGCGTAAGGGAATGGAAAGTTCTGCGTTCTTTTAGAGGTAGCCGTGACAGTTAAATATACCGTCCTGAAGAAAAATAATAGAGTAAATGTCGATATAGCAGTGCTAAAGTGAAATGAGGTAACATTTAGCTTTGATATGTCTTCACGAGTGACGATATTTCATATCTGCCCTGGCTCATCATCATCATCGCCTTTAACATTTAGTGCTGTTTAAAGTCTCAAAATTCGGCGCAATTATGTGACAGTACGACACTGAACAACATGTAGCGAAGGGGCTGTTCACCTATTGGATAGGGCGGCAATATGGCTTCAAAGTTAAAAGTTTAGCAGAGTATGTTTATTTATTTATTTTATGATAAAATGTGCTCATACACAAGACATAAACATTTTTAAAATTAATAAATCTCGAGCTCAACAACAATGATAAGCTTTCACTTGAGGCCATTTTTATAGCAACTGCTTCCGTAATTATAGGCCATTATTTTCATTTCTAGTGGTGCAATGGTTTGGACTTTCTTCTCTGGTGTGTCACCAATAGGCGCACGCATTTATTTTTCATACTCAAAGCGTAGTGTGTAACGATCTACAAAGTTGTGATCAGCCCTATATGACATTCCCGGCATCAAAGGTTATGCCCTATCAGTCAGAATCATTTCAGACATAACCTCAATGTTCCTGGGAGACCGAGATGTTGACGCACATTCTTGTGTGCAGATTCCCTGCCACTGGTGGTCTGCAGTTCGTCTTTGTCCATGATGGTTACCTTCCATTATGTCCACGTCTTTCTCTACTTTATAGCAAACGAACATTGCCTTTTCTCTGCACACAGCCGCCATCTAGCGTCTGCATGGCGTAGTAGTATAATTCAACACCCTACTAATGAACGTGCCCGGTAAAACACCGCTATTGTTAATCATTTCCGAACGCCCTTTCAGTGTCATCTGAATGTCAGGTCGAGACCTTTACGAACCGCCCACAAAAACGCGTTTTCCAATTGCTCTCTGTATAGTAAAACAGCTGCCATTTACTCATATAAAGTCAGTAAGAGGGTAGGCTATTAGACGTCTAAAACAGAAGCCGGAACAGTATAATCCGAGTTTACCTTGAAAGCATTTTGAAAATTCAACTTCCAACACTTACTGTTTTGTATGCCTCATTATGTCCACTTCTGAATTGGATTTTTATCTGCCCCGGGGGCATTAAAATGGGGAGGAGCACCACTGGGTGGGGACTATGTGGATTTGCCCAATGGCAGGCCTGGTCTGTTCAGGATAATTGCCGCCAGATTAGTGGAAATGTGTTCTTTTTTGTTTACGTACTTGTTTAAGTCTCTATTCCGGCGCGCAGGCGGTCATTATGCATTCCAAGTGTAACTAAATGTTAATGTTCCCGCTCCTACCGCCACATTCCGCCGTTAAGACTGTTTCAACACCGGCATTTGTTTTATCATATGTTTGCATAGAGCCGTCACCATGCAGATCGACTGGCATTTGTTTTATCATATGTTTGCATAGAGCCGTCACAATGCAGATCGCCTGGCATTTGTTTCATCATATGTTTGCATAGAGCCGTCACCATGCAGATCGATTGGCATTTGTTTTATCATATGTTTGCATAGAGCCGTCACCATGCAGATCGACTAGCATTTGTTTATGGATATACCTCAGGGCAAAAGCAAATGAGCATTTATTTACGTAATTCAAACAAGAAATCATAAAAGTGTAAAATATTTTATTTTTTCGTGATTTTTTAAATATTTTATGTATTATCACTTGGTCTTCTCGCGACGTATGTAGGTGCTGATGCTATACGAGTAAGGATGAATGAAATGAAATAAAATAAACTTTAATGGTGGCGCAAAGGAACTCGAAGTCCTTGGCGCCTTAAAGTTATCTGGCATTCACCTTCTCAGGGTAAGGAAACATTCCGAAAAAAACTTTGCCCCGATAGCATGACCTGACCAGGATTCGAACCCATGACATCCGGATTAATAGTAGCAAACGCTATCACTAGACCAAGGGGCGGTCCGAATTGTTTTTAAAATTGTATATATTGTCAAATCCATTACGGTTAAACGACACTTAACAGATTGCAAATTTTATACAACTGAAAATTTTCACAAGCCATTTCACAGGTTGACTCGCATTTGTTTTAAAATATACCTAACCGCCATGAAAACTTGATCAAGACAAAAATATAAAAACTTCATTGTACTTCAAACAAAAAGCACAATAACCTTAATTTAAACATTTTTAATTTTTCCGTAAATTGTTTTTAAAACAATATATATTGTCAAATTCAGTACGCATATTGTTGTTCATATCGTTTATTTATGGACGCTCTTTAACATCTCAGGTCATCAGCGTCAATTCACGGAGTGAAATGGCCGACAAATTTTGCTCAGAGGTCTCATCTTTCAGGCTTGAGGTTCTTTTTCGTGCCGTAAATGTACGACATGGGACCCACGGCTTTACTTCCCTTCCGAAGAAAGCCATACTTAGGATTTTTACACCGAAAAAATCCATCGGTCCTGGCCGGGATCGAACCCGCGATCTTGGGTTTAGAAGGCAAGTACATTCTGAGGGGGCTCGAACTGCACAAGCTTTGGGGGCTCTATCTGGAAATGTGTTAGAAAAAACTTCCCCACCCGGTATCTCGCTCCTTTCACCCCCAGGTCAGATTCCTTCAGTCTCAACTGATGAGTTAAGGTTCTTCAACAGACGATCATTTCTTTCCATCAAGGATTTTCTTGGAGTAGGGAATACATCCTAATCCTAAGTAGCCATGTTAGGGGAATAAGGCGGATGTGGCAGCAAATCATTCATTTTCGCCACTTGTGAGGGTGAGCATTGTCTTGATGCGAAATGACTTTCTTCTTTGATGAACTTGACCTCTTCTCTTCAATAGGTCAAAAACTTCAGCATAATATGTTCCAGTGATAACATGCTCCAGAGGGAAGATAATTGTACACTCTTGACATCCCAAAAAACCAACGCCAGGACGATTTCACACACTTGGCCTTCTTTGTCGATCGAGAATCTCACAAATCGATACATAAATTCGGCGGGATCTCTCAAAACAGACCAAACTTTGCTGAGCGGTTTGCACTTTGATGCAAGTCAGCAGGAGTAGTTGCCGTCCTGCCGATACTTGTTTCAAGCTCAACACTTCTCTCAAAATGTGAAACACTTTCCTCTGACATGATTCAGCAATTTCAGACACCATTAATTAGCAATCCTTCAGAACCACATCGTAGACCTTAACAAAAATTTTGATGTAGTAATGGATTTTGGCCGTCTGTTGCGTGGACCATGTTCCAAAATTTCACAGCTGCGCTTAAACACCATGGTCCACTTTGCAACCGTTGAAAATGACGGTGCAGAGTCCCCTAGAGTGTCATATCTGTATGAATTTCTGTTGCATTCTCAGGTCATCAGTACTTAATAACGCATGATGTTCGACATTTGCCATTTTCCCCGTAGCACTGTAACAAACAGTTATAGCTACTACGATTCTTGACCAATCCATGTATTGTTGCACAAATGTTTCTATGGAAGTTGGCGCATTTTGATAACAAAATTGCTTCCGAACTGCTGCTGCAATCTGTGGGTCGTTCCGAAAACTTTCAAAATGATCCTCGTAGAAGTTTTAATGTTTGTTTCCTTTTAAGTTCGTTATGAATCACCATTTCTCTAATGAATTTTTTTTCTCTATTTCATGTTCAAATTCAGCTATACGGCTTTTTGGAATCACTGTAAACAATTTTCAATGTAGTACACTTTTTAGAGAACGAATAATTTAAATTTAAACGCTTTGGAAATATTAAGGCTATGGTTTTTTTTTTTTTTTTTGTGAACAAATTATAATATTGTTCGAATTTTTCGACGTTTTTGTGAAAATAGGCTTGTGGGAATTGTACAAGACACCAAACGCATAACGATTTACATATCCCTCCCGCCACAAATGCATACCGGAGACGAGGAACCGGCGATTTCTGGTAATCTTCCAATCTTCAGGTCTGCAGCACCGTATAATCTTGCGCCTCGCCGCAGAGGACTGGCTTCGGGCTCCATATGCGTTCTTTACAAAAGTCTCTCGGCTTCAAAGGGTTATGTTTTCTATTCTTATACTCAACAAGATCCTTGGTGGCAGTGCCGTCTATAAATGTTACTGCCATCTGTGGGGAAATAAGCAGCACCTGTGTTGTTTGTTTAGTGCACTGGATAAAGCTAAATTGAGAACAGCAGTACGTAACGCCATATGGATAATATTGTATTTATTCTATTGAATTTTTTAATTTGATACATGTTATTAAAATGAACAGAAATCAGAAATTAATCAGTAATACAATGCGAGGCAAAGAAAATGCAAAACCTAATTTTTATTTAATATTTTCATTATTTTATGTGAATTATTGTAATTACATTCATATTTAAATTTAAATACTTTTCCAAACATTTCACAGTTACTCTTATGTATTCGGATATAATTTTGAGTCTATAGTTTCCTTTATTGTATAAGCATATAAATGAATGCAATTTAATCACATTTTTACATCTGGGCCAATTGAAATATCTAATGACATTGTAGTTACGTCAATTTTATTCTATTGTTGAGGTATTTCAATCAGTTTTAACACATAATTTTATGAGATAAAGATGCCGTTAAGTCGAGAGTAGGTTGCTAAAGCAGTTGCCCTGTTGGAAGATGAACGGAGCATGCGTTATGTTGCCCAGGTGCTGTGAGTCAATGTCTCTACTATACAGAGGGCATACCGAAGGTTCAGGAACTTGGTATCTGACCAGGATCAGGTTACAGAAAGGTGACATCTGCCAATCAATTTCTGCGACTGCAAGTTTTGCGTGATCGTCACACAACAGTCGTAGAAACTCAAAATCGGCTGTAAAGGTCATCAGGAGTCAACGTCAGCGTGAGAACAGAGAGAAGGAGATTTAAAGAAGCACAGCTCACCTCTAGAAGACCGGCCAGAGGTCCCTTTGCTTACCCAGAAACATCGGCCAGCATGCCTTGTCTTTGCTCATCAACACTGGAGTGACTGAGGAGCAATGGAAAGATATCTTATTAACTGATGAGTCAGGTTCAGCCGAAGATGCCTGGTGCAAGAGGACTGGAGAAAGGTATGCCCCTTACACCTTCTCATCGACGACGGTTTTCAGTGGAGGGTCCATCATGGTGTGGGCTGGTATCAGTATGGAAGCCAAGACAGAGTTGGTTTTTGTGTAGAACGGGTCCTGAATGCAAACAGGTACATTGAGGAAATTCATCCGCAACACGTCATCCCCTGTGCTCCATATGTTGGCTTTGATATCCACTTCGTACATGACAATGCTCGTCCTCATGTGAGGTGGGGATTCAGGCACTAATTTGGCCAGCACGAAGCCCTGACCTCGACCCCATTGAGCATGTTTGGGACATGGTGGGGAAAAATGTTCGTGAACAAGTTCCTGGGGTCCTCAATGAACGAAAGGCTTTGCATGAGCAATGGGAGACCATACCTGTAGAAAACTTAAGGATCTTGATCCACAGCTGCCCTTGTGGCGTCTGCCTCACGTCCATCTATTGTTTATCGTCTCCCGGGTGTCCCAAAACCTTCCTCTTTTCTTCTATCAAAATGTTCAGGCAATTTGTTTATTGGTTCATCAACCTTAAGGTTGCACTTGGGGTTCACTTCCTAAGATTTCAAAAGTTTCGTTAAAGTTGGAACATTTTATACTACCACGCTATTTACTTCTAAATCTCATTTCAAATGTCATGACGGCGTCGCTTTTCTGCTGTATTACAATATTTACAAAGGAAGTGTTTGGATTTCTCTCTTTTGTATCCTATTTTTTTATACATTCTTCCTGGTTATGATTTTGTGACTTCTACTAAACACTTGTTCCCTTCATCGGACTTTTTACATAAGTTTTGTAAACATAATATTCCTATATAGTTAGTTACATTGTGGCATATGGGGGACTGATTATTAAATATTGTTGATAATATAACGGAGATGACAATGTAAGTGAGGGTAAATACTGTTTGCCATTAGAATAGGCGGTAGATTCGTTCCATGTGACAGTTGTATGATTAAACTTGAGAGAAAACTAGCTCTACGCATGCGCATAATGTGGTCGCGTTGATCTTCAACGTTTTTTTTTTTTTTTTTTTCCGGCGAGTCTAACTTGGGAAGTCAGAGAGAGAGGACGCTACACCACAGCTCCAGGATGGGACATCTTGATGACGGCCAACTTGAGTGTAGGTAATTTTAATTTGTGTTATTAAAATGACATAGTTGAATTTAAGATGTGTTTGGGACTTAAGAGATAATCTCGGTCTTTTATTTCCTGGTTGTCATTTCATTTTTGTATGGATGTTTATTACTTAGCTAGCCCCATATTCAGCCGCGTGGTGATGAACGAGGAATAAGTGGGTAACTTTGCATCTGCCTTTTCACAATGTCTACATTAATGGCCTGTCAATTGACCATTATTTCACTTTTAAAAGTTGTCCCCTATTGACTTTTAGGTACCATGGCTGTTCAATAAATAATTATCATCATTTTTATCGAGCGAAAATCAATGCTTAATATACACTGATACTAGTTTCATTGTTGTTACTACCGCCACGGGTAACCGAAGTCATTAAGGCGCGGATTCGTGAGCTGGAGGTCCGGGTGTCCGATTCCCACCAGGACCATCCTCCTGACTGGGGTTTGTTCCAGGTTTTCCTCGGTCCTTATAAATGACAAATGCCGGAGAGGTACCCTAAACTTAGGTTTGGAACACTTCCTTCCTTAAAAAAATTCTTTCCCAATATATCATTTCATCTCATGTATCATCAGTGTCACCGCCTGAGGTGCCTCAGTAGTAAACACGGGCGTTAAACACTGTTAAAAACACTAACCCTACGCTAACAACTGATGCGTCAATCTAATAGAAGAATCCCAAACAGAGTAAAACAAAAACACTGCCTGTCTTATGGGAACTATAAAAGTGGTGGTTTTGGATCTTCATGAAGACGCCATTGCCTGCTAAGGTCACTGCTTTCTCTTGAACAACAGGAAACCCGAAAGCCATTTAGATCCAAATCGCAGTATAATTGTGTTACAAACAAAAGAATTAATTCGGTAAGATCTAACTTTGATATCACTTGGATTCTATATTTGTTGCCTAATTATGACTAATTGGTGGTGGGGAGGGGACTGGAGAGTTGAGCTCGTGCGCGCCCATATACTGGGGTACCCCAACTGAGAGGGGGGAGGGAGACAGATTATTACTTTTGTTTTTAAGGCGATCTCATCTCATTAGTATCAAGATATAATTGGGCCTTGCATCTGTCAAGCACAAACTTGACAGAGAGTGTATAGTCTATCAAAATGTATGTAATAAAAAGTTTGTCTTTCTAAAAACGAGAAAAATAACATAATAATCTTGCCCCATTTTACTAATTTCATAAGTTTCATTTTTATGTGTCTGGACTCCGATTTGCGATGTATAAACATTTATTGGGCTTCTATAAATGTAATAATTTATACATATGACCTTCAGACCTAGTATAGCTGAAAGCGGAGCAGAATTGACCGAACTGCTATACAGTAACTTTGAAACAGTTCGATATCCAGGATGGATTTTGTTAGCATAATATTACTTTATTTATTAGTTTTCAGCAATTTTAATACATCATAAAATACTGTTTTTTTTTAATGGTGTTTAACGCCCGTTTTTACTACTGAGGCACCAAAGGCGGTGAACACTGATGATACATGAAATGAAATGATGTATTGGGAAAGGATTTTTTTTAAAGGAAGGAAACGTTCCAGGCCTAAGTTTATGCACCTCCCCATCATTTGCCATTTATGAGGACTGAGGAAAACCTGGAAAAAACCTGAGTCAGGGAGGACGATCCTGGCGGGATTCGAACCCCAGACCTCCTGCTCACGGATCCGCGCCTTAACGACCACGGCCACCCGTGGTGAAATAAAAGACAGTGAAAATATACATAGGCCTGTATAGTAACTGGAGTTTTAAAATTTGATATACAAAAATTGTAAGATTATTATATACTAATTTATTTGTTTCTGGTTTCAGAAATTGAAAGAACTACTTTGAAAATAGACTATAAAATGTGATATTATTAATTTAATGTTTAGCGTAAGCTGCCCAAATAACACCATCCTAACACTTGCATGCTATATATTTGGAAATAATATATATATATATATATATATATATATATATACAGTAGAAAAGTGTGTCAAAATACATTAATTTTACTTAATATTACAATATATATTATAATTTATAAGTTTATATTAAATATCAGATACAAATCATTAAGAAAATTGTTCTATATTGGCGCTATAAGGAGAGGTTAAATTAAACAACGCCATCTCTTTGTAGTACTGAAAATCAAGAGCTTTTTCAATAACTAATAGCAGGAAACCAAAATAGGCTGCGTTCAAGTAAATTGGAATTTATGTTAAAATTATAAATATGCACTGAATTTATGTTACTTTTTGGCCACCTTAACACTTAAATGATATAGATTTTGAAATAAGTTATATATAAACAAGAAAATTAAGATAAAAGATTTTAATCATAGTAACATAGATGATGTTTTATATTAAGTATCAAATAAAATCAATAAGAAAAAGTGTCCATACTGGCGTTATTAGGAACGGTTGAAACAAACAGCGCCATCTCCTATGTAATACAGAGAATTAAGATTTTTTTTTTTCATAACGTAGACAAAACAAATTTGAATTTCTGTTAAAGCGTTAAATATTCACTCAAAATTACGTTTTTTCTTGGTCTGGTGATAAAATAATTGAAAAAAGGCAAATGTGTATTTAATATCGTCTTTTTTTTCGGGTGTAAAAATCCTAAGTATGGCTTCCTTCGGAAGGAAGGTAAAACCGTGGGTCCCGCGAGGCCTCTGAGCAAAATTTGTCAGCCGTTTCACACCCTGAATTTAATGGGACGCTGATGACCTGAGATGTTAAAGAGCCTCCTTAAATAAAACGAATCAATCTAATCCATGAAGGGAACGGCAATAGACGGAAAACGGTATGACCTTTAGATCGCATGTTGTTTGTAATACAAGAGAAGTTCAGTAAACAATTATCATAATTTTAACAGACATAGTTGTTCACGCTAATGTTTAACTTTATCCGGTTCTCACCTTGAGAGGTGTGCAAGCTGATACATATTCAGTTCCGCCTACAGTAAAATGCACGTGAAACAATAACTGCTCTGAAATTCTGCTTTCGCCTCAACAGATCTTCAGCTGAGGCCTGTGGATAGTTTGTTCTTCTCTATAGCACAGCTTCAAGATGGTTGCAAATGTTTAAAGAGGGGAGGCAATCAGTTTCAAAGAAAATCACCAACGCCGCTATTGTCATTGTGAGAAAGAATTGGTGAACAATATTAAGAACATTTTCAGAAATCTTGAAAACTTCACTGGGTGACAGTGAGTGAAAAGGTGCAGAAGTTACGTGTTTGGGCAAGTGGATTTGAAGAAAATGCGGTCTTTCTTTCAAAGGTAAACACTGCTGATGAAACTGGGCTACATCATTTCCATCCTGAGAGAAAACAGCAAAGTGTGGAAATCTACATCAAAAACATCAAAAGTAGCTGCTTCTGCAGTGAAGGTTATGGTCATCTCATTTTTCGATATTCCACGAATAGTTTATCAACATTTCGTACCTGCATACACAGCTGTAACTGAGAAGATGTCTTGAAAACTCTGCAAGGGTGCAACAAACTGAATGCCTCGATAATTCATGGCCAAATTGCACAAATGCTGTTGCTTAATAACTCAGAAAAAGTAACGTGACCTGTGCCCTTCATCCTCCCTATAGTCCAGATTTAGTCCAGTGACTCTTTTTTTTTTTCCTCGTCCAAATTGAAGGAAAATTATTTTAAAAAATGATTTCTAGCATGTCTTTGAAGAGTGTCAGAAACGTTCTGACATCCAACAGGGACTACTTTGAGAAAGATCATAGAAAATCGCGATGTGGCCTTCGTAAATATTTTATCATCATGTGCGCAGATTAGCAGAGAGATGATTGCTATGTCTTTATGACTGACCGCATCATCTGCTCAATCCAAATATCAAGTGATGGTTCATATCAAAACCTTTGTGGTCAAGCTGAAATCCTTGGACACACAATTACCAACTGGTGAGGGGGCTTCTTGAACCACAAAACAACTTTTCATTGAGATTAAAATTGATTACGTTTTACAAAGACTACATTTCTGAGAATCCATTCCCTAATCTTCACTGCCATACTTTGAATTTGTTGGGGAGTACTCTGCGTATAGGAACTTCCAACATTGATGCCAACATTATCAAGATCAAGGAAAAGTATTGCCTAATTTCTTATAGAAATTGCACAAAAATGAACGTTTCATTATTCATTGTTTGTAATTATTAATTAGACATAATAATTCAATCTGCATACCCTATAATTATTTTAGTCATCTCCAGGTTACATAATCATGTTACATTTGATGAAGTTGTCACACTCCATTATTACACATTTTAACTATGGTGTAGTTTGTTAGATTAGTTCATTTTTTACATAGTTTCCGTTAAAAATCATCTTAGATTTAAAAAAATACTTATTAATAGTAACTTAAATTATTTACATCTAGATTAAATACAGCGTGGTAACCTAAAGTATTTACATTTAATATATTTACAAAACTGACTAAATTAATTAGAGAAAAATTAGTACACTTGTTTTTTGATTGTATGAAATCGTCCTTTGTAACTTTTAATGCTAAACTGAACTCATTAGCGATTGCCAAATCGCGGTTGTTTTCATGAAAATATTTTCCTAAAAATTCTTCAAATCTGCATTGATCCTGCCTACTAGGCACCGAAAATGACCATGAAAAAAATTCATATAAAGCGGCTGTTTTGTTTATTTCTCAACAAAACTCTGTATGTCATTTAAATAAAATACGAAATATATTTTCTGAAAATCAGCGAAATCCGGCCAAAGGAGCGGGGTATACTCGAAGTCTTGAAATTTTAAAAGTGATCTTGCGTTTAATTTTCTCTATATTCTTTCAAAATAAAAGTACAAATTAACTAAGCATATAAACTGTATTTATAACCATACATATGTTTTATATTTAACAAAAGTATCGTCGTGAAGATAGCAAATGTGAAATATTAATCTAATATGTTTAAGAATTATATTTGTATGTAAGAGCGCTCTGTAATAACCTTCAGAAAACGTTTACGTTACATGTTAATAACATTTAAATTAAATTTCAAAGCCACTGAAAATCGATGTAACTTTCGACTGTTTTTATTTACTTAGTACATTGCAATTGTTTTTAAATAGTAACATGTTTTTGTTTTATTGAAACATATGAACATCATCTTAAATACACAATGTAATTCGAAACTTTCTGTTGTTTCTCTTTACTTTAGTGAATGTATAGATGATATCAAGGGCTCAGTTCATAAACATGGTTACATTTAAAAATGTTTAAAAATACTCACACAGTATAACTTTGTCTATCTGTGGTTATTTATTTCATTTAATTAATAGTTTTTGTACATTAGCTCCGTAATTTATTTCATTTCATTAATTAATAAGGCCATAATTTGGATTTTATATCCCTTTTTTAAATTCGCTCTACTAGATGAGGAATTCGCTTACTTTACGCAGCTTCTATGTGACGCACTTTGTACATTTTGAATGTATTGGCTAATAGAGTATTTGTCCAAAGATTTTGGAAATAGTTTATAGAAACATTGAAAATCAGAATAGATTACATATTTTCTCTTATATTTCGAGGATTTTTGGTCGTAAATTTCATCGGAGAAAACGGTATAGATATCTGGCAATTTGTATAACATAGTATATAATTTTTATAATGACACTGGGAAACATCAGCGTGGATTTTTATATAGCCTTGATTTTATACATTTAATTCTTGAAACAATTTTTGTTATACAATTCTATCAACTTGATTTTTAGCATATAGAGAAAATTTCCAATTTATTTTTGGGGTTGAAGGTTTCCATGGCGGAATACCATTATTTATGTTTCTCCTTATTGACATTCGAGCAGATAATATTAACTGTGTTAGACTGCAATATGATTTCTCACTGAAGGAAACTGGGGGTGTTTGAGGTTTATCTGTTTTAATGTACAAATTATTTGGAGTTTTATTTCAACTTATAGAGGGCACCGATCAAGGCAAGTATGTTATAGTTAGTTGTTTTCTTCTTCATTAGGGTGGTGCTTCTATTTGTAGGATTTCTATAGGCTTATGAGACTAGTTTAAAGAATTATTTTTAGTGATAATATTGATCATTTTTTTTTTAAGTTTGAAGATCTAACTGAATTTATAAATTATAAAATTTGATTTTTTTCAATTAACATATATTTCAGGTTGAATAGGTTACTGTCCAGATTTTAAAAATATTACACACTTTCTTTTACTTTCTGAGAGTTTTGGCCCAGTATTTTGTAGCCATATTCAATTCATATAATGGCCAATCATAAAAGCAAGACATTTTATGTTACTAGAATCGATGAATTCATTGCCTTCATGTTGTAAATCTAAGCCTGCAATGTTTTATGTGTAAATTAATGTGTATAGTTTTTTTCAAAATTTATATGGGTTTTGTTACTGTCAAATCATAAACCTGAGAGACAACCGATTTATGTTCTTTAATGAAAACACAAGTTTCAATCTGCAAAAATCACTGGATAAACATGTTTATTTATTACTGAGGGTAGATCATTGCAACACGATAAATCAGTCCGCAGTTGTTCAGTGTCGCACTATCATGTGTTAGACCAATATTTTAGAAATGATCATAACTTTAAAACCTATTGAAAATGTGGATTTCTTCGTCCAGGTTTAAAGACATTCTAAGTAATTTCACCCAATTTCCTTAAACACTGATTTACTAGCATCTGCAATGCCTCAAAATTTTCTTCTGATAACACAAGAGGGTAAGTCCATAAATGTTCCCGCCTCGCCGATAAGGATTATCGCTTCACAAAACTCTTATCTGGTGTCCTACCTTATCTGTTATGTAAATAATTGCAGTTGTAACACCCGCTCCGCTGTGTGCAGTTGTTCAGATATAGCTGCATAAAGAAGGCTATGTGTAGAAGATTGTGACATGTTCAAAATGGAGTTTCGAGCTGTTGTTAAGTTCTTCACAAAAGAGCGACATACTCCAAATGAAATTAAACAGCGATTGGACGGTGTATATAGGGAAGCATCCCCCTCATATTCTACCGTAAAAGAATGGGACAAACTTCTTCGAATGGGTCGAGAAAGCATTGAAGACGAAGAGTGTGCAGGTCGGCTCTTGGAGGTGCTCACTCCTGAAAACATGGCTAGCTCTTGTGGAAGGGGAAATTATGGAAGACCGGCGGCTCAAAGTTACAGAAACAGCAGCAGGACTGGGCCTTTCTAAAACAACAGTCCTTCGAATTATTCATGAACATTTAAACATGAATAACGTTAGTGCCTAGACTTCTTTCCTCAGTCCAAAAGCTGCAACGAGTCGTCTGTTGTCAGGCATTTTTGGAGCTCTGCCGTGACAACGAGAGAGAAGTTCTGCAAACCATTGTTACAGGAGATGAAACTGTGGTCCTCTACTATGATCCCTTGTCCAAAAGAGAATCAGTGGAATGGCATAAACCAGGCGAAGCACCGCCTCTAAAGGCCAAGGTCACTCAGTCAACCAAGAAGATCATGGCCGCATTCTTTTGGGACTGTGAAGGAATACTCTTCATTGACTTCAAGGAGAGGAACACCACAGTAAATGGGGAGTACTATGCTGGCCTACTGCACAGACTACGTGCTTACATCAAAGAGAAAAAGTGAGGAAAGCTGAGTGGTGGTGGACGCCTTCTTCACGACATCGCGCCTGTGCACACAGCTCTTGTTGCAAAGGAAACTGTGAAGAAATGTGACTTCAAGGAGATCGACCATCCACCCTACAGCCCAGATATAACTCCCAGTGACTATTTACTCTTCTCAAAACCCAAGTGGGACCTTCAAGAAAGGAAATTTAAACGTGATGTTTATGTAATGGATGCTGTTTATGTCCATTTTGCTGACAAGACTTCTGATATTTGTGGGGGAGGGGGATAAAATGTTAATTCAAAGATGTGAGAAGTGTATTGCAATAAAGGGTAACTATATTGGACATTGAAATATAGTTTTTGTCTTTAGCATACCTAGAAAGTGGTTAGGCCGGAAACTTATGGACCTACTCTTGTATATATTGAAATAGTTTTTGTCCATTAGTGGACAATACAATTTCCTTATCATCATCGAGACCTAATCATCGCCATTTTGAGCCCTACAGCTAACGGAAACATGACTGGAAATGTTTAAATGTGCCTCTTTAACTAATACGCTTCCACTTATCCTCTCTACCGCCCAAATACATCCATAGAGCCGATTACATATATATTCTTTCACGGTTTAAAACGAACTTCTACTAGAATGAATTCGCCTTCATGTACCATGTATATTAACAGCTACATTTGAGTAATAAATATGCATTGACACTCTTTGACGCCTGGTCCTGATATTTCAATAATGTTATCATTTACAAGAAAAGATTTTTTAATTTTTTATTTTTATTTTTTATTTTTGTTTTATGGCTAATAGGAAAGTGTTTTTGTGCTATTTGCCTTGGTATAAGAGTGTACGGGTGCACACGTGGTTAGGGCGGGCCAGGGTGCCGCCCCGACCGTTGCAGGACGTTGTTTGTGGGCCGCGCCGGGCACGCGTGGACACAGGATAAAGGACATGTGCCGCTTCCTGTGGTGCAGCTGTACCGGAAGTGGACTGCATTCTACCTGTTCGTGGGTGTAAAGATTTTCCTCTCAACGAAAAAGAAACAAGTTTCAAATTCGCATCTTTCTGTTAAAACGTGACAATATACACTCCCCTAACATCCTGAGAGACACTTGATCCTATGTGCGTCACCATGGTTACCTCTCAGGACGTTTCTTCTGAGAATCAAAGTAGGTGTCATGTTTAGTTCAGGTAACACGAAACTTGTTACATAAGTATAGCTTTTTATGTTTTATAACCTAAAATATTCGATTTTAAGATGGTATAATATAAGTTAAGTTGAAAAAAAAATAGTTTTAATGCTAGATAGGCAAAAAGAAAGGAAAATCAGAAATATTAAATAGCTGTGACAAAAAAGATTATGAAATAAATAAATAAACATACTAAGATCATCCGGAAATTTTATTTTTGATTGATTTATTTAAGGACGCTCTTTAACATCTCAGGTCATCAGCGTCCCATTCAACTCAGGGCGTGAAACGGCCGACAAATTTTGCTCAGAGGCCTCTTCTTTCAGGCTTGAGGGTCTTTATCGTGCCGTAAATGTACAACACAGAACCCACGGTTTTACTTCCCTTTCGAAGGAAGCCATATTTAGGATTTTTACGCCCGTTGGCTGACAAGTGGTACGCCGTGCAGACGCTAGAAAGCGTTTTTAAGGAGAGTGTGTAGCAAAACCAATGTTCGTCGGTTGTCTAATAGAGAAAGACGTGGACAAAATAGAAGTTTAAATGCTGCATGTGGAAAGAAGTTTCTGCACAGAAGTGCCGTTTATGCCTGGATCGACGTGTTCGCCAGCGGCAGGCAGTCTACACACAAGAATGTCAGTCAATAACGCGGTCTCCCGGGAACCTTGAGGTTGGGTCTCAATTATTTATGCCTGAGAGGCGCATAACCCTTTGATGAACCGAAAAGTCAGCCGGGTCTTGGCAGCAGAACCCTGCACAACATCATTCGTGACGATTTAAATAGGGAAAAAAGTTGACTGAAATGCTTAGAATTTGGCAGCAGTCGGCAGGAGGGTTTCTCCAAAATTACAACGCGCGGTCCCACATCAGAAACACTCTGACACATTGTTGGGGATCATTGATGTGCCGCACCCACCATATGCACCGGATATCACCCCGTCTGATCGTACTTTATTCGGCAACGACGAGGAAATTCAGGCAGGTGGCGTAGTACTCCCAAATAGTGGTTGCATGATGCAAGTATGGTTACTGATATATCACCAGGAATGGTTTTGCGGAATCGTTAGTGTGTAACGGTATTTCGGAGCAAATCTATCTAGTGAATATTAACTTCTGAAGATCGTCTTATTAGCCCCGTTGTCCCCCTACAGAATGAGTTACCCCCATATTTTTACAAAAGGGGTGAAACAGATATATTTGTAATAATAGAATATTTCTTCGTGGGCTTTCAAGAGATTTTTTTAAAGGTCAAATTTACTGCCAGCCTTAGACAATGTTTGATATGTAAGTGCATATCACAGAGCAATCTGTTTGGCAGACACCTATGATGTTCAGAAACAAAACTTTTTGACTAATACTAATTTTATGTATGCGAATAACATTGAACATGAGTTATACGTGTATTTTAAATCGGTGACATCATCTGTACAACTTTTTAGCAAGAAATGCTGAAAACTGGCTAATAAAACACAAACAAAATATCCTCCTCCAATAAGGGTACACAGTTATCCGAAATATCTAAAAATAAGTTTGAAATACATATGCCTTTTTCTGAATTTACAAATGTTAGGGAGATCTACAGATGATATACAAAGGCGGCCAGTAAAGTTATCGACGTCAACCCATAAATGCCCTTTAAGCTGGTAAAATATGTTTAGGTTGGTAGATCTGTCTTAATTATTCATTTTAAGTGTCAAATTATTCAATATATCTTTCTGAAACAAATGTATTTTGAATATTTCATAAAATGAAACACATTGATTATCGTACAGGGAGAATTTTTTTTTATAAACGATATTAGCATCAAATTTAATTCATACAAAAATTGTAAAAGTTTGTTGTGACTGATCTCTTTCAATTTAAACGATTAAAAAATAGGTTGCTAATTTTAAATATGCTTTAACATGACGCACAGCAGAATTCTTTGGTATTTATTTATATGCAATATGTTCAATTCCTTATCGCAGCTATTTTCTATCTAATATTAGCCAATTACAAGTAGATTTTATAACCTTTCATACTTTGCTAACACTGTTTTCATTTGAAAACGTTCCATTTTCTTTTTCATTTCTATTTAATTTGTCATGACGTACGTTTATTATATAAATGTCTACCAAAAATTCATCTTTTGATTCTTCATCTCCTTTCTGTTTCCACTCATCCGACATTTTATTCACTAATATTTTAGCTACTAAACATTTTTCATCAAATATACCCTCTTGTTCATCTTCTCTCTTGTCCTATACATTAATAATATTAATTGTCTTATCTATTTCATTTTCTTTTGCCATTAAATTTATTCCTTTCCCATAATTTGGGTCTAGTCTTGTCTAAAAGCATTACAATATTCGTCCCATCATCTTTACCACCTCCTAAGTTACATTTTATTTGCTCTGTTAGTTTATTAATATCCATCATCATCAATGAGAAATGTCCGCTAGCAGAATTTAAATTATGTACTTCGTAATTTCTAAAGATATACTGCATATCAGTACACTTACTGACAAAAATACACTCTCCATTTCTGTCCTACCCATATTTTCCATTCATAATGTCGGGCTCATTTGACTAACAAAATTCAATATGTTTCTCACCTACATCATCCACAATGTTTATCCTTACTTTCCCCACAAATTTATCATTTACTCATTATTTCATTACTTATTAAGCCATTTATTTATTTTACATTTTTTACTCCTGTACTAATATTGAAATTCCCACTATTATGAACTCTGCATTTACACACTTTTCCCTTAACTTCTCAAAATCATTTTCCAACTGTATAATTAGATCAACTGGAGAATTGTATACAATATTTCTAAAATGTCTTTGCCTCATTCAAAGATGTCATAAAAATATCGAAATTACTATGATAGTTGTTAAGTATCATCTTATAGATGGCGCGCTGTAAAGTTTCAGGCACCTAAGTGTAGTCAGTTGTTTGTGACGATCGTGTAAACAAACTAGTGTAAGCATTTTTAACAAAACAGATAAAACAGAAATACAAGCTGTGAAAAAAGTACTTTGTTTTGAAGCATTTAACTGTAACAGAAATACGAAAGGAATCAGGTTCCGCATTAAAGGATTCTTCCCTTTCGTTTTCGAAGGTTAAAAGATGGGCTGCTAAATTTAAGCGTGGTCGTACATCCACTCAGATGATGAGCGCTCAGGGCGTCCCAAAACTGCTTCGATCAACGAGATTGTGACAAAAATTCACAATGCCGCTGACAGTGCAGAGACCTTGATAGGCTGTGTCCACTCCGTTTACACGAAGTTTTGGGTATGAGAAAACTTTCTGCTCGATGGGTGTCGCGTTTGTTAACAATGGATTAAAAACGCATTCGAATGAGCATTTCGCAAGAGTGTGTAGACTTGTTTAAACAATTCCAGTGAGTTTTCCGATGTTTCATAACAGTAGATGAAACATGAATTCATCACTACACCCAGAGACGAAGGAACAGTTCAAACAGTAAGTGACAACAGGTGAAAGTGCACCAAAGAAAGCAAAAACGGTTTCATCTGCAGGAAAAGTCATGACTACAGTTTTCTGGAATTCTCATGGTGTTAGCTCGTAGACTACCTGCAGAAGGGCAGAACCATCACCGACAGTATTACGCTTCACTACTGGACCAACTGAAGGATGCTGTACAGGCTAAACCTCCATACCTTGCGAAAAAGAAAGTTCTCTTTCATCACGATAATGCGCCTTCACACACGTCTGGGATTGTTGCTGTAAAACTGCATGGCCTTCGCTTCCAAATGCTTCCACATCCGCCATATTCGCCGGATTTGGCTCCCAGCGATTACTTTTTGTTCCCAAACCTGAAGAAATGACTGGATGAACGAAAATTTACATCAAATGATGAGATTGAAGCTGAGATATAGGCTTATTTTTCACAGTTGAACAAATTTTACTGAGGGTATTAACAAGTTTAAAGTCGTTGGACTAAATATGACTACGTTGGGAAAGGAAATCTTTTATTGGTCAGAGTAAGAACTTCTAGAAAACGTCACTATGTTTACCTATACTATGTTTTTCTAACGTAGCCGCAAACAGTTTAACTTTTCCAATGATTTCTTTAAATTTCCCGCAACATTTTTAAATTTTTGAACAAATGGAGGACACGATAACCAGCAAGTTAAAAGCTCGTGAAGATATTTAGATACACATACACCCACTAGAATCGAAACAGTGAACAAAAGCCGATTGTTCATCGTCAAAGAAATCAAAGTCGGTTCCATCAGCTGAAAAGGTTATGGCGTCAGTCTTTCGGGACGATAAAGGAAGTTTACTAGTTAAAATCATAACTAGAGAGTAACCAAAAAAGATAGGTATGTTAATATTTGTCCAAGATAATGCAACTGCAGAGATTTGAAGCTTGGATTACGGGAACATACGCCCTACTGCCTATATTTGGCTCCTTCTGATTTTCATCTGTTCCCTAAATCTCATTCTTTTCCTCGCTGAGTTTTTTTTTTTAATCAAAGCAAAAGGTTATTGCCGCCGTAGAGGAGAATTTAGTAGGCCTTGTGATAAAATCACTGCAGAGACTGGATAATGGCATTGAACATCGCTGGAATAAATGTTTTGTCCTTAAGGGAGATTATGTTGAAAATAATAATAATAATAATAATAATAATAATAATAATAATTTTCAAGCTAAAATCGTTTCTTTATTGTTATGCCGAGACATTTTCAAACCGCCTTCGCATTTAAAAAAATTATTAACATATTTACTGAAAAACGTTTGTAAAAGTTAAAAAAAAAGGTAATGGTGTTCCAAACGTACTTCTTAAAATACTTTTTTTTTTATTTTATATAGTAAAAAGTTTGAACATTTTGCATAATGACATGTAATACGGTTGCCATGGTAATTATATCAGAAGCTTTAAGCTGCAAGCTCACCATAGCCCTGTACAAACTTCTTAATCTGCGGCCCTTGGCGACAAGCAACGATTCAATTTTTTTTTTTTTTTTTTTTTTTTTGATTTGCCAAATCGAGTTTTCTTTATAATCGGTTAAAAAAGAGAGGTGACATGTTTGTTGCAGATGGCCGCATTGTTCCGGAAGGAATGAATAGTGGTGAGGCCCAACGGAGGGCGGAAACGCGAAAACAAAGTGTTTGGCGAAGGTACAATGCATGATGGGAAACAGATGGCGTTCCCTTCGCGGAATCAAAACTGAACAATATTCAGTTTTATTTGAAATGTCGCCCCTCTTACGTTGCAACAAAGGACGCCCTTAAAACTAATGACAGTCTTACAGTTGTTTCCTTCTGTCCCACCCACTCTTCTGTCCTTTGCTACAACCACCGCTACCCCATTTCGTATACAACCTTAATAATTCTATGTTTGGAATTGTATTTAAATAAAATTTGGGCATTATACAGTTATAATTTACAGGCTTGGAGAAGCATTCATAAAATATACCCTTAATTTTTTTATAAAATATAGTATATTTTCAATTGTACTTAAGTGATAATAATATTTTCATACTATGAAATATACCACAGTTCACATATATTTTTAAAAATACCAGTTTACTAAACTCCAAACATAAAACTATATAGTTTTATTAAAATTTTCGGAAGTTAAAGAGCATTCTTTCTTAACAGTAAGCTGTACAAACAATTAATTTATATAAAGTACTTTTAAAATATTACATTTATATTAAACAAAGCCTTACCGCAAATAAATAGCATTATTCTGTACATTAAGAGCTAAAAATGTTACATGTTATAATGAAAATATTTTGTTTATGTAGTTTTTATCAGAATATTTCAGAATTTTTATCCGTTCATTCCATATATGGAAAAAAATGTCAAGACTTCAAGTTTTCGGCCAAAAGTTATTCATTATTCAATGATTTACTAATCTAAATAGTTGAATGTATAGCCAAAAATTACATCAATCTACAATTTTAATTACTTATATATTTTCTAAAAGAGAACAGTTTCAATTTTTAGGTCAAAGCACATTACTATTATAATACTACAGTAATCCTAAAAATGACCCTATCGTAAAAAATAAATATTAAATTTTAATATTAATTATTAGTGTTACATAGAAACAGATGCGGTTATTATCTTTTTTTAACATCCTGTTTTTTCAATTATAAACATAAAATCACGTTTACATACCAAAGTATTGGTCTGATAATAAAGAAATACAATTCTAACATTGAAACTAATGGCAAAGAACTGCGCTATATTTAACGATTCCCTTGTAACAAAGTTGAGAAATATTCTATCTTTTGCACCACGTAGTTACCATGGAAACAGCACGTGCTGTTATATTCCTAATGTACAGGAAAGAACTGCACTATATTAACTGTTTCCATAGTAACCTAGTTGAGAATTATTTCATATTTTTATACAGCCTGGTTATCATGTAAACAGTACATGTTGTTATATTCTTAATGTATAGGAAAGAACTGCACTATATTAACTGTTTCCATGGTAACCAAGTTGAGAATTATTTCATACTTTTATACAACCTGGTTATCATGTAAATAGTACATGTTGTTATATTCTTAATGTATAGGAAAGAACTGCACTATATTAACGGTTTCCATAGTAACCAAGTTGAGAATTATTTCATACTTTTATACAACCTGGTTATCATGTAAACAGTACGTGTTGTTATATTCCTAATGTACAGGAAAGAATTGAACTATATTAACTGTTTCCATGGTAACCAAGTTAAGAATTATTCCATACTTTTATACAACCTGGTTACCATGGAAACAGTACGTGTTGTTATATTCCTAATGTACAAGAAAGAACTGCACTATATTAACTGTTTCCATAGTAACCTAGTTGAGAATTATTTCACACTTTTATACAACCTGGTTATCACGGAAACGGTACGTGTTGTTATATTCCTAATGTACAGGAAAGAACTGCTCTATATTAACTGTTTCCATAGTAGCCAAGTTGAGAATTATTTCATACTTTTATATAACCTGGTTATCATGTAAACAGTACGTGTTGTTATATTCCTAATGTACAGGAAAGAACTGCTCTATATTAACTGTTTCCATAGTAACCTAGTTGAGAATTATTTCACACTTTTTTACAACCTGGTTATCATGTAAACAGTACGTGTTGTTATATTCCTAATATACAGGAAAGAACTGCACTATATTAATTGTTTTCATGGTAACCAAGTTGAGAATTATTTCATACTTTTGTACAACCTGGTTAACATGTAAACAGTACATGTTGTTATATTCCTAATATACAGGAAAGAACTGCACTATATTAACTGTTTCCATAGTAACCTAGTTGAGAATTATTTCACACTTTTATACAACCTGGTTATTATAGAAACAGTACGTGTTGTTATATTCCTAATGTACAGGAAAGAACTGCTCTATATTAACTGTTTTCATGGTAAACAAAGTTGAGAATTATTTCATACTTTTATACAACCTGGTTATCATGTAAACAGTACATGTTGTTATATTCCTAATGTACAGGGAAGAATTGGACTGTATTAACTGTTTCCGTAGTAACAAAGTTCAGAATTATTCCATCTTTTGTACAACCTGGTTATCATGTAAACAGTACATGTTGTTATATTCCTAATGTACAGGAAAGAACTGCACTATATTAACTGTTTCCATAGTAACCAAGTTGAGAATTATTTCATACTTTTGTACAACCTGTTTATCGTGGAAACAGTACGTGTTGTTATATTCCTAATGTACAGGAAAGAACTGCACTATATTCACTGTTTCCATGGTAACCAAGTTGAGAATTATTTCACACTTTTGTACAACTTGGTTACCATGTAAATAGTACATGTTGTTATATTCTTAATGTATAGGAAAGAACTGCACTATATTAACGGTTTCCATAGTAACCAAGTTGAGAATTATTTCATACTTTTATACAACCTGGTTATCATGTAAACAGTACGTGTTGTTATATTCCTAATGTACAGGAAAGAATTGAACTATATTAACTGTTTCCATGGTAACCAAGTTAAGAATTATTCCATACTTTTATACAACCTGGTTACCATGGAAACAGTACGTGTTGTTATATTCCTAATGTACAAGAAAGAACTGCACTATATTAACTGTTTCCATAGTAACCTAGTTGAGAATTATTTCACACTTTTATACAACCTGGTTATCACGGAAACGGTACGTGTTGTTATATTCCTAATGTACAGGAAAGAACTGCTCTATATTAACTGTTTCCATAGTAGCCAAGTTGAGAATTATTTCATACTTTTATATAACCTGGTTATCATGTAAACAGTACGTGTTGTTATATTCCTAATGTACAGGAAAGAACTGCTCTATATTAACTGTTTCCATAGTAACCTAGTTGAGAATTATTTCACACTTTTTTACAACCTGGTTATCATGTAAACAGTACGTGTTGTTATATTCCTAATATACAGGAAAGAACTGCACTATATTAATTGTTTTCATGGTAACCAAGTTGAGAATTATTTCATACTTTTGTACAACCTGGTTAACATGTGAACAGTACATGTTGTTATATTCCTAATATACAGGAAAGAACTGCACTATATTAACTGTTTCCATAGTAACCTAGTTGAGAATTATTTCACACTTTTATACAACCTGGTTATTATAGAAACAGTACGTGTTGTTATATTCCTAATGTACAGGAAAGAACTGCTCTATATTAACTGTTTTCATGGTAAACAAAGTTGAGAATTATTTCATACTTTTATACAACCTGGTTATCATGTAAACAGTACATGTTGTTATATTCCTAATGTACAGGGAAGAATTGGACTGTATTAACTGTTTCCGTAGTAACAAAGTTCAGAATTATTCCATCTTTTGTACAACCTGGTTATCATGTAAACAGTACATGTTGTTATATTCCTAATGTACAGGAAAGAACTGCACTATATTAACTGTTTCCATAGTAACCAAGTTGAGAATTATTTCATACTTTTGTACAACCTGTTTATCGTGGAAACAGTACGTGTTGTTATATTCCTAATGTACAGGAAAGAACTGCACTATATTCACTGTTTCCATGGTAACCAAGTTGAGAATTATTTCACACTTTTGTACAACTTGGTTACCATGGAAACAATACGTGCTGTTATATTCCTAATGTATAGGGAAGAATTGCACTTTACTAATGTTTCCAATAGCATAGTAAAAAGGCTTAGTTATATCACACTTTTGTACAGCCTGTTCAATGTGGAAACAGAAATTATACGTTCTTTATACGCAAAAACACTGCACTAGTTTAAGTGTTAAAAATTAAAAACTTCCGGGCTTTTGTGCTGTGGTCTTTGATTTAAAAACAAAGTATTTAATTTTTAACATTATGAATACCGGCTGTGAAAGCTTAATGTGTGTTATTATATTAATTGTTTCCATGGTAACCAAGTTTAGAATTATTGCATACTTTTGTGCAACCTGGTTGCTATGAAAACATAAGTGTTATGTCGTAACACGCAAGACAGCTGAAATTAACTTTTTTACGGTAATGCAATTAAGATCTATCTTTACTGGTTACTTCATGGCTGACATTTTCCTGTTTTTGCTCTTAAAAGGTGTGTTTTTATATCAATGCTAGTACCTGTTCTATGTGAAAAAATTAGAATTTAAAATTTGTACAAATTTAGAGAATATCTAATAAGTATATGAACTAGTAAATCCACTAATACTATTATGTGAACAGAATTCAACCAGGTTTAAATATTATAAAAATTTATTACTTTATGATACATGTACCATGATCTTAGAGTTGCTTCAAAACCAAAAGTTTCAGTGACAAATTGACCCTCAGTTGCTGTTTAAACATATAGAACGGTCGCAAGGCTGAAATATTTTAATCATTGTTTCCTCGTTAGAGAGTATTAATATGTTAACATGTGTATTTATTTTGTTACAAAAATATTGCTCTCATATAAGGAATTTGTTGCTTTTTTATTCTTTTTAATATTTTGGTACTTAATATTTTGAAAACACCTTACAGGTTGATAAAAATAATATATGAAGCTTATAATTAAAATTTATTTATTGTTATATGTTAATAAGATTAGTTAATTAACTATCTCGATAATATTTTATTAGTCTGACTCTAAAATTTGTATTTATTATATATTTAATTAGTTGCTTATTTGCAATACGAGTAAAAAATTTTACTGAAAATGATAGGAACAGTTTTAACATAGCTTTTGAATAATTTCGCATCCAGATATCAGTTTGTTATCCTTAGGAAAAAAGATATTACGAAATTTAGAAATAAATGTTTATACGCCTACCCATTTTAGTTTTGAATAATGCAGGAAGAATAGTAAAAATAATATCAACCTAAAATTTTCAAGAATTCATCTTAATTACTTTAGTGTATTTATTTTACATAGATATATTATATGTTCAATATAAAAATATTACTTTTAAGGAAGGCTTATTTGAATGCTTTCCTTAACTTTTACAAAACATTTCAAAATATACTACAAAAATAATAAGTATTTAAATATTTCCTAAAAAATAATTGGAGAACATTTGAAATTCAAATCCGCTACGGAAGAGAAAATTCATCTAATCTGCCCAGCATATTTGTATACTTAATGTTCATTATATAATTTTTATTAATTTCTTTTTCGGAATATACGTAAAAGAAAATTTTGATTAAGTTTTACATTATGGGTCAGGAAAGCGCAGCAGGGCTGTTGAAACAAAGAAAGTGGTGAGACAGTACCCAAGATGGCGGCTGGCGGTGGACAAAGATGTAATTAGATAAGGTACAAGGCGGGGTAGCCAATAGCATTGTCCAAATTATACATGCAAACTTGCACGCATAATAAAAACACGTTACTTCCCGCCCCCCACCCCGCGTAGCTAGGTAGCAATCCAATAAGTTAATTGTAAAGACCCAAAATTGCTGGTAGCCGGATGTCGTAGCCAATCATCTCCCGTCATAGCCATTATACTTCATCTAACTTGTTATTACGAGTGCGATGTTCCTTAGAGGGCAGCAAACTGCAAAACATAAACAGGCAATTGGAAATTGTGGCAGTAAAAACGCAGTCTGATGCAAAAGTAGTTCATATCTGTCATGCTCTAAAGTGCGCTTTAGCGTATCGTTCGCATTTCATCATCCTCTTTATTAGAACCAAACGCAAGCGCTGCCATAATAAAGAGGTTACACAGGATACAACAGATTAATACTAAGCAGCGCCAAGTTAATGACTGGAAACCTATCATACAGAAAAAATGTACTATTTCAGTACAACACACTCTGGTTACTATGGAAAGAGTACGTGTTGTTATATTGCTAATGTACAGGAAAGAACTGCACTATATTAACTGTTTCCATAGTAACCAAGCTGAGAATTATTCCATACTTTTGTACAACCTGGTTATTATGTAAACAGTACGTGTTGTTATATTCCTAATATACAGGAAAGAACTGCACTATATTAATTGTTTTCATGGTAACCAAGTTGAGAATTATTTCATACTTTTGTACAACCTGGTTATCATGTAAACAGTACGTGTTGTTATATTCCTAATGTACAGGAAAGAACTGCACTATATTAACTGTTTCCATAGTAACCAAGCTGAGAATTATTCCATACTTTTGTACAACCTGGTTATCATGTAAACAGTACGTGTTGTTATATTCCTAATATACAGGAAAGAACTGCACTATATTAACTGTTTCCATGGTAACCAAGTTGAGAATTATTTCATACTTTTATACAACCTGGTTATCATGTAAACAGTACGTGTTGTTATATTGCTAATGTACAGGAAAGAACTGCACTATATTAATTGTTTCCGTGGTAACCAAGTTGAGAATTATTTCATACTTTTATACAACCTGGTTATCATGTAAACAGTACGTGTTGTTATATTCCTAATGTACAGGAAAGAACTGCACTATATTAACTGTTTCCATAGTAACCAAGCTGAGAATTATTCCATACTTTTGTACAACCTGGTTATCATGTAAACAGTACGTGTTGTTATATTCCTAATATACAGGAAAGAACTGCACTATATTAATTGTTTTCATGGTAACCAAGTTGAGAATTATTTCATACTTTTGTACAACCTGGTTATCATGTAAACAGTACGTGTTGTTATATTCCTAATGTACAGGAAAGAACTGCACTATATTAACTGTTTCCATAGTAACCAAGTTGAGAATTATTTCATACTTTTGTACAACCTGGTTATCATGGAAACAGTGCGTGTTGTTATATTCCTAATATACAGGAAAGAACTGCACTATATTAATTGTTTTCATGGTAACCAAGTTGAGAATTATTTCATACTTTTGTACAACCTGGTTATCATGTAAACAGTACGTGTTGTTATATTCCTAATGTACAGGAAAGAACTGCACTATATTAACTGTTTCCATAGTAACCAAGTTGAGAATTATTTCATACTTTTGTATAACCTGGTTACCATGGAAACAGTGCGTGTTGTTATATTCCTAACGTACAGGAAAGAACTACACTATATTAACTGTTTTCATAGTAACCAAGTTGAGAATTATTTCATAGTTTTATACAACCTGGTTATCATGTAAACTGTACGTGTTGTTATATTCCTAATGTACAGGAAAGAACTACACTATATTAACTGTTTTCATAGTAACCAAGTTGAGAATTATTTCATAGTTTTATACAACCTGGTTATCATGTAAACTGTACGTGTTGTTATATTCCTAACGTACAGGAAAGAACTACACTATATTAACTGTTTTCATAGTAACCAAGTTGAGAATTATTTCATAGTTTTATACAACCTGGTTATCATGTAAACTGTACGTGTTGTTATATTCCTAATGTACAGGAAAGAACTGCACTATATTAACTGTTTCCATGGTAACCAAGTTGAGAATTATTCTATACTTTTGTACAACCTGGTTATCATGTAAACAGTACGTGTTGTTATATTCCTAATGTACAGGAAAGAACTGCACTATATTAACTGTTTCCATAGTAACCAAGCTGAGAATTATTCCATACTTTTGTACAACCTGGTTATCATGTAAACAGTTCGTGTTGTTATATTCCTAATGTACAGGAAAGAACTTCACTATATTAACTGTTTCCATGGTAACCAAGTTGAGAATTATTTCATACTTTTATACAATCTAGTTACCATGGAAACAGAGCGTGTTGTTATATTCCTAATGTACAGGAAAGAACTGCACTATATTAACTGTTTCCATGGTAACCAAGTTGAGAATTATTTCATACTTTTATACAACCTGGTTATCATGTAAACAGTACGTGTTGTTATATTGCTAATGTACAGGAAAGAACTTCACTATATTAACTGTTTCCATAGTAACCAAGTTGAGAATTATTTCATACTTTTATACAAACTGGTTATCATGTAAACAGTACGTGTTGTTATATTCCTAATGTACAGGAAAGAACTGCACTATATTAACTGTTTCCATAGTAACCAAGTTGACAATTATTTCATACTTTTGTATAACCTGGTTATCATGGAAACAGTACGTGTTGTTATATTGCTAATGTACAGGAAAGAACTGCACTATATTAACTGTTTCCATGGTAACCAAGTTGAGAATTATTTCATACTTTTGTATAACCTGGTTATCATGGAAACAGTACGTGTTGTTATATTGCTAATGTACAGGAAAGAACTGCACTATATTAACTGTTTCCATAGTAACCAAGTTGACAATTATTTCATACTTTTGTATAACCTGGTTATCATGGAAACAGTACGTGTTGTTATATTGCTAATGTACAGGAAAGAACTGCACTATATTAACTGTTTCCATAGTAACCAAGTTGACAATTATTTCATACTTTTGTATAACCTGGTTATCATGGAAACAGTACGTGTTGTTATATTGCTAATGTACAGGAAAGAACTGCACTATATTAACTGTTTCCATGGTAACCAAGTTGAGAATTATTTCATACTTTTATACAAACTGGTTATCATGTAAACAGTACGTGTTGTTATATTCCTAATGTACAGGAAAGAACTGCACTATATTAACTGTTTCCATAGTAACCAAGTTGACAATTATTTCATACTTTTGTATAACCTGGTTATCATGGAAACAGTACGTGTTGTTATATTCCTAATGTACAGGAAAGAACTGCACTATATTAACTGTTTCCATAGTAACCAAGTTGACAATTATTTCATACTTTTGTACAACCTGGTTATCATGTAAACAGTACGTGTTGTTATATTCCTAATGTACAGAAAAGAACTGCACTATATTAACTGTTTCCATGGTAACCAAGTTGAGAATTATTTCATACTTTTGTATAACCTGGTTATCATGGAAACAGTACGTGTTGTTATATTGCTAATGTACAGGAAAGAACTGCACTATATTAACTGTTTCCATAGTAACCAAGTTGACAATTATTTCATACTTTTGTATAACCTGGTTATCATGGAAACAGTACGTGTTGTTATATTGCTAATGTACAGGAAAGAACTGCACTATATTAACTGTTTCCATAGTAACCAAGTTGACAATTATTTCATACTTTTGTATAACCTGGTTATCATGGAAACAGTACGTGTTGTTATATTGCTAATGTACAGGAAAGAACTGCACTATATTATCTGTTAAACTGAATTGGTAAAGACGGATGTGTAATTTAGATTTTTCAGTATTGCTTAAGGGCAAGCCATTTATGTCTATGTCCCAATGGGCACATCGCTGGGAGGAAGGGATGAGATACGGGAGACACCGGGCGGTCAGGATCCAGGAATAGTAAGATGCGGACTAGACTGTGTTCCCTAGACAGCTCCCCGATGCACATCGTGTTCATCCCCAAGAAATACGAGTCATTCAGAAGGCCCGCTTCCTACCAGACGCTAGGAAAGAAACCTTTCCACTGTCACACCGTCACAGGTCACCTCGCCCTGTCACTTTCAATCCTGTAACAAAAATAACGGAAGGAATTGAGAGAGCGGAATATCTGTGCAAAGATCCATCCCCAGAATAGGCTTAAGTGACCAGGGTAAACCGCGAATACAAGCGTGGTCAAGATGGTCGGCTCCTAGGGAATTTGAACCTAGGACCTCTCCACAGTGTTGTCTTCTCAGTTACCCCACTAGGCATGTTTATACATGACGTACATTTAAGAGAAAAACAGAAGTAACAGCTTCCTATTTCAAAGAACAATAAGCGTACAATTTACATGAAATGCAAGCACACAACCAACCCTCAAACTAACAACAAGCTGCCACCTGTACATACTTATACTATGTTCCCTTACTACGCAGCCGCGCTATGCCGACCCGTAACTCAAATAGGCTCACTTTATAATTTTTTCTAAAATGGTAATATATATAATGCAAATTAGTGCCTTGTCAATTAATAAAATTAAATAAGTTATGGCATTGCTGTGTGGTATTACGGGAACAAAATTAGAATGTTTGCAAACTATAAGTATTAGAAAAGAAAAACTACATTTTAGAATTATTATTATTATTATTATTATTATTATTATTGAGATTAAACCACAAAAATTATTGGTATTCTATTAATTAAATGAAATATATGACCACTGATAGACAAAGCTATACTGTGTGAGTATTTTTAAATGTAACCATGGTTATGAACCGAGCCCTTGATATCATCTTTACATTCACTAAAATAAAGAGAAACAACAGAAAGTTTCGAGTTACATTGTGTATTTAAGATGATGTTCATATGTTTCAATAAAACAAAAATATGTTACTATTTAAAAACAATTGCAATGTACTAAGTAAATAAAAACAGTCGAAAGTTACATCGATTTTCAGTGGCTTTGAAATTTAATTTAAATGTAATTAACATGTAACGTAAACGTTTTCTGAAGGTTATTACAGAGCGTTCTTACATACAAAAATAATTCTCAAACACATATTAGATTAATATTTCACATTTGCTATCTTCACGACGATACTTTTGTTAGTTATAAAACATATGTATGTTATAAATATAGTTTATATGTTGAATTACTTTGTCCTTTTGTTTTAAAACAATACATAGAACATTAAAACCCAAAAGCACTTTTTAAATTTCGGTTTGTATACCTCTATCCCCAATGATCCAATTTTCATACTTTTCAGAATCTATTTCTTTATTTTATGTAAATGACATATACTGAATATTGTTATGAAAAAAAAAACAAATAATGCTGACACTAGAACTATTTTTAAATTTGGGGTTTCATGTAATTCATTCCTAATATTTGGATTATCCTGATTTCCAAAAACTATTTTTCATATTTTATGTCAATAGCATGTACCAATTTTTATTTTCAAAAAAATTAATGTTGCGGTGGCTAGTACGATTTTAAATTTCATTTTAACCCCTACTAGGTTTTCAAGTATATTCCACTTCGAATGGCCCGATTACCCTGATTTGGAGAAACTATTTTTATTAAATTATTTTAACGAAATATACTTAGTTTCGTTGAGAAAAAAGTTATTGTTTTAATTTACCAATGGTTCAGTTTTACTGGTTAACGAACTCGATGAATAATTTGCTAATTAGTGGCTATATGTCGAGTTCAGTTGAAAAAAAGACAAAAGTGTGACCGCCAGAGCGTTAACACACACGCGCGCGCGTACTTTTTAAGGAGAATTAACAAATTTTCAAGCTTCGTCATTAGTGAATCTGGGGTTCATATATAATTTAAAAATAAATTGCAATCACGTCAGAGGTCGAGAAAGCAGGCCTGTTTAGCAATGATTAATTTGGAAAAATTTTAAAATAACAATTTATTTGAAAAGTAAAATGTGACAACTTGAATATAGATTTGGAATGTTAGTTGATTGATCTTGTAGAGGGCGGTAAATAACACGAGAAGCAACATTGACTGTGAAAAGTCGATTTAACATGATTAATGATATTTTAGTAACCTGAAATTATCACACAGGTTTCCACCCATTGTTGTTCCAGTTAATTGCCGGGTTCTTTACCTCGCCTTGATATGAATGGCGCCCTCCGGAAAGTTCAGCGTTCTTCATGAAACATAAATTGGAAAGGACGTACTTCAGTTTTTTTTTATAAACTACACATGTCTTATCGTATCAATTTTAATTTTTGAGAATTTAGATTATAAAAGAAGAATTCACAAATAACAGCCTCTATATTAACATATTTCGTTGTAAGATAATTTTGGTAAAATAAAGAAAAACCAATTAATTACCAGCAAGTTTGTTGGCTACAGAATATTTTTAAAGTATCAAACATTTATGGTTTTAATTTTTAAATTTCCTAGTCTGAATAGCTGTCAATTGAAAATAAATTTCATTTAAACAAAAATACGTAAATTTAGATATTGAGGACAAACTTAAAGGCACACTATTGATAAAATTTTGGATTTCACCCGCCCATACTTAACCACAACATTTTTAAATTTCGAATGATATTCCTATCTTCTAAAAACCTAAATTTTAAACGTGGATCATTTCTTCTTCTTCTTCTTCTTCTTCTTCTTCTTCTTCTTCTTCTTCTTTTGATTTTGATTTTGTTTATTTACGGACGCTCTTTAACATCTCAGGTCATCAGCGTCCCATTTAATTCAGAGTTTGAAACGACCGACAAATTTTGCTCAGAGGCCTCTTCTTTCAGGCTTGAGATGCTTTCCAATGAAATATTTTAATTGTTTATCTAAATCTGTATCATTGGTACCCACATTAAATATTATTGCGATCTCAAGTGCGACTTTATCTTAGTGTTTTATACTTTTCTACTTTTATAATTAATGTTAATTTGTTACATTGTTAATAGTGTTACTTTATTTTATTATTATTATTATTATTATTATTATTATTATTATTATTATATATATATATATATCTGTTCTCGTACTAGGGATTGTAATTTTTTTCAACGAATCTCGGCATATAAACGATCAATTAACAAACGATGCGTCAAGCTAGTTAACCAGCAAAATTGGACTATTGGGGGTGGAGTTTAACCTAAAGTGAAATTTTTTTAAAAATTGAAAAAATCCCTCTAGAGATTGCATTTTTTTTTCTTCAAAACGAAACTCGGTAGATTTTTCTAAAATGACTTTATAAAAATATTTTTCGTAAATCATGGCAATCGGATCACTAGGAGAGGGGGTTCGCTCTAGCGGCCTCAGTTTTCCACTTTTTTTTTAAAAGAAAATTCGGTATATGCTATTGAAATAAAATACGCAAAATAGTTTCCCAAAATCAGGGAAATCGGACCATTAAGCCTAAAATTTAAAGATCGCTGTAGCGGTATTAATATTTGTTTTTTCGCAACAACCTCTGTATATAATATTTAAATAAAACAAGAAAAATCAATTCTGAAAATCAATTAAATTGGGTCATTATGAATGGCCCAATTTAAAAATTCTCTAGCGGCATCAATGTTTATTTTTTCTAAACAAAATCTTCTATGTGCCATTTAAATAACATATGAAGTTATTTTTCTGAAATAAACATATGAACATTATTTTTCTGAAAACCAGGGAAATCGGGCTAAGAGAGCAGGGTATGTCCAAAATCCGCAATTTACAAAGCGCTCTTGCCTTTAGTTTTCTCCATATTATTTCAAAATAAAAGGACAAATTAGTTCAGCACATGAAATGTATTTATAACGATGCATATGTTTTATATTTAACAAAAGTATCTTCGTGAAGAAAGTAAATATTAAATATTAATCTAATATATGTGTGAGAATTATATTTGTATGTAAGAGCGCTCTGTAATAACCTTCAGAAAACGTTTACGTTACATGTTAATAACATTTAAATTAAATTTCAAAGCCACTGAAAATCGATGTAACTTTCGATTGTTTTTATTTACTTTGTACATTGCAATTGTTTTTAAATAGTAACATGTTTTTATTTTATTGAAACATATGAACATCATTTTAAATACAGAATGTAACTCGAAACGTTCTGTTGTTTCTCTCTATTTTAGTGAATATAAAGATGATATCAAGGACTCAGTTCATAACCATGGTTACATTTAAAAATACCCACACAGTGTAGCTTTGTCTATCATTGTTCATATGTTTAATTTAATTAATAGTATACCATTAATTTTGTGGATTAATCTCAATTATAGTCATTTGGATTTTATGTTCTTTTTTAAGGTTATTCAAATTGCTGAGAAATTTGCTTAGTTTAGGCAGCTCCTGCGTGAAGGACCTTTTTGTTTTATAACTTGAATTTGTACAGAAAATAAACTTAAGATCTACTGAGAATTTAATGCAATTTTTTTTCATAATGTTTAACGCCCGTTTTTACTACCGGCATCACAGGCAGTGGACACTGATGAAACATGAAATGAAATGGGAAAGGGATTTTAGTTTTTATAAGAAAGGAAGCAAGCATTCCAGGCCTAAGTTTAGGGTATTACCTCGGCCGAGGAAAACCTGGAAAAAATCTGTCAGGATGGATAGTTCTGGTAGGAATCGTACCCCAGACCTCCCATTTACGAATCCGCCCCTTAAAGATATTGGCCACTCGTGGGGGTGGATCATATTTGTGTTTTGGTAATACTTTGTTTCAAAATTGTGTTTCATATCTTACAAAATATAAGCGAATTATTCAGGACTCTTGAAATACTCTGAATTTGTTGTTGTTGTTGTTGTTATTATTATTATTATTATTATTATTATTATTTGATTGATTTACGACGCTCTTTAACATCTCTGGGCATCAGCGTCCCATAAAATTCAGAGCGTGAAACAGGGGATAAATTTTGCTCAGAAGCCTCTTCTTTCAAGTTTAATGTTCTTTTACGTGCCGTAAATCTACGAACAGACTTATGTTCCCTTTCGAAGGAACACATACTTGGAATAGTTTTATGACCGAAAAAATCCATCTACTTTGGACGGATGCATTAATGTAATAATAATTTGCTTTTCATCTGTCCTGGGTAAATGTTTAAAATAAAGCGTATATATACCTATAGCATAGTTTATTTGCAGATCAATGTAATTTTCACCATTTCCTGCCTGTGCATCCTCAATAATGTGGGTTGAAAGGAACACTTTTGTCATACAATGATTTATTACGTTTTAAAATCGGCTTAACTAGAAACAGTGTCTTGATATAGTTAACATAGATTTTAGGGGGCTTTGCTCCGTCACGTACAACATTCTTCATTTGTTTTGCGGCCTTTAAAAGGGGAGAAGAAAAGAACAGCGACTAGAGAAAACATCACTGATGTCGAAAGACGTTTCCATTTATTTATTTATTTATTTTTATGGACGCTCTTTCACATCTAAGGTTATCAGTTCAATTTATGGCGTGAAACAGCAAATAAATTTTGCTAGCAGGCTTATTTTTTCATCTCTGAGAGATTCTTTTACGGGACCCGCGGCTTTACTTCCCTTTCTAAAAGAAATATACTTAGGATTTTTACCCCCGAAAAAGTGCGTCAATTCTAGCCAGGATCGAACCGCGATCTTGGGTCTACGAGTCAAGTATGGTGACCAATAGATCCCAACACAGATGAAAACGTTTCAAGAAGACCCCCAAAAAGGTTTAGAGAAACCTATTAAGGCATTAAAGTCGCTTGTGTGCGATGTCTGTATATCATGTTTATTAACTTTAAGAAAGGTGCAACGTGCTACGTTCTATAGATATTAGAAACAAGTTTAATTAACATCATTCATTAACCTCAGCATTTCTATCTTAGTGCCGCAGCAATAAAATTGTTGTGTAATTATTGTTATTTTCAAGTCTCTGACCGAACAATCAGACAAATCCTTTGCGAAAACGGTTTATGAGCGAGGACCCCAAGAAAGAAGTCAAAACCGTGTGAGGTGGGCTTTCAAACACACAGTGATTGGATGTCAGGTAAAGTCATTTGGAGCGATGAAACGAAGACCAACATCTTTGGAAGTGATGGCATCACGTTTGTACGTCGCCAGGACATGGTACCTGAGTGCAATCCTGTCAGCGTCATGGTATGGGCAAGGCATGGTATCGTATGCCCAGCATTGTTAGAGGGCAACATTAATGCCAAAAAAATACCAAAAAGATATCTTAGACTTAAAACTGCTGATTTATTTGGGGGTGACATTACATCCAGCAGGTTGGCGCAAAGTGTCACACCGCTCATATCATTCAGAAATGGCTCAGGGGCCATCATGTTACTGTACTCACATGGCCAGAGAACAGTCTTGACCTCAACCCAATTGAAAACTTGTGATCAAGGCTGAAAGTTTTGGTGTCACGTCTGCACCCCAGTAACAAGAAAGACCCGCTAGAGGTCATCGTCCAACGTGGTTTATGGTAATAGCGCCAGAGGACCTTGAAAGTTTGGTGATCAAAGCAGGAATCAAATTAAAAGGATATCCAACAAAATTAACATAGAACAGTTGCAAATCTACTTGTGTCCAAAATGTTTATAGCTGCTGTTTTGACAAGTGGTAATTGTAATTTGATTTTCTCATTTTTAAGACATGTTTGCTTTTCTGAAAATCTGACTTCAATAAAATCATAAATTTCAATTAAAACAAATAGCTTAATGTAATGTTTCACAAAGCATTCTAAAGTGTCCAGAATTAATACAAATGCTGTAAATGCATCAATGTTGATCATATGTTTAAAGTTCGCCCCCAGACAGAAAAACAGACCTCTTCTATCACATTTCTTCTAATGATATCGGTGAGATCAGTCTGACCGGCGATTTTTAAAACAATTATTAAACAATCCTATCTTAACAATATAAAATATCTGTGCTAACGAAACTTTAAAAGATGTCGAAAATCTGATATTACAAGTTGGTAGTTACCATTATCTTCAAACATGCGCGTAAAATATAACTTGATCAACAACACTGTCTGTTTAATTCCCTGCTGCCACAACACTTGATAGCATCTGGTGAATATTTAAATGTCTGGTCAATTGCGACGATACACAGTAACAGGCCGTTTGGGGCAATCAACTCAAATCGCTTTTGCTTGTTAACCCCTAGAGCTGTAGTTAAAGCGTGAAGTCTGTCATATGTCGTGTAATTAATAGACCACCAGCCTCCTCCTGGGACCATCTGTCGGGCGCCTTTCCCTCGCGTGACGTCACTTGCCGGGAGCAATCATTGTTTAGACATTACTTTGAAAGTTTACTCTTGAGAACAATTTCGTACCTGGAGGTTACTGCCTGTTTCTTTCAGCACGGCTGGAGTTTTCTCATTTAATCGCCCGCGAATTTGTCAAGCAGATTTGAAAGTCCACAAGAATTATCAACTTACTTGTTACATAGCAGTAAACTGAACACGTTACCCATATTTCACGCCGTTTAAACACTGGAAAGGTTAATACATGCAAAATAGACAAAGATTACAGCACTGTTTCTATGGTATTCGAGTTGAGAATTTCTTCATATTTCTGTACAATCTGGTTACCATGGAAACAGTGCGTGCTGTTATATTTCTAATGTTTAAAAAGAACTGCGCTAAATTAAATGTTTACACGGTAACCAAGTTGAGAATTATTTCATACTTTTGTACAACCTGGTTATCATGTAAACAGTACGTGTTGTTATATTGCTAATGTACAGGAAAGAACTGCACTATATTAACTGCTTCTATTGTAACCAAGTTGAGAATTATTTCACACTTTTGTACAACCTGGTTACCACGTAAACAGTACGTGTTGTTATATTCCTAATGTACAGGAAAGAACTGCACTATATTAAGTGTTTCCATAGTAACCAAGTTGAGAATTATTTCACACTTTTGTACAACCTGGTTACCACGTAAACAGTACGTGTTGTTATATTCCTAATGTACAGGAAAGAACTGCACTATATTAACTGTTTCCATAGTAACCAAGTTGAGAATTATTTCATACTTTTGTACAACATGGTTACCATGGAAACAGTACATGTTGTTATATTCCTGATGTACAGGAAAGAACTGCATTATATTAACTGTTTCATGGTAACCAAGTTGAGAATTATTTCATACTTTTGTACAACCTGGTTATCATGTAAACAGTACGTGTTGTTATATTCCTAATGTAAAGGAAAGAACTGCACTATATTAACTGTTTCCATGGTAACCAAGTTGAGAATTATTTCATACTTTTGTACAACATGGTTACCATGGAAACAGTACATGTTGTTATATTCCTGATGTACAGGAAAGAACTGCATTATATTAACTGTTTCATGGTAACCAAGTTGAGAATTATTTCATACTTTTGTACAACCTGGTTATCATGTAAACAGTACGTGTTGTTATATTCCTAATGTACAGGAAAGAACTGCATTATATTAACTGTTTCCATGGTAACCAAGTTGAGAATTATTCCATACTTTTGTACAACCTGGTTATCATGAAAACAGTACGTGTTGTTATATTCCTAATGTACAGGAAAGAACTGCATTATATTAACTGTTTCCATGGTAACCAAGTTGAGAATTATTCCATACTTTTGTACAACCTGGTTATCATGAAAACAGTACGTGTTGTTATATTCCTAATGAACAGGAAAGAACTCCACTATATTAACTGTTTCCATGGTAACCAGGTTGAGAATTGTTTCATACTTTTATACAACCTGGTTATCATGAAAACAGTACGTGTTGTTATATTCCTAATGTACAGGAAAGAACTACACTATATTAACTGTTTCCATGGTAACCAAGTTGAGAATTATTTCATACTTTTGTACAACATGGTTACCATGGAAACAGTACATGTTGTTATATTCCTGATGTACAGGAAAGAACTGCATTATATTAACTGTTTCATGGTAACCAAGTTGAGAATTATTTCATACTTTTGTACAACCTGGTTATCATGTAAACAGTACGTGTTGTTATATTCCTAATGTACAGGAAAGAACTGCATTATATTAACTGTTTCCATGGTAACCAAGTTGAGAATTATTCCATACTTTTGTACAACCTGGTTATCATGAAAACAGTACGTGTTGTTATATTCCTAATGTACAGGAAAGAACTGCATTATATTAACTGTTTCCATGGTAACCAAGTTGAGAATTATTCCATACTTTTGTACAACCTGGTTATCATGAAAACAGTACGTGTTGTTATATTCCTAATGTACAGGAAAGAACTGCACTATATTAACTGTTTCCATAGTAACCAAGTTGAGAATTATTTCATACTTTTGTACAACATGGTTACCATGGAAACAGTACATGTTGTTATATTCCTGATGTACAGGAAAGAACTGCATTATATTAACTGTTTCATGGTAACCAAGTTGAGAATTATTTCATACTTTTGTACAACCTGGTTATCATGTAAACAGTACGTGTTGTTATATTCCTAATGTAAAGGAAAGAACTGCACTATATTAACTGTTTCCATGGTAACCAAGTTGAGAATTATTTCATACTTTTGTACAACATGGTTACCATGGAAACAGTACATGTTGTTATATTCCTGATGTACAGGAAAGAACTGCATTATATTAACTGTTTCATGGTAACCAAGTTGAGAATTATTTCATACTTTTGTACAACCTGGTTATCATGTAAACAGTACGTGTTGTTATATTCCTAATGTACAGGAAAGAACTGCATTATATTAACTGTTTCCATGGTAACCAAGTTGAGAATTATTCCATACTTTTGTACAACCTGGTTATCATGAAAACAGTACGTGTTGTTATATTCCTAATGTACAGGAAAGAACTGCATTATATTAACTGTTTCCATGGTAACCAAGTTGAGAATTATTCCATACTTTTGTACAACCTGGTTATCATGAAAACAGTACGTGTTGTTATATTCCTAATGAACAGGAAAGAACTCCACTATATTAACTGTTTCCATGGTAACCAGGTTGAGAATTGTTTCATACTTTTATACAACCTGGTTATCATGAAAACAGTACGTGTTGTTATATTCCTAATGTACAGGAAAGAACTACACTATATTAACTGTTTCCATGGTAACCAAGTTGAGAATTATTTCATACTTTTGTACAACATGGTTACCATGGAAACAGTACATGTTGTTATATTCCTGATGTACAGGAAAGAACTGCATTATATTAACTGTTTCATGGTAACCAAGTTGAGAATTATTTCATACTTTTGTACAACCTGGTTATCATGTAAACAGTACGTGTTGTTATATTCCTAATGTACAGGAAAGAACTGCATTATATTAACTGTTTCCATGGTAACCAAGTTGAGAATTATTCCATACTTTTGTACAACCTGGTTATCATGAAAACAGTACGTGTTGTTATATTCCTAATGTACAGGAAAGAACTGCATTATATTAACTGTTTCCATGGTAACCAAGTTGAGAATTATTCCATACTTTTGTACAACCTGGTTATCATGAAAACAGTACGTGTTGTTATATTCCTAATGAACAGGAAAGAACTCCACTATATTAACTGTTTCCATGGTAACCAGGTTGAGAATTGTTTCATACTTTTATACAACCTGGTTATCATGAAAACAGTACGTGTTGTTATATTCCTAATGTACAGGAAAGAACTACACTATATTAACTGTTTCCATGGTAACCAAGTTGAGAATTATTCCATACTTTTGTACAACCTGGTTATCATGTAAACAGTACATGTTGTTATATTCCTAATGTACAGGAAAGAACTGCACTATATTAACTGTTTCCATGGTAACCAAGTTGAGAATTATTTCATACTTTTGTACAACCCGGTTATCATGTAAACAGTACGTGTTGTTATATTCCTAATGTACAGGAAAGAACTGCACTATATTAACTGTTTCCATGGTAACCAAGGTGAGAATTATTTCATACTTTTATACAACCTGGTTATCATGTAAACAGTACGTGTTGTTATATTCCTAATGTACAGGAAAGAACTGCACTATATTAACTGTTTCCACGGTAAACAAGTTGTGAATTGTTCCATACTTTTGTTCAAACTGGCGATAACAGCACGTGTTGTTATATTCATAAAGTAAATGAAAAGACCAGAACTATGTTGTTTTCATAGTAACCAGATTGAAAGTGCTTCTTCTTTTATAGTAAGTGGTTACTATGTTACATCTTCACCTCTGTGTTTTATATTTTTTATGTTTTACTTTTGAAGAACTCAGAAATGTGTTAGTAAACTCAAAGTGTTCGCACTTTGCTCATATAATATCGTTAAGTTAAGGCAAGGCAAGTAGGCAGGTACAGTTCGGGGACGCTGGATCGTTATGGGTACCGATAAAAAGAAGAGAACACAAAATGAAGATCTCCAGGCTGGTTTAAACAAATAATGATGGCCGAGCAATTTCCCGACCAGCATGACTACATATAATATGGATTAAATTTGCTTTTAACAACTTTGGAGCCCACAACACTGTAATTTCCAATAAACTCGCCACGTAATATGACTATCGAAATTTAGTACATATTAAAACACAATTTCCTTCAGGTCGCCGTAACCATAAACGCGATTTAAATTGGGGGCGGATGTAATGGCGGTACTGACCTTTGGCGCACATATGGCCCACGGCAAGGGAGGGATCAGCCCAACGTAGGGGCCACATAACTGCCTGTGATCTTATCGTCTGTCCCCACGTCTTCAAGAATGTGATAGAAACCTCTTCAGATTTTGAACCAAGAACCTACTGTGCGATATTGCCTGCGTTATGTGCTCTAATATACAAGTACAAGACACTATATACTACTTTTTAAAATTTGAAAACTTTTATACTTCATCTTAAAGATAATGTAAATTTTATTGTAGTAGTAATATCGTAATTTAACTGGAATACATTACAAATAGGGTATTTGCATATAGCAAGAAGAAATTTACTTTCTGTGAAAACAGTTAATATAGTACAATTATTTCCTGTATATTAGAAATATAACATCACGTACTGTTTCCATGGTAACCAGGTTGTACAAAAGTGTGGAATAATTCTCAACTTGGTTACCATGGAAACAGTTAATATAGTGCAGTTCTTTCTTGTACATTAGGAATATAACTCACGTACTGTTTACATGATAACCAGGTTGTATAAAAGTATGAAATAATTCTCAACTTGGTTACTATGGAAACAGTTATTATAGTGCAGTTCTTTCCTGTACATTAGGAATATAACAACACGTACTGTTTACATGATAACCAGGTTGTATAAAAGTATGAAATAATTCTCAACTTGGTTACTATGGAAACAGTTAATATAGTGCAGTTCTTTCCTGTACATTAGGAATATAACAACACGTACTGTTTACATGATAACCAGGTTATACAAAAGTATGAAATATTTCCCAACTTGGTTACCATGGAAACAGTTAATATAGTGCAGTTCTTTCCTGTACATTAGGAATATAACAACACGTACTGTTTACATGATAACCAGGCTATACAAAAGTATGAAATATTTCCCAACTTGGTTACCATGGAAACAGTTAATATAGTGCAGTTCTTTCCTGTACATTAGGAATATAACTACACGTACTGTTTACATGGTAACCAGCTTGTACAAAAGTATAGAACGGAATGTGTTTCTTTGGTATGACATTGTTTTAGAGCAAGATAAACAAGGAAAATATAATATTAGACAGTCGAAGGTTGTTGAGTAGGTCTTCACGAACGTGCCTACAGATTGTGTAGGAGTGGCCGTCTGTCGAAAGGTCACCTTCTCCACGAAGTTATCTTGGCATTTTCATTAAATAATTAGATGCCAATTTTGGGGCCGAAAGCCTGTATTTTTGACGGTGAAGGTGGGGGCGTGGTAGGGCGCAGGTTCGTGACTCCTCGGGCGCATGCGCAATACGGTAGTGTTCACTTAGCATATCGTTAACCCACTTCTTATAGGAGACGTGATTAATTTAGGATTATCTAGCGGGGGTCGTGACCGGCTACCTAAGTTCATCACTTTCTCGTACTGTGGTATTGGAATACTCAGGGGAGAGAATCTTCTTGTAATTGTTTGTACGAAATATTCACCAGTGATTCATGTTGTATGGGGTCTTCCAAACTTTAAATCGTTATTAACATTATAATAAATGAGATGGAAGAAAAACTAAGCGTATTTGTGTTGGGTCTGGTTTTTCATTTGTTTCTCTTTACCCTGGGACATTTTGTCCGATTATAAAACATGTTCAAATGAAACATTTGCTACAGTCTGTAAAGCCCAATTGCTACAGGGCTAAGTCATAAATTATGGCAACTATTTTTTTTTTCTCACAAACATGGGACAATACGAAAATCTAAGATATATGATTGATATTGTATGCAGTAAACTTTCGAAAGAAGTATGTGAGCAGAGCTGCGTGTCTCAGCACGCCCCGAAGTTCAGTTGGTGAATGATAGTGGTCAGGAATGGATGTCACGAAGAGTGAACATCATGCGCATTTCTCCGCGGCAGGAATAAACGAGAATGCTACACAGAGCTACGGAAAGCACTGGGTGCACATGCTCTACCCTATCGGTTATTGGCGAGGTAGACAGAGGCTTTCAAACAGGGCAGATATCGACTTCCGATCTACCACGCAGTGGTCGTCCTGTGTCCGTGGACAAGGATTTACGGGTGTGGTGGAACAATGCTTATACGATTATAGACGCTGGACACTTAGGCAATTAGAAGAGCAAACAGAGCAAAAACAGTGCGCCACATTTTACGAGAGAATCTGAACATGTGAAAAATGTGTGCAAAGTGGGTGGCACATCAATTAAGTGAGGTACAGAAGTGGACTCGCTACGAAATATGTCGCATTAATCTGGCGAGCTTTCAGGTAGAAGCGGATGCCATGTTGAATCGCATCATTGCAATTGATGAGACGTGGACAAGGGCGTATGAACCAGAACTCAAGCGACATTCCGGTGAATGTTGTCACCTTAGGTCACCACACAAACACAAGTTTCGTCCAACTCCTTCAACAACAAAAGTCATGACAGTCAAGGTGTGCTTGCGTGTCGTCCAGTGCGTGAGGGGACCACTGTAAATGCCCAGTGTTACATACATTTTTGGTGTCACAATTGCTCCGTGCGTTACATACTAGCCGGCCAGAACTTTTGAACAGCGCCATTATTCTCCAAGCTCACAAGCCGAGTGTCAAGTGTCCTTTACAGCAGTGGGGATGGGAAGTTCTTCTACACCTGCTAAAGTGACGTGGGAAACGTTTTACTAACAAAGCGGACATTTCAACGCGAAGTGGCCCACGTTAGTAGATGATATTCAGCGCCTTCCACATCTCTGGTAACGAACCGTCGACGTACTTGGAAACTATTTCGAAGGCTGCTAAACATCGTGGATAACTGGACATCCACTCGACAGTAAATGGCATACACTTTCAATCGTATATCTTAGATTTTTCGTTCTGTGAGTATAACCATACAACAATTGGGTTGTGCTTTGTTGATTTGCCTCCGGCTTTTGTTTAAGAATCTCAGTTAACTTCCATTGTCAAGTGACGGGTCAATACAATCCGCTGTAGAGGCTACCTTTCTAAAGTATTGTTCAGTGTCAAAATAATGTAAACATTCTTCTTAAGAGATTTTAACTCATGCAAAAGACATAGTGAATCACAAATATCTTCGTGTGAGGAGGCTTTAATATCGGCGAGTGACTCACAACTACACAAAAAACAAAAGAAAACAAGATTTGAACGAAGCTAGGAAATAGTTCGTCGTTTCGACAATGCGAACTCCAAGTGTCCAAGATGTCTTCATAGATGACCCGAAACCAAAAAGGCAACCATCTGGGTCTACCAAATGACGACCCCCTAGTGAAGGTGTCAATCAGTACACCACAGTTGCCTCCCCATGGCTTCAGAACCCTTACAGCAAGAAATATTCACCGTACAGTTCGGATCTTTCCCGTTTCCAAGTGTCAAGGGAAAGCTAAGGGTCTATCAGTTTGGGAGTCTGGTTACGTCATAAGAGAGAGGTTACTGCCAAGTCTAAAGTTTCCATATTTAGTTCCCGGAAGATATAAGTGAGAGAAATGGCACAGCAGCAATTGTTTCTTATTCTGTGGTTCAGCTAGGGTTCATCTGCACAGACGTTTTAAGTTAGAATATCACTGACCTGAGTGTATTGATGTTGTAAAATGTAAAAACAGTTTTTTGTTTTCTTCTGTTGTGCAAGAGAATTATTATTTTTGCAATAAATTTCATTTCGAATGCATGTTGAACTATATACAGTGGTAATTACAGGTCCCACACCACTATCTAACTTTTGAAGTATGCGGTTCAGTGACCTGAAACTCGGTGTGGTATACAGAGAACTTAAAAACGATATTACCCACCTTCTCATACTTCCGGTTTAACCGACGCTTACAGAAACATCTTATTTAAGGAATTACATCTGACATCTACTAGAGTAGCTACATAAGTTTCCGGCTTCGCCGATAAGCATTATCACCTTCATAAAATCCTTATCTGGTGTCATACCTTATCTGTTAAGTAAATAATTGCAGCTGTAAATTCCGATCCGCTTTGTTCAGTTGTTTGGATATCTTTGCATAAAGAAGGCTATGTGTAGAAGATTGTGACATGTTCACAATGGAGTATCGAGCTGTTATTAAGTTCTTCACAAAAGAAGGACTTACTCCAAACGAAATTAAACAGCGATTGGACGGTGTATATGGGGAAGCATCCCCCTCATATTCTACTGTAAAAGAATGGGCCAAACTTTTTCGAATGGGTCGAGAAAGCATTGAAGATGAAGAGCGTGCAGGTCGGCCTTTGGAGGTGCTCACTCCTGAAAACATCGCTTGCTCTTGGGGAAGGAGAAATTGTGCAAGACCGGGGGCTCAAAGTTACAGAAATAGCAGCAAGATTGGGCCTTTCTAAAGCAACAGCATTCGAACTATTCATGAACATTTAAACATGAATAAGGTTAGTGCCTGACTTCTTTCCTCAGTCCAAAAGCAGCAACGAGTCATCTGTTGTCAGGCATTTTTGGAGCTCTGCTGTGGCAACGAGACAGAAGTTCTACAAACCATTGTTACAGGAGATGAGACTATGGACCTCTACTATGATCCCTTGTCCAAAAGAGAATCAATGAAGTGGCAGGGGTAAACCTGGCGAAGCACCGCCTCTACAGTTCAAGGTCACTCAATCAACCAAGAAGATCATAGCCACAATCTTTTGGGACTGTGAAGGAATATTCTTCATTGACTTCAAGGAGAGGAACACCACAGTAAATGGGGAGTACTATGCTGGCCTACTGCACAGACTACGTGCTTCCATCAAAGAGAAAAGGCGAGGAAAGCTGAGTGGTGGTGTGCGTCTTCTTTACGACATCGCACCTGTGCACACAGCTCTTGTTGCAAAGGAAGCTGTGAAGAAATGTGGCCTCAAGGAGATCGACCATCCTCCTTACAGCCCAAAACTAACTCCCAGTAACTATTTCCTCTTCTCAGAACTCAAGAAGGATCTTCGAGGAAGGAAATTGAAGTGTGACGAAGAAGTTTTGAATGCTGTTTATACCCATTTTGCAGACAAGTTGACTATTTTGGGCGGGAGTGTTTGAAATGTTAATTCAAACATGTGAGAAGTGTATTGCAATAAACGGTAACTATAGTGAAAAGTGAAATATAGTTTTTGTCTTTATCATAGCTAGAAAAGGGTTAGGCCGGAAAATTATGACCTAGCCTCGCACCTAGGGCTTTTTAAAGGAAAACACAATATTTAAGATATATGATATATATATTAAAATCATATATTGTTATTAAACGTCAGGGAAACTCACTGGAATTGCGTTTAACAAGTTGAAACACTCGTGCGAAATGTTCATTCGAATATTAACTTTTTGGACCATTGTTAACAAATGCGACACCCTTTGAGCGCAAAGTTTTCTTATACTCAAATCTGTGTACAAATTATTGGACACGGCTTATCGAGTTCATGTTGTATTTCTGTTGGGATTAAACCCCTCCAAACGAATCTTTGAATTTTATCACAGCTTGTAATGTAGAAAACATTAACACTAGTTTGTGTACACGATAGTCACAAACAAGTGACTACACTTACGCATCTGAAAGTTTACAGCGCGCCACATGGAGAATGATACTTAACAATTATTTGGTCATCTTCACGACATCCAAGACAACTTTTAATACACTTCTCGTAGTATGTTAAATAATTCTATCTGATGTTCAGCGAAAGGGGGAAAAAATTTGTTTTCAATTATGTTTCAAAATCTAGTCAACCAGGGCTACTCATACGACATCTATTTCCAACAAGTTGTAGCTCCTGCTCACTAAGAGCAGAATGTTCGTCAAGTTTTTCAATAACAATGGATTGGTAGGAGAGGTCACATAGAGTGGCCAGCAACTTCCCAAGATTGTGGCCTTTGGACTTCTTTTTGTGGGTTCATTTGAAGTCAGTAGTGTATCGAGAAAACCCCAACAACTTAGATCTGGAAGCGGTTCAAGGCATTCCTAAAGCATAGTTAACAGGCATTTTATTATTCGATAGTTCAGAAGTATCTAGTGCAAGTACTTTTTGGAAAGCTGTTAAATAACATTATTCAAAAATATAAAATCACATTGGGTATCGCATTTAAAATAAGCGAGTTGAAGTCACTTCCGGTTAAAGAGGAAGTAGAAAAAAGTAGGTAAAGTAATTTTTAGGTTGTGAATACACATCGAGTTTCATGTGACTGAGCCACAGGTTTCAAAAGCTATTTAGTTTGGTCATGCCGAACTTTTAACTAACTCTGTAATTAATTCATAACAGCTGATTAGACTCTACAAGTACTACGGCTAATAGCGGTCATATTACAATAAATTATTATAGAAATATTTATGCCTCAAATATCCGGTGGTCGAGGTCATTTAGGGCGGACACGTGAGCGGAAGGCCTAGGGTTCGATTCCCATCAGGACCATCCTCCCTGATTGAGACTTTTTCCAGGTTTTTCTTTGTCCTCATAAATAATAATCCTTTCTCATATTATCATTTTATCTCGTGTGTCCGCCACTTGTCATGCCTCAGTGGTTAAAACGGCCGTTAAACATTATTAAAACAATGTACCGGACTCTGTCGATAATAGGAACTAGCCGCTACGTCGGTAACTTTCATTTTAAGCGATGTCGCTGCCATAGTAACATCTTCGAAGAGCCCTTCTTTAATTTGGATATTTTACGACTGGCGACGACCCTAGAGGCAGACACTGTGACCCTGAGGCCCACAAACAAAGGAAGTAACATAGTACAATATTTATTTCACAGGCGGCTCATTTTTTTTTTCTGGAACACTAAAAACTAAACGCGAGCTTTTCCAAGAAATAATAAAAGATAGAAGCCGAAAACTGTTGTATTCTTGGAAAAACCAGCACTTAAAGTTATGAAACAAGAAGTTAGCCAGTGCTTTGGCGCCTTCTGGAAGTATATTTACGTGTTAATTATTCACTGACTTCGTGCACGAAAAGCCGACGGTTTTCCCGATTCTGTTTGTTTCATCATTCAATGGCTTTAAGGTGCATTACAGAAATTGAGAAACGAGAGGTGTAGTTATTGTTCTTTTTTTACACATTAAAATTAAAAAAAAAAGGGTTGTGCCGGTTATTTCTAATACTTAAAATTTCAAGCGCTTACAACAATTAAATTGCGACATAAACCCGTTAAGGCGGAAATGAATTGTTGCCGAAAGTTAGACCGCTAAGCTGATAGGTTCAATTGTTCCTAGTTTCTATTGAGACAAACAACAATCAGACTAGTGAGGACGTGCTGTAGCAGTTCAACGTGAGTGCAGAAACCTTGCAGTTAACAATGGTTTAGAAGGCGGCACCAGATGACGCCGATGTTGCATTACTGCCAGCAGAATAATAAGAAAAGGAGCCTCTACTACATTCCAAAACGCCATTACTGGTTGGTAGTCCGTGAATCTATCCTTAATAAACCACTGTACCAAAAGGTTATGTATTTAGTGCGAACTGCTACCAGGCGGCCAAATAACAATGGAGGTGTCAGGAAACTAGGTGCGTGACTCCATGAATTGCAAAGGTTTTGTTCTCTTCCATGATAATGCAAAATCACATACAGCTAATTAAAAGCTATTTATTTTTGTTGAAAGACTTTAGTGCACCCAGATAATGTATCACTTGATAATCACTCCCAAGAACAGCAGTTCTGAAACTGCGCTAGATTTATTTATTTAAACTATTTAAGGACGCTCTTTAACATCTCTGGTTATTAGCGTCCCATTAAATTCAGATAGTGAAAAGGACAATAAATTTTGCTCATAGGCATCTTCTTTCAAGTTTCAGGTACTTTTACGTACCGTAAATCTACGACATGGTACCGATGTGTAAAATTAAGTTGACATGTATTTTATTAGTTTGATTATTTTACTAAATTGACATCTTTTTAACTTAGTGAAATACGTCTAATTATGTTCATATGTGTAAAATGAAGTTGATTAGTATTTAATGTTTTTACTAGGTGGAAAATATGTGTAAAATTAAGTTCATATGTATTTAATTAGTTTGAAGTATTTAATTAGGTTGATGTGTATTTAACTAGGTTGCCATGTATTTAATTATATTGATGAATTTAACTAATTTATGTTTAGATTGACCGCCACGGGTGCCCGAGGTCGTTAAGGCACGGACTTGTGAGCGGGAGGTCTGGGGTTGGACTCCCACCAGGACCAGGACACTGGGATTTTTTCCAGGTTTTCCTCAGTTCTCATAAATGGCAAATGCCGGGGAGGTACCCTAAACTTAGGCCTGGAACGTTTCCTTCCTTAAAAAAAATCCTTTCCCAATTTATAATTTCATCTCATGTACCACCAGTATCCACCACCTGTAGTGGCCTCAGTAGTAAAAACGAATGTTAAACAATATTCATTAATTTTTTTTTGTCTACAAATATTAGATAGTGAGTCTTAATGGGTTTGCACTCTCAGTTATAACTACTAGCTTGGAAATAAATATGAAAGGAATTTTTATATAAAATCTCTTGTGTTTCACTATATCATATTGTATAGGAAGTTTTATAATTCTTCCAAGTAATAAATTAGTGAGTGTTAACAATTTCTGCATGCTGGCTCCTACAATAGCCAGTTCAGCTCCCATGGTGGAAGACAGTTGTGGCATACAGCACGTCCAACCCTTTCATTTGTCCATTTTCAACTTTCGTTTGTCTTTTCTAACATTCCCCTACGACTTGCTATATAGGTGGGGGAAACTCCCAACCACCAGTCATATTAAAACACAAGACTTGCTTCTGGAAATTTCTGACAACCAACCACCATTCTTCGTAACGGACATTCTTTCTGCAAATAATTAATGAACACACCATAACAATCTAACCTATGCGTATGCCACAATATGATACTTAGAAAGGTAAGGTCAGCAGTAATCATAGAAGTTATAAACTTAACCAAATTTTGTACATTTTTGAACGTTGTTAAAAGGCGTTGTTCCTATCATGTTTGTATTATACATCAGTGATAGTGGGAGAATTAAATTTTTATTTGTTTAAAAGATTCACATGACAATCGTACGTTTTAGAGCCGTCTGCTGCGTGGGTCAACTTCCAAGCTATCACGGCCGTATGTAAAATCCATGGCCCACTTAGAAACGACTGAAAATAGTAGTACATTCCCCTAGAGTGTAAATCTGTTACATTCATAACAACCTACTCTATCAAGTGCTTATAGCCACAAGCTGTTCGATATTTGCCATTTTTTCCCTATACACTTCTGCACTGCAACAAACAGCTATAGCTACTACGATTCTTGATTATTCAGAAATGTTTCTGATGGCTGAGTTTGATAACAAAACTGCCTCAGAACTACTGCTACTGTGGGTCATTTCAAGAACTTTTCAAATGACACTCATATGTTGCAACATTTTCTTACAGATAATAAAATTGCTTTTAATAGCGCGGGGTGGCTTAAGTAATAAAGTTTGAAAGGTCTTGGGCTCAACTTTCTTGATGCTGCCATCTTGACTTTGTCCTCCCCTCCTCCTTTTATTCTCCTGATTGCTTAGGCGAATGCTGAAACCAATTTTTGACAGGTCGTTCAGAATCGCCTCCACAGCCTTCATAACTGCCTCTAACGATGGAAAATCTTCCCAAGAATGTTTAGAGAAAAAGAACAAGTCTCAGGGAGCTAATCTGAACTATAGGGTTGCACCGAAATGTGGAATTTTGTATGTGATATGGCATAGCGGAGTTTTCAGGACATCTCTGTATTATTGCCCAGTTACAGTTGTGAGGGCAGGTACGACATGCTGATAAACCGTTCCTTGAACATAAAAAATGTGATGACCGTAACCTTCCCAACAGAAGCAATTTATTTTATGGAAATCTCCATACAGAGCTTTGCTGTTTGCTCTCTGGATCGAAATGATGTAGGCAAGCATCGTCAACAGTTTTTTAATAGTGTTTACACCCGTTTCTACTACCGAGGCACCACATGCGGTGGACACTGATGATACATGAGATGAAATGATATATTGGGAAAGGATATTTTTAAGTTATGAAACGTTCCAGGCCAAAGTTTAAGGTACCTCCCCGGCATTTGCCATTTATGAGGACTGAGGAAAGTCCGGAAAAAACCTCAGTCAGGGAGGAGGTTCCTGGCGGGAATCGAACCTCAGATCTCCCGCTCACGAGTCCGCGCCTTAACGACCTCGGTCACCCGTGGCGGTATCGTCAGCAGTGATTACCTTTAAAAGAAACTCCCATCTACCTGTAACATCATCTTCAACTGCATGCAAATCTTCACGCAGCAAAACACATCTCATACCCAACTTTTCAACTACCAACATGTGGTTGAAGCCAGTGAAATTTCAGAGCTTCTGAAAGCTTATTCGTATTATTCGACGATCCTCTCTCACAATGACAGTAGCAGTTTTAATGTTTTCGTCCGTTAGAGCGCAACAGTTTCCTTTGAAATTGATAACTAAACATTTTAAACCATCTTGCATAGGGAAGTCTTGCATAGGGAGGAACAAAATTTCCTTAGACCTCCTGCGACATTGTATAGGCCTCAGCAGAAGAGTGGATGACGTAAAAGAATTTCAGAGCAGTGTATCGCTCATCGCGTGTCACCTCCTTTTGCTGTAGGCGGAACAGAACATGTCCCAGCTTGCACAGCTCTTGTATTTGTTATTTAACAGCCTGAATCATAAGCCTTGTTTATCGCTGCCAACATTTTCCTTTCTGTGAGTAGATGTGTCACTCCGGAAATAACTTCTGGTTCTTGTAGCTCTGATGTCACATGTTCTGTGGGAACCTGGGTTCATTCCCTTATACTGGTTCCTTTCTACCTCTATTCCTCGTCTTCTAGAAACAATTTCTTTGTTTTCTTAATTATATTTTGCAGTTTCTCATTTTGCTTCTGTAGTTCAGTAGGTTGTTACTAGATGGATTCTCTCGGACATGGTGTCGTTATAAGATAAAAATGTAAATCGCTCAGTGCAAATTACGAGCTATTTAACGATCACTTCCGGTAAATTACTTCCGCCATTCTCATACAGTTCACTAAATCTTTCATTGTGCATATTACTTAAAGAAGATTGAAGTTTTAAAGGCTAGGTACAAGGTACATCAGCTGTAGAAATGAAGAATTTGAAGAAAACGGTTAGTATAATACAATCGTAGGCTTTGGGCGCAATATTTCCTTCGGCAACCATTTGCATCTGAACCTTTTGGTTAGTAAGCATTTTTAGAAATGTTTGATTTGTTGTCTAGCGTCGTTTTGAGCTTTTAAGGAAGCTTTTCGCATTTTCTTTGCTATTCAATAATAGAAAGTATTCGAATGTCTAATATAAAACATGTTCTGGCAATTATTAACTTTATAAACAATATATTGCAGCTATAACGCCTAACTATGTGGTTGGGGGCTAACAATACAATGCCGTAGGCAAATTCAAAAAATCCTGTAATGTATACACGATTTTATATGATAGTTTTCCATTTTTTATTTCAATGCATAAGAAAATTAGGATGGCTACACTGATTTAGCGATTAATTGCAGCCCTTGACTTTCAATAAAGATTGTAAAACATTAGCCATCTTTGACAATGCGTAACACAATGTTCAACAAACCGTTTGCTCTGCCACAGTAATGATAGAGAAGACAAAAAGATGCTATCATAGTAGCGTTCCCTTGAGCCTAAACCCACCATATCCTGAGATGAGACGTAATTTAGCCGTGATTATGCTAAAGCAAAACTTGATGCTATCTCGCACATCATTTAACGTAACAATGTGGCGTTGCAGGAATGCTGCGCAAGATAAAATTTATCTGCATTCACTACACTCATGTACAAACACAGAAAAAAGAGAATTCATGACTTGCGAATTTTATTAAATTGAGTTTCGTGAAGAGTGCCGGCATTCAGTTCATTTTTATCGATTTTAACCGACCTATTCCTTGTGAATGAATTTAATTTATATCAAGAATAATCCATTTTATTTAGTAATTGTTTAAATGTCAATTTTACTGCCTTATGAAGAATGGAACATCAGAGGTTCGTTATAAATATATTTCATTTTTTATATATAATTTATATTGCTGCTTTAGTTTTTTAGTTGTGCAAAGTTACCAATATTGATTTCTTAAAAGGTAACAGCAGTTACGGAACCTGCAATTGGTTGAGTCGTTCGAAAGCTAACAATCTTCACAATATCTTATATCAATATATCTCCAGGCTATGTGCTTTCCTGTGCTTATTTATAGCATTTAAAGACTGATTTTTAGTTCTCGGGTATTATTCACGTTCGCTATAGTTTAAGGGTTTATAAGAGAGTAAAAATAAATTAAGTAATCACCTTCCAGTGCGTACCCTGTTAGATGAAAATAGCTGTCTTTACTGAATTTGTTATGAAGCTTTAACGAAATTGTGCTGCTAATGGCATGTGAATCTAACCTATGCTGGTAAACCATGAAATAGAGAACGTAAATAGAAATTAAGAGAAAATTGATTGAATTTTAATCAAACTTTTCATATTCTTTAAACAGCATTAACTCTTAACGCGGAAAAAACAGGATAATAATTGAAATAAATAAACAAATGAAAGGTATTGTAATTAGTGTTTAGCCCGAATTGTACAGCATTTAAAAGTTCCTGTAAGTAACAAATTAGCAATTTGTTTTATGACTAAGAACCAAAAATTAATATTTTAAATGTTATTTTTTACTTTTCGCAACTTTATCATCCTGTAGAAGAAGATTTTTAGGAGGGGTACATTTTATAGAACGCAGTACGCGAAAATGAAGTTAAGTGATAAACGCATCTGTTTGTTTTCATGTAATGCACAATTTATTTGTTGTATCTGAAAGTCCATCTGGAGATGCTAAGGATGACGACTAGGGTGTTTATTGTAGAAAAAAATTGTAAATAAAAAAAAATGTGGGTTAACCGCAGTAGTGTATGAATGGTAAACGTTTTTAGAAATATTAAAAAAAAGAAATCCTGCTTGTTAGCATCCTTGAATTAAAATACTGAAAACTCATTAGCAGGGCAGTTTTAAACAATATATTATATTAAATACTTGGCTAGTCTCCAATACAGGTTTATTTAATATATTTCTAACAAAACTATCTATCTATGGTAAGTTTTGTAACGTAAAACTTTCATGTGCATTCTCCGGCAAGCTAATTTTTCATACCTCCTTAAACCGGATGCTTTATGAAGTCACTTCCATTACAACTGGTTACGGTGTTAAATAACACGTTTTTACTGTCTAATTTATATGAAGAATACGTACCGGCATTAAGACACACACTTCAGGTAATTAGCACGGATAAAATAAAATATATTGTTCTCATTATGGCTGCCAAGCAGTGGAATTAAGTCATTTAATCAGTAATAGCCCAAGGAAATAATGCCAGTTATACATGTCTTGAATTTACATAATTTTTATGCCATTGCCTTTGTAGAGATCTGTATAATAGTAATTGCTCTTAAAATAAAAGTAAAGAATAACTGGCAACTTCATTGTTCTTTTAGCCATTAGTAAAAAAGAAAAGATTACTTTCAAAGATGTTGAAGTTTGAGGTTAGGTCATGCACAAACATCGTGAGAGAAGCTACCTACTTGATTCAGCTCCTTTTTAGTGTAATATAGCATAGTGCATCAGTAATTATGATGTTGTTGGTATAAATGTAAAGAAATTTGAGTTATAAATTACTTTATTTTAAGCATTAAAAGAGCCAATGTCAGTATTCTTCATTACCAAAATTTCATTTGTTTTTACTTGATAACCCCTGAACTCTTTTATATAAATGAATGTATAATGGGGTAATTAAATAAACCTACACATTAATGCAACCTATAAAATAATGTTATGGTTCGATTTTAATTATTTTGTAAGAGAACTAATAATTTACCTATAAAATTATATAAATAGTACTAGTTATTATAAAAGCAACTTTAAATACTGCTATTAATACATTGTGATCACTGAAAGGCACAATTTGATATAATTAAAAGTCACATAAAATGAATTTGAATTAAAATTATTTTGGATTCCAAGAAAATGTCAATATAGTCCCAAAATCAACATTTTTGGTTTTCTTGAAGTTAGAGAACAAATGTCAAGGTTTGCATTTGTATCTTTTTGAAGTTTACACTTAAATAAAAAATCAGTGAAGTAGAAAAATGAGCTTCAAAGAAGTGTTGAGGACACAATTATTATGATAACAAATGAATGTGTAAATGGTAAAAGAACTGTTAATAGCAATAGTGAAAACAAAATGAAGAAAATTTATATTTTTATCATAAAACTAACCTATACTTGTATAGCGTAAAATTTTTTGCATCCGGAAAAAATATTATAAAGCCAAAGGATGTTGTGTTGGTAATACAACACTGTATTTCTGTTATATAAACCATACATTAAGTTGGGAACAATTATTTTACTTATTTCATGATGGAAGCATACTTCCAGTGTAGCTCATTTGGCATCTAAGCAAAAATGTATTAATGTTATCCATCTGTTGGTATGAAATTAGTGTTATTAACTTAACCTTGATCTCAAAATGCTCATTTTTCTGTAAAAACGTTTTTGTAGATGTCTGTAAAAATACCCAATAAGGAGTTGATGAAATGGTATGTGTGTATATATATTAGGCATTAAAACCTATGTTCCACTGCTCCATACCCATTTGTAGTTGGCCTAACATTTTGATTTCAAGGCACAAGAATGTCTGAAATGTATAAATGCCATGCACATGATTTAGTGATATAATAAGAGCCGTCAAAATAATAAATGTGAATCGTAAAATGGAGCGACTGCAGCAAAGAACTGTAAGTGAAGAGAATGTCCCCTTCTGTAATTCATTAATATATGTCAGTAGCTTTGGGGAATCGTGTCTTGTATTATTATCAGACTGTTCTAAAAATAAGCAGCTTTCACCAAACTGGAGTTGATATTTACTTTTTATGAATAAGAACAATTGTATTTATTTTCTGTTAATTGATATAATACACAGGGTGCAGATAAACAATGCACAGAAAATTATAAAGTAGAAAAGCAGTACCAAACTAAGCATTTTGAAGTTAGGAACATGAGATTGCAGATGCAATATAATAACAGGAGTGCTGCACAATCATAATTGAAATCTGACATTATGAAACATCTTTATTTGCCAGTCAAAATGAAATGTAACTTACACGACAATGTGTACACATTGTCTCAACTAATGAGTACTAGTCACAATGAGAAACTAAATGTCGTATGTGCTTTCTTAATTAATGTACTGTGGAGATCACTGCGTTGGTCCACCGCACAAATGCATCTGTCACCAAATGTTCTTTAGTGATTTCAACCTGCAAATGAAAAATGTTCAGGGTTGGCATAAGTTGGAACCATAATTTTTGCCTTATTATTTCAAAATAAGCGTTTTGTATTACCATACCAACCAGAAAACACAAATACTAAATTGAACATCAGACACACCTAAGGACAGTGACTAGTACTGTACAAGAGTGCAATTTGTTTACATCTTTGCAATCTGAGATTCTGTCATGACGGATTTAATGTTAATGCACAAGTAGAGCTGTAAAAAAGCTTCTGCAATCCTCAAAAAGTTTAGTTTGGTACTTATTTTCTAATCTACATTTTTCTGCACATTGTATATCATAATGTAAATTAAATGTGACAAAGTGCAAAGTATTTGATAATACTTATCAACTAATGAAATGACTATTATGAACATATTATCTGTAATAATCTATATTAAATTGGTGACTTATGCCACCTTTCTGCATATTTTGTAATAAGTGTATACGAGCAACCATGACTGTAATAAATATGGCAAATGATAAGCTAGCTATGGCTAATATCATTCACTCGGTTGCAAAATAAATGTCTGATGAACTATGGAGAGCATTGAAGAAAACGTAATAAACACTGCATTCTATTGTAAATTTTGAAAATAAAAAAATTGTATAAATTTATTTACATTCATTATCGATTAGGCTTTATCGTATATTGCATTGAAGTAAAATTATCAATCGTATATTGCAATAAATTTTTACTGCATAACATGCCATGATAGGAAATCATTCTCTGTCATATTGGTTTGACAGCTTTTCCTATTATGTGGCTATTATGTTCAATAAAACAAACATATCAAAATATTTGTTATAAATTGGCACTTTTTATAAGTCACACTAAAAGCTTTATAAACCATAAACTTGTAAAAATGTTGCCTGTCACCTGTCAAATTGTCCATTTTTATGAAATGGGGTCCTGATAGGCAGTGATGTAAGCATCGCATTCTTCTGCGTTGTCATGTTTCTGTCCTCTCTGTTTTAACTAAGTGTTCGCATTGTTACTGTTATCATCGCTAAAAGACATATTACTCTCTCAAAGCCTGCACATATTCAGATATACAATAAAACCGACCAGCACTATAGATTCATATCACACAAACTAACAGAATGATAAACAAAGAAAACTGAGATACATTGCAATGTTATTTTGCTCCATGTGAAGGAGGGATTTCTGTTTCATTGGCTAAGGAGAACACTGATAGGCATGGCATATAAAACAGCATACTTTGTTCTTCTGAGAAATAACAATGCTGTTTTGTTTGTGTTCTGCAGGTTAATTTAGAACAGCATAATTAAAAAGATGATGTCATTTAAAATGTGGTAGAACATTTTGTGAAAATGATCACGTTCTAGGTCCTTGGAACATTGTCGCAAGAGAAGAAAACATAAATAAAATGTATGATTTAATGCTGCAGGTCAAAATCGATGAGTGTCTGTCAGGAATATGGTAGAGGAAACAGTAACTCTATGTAATATCATTACTAAAGTATTAGAGATATAAAATTAATTTTGATACCTACTCAAAAATAGTTGAAAGTCAACATTTAACAAATTTTGGGCAAACTAACAGAAATCTCTTTAGATATGTGTGGTTATGGATGAGTCCTAGATCCATCGCTATAGTTACAAAACCAAATTGCAAGTAAAGAATGGAAACTTAAGAGGTCTCCACCCCCTTCAAGGAGCAATCAACAGCAAGCAACATCATGCTGTGTTTTTTTTTTGGGGGGGGGGGGATTATTGATTATTTGCAGAGATGAGCCTTAACAACAGATAATTTTTACAAATTTAATTGCAAAATTGTGAAATGCAGTTAAGGGGGAAATATCATGGAAAGTTTAGGCAAAGTGTGGTCTTTCTTCCAAGTCACATGTCTTGTGCTATGATAATGCAGGGTTTTACATGAATATGTAAACCCTCTGGAATATCTGGATCTAGCTGTCAGCTATTTTAGGCTGTTCCCAAAGGAACACCGTGACGTGGGACATTTTCATTGAATTATCATGCCACAAAGTCTGTAAACCAATAAAAAGTCAAAGCATCGCTGGAAAAGTGCATCATTCCTTTAGTAGAGTATGTTGAAAACTGACTTAAAAATAAAAAAATTACATCTACCAGGAATAGATCAGGTGAAGGTTAACATCCTCTTGTATGTATACCTCATTGATCCTAAATCACTTGTTATTAAATGTTCAAACCATTGGTATTTTGGAAGCTGTATGTTTTTACAATAAATAGGAAAATATCTCCCTGTATCAATCCCAACCTAAAAGGCAGGCTGACGTTTATCATGTTTTCTTCCTTAGCCTATGACAAACTAGTTCTCACTATAAGGCAGCATTACCTGTTGCTTTATAGCAAAAATAATGAGGTTATTTGAGTTTTGGGGCACCTGAGCGTGACTGCTTATTGGGAAAGAGCAGCTGTCACAATTGGAGAAAAGTATTGTTTCAGCGCATAAAATTAGTATTTTTATTTTTACTGAAAGCAGAAAATGATCTGTTTTTAAAGGTGATAGTAAGTACTAAAGCTTATTATAAGAGGATGCTCCTCAGTGGCAATACATTGCTGGCATTGTATAAGATATTCCTGTATTTCTCTAAACTTTTTTTCGTAACGACATACTGTTTCTTGTCTGTGAGAGATTCTGTCTCTTGTAACACTTTTTAACAAGTTGTTGAACAGTTTTTCTACCTGGAATATGATTGTAAATCATCTTACCACTTCTCTGCAAGAATCCATTTTCACAAATATATCATACATAAAAATTTGTTGTTCAAGACTATATATATATAGTGACATTACTATGAAGAATAATTAGCATATATTTATATACAATGAAAGCACCGAGTTACATACAAATGCACAACCATTTGTTGAAAAATCTCCCTCAAACTACAATCTGCTACCAGCACATGCATTATACGACCTTGACTACTAGCTTTTCTAATATGCAGCTGTATTCTCCTGGCCTGTAATTCAAATTACCTCACTGTATTTCATTTCCTATCCAGTCTAGCAGATAAAAATTAACGTAAAATTATTATGAAAACAAGATTTCATAGCTGTGATGTTGCTAAACTATGATGCAGACAGGATACTTTAGTCTACAAAATGGAAAACAATTGATAATTTGAAAATGATAAGTGAATAGCTCCAAAGGATCAAAATTAATAAGTCATGACATGACTATAAATGCAAAGTGTTGAAAATGTTTAATATATAGATTAAACTTAAAAATATTACGTGACCTGTCGGTGGGGTAGTTCAGGTTGCAAGGCATACAACTTAAGACTGGGCAGTCATGGGTTAAATCACTAGCAGCAAAAGAGAGACATTTTCGGCTCTGTCATATCTTAAACAACCCAGGTTCATGCATCCTACTATTCAAAGAAGTACCTGGGAGTTAAAGAGCTAGTAAGAATATTAATGGTGGCCTCATTGCTTTCGTCTTATTCTGTGCCTTATAATTCTCAAGCTTAACCAGTAAACCTTGCTATGTAAAGTCAAGAATTAAAAAAAAATTCCATTATACAAAACAGAATCCCAACAATGCACAAAGAACATGCAAATTACAGTCAAAATTAACTATTGGATATGAAAAAGAATATTCGGAGAATTGTTGAAAAACTGTTTTCAATTTATTGGTAGAAGAAAAAATTAATAGAAGGAAATACCAAAAAAAAATGGAACAAAGTATTCCATGGTAATTATTTATAAATGCAAAGTAAGTGAATTAAAATCGAAATGAACTGGGAAATCACAGAAACCTTCAGTTCTTAGAGAACTTTAAAGATTGAAGTTCAAATGCAGTGACATCAATTATAGGGACACAGATTGCTTAATGCCAATCTTTACACAATACAAGATGAGAAAAACAATTTTTGCTGAAGATTGTGACCAGGTATAGAAGTTTAAAAATTGATAACACCCCAGTGGTCACTTTAACAGCTCAGCTACGATGAGCTTTAGTCTAGGAATACGTCAATTTCAACTAACATTTATCAGTAACTTGTTAAGAATGCATGACATTAATTGTTATATCAATTAGTAAGCTAATTTCATCCCAAGTGATATTAGATGCCTAGATAAGGATAATTCCAGGTCTTGAAAATGCAAATAAGTTCCTAATGGATTCCATACTCATTTGCGTCATTAATACATTCATCACCTGGAATATGTTCAGCATTACGATAATGAGTCATTAAAAAATTTAATGCATTAAAATATTCGTCTTGATATTGCAATGAACAGAAAGATTGTGTTACAGAAAAACTGTAAACTATTACATTAATTAGACAAAAAAAAATGTTTTATTATTATTATTAAGACATGTGGTTTAAAAGCCATTATTTTAATTAAAAATACTGTCTTAAAATATTTTATATTGCGCCATAAAACTTTCGATAGATTACTATAATTTTAAAACTCCCTTTTTACATTTATCAGGAGCATGGAAGGGGTAAGAGTAGAAAAATACATTTACATTTGCTTGCTTTCTTTAAGGCCCTATCTTACCAATGTTAAATTAGTAAATTGTGTACTAAAGTAGAATTAATGTAATTTAACCATTAGAATAATAATAATTTTTTTTTTTATTTGGAGCCAATTTTTCGTCAAAAATTTTATACAAATTTCCATAATCTCTAGCTAGTGAAATTGTTCTCTGTGTTTCTGCTTCAGTAGCTTTGTTTGGTCTAGAAACACCACCAAAAATTTCAAGGTAATTGATGCAGTTTTTTTTTATTATTTATTTTTAGGTACATACGTGCAGGAAAATGTGATTTTGAGAAAATTGGAATTAAAGAAAAAATTGTTAAAAACTCACTCATTGCTTCAGCCTGGTACATAATGTTTAAGTCACAATAACCAATAGCTAAAGCAAACTTTTCTCTAAAGAATTCAATTGATTCAAAAGAGGAAAATATATATATGAAATGAATAGTGTCAAAATCAGTTTTTTTAATTTATGTAGATGTATTTACAAATATTAAAAAAAAACTATTCTAGGCTATGTATCACAAAAAAAAAATTGCATATTTAACACGTCTGAAATTTATTGTAATTAATTTTTTGAAAAATGGCAAAAAATTTAAACTTTTATCTCAAACTGCCTTTAAGGTAAGTCTGTACTAATATTTAAACATCTTATAATTTTGAATAGAACATCCATAAATTAATGATTTCAGCTTAATATATCCTAAAAAAATGTAAAAGACTTTAAAAAAATGTTAAAAGTGGTGCCCATTTTAAATTTATCTCCTGTTGCCTGAACTGATCGTAACCAACAATTTTCTTAAAGAGTTAAGATAGAGCTTAAAATTCATAATAAAGACAGAAATAAAATAGTTAAAAATTGTGAATTTTAAAAAAGAATTATCAGCAGGTATTATTATGATGTATTTTTAAAAAAATTTAGTCCCTGTACTTTTTTAAAGTTCTGTAAATTGTAATTTTTTAATCCTTGATGTGTTACAATTTTTGCTCTGTTTGAAAACACTTTTGAATGGAACCAGTCTGCTTTTCTTTGAACTTTAAAATACACAATAGTCTTTAAACAGGGTTGTTCAATAGAGAATTATATTTGTTTACAGCCATAATTTCTCACATTAAAATTTAACTTTATAATGTGCATAATGCACATGTGGTACTAATTTCGTTGTTGTCCCTTCTTGTTCTGACCTGTGAGATTGTGCGAGTTAATGCATTTCAGTTTTGTGTGACTTGTCTCAACAAATGTTCAGCTGAGGCCCATGCTATGTTATAGGAGGCCTATGCAGAATGTTCTTCCAATAGCACAGCTCTAAGATAATTTAAAATAAGAGAAGAAACAATCAGTCTCAAAAAACATTAACACTGCTGCTGCCATGGTGAGATAGAATTGTAAAATAACATTAACAACACTTTCAGGAATTCTGAAAATTCCACTGGGTGCTGCCCACACTTTTGTAATTGAAAAGTTGCACTTGAAACATGTTTGTGCACTGTAGGTTCCAAGACTGCTGATTCCGTAACTAAAGGACTTTTAAATGCAGGCTTGCACATAGTTGATGTTACATAAAGGTGAAAGTTTTTTTTAAAACAAAAATTTGGCTAGAGCATTTGATCCTGAGAGAACAGTTTTCATGGAAGAAAAGAGTAATTATTGCGAATGCTTCTAAACATATTCATTCCTAACCACCTATAAAAGAAGAGGGTACAGAATCAAAATTTTCTGAAGCCAATGGCCTAGGTTTGGTTTTTTGTATGTAATGTTGCACATGGATAAATCCCAGCTGTATCTGAAGTCAATACCTAAATAAACCAACTGATATCTCTGCAGGTAAAGATTTCAGAAGCCCCTTCCTCTATCATAATCATTTTGCTGGAGGTGGTACTGCCCTCTATAATGCTCTGTGCTGTCTGTGCCTTTAGGGCATATGTTGATCCAGTCCCATAGCACAGTTAATTGCAGAACCGTGGGCTTCTGCCTTTCTCTCTCTCTCTCTCTCTCCCTTCAGATGAAGTCACCCAGATGTATCTTGAGGGAGTACGTTAATGACAGGGAAAAACCACAAACTTAGCGTAACAAAGAGATTACCGCAGTTGTAATAAGAAAATCATCTTGAATGTGAATGTTACTGTGTGGAAATTGCATATATCTGCAATGTAGCTAAAAATAATTATTATAATATCTGTTATTGCCAAGAGGGGAATTTTTTTTTTTGTTTGTTTCAAGGCCCATGTATGCCCTTCTATCTTTTTCTAGATTTCTGCACTTCTGAATAATTGCAGTTAAAGCTGTTCGAGGGAATTCTAGTCTATAGAACCTGATGTTTCTCATTATAACTGTAAAGTATATGGAAATAAATTTTTGCTAAATTTTTTTTTTTTTATTTATTTATTTTTTTTAAGACCATTCTGAAAACAAGCTAATATAACTGATTGGCTATGTAAGTGCACAGTGAATCCAGGTGACTCGACGAATACACAAGAAAATAATTGTTCTAAATCAATTCCAGAAATCCATTTTAAACATAGAAATTTATTTCCTAATAATTTTGGCCCGCATTTTTAGATGGTAAGGAGATCGGAATGACAGTTCCCAAAACAAGTCCAAATTAAAAATCTTGTAAGTGAAGTTTGTGTCAACATTTGGAAACATTCAACGTGACATATTTCAGTTACTTCTGTCAACAGCTACTATACATATTAAATATTGGTTATTAGGTGTTCATTAGCACTTACATATTTAATTATTAATTTAGTAAACAAATTTTGTTGATAAACTATGAAACAGTGTCATTATAAAATCTAATGAAATATGTTAATGGTTGTACATTTCAGCTATAACAAACTAGTACAGAAATGGTGAAAAGTTCATGATTTGAATTTAAATTATTTTCTGACTTATAGAAACACATACGTACTTGAAAATATAAAAATGAAAAACCTATAAATGCTTATGCATTGCTAAAATAGAGCATTTTATGGGATAAAAGCTTGGGCCTTGTACTACTTGTTGCAGTTCTGACTGTTGTGTAATACAAACTGCATTAGCAAAATTGCAAGTTTATTTAGCTTTAAATCATAGGTTTGTCGTTACGTAATACCAGATGTAGCTATACTTATACTTTACCACATAGGCAATTTAAAAACAATTTGTTTGTTGAAGTAATTTCATTTTTGTTTGCTTCATGTCATTAGAAATTAATTATAGCCAAGTATAAAATTTCCTCTCCTCAAGTTTGGTATTGCGGTGAAGTTTACATTCTCTGTGTAAGGAATTACATTACGGGCATACATGAACTTGGAGAATATATTTGGCTTTTCAGGATTATATAAAACTCAAGAAAAATGCTCCAGCATCACAAATTTTTCCTGACACATCTCTTATTAGTTGATGAGCTTAATGCTGCAGAAATGGCAGGTTGTCAACTTTCATGCCTCCCCCCCAAGGAATGTTGAAGGATCTGACAGCCGTGATTTGCTTCGTTACTTTCTTTATTGTTGGTAATAAAATACTTTGCCAAATTTAACTGTGTCAATTTACTACAAATGAAATTAATTTAAAATGGTTTTGATAATAAATGTAATATCCTTTTGGAATGAATTTGCGGGCTAGTGATACTTTGAAAGCAGCTTTAAAAGTAAATCCTGCTTTTGTTAACATGTGGTCATTGTCTTTCTTAGAACAAATATACATATATATAGGGTGAGACACTTAAAACCTTTTATCTCAAATATCTTCTTAGCTATTATTGATATCGACCATCTGTTTTCATTAGACTTAAGTGCATATATGAGATCATAAATCTAGTCTAGAGAGAATTAATATCATTCAGAAAGAAAAAAAAGGATTGTTTACAGCGTAAATTATACTTTTTAATGGACCAATAGTCAAGTGCAAATTAAAGATTTATAATATTAAAAGCCAATCAACAGCAATGTGAAAATTAAATAAATTTATCTGCTTCTCGACCATAATATCTGTTACTTTAATTTCTGCAACACTTATAGCTATTGTTCCATTGAAAATATAACTTTGTGCTGAAAATAGTAATTTTTTTCTTTTCAGTATTAATTTTTAGGCTAGTTTTGTGAGTCCTTATATACTCATCGATATCACTAATAGTGTAAGAAATATTTGAGGTTTAGTTTTAAGTACCTCACCCTGCGTGTGTATACATACAGAATGAACATAATTTTTTTGACAACATACCTTTACTCATTCTCATAATTGTGATGATCTTTTTCAGACATGCTGTAAATTATTTTTTGCCAGATTCTTTAGAATCACCTGTGCAGCCTTCATCACTATTTCTGTTGAAGGAAAATACCCCCCCCCCCCATAAATGTGTTTTATTTTGGAGAAAAGGAAATAGTTATACAGTGCTAAATATGGACTATAGGGAGGATGAGAGCCATACTTCATATTGATTTTTGTGATGCAGCATCATTTGCAGTATGTGGCCACACTTTATCATGATGCAGCATCCAGCTTGTTGCACAGAAATTTGGCCTTGCACAGTTTTCAGGACATCTGATAGTATTGCCCAGTTACAGTTTTGTGTTCAGGTATAATGTGCTGGTTAATCATTCCATAATATCAAAAAATGAGATTACCATATCTTTCCCAGCAGAATTGTCCACTTTTGATTTTTTTGGTGCTGGTGATGATGATTTCCCTACAGAGTTTTGCTGTTTATTCCCGGGATCGAAATGATGTAGACAAGTTTCATCAGCAGTGATTATCTTTGAAAAAAACTCTGCATCTTCCTGCAACATCATCTTTAACTGCAAGTGATGCTGCACATGTGAAAGTCCTTTTGTTCAAGAATCAGCAGTCTTGATTCATTGATTCTCTGTCACAATGACAGCATTGTTAATGCTTTTATTCCCTTAGAGCACAAATTGAAGTACCAGTAACACCTTGATTGTCTTTCCCTCTTTAAACATTTTAAACCACCTTTGAGTTGTGCTATAAGGAAGAACAAACTCTCCATAATCCTCAGTTGAGAATTTGTTTATGCGAAATCAGAATTTCAGAGCAGCATATTGTTGGTTGCATGTCACATCCAATTTGCTGTAGGCGGAACTGAATATGATTCAACTTGCACACCTCTCACATGCTGGAACTGGAAATGACAGCAATGAAACTAGTATCAAGTGTACATTATACATCAAGCTAACAAAATATTTAAATGTTAGTAAGAGAAATTATGCTTTTAAACATTATGGTAATTCATTATTGAATACACCTCACATTACAAGAACTAGGGAAGCAGAAATTGATAAAATATTTAAATAGTAATACAGTATCACAATATTTCGAGCAACTTGTGTTCTTTAAAGTTAAGGTTTAACCTGGTGTTGTATGTGCTTTATGCAAAAATACATACTTAAATAGTGTGTACATTTTCAATCAGAATGAAGTGTAACATTATATTATAACTGTGACTGGATATAAGTCACATTTTGCCAATTTTCGCAAATATGATAAAATAGCATTTGCCTTCATCAACAACATGGATTCATTGTGAACTTTACTACATGATATACAGTTGTTTTGATAGGTAGATTTTACAACTTTGGAAATGAGGCCATTATGATTCATTGAATCATCCAAAACATTAATGACTTCATTCTCAAATTTGCAAAATATTTCTCAAGAAAATAGACTTTGAAACTGTGCAATGATGCAGGCAACAGCCTTTAAAACATGTCCAGGTGAAAATTAGTGAAATTGAAGTGATATAAATAAAAATTATAAGGATATAGACATTTTAATTAGTAGGAACATTATTTAAATATTTAGTTGATAATTAAGTGACTAAAGTCATGGAACAGGATGTATACTGTCAAGAAGTACCCTAGAGAAGAAATTGAAAAATGTGAATATTGTAGAGAGGTGCTGATGTAACATAAATAATGTGTAGGGAAATTTTAAGTTTATTATGACCAATTTACCAGTAGCAACTAATAAATTTTATTTTGAATTGCTTTCGTTGTTACTGAACTTGTATAATTTTGTTGTCACAATTGCTGTAGACTTGTCTGAGAATAAAACATATCCAATTTCCATTTTAAGCAGTCACAGTTGTTTTTCTTGCATATTTATACATAAAATTTCAATCCATTTTCATTTAAAAACATGACTACCATACATTTCAAAGCACTGTGGCATTAAATCTTGAAAAAATCAATATTTTTATTTTTTATTTCAGACTAGCACTACAGAATGCTGTTTATAGAGGGTGGAGTGCCTATTTTCAGATCTGGTTTAACATATACAGAGGTGCAACACAAGTTTACTTGGAAATTTTGTATGTTATTGTGAACATTATTGTCTTTCACACACATGTATCATCCTTTCATTTTTCATTGGATGATTTCCCAACAAAAGGATAGGAGAGATTCATCAGAATATCACCAGATTTGACACCCTTAGACATTTTTTCCTTGGAGGCTTATCAAGTCACAAATGTAAAAAAACCAAAGTAAGATATTTACAGAACCTGAAGAACTGTATTCAACAAGATTATGCAGTGTTTCAGGTCATATACTTACACAAATTTTGAAACTGCATTAAAATGTTGGATGCAATGCTTTAAATTGAATGGCAGTCATGTTAAATTAAAATAAATAGTACATACACAGGGAGTTAAAAAAATAGCTCAAAATCTGTTATAAAGAATAGACTTTCTAGATAAGAGAGCATTGATTTGAGTGCTGGCTCATATAACGTATTTGTTAAAATATTGAAACTATTTACAGTGAAGGTCTTGTATATTGATTGATATGCACTGTGGGTAATTTTTATACACTTCACTTCACTTTTAAAAACATGTAAGTGAAGTGTATAAAAATTACCCACAGTGCCTCAATCAAGATGGCTCATATATTAACTTTTATTGACGAATTGAAATATATGATTTCTTGAACTCACGCACAATCTAACTGATCACCAAAAGTACAATTGAAGATGCATTCTGTCTTGCACAAGCACAATAGTGAATTTTCAAGTCAGCATTATTCAATTTTCCTAATCATGTAGCCTAACTTTAGTCTTTATAATGTAAATGCCATTTATTATGACTCATTATTTTTAAAACTCATTTTCAATCTTTATGCAGGACCGTGGTTCGTTTGATAGGTTGGTCACTTTCATTTATAGCTGTTGCCTCACTAATTCTACATAATCATTAACTGTAGCAGAATTATGTGGTACCTTATAAAGATTATAGAGAAAGGGATTGTAATAAGTTCAGTATAACGTCAAGAATAAAAATAATTTATGTACATACACAGAAAAGGGACTGGAAGATTCAACTTATATACAAACAGATTTAAGGGTTCATCATGGAGCACAAGCTTTGTGTACTTCAGTTTAGTTATCGCTTGCATTATTATAATAACAGTACCGTAATTTTGAATGAGGAAAAAAGTTTACTCTAACTTAACAGGATCATTTTTGTGATAAGATTTTCCTTAAAATATGAAATCAGTCAGTCCAACACTTGAGCTAGAGATCATTCTCACTAAGTATATTTTTTTCACGGTTTGATGGGCAGTTATGTATTATGCAAGTGTTTAATGAAAATCTTACAGCAATTGTTTAAGCAATCTATTATCTGCTAAATAAAATCTTAGTGCAAAAGAAAAGATGTTAAGATTACACAAGAAATGGCAAAGCATGCTAAACTGTTGTAATTGGATAACAATTTATCACAAGAGTTTCTGAGATTGCTGATAAATTTATAAATATGTTATCTAGGAAACTCAGAACAGCTGCGTTTATTAGCAATATTTCATGAATAAAATTACACTAAAATATTCTTGAAAGTTTCTTACAAAATATTAATACTTTTATAAAATATTTAATTTTATATTAATACAATTGTGAGTCTGGAGTAAATGAAATTCGATTGATACACTTTGTTTTACAAAATAGAGTTTAACAATGCAAATTGCATTTATTATATAAGAGTACATTTTCATAATTCTAGCTTGTGTCATATGTATTGCAAGAGTCGATAAACTGTAGTGTTTAATTATTTTTCTTTTACTATTTTGTGGTTTGTTGTTGCATTTAATGGATTTGCAGGAAAACAGAGTAGGCAACATAGGGATGGCTCATTACATTAAAAGTTGGTGTAGCACTCTACCTAAGGAGTTTAATTTGAAAATGATGTTCACTATCTACTACACTTTTAAATGTAAAATATACTGATGTACATCTACTCACTATTTTGGACTATATATTACACAGAAGAGGGCTGATAAAGTAAAAAGTACTATATTTCAATATAAAATATAAAACATCAAAGGTAACTATAATGTATATAATAGGACAATTAATATTTAAAAATATATACTTACACAATATAAATAGGAACTTACCTACAATTGAGGATGTCACTACTATTGCTTAAATTATTTGTAGATTTTGAATCTTCGAACTTGCTAGCTTCAAACCAATGACTTAGTATTTGCACTGGCTCATCACATAAGAAGATTTGTGCACCTTTCGGTTGCATTTTTAAATTTTAATTCACAATTATATGTTACTGTTGAATTTGCTTCTTTATCTTCATTGTCTTTATCTATAGTTTTTCTTTCAAAGAACACGTTAACAAATTTTGCATAAAAGTTTTGACATTTCTTTTTATGTAAGACGTTTACACCATTTACAGAAAAATGTTAATTGAATCATAATAAAATATTAATGCAAGCATTGATATTGACAATACCATATTATTTTTTGTTGCAGTTTAATGCCCTTCATACGAGAAAGTCTAAAGAGATGAATGAAATTTTTTATGAAATGAGTGCAAAAATGGCCCACAGTCCACAACGCTTAAAGTTACGCGACATTGAAATACAGAGGAAAGAAAAACTCCAGAAAAAAAAACTATACCCAGGCAACTGACCTTATAGGATTTGAAGCCGAGATCTCAGAATGCAAGCTCAAGCATGACATATTTGCAGATTTAATTGTACATACATACAGTCTCCAGCAATCCATGCAAATGCTGATAAATGTTTTTATTTTTAGTCACTTAAGCAAAAATTTAAAATAAGAGATAATTAAATGTATTTATTTGATTCATTTTTCTTGTGAGCTATTTTAACAAAGCATTCCACACTAATATAAATAATCTACTTGTCACAAAATAGTAGATGCAGTTCCTTATCGGCCTTGTTTGCTCTAGAAACAAAACCAGATATACATAGAGCTTATTAAATATTCTTGCAATGTTAGAAAATGTGTTAGGGATTCTTACCTCTTTGCAGAAAAGTGTAGTGGCTATTTCATGAATCTGAAGGTTTATTGACATGCATCAAAATACTACTGTGTAGTTTGTGTGACCAGAAGAGTGAAGCATTGAATATTATAGATGATCAGCTGTGGGCTATTTCTGATTACGTGCTTTGTGCTATCTTGCAAGGAAAGTAGTGAGAAATTTGCCATACAGTCTCTCCAACATCAAGTTCTATCAACAGTAAATGAACTTGCTACCATCTATGTGAAGGCCTTCTAGATCTTCCTGCGGAGGCATTGAATAATGTCTTCCTGACCTTAAAACACAGCGTGATTAAATGTATGAAGGTTAATGAAAAGAAATGCTACAAATTATCTGACTTGGTGAAACAGTGTTTACAACGATAGGGCTGCATGTCTCCATACATTATCCCCTCCCTTGTTGCTGTATGCCATGTTGAAGACTAATTGTTTGAGAATACTGCTAATACTATCAACTTGTTATTTTTGATCAGTACTCTCTGTAAATGAATATATTTATTCATTGTCAATAAATACCCCTCTAAAACATTTTGGACAGAGGTAGTATTTAACAAAGAGCTTGTGCAAGTACCTCCAGCATTTCTCTGGAACACATGTCATATAAATTTTGTTTACACAAAGCCATTATTTTATTAAAATGGATTGAAACTGCATGTGCTCATAACCCAACAAGCACTGGAACACACTTTTTCTATTTTTTGGCATTTGTAACTATAATTAGGTTATCTAATATTGTTATTCTTTGCTTTTATGACTGCTGTGCCTTCTATTGATGCTCTTTTGTTAGAAATAATTACTTTTATGATGTGTTAAGGTTTTTAAAAAAGATTTTATTGTTTGGATAGTGAGTGAGTTTTCATTGAGTTGTAAATAATGTATATTATACACATGAATTTAAATGAGATATTTAGCTCTTTTTATATGATGTGTGTAACTGACTTGGTCCCCTAGAATGTATTTTAATGGGTTCCTTACATTTGTTAAAGATATTTTTTAAATTTTATCAGGCAGTATGATTTCCTTCTTGCCAACTACCGATATCTTGTTTTCAGCCTTCTCCTCTCCCTCGTTCCAAATTATGTTTTAAGTTTTTTTGTTATAAAAATGATGGTGTGGTAACGTAAAAGGTTCTTCCTCTGTTATCATTTGATAAAAGATTGGTCCAGTTTAAATTATATGGTTGCAAATGTTGCAGGAGGTTCTGGGTGTGGAATGCCCACCATCTGCCTCTCGGCTGCAATCTTGTAGTGAGATTATCGTGTTTTCATGCTACCACAACGAAAAATCTGCATGTACGTTTATATGCAAATTTCCACTCTTGTCGATAATTATGATGATTGGTTGTGCATGGGAGGTTTGGAAGAAAACCCATTTTTTGGAGAAGCTTCAAAAGCACGCCAGCTGGATCGGGTAGGGTGGTTTAATAATTCTTGTTGGCGCGTATGTCAATTGCTGTGGGGTGGCACAGCCCCGGCTAGTAATATCAGGCTAGATGTGATAGCCATGCATTGTCGATTATTATAGCCAATAACATTGGCTGTCCAGTTGGTATGCTCCAGGAACACTTTGCCTGCAGCACTTTGCCACAGCTCTCCAGGGTTGTCCAGCTCACAATGTCTTGACATTGAAACTCATTTTTTAAGTTCTTATTAGAAGCATTTCCATTTCATATTTGTAGCATAATAGATGGATTGAAGCATTTTATTAGCCTCTGGGTTTTTTTTGAAGTCTGGTGTTGACATTTAAAATAAATTGTGCATAATTTTATATACATCATGTGTTCCTAAGCAGAACAAAATATTAAACTACCAATTCTTTGATCAAATATCTTTTTTCTTTAATTTATGTGATATATTTTTACTTTTACAATTTAAAGCCTAGGTTCTTAATTGTATATCCAATCAAACAAAGTAGGACAGTTTTGACATGATAATGTTGAAAACCTTTTTGCTGCTGTAATATATTGAATTATGTTCTATTACTAGACTACAGATTTCCAAAAATTAAATTTGGGCAAATCACATTCAAAATAACATTTTAATACTGTTGTCATGAATTCTGAATTAAATTAAGTTAAAGGTGTTTTAAATAATTTAACTATATTTAAAAATTAACTTGCAATAAGCAAAAGTTCTAAACATCTAAACAAAATACTTTGCAAAAATAAATAATCATTATAATATGAATTTTTAAATTTTGAATATTTTTATCAATACAAAATATGAACTTTCCTTTTTAGCAAATATTGAGAACAAAAGCTAATTTTTTTATGTAATTGCAATTAATTTTTAAATCGCTGAACAAATAATTTCAAATGGGGAAATGTATATTTTGCCTGTCAATATGTAAAAGGTTATGGCGTTAAATTTCTAAACGACCAGTATGCCACTGACTAAGTTTTCATTCATTCGGAAGGGAAGTAAAGCCATGGGTCCAGTGTTGTAAATTTACGGCACGAAAAAGAAACTCGAAAGAATAGGACTGTGATCAAAATTTATCGACCGTTTCACTCCCTGAATTGAGTGGGACGCTGATGATCTGAGATGAGCGTCCATCAATAAGCCAAATCAACTGTAGACTAGGATACATGTCACTATAAACCGTTGTTCAATGTCGTACTGTCATGATTATTTTGAAATTTTGGAAATTTTTAATCACTAAATCTTGAAAACGCTGATGATGAAGACATTTTAAGGCAAACTTTAAATAATTTATCTTTAACACTGACTCAGCATGTCTTAATTCAACTTTTTACTGTCTGATCTTCGTTATTTTTCTTAGTGGATCATGAACATTTAGATAGAACATATAAAATCGCCTTCTACATTCCCTAAAATAATTTATGTATTGTTCATTAACACTGCATACTATATAACGGAATTCTGTGCTCCTCGCCCGGCAGACGTTAGAAAAGATTTAATTTAAGATACAATTTAACACCTGTACTCTTTGATATTAATCAACATAATACTTTAAAATGTACGTAATAAAATTATTTCGTTATATAAAATTCAATCTGAAATATTGTGACTTTCCACTCCTTAATTTCAGTGTTATGGCTTAATTCTTTAATATCCACGGGAAATTTTATTTAAACTTCTTGGACGCTTATTTTGGTTCACTTTGATCCAATAAAATGGCGTCATCGCGTGTTCCTAAACTCCTCTTAGTTTAATTCGCCATTCGGATTTTAATACCATCTTTAAACCTAAAGTTCTTATTGTAAATTATACCTTACAAAGATGCTCAAATGTTTTTATGTAAGTTGAAAATCGAGGACGTAAGATCTGTGAAATATACGCGACATGTCTACCCCTGTTTTTTTTAACGTAATTCTTGTTCTAAGAGGATGGGGGCCGTGCATGTAAATTTATAAAGCAACTTGAAAACTCTGGCCTGTGATTGGTTTGGAAAATTAGACGTTTGTAGCTCTCAATGGCCGCCAGCTCTCTGCGGATAATTACATTAATATCGAATCTTTTCCGAGGAGAGGAATTGCGGAGTGCGTATCGAAATCCATCATTAAATGTTGGGTTGGACCGCGCACATATAGCCGAGATTAAAAGATTTCTCGTTATACAAAAAACAAGAACACATCGAAATAGGAAGCCTCTAGTGGAGGAAGGAGGAACTAGGGGCAGCCACTATGTTTAAAATAAACCATCCAGTATTCCATACCACGCAACCTAGCAGCTCTTCTTAGGGGCGTTCGTAACATGAAATTACAGAAACCGCCCTATAATTTCGTTTTCTACATCCTTCCACGGGGGAAATCTCAAGAATTGCTGAACCGATTTCGATGAACATTTTTTGATTTGAAGTTGCAGGGAATTTTATGGTATACAAAGAGTTTTCGTCGAAAAACAAGCTCACTGAAATTAGTCGCTAGAACCAGGTTCTGGCAAACCGTTTAGAATTACAAAATTTTTTAAAACAAAAGTTGTGTTTTTATTGTTATATAAATTAGCAGATGTCTCTCTGAGCCGCAAGTTTTATTCCCCAACTTACATTATGAACGCCCTGTAATAATGTTTTATTAACCTGAAAGAAACATAAAACTGTTTATTTCTACTATCTAGCACACAATTAGTGATGGAAAGTGGGCTGTATTCTGAGAGAGACGAACAAGAGAGGTCCGCTGCTGCGGGCAAGTTCCGTTGCTATGGTAACCGTGTGCTCATTACCATATCATTGTGTTATACAGGTGAACTGCAGCAATGGCGCCCAAGAAGGTGGAAGCCCCGGAAAAGAAGCCGCTGATTGGCCGCGTGGGGACAAATCTCAAAGTGGGCATCGTGGGCATACCCAACGTCGGCAAGTCTACGTTCTTCAACGTGATTACCAAGAGCCAGGCAGCCGCAGAAAACTTCCCGTTCTGCACCATCGACCCAAATGAAAATAAGTATCTGTTACATTATATCAAGAAGAAATTCATTGTACCAAAATTAGTAAAATATTTTTTATTGATTAATTGACAGAATTGTTAGATAATTTAAAAAAGTAAACATTGGAACAAATATGTCGACAAATGTACCTCATAACTCATTTGACACTCTTGCATAATTTTGACAAACTTTCGCCGAAAAATCTTCCAATTTCTGTTTTTAGCTCATAAATATTTCATATTTTTACAGCGTAAACTTTGTACTTTATCATTCCCATGGGAAAATTTCGCAAGATGTCAATCGCACGATCTTTGTGGCCAGTTCTGTGGCCATTGCACCAGATAAGCCGCAGCAATTCGTTCCACTTGCTAAATTACAGGTGGAATCACATTCCTCCAAATCCATGCCGTTCAAACAAGGCCACAAAAACTATATCATCTCGCGATAACGCACACCATTGACAGTCATTGCATTTTCGATTCAACCTCAAAGGAGTACAACCCGATAACTTCACCAGTCAAAACTATCAATGGTTGGGCATGCATGGCCCGAGAATTTTCCATGCCCCAGATGGACAGTTTTGCTTGTTGAAATGGTTTAGCAAAATCGTTGTCCACTTGCTAATTCTCCAGCACCCAGTCGACTGATACCCGGAACATCAAATCGAGGAGCGTTCTGAAAGTTCTCGGCCTGACCAAGAAATCACAAGATTTTTTTTCAACATTGTCACCTTGTAAATCGATACATTTAGTCAAAAATTGTCCAACTTTTAAATACCCTCATTAAAAAAGATTTGTCCAGCTGAAGCATCTCTCTCAACTTCAACGTCATTTGATGTGACTCTTAGTCCAACTGGCCATTTCTTCAGGTTTGGAACAAAAAGTAATCGCTGGTATCCAATTCCGGAGAATTTGGAGGATGTGGAAGCTAAGGCCAAGCAGTTTTGCAGCAACAATCTCAGAAGTGTGTGAAGGCGCATTATCGTCATGAAAGAGAACTTTCTTATTCGCAAGGTGTGGACGTTTAGCTTGAACAGTCAGTTGGTCCAGTAGTGAAGCGAAATACTCCCCGGTGATGGTTCTGTCCTTCTGCAGGTTGTCTACGAGCACCATACCACGACAATCCCAGAAAACCGTAGCCATGACTTTTTCTACAAATGGAACCATTTTTGCTTTCTTTGTTGCACTTTCACCAGTTGCCACGCACTGTTTGGACTGTTTCTTCGTCTCTGGCGTATAGTGACGAATTCATATTTCGTCTATTGTTATGAAACATCGGAGAAACTCATTGCACTTACGTTTAAGCAAGTCTAAACTCTGAATGCATCGTTAGTGCATTGTTAAACACTTTCTCATACCCATATATTCGTATAAAACGTAGTGGACACTGCCTATCGAGGTCTTTGAAATGTCAGTTAACTGGCGTACCTTCAATCGTCGATCATTGACCGCCATTGTGAATCTTTGTCATAATCTCTCGGTCGTAGTATTTTTTCGACGCCCTGAGGGCTGATCATCTTGAATTCAGCAGCCCGTTTTTTAACCGTCGAAAACGAAAGGAAAGAATCCTGTAATGTGCAATCTAACTCCTTTTTGGGGTTAGCTCCCTCAAAACGAAGTTCTTTATCACAGCTCGTGTTCAGTTTAACCATTTTGCAGAAATTGTTAACACTAGTTTGTTTACACGATCGTCACAAGTGGCTACACTTGTCTGAAACTTTACAGCGCGCCGTCTAAAAGATGATACTTAACAACTGTCGTAGTAATTTGGCCATCTTCATGACATATCTGAGTCAGGCAGGCTTCAGAATATGTCCTCACGGAGTTTTACGTTTCGATAGCTGAACATACCACAGCTGGCTGCGCCTGTATTCTGACTTCGCTTTTTAAAACTGTAACTTACAGCAAATACTGGAAATGTCCTTCCTCAGCAGGCATGATACCAAATAAACATATTCCAATTAACGCGATTTATATTTCTGATTTCATTTTGTGCGTCTTCCTTGAGTTCTTCCAATGTTAGAAGATTTGGGCAGCGAGAAGGTCATACGCCAGCACTAATCACTCTTATCTTCAAACACTTACCCAATTTTACCATCTTATGATTTCTCTTCTTTGATTAGCTGATTAAAAAATGAGGCCAGAATGTCATTTCGATATCTTGTTCCATTTACTGTCTACTCATAAAAAACCGAACCGATTATGCGTCTGCGCTAATCCCACACCAAACGCCAATTGTCATATCATGAAGAGAGATTTTTGCATGCAATTTGGATTTTCAGAATGCCAATATCAAGTGTTGGTAGTGTTCATATGACCATGTATGTGAAACTATGCCACATCTAAAAGAAACACAAGCTGTGAGTTCATTAACCCTTCAGTCACTGATGAAAGAAACCACTCACAATAATGCACACATGCTACGGGATCATGTTGTCATAGACAATGTACACTTGTAAGGTTTGAGTTTTAACACTGTTGTTGCTGTATGTGCAGAAGATACTGAAATCATAAATTGTGCTAAGTTTGATAGTGCTTTTGTTGATGAAAGTTCACTATTTGCGCCAATATCGTCTAACTTGTCTTCTGTTAAAACTGTATGTCTTCACGTGTTTCTTGTTTCATGCTGTACAAGTAGTATCAAATTTATTCACAATTTTTTCATGTAAGGAGGCAATTTCCCATGGAACTTCTGAATAAATTCCTCAAGGAGACAAGTTCAGTTGTATTTACAGTAACATTTACACACAAAAATACGTTACTGTAAAGTCAGCTGTCTGCCATCTTTCCAAAAGAATCTAGACTAGTGACTGATCAGAAATTCATGGACAAATGGAGAAACAGGCAGTCTTTGCAAAGACGTTTTCTGAATTAGGAATAGTTTTAAAATTTTTGCAACATTAATTTATATTATTTTAAGAAACAAGAAAGTATGTTTGTTTTTTAACATTTTTACTGCTTTAAGTACACTTTTCTCACAAACTGAAATTCACCTTTCTCAAATTTTGAAATTAGTTTGTAAACATGTTACATAATATTGCTGATGAAATAACATCTAATTTAATGCAATATTTAAAACAGATTTGCTTAAAGTATCACAATTTTATACAAATTTCATATAATATATATATTAACAGTAATTATAATAGTAGAAAAGGATAAAGCACTAAGAAAAAGTCACACTTGAGATCGCTATATTTCGAACTCGTGGAGTCCTTCTATGGCAAGAAGACAAGTGGCAAATATATATATATATTTTTTCTTCAGAATACTTCTGCATGCCTAAGTTAAAAGCTTTCACCAGCTCTATAGAGCAGCGTTTTTTGCACACATAAAAAAATTCATATCTGTTATATAGTTTTTTGAGAAAAGCGTAATTAAAGTTAAGAATGTACAAGTTATAGTAAGTGGCAGAAGAAAATAAAAGTGTATTTTGTGTAACAGTATGGCAGCCATATTTTAATTGCCATTAAAATCCTTTTAAATATACACAAATTATATATGGCAATCATCTACAAACCATGTAATTTCATATTATGCATAAACTAAAAATTAATTTTTTGATCCCAGACCAAGTGTCCTTAACTTTAAGAAGAGGCAGTCATTTTGGAAAGCCCAGATTGCTTACTGCCTCTTGGTAATCCAGCTTTCATCACCTGTGATGATATGAGGGGCTCAGTGACATAACTTACTTGTCGGTCCTGGTGGTGTAGTGGTAACCATACTTGCCTCCTAAACCCAAGATCTTGGGTTCCATTCCAGCCAGGACTAATAGATTTTTAGGGCGTAAAATCCTAATTATGGCTTCCTTCGGAACAGAAGTAAAGGTGTGTACATTTACAGTATGATAGAGAACCTCAAGCCTGAAAAAAGAGCTCTCTGAGAAAAATTTGTTGACTGTTTCACGTCCTGATTTGAATAGGATGCTAATGAACTGAGATGTTAAAGAGCGTCCGTAAATAAACCAAATCAAAAAAATAAATAAATAGCTCAACTTTTTCTAGAAATGGAGTTACTAATATTATTTTGAAATATTGAGGATTATAGATTATTTCTGTGCTGTATGTAACTCATTCGTTACACATTTTCACACAGATGGCAGTGCTTTGAATGTTTTCCTCTTTTGTTCAGAGCAGTAACTAAGCAACTCTTTCTTTCAATTATAATATACATGTGTACACTCTTTGACAAAAATAAAATGAGCCATTGCCAGATTCTACTTGTCGATCGGAGAACTATGGGGTTACTTGTAAACACTGTATTCACAACAACTGCACATTGCAGTAGGTGTAGCCAAGTGGCTTAGAAGACATTGCTCTCCTGCGTAAGCTCCTGGGTCCAAATCCCACACTTTTTTGTTTTATTTTTTATTATTGGCTTTATAAATGTGTATATAGAACATCATGGTACATTAATATCATATTATATTTTGTTGTATTATTTGAATTTATTGCATTATGTATGCACACACAAAACTAAAGTATTCTTTACAAATGGATAAATACATGAACAGAAACATTTATCTTATAAAGTGAAAACACGAAAGGATATCATGTATGTATAACTGCCCTCAATCTTCGGGGTATAGATGATGTCAGATTTCTACAGTAGTGTGGATGCGGACTACAATGTCCCTGGTTTCTTGAATTTGTGCCCATAAGTCATCTTTTGTCCTTCGTGCATATGCAGCATGTTGTATTTAGATAAATCCTGAAGCAAATACATGTTAACGTTAAAGCTTGCTGTGTATGCGAAACAATATTAAGAAACTAATTTGTCATTTTATGTTACTAAGGTTTATTAAAAGTTCACCTTGTGAACTAGGCACAGTAACAAGTAGACTTAGAAGAAATACGCTTTTTTTTTTCCCATAGAGGTCGAGATTCCCATGAAGTTGCATTGTATATTGTGAAACACTTAAAAGAAACTATAAAATAACATGTAAATGTATTTTCTGATTTGCGTTTTGTACTAAACATCAACTTTTCTGTTTCCACATTAAAATTACTGCATGACCCATGTACAAAAGTGGAAATAATAAACCACAAGTTCATGGGTTCCTTCCGGACTAACAATATAAACTTCAGCCTAATTGGATGAGCCAGTTGTAAAAATATACATTTTCTTTGCTGATACTTGGTAGATGTAAGAACAAGTAGAAAGAAGAATCGTTTAGTTGTGGATTTAATGAAGAGAGAAGAATTTTTGTCCACAAAGTGGTTAGAAAGAGGGTTACAGTTGCAGTGGCTGAAAGTGAGATGGATGCAGTTTCAGAAAACAAAACCATTTACCATGAAGATCAAAGGAAGTTTCAGCCCAAATGACGAATTCCATGAAATTGATTTCTGTAAATGTCAACCTGTACAAAATCTGTCAATAATGAAATGGAAGACATTTTACAAGACCAGAGGTTTTGTGACAGCAGCCAAGAAAAAGGAAATGGTAGATCTTTTCCATTCTCTTTATCATTCGTATTTCAAAAACTTACCAACATGTTCTTCTCATTTGTCAATAGGTTCAAAAGACCAGATTTCTGAGGCGAAAAATGATGAACATATGTTTTGTTAATATCTACATTTGAGTACTGTAAATGAAATATTACGGACGGACGGCCTGAATTAAGTGCTCAAACTAAACAACTCCAAATTTTTCTAATATATGCACAAAAGACACTTTTCAATTTATATTACCACGAGGGTTAACTCATAAGTCATTACGTCGGTTCTGGTGGTGCAGTGGTTACCATACTTGCCTCCTACACCCAAAACGCGGGTTCGAACCCGGCCATGATCGATGGATTTTTTCGGGCGTAAAAATCCTAAGTATGGCTTCCTTCGGAAGGGAAGTAAAGCCGTGGATTCCGTGTAGTACATTTACGCCACGAAAAAGAACCTCAAGCCTGAAAGAAGAGGCCTCTGAGCAAAATTTGTCGGCCGTTTCACGCCCTGAGTTGAATGGGACGCTGATGACCTGAGAGCGTCCATAAATTAATCAATCAAAAAAAAAAAAAAGTCATGACAATTATATTTTTTTTTTTCCTCTCGAACAATGGACAACACGAAAAGTCTAAGATGTACGATTGAAAGTACATGGCATCTACATCCTAGTGGTGCCACCAACGGAAGACTGGATTTAGGCGGGCCTCGCAGGAAAGAAACAAAACACTAGCAACCGGACTACATTGGTTTATTATTACCTGAGCAAACGTTACATCGCGACGATGTTCACTTTGTTAGCAAAACGTTTTCCACGAATGGCTGCTTCACTTTGGAGATGAGATCAGGGGAATATGGCGGATGTGCGAGAACTTTCCATCCCCACCACTGTAAAAGACATTTGACAATGTCGCGTTATCGTGGAGATTAATGCCATTGTTCAAAAGCCCTGGCCGTTTGTTGCGTACGGCACGGCGCATTATTACAGCAAAAAAGAACTGTAATACTGGGCATTCACACACTGGTTGACATACAAACACACCTTGATTGTCATGATTTTTGTTGTTGGAGGAGTTGGACGAAAATTTGTGTTTGGGTGGTGACCCAGGGTGACGACATTCACTGGAATGTTGTTTGAGTTCTGATTCATACGTCCTTGTCCATGTTTAATCAATTACAATGATGCGATTCAGCATGGCATCCGCTTCTTCCTGAAATATCGCCAGATTGATGCGACATGTTTCGTAGCGAGTCCACTTTTGTACCTCATTTATGTGCGACCTACTTTGCACGCATTTTCCGCATGTTTAGGTTCTCTCGTAAAGTGCGGCGCATTGTTTTTGCGGGAATTCCTGCTTCTTCTTCCAATTCTACAAGTTTCCAGCTTCTATCATCGCTTGAGCACTCTTCCACCACACTCCGCCCCGTTTGAAAGCCCTGTTCACCTCCCCACTATTTGACAGGGCAGGGCACGCGCATACAGTGTTTCCCGTAGCTCTGTGTGGCATTCCTGACGCGCAGAAATACTATTTTTACATACGCACGTTGTTCACTCTTCGTGACTTCCATTACTGACCTTTCGCTCACCAACTGAGCTTCGGGGCGTGCTGAGACATGTAACTCTGCACACATACACCATCTTCAAAAGTACATTACATATACTTTCAATCGTATATCTTAGGTTTTTGCGAGAGAGAAAAGTAGTAGCCAATACTTATGACATTCCTCGTATGTGAAGAAGAGTCTGAAGAATCACTGCGTTACTTTTTCAGGCATTCTTTTTGCCAGATGGTCAACTGAATCGCGAGCCTGGACTGTGGAGAGACAATTCATGGATCCTGTAAAACGATAGCACACCAGCGCATTTGTGACTTTTGCTCGAAAAACAAGATAATTGTTCTTTCCCACCTTCATATTCTCCTGATTTACCGCCTGCGATACCCCCCTCCCCCAAGTTGAAATCTACAATGAAAAGACGAAGATTAGACTCAAATTCAGGAAATTCACAGACAGTACTTAAAACGCCGTTGGGATAATTATCAGTAGAGGGGGAAATTAATTAAAGGGAGACAGATGCCGGTATGCCCAAATTTTAAAATATTAAACATTTTGGTTATTTTTTGAACACCCGTCCTATAATAGAGCGTCCGATCTGTAAATATTGCGGGTGATGCAATAAAATTTTTTTTTTTCAGTCTGTACATAACAAAATTCTTCATAAGGTACAAGAATTTGAAAAATCCGTTTTTGCACGCAGAGGATTTTTCGCGTTTGGGAACAGTAACAAATTCGAAGTTGCCAGTGTGTTAATAATATTTCTTGAAAAAAAAAAACGAGATAGTTGAACTGGCATTAAATGCAGAAGTATTGTCATAAACTTTTGGTACTCATGTAGGTGTGCTCATCTGGACGATTAACCCGTCTCGTCATTTGTCCCAATATCTGATATCCATTTCACCCTGATCAAGAAGAAGTTTTGCTCACTCACTGCAGTTGATGACTTGCCATTTAGGAATATATATGTACCCAAGTATCTTTCAAAGCTCAGGTGATTGGGTTGGGTTTAACCAGCAATTTGCGATGGTGGTCACCAACTTCGGGATGCAGCACTCAGCTTTTTGCACGGAAGTGTAGACTTGCAGCGTTTAAGGACATCTCTGTAGTATTACGCAATTACAGTTCTATGTACATGTACGACATGCTCATCTTCAACTGCATGCAGCAGTCTTGAAACCCAATGCACCAATGTGTGGGGGCACTCAGTGAAATTTGTAGAATTTCAGAAAGTAATTTGCTTTTTTGTTTCTCATTACGACAAGCCATGAACAAGAATTGAACCATGGAGCTTTAAACTCCACATGTCTAGGGTTTGATTTAGCAGAGACTTATTACTGTTGGCAACTTGAGAGGTAAGTTTTCATAACGAAATTAATTATTTTTACTGCCAACCAGACTGGGTTGAGCTGGCGCCCAAAGTCATCTGGTATTCGCCTTCTTTGGTACGTCAGATTGCGGGCTCCACCTACCAGACATCGTGGGTGTTCAGCCAATTAAAAACTTTACTGCCTGCTACTGGCAGTCCCGTCGCACAGTAGTGTTCTGGAAATACATAAAACTAATATGTAATTAGAGAAACTCATCGACATGGGCAAGTAATGGCACTGTGGCAATTTAAGGAAATTAGTAGCCTGCTTTCTTAAAGACGTTCACTTTCTGGGGTTTAGTCTCTTTCTTCTGTACTGACTTGGACGAAACTTTAGGCGAAAGCATTTCACCTCTTAAAGTACAAATAAAGTTGATATAATATAATAGATTTGACGTAATCTGTAGTAATGAATTTCAGATTGTATGTTGTGTAGATATCACGTGATGTGTAGGGAGCAAACCACCGTGGTTGGTCAGGTATATTTTTTTGTCTTTAAATAATTCGGTAATGTGAGGAAATGGAGTTATTTGCGATTCCCCCAAATCTTCTTGTTAGACGCTGTCTTAAGATACAAAAGACGGGTCACCAACGTCGGATCGGAATAAAAAATTCGAGCCATTTGGGACCTCGACGTGTAATCAACGGTTGACGATATCTGGAGTTTGTTATAAGTTATGAAAGCGTACAATCCATCATTTCAAGTGACTTGTATTACTGAAAAAGACGTGGGTTCCTCAAATTCTCAAAGTATTAACGGGCTGCGCGCGAGGGAGCGTGTTAGAAAATACCGGAATGAAGGGGAAATGCTTCTGCATCGAATGAAACAAGGTTACACCACTATACCTCTGAGTGGAGGATAAGAGGGTAAACCCCTGTCAGTTGTCTCTTGACAGTTTTAAGGCATTCTGTTCATCAATTTTCTTCATGAACATCAAGCAGATTTTAGTTGAAGCAAAACATGCTTTTCGGTGAAAATGATTTCTGCAACCGATTCGAGAAGTTCCCCTAGAAAGCGTCTCCCCGCGGCTTCTTTGACAACGGAAAAACTGCAGGTAATTCAAATTCAGCATTGGAACATATTTCCTGGAATTCCTATCCGCTGGGAAAAACGTGTTTTGACAAAAAAAATTAAACTAATCTTAAAAGTAAAGGTCATTAAATTCTATCTCTGTCTCAAAACTTCAGGACTCGTTCCAGTTGTTGAGTATAAAGATTTGCATCGACTGCACGCCCATTTGGAACAAACTCCTAGTTAATAACACTTCCAAAATTCCACCATACATTTTGGCTGAACCGATTTTGTTTAGCAATACTTTTGGCAGGCTGAGAGGATCGAAGCCTCAGGGCTGCTGTAATATACATATGTTTCATTACACGTGACAATTCTATTGATAAATCTATCAACCATGGGATTTGCGATAAGCTGATGACAGATATGAACTCCGCGTTGGGCCTGTTCGGGTGCCAATTCATGAGATGCATATCTGCAGTTTCTGTGTCGTTGTAAACACACATGTATACTGTTATACGAGCAACACCACACACACCCGGGAACAGCCGCGCAACGACTGCAACAATCAGCAAGTTCAACAAGTAAGCAAGCAGGCTTGCTACCCCCTCCACGGCGCAGCAAATGGAATAGGGGCTCGCTCATAGGAAAAACCCGAAGGGAAGCATCACTGGTCGGACGGCACTTTCTATCACAGTATTTAAACGTGAGAATGTTTGGTTGGATTCATTGCTGTTACCTATTCAGCCCACCTGCACACTATACCGCTTTCAGTGACTGATTGAACTAAAGTATACGATTTCGACTCTCAAAACCGCTTGGTATTCACTTTTGTGTGTGTGTGTGTGTGTGTGTGTGTGTGTGTTTGTGTGTTATGGCTACAGACGTCCCGCTGTATTAGCTTTGATTAACGTGCGGTTTTCGCATTCTGAGGCTGCTCGTAGACTTGGTGTCCCAGAACGAACTGGAAGGCGTTGGGTTCAGCATTATCAGGTAGAAAAGCTACATGACGTAGGTTGTAAAATACTTTATCCTCGGGAGGATGATGAACGTCTTCGGGCAGAGGTGGAATGAAGATTCTGTACCTTTGCTGCCCAATTGAAAGCGGCTTGACACTTTCCAGACCGTAAGGCAGGTCACTCGTCGTATAATGAACCAGTGCACGTGTACCCACCATGTTCGCGTAAGCTTCTCATGTTGAATGTCCTGAACACCTTAAATGAATGAATACGTGGTACGTTTAACAGTTCGACCTACCGCAACTTTTTAGATATAATTTAGTCCCATCTATCAGAGAAAAGTACCCCGATGAGATAGTCCTCTTGCTGCAGGATAACCAGCAGTTCAGTGTTGGTTTGATAGGTAAATGAGAACGTTTGGACAGAAATAAAGGAGGTTAGGTTAGATTCTTCAAAATTCCCATTTCCCAGAACCTCTGTCGAGTTATGGCGTAGGGTTAAAGACATTTGGAATTCCGTCACAGAAAGTTATTGATTTTTGTTGATTTGTTTTATTTACGGGCGCTCTTTAACAACTCAGGTCATCAGCGTCCCATTCAATTCAGGGCGTGAAACGGCCGATGAATTTTGCTCAATTATCGTGCCGTAAATTTACGACATGGAACCCAAGGCTTTACTTCCCTTCGAAGGAAGCCATACGCCCGAAAAAATTCATGGAACCTGGCCGGGATTTAACCCGCGATCTTGTGTTTAGGGGGCAAGTATGGTTACCCTAGACCACCAGGACCTCACAGAAATATGTCACATGTTTCCGCCGTCTGATAAACTGCTTTTTTAAGAAAGGAAAGAAAGTTCCACATTAGGACTGAGTAAAGCCTGGGGAAAAAACAACAACAAACTCAGGGGGGATAGTACTAATGGGAATCAAACCCAGGAGTCCTCGCTTTAACGACCTCGGCCACACTAGTACGGGGGGAGTGTACCTAACACCCAACATTTAAAAATCACTCTAGCGGCACCTGTATTTGTGTGTTTTTGTTCAACTAAACTCGGTGTAGGTATATAATTTTAATAAAATAAAAATATTTTCTGAAAATCAGGGAAATCAGACCATTAGTACTGGGGTATACCGTAAAACCGAAATTTGAAAAGCGCTCTAGCAGCTCAATTTACAATTTTTTCCAGGTAGTAGACACACGAGTCACTGCTCCCCTCCCCCCTATTTCTGTAAACTCAGTTTGTAACTTCTCTGTAATGACGTTCACAAATGCGACTTGCTGAGGAATTCGCTTAGTTTGGGTAACTCCTGCGTGACAGTTACGGGCTCTGTATAACATCTCAGGTCATCAGTGTTCCATGCAATTCAGGGTGTGAAACGGCCTATAACTTTTGCTTAGAGGTCTCTTCCTTCAGGCTTGCGGTTCTTTTACGTGCCGTAAATCTACGACATGGGACCCATGGCTTTATTTCCATTCCGCAGGAAGCCAAACTTAGAATTTTTACGTCCGAAAAAATTCATCGACCCAGGCAAGGATTGAATCCGCTATCCTTGGTCTACTTCAAATTTATGGTAGTAGTAGTAGTAGTAGTAGTAGTAGTAATAATAATAATAATAATAATAATAATAATAACCTTATACCGCACAAATGAATTAAAACGTAATAACACAAACCTATTTTAAAAATGTTGCTGGGATTCCAAACTTTAACTGATATCGCTGCTGAACATAAATGAAATGAAAATAAATCTTTAAAAACACCAAACACCTATCTGTTATATTTATTTCTCTGCCTGCTCACTATGAAATAGTCACGAATTTTATGCAGTGCCTGGAAACATTGAAAACGGCCGACTACAGATTTGATTGCTGAGTGGATATTCAAACTGTGCACACTTCACGTCTCCTTGGTTGATCATTTGTATCAAGCCTATAAAATTTGAGGTTTAGGCTATCTGTATCTCTGATTTTTTTATATGTTGGACGAATTTGGGGAGTTATTTTTCTATCAGGAAGGAAGGCCTACTTTAGAGACGTCAAAAGCAAACGGAAAGCCATTAGAGAGCTAATTAGCTATGGTCGTAATGTTAACGTGCACATTTTTAACTAGTTTCAAGGTCTCCTTTGAGGTTTTTCTGTAATTATATGGTAGCAATGAAAAACGTTTTATTTGTATATTAGCGCTGGGGTCTTAATGAATATATTTCGTGTTTTATGTTTATTGAATTTGGCTAATTAGACTTTGAACTGCAACACCAGGGCGTTAATCATAAAGATTCCTCCATATGCGCTGAAACAAAAGGACCTCGCTCGTCTCACGACCTGAATGAAAACAGAAGTTAAACGCCTCAAACCAGGTGCTAGGTTTTGGCCAAGCAAAATTACCTCGTCGTGAGGTCAGGGGAACATTATACGGAGATAATGGGCTCACGTTTAGCTCTGTAACAGGCGATAATCTGCGGCTACCATCTCTTAATTGTGCCAGATTGTTGGCAAGAATGACAACCTCTCTTGTTTTCGATAATGTTGGTAGTTGTTGCCCATCTCTTAAAATAAGAGCGGCCTTCATTGCCAGAAGTAGGTTTTGAACTATTAAAATAGTGCGATCAATAAGTTTCCGGCCTGGCCATGTTAAATAGGTAATAGCATAAAAACACAGGTATCATTTTTTCAATTTCAATGTATTGCTCTGATTATAAATTTAAATTTTAGTCCCTCCCTCCCTCAAAAACAGTTCCAAACTTTGTCTGCAAAATGCTGGAAAACAGCATCGAACTGGGCTGTATGTTGGATGATCCTACATGTGTTCACAGGAACCATGCGGACTGGTGCAGTAGATGAACTCAAGCATTCCTTGATGTCTTTACGCAATTGCAGAATCTCAGCACAGTGCTTTCCTTTCTTTGTAATCTGTCATCAAATACCTCTGGAATCCCAAAAATATCATGTGATGGACCTAACCTTTCTAGGGGGTACTTAAACATTTCTTCCGTCACTTCGTTCAGTCCCTTGTGACGGTGGATTCCAGTACTGTCCTCTCGTTGCCATGGCAAAAGTTTAAAAACGTATGACAACATTCCACGCGCATTTGCATTTGCACAAGTGAAAGAATTCGGGGCATCCATCTTGCACTGACTTTGTCCATATGCACATTTTGATGAGGGTCAGTGTCTTAGAAAGCCCCAACCTTGCAGCACTTTCTCCTCGACCCCATACACACCGTCAAGATATTGTTTAATATCATTGTGTGAACGTCTTTCTTTATTTAAAAATTAAATCATTCCTCGTATTCCGTTTTGAACATCACGCTGTCTGGCTTAAGTGAACGGCGTAACAGGTACACTCCTGAAACATGTGAACATCAGATAGTAACAATGAATCATGGTCTTCTATTTCAAGTCGCTCTTCTGGACCGCGCCTCATAGTTTAGTGATGGGTAGAGAATGGAAAAATTTGAAGAAATATGAAAGCCTCATCAGTAAAATAAGAAATAAATGAAAAAAAAAATTAATATATCCAAATTGAAAAAATGGCATTAATACACTCGGGGACAAAACAAAAATCCGTACACTTTTACACATGATTGTATATTGCAATACATTTGCTTGTCGTAAAATATTATGATAGGTATTTTTGTCATGGTGACGTGTAGGTTACGTTGAATGTTTTTTGTTTTATAAATAAGCCATTTTAGTCGAATATTCCAATTATGTGTCGAAGGTCTCAAATATAGCAAATCTGCCTTAACCATTTTTCTAATTCATTATTTATTTATTTTTACATGTTATGGGTGTAATTAGGGTTTTCACATTTTATCTTGAAAAACTCGACCTGTAGCCCGAAACGATGATGGACGCAGTGTGCGTTACATTGCAAATGTAATGAATAAGGCTAAAAGCACAGTCCAAGATGCCTTAAAACTGTTTAGAAAGTCCCTAGATTACACCGGAAGACCAGGTTTGGGTTGTCCGAGAGCTTCATGATAGGTACACGGTGTTGACAGTTCTTAGGGAGCGCAACCTGCCAGCTACGACTGTAGCCCAGCAATTTGTTAACCAGCATGTCGGCCAAAACAGAAGAAGGTTGAAATTAAGAGAACTGATATCAAGTAGACCTGTAACTGTTCCCAGGTTGCTCAGAATGCACGAGTCGGACGACTGCGTTTTACAAATGATCATCGGGGTTGGAGAAATGAACAGTAGAGCTGTGTCTGTTCACAGACGAGTTCTGTTTCAATCTGCGCTCACATGTTGGACGTGAAAGAGTTCGGAGAAGGAGGGGAGAATGATTTGCACAATGCTGCATTTCCGAAAAGTTACCATTTGGAGATGGTGCAGTGATGGTTTGGACAGGAGTGTCTAGTACTGAGATAGTTTTATTAGAAAATGGAAGTCTAACAGCTGATAGATACATAAATGATTTGGCTAATCATAATGTATCATTTAGCCCATTTACAGGCTATAATATTATTTTAATACACGACAATGCACGCCCGAATAATGCCCACGTGTCAGAGATTATCTCCAAGAAGTGGGAATCCATTGCCAGCAAAGAATCCCGTCATGAATCCGCTTGAACACGCATGGGACGGCGTGCTAAGGAATTGAAGCGAGCACTTCTTGAAGAATGGGAGCATATTCCTGAAGAAGCCATTGCTAACCTGATCGAAAGCATGCCAAGACTTATAAATACAGTTATTCAAGCCAGAGGGGTTGTAGTTATCAAAATGCATTTTTAACGTTTCAAGCACCGAAAATTTATTTACAGTTAAAACAAAACTTGTCATTGTTTTACGTCCTTTGTAACTTTTCTAACCAGATTTAAGTTTTATTTTGTATTGTTGTAATTTAAGGTGCTTAATAAAACATTCTTTTGTATAAATGGCTATTTTTTAATTTCTTTAAATGTTACAACATATTAATCAGAACCATACAATACATTATAAATATTTTCTACGCGTTTTCTGGCAAGAGATTATATCATCTGTCAGTGAGAATGTTTTTGTACAGTGTAAAAATTGGTTTGAAGGAAGATATTTCCTTCTCATAAGTCATCTGTGCTGTAAACTAGTCTTTTGAACATTTCGAAAGCATTTAAACTTTCACAAATGTTGGTGAATTTTTCGGAGAAATGTAAAATGAGCTCTTGAATAAACTTAAGATCTATACAAAGTACTTAAAATGAGTTTAAAAAGATAACATTGAAAAATATGAAGGAATTTTAATATATTTTTATAAAATATGAACATTTTTACGAAATGTGAAAATTTTGTTATTGGTTGCTACACATGCTAAAACAAACAAACTGTGTTTCTCAGTACTTTATGAATAAAATACGAAAAATACTATTTTTCTTTTCTCTAGTGTTGAACACAAGTCAAAATTTACATTTTATGCACAAGTGTCTTCGTTTTATTTATTAAAATATTCCTAACTGGTGCTTTTCATCTACTCTTGTAACCGAAGGAAATACAGAAAGGTGGGCTGGCCTCAGGAATGCAGGTCGGCTGTGGTACCCCGAAACAGTCCCCTGTCATTGTGTATGCTACGTGACCCGCTTCTAAGTTGTCATTATCTTGCCGAACGGGGCTAGCAGAAATATAAAAATAAACAAAAATATGTTCCGTTCCTTTGTCTGGACGTTGCACAGTTACTGAAAGTGCAGCGACGGAGTGCGTTCTGTGTAAAAGTGACGACCGTTTCATCCGGCGGTTTGACGATATTAGAACATACTTAACTGAAAACTGTGGCGTTTCATCCGACCGAAACAGCCATTGCGTATACCCTGGTTTACTTTCGTGTGGTTTTATTGTTTGAGTGTTATGTTTATAAAGACAAAGCATTAGAAACAATTTGCAAATATATGCTTTCGTTCGTACGTGTTCTGTACTCTCCGGGGGTCAACTTGGACTGGAAATAGAGAAAGACCAGTTTATTTTACTAACCTGTTTAACTTTAACCTCTGTATATCTTTATTTTAAGTGGACTTATATGTGAAAAATAACTTTTTTTGTTTTGCTAATTAATTATGTGTATTTCTTTTAAATTCATACAGCAAACCTATTTGCTCACATTTTCTCTTTAAAAATCTGTCACGTGACTGGTTATTTGTCCCACGCAAATGGAAAGCTAATCTCTAAATATTAAAAGTCGTTTTTCTCTAAACTGCGTTTTCTTGCACACAGAAGTGCAATTGTTCTTTGCGATGCTGAATTGTACCAATCATTTTGAGGTATTCAACAGAGGTTCTTGCGATATGAATAAATAATGGAAAGCACAAGAAAAAGTTAATACTTTGGTAAGTCATTAAGTAAGTTGCAAATGCACACAAAATTTAAACAAACAAGAACACTCAATTTAAAAATACTTTTATTTCTCAACACAATCTCCCTATATATTGAGACACCTGCCCTATCACTTTACAGCCCCTAAAATCCAACATCATCTTCGGGAAAATGTTCACCCGAAATATAATTTACTCTATTTACGAGGTGTGATCAAAAAACAAACCAGGAATATTTGTTTTTCTTAAAGAATCTTTATTTATTCATCAACATCAATTCTCTCCCCTTCTAAGTAACCCCTCCTGATATAATACACTTGTTCCAGCACTTCTGGAACTTACTTTTCGGTATGCCCTCCAGCTCCTTCAGCGATTGTCATTTTACCTCATCAATGGTGGCAAAACGTCGTCCTTTCATGCGTTTCTTCAGCCTCGCAGGTGGCCATGTGCGGCAAATGTGGTGCTGAGGCAACATAACGGTTTTGTTTTTTGCCAAAAATCCACGATCAAGCGGTGAGGTGTGAGCAGCTATCTCGGCACAAACTTTGCTGCCCAAAACATCAGAAAAAATTGCTTGGCATGAACCAAATGACATACCGACATCATCTGATATGATTCGGCGATTTTCCAGAATTGTTTTCTTCACTTGTCGGCGGTTATTGATGTGCTAGGACGGTAGTCATCTTCAACGTCTTCACGGCCCTCTTTGAAACGTCTGTACCACTCGTAAGCTCTTGTCTTGCTCATAGCAGATTCGCTAAAAGCCACAGCCAAATGTTTCCAATACTTTGTTGCACTTTATTCCATTTTTCAAGCAAAATTTCATACAAATTCTTTGATCCATTTTTTCGAAAGTAAAAAATCGTCGAGCACACCAAAACGTCCAACTTTTTCGGCTGTCAGCAATGAACTAAACATTCAAAACAGCTGAAAACGCCAACATTGGTCAGAAACATGTGTACCAATAAGCTAAAAGAAAATCGGTGTTATGAAACTCGCGAAATAAAATAAAGTGCCGTTATTTTTTGATCACGGCTCGTATTTGGTTTATTTGCGGCCGCTCTTTAACATCTCAGGTCCCATTCAATTTAGGGCACTAAACGGTCTATACATTTTTTATTTCGTGGCGAGTCATGTGTTGAATACGACATAATCAGAGAGCGATATCCGGTGAATGTATTGGGGTGCGCACAACAACGCTAACTTAGCGTATGGGGTTACGCAAAATCACTGGAGGAACTCTACCGCTCGACCGCTCCCCTTTCGCTGTTGCTGAATCGTGTAAGGGTCTCGCTGTTGAAAGTCGCTCCTTGAGAAAGTCAGTCCGTTATCAGTGTGCCGGAAGTAACCCAAAAGACACTCTGCAGATGAAGCAGCACGAAATTTCTTGGGCCGGGAACTTCTATAGCATGGATTGGATTGCGCGTATGTCGTAGTGACGTTTGACTTATCTCCAGTGTCTCCAAAAAGTAAACGAGGTGCCGGATCCGTGGCCGAGGTCGGTCTAGCAACCCAGTTCATCAAAAGCTATGCACACTTATCACTGATAATTTACACACATCCTCGATGTTCCTGGGAGACCGCGAAGTTAATGCACATTCCTGTCTACAGATTCCCAGCCCCTGGCGAACACATTAACGGTCTTCTGTGCAGGAGCTTCTTGACCACATACCACAGATAAAGGGCTGTAATTTTCTGCAGTTAAGACACTTTCATCCCACAAAAACCATGCTAAAATGCTGCCCACGTCTTTCCCTACTTGGCAACAAACGAACACTGTCCTTTCTCTACGCACTCTGCTTACAACCGCCATCTAGTGTCTGCATGGCGTACTAGTATCAGTCTGTCGCCCTACGAATTTTCGTTCCCATAAATTGCGCGGTGTTCGTAAAACAACGCTATTGTAAATAATTTCCAGACGCACCTCGTAGGGTAATGATAGGGGTAAACGGACTTCTCTTAAGACGTTTAGGGATGTTTTATATTTTGTTGGCAATTCCATTTTCTGCATTATTGGTGCAGTGCGGCCGGAATTATCAATAAATATATTCACTTGAGTATAACAGGTAAGGCATTTGCCCCTTTCTTATACCTTGACTGCAGTTAAATGGTTTCTTTGAATATATGTTTTAGGAATAACTAACCACATGGCTTGCTCTTCTTGAACTTACTGCTGCCATCTATGGTACATGGGAGCAAACAGGCTTGACATTGAGGGGACCCCATAGAACACTTATGAATTGTAATATTTTAATATACATTTTTAGAACTTGTATGAACAAATAAATATAAATGTTCAGTAAAATATATTTAATTAATTTTTCTGTAGAGGTATTCATTATACAGCCTCTAGTAATTCAACTCAACTAAGGGGGTGTTTTTTGTTTATGGTGAGAAGTCGATAAAGAACGAGAAGTCGCGCTGTTCTAGCTTTCAAAGCGGTGACGGTACCTGGGTACAGGTGCTAAAACATTTTCTGTCAATAGAGATACCTTGAGACGGCGAGTTAGTTCTGCTGCTCATATACCTAAACAACAAGTGAAGTATCTTTTAAAACTGGGTAAAGACATCCGCAGTCTGATATTCCGTTATGCTTTTGTTAATGACATGAAACATGAGACTCAAATTTAAAATGAAAAATATTTGTTTTATTTAACCGTAATTTTGAAATAAAGCGCTAGTGTCTGTTTGCCCCATCCTAAACTACATAAGATATAAAAAATGAATCAAGAGAACTCCCTCGATAAATGTTATCAATTTTACTTGACTCCAGTATTACACCGACGGCTCCACGTCGTCTGTCCGTTGTGTGTTATCATTTCGAATGATAACTTCATGGCTATTAGAATCTTAATGCCAAAACCTTGAAATTTTAATAGGCTCTATCTCTATCTCAAATCCTTTTATCTAAGACTCCCCTTACAACCTCTGAAATTATTACTGTGTAATTATTAACAGCCTGTATTGGCATGTCACGCGAAGGCGCGTTGTTTCAAGCAGCACTACAAGTATCGTCTTCAGGTGTGATAACTGTTTTCCTTGTTTCAGGTACGTAGGGTACCAGTCCCAGATGCCCGCTTCGATTATCTCTGCGAGTATTTTAAACCTCTAAGGTAAGTTTTTTTTTCTTTGTGTACCAGATTTTATTTAAAATGCTTTTCTGTACATACATTTTTTAATGGTGTTAAACGCCCGTTTTTACTACTGAGGCACCACAGGCGGTGAACACTGGTGATACATGAAAATATACATTGTGAAAGGATTTTTTTTAAGGAAGGATACAGGTCTAAGTTTAGGGTACCTCCCCGGCATTTGCCATTTATGAGAACTGAGGAAAACCTTGGGGGGGCCTCAATCAGGAAGGATGGCCCTGGCGGGATTTCGAACCCCAGACCTCCCGCTCACGAGTTCGTGCCTCAACGACCTCGGCCCCCCATCTGTAGATACAGAAATCTAGAAATCTTCTTTCTATATTGCATGGATATCTTGTAAAGAATCTTGTAAAAAATATAGCACAGTTTGAGGTATATATGGTCTATTTTTAATTTTTAGTGTGGCATAGAATTTTTTTGCACCAAGCTCAAGACAACTACACTGATAAGAGCTAATAAAAATTTCAACCCCCGTTTGTCCCCCTTATACGAACGCTCCTTAAAGCTGTCCCCGCGCAGGGCTACCATTTTGAAGGAATTAATTTGCATTATGAGACGGGAATACAGCCCGCTAATTGGCCGGTGTCAAGGAACATAATATTACTTAATAAGGGTGTCGCAGGGTGGCGTCCGCATGGCGCCGGGCTTGGCGTGGCCTCCTACAATCATTTTCGCTCCACCCTCTTGCCGAATTACAACCGATTGTGGCATATTACGCTGGAAGCGACCCTTTTTTTGTTTTTAGTTTCCCTTCGAAATATTAATGGCGAAGTTGTCTGGAGTTTTATTGTCCTGACTGTCTGAGATATTAATTCTCCCCTCCCCCCCAAATAAGAAGGGGGGGGGGAAGTGAAATTGAAATGTATCTAGAAATTTAAGAGCGTACCTTTATCCAGATGCGTTTTTATATTAGCTTGCAAGGATTGTATACTTTCTTTAAATGTATAGAATGGTATAAAATATGTTTAACACAGGTTTTTTTTTTAAAGTTTATAATGAACATGTTGAGCTAGCGATGACCAAATATTGACAATATGAAACTCCCCCCTCGACCTCTATGCCCCATGTCATCTTTCGGAACCAAGCATGGAGGTATCGGCTAAATCATTATCTTCAATGTGGCTAATCTCCTTTTGATGCCACAGTAGTAAAACGAGCGTTAAACACGTGGGTGAATCATTGAGTAAGTTACAATTTGATGTAAGGTACTGCATGTTTGAATGAGGTATTTGAGATGAGCCTAATGCCACTAGATGGCAGAATTCATCTAGTGGAAATTGGTGACTTTCGACACGAGGGACAATCTGTTTACAATAGCTAAACAGCGGTTGCAAGATGGCGGCACCTCTCTACACCCCAAAGAGGTGTGCAACCTTCGAGCAGTGCTGCTTTATGGACAGATGTTAAGGAATCAAAGAATATTCATGAAGAAATGTTTCCCGTCTAAGGCGAGAAGTGTCTGTCACCTCAAGCTAGAAGTTCTCTGAAGGCGGACACCACGTCTGCCGACCAACAGAGGCGACTTTGCAACGAGTTGAAGATTTAATCCGAGTAGACAGAAGGTAACAATGGACACTGTAGCCGCTGCTGTAGGTTGCTAACACAGCAGGACAGGTTTAGGTTTTCACAGTCTGTGCATGATGACACATGACGACCCCACAGCACAAGATGTAAAGAATGTGTCTGGGTTTGCAGCATCTCAATCGCTACCACGATGAAGGACTACTAGCCGTATTATCACAGGTGATGGGTTTTGGGTTCACCACAACCAGCGCGAGACAAAGCGTGCATCAATATAGTGAATGTCCTGCATCGTCACGAGTGGCCGAGATGGTGAAGGTGCGGACTCGTTAGCGGGAGGCCTGGGGCACCATTCCCGCCAGGGCCATCCTTCCTTACTGAGGTTTTTACCAGGTTTTCTTCAGTCATTAATGGCAAGTGCCGGAGAGGTACCCTAAACGTAGGCCTGGAATGTTTCCTACTTTAAAAAAAATCTCCTTTCCCAATATATCATATATCATCAGTGTACACCGCCTCAGTAGTCAAAACGGGGCGATAAACACTATCAAAAAAAATCTGTGGAGTGGCAAGTGACAATATCTGCCGGGAAAATAATGGTTACATTTTCTGGGATAACAAAGGCTTTCCAGCATCAAGGACAAACCATGAATGCCCTCAGGAAACTTCGTAAGCGACCAGGACTCCTAATTAAAGGCCTATTGCTTTTGTATGACAACGCGCGTCTTCATACTGCTAATAAAACAAATGAGATATTGCGAAATTTCTCGTGGGAAGCTCTTTGAGCATCCTTCGTATAGCCCAAGTCTTGCTCCACGCGATTTTCATTTGTTCGGCTTATGAAACGATGGGATAAGTGCCTCAATCTTGGAAAATATTTTTTTTTTAACTAGCACTCTTATTTGTTAAAGTTCTATATCCGTTTATAACTGACTTAATGTTTAAGCCTCTTACATTAAAAGAGGTTAGTATGGTATTCACATAAGTAACAGAATCCTATGATTCTTTCGCCACTGAGTTAACACATATAAATCGTACATAAATACACCCGGTGCCGTTGTAAGCACACGAGATATAATACACTTTGTGTATACTGTCGAATTAAGAAACGAACAACACAACACACACCCGGGAACAGCTGCTCTATATCTGTGACAGTAAGATTAAGAAGTAAGCAAGCAGGCTCCACCCCGCGGGGGGAAGCATTACTTATCGCATTGTATTTATGTATTAAATACACTATATATTTACTCAAAAACATGTGTGACCCTTCCTTCCAAGTCTTCAGAACTCGAAAATCGCTTATCCTGGAGTCGGTTCTTTACCAAAAGAACAAGACGTAGCATGGTGCCAGGTTAGGTCTATTTGGAGGATGGTCATGGAACAGTCTGATGTCGTTTTTCGCCCATTATTTAGAAAACTTTTCGGTGACATTTGGTGTGTATCTCAAAGCGGTAAATATTGTCATAAGACAGCTAATGGATAAACATGTCACCAGCACTTTTTCCCTCACATTCATTACTCTTTTGAATTTCGTTGGGTATGATCTGGGCAGATCTAAAGTTATTATATTGATAGATTATTTTTATCGCCTGTTAGACGTCAGAAGCAACGCGAAAGATGCACCTTGTGCTATACATTGAAATTTAGGAACGAGAAAATGTTTTCCAGACGCATAAATAACCATGTAAAAATTTATGGTCAATCTCCGATGCCTGTATACTTAAGCCAGTTCGGGGATTTTCTTGCAGCATCTCGACAACGGCGAAGTTTTCTGCAGTCACTACTCTCTCTCTCCGCCCTTAAACTTTCGAATGATAAGCGGAGTTCATCGGGACCTCAATGTTAATTTTTTAATGTGTCGTAAATGTATTACAGTTCAGAATTATTAAAAGTGTTTCAAACTATATGAACATTAAATATTAATATATCTGTTGGAGTCCACGTACTCCTTATTATAAACAAGGGCACTATTCTGGTTTATTGTGCGTCCATTGCTCAATACAATAGTTTGTATACATTGTTCAGTTCAAAGTTTGCTTTCAATCTCTGAAAGCATCAGCAATCAGTCTTGTTTCTGGACTTTAAACAAATATTTGTGCAGCCGTTCAGAAAAATGTCAAAGAGAAGGGGAGTAGTGTTTTAGATATAATACAACGTAGTGTCAGTGAAAATGAATAAGATATTTTCTCAGATATGTCTGAAGACGAAGATGCTTTAGAAATAGAAGAAGAACAAGAATGTAATTCAGAAAACAGTGGCGATGTATAATTATGTTATTCGTCATCAGAGCGCAGAAGTCAGGCATTTATTTTGGTTAAAATACTGAAAACAGAAAATAATATACTCATTATTAATGATATTAGGTATTTAAGATATTTAATAATTTCTTTGTCACATAATTAAAGTACTAAGCTTACTTTTCTTGGTTACAAGCAATAACAAAATGTTTTATCAAGATATCAACTGTCATAGTCGGCTGTTTGTCAGAGAGAACATTTTTCATCATGGAAAAAGAATATTGAACATCCACCGTTCAGGACATCATGGAAATGTTGAATCCAGACAAAATAAAATAGTTTTGAATAGTCCTGGTGAATGAGCAAAAGATACGCAATGGTTTCTGTTCATTTTCTGTTTACGCGTTTATAAGGGAATCAGGTTAGTATCTCTCTTACTTCCGTCATACTTGCCTCCTAAACCCAAGATCGCGGGTTCGAACCCGGCCAGGACCGATGTATTTTTTCGGGCGTAAAAATCCTAAGTATGACTTCCTTCGGAAGGGAAGTAAAGCCGTGGGTCCCATGTCGTACATTTACGGCACGAAAAAGAACCTCAAGCCTGAAAGAGAGGCCTCTGAGCAAAATTTGTCGGCCGTTTCACGCCCTGAGTTAAATGGGACGCTGATGACCTGGGCTGTTAAAGAGCGTCCATAAATAAATCATTCAAAAAAAATTCTTACTTCCGTACTGAACACATTGTAGGGACGGTTTATTGCACAGCTGTACCGCTCTCATCTTTCTAAAATAACCTGAAAGAAGACGCATCTGACCAAAATTTGTCGACCGTTTCCCGCCATGAATTGAATGGGACGCTGATGACTTGCGATGTTAAAGAGCGTCAGTAATTAAACTAAATTAAAAATCAAGAGGACCAAGAACTTAAAAGTCCGTCAAACCGCCATGTATAACTTCGTTTGGTATCAGCGGTTGAAAAGACTTCCGACCCTTAAAAAACGAATGTGAAGTTGTTTCGACAATTTTAGTACAATCTGCTTGTTATTCCGTTCGCTGTTTGGAATAGAAAAATAAACGACTGATGCTCTTATCGGAAAAAAGTACAATAGCTCTCCCTAGTGAAGTTTTACGACCAGTTTTGGGTGACGCAGTTGCAGAAAACCCCCGAGGGTAGTTCCCGTCATAAAAGTCGCGTGTTCTGGCACTAGCGATTTGTTCGTAATCGCCCGTTCAACTTCTCTGGAAAGATGGAGTCTTAAAGAACGGCATTCAACTGTTTCCTGGCTCGGAGACGTCCGAAGTGATGCTTACGTAGCCTAGCAACGGTGCTTTACTTTTACTGCCAGCTTAGGCCTGGAGCACATCAGTAATGAAACACCAAGTCATTGCTAGCCTACTTTCTGAATTTAGTTCCGCGAAATGTGCAACGTTTATTGCTTTTTTTTTTTTTTTTTTTTTTTTGGCAACAGAGCACTTTTAATTTATTTTCCTTTGTATTGTATCCTCGTGTTTATGAGCTAACATAGTTGGCATCGAATACGAGGGTCACTCTTAGAAAGTTTTGAGAGTGACAGCAATAAAATTTTTAAAATTGCGATCTGACTATTGCATATTTTTAAAGTACTCCCCTTTATATTCTTTGCAACGTTTCATCCTTTCAAATCATTTTGTAAATGCTGAGCGCCATGCTTCTTTCAATACGGCGCAAATACTTTTCTTCGTGTGGAGCCATTGCGGCTTCAGGAGAATCAAATTATTGACCGCAATGTTTTCTTTTATTTTTGGTAATTAAGAAAAGTCGCGTGTAGCCAGATATGAACTGTAGGGAGGATGGAAAACAATTTGACTTCCAACTCCTGCAGAAGTTGAATTGCTTTCAGTGCATTGTGTTCAGAGGCGTTGTTACGGTGTACCATTTGGCAGTGACAGTCATTTGTCCCTCAAACGTAACAATGTAACTACTAGCTCAGAAGAAGGAACAGATCATCTTCTTGCCAACACTTCTCGCTCGCCTCACTTTTGTTGGGATATCCTCTCTAGGGAAGACCCAGACTGATGACTGTCAATTGTTTCTGGATCATACTGATATATCCAGCTTTCGTCACCTGTCATAATGTTGAATTTTTTTTTTTGGGGGGGGGTCTTCTTTCATCAAAATTTTCCTACATTTTCGGTCACCAATCCACAAGTGCATTTTTCTGCTGGTAGGGAATCTAACGATTGCAGAGCCTCGGGGCGTCAAAATGTTCTTTGAGGATTGTTTTCACTGTTGCAGATCCAATATTCAGAACTTCTTGAATCTGATGATATGTACAATGATGATATTCCAGCAACAAACGCTCTGCTTTCGTCACATTTTCATCCGTTGTTGCTGTAGCAGGCCATCCTGCGCGCTCTTCATCTTCCAGAAAGATTCCCTCTCCTAAAATCTGCAAACCATTAATTGCAAGGGCAAAGATCCCCAAATGCACGATGCAACCTTTCAAGGCATTCCCTCTCCCTGAAACCGGGCTTAAAGGTGGTAGGAAATCATAACGCGGAAGTATATGTGTGTTAATCATGGTTTCGTTCACTGCAGTGGTTGACGCATCTGGACCGCCCTGTTTTGTTTTTGAAACATGGAAGTGCGGTTTATGGTGCATAACATCGTGAAGGATTTCTGCAGACGGAAGCAAAATGTCAACACTCGTTCTTTGCTGGTCTTCTGGACTAAGACGCATGCGCATATTCGTTTACGTTTTTTTTTTTTTTTTTTTTTTTCCCTTCCAACCATTAAATGTTATCTGTTCTCATGAAAAATTGTTTCACCACCGTATCTCCACATTGTGATTAAGAAAAAAAATATCAATCTTTATTGACTATCCCTTGTACATAAATTGTAACCAGCAGTTAAACAAAAGAGACGCGATATTTTTGGCTAAGGTATTGTGCATGATCGCACCCCACTCAGATTGCAAAGGATGCTGACAAGAACTGTGGACTCAGCAAATTGGACCTTGCACTTTGCAACCCAGATCTAGCCCTCCTTATTATTATATTTTCTTATAGTTGAAGATATACTTAACAAGGAATAAAAATTTTAATGATAATGAGATGAAGGCAGCCTCCAATGACATAGAAATGATAATTCAAAGATTTGAAAATGTTTTGAAATAAACAGAGAATTGTTGAGAAGTGACACGATTGATTTCTTTCTCATATCTCTTGAAGTGAGAAACGTGGAACTTAGCTACTATTTCAGTTCATTAATTTTTGTTATGTTTGCCATGCAACAACAAGTGTATGCAAGCGAGCATTTCCTTGGTGAAAGATGACTTTGTTTTTTTTTGATAAACCACGTCTTCAGCAAATTCAGTTAACGGGATCATTGTAATATTCCACAGAAATAAAAACTCGGCCAATTTTACAGACTCTTGACGAAGAAAGTGATATTTAATTGTTCCGACTGTCTTAACTGTGGTGTTAATAGTTTATGAGAAATTTTCATGGGACAAAGATTAAAAAACAAATTATGCAAATAAGGCTTGATGCCTTCCCCCAAATAAAATGCTGCCGAACGCTTCTATAAAATAATCCCCTTTTACTAACTCCAGAAACTAAATTTAAAGTTTAAGAATGTTTAATGAAACAAACGCCAATCAAATTAAAGGTAAACTTTGGTACATCGCATATTCATCGAGAGAGCTAGCAGTGGTGCCAATATTACAGCTCGTAGTTTCTCTTTTGATCTGCGCCACTTTGGCTTGCCAAAAGCCCAGCAGTGCGTGGCCTTATCTGAATTGCAGATGCGCGGGGTGACTAACATTTCCTCCCCCTCCCTCTCTACCATGGAGGATTCCTTTTTAACCTTTTTTCTGCAAGGGTGAACCGTCGCAGCACCGGAAAAATGAGTATGGAAATTCGAAATGCGTTGTCATTATGTCGGAAAATTTTTTGGATGTTTTTTTTTTTTATTCCCCCAGTTTTTATTTTTTTTTATTAGATAGAGGATGTTCCCCGCCAAGCGCGCGCCGTTATGGCTTTCCTTATTCCTTAAAACGAGGAAGACGTTAATGTCTGTAATGTCAACACTTGTTAGCCTGCTTTCCAGCAAGTGCTGCCATTTTACTTGTAATAAACATTTTTTTTTGCCACCAAATGTCTTTAAGAACTTTTGGACTTAAAATGTTGAGTCTTATAAATTCTGTACTAAATATTTCCGAAAAGTATTTTACAAAGAAATATTCCTTTATACAATTTATGGAATTTTAACAAATATTACCAAAAATCTACCATATCATTTTCATCATTCATTCTTTCCTTCCGTTTGATGTCGTATCCATTGCAGTGAAAACATATCTTAAAATTTATGGTTTAGCATAACGTCGTCCGCATGGTGCAGTAAATTGCTTTTACAATCAGTGTGCAAATAGATCCTATGTCATAAGTAAAACTTTATTTGAAACGTGTATTGACAAATTAAATTGATCTTCAAAATAAAGGTCAATACATTTTCAGTAATTTGTAATATTGAGACAGTATCAGTTTTTGGATTTTAATGCGGAGAAGTTTGTGATATCAACTTTCACGACTTCTTAAGTTTTCGAAATTTCTTCCACGCAGAAAATGGGGCATGGGTAGAAACTTGATAGTCTTAAAGTGCAAGACCAGGGCATTGTGCTGAGTGTGGTAGCAGTTCGATCCCTTCCAGTCCCTTGATTTTTCCAGCGGTGTAGGGTCTCGCATTGTCCTGTTGCAAGAAAACTCTATTTCGATTAACAAATGCTCAGTATGTCTATCTCAAAACTTTATGAATTCGTTCCAGTTGTTAAGAATTCGTATCAACTGCACCCTCTTTGGAACAAACTGCCAGTGAATCAGACCTTCAAAATTCCACCAGACATATAACTTTACTTTGGGCCAACCCAATTTTGTTTAGTGATTACTTTGGCAGACGCATAGGGATCGAAGTGTTAGGGTTGCGGTCATATACCCATTTTTCATCACACCTGACAATAGTCCTGTTAAATCTATCATCCATGGAATTTGCGATAATCTGACAATAGATAATCCACTCTGTGTTGGGCCTGTTCAGGTGTTAATTTATGCAGTACAGATCTACAGCTTCTTTGTGGCTTTTTAATTGTATTAATGTGGCTTTGTGTGGTATTTTTTGATGCACCAAGCTCTTCTGACAGACTACAAATACTTTTTTTTTGTGTATTCTCGGTATTCCATACCTTAGATCTTCCAGGACGTGGTAAATCTTTGGTGTTTTCTTTTTCATTATTGAAACGCTGGAACCATCGTTGATCTACACAGTAACGATACCTTCCCCCCTCCACTTCACATATTCTTCGAACCGCCGCATCAGCTTTATAATCTTGTTTCCAAAAGAATTCTGATCTCAAACTTTGTAACCTCCATTTATAATGGTGTAGTAACAACTGACGAATGACACATACAATAATAACCATGGCATCATATAAATAACATTGCCAAACAAAAGAAAACCTTTAAAATCTTACAAAACATTAACCTAAAAAGCGACATATTTTATGAGACAACCAAATAAAAAAATGAAGGCATTTTTTATATCTAAGACTATTTAAGTAAAAATAAGATATTGAATAGAAAACTGCCAAATTTGCTAATGAGAAAATAGAATATTATATCTTAAAGATACTTTTCTCATCAGACGTCAACTTGGTTACTATGGAAACAGTTAATATAGTGTAGTTCTTTCCTGAACATTAGGAATATAACAACACGTACTGTTTCCATGATAACCAGGTTGTATAAAAGTATGAAATAATTCTCAACCTGGTTACTATGGAAACAGTTAATATAGTGCAGTTCTTTCCTGTACATTAGGAATATAACAACACGTACTGTTTACATGATAACCAGGTTGTACAAAAGTATGGAATAATTCTCAACTTGGTTACCATGGAAACAGTTAATATAGTGCAGTTCTTTCCTGTACATTAGGAATATAACAACACGTACTGTTTACATGATAACCAGGTTGTATAAAAGTATGAAATAATTCTCAACTTGGTTACCAAGGAAACAGTTAATATAGTGCAGTTCTTTCCTGTACATTAGGAATATAACAACACGTACTGTTTACATGATAACCAGGTTGTATAAAAGTATGAAATAATTCTCAACTTGGTTACCATGGAAACAGTTAATATAGTGCAGTTCTTTCCTGTACATTAGGAATATAACAACACGTACTGTTTCCATGATAACCAGGTTGTATAAAAGTATGAAATAATTCTCAACTTGGTTACCATGGAAACAGTTAATATAGTGCAGTTCTTTCCTGCACATTAGGAATATAACAACACGTACTGTTTACATGATAACCAGGTTGTACAAAAGTATGGAATAATTCTCAACTTGATTATCATGGAAACAGTTAATATAGTGCAGTTCTTTCCTGCACATTAGGAATATAACAACATGTACTGTTTACATGATAACCAGGTTGTATAAAAGTATGAAATAATTCTCAACTTGGTTACTATGGAAACAGTTAATATAGTGCAGTTCTTTCCTGCACATTAGGAATATAACAACATGTACTGTTTACATGATAACCAGGTTGTATAAAAGTATGAAATAATTCTCAACTTGGTTACTATGGAAACAGTTAATATAGTGCAGTTCTTTCCTGTACATTAGGAATATAACAACACGCACTGTTTACATGATAACCAGGTTGTATAAAAGTATGAAATAATTCTCAACTTGGTTACTATGGAAACAGTTAATATAGTGCAGTTCTTTCCTGCACATTAGGAATATAACAACAGTTTCTATAGTACCAGATTATACAAAAGTATGGGATTTCTAAACTTGGTTACTATGGAAACACTATTATAGAGTAGCTCTTTCCTGTGCAGGGTGAGTCTTTCTCTGGTTTCCAAGGTCGATAGAACAGAAACCATGACAGACATAGCGGAAATGCTTATATCAGTGGAAAGAGTGTCTCTCCATGTTTACGTGTAATAGGCGCCATGTTGATTTACCCGCCGGAGGTGAGTCATAGCAAAAATGTGCCGTTCACTAGAGCACATAAAGCTTTCTGCTTGTTACAGTTCGCTAAATGTGAGTCCGTTGTGACGGTACAACGAGATTTCGTTTGAAACTTCAAGAATTACCTACAGTCAAAAAAATATTTGCATAGTACGAAACGTTTGAAGCGACTGGCTGCTTGTGTGATGGACAACGAACAGGCCGGCCAAGAGTGTCGGTTGAGACCATTGAAGGCTGCGAGAAGCATTTGTTAGGAGCTCTACAAAGTCGATGTGTCGCGCGAGCCAGGAATCGCAGCCAGCATCTGGTTACTTAAAGTGAAACCATACCGGATACAAATGTTGCAGTCCCCAGGATCATAATCGTCGTTTTCAATTCTGTGTTGATTTTCAAGAAGAAGACAGTTTTGCTGAGAAACGAATTTTTAGTGACATGACCACGTTTCATGTGTCTAGCAAAGAGACCGCCACAATGAACGCATTTGGGACACAGAAAAATCTGGTGTTGCGGTAGAACATTCCCCTAAAGTCCATGTGTTTTGTACCGTTTTTCTTTACTCAGCGTTTCCGCAATGTCTGTAATGGTTACTGTTCTATCGACCCCTGAAACCAGGGATACTTTAGAAGCAGTCTTTATATTCGGAATATAAATTCTCATGCTGTTTCCATGGTAACCAGCATTTTCCTGTTCTTTTTAATGCGATTAACACAGACGCTTTGTGATTGCAGTAAAGTGCCAGCTTTCTTAAACGTGGTAGACATCGCTGGACTGGTAAAGGGCGCCTCAGAGGGTCAGGGACTAGGCAATGCTTTTCTCTCCCACATCAAGGCTTGTGATGCTCTCTTCCATCTCTGCCGTGAGTATTTATACTGATTACTTACTTTCTTTCTCTTTTTGCTTATATGTTAGTATTGTATAAATATTATCCCCCCCCCCCGATTAAGATCGTAATTTTTATGCACGACATTCTAAATGTAAGGCTTTTTTTTTCTTTTCAATTGTACGTCTGTGCAACGCATTTTTTTTTAAATATACGTCATATTTATGTACACTCACCGACAAAAAAAAATTACAGCAAATTTTTGGTAATTTTAAAGTTGAATGGAGTTAGGTACCATTGGTAAATGTGCTTAATTATTTCCTTGGATGCATGAATGCCTGTGCCCTTCTTATCTCCACGTTATAGGTTAAATATGACATATCATCCCACTTGAGGTTGTTGCCACGCTGATTGCCGTAAACATTAAAAGACGTTTTATTTCCTTTTGAAAACTATCGCTCTTCTGCTTGGAAGGAACAACATGGTTAGTTTTTCATTTTATCACTTAGTTCAGTTGAAATCGTGCCTTTGAGTACTGAAGACGTCGCCAGGGTTATCGATGATGGACGCAGTCTACAACCTTAGGCGCGTCTTATACCAAGTGCAAGAGGCTGTGAAACATTCCAACAGTTATTCCAGAAGATTTCGATCTGGCAGAAAAACGAAGACTACGTCCAGAGATGGTGGCGTTTTCGTCTCCCAGGCTCAAGCTCGAAATCATTCACAACATGTACGAGGTGTTGATCTGAGCGAGAGAAATGTCCGACCACGACTTGGAGAGCAAGATCTTCAGTCAGGAGTATCTGCTATGTCACCAGTTCTGGCCACAGAGCAGAGTCGCTTGTCACGACGCCCAATGGAGCAGTGGAGCTCTCTCGGATGAATCCCCAATAGTTAGGGAAAGAGTCCGGAGACGACCTGGAGAGCGGTTCGCATCCGGCGGAGGTTCCGAGATGGTGTGGGGTGATTTTTCTATGGGGGTCCAAACCGATTTGTGCTCATCGAGAGTAGTAGCCTCAACGCTCAGCGAGGTTCTGGCCAATCACGTCGTGCTCTATGCTCCATTTCTTGGAGATGAATTCAATTGATGCACGGCACACACGTATCGCGATATCTTGATTTGGGGATTGTTCGACTCGCAGCCCTGACTCAATCTCTGGGATAGGTGGGGTAGACAAATTCGAGGCCGTAAATCTATCCCTGTGACCTTACAGGAACTCCGGGCGGCGCTCCAGGAGGAATGGGACAGTATCGACCAAAAAGACATCAGAACTCTAATCGAAACCATGCCCTAGAGAATGGCGTAATTAGGACTAGAGGGGGCACAACAGATACTGAGCCTTTATTTTGTTCTTACGGTGAACTTAAATAGTGTGCATCAATTTGCAACATTATTGAATTTTAGGGGACAACAATTGAGCATAATTAAGTGAAAACTTTTACAAAAAGTGTATAACTTACAAATGCAAATTGATGTATTACAATTTCATTAAAGTGTAATATTTAAAATTAGGATGTTTGCTACAAAATAATTTTTGAAATTACTTCGAAATTTACATTTAAACTTCATTTTTAGTAACTGTTGTAACTGATCGCATTTTTTTGTCCGTGAGTGTACATTCCCAATGTGTAGCACTTGGAAAATTCGGTACAGTCTGTTTCTAAGCAGTAGACTTAAGTTGTCAGGTGCTAGAAACCAATAAGTGCAAAGTTTAGCTTGAGAAACAAAAATATCCTTCGCGTTCATTTGTTTGACTTTAAAAGTTAATACGAAATATATGCCTTAAAACTGATAAAAAGTTTCTTTTGTCAATTATTATGCCCTTCCTTTAGTAGCATCCAAGTTTTTCACCAGGCACAGGAAAATAAATGTAATACAGCGAGTATCTCTATGAATGTCTGCTGTCCGAAAGTTCCAGGACTGTGTCTGTAGCACGAAAACAATGTTAACAATAGGATGCGTTCATTCTAAATGAATCACGTAAACATACAATTAGACGTAGACTTAGAAGCTTGCAAGGTCCAAGGTTTTGCGTCTACTTCTAACTTTAGCTAAGAAACCAGCCAATCAGAACACAGCTGCTCTGTTTGTGGTAGAGAACCACGGAAATCGAACGCATTCTCACTGCTGCAAGTCCCGAGCGACAGCGGAGATAGCCGAAGGTAGTGACTTCTACAGATATAGCTAGATAATAAAGTTTTTAAGTTAATAGTACCACGTACAGAATGCGCTATTGATTGATGTTTATGGATTTTTTTTCTATTGCAATCAAAGGAGATTTGCCACCATTACAATTATTTACCCACCCCTATCAATTTATATTTACGAAAAACTACGGGTTCACCAGTTTCTAGGATTTATCCGAGGTTAACGTGGACAGATTTGCCACCGTTAGAATATTTTACCCGCCTAGCAATCGTTTATCTATTTATATTTAAAAGTTACGAAGAACAACACATAGGTTTCATTATGTTTAACAAAAAATAATAACATGCAACACTTACACTGCCGCCACGCACAGTACTGCGGCTCTCTCCGCTGTCGCTCGGGACTTACAGCAGCTAGCAGCAGGAGTTGCACTTGATTTCTGTGCTCCGTGTAAGGGCAAATTATGGTAGAGAGAGCTGAAGATCAGTGACTAGGTAGACAGAATGGCGTCAGGGGACAAAATACTCCAAGCAAATTGGTTATTTCATTTTGCATATGCATAAACGCTACGGTCTTCTACTCAATTGCAGCTTTTTCAATCAGCTGTTAGTTGATCTTTGCTTGTTCTGATTGGTTAATACGTGCCTTTAGTTGTGATGGAGCTTATCTGTACAGTATATTAATATTATCGAAATATTTTTTCTGAGGAAACATGTATAGAAGTTAAGGAGATTATGTTGGCAAAAAAATTTCTGTTTTTGCGAGAATAAAAATATTTTTTACCACACATCAATTCGCCCTCGTGTGTCTTTAGTGAAACAGATATTCGAGATCTCGTTTTGGGGAGAAAACCTGCGAAGTTGACAACTTTTCCTGTCTTGGCATTATGTGATCTCTCTCTGTTCTCAAATTTGAAGAATCAACACGACATGTAGTCCGGAAGAACACGATGCATATGAAAAACTATTTAGTGCGAGGAACATGTCTATTTCCCCAAGTACTTTACTTTGACGAAGTGCAGTGCAATACTAGACATTATGTGGTCACTTAACATGGAGATTGGGTGCGAGCAGGTTAACGATACCTGATGCGTCATGCCCAGTCCGCTTTGAGTAAATGCGCCGGCGTGAGAAATCGCGCGTCTTATGTTTTCGGCCTACTTTTAGGTTAGGTCTAATAAGAAAATAACTCATAAGCACTTTTGTTTGAAAGGTTTGTGTTCGCATCTTCTAATTAGAACCACCAGACGTTCATTTCTGGTATCTGCGGTTTTTAAGGATCTTTTACAATGTTTCCCGCCTGACACAAAAGTTCTTGATAACTGATACATTTTAGCAAATTCCGAAGAAATGTACTAGCAACCAATAGCAGCGCGGCTCTCCGCAATGACCTAAACATTCTAGTTGTCTTGCTGTTGTACAAACACTGAAATAGCTGGGAGAGATTCTATTTTGACATCTGATATAAAATATAAACCTCAGTTAACCTCGCAACAAGAGTGGAATGAACTCAATTTAGGGAGAAGAACGCATAATCTGTTTACTAATATCTCAGAAAGGTTTAAACGAAGGTATATGAAACCGACAAAAGGTCGGATTCACTATCTAATAGGACACGGTCCGTATGACACTTATTGGCGGAAAATTTAAAAAAATTAAATAACGATAGCTGTAAATATTGTTATACGCAAGATAATCCAGAACACGCCCTATTTGAATGTAAGAAATATCATGATAGAACACAAGAGGAGAGAAGCGGATATCAGATAAAATACATCTTAAGAACAGAAGAATTATACCACTATCTTGAAACCTTAGCTCACAAAATAAACAAAATCGCCTGGGAGGAGATACAAGAAGAACCAATAGTGAGAAGATCAGAAAGGTTACGCACATTAATTCAACAAACATGCCTACAGATGACAATTATATCAAATTACACAATTAGGAGGAGGCGGTGTGGAAGGAGAGGAAGATCAAGATGAGGACTAAACGGAACATCCAACAATACAACCTGGAGGCCGGAGGGGGACAGCTGGGAATGAGTGGAAGAAGAGTGAACGAATTCGAGAACACAAAGGAGGAGATGGAGAAGAAGAGGAAGAGAGATGAAGGAAGATAACATATATTAATTACTAAGAGAGTATTTTGTTATAGCTACATAGTTTGAAAACTATAACACGCAAAACTCTAGTGAAGTGTTGAGAGAAAAAGAACACAAGTTAATGGTTAAAAATAAGTGAACATTATTAAACTTGATAAGATTTATAAAATGTTTATTTATTAATAAAAAGTAACTAGTATTAAAATGCATACTTAAACTTAAGGCAAGCTAAATTACAGAATAAGTTCGGTATTAGGGTAGAAATTGTACAGTACATAGTTAAATTTGTTTTATATATAACTAGCAAGAATTGGATTAAAGTTACGTAACTTATTTGTGATACAGAAGAAAGAAATTTAACAAAATTAAACTGTATAGGATGCTAGAACACATTGTCGCCGGAAACCGGTGTAAGAGTTTTTGTTTTAATTTAGTAAGTAAATAATAGAGTTGATTTGTAATTTGTATTTTTGTTTTAACATCTGATAGGTCAGTGCTGGCTTCCAGCATGTATGGGAATTTTAGTTTATGTATATGTTAAAGTAGATATTCTTATAGTACTTTTTATTTTGTTCTTCCTCTATTTTTATGAAAAGTATTATTGTTATGGTTATTTTAATCGCTTTTTATTTTTAGATAGTTTTTAGATTTTGATAAATCTGAACAATGATAATGTAACAAATATAAATACGTAACTTTTCATATAAAAATAAAAGTTATGAAATATACGTGCTGGTGTAGGAAACAGGTACCAGAATTTTATTTTATTTTATATGTGTTGCCTAAACACTGCTGTCGATTTGTTACACTTTCGCGTGCAGAATCCTGCGTCTAAGCCGTGCAAGGGTTTCGCTGTTGACAGTCCTCCCTTGAGAAAACAGTCAACACCTTCTCCAAAATATTGAGTTCTTTATTACGTCCATTACTTATATAAAACGTCCATATCTTTTACGTCCATTACTTCGGACGTAAAAGTCCTAAGTATGGCTTCCTTCGGAAGGGAAGTAAAACCGTGGGTCCCGTGTCGTATATTTACGGCACGAAAAAGAATCTCAAGCCTGAAAGAGAGACCTCTAACCTCTGAGATGTCAAAGGGGTTCCGTAAATAAAAAACAAATCAACAGCATTAGCCTACGACAGGCTTTAAGCCTTTTGTTCTTCTGTGCCTGATTCAAATTGTCAAATTGTCGTGAATACAGACAGCGTTGCGCCGCCGCCTGACATTCCAGTAATGCTCCTATCAGCCATAATCAATTCAGACACTCTCAATGTTCCTCGATGTTCACTCACATTCTTGTGTGCAGATTCCTTGTCGCTGGCGAACCCATTGACCCAGTTCTGTGCAGGAGCTTCTTGACCTTACACCACAATTAAACGCCAATGAATTTCTGCAGTTTTGATGGCTTCTTTCCACAAAAACCATGCATTCCATCTTTGTTCATGATAGTCCACGTCTTTCTCTACATGAAACAAACTAACACTGTCATTTCGCCACACACTCTGCTTACAACCGCCATCTAGCATCTGCACGGCGTCCTACTATTAATATATCGCTCTACAAATGGACGTGCCTATATATTGCGCGGTATGCACAAAACACATCATTTCAAAACGCCCCAAATTTTTTCTAACCAAAATAACATGTTCCGTTTTTAAAGATAATGGTTCAGGAATTGAAACATCATACACGAAATAAAACATAATTTATTAGTTTATCATGTCAGAATCATACATACTCTATCCGCTAAGATAGAAATAATAAACATTTTGCTAAAAATGCCAATTTAATGATTTTTTTAAATGTTTTGAAAGAGCAACTCCTAACACTATAAGGAACATTCGCAGGGTGTGAGCGTCTACAGGAACAAAAACTGTCAGGTGTTTTGTCTACCATGATGAACTGCGAGATGCTTACGATAAAATAATTAAGTAAACAAAGATGAACGTGTTTGATGTCCGGTAGCACAGGCATGGCCTTCTGAATACTTAGAAAAAAAAACTTACGATGGGGCGAGGCTCGTTTGTTTTTGTGGCGCCTAGTAACGAACCGGCGAGACAAATGACTGCCCTCCCATCAGGCGGTGCAATTATTACATTAGTGCACAACAGCGGTTCTAAAAGTAAGTAGGCTAAAAACATCGTACGGCTAATTATAAAATTTAGACCTTATCAATTTTTTAATTACTCTAACGCACATGTTTTACATTTTAGTTGTACGCCACAATATTCTCAAAGGTAGCATTGCTTTGTCACTATAGGTTCCGTTGTCATACTCAACGTGTGCAAAGCGGTTGAGCATAATTTTTGCGATAACTTCTGAAGGTGTTTCTACTCACTTATTGCTTTGAATGTAGAATTTAATTTGTGCACTTTGTCAAAATGCTGGCCAAATATAGGGGTCATTCTAAATGAGTGGAACAGCATTGCGAATTTATTATTTAAACAAAAACGCATTATTTATCATTGGAGAGCAAAACTCCCCACGTTTATTTGTACAGTTGGGGAATTAAAGTAATTTAATGTACAAGAGTAGGTCCATAAGTTTCCGGCCATACGATTTTCTAGGTATGATAAAAACAAATACAATATTTTACTTTTCAATATAGTTACCCTTTATTCCAATACACTTCTCACATCTTTCAATTAACATTTCACTCCCCCTAAATAGTCAAAAGTCTTGTCTGCAAAATGGACATTAACAGCATCCATCACTTCTTCGCCACACTCTGAGGACACTTTCGCAAACGTTGCTCAATCAGTAGTTCGGAAGGGTAACGAAACCGATGGTGGACATTTTGAGCAACTGTTGTAACTGTAAAAGTGTAAGATGATTAATGCTCATCATTTTCTGTTTGTGTGAATTCAGTTTTGTTATGTTAACACAGTTTTTTCTTTGCTTGAAGTGCGTGTACATTTTTGGCACCCTCTTCTGTATAATGGAATTAAACACTCATTAGTGAAACGTGTTATTTTAATAAATATAAATTTCAACTTTTGTAGAATCCAGCTTTGTAATTGACTGCATGTTTTTATTAGTACTTTGCTAGCCCACCATGTGCTTTAATCACTGTCTGGCATCGTTGGGCATTGGGAAAATGGAATTCTTACGTATACATGAGTCAGTTCATAAAACGATATATACACAATTGTCTTTTATTGATTAACTTGTTTGTTACAGTAACATTTAACGTTTTCTCTCTATTGTTTTAAGATAAAAAGCAAATTAACTGAGTATATATTTGTATGTAAGAGCGCTCTGTAATAACCTTCAGAAAACGTTTACGTTACATGTTAATAACATTTAAATTAAATTTCAAAGCCACTGAAAATCGATGTAACTTTCGACTGTTTTTATTTACTTAGTACATTGCAATTGTTTTTAAATAGTAACATGTTTTTGTTTTATTAAAACATATGAACATCATCTTAAATACACAATGTAACTCGAAACTTTCTGTTGTTTCTCTCTATTTTAGTGAATGTAAAGATGATAACAAGGGCTCAGTTCATAAAAATGGTTACATTAAAAATGCTGATTTATAAATTTTTAATTTATAAAAATTAAATTTCAAAGCTAATGAAAATCAATTTAACTTTCGATTGTGTATATTTGTTTACGCGCTGCTCGTGCTAGAGAAAAATGGTGTTGACACGATCGTAGTATATAAAGAATGTAGGAAAAATGCCGCGCGTTCTTGTACTGTGTACCTGAGAAATATCCAGGATAATTTCCCAAAATTGTACATAAAATGCGAACAAACTTGTACTCTCTTTGCATAACAATCAGGGGACTGTATCATTTTTTCTAATTATAGAAATTCTGGAATATTCCAGCACTATGTCTCTTAATAGATAGCTCCATTAATATTCTATTCTTATTTAGTCCTATGACATTAGGCAACCTCTCATTAAAAAAGTATAGCTTTGTGCTAGAAATGCATTTTGTAATAATTGTTAAATTGTTTGAACTTTTGTCTGAGCTTTATGTAGGTGAAAGCATTACGTCAAACCTTTCGTTTCAGCTTCGAATAGTTTTGTCATTCGTCGGCTCACTCTGAAAGTTTTGAGAATGAAAGCAATAAGGTCTTTAAAAATACGATCTGATCATTGCATATTTTTAGAATATTCTTCATTACATTGTATACAACATCTCATTCTTACAAACAATTTTGTAAGTGCTTTTGCTCTTATTTTGGGAAATAGGAAATGTCGCTTAGGGACTAGACCTAGACAGTAGGGAAGATGGGGCAACTCACTCCTGACTTCTGCAGAAAGGGTGTTGTTTCCAGCACACTGTGGACAGAGGTGCTGTCATGGTGCAACAAGATCCACTCCTAGAACCCTTAGAAAGGCATTTTGTTATGTACCGTCTGACAGTGACAGGTTTTGTCCCTCGAGTGCAACTGTCACAATATGACCACAGCTGAGAAGAGAGAACAGATGATTTTCTTGCCAACACGTCTCGCTCACCACGTTTTTGTAGGGGGGATTTCCTGGGAAGGTCCAGACTGATGATTGCCTCTTAGTTTCTGAAGCATACTGGTCGGTATATCCAGCTGTCGTCACCTGTCATGATGTTAAAAATGTTTCTCGATCTTCCTCCATCAAATCTTTCCAACAATTTCCTGGCACTACGTGTGCTTTTTTCTGTTCATCTGTGAGATGGTAAGGGGTCCATTGACTGCAGAGTTTCCTCGCGTGAAGTTTTTCTTCAAGGATTGTTTTCACCGCTGCCCATCCAATATTCGAGATTTCTTAAATCTGATTATATGTACTGTAAATATTTGGCAAAGATACCCAAATTCATGATACAATCTTTCAAGACATTCTCTCTCCCCTAAATGCTTTAACGTCGTAGTAAATCATAGTGTGGAAATATTCTCGCTTGAGATTCTTCCTAGCGTCTGGCGCAGTAACCTCCCTTTACATATACACAGCTCAGCTGACACCACACATTGTTGGGGCGTGCTCAGACCTGTCTGTGGTACTACCTAAACTTCAGTCTAACGCTAGGTAAATCTGTCACAGCCTCTTGTCGTCCCTTCTCAAAACTTCCAGAGTGAACGTCGTAACATCTACGCCGAATACAAGATCCAAATGCTTCATCCACGTTACAACCATACAAATCTGCCGTTGTTGAGCACTAAATTAAGTCGTATGCACGTTCCGAAAGTTTCGATCCAACAGCTCAAATTAAGAGGGAAGGAAGTTACATCCCAGGAAGGAAACGCCCGCCAGGAAATTTTCATTTTCCACTTGATGACTTTTCATCAACACACACACCTTATTTTCACCCTCATTCGCTTCCTTAACAATTATCGACTAATTTAATTTGTTTCAATTAATTTGCTTATTTACCCAAACGCCACTAATGATATGGTTATTGAACAGGGGCTCAATGAGCCACTCCGGCAGGAAGTTTCATTGTTCTACGGTTGAGGCAATTTCACCAACTTCTTCTGAAAGGTATCGACAGATGTTGATGACAGGTGTACACCCTCAACATTTCATCTCACAAACCGCCGCGCCTATTTTGGCGTTAATGTTTTAAACACACTGATGTTTTAGTTTGATTCTTGTCCTGGTGCGCTTTTTCAAGGCCTCTGTTAACACACCCAGGGCAGCAACGGTAGAACTTTATTACACAGGGATAGAACTATTCTTAAGAGATAATTACACACATTTTGTACGTTTCCTGCATACCACGACTTGTTTTGCTGCATCTTGAAAATTCACTACATTTATGAGCGATACATAAGACGGGGGTCATTTGAAAAATTCTCGGAATCAAGTGCAAAGTGATGGCATATCCTTTTGAAATTGTTGATATTTTTCAACATAGTCTGCCAAAACACTAATACACTTTGTCCAGCGATGCTCCAGGACAGCAAAATACGCCCCAACTGATCATTTAAGCTTTTCACAGAACAAAAAATGTCTTCTCGCCTTAGTCTAAGGCGGTTGTGACAGCAAATTGTGCCCCCACTTCATTGGTTTTCACCATTACAAAGACACACGTGTAAAAGCGGGCATTGTTTTTTCTGCTTTCATAAATCCGGGCTTTTCTCGCATATTTTTCGTTTTCAGTAGTTCGGAAAGGTTAGCAAAATACGTTCCAGTGATAGATGAACAATTGACAACTAATCCTCGGCATCGCATAGCGCGGAAGTTCCTGCATTTATTTTGGTTAAAATTGGCAGACAAAAATCCGCTGAAAATGCTGAAAATAGGCAATATAATGCAATTATTAAAAATAAAGTAATATCACTCATTATTAATAAAAATAGCTATTTAAGACACCTTTTCTTTATCAAATTTACGCGTATTTTTCTTGGATATCAATAAGATTTTTTTTCCAAGGTGTCAACTGTCATAGTTTTTCATCATGGAAAAAAGAACGTTCTACTTTAACTGAAGTGATTACAGCATATTTAAAACAAACTATTTCGGAAGAACTCATACCATTTACAACAGAACATTCACCTTTCAGGACATCGTGGAAATGCGGATCAAGACAAAGTAAAGTAGCTTTTAATAGTCCTGGCGAATGAGCAAAAGATGTGTAGTGGTTACTGGTCGAGTTCATTTTCTGTTTATACGTTTATAGGGAACCAGGTTAGTATCTCTCTTATTTCCGTATTGAACACATTGTAGGGACGGTTTATTACACAGCTGTACCGCTCTCATCTTTCTCGCTTGCAATTGTTTGTTACATTTATGCAGCTGAGAAGTCACAAATTTCCTACCGCCACGGGTGTCCGAGGTCGTTAAGGCGCGGACTCGTGAGCGGGAGGACTGGGGTTCGAATCCCACCAGGACCGTCCTCCCTGTCTGAGTTTTTTCCAAGTTTTCCTCTGTCCTCATAAATGGCAAATGCCGGGGAGGTACCCTAAACTTAGGCCTGGAACGATTCCTTCCTTAAAAATAAATCCTTTCCAAATATATCATTTCATCTCATGTATCATCAGTGTCCATCGCTTGTGACTCCTCTGTAGTGAAAACGGGCGTTAAAATACAATTCATTTCATTCACAAATTTCCTAGAATTCTATCGCGCAGATCGATACAAGATCATTCCCCAGAACTGTTCAAAACTACAGTACTTCCCCCATTCTCTCTATTCCCTGGCAGTTGTATTCCCGAGGTAACCGTTCGTTCCTCTCACTAATGAAGGTTCTATTACATAAAGATCTTAAGTGAATGGGTTAAGGAGAAAGTTTTTGACTGCTTGAAAACAAATAAAAGCAAAAGAAGATTGTTTAATGTATATAATTTTTTTCACTTCGATATGTTGAAATCTTTATGTGATTTTTAAAATATGTAAATAATTACAGTATATACCCATAACCAAAAAAATTATTTTCAACTTTAAAATAGGCAACAAGCCAAAATGGGGGGGACAAAATAAAAACTGGTCTTACCAACTGCAAATAAATGTACAGAAATATGTTCATTTCTACCTTTAAATCGGTCCTGGTAGTCTAGTGATTACCATACTTGCCTCCTAAACCCAAAGATCGCGGGTTCGAACCCGGCCAGGACCGATGAATTTTTTCGGGCGTAAAAATCCTAAGTATGGCTTCCTTCGAAAGGCAAGTAAAGCCGTGGGTCCCGTATCGTACATTTGCGGCATGATAAAGAGCCTCAAGCCTGAAAGAAGAGGCCTCTTGAGAGAAAATTTGTCGGCCGTTTCACGCCCTGAATTTAATGGGACGCTGATGACCTGAGATGTTAAAGAGCGTCCGTAAATAAATTAATCAAAAAAAAATTCTACCTGATTAGTTTATTCCACCCACATAGAAAAGACATTTTACCTTCTTCCGGTATCTTTCCGGACGAATTTACCCTCTGGCGGCGGAGAGTTGTGATGCTTCCATTGTTTACACTATTGTTTTGTTTCAGATTGTACTACTAGTAGTGCACCCAGGTCTAATTAGTGGTCACAAATCGACGTATAAAGTAACTGAAATCGCTCTGAAAATGGGTCAAACTTTGCTGAGAGATTTGCACTCGGATTCGCTTTTGATCCTGGGGTCGCGACATCTTCTTGCTGATAATTTTTTCAAGCACAATTCTTCGCCCAGAACGGAAAATACGCGCTCCCTTTAAATATTCAGGCCGTCAGCAATTTCGGCGATCCGTGTACAAACAGCTTCATGTTCAACTAACGTGTGGGTAGCAACCGGTGAACTTTTCAGAATATCTACAAGTGTTCTTCCAGAATTAACTGGAGCCCCCAGTCCACCTACTTTTGAAATTGATTATCTCCCCTCTTTAAATCATTTACGACCTCTTCTCTAGGGAAAAACAAACTCTCATAGACCTCAGCTGAAGATTTGTTGAGATGAAAGCAGAATTTCTGAGTGTTCGGCGTGTGTCACCTACATTTTGCTGTAGGCGGAAATTTTAGCATGAGAAATTAATAAATAATTGATCATTCTTTATTGAACAGCCTTCGTAACCGAAGATTTTAATAATGTAAAATTGCCCAACTGGATTGAAATTCGCAATGAAATTGTACTTTGCCAAAGTTCTTCCCGTCGGAAGCCAGTGCGACTCTGGAAGTGCATAAGGGAGGCCACACAAGACGTGAGTGGGGCGCCACAAAAAATTAATGAAACATAAAACAACGCAACTCCAGCGCTTGCAGGTACCTCAAGCAAACACTTGTAACATTCTTCTGTACGGTAAATTCGGCAGTGCGTCGATGTGATCGACGAGAGAGAGATTATACAATTTTGATTTGTAACAGCACTCAGCTGTGCGGACTTCCACTAGGCAGTTAGTTACCTTATTTCTAACATAAGGCGGGTGTGGTAAATGCCTTCATACTTTCGTTTTTGAAATAATTCTGATGTATGAAAACAAAAGTTTTAATTAACACTAATTTTCCTGGAATTATACAATTGAGAATTCAAATTACTAATATGAAAAGTCATTAAATAACAGGAATTTTATAATAACCTTTTACAAGGACACTATCAGAAATTGTTTGTAATTTATTTTTCGGTATACACACTTGGTTGTCAAGAAAAATATGTTAGCTCACTTTGCACCCACCACATTTATTACGTCATTACAATGTGCAAACCTTTGACAAGGTAAAGATCAGTTGGTGTATGCAAGCAGCCGCTTGGGGGCAGGCGTTGTTCTGAAGCAGTAATGCTTCTTTCGAAAAAGTTCTCCGCGTTTCAATTACACAATATCTTCGTCATCAAGTTCCTGTATAGAGCACTAGTCCTGGAAGCATACGAGGAGTGTTCTAAAAGTTGTCGGCCTGACTCATCATGGATAAAACTGCATTACGAACTGTGATAAAGTGCTTCGTTTTGTTAACCCCCGACTGAAATACAAAAGAAGTTAGATTCCATATTAAAGAATTCTTCTCCATCGTTTTATGATTAGGAAGTGGGCTGCGTGGTCATACATTCATTCAAGATCAGCGCTCAGGGTGTCCCAAAACTGCTGCGACCAACGAGGTTGTCACAAAAAACTCACAATGCTGTACTCAGTGATTGCCAATTGAAAGTACACAAGTTGGCTGACATTGACCCCAATTTTAGGTTCAGAAAGATTTCCACTCGATGAGTGCCGCGTTTGTTAACAATGGACCAAAAATGCATTCGAGTAAATTTTCGCAAGAGATTTTGGACTTGTTTAAATACAATTCCAGTGAGTTTCTCCGACGTTTCATAACAGTAGATGAAACATGGATTCATCACTACGCGCCAGAGACGGAGGAGCAGTTCAAACAGTGGGTCGCAACAGGTGAAAGTGCACCAAAGAAAACAAAAACGGTTCCATCTGCAGGAAAAGTCATAGCTACGGTTGTCTGGTATTCTCATGGTGTGGTGTTCGTAGACTACCTCCAGAAGGGTAGAACCATCACCGGGGAGTATTTCGCTTCACTACTGGATCAACTGAACGATGCTGTTCAAGCTAAGCGTCCACCCCTTGCGAAAAAGAAAGTTCTCTTTCATGACGATAATGCGTCTTGGGATTGTTGCTGCAAAACTGCATGACCTTCGCTTCCAAGTGCTTCCACATCCGCCGTATTCACCAGATTCGGCTCCCAGTTATTACTTTTTGTTCCTAAACCTGAAGAAATGACTGGGTGGGCTGATGATGTTGAAGCTGAGACGGACGTTTATTTTTAACAGTTGCACTAATCTTATTTTACTGAGGGTGTTAGAAAGTTGGACTAAATGTATTGATTTACAAGGTGACAATGTTGAAAAGTTCTCTTAAATCTTGTGCTTTCTTGTTCAGTAGTACATCTGACTTTGAGACTATGCTATATAACTTCCTAATGTGGGCCGATGTTTATTAATCGGTGAACTCTTTTATAAGCATTCTCAAAATGCACTTAAATCCATTAAGCGACCACTACCAATTGCAATGTTTCAAGGTTCGTTCATAACCAAGACGAAACTGTGGCAACCGTTCCGCCACTGTGCCGTCTTCGCGCGTGTTCCTACAGTAATTAGCTGTCATGTTTGTTCATTAGTTAGGGAAAATGTCCTATGCGCAAGAACGTGGACATGGCGGCAAAAAGCAGTAGCCTGTTTCCTTGAAGGTGTTTTAAATGCAGAAACTGCCGCCGGTGATCGCGGCCCAGCCTCACAACGACCGTATTGATAAAGGAAACGTGCAGATTGTGACAAAAGAATCAAAATTTTACCTGGGTAAGTGATTAAGTAAGTTACACATTGATGTGGGGTACTACACCGCCACGGTGGTCGAGATCGTTAAGGCGCAGACTCGTGAGCGGGAGTCTGGGGTTCGAATCCTCCAGGGCCGTACTCCCTGACTGAGTTTCTTTTTTGCAGGTTTTCCTCAGTCCTCATAAATGACAAATGCCGGGGAGGTACCCTAAACTTAAGCCTGGAACATTTCCTTCCTTAAAAAAAATCCTTTCTTAATTTATCATTTCATCTCATGTATCATCAGTGTCAGTAGTTAAAACGGGCGTTAAACACTATAAAAAATTACTTATTGCCGCTATATGGCAGCAATTGATGACATTCGACACGATACCATCGATGTTTACAATAGCGAAACGGCAGTTGCAAAAGGGCGGCTACTTGAGTGATTAAACTACAAGAGCACGTGCAATTTTTGTGGGCAAGCGGGTATGGAATCAAGAAATATTCATAAATACTTCCTATATACGGTGAGCAGTGCCTGTCACGTCAAGCTGTTTACAATTAGGTGTAGAAATTCTCTAAAGGGCGGACAGGTAAAGACGAACACCGGAGATTGTCACAGAGGGAATTTGCAACAAGTTGAAGACAACCCGAGCAGACAGAAGGTACTATAACCGCTGCTATTGGTTGTTTATACCGCATGGCCTACCTCATAATGCATGACAGGTTAGGTTTTCACAAAGTCTGTACATGATGGATGCCGCACTTTAGCTCGAATTGTCACGTGATGAATCTTGGGCTCACCATTACCAGCCTTAGACAACGTGTGCGTCAATGCAGTGGAAACATCCGGCGCCGCCACCATCCGCCGGGAAAGTGATGCTCTCAGGCTTCTGGGATCACGAAGACAAACTGCTCACCAAATTCCAGCATCAAAAACAAACCTTAAATGTCTACTTCTACTGTAATATCCTCAGGAAACTTCGTTAAGGCTATTCAACGTAGTCGACTAGGACAACTCGTCAAAAGCGTTTTGTTCTTGCATGACAACCCGCGTCCTCATACTGCCAACTAGACAAATGAGACGCTGAGAAATTTCTAGTGGAAAGTTCTCAAGCATCCTCCGTACAGCCCCGACCTTACTTCAAGCGAATTAATTTGTTCGGTCCTCTTAAACACCATCTTTGCAGAAGATGAAGCTACAGCGAAAGGAAGTCACCTCCGGGTGCCGACAGCAGCCCGAAGAATTTTATGTTGAAGTGTCTGAACGTGTATATTAACAAATCAGTACTTGAGTTCAGTATCCATTTGTGACTTACTCTCATATTTTTGTTAGAGTAGGCATAGGATTTGAAAATGTGACTCTTTCAGGAGCGTTCGAGGATGAAAATGTGACGCACGTTGAAGGGGAGGTCAACCCGGTGAGGGACTTGGAAATCATCAGCGAAGAACTTCGCCTCAAGGATGAGGAGTATCTGGTGACATATTTGGAGAAGTTGGAACGCACAGTAGTCCGGGGCGGCGACAAGAAACTGAAGCCCGAATATGTGAGTATTGTTATGTTACTTACACTGTTAATGTGCAGCATTTTGATAGTCGTGTGTGCTACCTACCCCGCAATTGTCATTTATGAAAATTTAGGTGTACCTCGGTAAAACCTCAGTGCTCTGTATCTTCACTAATCAGCATGTGCCTTTACGACCTCTGCCATCAATATCCGTTTTATGCAACCCAATTTCCATTGTTATATGTTGAATGTTTAGGAAAGAACCCCGCCCTATTGTCACGAATCTACTCCTTCGCTTGCAAATAACTCATATCCCTATAAAGTTTCTGTGCAAGGGGAAAACACGTACTGCTTATTTGGCGATGTATTCACAACTAACTCTTTCCTAGCGTCCCATCTGCTTACTACATAGGTGGAGGACTCCCAATCAAGAGTTGCTCTGGAAATTTCTGACATTTTCCCATAACGCTAATCTTCTTAACGGACACTACAACAAGAATCACAATATTGACTATTTATATAGTAATGAGGTTCGGAATTATTTCATACTTTTGTATACCCTGGTTACCATGACAACAGTACGTGTTGTTATATTCCTAATGTATAGGAAAGAACTGCACTATATTAACTGTTTCCATAGTAACTGATGTCAAGATTATCCATAATATTTATGAATTTTTAATAGTTTGGGCACATTTCTTCAGAATTTCGTTTATTATTTCTGTTACGGAATAGTGTACCCTTTGTTCACCCTTGCCCGGCCGCAATAGTATCAAAAGTAAAGCAGGATTAGCAATTTTTTTTTTTTTTTTTTTTATACATTTCACTTGCAATATTCAAAGAAATGAACACTTAAGAGAATTTATGGCATTATTTTCCGATCTGGTGCTTGTTATCTTATAAAAGTGCGAATTAAAATTAAAAAAAAAGTATATTTAATTAAATTTTGCATCAAAGTGTGTTATTTCAATCTCTCGCCAAGAGAGTGTTATGGTGACTTGCTTGTCGTCCGGGTGACATCACGAGAGGATTCCTGCAGATTGTAAGAGAGTTTTCATGAATATCGAAATAGTGTAAAGGTGAGTCAGCACAGCTGCAGTGACTTGCATGGTTAAGCGGCTCAGCGAGAGGTGCACCCTGAGCTCTGCGGGGGATGATTCCCATTAAGATGCCTCTACACACCACTCTGCGTTCTTTGCACAGGTGGCAGCGCAACCCGAGATCCATTATTGTTGTATCCCCATTTTGAGCAGTGATTAAATCAAAGCAATGTAAATCGATTACCGATTTTGCGAGCAATATTTGAGCTTCAACCCTTGATGAGGATTGCAAATTTTCAGAAAAATTTCGCCTTCAATTTCATAAATTTATTCTATTATGTTCCTCAATTTTCAACCTGATTACACTAGAAGCAGGTACATTTAGTGCAGTTCTTTCCTGTACATTAGGAATATAACAACACACACTGTTTACATGGTAACCAGGTTGTACAAAAGTATAAAATAATTCTCAACTTGGTTACCATGGAAACAGTTAATACAGTGCAGTTCTTTCCTGTATATTAGGAATATAACAACACGTACTGTTTACATGGTAACCAGGTTGTATAAAAGTATGGAATAATTCACAACTTGGTTACTATGGAAACCGTTAATATAGTGCAGTTCTTTCCTGTACATTAGGAATATAACAACGCGTACTGTTTACATGGTAACCAGGTTGTATAAAAGTATGGAATAATTCACAACTTGGTTACCATGGAAACAGTTAATATAGTGCAGTTCTTTCCTGTACTTTAGGAATATAACAACACGTACTGTTTACATGATAACCAGGTTGTATAAAAGTATGAAATAATTCTCAACTTGGTTACCGTGGAAACAGTTAATATAGTGCAGTTCTTTCCTGTACATTAGGAATATAACAACACGTACTGTTTACATGATAACCAGGTTGTATAAAAGTATGGAATAATTCTCAACTTGGTTACCATGGAAACAGTTAATATAGTGCAGTTCTTTCCTGTACATTAGGAATATAACAACACGTACTGTTTACATGATAACCAGGTTGTACAAAAGTATGAAATAATTCTCAATTTGGTTACTATGGAAACAGTTAATATAGTGCAGTTCTTTCCTGTACATTAGGAATATAACAACACGTACTGTTTCCATGATAAACAGGTTGTATAAAAGTATGAAATAATTCTCAACTTGGTTACTATGGAAACAGTTAATATAGTGCAGTTATTTCCTGTGCATTAGGAATATAACAACACGTACTGTTTATATGATAACCCGGTTGTACAAAAGTATGAAATAATTCTCAACTTGGTTACCATGGAAACAGTTAATATAGTGCAGTTCTTTCCTGTACATTAGGAATATAACAACACGTACTGTTTACATGGTAACCAGGTTGTATAAAAGTATGGAATAATTCACAACTTGGTTACTATGGAAACAGTTAATATAGTGCAGTTCTTTCCTGTACATTAGAAATATAACAACACGTGCTGTTTACATGATAACCAGGTTGTACAAAAGTATGAAATAATTCTCAACTTGGTTACCATGGAAACAGTTAATATAGTTCAGTTCTTTCCTGTACATTAGCAATATAACAACACGTACTGTTTACATGATAACCGGGCTGTACAAAAGTATGAAATAATTCTCAACTTGGTTACCATGGAAACAGTTAATATAGTGCAGTTCTTTCCTGTGCATTAGGAATATAAGAACATGTGCTGTTTACATGATAACCAGGTTGTATAAAAGTATGGAATAATTCACAACTTGGTTACCATGGAAACAGTTAATATAGTGCAGTTCTTTCCTGTACATTAGGAATATAACAACATGTACTGTTTACATGATAACCAGGTTGTATAAAAGTATGGAATAATTCACAACTTGGTTACCATAGAAACAGTTAATATAGTGTAGTTCTTTCCTGTACATTAGGAATATAACAACATGTACTGTTTCCATGGTAACCAAGTTGTACAATCAACGTAGTTGTCATGGAAATAAATTGTTAATATATTTCAGTTCAAAATATGACCTGTTGCACTTTCGTGACACAAGAGGAGATAAATGCTCTTGCCAGTTTCAAAGAGCCATCACTTTGGCTCATACTACGGACTTGGATTGAAATTGTCATTATCAGGTTTTCCCATTACAGGTTGTCAAGGAGTGACAAATTTCAGCACTACTGGATTACGTTAGTTAATAACAAACTTTTTAGATAGACATGTAGAGACCAAGAACAAAACATAAACAGTTCTTAATTCTGGAGCAGATGGTCGTAAAACAGTTCAGTCTGATTTTTTGCTTCTTATGACCAAGATTGCGGGTTCAATTTCGGCCAGGGTCAATGAATTTATTCTGGCATAAAAATTCAACGTATGGCTTTCTTCGGAAGGGAAGTAAAGCCGTGGGTCCTGTGTCGTAGATTTACTTCACTAAAAGAACTTCAAGTCTGAAAGAATAGTCTGAGCAAAATTTGTCGGCCGTTTCTCGCCCTGAATTAAATCGGATGCTGGTAACCTGAAATGTTAAAGAGCGCACGTAAATAAACCAAATGAACAACAATAGTCCAATCTGGGGGGTAAGGTGGAAAATCCAACAGAAATTTGAAATTTTCGTCTCTCCGAAAATTATTTTTTCTTTTGCAAACCTGATCAATTCGCACATGGTTTAACAGATTGGAATAGTTCCCATAAGCGTTTAAGAACTTTATCGCTGCATGATGTTTAGTTTCGTCTGTATTGTGGAATATCCACAACACGTCTGATTTATAAATATGTATTAAATAAGCTAATTGGAGAAATTATTTGATATTTCAAATTAATGCTACTTTCGTGTAACCTGTGCTGGACTCCGAGAGCTTTTCATACCGCCTTCATACCTCAAGAGATGTGAATCGACTTTCCAACAGAAATCAGCCCTATATATGCTGTTATAAATTACTGGTCACGTGACATCAACTCGCTCAACTGCAACATGGCCAGGGCAAAGTTGGCTTTATGTAGACCAAATGATGGAAAACGTGATCTTATCTTTTAATTACATGGTATTGTTAATTTGGTTCGTTAGTTATATGGTTTATAGTTGGAAGTGAATAAACAATAATATGTTATTTATCTAGTTTTATTACATTAATATGTAATTGAAAGGGTTTAGTACAACATGGGTTGCTCTTGTATGTCTTAATTATGGCACTGCACCGCATAATACCATATTTAAAGTTCCTAATTGGCAGTAATTAAAGGAAGAGTGGATAAACAGCAGAAACCGTGACGAAACTGTAATGTGTAGTAAACATTTTGTACCAAAATTTGTAGTTAGAGAGCACATTTTCATTCTGATCTGTGATAGTTAGGGTTAGCAATGAAAGCAAAGATCCCAAAGAACGTCTAGGGTGTGTTTTGGAGTGAGATGATAGTTTTAATGAATGGTGTGAGCAGGATGTTATGTTTCGACTCTTTTGCAAGTGAGGTTAAGACAAGACTGGTACACCCGTTAATATATTGCCAAGGAAAATTATGACCTTTTCATTAAAATAGATGATAAATATGATGCTTTCCTAACTATGTCGATTAGGTTTAAGGTGTTTAGTAGTTAGGAAGTTGTATTTTATAAAAAGTTGTGACTACCTGTAGAGAAATATTGTTTATAAACAACTTCAGATTCTTAAACGATGGGAATATTTTCTAATGATAAATAATGTTATATCATGTAAACGTAATACTGTGTAAAGTTTTCGTATTTACTATTAACAGTAGTAGGGGGACTTCGGCCGCCATTTTTTTTTTCGTATTGTGTTTAGGTAAATGTTGTTGAGGGTGTGCTGGTAGGTACGTTTATGGGTATAAATGATGACATTCTGTTTTTGGTATAGGATATACACATTATATTGTTATATGTTTACATAATTAGCAAGTAAATGCTATTCGAACATTGAAGGTATTTTTAGTTTTATTTGCCGGTAAGTAAACGATACATTTACATCCGCACTTATCGACACGCACACTCCAACGCGTTTCTGGTCAGGCGTGACACGATATCACGCAAATTACATCATGGCGCACTAAATCGGCAGCCGCTGGACGAGGAATGTCAGTTGAGATATCGTACGACATGCTAACGAATAGAAAAGCACTAATCAAGTCTCTAACACGAGAGATGAAGATTGTAAGCACTATTAACTGTTTCTCGTACTGTGCTCCCAAAGTGGTAGAGTGTTATGTATATACCAAGAAAGAAATACAGAAGAATTCTATAAAACTAAAATTAAAAAAGCTTTGGTTTTCGATGTATTTACTAGAAGTGGGGTAGATGCTAAATTTTCTCGAATTTCAGAATTCAGGATCTCTGTACTATTGCCCAGTTACGAGGGACATTAAAAAAGTTTTGCAACCAGCCTATCCATTGTTGGAGAATAATACCTAAAAAAATCGCAGCTGGCAACATTGAACTTTTAACTGTCAATTAAACTTGCATAGTCACTGTCATACAGTCTGTTGAGTTCAGTCCTGTGTCAATAGCTGATGAATATTTCTAAAGAAAACTTTACATTCTACATTTCCACATGCTACAAGCAGGTGAAAGAGCGAGGACTCGGTAGCTGTTCATGGTGATCCAGTGTGTTCATTTGATATCATTGTAAGATGTATTCGATCATTTGAAGAAGGGCGAGAGACTTTGAAAGACAACCCTCGCTCTGGCCGGCCTCAGGAAGCTGTGAACGAGAGAACAATCCAAAGAGTGAGGAACTTGGTGCAGGAAAATCGACATATTACTGTTGAAATACTAAATATGGAAGTGTTGACAGCATTGACAGTATACTGCATGAACATTTAAAGTTGCGAAAATTTGTGCAAAACGTGTTCCAATGAAGAGAAGAAGAGGAGAAAGGAATGTGCAAGGAAACTGCTGAGCATGTTTTCACCAAATGTCCCAAACGTTTGACAGATATATGCACTGGTGATGAAAGTTGGTTTTATTTCTATACCTCCCCAAATAAAGCTCAGAACTGCGTGTGGGTAAATGAAAATGACCCAAGTCCAGTTGTTCTACACAAGATGTTCGTTCTCGGAAACGAATGTTAACTGTTTTCTTCAACTATGTGGTTGACTGTATGCCAGAAGGAATAACAATGCATGGAGAATACTATGACACTTATATTTTGTATTCTTTATTTGAAGAGCTGAGGCGGCGGCGTCCAAAGACAGGAACTTCAAGGCTGTTGCTTTTGCACGACAAAGCGTCTCCTCACAGAACAGCTGCCAATTCGAGCAAACAGGAAGTCGTCAAAGTCCAGTTGCTTGACCATCCACCCTACAGCCCTGACCTTGCACCGTGAGACTTCTGGTTGTTTCCTCAAGTGAAATCTTGCATTGCTGGAAAATCTTTTGAAGCATTGTGAGATTAAGTTTTCGAATTCAGTCCTTAGTTTGGACTTTTAAGGAGACACTTGCAAAACTTTTTGAATGCCCCTGGTACAGTTGTGTGAAATTACGACATACAGATAAACAATTCGTTCAAAATCGATGAATGAAATGACCGTGTCTTTCTCAGCAGAAGCAGCCATTTGGGGGGGGGGGGGGGGAGTAATTAGCGGCCGTAAAGAATTTTGCTATTTGTTCGTAGCATGTCCAGTTTCATCATCTTTAAAAGAAACTCCGCATTTTCCTGTAACACCGTGTTCAATTGCACGAAGCAGTCTTTGAACCCACCGTGCACAAACACCTCTCATATGCAACTTTTCAGTTACCAAGTGTGAATGACACCCAGTGAAATTCACAGAATTTCTGAAAGTGTTCCTAATATTATTCGATCATCCTCTTTCACAATGATGATTAGAGCACTAATTGAAATAATGGGTTCACCTTCCTTTAAAATTGATTGCCTGCTCTCTTTGAATTACGTGCGTACCTTGATGACAATGCAATAATAATTGTTCTTATAGTCCGAAAACAGGATGTAATTTATGAAGCTGAATCTGGAACCAAACTCCCCAGTACGTTATTGAACTCAATGTCTAAATCTTTCAAGACTCTGGTACAGGTTGTATACCATTTGCCGACATTTGCCAAATGCTCATCATCCTGGTAACTTCATTGTGAAGGGCACAGCGAAGACATATCAGCCTTCCCTAGCTGATGTTTCATCTCTATGACGACGACGTTCGGTTTGCCTTCCAAAGCTGTATTAATGTCGCCATGTATCCGGTTTACATCGAGACATATATTCATTTCTCAGTCTTGAACACCTGAGCCTGGCACACACCTTTAAACATAGAATTAAACATGGAATTAATTTTATTTAGAAATCTAGGAATACATAGGTTTTTTTAATCCTAATGTCTAAACAAAGCAGCAAAATATATATAATAAAAAATATTGAATAAAACGGTAGTTTAACACTTTAAAATATTTTAAACCCTGTAATGTAGTAATTACTTTTTCAAATATTCTCGCACGCCTAAATGATACAGTTTATTTATTGCAACGCTGGCTCGTAAACACATCTTCACTGTGTCTACAAGTTCATTTTTTTTCCTTCCTTCAAAAGCATTCTTTGCTTTGCTTTCGAGTTCTGAAATTGTTACCTGTCGTTGAGCACTACGTTGTTCTTCAGTTGTTTTAGTAAGTTTTCCTTTCTACTTGTTGAATGATTTTTATGTGTTTTTTTCCAATATATATTTTCTCCCATGACAATCTTTTATTACACGATTTGTACATGAAAAGATTTGAATCCCTGCTCAGTTGTAGGCTTTCCGCCTGTTTAATACTGATTTTGTCTGGACCGTCTTCATGCCCGCGCAGCGCATGGCAACGATAGAGAAACGAACAAGACAATTACTTTCAGTTCAGTTTAAATTTCTTCGGCAGCTACAGAGTAAACGGAAGTAAAGGATGCCCAAGCAAGAAAAATATAAAAGCTGACCAAAGGGCATATAGAATTAAAAAGAAATTCACGAACTTATAATTTCGCATTTATTCGCATGAACTCCTATGTTTTGTATTTTATCGCGAATTGTTTGCTGTAGGCAGAACTGAACATGTTTCAACATGCACATCTCTCACAGACGAGAACCGGAAGTGACAACTATGAAAATCGTAACACGCGTAAATTACTTACTAAGTTAATAAATATTGTAAAGTTATATTTTAATGCTAGAAATTATGCCTGTAAAAATTATGATCGTTTTATTGAATACTCCTAAGACCATGCCTCCAAACATGTACATTTCCCTTCCTACGTTAACAAAATGTGACATAATAGCTCACTTGTTTTTCTTCTTGTTTTAAGAAAATGGGACATATCATGACCTACTGTAACTGCATCTAACTGCTCATTTGTTTTTCTTCCTGTTTTAAGAAAATGCGACATATCATGGCCAACTGTAACTGCACCTAATAGCTCCATTTGTTTTTCTTCCTGTTTTAAGAAAATGCGACATATCATGGCCAACTGTAACTGCACCTAACAGCTCATTTGTTTTTCTTCCTGTTTTAAGAAAATGCGACATATCGTGGCCTGCTGTAACTGCACCTAATAGCTCATTTGTTTTTCTTCTTGTTTTAAGAGAATGTGACATATCATGGCCTACTGTAACTGCACCTAACAGCTCATTTGTTTTTCTTCCTGTTTTAAGAAAATGCGACATATCGTGGCCTGCTGTAACTGCACCTAACAGCTCATTTGTTTTTATTCTAGTTTTAAGAGAATGCGACATATCATGGCCTACTGTAAATGCACCTAACAGCTCATTTGTTTTTCTTCCTGTTTTAAGAAAATGCGACATATCGTGGCCAACTGTAACTGCACCTAACAGCTCATTTGTTTTTCTTCCTGTTTTAAGAAAATGCGACATATCGTGGCCTGCTGTAACTGCACCTAACAGCTCATTTGTTTTTATTCTAGTTTTAAGAGAATGCGACATATCATGGCCTACTGTAAATGCACCTAACAGCTCATTTGTTTTTCTTCCTGTTTTAAGAAAATGCGACATATCGTGGCCAACTGTAACTGCACCTAACAGCTCATTTGTTTTTCTTCCTGTTTTAAGAAAATGCGATATATCGTGGCCTGCTGTAACTGCACCTAACAGCTCATTTGTTTTTCTTCATGTTTTAAGAGAATGTGACATATCATGGCCTACTGTAACTGCACCTAACAGCTCATTTGTTTTTCTTCCTGTTTTAAGAAAATGCGACATATCGTGGCCTGCTGTAACTGCACCTAATAGCTCATTTGTTTTTATTCTAGTTTTAAGAGAATGTGACATATCATGGCCTACTGTAACTGCACCTAACAGCTCATTTGATTTTCTTCCTGTTTTAAGAAAATGCGATATATCGTGGCCTGCTGTAACTGCACCTAACAGCTCATTTGTTTTTCTTCATGTTTTAAGAGAATGTGACATATCATGGCCTACTGTAACTGCACCTAACAGCTCATTTGTTTTTCTTCCTGTTTTAAGAAAATGCGACATATCGTGGCCTGCTGTAACTGCACCTAATAGCTCATTTGTTTTTATTCTAGTTTTAAGAGAATGTGACATATCATGGCCTACTGTAACTGCACCTAACAGCTCATTTGTTTTTCTTCCTGTTTTAAGAAAATGCGACATATCGTGGCCTGCTGTAACTGCACCGAACTGCATTATAAAACTGCGATATATTATAAACTGCTGTGAACTTCGTTGACACCCGTACATCACATTAAAAATATTCACAGCAAGCCAGCGCCCCAGCTCGCCGGGATATTTCTGAATGATACTTCCTTTGGGTGATGAAGTAAAAAGCCGATCTGATACCGCTTGTCGTGGCCAGGAACATTTAAAAGGCGTAGAATAGCGAACGGCAGGGCGTATTCTGCCCCCTGTCGGCCAGCAACAATAACTCGACGTTATTGATGTATCGGTAACATATAACCTGTATCCTGTGACATTATTCATCTGTCGAATGTAAATGTTGCATGACTCTGCCTTCTGCTCGGCTGGAAGATCTGGATAGAATCGACTTTCTTACAATTTTTATACATAGACCGTATCGAAGACTGAATACTGGCCAAGTTGCGTGAGAATTAATTGCTCTGTAAATATATTTTTAATAAAATGTATTGACTCACCTAAAGATCTTCCTGTAGGCCTAATTGTTAGTACCTCTGTTATTTATTCTTTTTTATGCTGTAACATGAAAGAGACTCTAATCGCTTCAGTGGAAGTAGAACGTTCTTTTTCCGTAATGAAAAATGTACTCTCTAACAAGCGGCTGACTATGACAGTTGATACCTTCAAAAAACATCTTTTTGTTGCTTGTAACCAAGAAAAGTAAGCTTAAATACTTTCATTGTGTGATAAAGAAATTATTAAGTATCTTAAACATCTATTTTGGTTAATAATGAGTATATTACTGAATGTTTTCAGTATTATAAATGCGTTTTTGCAGGTGTATTTTAACCAAAATCAATATCTGAACCTCCAGGCTCTACTGATCATTAAATGAGGTTATACTATTGCAAGTAATTATTGCATATAAATTTACAATAGTTGACAACGGCTGATAACCCAATTTAACTGTCTGCGGCTGTCCCGGATTAATTTTAACTCCATATTTATGCATTATATTCATGAAAGCAGGGCAGCGTTGAGTCTTGCTAGAGCTATGTCAATAAACGATGAATATACATCTGTAGATCGTCAGTGTAAAGATGATGTCTATAGTGTTTTAGTACACCTGAAATAGGACTCCCCAAACCGAACTGTGTGGGAAGAAATGCATTATAAAAGCTGAACCATACTGTAATAAATTTAATGTTGTAAAATTGACTATTAACGGTCTATTCGATGGAATCAAAAGTTTTATTAATATTGTTTGTCAGTTATTTCTCGTACAAGAGCGGATTAATAAGTCTGGGCAAAAACATTGTTTTTAATAAAAACAAAAATGGATATCTAAACATAATCTCCCTTTAGCTCAATACATTTGGTTTAGCGAGATTTCAATTTTTTTATTCCCTCAAAAAGAAATCTTTCGGGCTCTGTGCATAATACTTGTTTACAGCAGATGACCTCTTCATTCGACAAATATTCCTCTTCCCCAAACCAAATTTTGAGGTTAGGAAAGAGAAAAACGTCACATGGGGTCAAATCTGGGGAATATGATGGGAGGAGAATTATTTCGAATCCCAGTTCGGACACTTTTGACATCGGAACTACCGATTTGTGAGCAAACGCATTGTCCTGATAGATTTTGCTCTCCAATCTTGGTCGCTTCTGCGTCAACTCACTATGCAAACTGTTCATTATCGTTACGTAATAACAGTCAATCATTGTTTTACCCTTTTGCAAATAGTCAATCATGGTGATGTCCTGTAAGTCCTAATAAAAGATTGCCACTACTTTTACAGCCGACAAAACGGTTTTAGCTATTTTAAGTATACTTTCACCTTTGCCAACACTATCTTGAGTGCCGTTTTGTCCCCAGGTTTCCTCTACAGTAACAATACGACGTTAAAAGTTATGCTGCAACTTTTTCAAACATGATTTAGAAATGTATTTGGTCTGTCTGGAGTCTCTACTGTAACTTGCCCTTACACGGAGCACTGAAATCAGTGTAACTGCTGCTAGCTGCTGCAAGTTCCGATCGACAGCGGAGAGAGACGAATTACTGTTGTTGTTTTTTTAATAGTATTTTAATGCCCGGTTTAACTACTGAGGCACCACAGGCGGTGGACACTGATGATACTTGAGATGAAATGATATATATAGAAAGGATTTTATTTTTAAAGGAAGGAAATGTTCCCAGTCTAAATTTAGGGTACCTCCCCGGCATTTGCCATTTATAAGGACCGAGGAAAACCTGGAAAAAAAATTCAATCAGGAAGGACGGTCCTGGCGGGATTCGAACCCTAGACCTGCTGTTCACGAGTCCGCGCCTTAACGACCTCGGCTACCCTTTGCTGTATTCGAGCTACTTTTGTTGATTTCTTTTATTTAAGGACGGTCTTTAATATCTCAGGTCATCAGCGTCCCATTCAATTCAGGGCGTGAAATGGCCGATGAATTTTGCTCAGAGGTGTCTTCTTTCAGGCTTGAGGTTCTTTATCGTGCCGTAAATGTACGACATGGGACCCACGGCTTTACTTCCCTTCCGAAGGAGGCCATACCAGGAGGAGTTTTACGTCCGAAAAAATTCATTGATCCTGGCCGGGTTTAAACCCGCGATCTTGGGTTTGGAAGATTAGTATGGTTACCACTACACGACCAGAACCGACCCCCGAACTACTGTGACAGTGTAAATGCTACATGTATTATTTTTTGTTAAACATCCCTGCGTTGTCTTCCGTAACTTTTAAATATAAATTGATAGGGGATTGTTAGGCGGGTAAAATATTGTAACGGTGGCAAATCTGTTCTTATTGGAATTCGCAATTTATATACATATATACACACAAACACAGATACATACATACACACGCGCGCACGCTATTCTGGGGTAAATCCTTGCAGCCTGTGTGTTACTATTCGCATGAAAGCCATATTATGTAGCTATCCTGTCACTACTTCGGCTTTCTCCGCCGTCGCTCGGGACTTGCAACAGCAAGCAGCAAGAGTTGCAGTTGATTTCCGTGCTCCGTGTAAAGATAAATTCTACCATAGAGCTCCACAAACAGAGCAGCTGTTTTCTGATTGGCTGGTTTTAAGTTTAAGTTTACGTGACGCAGAACCTTGGACCTTATAAGCGTTTGAGTTTAAGTTCTAATTGTTTACGTGATTCATTGTGAATGGTTCCATTACAAAACATATCATTTAGCTTTTGCATTTTAAGTTTACTTTACGTTTTATTTTGATTGTGAATTGGGCCTTATAGTACGATTCTTTTGAAATGGTACACAGGACACTGATCGATCTGTAACAAGTGTTTTAACTTAAGGGAGTAGCGTACAGAATCGGAAATAGTGAAATACGTATGTGCAAACAGATTCTTGTAGAGAAGTGATTAGGCGATTAGCAAGAGAAGGTATACTAGGCAAACAAAACTGTTTACCACTTTGTTAAAAAGTAACGAGAAATAGGATCTCTCAATGACAAGAAACCTCTTTGTTCTTACTGAAGAAAAGTTACATGAAATACAGGAATTTCCTATGTAGATACTGGCAATTTGTTGCCGCTGAGGGGCACCATTTTCAATATCTCTTGTAAAACCGGCTATTACCACTTTTAATACAGTATCATTTTATGCTTTCAATAAAAATATTAATATTAAAGTAAATATACTTAATTTATGCCCGAGCTAAGGCGACCCGTAACTTAAATAACTTCACTGTACGAACAGTTGATGAAAATGCAATAATTTGTTATGCATATGTTTTAAACGTAATAAACAAACCATCTGAACGGTACTATCAAATGCCCTTCTTTATTTTTTGTTCTCTCTCTTTACAGGACATTTTAAGTAAAATAAAAACGTTGCTTGTGGATGAAAAACAACATATAAGATTTGGAGATTGGAACGCCAATGACGTAAGTACCTGCTTGGTAACAGCCTTGCATTCAAACTGAATGGTTCTGTTTACGATGAATTTGTAAAACCCATCACTTCCTTTTTTCAGATCGAAGTATTAAACAAGCACTTGTTTATTACATCGAAACCTGTAATCTACTTGGTAAATCTATCAGAGAAAGATTACATCAAAAAGAAAAATAAATGGTGAGTTTTATTTATTTCGTAACTAAATAATACGTAAATGCGTGCCTTCCATTTACTTTGCAACCTTGTCAGTACAGAGTTTTTTGTCGACAGTATGTGACTGCATGGCTGGCGCCTATAGGTGTTGGATCAGAGATTTGCTATATAACAAGAAAAAAAAAGTTTTAAGTTAGTGAAACACAACTACTGTGTAGCACAGACCTCTTGACATTTGAGGCGTGTTCACTTTTACAGTACTAGCGTAATGTACCGACACAACAGGTCTTTCCAAAATCATTGTCTGTGGTTTCAAAACGTTACTGCACATAGTACGAGAACCATTCAAATACAAAGCCGAGTCGGTCCTGGTGGTGTAGTGGTAACCATATTTGCCTCCTCGCGGGTTCAAACCCTGCCAGGGTCGATGGATTTTTTTGGGCGTAAAATCCAAAGTATGGCTTCCTTCGGAAGGGAAGTAAAGACTGGGTCCCATGTCGTACATTTACGGCACGATAAAGAACCTCAAGCCTGAAAGAAGAGGCCTCTGAGCAAAATTTGTCGGTAGTTTCACGCCCTGAATAGAATGGGACGCTGATGACCTGAGATGTTAAAGAGCGTCCGTAAATAAGCCAAATCAAAAAAAATAAAGAAATTAACCGGATTTTTTAAAAATAAATTCATTACTATTTATACAATTACTTTTCTGCACAGTTGCCTTCAACAGAAATGTATTTTATTCCCTCATCAAAGAAAGAAGATGAGCTCATCAACAGCTATTTGCGCACAAACTGCTCAACCTTTGCGTCGTTTTCCCACCCAGTGCCTCCTTTCGGGACTGTAAGGAGGGCATTCTAGGGGTGTCCAGTGAATATTCGTAGTTAATCCCGGCTTATGGGTGTTGTATATGCCTTTGCGTTGTCAAGTACAAGCAGGACATCACGAATGTGTTGTCGACGTATTTTGCGATATGCGACACCTTCGTCGTTCTACAGTTTGCAGTCATACGCCGCATTCACAGTCCTTCGTTCGTGAAGAAAATCAGTAAGAAAACGACTTTGGAGTTCCAAAACGTCGTCACAAGAACTTCTGTGATTGAGAGGTGAGTTTTGGCCTTGATCGGATCACCCTCTCCTCTTCGTACTCGTTCTTTTGTTTTCTTGTGTAGTGGCGTCTCAGCGCGGGGCACAGTTAGGGTCAAAACCTGCTCACCTTCTCAAACCGATCCAGCTGATGTCCTTTGGAACATTTGATGAAGACCCTCCTCGCCAACACTTTTCCAAATCCTTGTTCTTCTTGTGCACTTCCACAACTTATGCCCCTTCTGAAGCGGTTTCGAGCACATTTAGATCTCAACTCCTTCCACAAGGTCACAAACGGCCTGAATGTTGTGCTGAGTGACGCTCGTCTATGGCTTTCATTTTCCACTGCAACGCGACCGCTGAGGAGCTTCTTATGCCGGTCAAACACTTGGGTTAGTAGTCGCTTCTCCAAACTGTGCCCGCAGTCTGAAGAAATCTTGATCGATTTGACTTCTCCTTTATTGTTGAGGGACGCTGTTTAACATCTCAGGTCTTTAGCGTCCCATTCAATTCAGGACGTGAAACGGACGATAAATTTTGCTCAGAGGCCTCTTCTTTCAGGCTTGAGGTTCTTTATCGTGTCGTAAATGTACGACACGGGACACACGGCTTTACTTCCCTTCCGAAGGAAGCCATACTTTGGATTTTTAAGCCCCGATCCTGGCCGGGATTGAACCCGCGATTGAACATGGCGCTACTTGCGGTAGAAAGACCAATGCGGAAGTGTTAGATTGCTGCATCTAAATTCCACTGTGGGCCTGCCCCTCTCGTAACTCTTCTGTTCCAACGAACAAAAAGCCCGGTTAAATTGTTCAATTGAGATTGGAACATGAATATTGTTTTATTGCATAATAAAGCCCATTTTTACGTGAATAAAATATATTAAAGATGTCATTTTTAATAACACTATAAATTCCAGAATTTAACATTAACAGAACAATACCATTAGAAATAAGCAAAAGTTTCAACTCACAATCAGAATATGATGAAATTAACAGTAACATTTTAGAAGCATGCCACTCAGTTGTCCATATAACGAATCACCTTCATTTTAGCATTTTTGCAGATAGGTTGTTAAACAGCTGTGTAAGAAATGAGTGGCCTTTGAGTTAACAATGGGCCAAAAACGCTTTCGCAATATTGTTTAAACTTATTTAAACGCAATTCCAGTGAGTTTCTCCCACGTTTTATGTCAGTAGGTGAAACATGGATTCACTACACGTCAGAGACGAAGGAACAGTCTAAACAGTGGGTGACAACAAGTGAAAATGCATCAAAGAAAACAAAAACGATTTCATTTGCAGGAAAAGCCATGTCTACAGTTTTCTGGGATTCTCATGGTATGGTGCTCGTAGACTATCTCTAGAAGTATCTCACCGGGGAGTATTACGCTTCACTACTGGACCAACTGAAGGCTGCTATTCAAACTGAATGTACATAACTTGCGGAAAAGAAATTTCTCTTTCATCACGATAGTGCGCCTTCACACACGTCTGGGATTGTTGCTGCAAAACTGCATGACCTTCGCTTCCAAGTGCTTCCACATCCGCCATATTCGCCGGATTTAACTTCCAGAGATTATTTTTCTGAAAAAAATCGCTGGGCGAACGAAGATTCACAAGTGTTGAGGTAGAACCTGAAACAGACGCTTATTTTACTGAAAGTGTTAAAAAGTTGAAAAGCCTTTGGATTGAATGTACTGATTACAAGGTAACTTAAGTTGAAAAATGAACAAAAACATTTCTCTTAAATCTTTTGTTTTCTTGGTCAATCCGAAAAATTTTTGACCCCCCTTCGTAATTTACGGCGGTTTAAGCACAGTATTATTGAGTTTTTAGTGGCCAGGTATAGTTTCACTTAGTACAGTTTGTTTCTAAATTAATGGAAGAATAATAAATGTACAGGTAATTAGGCAAGATGGGCTAAAATACATATAGTTCACACTTCACTCCGTGCAATCGCTTGCGTTTTTATTTAAATACTATTTTAAATTCACAATGCGTGTTTTTATTCAATGCACTGCTTCCTCGAGCGTTGACAAGCACATGGAAGGCACTGCATATTAAATAAACCTCATATTTTGTGTTTTATTTCCCTCTAATAAGCATAAAGGAATTCATTTCTGCGACTGAATTTCACTTCCCGGAAAGCATGGTTGATGAATTGGTGGTAGAGAGCATTTGAATGTTATTCACATCATATTCTATACGAGAGTCACTACGAAAATACATTCCATGTGAGAGTAAACAACCTTTTCCGTGCACAGTCGGCCAGTCGTTATGATGGAGCTGGATAGAGAGTGTTTTCGTGGTATGATTCTTTATGATTTCAAGAGTAGTTTAAATGACTCCAAAAGCCTTAAATACTTGCAGCAGACTTTTTGGGACCTTACTGTATCTCGGGTAACATTTTTCTTCCGATTTACGGAATTTAAAAGCAGCCGAACTTCAATTCAAGAGGAGGAGAGAAGTGAGCCTGCGGTAACGGCAGTGATTGCGGAGAACGTTGTCGTGGTGGAAAAATGTACGCAAAAACAAACGCGAGGCAGCCTTCCAAATTGGGTCGCCAGCAGTAACAAAAATTCTGCTCGATCATCTTCGTGTCAGGAAGGTTTCCTCCCGTTGAGTGCCCAATAGAGGCACAAAAGCGCACCCGCATCGAAGAAATGCTGTAGAGATTCAAAGGGGGAACTCAAGACGTGTTTCTGATGTCATCACAGGTGATGAAACATGGGTTTACCAATTTGAACCGTAGCCCAAACAACAGGCGGCAGTTTGAATCTTTCCAGATGACGATCTATCAACGAAAGCAATAAGTGACCGAAGTGTTGGGAAGAAAATGTTGGTCACAATTCCACACCACAATCTGCCTGTCGGAAGTTTTCGACAAGCTCCGAGAACGTCGTCAAGGACAGGAGTGAGCGGAATCCTGCTTCACCACGACAACGCCTCCACACACACGGCTAACATCACCATCCATTTCTTGAGTACACAGAGGTCAAACTCATGGCTCATTCTCCGTACAGTCCTAACCTGGCTCCATGCGATATTTTCTCTTCCCAGTGGTAAAAAATATTACAGCAGTCGGAGGGAATCTACTCACTCCCAATTTGACGTGTCTCAAAACTTTCGTAGTGGCCCTCATAGATAAGGCCGAATTATTAACAATAATTTTAGAAAATAACTAAATAAAAACCTTGATTTAATTGATAACAGTTGGAAATGTGACTCGTACCCAGGAGTCTGTTTCAGGTTGGTGAAGATCAAGGAATGGATAGACAAACATGATCCAGGGGCTATCATTATCCCTTTCTCTGGAGGCTTCGAGTCCAAAATTGCAGACATGGACGAAACTGAAAAGAAGGCCTATATGGAGGAACACAAGACCACAAGGTAAGTACGTTTATGTTAGTGGGAGTATGTTGGCAATGATCCATGAGTAAATGCATGATGCATTGGGAATATCGCTTGACAAAGTGTATACGCCTCAATGGAAACTTTGTCGGTATTAGAATTTTTCAAAAATATGTTTAACCTGTTTTATTTAATCAAACATTTTCAAGGACAATTGTCACATAGACCTTGAGAAGATGCAAACCCAGAATTCATTTGACATTTTTTACAAAGTTAAAGATTTGTCATACTTTTATAGGCAAATCACATCAAACAATAAATGTTGGATGGTGGCCTTCTTTTAATTGAAAGCTTCCGGACCTGAGTAATCGTTTAGAACAATGCGGATATATAAATATAGACTAAAGTTACTTTAGCTATGGACTGGCAGAGCGCGGATGCTATTCGTGAAAGGCATATAAGGCATATGTAGGTAGCAACTTGTAGTTTAAGGGAGATTTTGTAAGAAAGCACTTGTGTGTTTGTGCGTACTTGGTGCTTTCGTTGTGTATAAGTAACTTTTTTTTTTATTTGCAAAATAAAAGTTTATTTCTCAACACAATCTCTTTTGAACTCAAATCTGGTGCAGCAAGATCTTTTTTTAAATCTTGATCGCTTCTGCTTCAACTCTGATTGCGTAATAACAGCCCATCACTGTTTTGCCCTTTTTCAAATAGTCAATCATGATAAAATGTTTAACTATTTGGAAAAGGGCAAAACAGTAGATTTCTATTTAATATATTTCCAAGTAATGTGTAGTATGATGTTCTATAAACAGATGTGACTCATATACATTATGATAGCGTTACTACGTGACAGGTAAATCAGCAATGAACAAATGAAACCAATATTATCGTATGATGTTCTGTAAAGAGATGTGACTCATTTACATTATGCTAGTGTTGCTACAACAAAATGGAACCAAGATTATCGTATGAACAGCGGAAAGCAATTTTGAAGTGGTATTGGAAAACCGAGAATGTTGTTGAAGTTCAAATACAATGGAGACGTGTGTACAGAACAGAACGCCAACGCGAGTAACAATTGCACGCATTCGAGACAAATTTGAGACTCGTGGTACCGTATGCGATGTTCACAAGGGCAGATCTGGGAGACCTCGCACAGCAACAAGCCCCGCGCATTGGAACTAAGGCACTGGATAGGACGAAGAGGTCCGATTGAGTTTCCACCGCGTTCTCCGGATCTAACTCCGTTCGACTTCTATCTATGGGGAACTCTTAAGGATGTTGTACACCGTAGAAAACCAGCTACACTGACAGCACTTCGGGAAGAAATTGAAACGACATGTCCTGCAATCGCTGAGGACACTTTCGCAAACGTTGCTCAGTCAGTAGTTCAACGTACTCAGAAGTGTATCGACGTCGATGATGGGCATTTTGAGCAACTGTTGTAACTGTAAAAGTCTAAGATGATTAGTGCTCATATTTTCTGTTTGTGTGAATTCAGTTTTGTTATGTTAGCCGTTTTTTCTTTGTTTGGAGTGTGTATACATTTCAGCTCCCTGTATGTATATATTGATAATACCAGCTGCACAGCACCCACAATTTACTTTAACATAGCACAAGGCAGAAAGTGGAATTGCCAACATAAAATTTAAAACATCCCTAAATGTCTCTAAGATATATCCGTTTGCCCCATCCTTAACCTAATCTTTTTCATTCCGGTTAGCTATGGGTAGGTTAGGGCATGTTTTGTAAACTTGTTTTGAGAAATTATATATTAGTTGTAGTAATCTCCATATTTTATCAGTGTTTATCACAAGATTTTGTATAATGCAAACCGCGTTTTTTCACGTTTATTTCACTTCCCTTAAGTTATGCTGGGCAAGGAAACACCTCTCAAACGTTGATGGACAAAGACCCCGGCTCCTGTACTCAGGTAGGAGCCAGCAAATGGGCAAGTTCGCGGAAGGTAGGGGATAGACGCACTTTGACAGTCAGGCGCCGGCCATTAAAACAATGCCATTATGTTTCTCCATTTCATCTGGCAAAGTATATAGAAGGCCTAGAATTACTGGCGTCTGAGGTCCTTGGGAATATAAGAGACTAAACCAATCGTATCTAACTACGGTTTATTGTTATGGGCGGGTATTAACAACTGGTTTTGAAAATATAAAAATTCGAAAAAGGAATGGGTGGGAAAATACACTTGTAAACATAAAGGGCTGATTTAGCAAGCGGGTTGACTCTCGGGTAAATGTTGAGATGCCACAGGTTTGATTCCCAATGCCGGACAACCTTAAACGACAGACATAATACCGAATTCTTCCTTACCGGTTCCTTAAAGCATCTTTATTAATAAAGGCGGTCCTGGTAGTCTTGTGGTAACCTTCATGCCTCGTAGACCCAAGATCGCGGGTTGAATCTCGGCTGGGGTCAATGGATTTTTTTTTTTCGGGCGTAAAAATCTAAAGTATGACTTCCATCGGAAGGGAAGTAAAGTCGTGGGTTGCGTTTCGTAGATTTACGGCACGTAAAAGAACCTCAAGTCTCTAAACCTTTTACTCCCTGTATTGTCTAACCTGATGTCATGAGATGTTAAAGAACGCCCATAAAACAAATCAATAAAAAATGACACACTAATGCCATCTATTAGAGAGACAGAGAAGTTCAATAACATTATCTTAAATTGCAATCTTTCTTTTTTTTACTTTCCGATGCTGAAGGGACGTAAAGCCGTTGTTCCCGTGTTGTAAATTTACGGCACGTAAAACAACTTCAAGCCTGACTTGCGCCGTTTCATGCCCTGTATTATGACAGCCAAAAAACATTATGCTTTTATATTTAAAGCAGTTTCAACAATTACTATGAAGGCTCAAACTTCATTCGAAATTTTTGAGCGGTTTTCAGAGCAGTTTCTGCAACAAGTGGTTGATCTATTGAATCTGTTAAATTTAGAAGTAAATAAAATTATGTTTTATACAGAGTTTGTGTTGTTTTCAGTGCACTGGACAAGATCATCGTGCAAGGTTACAAGGCTCTTCAGCTGCAGTACTTCTTTACTTCTGGTCCAGACGAGGTCAAAGCCTGGACTATTCAGGTAAAGTTAGCCACAAGCCTTTCTTGTAGAACAGTCGCACCTTTATAAGTTTCTTTTACGTAACAAAATCTGCTTTAAAAGTGTAACAACAAAATATAGCTGGACTTTTAGGGTAACACATGACGACCAGTGGTCTTAAGCAAGACCATTGCAACCTCAGCATCTGTTGTACCTCACGTCGTAATGTCTGCAATAGTAGCCCAAAGAATTTCCAGACTCTTTTTGTTCGTGTCAGTGGCTGATTTTCGCCCAACTCAACTCGTGCCGTTAAGCAGTTTTGGGCAGTTTGCCTGTGAAAATTCTCCAAAAAAAATTCCAAGTACCGTCCGATCAAAATTGTTTTCCCCCGGAGTGTTTTGCCTTTGGGCGAGCCAGTAAGCTGGCTAGCCGGTTCTCAGTGGTCAACGGGAGGATAAAACAAAACAAACTAACCATACAACACATAAACCAATTTAAGAGGCTCATTACTGATCAAATTATCAAATGAGGCGTTGAAACTGTCCGCCCTCATTCTCCACACATTTATTTTGGAAATTATTCATCTCTCGTAGTAATTCATTTCGGACAATTTCGTGACGAATATTATCTTTGAGTTCTTGCATGGTGTGTGGGTTCGTCCTGTACACGACATTTTCTAATTACCCCAGAGATAATTACAGGCTGTTAAATCGGGGACCGAGAGGGCTACAAATCCCTACTAACAACTCTGTCTTGTGGAAACACATTGTGAATTGCTGTTATGGAATTATTCGCAATGTGAGCAGTAGCAGAGTCCTGTTGAAAAAATGCATGATCACGCTCCCTGTCGGTTAATTCTCTGAAAAAAGCGGTTAGTATGATATTCACATAAGTAACAGAATCAACTGTATGCTCCTATGATTCTTTCATCACTCAGTTGACATATGAATCGTACATAAAGACACGTGTCGTTGTAAACACATGAGGCATACTGCACATGTCGAATTAAAAAACGAATAACACAACACACACCCGGGAACAGCTGCGCTACGAGTGCGACAATTGGCAAAGTCAATAAGTAAGCAAGTAGGCTTGCTACCCCCTCAACGGCGTGGCTAGCTCATAGGAAATACCCTGCGCCGAAGAGGAATGCATCACTAATCGCACGGTATTAGGTTGCAATTATATGGAACCAAACAAGCATCGACCACTCAGGCGGCTTTTTCGTGTTCGTCACCGTTCAGTGTCAATAATACACTTGAAAATAAAATCTTCCGCAATATTTATTACGTAAGTTATAAATTGACTTGGGTTACTACATGTTTGATTGAGGCATCTGAAACTATTGCCACAGTTGCATTAGTCCAGTGGTAACTGATGATATTCGAATTTGTATTTACAATAGCGAAACAGCAGTTCCGAGATGGCGGAGCCTCTAAGAGAGTGTACAACTCTCGAGCGGTGCTTAGTTGTGCGATTTTTGTGGGGGCAAAAGATATGGAGTCAAATAATATTTAAAAGATGTTTACAATTGGGTGTAAAAGTTCTCTGAAGGGCGGAAACGGGTCGAAGACGAACACTTTGTAGGTCAGACAGCGGAGGTTGCCATAGAGACGAAATTGCAAGCTTAATCCGAGCAGACAGAAGGTAACTACAGACACTATAGACGCTGCTAAGGGTAGTTCAACGACATGGTTTGACAGGTTAGGTTTTCACAATGGGTATCGCGAATGCTGACACCACAACACAAAACGCAAAGAATGGATCTGATATTGCAGCATCTGAGTCCCTTCCATCCTGAATTGTCACAGGTGATCTTGGGTTCACCACAAAAACTCGAGACAAACAGTGCGTCAATGCTGTGGAAACTTCTTGCGATGAAAATAAAAGAAAAGTAAAGTGACACCATCTGCCGGGAAAGTGATCTCACTCACACTCTCACGAAGTCATTCCAGCCTCAAGGTCAAGGCGCTAATGCTGACTTCTATTGTAACATCGTCAGGACGCCTCACAAAGGAGTTCAGCTGTTACATGACCACGTATGCCCTCATACTGCTAACAAAACAAATGAGACGATGCGAAATTTCAAGTGGGTAGACCTAGAACATCCTCCGTGTATATTTTTAACTTCCGTCCGTTTTAAATACTGAGGTATCACAGGTGGTGGACACTGATTTTGTTGATTTGTTTATTTACGGACGCTCTTTAACATCTCAAGTCATCAGCGTCTCATTCAATTCAGGACGTGAAACGGCCGACAAATTTTGCTCAGAGGTCTCTTCTTTCAGGCTTGAGGTTCTTTTACGTGACGTTAATGTACGGCACGAGACCCACGGCTTTACTTCCTTTCCGAAGTAAGCCATACTTAGGATTTTTACGCCCGAAAATATCCATCGAACCTGTCACCAGATATGGTTACTACTGGACCACCAGGACCAGTGGTCCGACATTGTGGACACTGAGATGAAATGATAAACTGGTAAAATATTTTAGGAAGGATTCCAGGCCTATGTTTAGGACACTTCCCCGACATTTGTCATCAGTAAGGATTGGGGAAAACTTGGGGGAAAAAAAAAAAAAAAAAACTCTCAGAGAGAACGTCCCGGTGGGAATCGAACCCCAGACCTACCGCTCACAAGTCCGCGCCTTAACGACCTCGGCCACCCGTGGCGGTATCTTCTTATAGCCCCGACCTTGCTCCAAAAGATTTCCATTTGTTTGACCGTGTTAAACTTCATCTTTCAGGTGAAAGTTTTCCCGACGATGAAGAAAGGGAAATCACGTGGTTCCGACAACAGCCCAAAGAATTTTATGCTGCTGGACTATGGCATGATGGACGCTAAAGGAATTTTACTAATTAATATCTTCACAATTTTGTCAGTCCTGGTGGTGTAGTGGTTACCATACTTGCCTCCTAAACCCAAGATCGCGGGTTCAAACCCGGCCAGGACCGATGGGTTTTTTCGGGCGTAAAAATTCTAAGTATGGCTTCCTTCGGAAGGGAAGTAAAGCATGGGTCCCGTGTCGTACATTTGCGGCACGAAAAAGAATCTCAAGCCTGAAAGAGAGGCTTCTGAGCAAAATTTGTCGGCCGTTTCACGCCCTGAGTTGAATGGGACGCTGATGACCTGAGCTGTTAAAGAGCGTCCGTAAATAAATAAGTCAAAAAGGGGGGGGAGGGTATAAAACCGGATAGTATTGTTTCAGTCTTTCAAAATTCGCGAGAAAATACTCAATTTTTAATCGAGACAATGCACTTTCCTACAGTTTTATTATATATATAGAAAGGATGAATTATTGGAGCATCCACCGTACAACCCAGATTTGGCTCCTGACGTCCATTTATTTCCAGAGCTGTTTCTTCCTTGATTGTCAGCTTTTGGAGACCTTGCAGAAAGCCACTTTAGAGTTGGAATTATGGTATTGCCGGAATAAATATATTGAACGTGAAAAATAAAAATAATGATGTCCCTTCATTGTTGGACCGAGAATTTTTCAGGTCGTCCTTGTGTGTAGAAAGTTTTTTTTTTCCCCCCTTTCTTTTACGATTCCTTGACAATTTTGTAATACAGTACAAAATGTACTTTTGCTTTCCTTAGCGCTATTCTGCAAAAATAAGTCGTGTCAAAAGCATTTATCGCCAGTTTTTACGGTTGTGATCATTTTCTTAGATGACCCGATCGCCATGACCTAGTTCAGTTCCACAAGGGAGCCGATACCGGCCCGAGGAATGCAGGGTAGGATAATGGTGGTTATTACGAGTATATTATAGCATCATTTTGGAATAGGAACAAAAGAACGGCAAAGGGCGCGTGCAATTTCACCAACCATCATCAGAAATCTTCTTTTCCAAATTAAAAGTGGTCTCATTTTAGTTTTTTCTTCTTTGGAACGGAAAAGGCCTGGTGCATGAAGCAGGCACGTCCTCTGCAGGGACCATTTTCATGCAAATGATAGAGTAAGGTCTGGGGAGACCAATTTCGATTCCGTCGGTAACGGGCTCGAGGAAAAAGCCAACTGCGGGCTCTAATTTTCCTCCCTCTAATCCGCCCACAATTTGAATGTACGCCGCAACAGCAAGGAGACAGCTAGAGGAGGAAAAAATAATAAAAAAAAATTTAAAAATGGATGTATAGAGTTGGAGGAACTGGGTCCTTTTGTACACAATTTAAATGTATGTATGAAGAAACGGGCTGTATGGTGAATGTCTTAGCTCGAGGCGATGTTCGCTTGTTGAATAGACGGCTGATGAGCGTGTCTCGTGTAATGGCGCACCGTCTGGTTTTTAACGCTTTGCATTTGTTTGCCGAAGCGTGAAAATTGTTAACGGGTGGGAACAGCGTGCGAAAATCTCATAGTGGGAATGTTTTAACTCCTTGCAAGGAATCTAGCCTTAGGGTAGGGTAGTTAAGTTAGCTGCAATGGCTATATTGTCGCTCAGGCAGTTAAACACTTGCAGCTGGGAAGTTTGATTAGGAAAATTAAACTTTTTAAAAGCTACGAAAATAAAGAAACACAAAAAGTATGTTTACATGGGTCACCTTTTAAGTTACAAACAACCACTATTGAGATCTGTCATTACCTGTTTCCGAAACAGTTGACATTTGTTATTGTAAAAACAGTTGCAGCTTAGAAATGGACTGAGTAGTTTGTTTACAGTGAATCCAATTTTGCGGAGGGAAAAAAATTGCAATTTCACGTGGTTTTCGTTGCATGATTTTTTACGATTTTAGTAAAGGTCTAACTCAATAGCAATGCACAGAATCGCTTCGTTCAACTTTTGGTAATGAAGCACCACCAGAAAAGACTTAACAATTGATTTGTGCAATTCCATATTGGTCTTGCGTCCGTCAGTGATGAATTTCGTGAAGATCAACCAAAATCGGTCGTTATTCCATCGACGCCGATGGTGGATATTTTGAGCAACTGTTGTAACTGTAAAAGTCTAAGATGATTAGTGCTCATCATTTTCTGTTTGTGTTAATTGAGTTTTGTTATGTTAACACAGTGTTTTCTTTACTTGAAGTGTGTATACATTTTTGGCACCTATATATCGGTTGGCACTACATCTTTTATACGAATGTTTTATCACCCCACGACATGTGACGATATCATTTTTTTTTTTTTTTTTTTCAGAAAACACTTCACTTGTTTAGTTCTCGACCATAGCAACAACACAAATGAAACGCATGTTTTAAATTTTAAAGCACCATCTGAACATTGTCATTTGATGATGATAGATGATTTTTCCTTCACGGAACCTCCCCACTCGTTAAGGCATGCTGGGACTGCCTGCCTTCATTTTCCGTACATTTCTGACATCGACTTCTGAAATAAACCATTACCCTCTGCAATTCCCTCTGAGAATTCTTCTTGTTATTTTTCGGTTCATCTTATGTGTGTGGATTTCTCTGTTACACCTTTTCCTTTAATAACTCCACAGATAAAAACCGCAAGGCATTAAATCAGGGAACTGATAGGCCATATGTTTTTAAATGTAACTCTATAGTAGAATATTTCATGAATTGCATACAAGGAGACATGGGCTGTTATAGAGTCCTGTGGTAAAGTCGAACCTACGTTCTCTAGGGCGGACAAAAATTTCTGTACATATTGTTTCTTTAAAAAAAAATCTTTTGCCGCTAATGACACACCACACTTTTCTGATCATGCAAGGGTTCCTCGTAAAGCAGGTTAATTTTGCCTGAACTCCAGTATCGCATGTTTTGTGAATTAACATACCTACTTAGGTGTAACCACGAAAAGAGAATTAGATTAGGGTCAATTTCTCTGTAATGCATACATTTTGCAAAATCTGCTCCTGGATGCAGGGTCACCCGGTTTATGTTCTTGCACTATAATAATTTTACTTTACTATCTTTGTAGTTGTTCGAACAAAGGAGTAGAAAATTCCCATTTACTGAGAAAGAGGTCGCAGTGATTTTTAGGGGAATTTTCCAGAGCATGTCTAATATTATCTAACGTTTCTTTTGTTAGTCTGTGTACACTTTTTTTTTAATCAAGAATGCTTCCCATTGAATATCAGGGAATCTCTCTTGAAACAAGCTCCATGTATCACGTGTCGATTCTGTAAATAAATACTCTTAAGGGAATAGAATACCTTAATTGAATCGTATTAATGTAATCAATAGTATTACGGCACTTAATTAATACTTAATACACTGTCATTTAACAAACAAGAACACCTCCATACGTTCCTAGAGTTAAACTCGTACTGACCTCCCCTCTACTCCCTGGCCGGCTCTCAAGCGTGGGAATAAGAGCATACCTGCGGCTAACTGCACGTTAGTAGTGCCAAAAAAATCTCGTGTTTATGGCAGAAAAAGTATCACTTCATATTGAATGAGCCTTACAAGTATCGACCTCTCGACAAACAGGTGGCTTGTTTGGGAATTCTACAAAGTGTTATGCTCAATTATGTTAACAATTACACAATAGAGGAAATCTATAGATAGCTAAACTCCCTGTCTACTGGCTTCTTTCTTCCCAGACATTTCGTCTACTTCTGCGGTAGATTGCAGCGAGACCAGTAGACTAGGGCCTACAAATCTGGGAGTTTCTCGAACATTTCTCATATTTTTTATTTGATCAACTGTCGAGGAAACTATTTTAGGTTACGTTTTGGCCCATAACGCGCACCGAATTCGCCACATAAAATACCACGCGAGTGGGGAGTATCCACTTGTTGGGCTCTTCCGTACATCCGCAACAGCCTGTCAATTCATTATTACCGCATTGTTGAGATCTTAAGGCACATTTTGTAAATACAGCGTGTGACCGCACACATGAAGCAGGGATATCAGTCGTGCAACAAACGCTTTCGTTGTGTCGAACTCGGAAAGACAGTTAATTTTGTACGTGATGGAATAGTTCGCCTTCCTAAAGGTGCCGCCCTCCTGACCACCCCTTCCCGCCCTCCAAGCAGCACATTATTTCCATACCGCCTCCCACGGGACCCCAACATGTAATTTTCCGCTTGCTCCTCAATAGAGCAGCTTCTGACATCTGCCGGCGGAATACACAACGAAGTGTTATAAAGCCCGGCTTCGAGTCCACAAAACGCGACTGTAAAGTCACATCGTGTGTACTCCAATAAGTATAAAACGAATTGGAGAAAGAAAGAATAGGCAGTTGCTGGGAAAACACGAAAAAGTTGAGGAATATATCAGAAAAAAATAATTTAAAAAAAAACCGAAGAAAAAAATAAATGGTTACACAGAAACCAGGATGATGTTAAATTCCTGTCATGCTCTCAAGGGTACAGAGAGGAGTAGCGCCGTTGTTTTTGTTGATGTCATCGAAAGGGCGCCCTCCAGCGAGAAAGATTTCTTCTCTTAACCCTTACCTCTTATTTTAGGAAAGAGATCGAAGTTTCTGCGGCTCATATGTGGTGTGTATGGAGGACTCCCTCCCACCTTACAGGTAAATCAAGTATATTCAATACGACACATTTATGTAAATTGAACCAAAGGTTTAAAAATGTTGGAAAGCAGGACAAAGACGTAATAATTCATTATATTAATGATCTGACTCTTATTAGCACATCTTTGTCACCATATTAGTGCGAATTATTTATTGTACTAAAAACATAGTAAATAATAATTTTTTGCAATAACAAACATTTATTTCTTAACATAATCTCCTATGAGCTCAATGCATTTGGTCTAGAGAAATGTCAATAGTTTTATTCCCTCAGAAAAAAAAACTTTCGAACTGTGCATAATTCTCGTTTACAGCATAGATAGCCTCTTGTTTTGAGGAACATTTCTTCCCCCCCCCCCCAAGTCAATTTTTGAGGTTAGAAAAGGGAGAAAACTCATGGGACCAAATCTGGGAAATAGGGTGGGTGTGAAACTATTTAGAAATCTAACTCATGCACTTTTGCAATCGCAACGGTCGACGTGTGCGCAGGCGTATTGTCCTGGTGGAGAAACTCTTTGTTGCGCGTCAATCTCGGTAATCTCCACTTCAGCTCACGTTCAAACGGTCCAATAACGTTTGCGTAATAACATCCAGTCACTGTGTTACCCTCATCCAAATAGTCAATCATAATGGTATCCTGTGAGTCCCAAAAAGTGAGTCTTTTCGCCGACAAAACGGTTCGTCAACCCATATTTTGACTTCCGTTTATCTTCGGGGCGTTGTGTTGGATCCAAGTTTCATTTACAATTTCAAAATGACGCCAGAAGTCAATCGGATTATGCTGAAATGTTTCAATTCACGATTTTAAAATGTCCTTCCTTGAGCGTTTTTGGTCTGTAGCCAACAAACGCGGCATCCATCGCATACTCAGCTTCTTCATATGCAGAACTTCATGTACCGTTCATATGAGATGTCTACTATCTCAGCAATCTCACGAATCCTAGTGCAACAGTCTTCTATCACGATATCATGAATTTTACTGACCATTCTTAAGAAGAAACCTTAGCATTTGCAGTGCTAGTACGGCCACGTTTAAAATCATTTATCTATGATCTTGAGTGCTGGTGCAAAGTCCCCAAGAGTTCAGCTGAGTTTGTATCTGGGCCGCATGCCATTTTTTTTAAATAAAGATGTTTTTTACACGTCTTTATCCATTTTTGCGAAACACGTTGCATCTCTTTGATAATTTAACATAACCGTTACAAGAATTCACCCTTTATATCATTATCATCAACACTTGAACATTTCCAGATTCTTGCAGTAGATTTTTCTTTCAATGAATAGTGGATATCGCTATGCTAGACCTAATTTTCAGTTCTGGTTTGTAACATCGTGTCATTTTTCGTCCAATGCGGTAATTTCGTCAGTGAATACACCAACTTTTCTGGTGTAACATGTCAAATGGTGTCATTTGTAAACTTTCATAGGGTGATAACTTGAGCCAAGACGAAACCTTGTCGGTTGGGTTATTCCTACCACTGCAACTCAGCACTAGACGTGTATACACATTATCGTCGATCCTGGTGGTGTAGTGGTAATAATACTTGCCTCATAGACCTAAGCCGTGGGTGTAATCAAGGCCTAGGTGATGAATTTAATCGGGCGTAAGAATTCTAATCATAAGTATAGCTTTCTTAGGAAGGGAAGTAAGCCTTAGGCCCCTTGTCGTATATTTACGGCACGTAAAAGAACCTCAGTTCTGAAAGAAGTAATCTCTGAGCAGAATTTACCAGCCGTTTCACGCCCTGAATTGAATGGGACGCTGGTGATCTGAGATGTTGAAGAGCGTCCGTAAATAAACCAAATAAATGAAAAGCTACATCAAGTTCTTGCCGAAACCCGGACTCCAAATATGCCCTTGCACTATGTAGCAAGGCATCATTGCAACGTGCTTTCCAATGCCCGTTGTTCAAACTTAGAAAACTTCAGAATGGTGACACTACTTCTTCATTGCATCCATATGCAAACTCTGCTATAATCTCTCAAGGACTCGTAATGTATGACAGCTGTTCAATAAAGAATGATAATTTCTCGCTCCAATGTACATTTGATACTAATTTCATCACTGTCACTTCCATACCCGCCTTTGATAGGTGTGCAAGTTGGGGCATGTTCAGTTCTGCTTACAGGAAAATAGAGGTGACACGCTACAAACAAAATATTGTCCTGAAATTTTGCTTTTGTCTGAACAAATCTTCAGCTAATGTTTTTCAATTGCATAGCTTGAAGATGGTTAATAGTGTTTAAAGAAGAGAGGCGATCAATTTCAAAGGAAGATGAACCCGGTACTGCAATTTGTGCACTAATGCAAGAAATCATTAATATCGCTCCTGCCATTGTGAGAGAAGATCGCAGAATAACATTGAAAACACTAAAAATTCTAAAAATTTCAAGGGGTGCCACCTATGCTTTGATAATCGAAAAGTAAGTTGTACATTAGGCATGTTTGTACACAGTATGTTCCAAGATTGTTGAAGATGACATTACAGGAAGAGGTGGAGTTTCTTTTAAAGGTTCAGAGACTTTGAAAGACTACCTTTGCTCTAGCCTGCCAACTTGATGTAGGATGATCCACATATTACTGGTGAAATGCTAAGAATGGAAGTGGGTGTCAGTGTTGGTAGCATTGACAGTATACTCCATGAACATTTAAAACTGCGAAAAACCTGTGCACAATAAGTGACCAATGAAGAGAAGAAGAGGAGAAAGGAATGTGCATGGAAACTGCTGAGCATGTTTTCACCAAATGTTCTAAACGTTAGACAGATATATGCACTGGTGATGAAAGTTGGTTTTATTTCTATACCTCCCCAAATAAAGCTCAGGACTGTGTGTGGGTAAATGAGAATGACTCAAGACCATTTGTTCCTCGATAAGATTTTCGTTCTCGGAAGCGAATGTTCACTGTTTTCACCCATGAAGGACCATTAGTGGTCGACTGTATACCGAAGGAATGACAATGAATGGAGAATACTATGACACTTATATTTTGTATCCTTTATTTGATGGGAAATGGTGTTTGGATGGGTGTGAAATAGAGGGGGTTAAGAAATTTGATTATTTTGAGGTGACATTAAGTGCTAATGGTAGCTGGAACGATCAAAGAACGTTGGTATTAGCTGAAGGAAAAATATCTATGGGGGTTGTCAGGGAATGTTTAAGGAAAATACCGGAAACAATTGTCAAATGGATGGAACGAATATACACCATTGTGGAGGAGAAACTGAGGTATATGGAATAGAAATTTTGGGATATAACAGCTGGAAGATTCTGTATTTTGTAAACTAATACTGGTACTATCGAGAGTGTCACCTAATAATGCAGCCTTGATAGAATTGGGTAGGTCAACTAGCAAAGGTAGAATAATTTAACTAATTATGAAATACCTATATAGAATAAGAATGTTAGATGATGGGGAGATTGTCAAGGAAATATCTTGGTGTACAGGAGAAGTTTAAATGGAAAATTCGTGGGTGCTTGGAATTCAGAATATGTTGAAAAAATTGTTATGGGAGGATTGTTGGGTAAATAAACATTATAAATATAGGGTTTTGGAAAGAAGTAAGAAATAGAATTGAAGATGTTCGGAAATGAGACTCTTTACTAGCTTTAGAGAGAAGAATTCACTGAAAATTTATCGAGAGATAAAAAGAGTTTGGGGGAAGGAAGAAGTACCTAGAAATTTGTGATAAATTGGGGAGGGAAGGATTTGTTTGAGCAGAACAGGAGTAAGAAATTTAAGAGGACTGGGAAATATTTGTACAAATGAATGTTTTATGTGTGGTGAACCTGATAATGAATAATAGCATATTTATTGTGAACAAGTAAAGTGGTATAGAAAGAGAAATGGAATAAATTTCAGGTAGAAATTTTAATAAGGGAGATTTTAGAAATTAATGGAGATCAGATTGTATTTAGTTTGCTGTTATGTTTCTCTTTTATTAAGAGGTGTATATATATAGTAATTATGATAAAGATATGTCTTCTTGCCATAGAAGAACTCCACGAGTCCGAAATATAGCGATCTCAAGTGTGACTTTTTCTTTGTGTTTTATCTTTTTCTACTATCATAATAACTGTTAATTTGTTACATTGTTAATAGTGTTACTTTATTTTTATTTTTCTTACACACATATATATGTAACGTTGGTTGAATTAGTTGGAAAAATAATTCATTCATACACCCTCAGCAGATAAAATATTTTAAAATGCTAAAAATATTTCCTTGGTTTCACTTCCAATGAACATGGAAGCAGTCTTGAGTTAAAATCATTTAAAATATGGATACAATGATAAAACACTCTTAACATTTCACTTTCAAAATTAAAAAATTTGGGACATGTTTTGTGAGACATTGTCAAGTGTTAAATGACTGGAACATATTAGGTTTGAAAAGGTAGGCGACTATGGTGAATCTGGTGGTCTGTTGATGAACTTATACAAAATATTGTCTGCTTCTGGAATGTCAAAATTCATGAGTTTATGCTCATATTTCTTTATGATAATCTTTTCCCATATGTCAAGTTCCTAGGGATATTGAACAGCTTTTAATAAATTCATTATTTTTTTGTATTTTTTATTTGAAGAGCTGAGGTGATTGCATGCAAAGACAGGGACTTTAGGGTTGTTGCTTTTGAACAATATGGCATCTCCTCATGAAACAGTGAAAGTTTATAGAAACTAAAGTTGCCTAAATCCAGTTGCTTGATCTTCCACCCTACAGCCCTGACCTTGCACCGTGCAACTTCTAGTTGTGTTCTGGACTGAAATCTTGCAAGACTTTTAGCTTTAAATTCAGCTCTGTTGACAGTCCGAGTGCCGTAGTGCTTTTGACAAGTGTTTGCACCATCTACAACTGTGTGTGTGTGGAGAGAAATGGAGATTACTATGAAGGGTTGTGAGAACAAGTTTTTGAATCAATCCTTAGCTTGGATTTTAAGGTGATCTTTGAAAAAATTTTGAATGCCCCTTGTAGTGCAGTAAAATTTAAGTGGCGAACACTACAAAGATGCTAAATCATTCTACTATGCTTGAAGTTATTCTTAATTGTTAATAATTATAATACAAACTTTATGACCACTCCTCATTAATAATGTATTCATCTGTAAAGAAAATTTCCTTGTTGTTTGCACTTGTTGGATGTTTGCAGGAACAAGCATATGCAGTCTTATCTATGGTCCAAATCCATGTATTTAATTCACTAACAACCACTGGACAAAAAGGTTTTATTTTCAAGCCTATCCTCATGTGGTGATAGTGGTAATAGTTTAGACAAATATTTCCTTTGTGAACATCTATTTTGTTTTTTAGTTTCATGGATATGGAAAACACCCAAACAGTTGTCATGCATAACCTAAATTTTTGTATTTTCAGAAAGGCACCAAAGCCCCACAAGCAGCGGGAAAGATCCATACAGACTTTGAGAAGGGTTTCATCATGGCTGAGGTGATGAAATATGACGACTTCAAGGAAGAAGGTTCAGAATCAGCTGTAAAAGTGAGTTCTCATAATGTGGAACAAATTCCCACGAAATAAATAAATAGTTAGAAACCAATAATAATATTAGTTATTAACTGTATTTATTATTTGATAACAAAACAAAAATAATATTAGTAAAAGTATAAAAATATTAACACATAGTTATTAGAAATAAATAAAATTATATACAGAGGGTGCCAAAATAACAAAACTGAATTCACACAAACAGAAAATGTTGAGCACTAATCATCTTAGACTTTTACAGTTATAACAGTTCTCAAACTGCCCACCATCGGCATCGATAGACTTCTGAGTACGTTGAACTACTGATTGAGCAACGTTTACGAAAGTGTCCTTAGCAATTGCAGTACATGCCATTTCAATTTCTTCCCGAAGTGCTGCCAGTGTAGCTGGTTTTCTACGGTATACAACATCCTTAAAAGGTAGAAGTCCAATGGCATTTCTGTTCTGTACATATGTCTCCATTGCCTTTGAACTTCAACAACATTCTCAGTTTTCCAATACCGCTTCAGAATTGTTTTCCGCTGTTCAAACAATAATCTGGGCTCCATTTTGTTGTAGTAACACTATTATAACGTAATGTGAGTCACGTCTGTTTACAGAACATCATACTACACATTACTGTTGTTTTTTGGTCCAGCTTTGAAATATATTAAATAGATATCTACTGTGAAAGTGTGTATACATTTTTGGCACCCTCTGTATTTATGCGATATTCGGTAAAGAATGGTCATGATTTTTTTTTGGCAGCATACCTTTACTCAATCTCATAATTTTGATGATCTTCTCAAAGTAGTCCCCTTTGGATGCAATGCATGTGCCCCGGAGTTTCTGCCAGTCTTCAACGATATGTTAATAAACCATTACCTTTATCGAAAAATAAGATGATCGTAACTTTCTCAGCAGAAGCAACCATGTTTGCTCTTTTTGATGTTGGTAAAGGAGATTTCCACTCAGAGCTTAGCTGTTTGCTCTCATGCTGTAGCCAAGTTTCATCAGCACGGATTACCTTTGAAAGAAACTTTGCATCTCTCTGTAACAGCATCTTTAACTGCATGCAAATCTGCACACAAACATCAGCAGTCTTGGAGCCCTCCATGCACAAAGGCATGCATTTTTCAGTTATCAAAGCAAACTTTTCAGAATTTCTAACAGTGTTCTTAATTCAAAAAATACATTGGAAAAACGAAGAGGAATTTGGGAATCCGGAAAAAAGAACACTTCAGAAATATTCGCTTAAAACAAATTGATAAATCAGCAATAGCAGCGCACTTTTGGAATAAAAATCATGAAATTAAATCAGAGATAAAACTATTTAAACAACTTCATAATGCAATAGAACTTTCCACTTGGGAAAACATTTTCATTACAAAAAATAAGGATAATTTGATGAATTTCGATATCCCTCCATTGGATGAACTCAGCAAATTCCTAATAGAACCAACAGATGCCGCCACAAGAACATCAAGAGACCCAACCGCCACGTTTAACAACAGTTTGTCAACAGGCTGAAGATGGGAGGGATCGCTCCCGAAACATATGTTCCAAATTTATGTAAGTGAATGGAGTTAGTGTGAAAAAAACTGTATACATTGTTTATAGTGTTCTTAATGTTCCTCTCTGACAATGTCAACAGTGATGTTAATGTTTTCTTCCGTTAGAACACAAACTGGATAGACAAGTCCATGCTCCTTTTAAATTTATTGCCTCCCCTCTTTAAACATTTTAAACCATCTTCAAATTGTGCTCTATGGAACAACAAATTCTCTGTAGGCCTCAGCTGAAGTTTTGTTGAGACAAATGCCGAATTTCAGAACACAGAATTGTTCATCTCCATTTTCCTGTAGGCCAAACTGAATATGTCTCAACTTGCACACCTTTCAGCATGAATCAAAAGTGACAGCAATGACACTAGGTATAACATGTATATGCACTAAGCTAACAAAATAGTGTAAAGTTAAATTTTAGCACAAGAAATTATGCATGTAAAAATTATGTTCATTCTTTATTGAACTGTCCTCATATTCATTATAAAGTAACTACTTATTATAGAAAAATGTATGAAATATTGATGGATAGGAAAACTGTCACAGTTTACATTAGTATTCTTCACATTTGTCTTCACAGGGACAGAAGAAGAATATTGGTTTGCCTCAATTACAATTTTTAATTGCTTATGGTCAAAATGGCTTAGAGGATATACTTTTTAAGTCATTAAAGTGTATTTGTAGGCATTGGACAGTTTAGAAATTGATACTTCCTTTGGAGACCCCTAAAAAGATCAAATTTTGGACGTACCTTGATGAATATCTGTGCCATTGAAAATGTTCTGTATATACTGAGTAATTTTTCCTTTGTGGGACTGTTCCACCTGCAGTTTGCCACAGTTGACCGAGCTCTGCAGCTCTCATCTTGTTCCCATGGCCTGAGGGGAGGTCAGTAAAGTTTAAATCTAGGAATGCACAGAAGTGTTCTTGTGTGTTGTGTATTAAGTATTCATTAAACAGCATAATACTGTGTACAAATTACGTTAATTTAGCTCAGTTCAGATATTCTATTCCCCTAAGGGTATTTATTTACAATTCATACGAGTGTACAGAATCGGCTCATGATGTACAGCGATTGTTTCAAGAGACATGCCCAAATATTCAACTTCCAAGTCAAAGTTTGATTCAGGATTGGTAAATAAATGTTGTGAAACGGTAAGTATTATTGATAAAAAGTGTGCACAACCACATACATTACTCACAAAAGAAGCATTAGATAATATTGAACGTGCTCAGGAACATTCTCCTAAAAAATAACTTTGACGACTTTCTCAGCAAACAGGAATTTCCTCTTCCTTTGTTCAAATGGCTACAAAGCTACTGAAGTTAAAACCCTATAAAATTATCATAGTGCAAGAACTGAAACTGGCTGACCTTGCTCCCAGGAGTAGATTTTATGAATGGATTTTGAATGGTGTACATGATGGAGAAATGATCCTAATCTAATTTAGTTTGAGCAAATCTTGGTTCCATCTATGTGGATATGTTAATTCACAAAACAACCAATACTGGAGTTTAGAAAAACCTAATCTGCTTCACGAGGTGATCAAAAGATAAGAATATGATGTGCCGTTAGCTGCTAGAGAATAATAAGCCTTTTCTTCTTTAAGAAACAATAGTGATATGTGCAGAATTTTATGCAACCCTTTTTCTATCAATGAACTATGAGGGAATGCAGGTTTGCGACTTTCCAACAGGACTGCGCTATGGCACATACATCCTATATTTCCTTGAATGCAATTCATGAAATATTTAACATTATAGTCATCACTAACAACATATTGCTCCTTTGGTCCCCCAATTTAAGCCTCTGTCGGAAGGTGGCAACATTAAAAGAGAAAGTGTACAAGATAAATCCACACACATAAAATGAATTAAAAATTAACGTTCAGGAAGAAATTTGGTACAATCCTCAAAGGGTAATGGTTAATTTCATAAGTCAATGCAAGAAATGTATGCAAAATGAAGGGAGACAGTTCCAGTATCTTATTACTTGATAATGGTTAGTAATTGTACCTTTTAAAAGGTAGTACTTACAAGATAATGATAGCTGTGGACTTTCTGACTGATGTTCATCACCCTACCTGCCTGAATCAACCGACCGCTTGCCCATTACACATGGAGTGGCTTTGTGAAGGAAAAAAACCTGTTATTGGAATACTGGGGACCTAAACTATCTGCAGGGTGCTCCATGGCCTTTTGTTTGGTTTTACTGCTTATTTTATAAGTGTTGAATGTTTCAAAAATGTTGATCTATTTTTGGAGTCCAAAAATCTGTATGTTAAATTTTGGATTCGTTACTAATGTTATTCATGGTATAATTTAGAGCAATAAAGCTTAATTATAGGTGTGAGACAGTTTCAGAATTGATGTCCTCTCTGTCACATGCCTTAAAAAGCACTAATTTTGGATGTACTTTAACGAACATACAAAATATACCATATTTACACAAATCTAATGCACATATAATGTTAAGTTTCAAATTTGGTGCATTAAATTTGCGTAAATGCTGTATTTCAATGAGATTGCAACTGTTATAGGTTTCTTTTGTTTGTAGTAATAAAATAGGGAAATTCACAATTTGACTTAACCTGCTTTTAATTTCAAAAATTCTTGCTCTGCTGAAAAATTGTTAATATATTTTCGTTTTCAGCTTCAAGATAGGAATTCATAAGAAGTGGTTTCATCTTCCTTATTTATGTTACCATTTCAGGCTGCTGGGAAATACAGGCAACAAGGAAGAAATTATGTAGTGGAAGACGGTGACATAATTTTCTTCAAATTCAATGCTGGCGCAGGACTGAAGGATGCCAAGAAGAAGTGATGGCAGATTATGCTGCTGGTAATCTTGGTCCATCTCTACCTTAACCTTATCCTCTTCTCGTGCTGTTTCGTGCATCCTTCCTCAGTGTGACCAACTTGACCACGCAGAAAAGAATTCTTCCATAAGACTGATACTAAAGTCAAAAAGTATTTTAATAGAACATTAGGCTGTAAATTTTCTTGTGCTGTCAAAATCCTTTAAGTGCCTGCTAGCACTTTCGTGAATAACAAGCCCTAAAATTAATAGGTACAAAGATTTAATTTTCTTTAATAGAAATACATCCTTTATACGTTTACATACAGTAGATCATTATTGATCTATGTTCTGATGCATAAGAAACGGAACAATTTTTCATTTCATAACAAATGTTGAATATTAATTGTTCTGACCCTTTGAAATATTAACTAAAATTGTTCGTGGTTGTCTTCTCGGTTTTCAGTTTTAAGCACATTTTATGACTCTTAGGTGATAGTTTGAAAGCTCTCTGACAGTGTTGCAATACACAGCAAGAGCGGTAAAGCCTTGTTTATTATCTTCATTTTTCACTGTCTATTGGTAAGGGCAAATTTCTTTTAAAACGTTGTATAGGCTTTTACAGGCAGTGTATTTATTATTGAAATTGATCATTATTGTGCTATTTTTCTGTCGTTGCTTTAAATTAATTTAAAAACCAGAGCTTTAGTCAACGTTACAATAAACATCATTGGACTGAAACTGTTTGAAGAGACAGAGGTATAGAACCATCAGAAGTAGGTGGTGGTAAGAGTGCTGGGAGAGCATGGTGCAGACATTGTTTGTTGATCAGTAACAAATTTCAAGTTTTTGTATTTACTTGAGAGGTTTATAAATAGACCAAACTTGGAAAGACTTGTCAACAATCTAACCTTTCCACTTCTAATGGTTCTATAACTCTGCTGCTATAGAGACTTTAAGTCCACTGATAATGTTGATGGTAACATTGGCAAATGTTCTGTCTTTTAAATTAATTTAAGCCAACAACCATGGTAAAATAACCCGATAGTGATCAATTTCAATAATAACAAATTTCTTTTGTCCTTAAGTTTCAAATGTCATTGGTACAATAGAAAAAGTAAAAATGTGTTGTTTGGTTTCCCTTCACATGTAATTAAAATTTTTACATGTCTCCCTTCATTGTGACAGTGCAAGTTGCGTTAGTCTATTGTTCTTGTATCATGTGATCAATCACAGATTAATGTTCATGCAAAGCAGTTACAAATATACCAGTATCTAGTTCAGCCTAGACTACCTTTTTGGTCTAATGGTTAATTCTACTGACTGCTGTCCAGAAGGCCCTTGTTCGAAGTGTTCTAAGTTAGGAAGTTCTGGAATGGTGTCACACAGCCATTTTAGGATAATTGAGGAGCTGTCTGATAGAATCATCATCCTTCAATCTTGGAAACTGCATGATAGAAGATCAGTAGAGCATGCTGATCACTAGGGCTCAGATTTTTAAGCACTAATAAACTTAATATTAATTCAGTTTGAACACAGTGAAACACCATTAATAATAAATAGTCAGATGTTTAAAACACTCTTTATAGTTTCACTTAAATGAGATTTACTCAGGACATATGTTTTGTGACAGTAGTTCCACGAAAGATATGTCCTGGGTAAATCTCATTTAAGTGAAACTATAAAGAGTTTTCTAAATATCTGACTCAGAAGAGATTATTAAAAATGTTTATTTTGTATAAAACTGAAAAATATTTTCAAAAAATTAAACAAAACATAAGAAAACACGTAACTTACTAAAAAAATTAATATTAGAACTGAACAATTACGATTTAACGTAAGATTTAAACAAAAATTTTTAAAAATTGTAAATCTTTAAAAATCTTTCTGATACTATGCAACAACAACCTTTCACACCAGTCGTCCATGGCTGAAGATGGAGATAACATATCTTTGAAACCGGTTCCGTATATTTTTAAGGTTAGTGAAGCATGAAGAGTGTTAAGATGATAGATTCAATTTAATAAGATTTAAAGTTCTCATTGCAGTTAAAGTGCATAACAAATATCATCTCCAGATTGCATATTACAAATGCCTATTATCATATGGTAATTAATGCCTTATATTGAGAAGAGGAATATTCTATATCATGTGATGTTAACCTTACATACTTAAAGAGGGAAGTATCACTAGCAGACACATTTTCAACTTCACTTATGTTTTGGCCTTCCAAAATTTGAGCAACTTTACATAGGATTTGGTAGCCACTGTTTTTCTCAAAAATAATCTTAGATTTTTTTTCTTACAACTTCAATTTTTAAATTTGAAATAGTGTTAAGTTGTTTTTCAACAAGCAGTACTTTTTTAACTGAATTACTTAATAAGTCAACAGAAGTTTCTACATTGTGGGGCAAAACAAGCAAGAAATGTTAGTTAATGACGTTAGTACAGAATTATTCAAAATGTCTACCATCTTGAACATGTTGATGAACAGAGGTTGTTGTAAGGAACAAAAATGATGTTATCATCTCACATAGTTTGTATTCTTGTTTGTATTGACAGTTCTTGGGCGCCTGTTGTTCCCTTTCGTTGACATAGAACTGGTTCTGTACTACAGAACTTGCCAATGACAGCTTTTTTGTTTTGTTATTTAGTACCTCCTTTTTAAATCTCTCCTGTTGTTTAACATTAAGCAAACTTGGTCCATTCCTACTCCATTTGACTGGAAATAATAATAATGTTCCACTATTATTCTGTCGTGAGAACCATAATTGCAAAAATCAACACAAAATTGAATTCACAGTGTATCAGACTATTATATATAATAAATAAATACTTCATTGCTATGGAAACTTTGATAGCCACTGATCAATAATTTTAGTGTCGTTTGTTTTGTTCCATACTGTAGTTTGTTTTGAATCCAAAAACCAAAATTGGCAGGTATGAAAGCCAATTAGATTTTACATTAGTATCACATATTAATTTCTTGATACTCTGAATTGCAGAATCATCTCATTTGTCCAGTTCATTTACTACTGGTGTAAATGGTTGAAAATGATCTACATAATACACCATGGCTTTTAGCCAGGCACATGATTAGTGGAGTAGCAGGCAGTGGAAGATCAGGATTAATTATTTTGAAAGTATAAATCTATGATGGCACTTTTACAAACACTTTTTCCCATCAAAGACTAACTTGTCTGCATGGATAAATGGTTCTGATTGTTTCACACAATCTATGCAGGGAAACTTACTACAAGAGCTTGGGCAGCTTTCTTCATATATGTTGCATAGTCCATAAGCAGAAGCAATTTCATACTATTTGGTCACAAGTTGCCAAAGATCCATTAAAAACCTAGCTAGCTATTGTTACATGATTTGCAACTGGCAATTCTTTAGAGGCTAGCAAGAATTCGTCATTTTTTCAATATACATACTCTTACATTTCCCACCTTTCTAACCCTGGTATCTATAATGGTGATCCAGATTTTTTGATTTTCACATATTATGTGTAATGTGACAATGTTTCTTCATAGCACTTCGGAAGGTAATTTTTCCTTAGTGTCGACGTATCAGGAGAATTTATATTCATATATTTAGTAAGAAACTTTCTGAGCTAGAGATTGTTTATCTTATAAAGGGAAATGTCAGCTGAAATATGCTTTACACAAATCTGAATAAATTCTGAATGTTTTTGTATGTTGGAAGACGAGGATGGTGTTGATTCTTATGAAATTGCCTTGACAAACGCATTAAGCAACTGCTATGTGTTTAATTCTTGACAAATGTTGTACTACCTGGAAATGTTGATCCACACTCACAAATTTTGCACACGGCTGGTAAATATTATTTTTCCATCAGTACTAAAAGTGTTTTTAAAATGCTAATATGTACTGCTGTAAACGTTCACAATTTCCCTGTTGGCATTTTTAATTCACACTGCTGATTGAAGCACCGAATTGCTTTAGTAATCTGATTATAACTAACAATATAAACAAGGAAGACTTGTTCTTAATTACCTAGTGTGTCGATTTAATAATCTAATGCTCCACTTCTGTTGAATTATGCAAAAGCCTGCGAAACTATTTTGCATAATTCAACAGTAAGTGGAGCATAAGATTATTAAATCAACTCACTAGGTAATTAAGAACATAATAGTCGCTTCACTGTATTGGTTCTGACACGAAATTAAATGTTATATTTAAGGAAGACTTCTTAACTTAGTCAGTGTATGGCATCACTGCTTAGCTAGCATTAACAAACAGTCCATGCATGACGTAATCTCGAAATGGAATTCTGTGCATCTTCGGCTCACACATGCAATTGAATCAGTAGAAATCAAATAGCATGGTTAATGAATTTTTATGAGATAAATTTTTGTGTTGTAAAGAAAATGAAGAAAATACTAAAATATTTATTTATAAGAAAAATGTTAAAAATATTTATTCACATTATCATTTTTTAAAAAAATATATTTATTTTTATGTAAATTAAATGATGACTTCTTGAACCTCAATCATTATTTTAAACTTTGTTTTAGGGATATACATATTAGGAAAAATAACATTTATTTTCATGCAAACCTGGGCCCTACTGATCACAATCATTGATGTTGCAAAGTGGAAATAGAAGATGAAAATTTTGCTACTTGCATCGTTCTGTCATTCCAAGAGAAGGAGTTCAGCATAAATTATAAACTTTCTTCTCAAAATTCAAATTATTAACATCTTATAAATAATGAATGTTAACAAATGGAGGGCTGATTACAGCATCATTTCAAATTGTCACCCAAAGGGTTACTTTATCTTTGTGTACAGTTTTAAGGCTTTTCCAGGTAATAGGAGTAAACTTTAACATATCTCACTATATGATGAAAACTGATTTTGCTACAGATAATTCTTTCAAAGCATGTTTGCACACTTTTATTTAAAAATACGAGAATTTATCCAAAATTTAACCAACATTTATTTCATTTTGTGCATCATGAACCATGATTTCATCCTTTTACAATACTCTGCACAAGTTATTGCAAATTAACAAAATATTCAAAATAATTTAATCTTATATTTTCCCATTTTTACATACAAAAATTAAGTGTATTATATCATATTTGACGAAAACAATTTCGTAAATTTGCAACAAAAATATTGTAAATCAAAAGCATTATAGCTTGTCATAATAGATAACTAATGAGCTAATATATTTTTTAAATTTTCATGTATAGCTTTATTTTTTAATAAGCTAAACATGCTGTAAACTGCACACAGCTAATCATCTTTTCAAAGCAATTACACCTTAAAATTTCTAATAAATAAAAAGAATTTAATGCTTTCATATCTCTTATCTTAACCATTGCCTTCAGCATGGTCATTTAGGGAGCACACTACAGACTAAGAGGACAGGATCGAAACAGAGTTTCCAAAGCCTGCCCATTTTCTGTTACTTGCTTTCTGCTCCGTTTCTTCCAGCTTATTTATTTGCTACCTTACTTTATAAGCACTGTTGTACCATCTGCATTTCTGTTTGTATTCTGATGTACAGGCTTTTGGAAAAACTTCACAACTTAAAATAAAAGGATTTATTTTAAAAAAATTGTGTTGTTCGTATAAAATATATATCCTAAAATACTACCACTCTGCTTTAAAAATGTTTGATTGAAATTAACTTTTCAGGTTCATATTTTGAAGTCAAAATATTGGGCCCAAATTCTCCAAGAATTAATTAATACTCTACCTAAGTAATTTTTCAAGAATGTGGTTCATTGGCAGGAAACTTGGACATTGGTATACTGAGAACTCGAAATTCCATACCTAGATACTTCTGTAAAAGTTTATTGTTGCTAAATCAAGCAAACGAAAAGGCATAGTAAATAATAAAACATTTCTTTTCTTGACTGTATTTGTCAATAATAACATAAATACTGTCCTCTGTTTATATCCATGTAATTATGTTTATTGACACTGAAACGTCTTATTTAAAGGATTAAAACTGAAATCTAGCATGTTAAATAATTCTATTTGATCATGAACAAAAGGGAAAGAATTCTAATTTTATTATGATTGGTTAGGGAGAGAGGCAACAATCTCATCGAGAGGCAGCAAATTTATTTAATGATATGCATACAGATTGCAATCCAATTCCACATGCTACAATGGCAAAGAATCTGAAAGAAATTATTTCATTATTTATTATTTCATTTATATTTACAGTCAATTTAATAGCTCATGTATTCGGTATCTGGGAGCAAATATAGAAAAATATAGAACCTTAAGCTAATTTAACATTATTAAACATTTTGTATATTAACAGAGGGTTCAATCAGCTCAGATCTTTATGTAGAGGTACACATATTGAAAAAGTGTAACCACTAAAATAGACGTTACACTGACTTCAGAGAGTTTTAAAGAAAAATAACTATTTTTATTAAAATTCTTATTACAGGTTTAAAAAGTATTTAAATAATTGTAGAGTGGAAATGTCAAAAGTTCTAAGTACTATTTTTAAATATAATCATTTTATTTCAAAAGTGCGTTCTTTGTGCCCAGATGCATATTTCCAGTCATGTTCTAAAACCCTAGACATGGATGAAGTAGTTAAATACTCATTAAAGATAGGGCAGTTCAAAATATCATGCTATGCTGCCATCTGGTGTTCTAAATGGCATGCCATCATAATATTAGTTTTTAAGGTAAAATATTTATAGAGCAGAAATATGTAGTAAGTGGGGCCATAACTTTTAGAGTCGCAATAGAGATTTTGCTGTAGAAAAAAGAAGGTAAATAAGGTCTTCATTTACATAGTAGATAATACTAAAGCTGTAAATACTTTTCATGTAGTTCCAATGGAGTCAAATGATTTCTTTGATTTTAAGAATGTTGCTGATTCACTAGTAACACTGCAATATTTCAAAATGCATATTGCTCAAAGTATCTTGATGTTAGCCACTTTAAATAGCTAGTAAAAAAATTACTCACTTAGAAGGGTGGACGGTTTTTTTAGGAAAATCATTGGTTAATATACAGCAACCTGTGCTTTGTCTGAAAGATCAACCCTATCTGTCGGTTGAAAAAAAGAAAGACCTCTCGTCTACGTTATCATTCCTTTCTGAAGAGCATAGAAAGTTTCATGGGACATCAATTTCAACCCCTGCGCAAGAATGAAAAATTAAACTGTTCCTGTCAGTTGTGAGGAGAAAAATAAAGATTGATATTCTTGTACATGTTTCATAATACATTTTTGTACTTTTGTCCTTAATAACATTATATTATATATTCCTACTAATCATTAATGTTATTTTTGTAATTATATCCTCTAAAATATGAAATAAAATGTAACAAAATTTTGAATGGCACTTATAATCGATGTTTCCATCATATGGATACAGAACCTTTTTATTGTTATTAAGTTTTTTCTCCCTGACCATTATATTTTTTGGCAATGATTTGTTATATTAAAAAAAATGTTTTCATAATGATTTTGGGTGTAATAAATTGAGTGCCAACAGAGATAATTAGTTTTTAGCGTTTCCTGTAAAATTTAGAAAATGGCACTTAAAACGTTTGACATTTTCATTCTTCAATGTAGTGTTCAAATTTGCACAGAGTTTTCTTCCATCATCTATAATTTGACTGACTAGCTGGTGCATACTTTTATGTGACAACTTGGTCCAGATTGATAATAATTCAAAGTCTTAAAAAATATATCACACAGGTGTCATAGAAACATTATCCAAGTCTAGGTACACTTTTGTAGTACTGGTTAAGCAACCGAGCTCGTAGCCAATAGTAAAACTCATACTCCAGTTGCAGTGCTTGTTCAAGGTATTCACGAGATTCCTTGCTTAGTTTTGGACGCTTCGGATTTTTGTTGAAATGAGGCTCTGTAAACAAAAAAATTATGGAATTAAAAATACATACCACAATACAATTTTTCATCTTAAAAAGTGTTAATATGATAATTAATGTGATAACAAAGGTGTCCGGTTTTCTAAATTCCCTAAGGGGACTCATGATAACAAAATTACTGTATTTGAATATTACAAGGACCAAAGACTGAGAATTATTTTTTTTACTTACAAAGTACACTAGACAGGGCCAAGTTTGTAATGTTCTTTTTCATAGTAGTTATTAAGTGATATGCATTTAGCCCAGCATGTCTGTCAGTTCTGGAACGTGTTTTATAACATCTCTTCACGATAACCACTGGTGAACCAAAACACTTGCCCCGCAGCTCTTTAAGACAAGGGAACAGAAAAAAGTAACACGGAGCTAGGTCCGGGCTGTATGGGGTGTGAGGCACAAGTCCAATGGACAAATATTGAGATACAACGTTACAAACCTGAGGGCGTGCATTGTCATGATGCAGGAACCAATCAGATAGATGCAGCCAGGGCGTCTTTGTCGGAGTGTTCGGCCAGGACAATCAAAATAGTCTTGTAATACTCCCAATTAACGGCTTTTTGCGAGGGAACTTAAATGTTGATGAGCCATGACAGTCGAAGAACTAAATCACCATAACCTTTGGTGTCGGAGAACCAGGTGATTTCCAGACTGTTTGCTGTGAGATCGTAATGTTGAAGCCAAGTCTTTATCACCTGTAATGATGGAATTCAGGTATACCTCGTCATGCTCCGCTACCAGACGCCGAAGCTCGCTATCGTACAGAATGATGAGTGCACTACCATAGAAAATCTGCAACATGTCTACAAGTCTATCTACTGTTATTCGTTGATCTTCCCGAACAATGAGGGCAGCTTTGTTAATAATGGTTTCGTTCACTGCAGTGGTTGGAGCACCTGCACCGCTCTGATTTGTTGTTCAAACACGACCCCGCTTAAACCCCTTGAAGTATGGCATATTGTGGCAGAACATCGTCATCACTTCCTTGTTGTAACATTGTGTACCCTTCCATGTCGGATTTCTGCAGACGGAAGCAAAATGTCATGGCAGCGTACTGCTTGTTACGAAGCGACTCCATTTTATGCACGTACTTCCAATTTTTTCCACCAATCATGTGATTTCTGTTATCATAAAAATTAATTTTAATCATCGTATCTCACCCGTGTGATAAAGGAAAAAATATAATTCTTAGTTTTTCTTGACTGACCCTTGTATTTTTCATCAGTAAATAAATATATTTTACTTTCTGGACACATTCAACCTTAATTAATGTGTTTTTCTTATTTACTCTAATGTATTCATATATCTGCTTCTACCGCCACGGGTGGCCGAGGTCGTTAAGTCATGGACTCGTGAGCGGGAGGTCTGGGGTGCGAATCCCGCCAGGACTGTCCTCTCTGACTGAGGTTTTTTCCAGGTTTTCCTCAGTCTTCATAAATGACAAATGCCGAGGAGGTACCCTAAACTTAGGCCTGAAACGTTTCCTTCCTTAAAAAAATCCTTTCCAAATATCATTATATCTCATGTGTCATCAGTGTCCACTGCCTGTGATGCCACAGTAGTAAAAACGGGCGTTAAACACGTTTCAAAAAAATATAAAAGCTAAAAGAACGATTTACATAAAGGAATAATTTCATATTAGAACTTTGTTTATATTTTAGCACTGCTATTATTATAGGCAAGACATTGCACGTTTCACATCCAATAATAGGAGGTGCAGAAGGTCGACAATGTGTGCAATATTTGTTTATAATGCAATATAGTTGCATATACTCCCAACTAACGTCAGTGCACTGTTGCCACCTTCCTGGTAACTTATTATCGGGTCGCTAAATCATTGTTTGGGATACTAGGCCAACAATCGCGGAAAGCTGCCTGAACTTCCTCGCCATTGTTGCTGAATATTTTTACCTTGCGGCGGGTATTTTATGTTGTTGGCATAATCAGACATAGCGAGATCTAGTAATATGGTGGGTGCTGCCCCAGCGATACCAACTGTGCAGTCATAGAGTTGTTTGGGGCCATGCATTGTCTGTTGGATGAACATTCCTTCAGACCTCTTCCCCTTTCGCCTTTGTTGAATTCTGCGTCTAAGCCGTGCAAGGGTTTCGTATTGTCAGTATCGTTCCTTGACAAAGCAGTCCCGAAATTAGTAATCCGCAGATGAAGCAGCACGAAAGTTCTTAGGCAGGGGACACCCTGGATGTTTCCATTGCATGGATTGGCCTTCTCTGGTGTGTAGTAGTGACACCATGGCTTGTCATCAGCTTCTCCAAAAAAAAATCGGATCTTCATTATGCGTTTTCAGTAACTGACGACAGACTTTAGCCCTTTGGCATCTGTGTCACATCGTCGTGAACAATGGTGTGCACGGTTACGAGGCCAAGATCTGTTTTACATTCAGTTCATTAAAGATTATGCGCTTGTCAGCCATAATCAATTCAGACACAACCTCTGCCGCTGTTGAACACATTGACCGTCTTCTGTGCAGCAGCCTCTTGATCACATATCGCAGTTAAACGTCTATGAATTTCTGCAGTTTAGACACCTTCCTTCCACATAAGCCACGCAGTCGAATTTTTCTCGTCTTTCTCTTCTGGACAGCAAACGAACACTGTCCTTTCACTACACACTACGCTTACAACTGCCATCTAGCTTCTGCATGGCATATTAACATCAGTCCATCGCCCTACGAATAGACGTCCTTATAGATTGTGAGGTATTTGTGAAACACCTCTATTTTATATCATTTCTGAACTCTCCTCGTATATTTTGCGAATAATTAATATTCCGACTTAATACTATGATCAAGAATAATTGATTGAATATCTACCCATCAAATCTTTGAAGTATAGATCCTGGATGCCCTTAAAGAAATATGGTACGTTTTTTTCTAACACAGCCAGGGTTGTATTCAACTCTTCAAGAACTCCTACAACAGGAAAGTAACGTTCAACATTTTCTTTTGCAGTCTCAAGAGCGTGTTTGTTGTTGAGCATCCTGAAACATAAGACCATAAAACTTAATATAAGGAATTTATATGCTAACATTTTTTTCATTTTCAATCTGATAATAATATGGTAAAACATGCTTTGGAATTAAAATCCTGCCCCACTGAAGTCAGTGGATATCTTTTTAAAATATGATTTTAAATTCATTAATTCCTGTAGTAGTTCTTATACAAGGAAAACCACAATTTTTTTTATTTACATTTGCTTGCTCGATCTATTTGTTTTTGGATAAAAAAATTTTTGTCGTTAAGAAAAAGATGTAAATTTCTAAGTTTCAGATCTTTGAGTTTAATAATTTAAAAAATACAATTTGGTCCTATCAATTCTTTTATATAACAATGGAAGGTTGGTATTTAAGTGTGAGTTTATTATGAATAATTCATTTTTTGTAGAAAATAGTTAAATAACTTTTAAAAGTTAGCTGTGTTTAGATATTTGAGTACATGTTTCATAAGGTAGTTATTTTAAAGTTTATATTTATTATACGTATTAAAATTTTCTGCACTTTTGTACAGAAGTTGGTGATTTGATATCACTTACAAATAGCGTAATAATTTGAGTATACCTTTAAATATTTAATCAGACTCTATTTACACAATATATTTCATGTATCAAAACTTTAAAAACCATTTTTAGTATAACATATTCTACAGTTGAGCATTCTAACAGATTTGAGATAATGTAATAACATTTTAAATATTCCGTTAATTTCACAAAAATCTATATTTTCACATAGAGGAATAATTTTTAAGTGCATGTATTATATATCTATTTACAAAATTATTTTGAAAAAACCAATTAACTTTCTGATGTTGCATCTACAGAAAGTTGTTTCATATAACGCAGGGGAAATATGTACCAACTTTCGAAACCTGATCTCTAATAGTTGATGATAAAATGTTCTTTATTTTTCTTATATTAAGTTAGACCAGTGATTATGCTATAATATAATTTAAAAAAATTAAATATAAAATTCACTCTAAGCAGTTTTATAAATAAATTATATGATTCTGGAATATCAAGAATTCTATTTATATAAAAAAGATTGGCAAATTAATAATACAATCCTTTATACAAATTATAACATTAAATTATATGTGTTTACTTTTTATTTTCTTAGTGTTACTATATCTTATTTAAATAATGCAGTTCTTTAAAAAAATTTGTAAATAAATTATTTTTAATTGTGTCTACGGGGATGTGTTGTACTAACTTTCTAAACCTTATCTCTGACGATTAATGATAAAACGTTCTTTTAATTTTTGCTTTGTCAGGTCAATACTTGTCATGCTCTAATATTACAATATATAACAAAATACGTTAATTCTTTCTGAGTATACACATTAATGAAATAAGCATTTATGTCAAAACTGTGGAATGCAATTAAAGGTTAAAAATATATTATATTAGAATGCTTAAATGCAGAACAAAATATTTTGAAAAACTGAATTTATTTTCTGAAATTAGATTTGCAGGGATTTGATTGAAACAACACAGGGAAAATGTTCAAATATCTCCTAACTTTCAAATCCTTATTTCTAATAGTTGATAATAAAACAATTTTTTATTTTCTGCTTTATTAGGTTAGGTTATAATAAATGAAAAATGTATAAATTCATCTAATCATACATAATAATAAAATAAGCATTTATATAAATTAAGGACATTAGTAGCTTTTTAAAAATGTATATACATATGTTAAATTGGAATTTGAAAATACAGCAAAAAATAGTTGAAAAAAAAATAATTGCTCTTCTGAAATTGCATCTGCAAGGTTTTGTTTCATATACCTTTTTTTTTTTTTTTTTTTTTTTTGTTACTTTAAAAGTGCTGATATATATTTTTTCAATATCATGTTTTCTTGTATTTTAATAAAGCAATACAAGCCTTTAAACACGTGGTAAAAACTTTTTGAAAGTATTTTTGGTATTGAAATTTGTAAAGGTAGAACAAAAAATATATTTGTACTGAGATTATCAAAGGAACAAGCACACTAGTTTATAAAAAACTGTTTGATATACTGATCTCTTTCAACACCTTTTGAATCACTGAAGAGAATGAAATACAAGTATGACACTTACATGCACCAGTAATCATGTCCACAGAAGTAAGGTATGGTGAGATCATATGGCACTCCACTCATGTACGAACACTCAGGGTTCATTTCTCGTATACAGCGATCAAAACTTTTTGTAGTTTTTGGATATTTTCGCTTAGGTGCTCTTTTCAAGTCAGGATTCCTGGGGTTGGGTGTTGCACGAGCGTAATAAAACCTGCAAGAAACAAGTTTTGATATTTCAGTACCGTCAACTAATGTTTCTCCTAGAGACTAGCCAATCCCAATGAAAGCCTCAACCTAAACAACAAAAGGGAGATGTTCACTGGTTTATCTACCCGAATTTGGTAACTAAAGTTGCCTATACACTTCATTGTAGTCTTTTCAACAGGAAATACAAGCACTTTATTGTAAAACCATTTGGTTTCTTTAATGATGATGGATATATGTTAATAGTAGTATTTCATTCTCAGTACTTACCAGTGAATAGAAATCTACGGTGTTCAAGTCACGCTTGATCCGAGAAAGCGGGCGGGAGGAAGCTGGTAAGGCGTGGAATAAACAGAAGAACTAAATGTGTTTCACTGAGTACGAGGGGTGTTCTAAAAGTTCTCGGCCTGACTTAGAGATGTCGTGGGCCAAATTACTATGATAATTGCTAAGTATCGTCCTTTAGATGGCGCGCTGTAAAGTTTCAGACGCGTAATCACTTGTTTGTGATGATCGTGTAAACAAACTAGTGTTAACATTTCCTACAAAATTCATAAAATAGTTAAATACAAGCTGTAATAAAGTGTCGGTCCTAGTGGTGTAGTAGTAACTATACTTGCCGTCTATACCCAAGATCACGGGTTCAAACCCGGCCAGGATCGATGGATCTTTTCATCGGGTGTAAAAATCCTAAGTTTGGCTTCCTTCAGAAGGGAAGTAAAGCCATGGGTTCCATGTCGTACATTTACGGCACGATAAAGAACCTCAAGCCTGAAAGAGAGGCATCTGAGCAAAATTTGTCGGCCGTTTCACGCCCTGAGTTGAATGGAGCGCTGATGACCTGAGATGTTAAAGAGCGTCCGTAAATAAGCAAAATCAAATAAAGAGAAAAAGAGAGAGCAAAATACAAAAGGAGTTTAATTCTACATTAAAGGATTCTTCCCCTCGATTTTAACAGTTAAAACCTGAACTGTTGGATTTAAACGTGGTCGTACAAGCATTCAAGATGATGACCGCTCAAGTGCCAAAACTGCTACGACTAACGAGATTGTGGCAAAAATTCACAAAACCACACTCAATGATCGCCGATTGAAGGTGTGCGAGTTGGCTAACATTGCAAAGACCTCGATAGACCGTGCCCACGACATTTTACACGAAGTTTTGGGTATGAGAAAGCTTCCCGCTTGATTGGCGCTGCGTTTGTTAACAATGGAATAAAAGTTTATAAGAATGAACATTTCGCAAAAGTATTTAGTCTTGTTTAAACGCAATTCCAGCGAATTTCTCTTACGTTTTATAACAGTAGGTGAAACATGGATTCATCACTACACGCCAGAGACGAAAGAGCGGTCCAAACGGTGGATGGCATCAGGTGAAAGCACGCCAAAGAAATCACGTCTGCAGGAAAAGTCATGGCTACGGCTTTCTGGAATTCTCATGGTGTGGTGCTTGTAGACTACCTGCAGAAGAACAGAACCATCACCGGGGAGTGTTACGCTTCACTACTGGACCATGTGAAGGATGCTATTCAAGCTAAACGTCCATACCTTGAGATAAAGAAAATTCTCTTTCGTCACGATAATGTGCCTTCCCACGTTTGGGGTTGTTGCTGTAAAACTGCATGACCTTCGCTTCCAAGTGCTTCCACATCCGCCATATTCGCCGGATTTGGCTCCCAGCGATTACTTTCTGTTTCCAAACCTGAAGAAATGGCTGGATGAACGAAGATTCACATTAAATGACGAGGTTGAAGCCGAGACAGACGCTTATTTTTCACAGTTGGACAAATCTTATTTTATTGAGGACATTAAAAAGTTGAATAGTCGTTGGACTAAATGTATTGATTTACAAGGTGACTATGTTGGAAAAGAAAAGAAAAAAAATCTCTTAAATGTTACGTTTTCTTGCTCAGGCCGAGAACTTTTAGAACGCCCCTCCTGTAACATACCTCACGTAACCGTCCTGTGGAGTGGATGTCGTTAATTTACTTACCTAGAAGCAGCCTTTTCTGCCGGATTCCTCACGAGGTTGATGTACATCGGCGACTGCCGATCGTATTGACTGAAATTCACGAAGTACACGTGACGATCAAACGATACTGGTACTGCTTCGTTTCGGACCCTGCTGGTCACATCCTCAACAAGTTCCTCCTACCAAACAGAACAGTCGTAAGATTTTGATGTAAATGTGTGGAAAAACTAATACCTACACAAGAATAATTAGATGGTTATGAGACTCGACATCTGGCGATAGCTCCCCCATAAATCAATTAAAACTACTTGCAGTTCGAGAGAATTTGGTCAATTCAGCTCTGAACCTGAATCAGGTCGTTGATGTTGTCTTGGTGTTCGAAACTTGTAAGTGTAAAGTGAATCTGATAGAGAGAAACTATACGCGGAATGTTAAATAAATAATTATATATGTATGTGTACATATATCATACCACATACCTTTACTAATCATAATTTTGATGATTTTTCTCAAAGTAGTTGGATGCAATGCATATGTCTCTGTCAGTCTTCAATGACATGTTGGAAACCTTTTTTTTTTTTTTTTTTTTTTTTTTTTTTGGACATTTCCTTCAGAATCTCTTCGGCAGCCTTCACCACTGCTACTTATGATGGAAAATTTCTCCTACGAAGGTGATTTGGTTTATTTACGGATGATGTTTAACATCTCAGGTCATCAGTGTCCCATTCAAATAAATTTTGCTCAAGAGGCCTCTTCTTTCAGGCTTGAGGTTCTTTTACGTGCCGTAAATGTACGACACGGGACCAGCGGCTTTACTTCCCTTCCGCAAAGAAACTATAGTTAGGAATTTTACGTCGGAAAAAATTCATCGATACTGAACTGGATTGAACCCGCGATCTTGGGCTTAGGAAGCGAGTAAGTTACCACTACACCACCAGGACCGACTCCCATGAGGTTAATCTAGACTGTAGAAAGAGTGAAGGACTCAGCATATAGCTTATTACCGAGTTTCAGTTGTGTGTAAAGGTAAACCATTCCTTCAATATGGAATAATGACCACGACTTACCCAGCAGAAGAAACCACCTATGCATATGTGGGTGGAACTTTTCAGTTACCAAGTAGGGATGGTACAAAAACTGGAGTTCCGGATCCACCAACTTCCTTTTGACATTTTAAAACATCTTCGAACTGGTTATAGGGACTAACAGACTCTCCATAGAGCTCAGCTGAAGATTTGTTGGGATGAAAGAAGAATTTCAGATTAGCATGTTGTTCATCACATGTCACCTCCATTTTGCTGTAAGCGGAACTAAACATGTCCGAACTTACACACCTCTCACAGGCGGGAACCGGAAATGACAGCAACGAAACTTCTACCACATGTGCATTTTGGCAAAGTTAAATTTTAGCACGAGAAATTATGCCTGTAAAAAGTTGATGCGCCACGCTTTGGTAATAATTCCCTGAATCTCACGCATAGTTTGAGTTCCTATTTGATCCAAGCAGTTCTCGACGAGATTCAAATCCGACTATTGGCTGCAGAATTCTCCAGGAGTCATTTTTCACCTTATAATATAAAAGTATACAAGTGTAGCGAAAGGAGATACAAAATCAAACTTTGGTATAGTGAACAAGTAAAAGTAAAATGTACTTGTTATTCAGGCCGATGGTTAAATAGGAAGATGCATTGTCATGATGCAACAAAATTCCTGCCTTTGGACGACGTTTTGGATTTTCTGAAACACTTTTGGAAGGCAAACTTCTGTATAGCATTTTGCAGTAATAGTTTTCTGATTTGCGAGCACAATGTGACCATTTATGGAGAAGAAGAGGCAGCCCTTTTCTTTCCCACATGCCCCTCGACTTTGGGAAAACCCAAATGAAGGACTGACATTTTGTTTCTGAATCAAACTGTTATATCCATGTTTCGTCACCCATAGCAATATTTGAAACGGCGAGACTTTCCACAGTTAAATGTTTGCACCATTTCACTCTGTGAGGCTTCTCTGCTTCAGACAAATTATGGGGTTCCCATCTTGAAGAAATGTTTTTTACACGAAGGTGCTCATGAAAGATGATTGAAACACTCGACGAACTAATCGCTAATGCCAGCTCAATGTCCCTTTAGGTTAGTCTTGGATCTTCTCTTATCATTGTTTCTACAGAGGTGACGTTCTTCTCAATCACCACTGTTGTTGGTCTGCCACTCTTCTCTTCATATTCAAGAGATAGCCGACCCCTCTTAAATTCCCGAAACCAGCGACAATCAGTAACACGTGAAAGATAAAAGTCCCTCTCCCCAAAGCTCAAGTGATTGCGCTTCATTTAAGTCACATTTTAAATTGTACAAGTCAAAAAGCTCTCTCTAAATCTCCATTGCACTTAAAAGAACGTTCCAAACTTAAAACATAAAATGCAGGAAAATGAATAACACAAAAGAGCTCTGCTTGCTACCAGCGACATCAATGACTCAACAATTTCGACTCAGCAACAACGCTTTCCCTGGGGGTGGCGAATGCTCCGTGACTCAGCACTTATCTAGTGACTCTGGTACATAGGAAGAGCACTTAGATATCAATAATGTTCAACGTGGCCACTCTGTACGTCAACGCACAGAGACCACCATTCCTCTATATATCTTAACACTCCCTGCAGTTGATCTGGCGTGATGCGGTTGACCGCATCCATAACCCTTTCACGCAGATGATAATGTAACCCCCAGGTGAAGAAGTCTAAAAAGGGTACGGTCGGAGTTCAGATATTCGGTGAACCTCTCCAATCAGCTGTCCGGGAACAATGAGAGCAAAATGGGAAGAGCCTTGTCCTGTCAGAATTTCATCAGACTCCAAGTGCGGTTCCAGGAAAGTTTGAAGCATATTAAGGCAAATTTTATACATGTTGCAGTTTGCTCCGCGAACATGAATGGTCCATAAATCTTAAGCCTTGGTTATCCAGTTCACCTTAGGGATGTTTCTGTTGTTTCACTCTATCACCTCATGAGGATAGCTGTCGGCCCAAGTCCTGCAGTTGTGACGGTTCACTAAACCACATGTCTGAACAGAAAAGACTGTCCAACAGGTTTTCAATTTCGCTGCCTCTAAAAGGCCAGCACAAGTGATGCATCACCTGGATGAGATACAATTTTCATCTTCGAGATGAAACGAACAGTACACTAAACACCGATTCGTGGAATGTTCAACTTTTGGCGGAAGCACGTGGCCTAACGAATACTCTAGACTGTGTCTTCAGATGTTGACGGTCGTCCAGAACGTTTCTCATTAAATTCGTCTGAATTTTTCCACTGTTGGTGGATCCTTTTCATATCTTAGACGGAAACAATGACATCTCTTCAAACATCTGTGAAATAATACAATAAACAACAATACATTACTGTTTTCATGAAAACCTTTGGGACACCCGGTATCAAAATACCAACTTAACAAAAATGTTCGTTTTATGCATTATTGTTATATCGATGCCGAAATATCGTGTCCGTCCTGGTGGTGTAGTGGTTACCATATTTGCCTCCTACACCCAAGACCGCGGGTTCGAACCCGGCCAGGACCGATGGATTTTTTCGGGCGTAAAAATCCTAAGTATGGCTTCCTTCGGAAGGGAAGTAAAGCCGTGAGTCCCGTGTCGTACATTTACGGCACGAAAAAGAACCTCAAGCCTGAAAGAGAGGCCTCTGAGCAAAATTTGTCGGCCGTTTCACGACCTGAGTTGAATGGGACGCTGATGACCTGAGCTGTTAAAGAGCGTCCATAAATAAATCAATCAAAAAAAAAATTCGAAATATCGCTTCACTGTCAGAGCACTGTGCGCAAAGAACGCACTGCGAGCTAACACGATAAGCGTGTAATGTCTTGGGAATGCAACGCTTGCGTAACGCTGTATTGGCATGGAAAGGTTGCATCGACCATGACTTTACCGGAACAACAACCTCACAAACTTTTACCGAGGGCGGCGTGGCGTCTTCTTACTGTGCTGACTTTCTAATGTCTCTGTTCCTTTTGAGCGATTTCTATTGGTTTCCATTAAACTGAGAATAAATTTCGCTCATTGCGTTTACTGAATACATTTGTGTTACTTGGTCAGTTTGTCTTGCATCGTTATGAAGAGTAAACATTTTTTTTTTTTTTTTACAAGCCTATGCCACTCATACAAATCTTCATAGGCTTCCGCTGCTTGAATGATTCTGCGTCATAAACATTTTTAAACTTTAGTATTCCAAATACTCTTAAAGCGCAGGTATGATGCCCCAAATAAATTTTTTGTTCGGATTTCATGTATACAAACTTTGGTTCAATTCACAAAATTATTAAAAATGTGTACAAAATTACTTTTAAGTTTTCCATAAGATGTGTATCAGATATGCAATTATTTCGCGTCTCATTATACATATTCAAATATTTCAAAATCCAAGTCCTCGGATTGAAGCATAAAATGACGCATATCTTTGTTAAAGTATTCATATTTTTCAACAAAGTCTCCCTTAACACTAGTGCAGTTTTTCCAGCAGTGCTCCAAAGCCTTTATCCCATCACCAAAGCCAAATTTCTCCATGCCTGCAAAATACATCTGAATTGATGATTAAAGTCCTTTATCGGATTAAAATGTCTTTCCACCAAGGAATTTTTTCAGTTTAGGGAACAGAAGCAAGTTCGATGGAACCAAGTTAGGGGAATAAGGCGGATGTGACAGCAAATCTTGCTCCATTCATTGATTTTCGCCATTGCAACGACACATGTGTTAGGGCGTGCAGTATCTTGATGCAATATGACTGCTTTTCTCGTATTTTTGTCTTCAATGGGTCCAAAATGTTAGTATTATATGCTCCAGTGGGACGGTAATCAATTAACAGTATGTACACCTTGACACCTCAGAAAACCAAAGCCATGGTTTTACCGGCCTATTTCACACACTTGGCTGTAGAGAATCGTGATATTTCCATTGTTTAAACTGCTGTTTTGTTTCAGGTGTGTATTGTGCACCCATGTTTCATCATTAGTCACAAATCTACACATTAACTCTCTGAAAACTGGCCAAACTTTGCTGAGAGATTTGCACTCTGATTCGCTTTTGATCCTGAGCCAGCAATCATGGCACCCATTCCTACGACAATTTTTTCTTGCGCAATTCTTCCCTCAAAATCTGAAATATGCGTTCTCCTGAAAAGCTCAGAGCTTCAGCAATTTCCGACACTTTAATCAGCGATCCTCCAGAACTACGTCAGGCACCTTATCGATTATTTCTGGTGTCGTGACAGATTTTGTTCATCCACTGCGTGGGTCAAAACCGCTTTTAAACTCCGTGTTTCATTTGGAAACATATGAAAATGGTGACACAAGAGGTTCCCTAGAGTGTTTGTCGTGTCTTTATGACTTTCTGTTGCATTCTTCACCAAGTACTTATAACCGCACGGTGTTTGGTATTTACAGTTTTCGCCATATACACAACAAACAGCTGTAGCTACTTGACCTATCCACAAATGTTTCTATGGAAGATGGCTGGGGGTTTCGATGATAAAACTGATTTGGAACTGCTGCTCCAATCTGGGGGTCATTCTGAGAACTTTTCAAATGACCCTCGTGGTATAATGCAACAGCAAAGGGGAAAAATAAGAAGGAATGCGATTCGAAAAGCGAAAGAAAGCGGTAGAAAGGGGGCAGGAGCATATATAAACTAAAACATATGAAAAATAGAGGGAGGAATAGGAAGATTTTCCCCCTCAGTTCTTTGTTGCCAGCCAAGAGCTGTATTCTTAAATAAACTCGTTTTTACATATCAGACATACCTACTTCTCCAAAAGATTTCGGAATTTTGGGGCTTTCTTCTGCTGTGCCATTTTGAAATTACTTTGCATTGAAATCGATAATGCAGTAGTGTATCTTTCTCGTTAACACTGTTTACAACTATTGGGTGTTTACCACGTCCTTTAAAACAGAGCATGAAACATTAGAAATAAATAATAATTGTTTATTTTAGCAAGCATTTTGAGATTTTTTGGTATAAAATTTGTAAACACAGTAAATGACAGACCGCGAGTGAAGGCGTGTTCAAGTAGACGTTATAAAGGTTATAAGGATACTTTCCCAGGCCCCTTCCTCACAGATAGGATCTCTATGTAACTTTCCAATTCTTTTAGCTGGTTAAGTAATAACGATCGACAGAACTAAATGCTATTCAAGTAGGATAAAAACTGCAACGAATGGTCGAGGTCGTTAAGGCGCGGACTCGTGAGCGGGAGGTCAGGAGTTCGAATCCCACCAGGACCGTCCTCCTTGTCTGAGGTTATTTTCTAGGTTTTCCTCAGTCCTCATAAATGGCAAATGCCGGGGAGGTACCCTAAACTTAGGCCTGGAACGCTTCCTTCCTTAAAAAAAAAAACATCCTTTCCCATTTTATCATTTCATTTCATTTCAGTGTCCACCGCCTGTGATGCCTCAGTAGTAAAAACAGGCGTTAAACGTTACAAAGTCGTGTATATATATTAAAAAGAATTGCGTTAGTCGGAGATATAACATTAATTCTGTTTTGCCCTTTCTCCCCCCCCCCTGTTTTTTACAATAAGGGGATCTTCGGCATTGACGGGGGCTACAAGCGGTTTTCTTTAGCAATGTGCGAGGGAAAGTTATTGTTACTTCTCGGAATGGTCTATATTTATAATACACGTTTTGAAGAAGCAGTTTCCTGACTGATAAATTTTTTGTTTTATCAAGCATTTACACGATTATGTTCACTCTATCATTTGGCACCATGAACTCCGAAAAATCTGAGAGCGTGCATTTTATGTAAACATGATTTTAGAGAAGTTAAAGTTATATTTGGCGAATAAAATACCTAGCTATTTGTAAGAAACATAAAAATACGAAATTCATAATTTGATCATTGTGTGTTTTTCCGTAAATTATCAAAATTGGTTACATCTCACATAGCACACGTTGGGCACTTATAACAACGGCTACCAAATTTTAGCAAAAACAAAATCCTCTAAGCATTTTTTCTGCCAAACGAAGTGCTAATAATAATAATAATAATAATAATAATAATAATAATAATAATAATAATAATAATAATAATAATAATAAAGTTCGTCACTCAGGAGCTGCATACACTGAGTTCCTTAGCAAGTTTAATAACTTTAAAAAAGAATATAAAATTCAAATTATGACCTTATTAATTAATGAAATTAAATATGTTATGGCATAACTATGTGTTAATTAGCATGAAAAACTGTTAAATCTAACTAATAAAAGAGAAATTGAACTATAATACTTAACTAGACTTGTCTGGTTTTACTCTTCAAAATCACTTGAGAATAAATGCCTACAGTGAAACTACTCTAAGGGGAACAAAATTATAATTCTTGCAATTTATAAGTATTACAAAAGAGAAATCATGTTTTTAGAATGATTATTGTTATTGAGATTAAGCCACAAAAAGCAATGGTATACTATTAATTAAATTAAACATGTGAACATTGATAGACAAAGCTATACTGTGTGAGTATTTTTAAACATTTTTAAATGTAACCATGTTTATGAACTGAGTCCTTGATATCATCTTTACATTCACTAAAATAGACAGAAATAACAGAAAGTTCCGAGTTACATTGTGTATTTAAGATGATGTTCATGTGTTTCAATAAAACAAAAACATGTTACTATTTAAAAACAATTGCAATGTACTAAGTAAATAAAAACAATCGAAAGTTACATCGATTTTCAGTGGCTTTGAAATTTAATTTAAATGTTATTAACACGTAACGTAAACGTTTTCTCAAGGTTATTACAGAGCGCTCTTACATACAAATATAATTCTCAAAGTCATATTAGATTAATATTTCACATTTACTATCTTCACGACGATACTTTTATTAAATATAAAACATATGCAACGTTATAAATACAGTTTACATGCAGAATTAATTTGTCTTTTTGTTTTGAAACAATTGAGAGAAAATTAAACGCTATAGCGCTTTTTAAATTTCGGTTTTCAGATATATTGCTACTCCTAATGATCCGATTTCCCTAATTTTCAAAATCTATTTTATTTAAATGTATAATTCGAATTTTGTTGGAAAAAATCGTTGGTACCGTTAGAACGATTTTAAAAATTTGGCACTTCTGATAATTTGATTTTGATTATTTTCAGGAAAAAAAGATGCATTGCATTTTAAAGAATAAATGGTGTTTTAACGCCCGTTTTTGCTACAGAGACACCACAGGCGTGGACACTGATGATACATGAGAATGAAATGATATATTGGGAAAGGATTTACTTTTAAGGAAGGAATCGTTCCAGGCCTAAGTTTAGGGTACATTCCGGGCATTTATAAGGACTGAGGAAAACCTGGATAAAACCTCAGTCAGGGATGACGGTCCTGGTGGTATTGGAACCCAGACCTCCCGCTCACGAGTCCGCGCCTTAACGACCTCGGCCACCCGTGGCGGTCATTGCATTTTAATGGCATATACCGCGTTTCGTTGAGAAAAACAAGAAATGCGGCCACTAGAGTGATTTTTAAATGTTGGGTTTCAGATAAACCACCCCACTGCTAATTTATTTCGCTAATTTTCTGACACTGTTTTTATTGTTTTATATTTAATGGCAAGTTTTGTTGAGGGAAAACAAAAAAATTGGGGTCACTAGAACGATTTGTATATTTTCGCTTTAGGTTAACCCCCTCTCCTAAAGGTCCGATTTCCCTAATTTTAAGAAAATATTTTTCTTGTTGTATTTTAATAGTATATGCGGAGTTTTGATGAGAAAAAACAAAACTTGCCATCGCTAGAGCGATTTTAAAATTTTCGCTTTAGGTTAACTTCCAAATGGTTCAATTTTGCTGGTTAACAAACTCGATGTATCGTTTGTTAATATATCGTTACATACCGAGTTTTCCTTAGAAAGAGAGAGAGAGAGCCGCTAGAGCTTTAACAATCTATAGAACTTTTTTCATCCTCATTTTTGGAATAGGTGGATGCAACAAGAACCTAAATACTGGTTAAACTAATCGAAATAATTACCAGTAAATCTAACATATTGTATCAGAGGGTTCGTTAAAAATTATGAAAGATTGAAATCTCTTGGTTGTTGTAATAATAAAACAGAAAATCCCGACAAAACAGAAATTAGTTTCGCTTCCACATAGTAATTATGTAACAGGGAAACTGCTCACGTGAAACTGTGTCCACCTATAGATATAAATGCCTTACCTGCTCCATACGGTTAAGTAGCCGAAAATCGCCACCCCCGAGCCGGATGTGACGGAATCCATTGGCGCCCTGGAGCCACTGCAGCAGAAGTACTACCATCTCGCCTCCGGCTTTGGGCACATGATTGAAGAAGAGTACGTGGTCACTTGTGTCAGGAACTCGTTCTTTCAGTTGCTCCAGGGACTTGGTGACCCTGATTGCAGAGGAAGCCGATCCCACCGGCTGCAAACAGTAACCGTCTTCTTGTTGTTCCGGAAGTGATGACATACAGGGGCGGGAAAATGACAATCAACTATGAAATTGATTTGCTTTCTTTAACCTCAATAAATGGCGCGCGCGTCGCCTGATCTAAGAGCTTTTGTTGCTTTTCACAAGTTTCAATTACTTCGCGACTATAAATTAAGAATGTATATTTAATTCTTCCGAAACGGTTAAAACTGACCGCTTATCGAAAATTTGTTTTAAGTTAATTAATTTTGAAAAAGATAATAACAAAGTACGTGTGTTAGAAACAAGCATAACCTTAAAAATAAAACAAATGCACCTATGGTTTCTTAAGAGTGTTTATGCTATAATTACATATATCACTGCAAGGAACTCGAAATTGACCGCAGCAGAATTCGTACAAACTGTTTGTGTGAAGTAAATTGCAATTGCTAATGTGCGTGAGTTTAATATTTAGCAGGCTATGCGACTGTTTTTTTTAAAGCCTAGGTGCAGTCAGTGGCAATTTTTCTTATTTTAAAAGAGTTATTGTTGATTTAGAACGATGGTGAATTTTTCCGATAATGCTTTATATTTTTTATTTTCTTTTTAGTGCTAAACAGAAGTAGGAGAAAGTCCAGAAGCAAAATGATCGGAATGTAGTGGAAAAGGAAAACGAAGTAATAACAAATAATCTTTTTAAAAAAAATACCGCAATTTTATGTACTTATGGATGTATTTGGGACGGCCACGAGCTTCCTAAAGAATAGAAAGACGGAGTTTCTAAAATACCCAGTCCAGACGGTACTTTCACTCTCAGCTGTGGCTACTTACCGCCTGTGATGTGATATCATAGCGCGACACGGGCACCACAACTTGAACTAGCGACTTCTGGGCCATGAGCATCAGAGTGCCGGCTCCCACCATGGAAAGGATGAGGACGGCGAAGAGCGGGTAAGTAAGGCGTCTCCGGGAGACGAACATGTTGCTTGCTCACCACATTGCGAAGTGAAAGGCACAACCTGGTAGAGATTCGTCTCGTTTTGTAGGTCAAGATGAGTGGGAAAGTGTCCCGTGTTGTAGGTATACTCATGTCCTCGCGAATCTGGGTGTATCAACTTCCTATTTCTTCGGGACTAACCCTTCTAAAGTATATACCTTGAAATTACAGCGAAATAGAACCTAGAACTCTGTGCTTTAGTTTTTTAAAACATATACACGAGTTTTTGCTTTGTCAATGAACCCAAGACTATGTCTAAACTACTGTAAACATGTCGTAGGCTTTGCCATAACTAACCGCGATTTAGTTTCTTCTCCCTTTTAGCGAATTCTGAATGAATTTTGTTTTTTTCTAAACGAAACTCGGCGCATTTCTTTAAAATACATTGATAAAAGTATTTTTCGAAAATCAGAGCAATCGAACCAATAGGAGTGGGGGTATACTTGAAAAAAACGAGTGGGTATTAAAGCGAAATTTAAAAATCGCTCTATCAGCCGCAATTTAATTCTTTTTAAAGGAAAATCGATATATGTCAATGAAATAAAATAAGCAAAATAGTTTCTGGAAATCAGGGAAATCGGACCATTAGGAGTGGGGGTTTACCTGAAACCCAAAATGTAGAAACCCCTCTAGCAGTATCAATATTCATTTTTCACAAGACTAGGCATATACCATTTAAATGAAATAAAAATAGTGTTGGAAAAGCAGTGAAATCAAATTATTAGGAGTGGGGGTTTACCTGTAACCCAACACATAAAAATCCCTCTATCGGAACCAATATTTGTTTCTTCACAACAAAATTCGGTATATGTCATTTAAATAAAATAATAAATTCTGAAATTGAGTGAAATTGGGTTATTAGAAGAAACCCAAAATTTAAAAATTCTGTATATACCATTTAAAGAAAACAAGAAAAAATAGTTTCTGAAAATTAAGGAAGTCGAACCATTAAGAGTAGGGGTCTAACTTAAAATCGAAATTTAAAAAGCGCTCTTGCGTTTAATTCTCTCTCTATTGTTTTAAAACAAAATAGCAAATTAATTCAGCATATAAATTATATTTATAACGATACATATGTTTTATATTTGACAAAACCATCGCCGTAAAGATAGTATTGTGAAATATTAATCTAATATGTGTTTCAGAATTATATTTGGTGCAAGAGCGATCTGTAATAGCATTCACAAAAAGTTTAGGCTACAATAACATTTAAACCAAATGTTATTGAAACCACAATAATTTATTTTACATTCAATTTATAGCATACCATGACTTTTTGTGGTTTAATCGGAACATCATCATCATCATCATCATCATCATCATCATCATCATTATTATTATTATTATTATTATTATTATTATTATTCTAAAATGGTTTCTCTTTTGTGATGCTTATAGATTGGAAGAATTATAATTTTGTTTCCCTAATTCCACATAGTAATGCCGTAACTTATTTCATTGCATTAATTAATAGTTCCTTCGGAATTTCATAAAATTAGATCTACAAATCAGGTACATTTATCGCGAATATTTTAATAACAAAATTACTAGTGTAGGAGTGTATTAATTTGCAGTCGATTAAATTGCTTTTATCAATTTCTTTCTTAGATTTCATGACTACCCTATTGCCGTTAGTAGACCTGCACGAAGCAAGTTCAATGCTCTCATTTTATTCTGTTGTCTTTATAAAAAAAATCTTTACGTACTATTCAGTCATGTTAATTTTAAAATGCTGAATTTTCTAACAATTTCTGTTATAGATTGCTTCCATGCACCTTCAATTTTCAGAAAGCAATTATACATATTGCACGTAATTTTGAATGTTTACGAGGTAAAAATTATTTTTTTCGTTATTATTATTATTATTATTATTATTATTATTATTATTATTATTATTATTGAAAGGACGTTTGTAAAAATGGAACTAAACTAGAGAGGCAGAAATTGATAAAACAATAAAATATTAACACATATATTGCATATATATAAACATATAGAGTTCCTTTAAGAGACAATGGCAAAAGTCAAGGAGAACAATATGTTTTAAAAAGTGGTAACAATCCCCTTAGCCACACATGTGCAACGCATTATTTTCCTGATGCAGTATTTAAACTCCATTTCATGTTGACACAAAATAGCTGTTGTTTCTTTTTAGACAGTAATTTTAGACGTTAATTAATATAGAAAAGAATGAGACCATTGGAGACTGGAAATTATGTTCAAATAAAAAAAAATGTAAGGTTATTTATTGTCTCTGTTTTATGTAGTAATCTGTGATTTTATGTTTAACACACTTTATTTACTCCAAGTTTCCTTGGAAACCAATGTAAATATATACAGCTTACAAAATAAACTCTAGAAACCCTATCGTAAATAAGTAGAGCATCCAGCGCAAAACAGGTGATTTAGTTATCAGAAAGAACGCATATTTACAGCACAACTGCGGAAGAGAGCATCTTATAGTTTTACATTGTAAAATTATAGTAAATTTTCCCTTGAAAAGTGCACAAAGCCTGCTGCCATTTTCGTGTTTCGGTTACATTGGTCGGGACCGGCTATGTTGTTTTTATAGCTACGGTCGTTACACGTGTAAGTTGCTGTTTTGACCGAAGTTTCTAGTGTTACAAGCGGTGACCGCTATAAGGTGAGCACTGCGAGTTAAAACGCAATAAATCACAAACGGTAGTGAAATAATGGCAGATAAATATGTTCATAGGCCGCTTGAAGACTTAGACATAACAAAAGATGAGGTAAAACAGTTATCGGAGTGTTTCAAGAAAGAAGAATTTAGAAATTTATTGCAAGAATATGTAAACGAAGTTAATGACCCAGAAAACAAGAAGCTCTATCAACAGGAATTCACGGAACTAGAGAAAGAAAGAGGGGTGGATGTGACATTTATTGACCCAGAACCAGGTTATGTACTAAAAACAAGTGTTGATGGTTTAAAAAAGGCATTCATAAATATCTGCAAGAATGACAAAATAGGTAAACCATCATCTGTTTCAGTGATGAAAGATGGTGCTAAAGGTGTGAATTGGTCTCTGCCTTACACACAAGCTCCCCCAAAGGACGATTTGGACAAAAGTGGTAAGCGGTGCCTAGTTTTTGATGTTGTATTTCATCCTGACACACTTAGGTTAGCAGAGAAAAATGCACAGTTTAGGAATATGATAAATAATACAGCATTAGATGCTGTTGAAGGCAGTTTTAATTGTCAGCTTGACAGAAAAAATCTTAAGTTTCCAAAAATAAGTTACAAGGGTTGTGCTAGAGCTACTGTAATAAGAAAAAAATCAGAAAACTCTCCAGTTGATGAGAGGGAGTTTTCCATTCCTGATTCTGTGTACCCTTATGATAAGCCGGAAAAACAGCAAGCAAAACCAACCAAAAATATGCAGTCACATATTGCAGATAAAAACATAAATGACTGCCCTTACACTATTCCAAAATATACAATCAAATATAGACATCCTGTTGACTTGCAAGATTACACAAATGACAGAGATTCAAAGATGAATGTAACTGTACCAAAAGAGCTGGCAGTTGAAGTTGTGTTGCCTCTATTAAACTCCTCAGCTGACATGACATTAGATGTAACTGAAAAATCTTTATGTCTTGTAAGTGAAAAGCCAGCAAGATACAAGCTAGAAATCACTTTGCCATACAGCGTAAATGAGGAAACAGGCACTGCAAAGTTTGATCAATCATCACGTAAATTGGTAATAACACTCCCAGTGAAATACAACATGAAGATCAGTCTTGCAGACATTGGACGTGAAGATAGTGGTGTGGAGAGTGATATTGGTCGTAGAGCTTCAGAAACAAGCAGCGATGAAGAAGAGCCAAAAGTGCGTTGTCTTTCAGATCAGAAACCCAGTGATATCATTAGTGATGAGGGATATCGGACTAGCAATACCAGTGAAATGCCCTTTTTAAATCCTGATATAAAGTACATTTTTCCAACCTTTACATGCAATGTTGCAGAAAATCTAATAGCATTTACTCTTCACATCAAAAATGTAGAGCCAAGCTCAATTGAGCACCGCTTCCTGGCTAATAAATTGAATGGTGTGCAGATAAAGTTTACTTCCATAGGCACCGGTTTCTTTCCTATTAACTATGCATTTTGTATCAGCTTCCCACCTGCAGTATCAATAGACGAGGCATCATTTTGTGCAGAAGCTTGGGATAATAATGTTATAGTACAAATGCAGCTGGAATTCTGTGATAGCAGTTTGACTGAATATTATGTGGGAATAAATGAGACATTGCTGGAGAAGAGCGACTTTCCAGATCCTGCAGTATTTTTAAAGAAACTTCAGAAGTTGGAGGTTAGTATTTGTCTTAATAACAGAATAAATTCATAATGCAGGTTTTGTTGCAATATTGTACACATTTTGGAAGTTATTATTTGTTATAAAATAATTTTTTTGTCAAAATGGCCAAATTTATATGCTTTTGAACTAGAATTAGAATCAAAATTGTTGAAAAGTAATATATGACTTAGATGTATAATATAGGACCATGGTAACTTCAATTTGAATGTTTGCATGGAAAATGGGGAAAAACTTTAAAACATGTGATGCAGGAACTTTTCTAAATCCGAAGCAGACAAGTGTGCATGTGTACACGTCAGCCGCAGATAGCTTGAAAGATATTGAATTTTGAAAATGCAGCTAATATAGCATGTTGCCAATTTTTCCAGGAACACCACAGATATCTGTAAAACATGTGTGCAACAGCATCTGAAAACAATTAAGGTGCAGGCAGTTTTGACAATGCCAGGCCATATTCCTTTGTTACCTTTATTTCTCGGCTGAGTAAAAATGTGCCCTACAGTTCAGAAAGCCAATAAGCAATAGTATCACTAGCACAGTATGGGTCGTAATTAGTAAAGTACCAATATGTGTAGATCAAGAGGCCTGTTTACAGTGGGTCATTGAGATTTAAATGTTGCCTGTAGTTACAGTCCATGACACATTGTACGAACAATCAATTTAAGTTTTCCGACTGAGCAATAAAATGTGTTACATAGCTTTTACATAAAGGGTAAAGCTCAATAATCTAACCAGACCCTAATGTAAGTGAATAATTGTTTTACAAGGATGCTCCTGAAACTTAAACCTAACTTGTGGTTACAATCTTCATCATCTGTCTATGGGTGGCATTAGACAACAGCATGAATGTCTATATTTGTGAATTCATGTGGTATCTGAACTGTAAAAACTACTCACAGACCCTTTTCAAGAAATGGTGGAAGATATTCGGCAAATGTATCAAGTGTTTATTGCAGTTTCAATTAGTTTAGGCTGGTAATTAGCTTAGGTTTAGGTATTTTAGGAATAAGAAACATCTGTTGACTGCATTATTTATGACTATTGGCTACTGTGCTTCACCATTGTATATTTATATACAAAAGTTAACATTTTTAAAAATATTAAAAGTTACACGCTTGAAACTATCATTTCTGGCCAAATTCTGCAGAAATTGCCATAAAATTATATTCGAGAAAAAGACATGTAAAAGAATAAATTGTTTGGACTTGAAAAATTCTCAAGAATAATTGTGTACCATATGAAAATAGTTTTAAGTGAAGGATTCCATACCCATATAATTTATATTTCTTCACAACTTCATCAGGCTACAGTAAAATATTACAAACAAAATTAAACATGCAGTAATGCTTTATGATCTTTTGGACATTCCCAAATAATATTCTTGTCCTTTAAACACTGTTTTTATATAAAAATATACAATTTTTCCAATGCTCTCTCGGCACCAATGTCATTCCTTCATGCTAAGCTATTTATGAGGCTAGATTCATACTATAGTACTTGAAAACAGTTTTGCCACCATTATAATGTACATTATGTTAATTTACAGGGGGTTTGTTTTTGGTTATGTAACAGGAATATAAAAAAGCACAAAGTAGGGTATTACATCTTGTTACCTAAACCTAATGATTACATAATAAGATTATTGTGGATTCCTTACTTGCGATCCCAACAGTGTTAAAATTTAACTCTTAGGTTAGGTTCAAGTATAATGAGGAGATTTATAATAACTATATACTTAGGTTAGATCAGTGGCTCCCAAACTGTGAATCGGGACCCCTAGAAAGGTCACTGAATATAGGGATGTACTTTTTATTTAAGAACTTATCCATTTTCATGTCCATTCTTATTAAGAATGTTGCATTATGATTATTCGGACCAGTTATACAGCAGCTCTATTGCTATTGTGATTGAATAGATCAAATTGTTGAAGTGTGGGTACAAACTTGCAAATTAATTATTATTAAGTAGCGAAATGAATGGATCAAATATCATTCTTGAACAGGGGTTCATGCATGCAAGAAGCTTGGGAACCAATGGGTTAGATTATATGTCGCTTAAGTTTGATTTAAGAAATTTGCCTTAAATGTATCCTTGGAGAAATATACACGACTAACACCTTAACTTTTCTGCGAAAAGAAATAACTTTTTTTTTTGGCCAATATCTGTTTTATGATGCCCACCCTTCTTTTTCAATTGTTAGGAAGTGCCTTTAGCTATATAAGAAATGCACTGACAAGGTGAGTGGATGTTCACTGTGGTAGACATGGTAATGACATGGCGCTCCAGGAAAACACAAATAGCATGTTGACTGTCCTCAATGAAAATGGGGAATAATTAAACATGGAAGTCCCTCAAAAATTAATTTTAGACGCTCTTAATTTATATAAATGTTTTCTCTTCATACATCGAAAGTATAGTCCTGTGTCTTAGATTTAAGGCATGAATAAAGAACCCTCTGAGCAACATTGATCAGCCTTTTCATGCCCTTAATTGAATTGGATGCTGATGACATGAGATGTTAAAGATCATCTGTAAATGAAACAAATCAAGAACAAAATCGAAAGTATAGCAAATTTTGTAGTACACAAAAGGCCATTAAAATTGCAACATATTGTACATGTTCATAATAGCCATGTGGAAATGAGGTCTGTCAGCTTGTTTGGTTGTTTGAGGAATCCTTTGCAGCTGTGTGTTTATCTCATCTTGTTCCACATATCTCATTTGTTTTACTGTGAATGCATTTTGTCCAACAAGCAGTAATTTCTCAAAATGACATTCTGTATTCTTGCTATGCCACAATTCTCTCTTGATTATATTCAGACACTATTTTTGCTGTCAAATTTCGTTTCTTCAGAGAAAATGTGGAGTTTGTTTATCATGTCTTTTATGGCATTTGATTTGTTTTATTTACGGATGCTCTTTAACATTTTATGGTGTTGCAATTTTAATGGCCATCAATGTATTTGCAGGTCATACAAACGTGTGGTAAACAGCTATATCTTAAAATGATTGTGCATTTAAATTAAATCAGGTTTTAAGTTCCTTTGTGTTCATGGTTTAAAGCTAATAAACTGTTTTTGTGGCAGAATTTTTCTATGATGTTAATTTTTAGGACGTTTTTTAAACTGTATTTGTTTATTGGAGCCAAAATAATGTTGCTTCTTTAAATATCTTCTGGAATTTTTGGAAGCTGAGTTGTTTTTTTTTTTTTTTTTTTTTTTTTTTTTGTTTTTTTTTTTTGGCATTTCAGGTCATCAGCGTCCCATTCAACTCAGGGCATGAAATGGCTGACAAATTTTGCTCAGAGGCCTCTCTTTCAGGCTTGAGGTTCTTTTTCATGCTGTAAATGTACAACACGGGACCCATGGCTTTAATTCCCTTCTGAAAGAAGCGATACTTAGGATTTTTACGCCCGAAAAAATCCATCGGTCCTGGCCGGGTTCGAACCGGCGTTCTTGGGTTAGGAGGCAAGTATGGTAACCACTACACCACCAGGCCGGCTGGAAGCTGAGTGAAATACTGGTGATGGAGGCAACAGCCTTTGAAAATGTGCAAGTAAATGAAGCAAAATTAGTGAATTATGAGTGATTTCCTTATAAAGGGTTGCATTATTGTATTCACTGTGAAAATTTCCGCTATTTAAAAATACTTTGTAATATAATTTATCAGTTCCTGGTATATGACCATCCCTGCACCCCAAGTTTCATGTCAATGAAACACATACTTGTTGAAAAGTTTAGGTGCTGCAGGACTTTTAACTAAACCTATATTTTGTAGTTTTTCTCCCCCCCCCCATCTGTTAATAAAAATTTCTCATTAGTAATAAAGATATTTTTGTTGATACAGCCTCTTTGATTTTTACACCTGATTTTGTTCAGGTTATGTATAAAAGATGTTTCACCAACCACCGATAAACTTTAATATTTAGGTCCTCTTTAGTTATTTAGACATGTATCTGGTGCAAATATTTAGCCTCCTTTCATTATTTTTTGCTTATGAAGTGGATTTCAGTTTCTCCAATTATATGCTGTATACTGCCTTTTGATAATCTCTAAAGTATGTAACATGCCAAATCTCAGATGCTATTCAGTAGAATGAAGTTTCTGAATAATTTTAGTGCGTCAAATAAAATTCAATAAAATATTTAAGTGTTTCAGCCTCTTTAAAATCTTTGTATTTTTTTTTTAACACAGGTAGGAAGGGCAATTTGTTTTGATATTCTCTTAAGCTTTTTTCTTCCTCATACTTCAAATGCATAGTTGGCATTATAATGTTAGATAGGATTATGAACATATATAATTTTAAAATTGATATAGATTTAATTTGGTGACACTTATACTTCACTTACTTAGTTTTTTTAATTGGACATGTTTCTGGAACATTCACTCCCATCATCAGCACAAGACCCATCTGTAGGCTGTCCAAGAAATTTATCAAATATATCCAATGATGGTGTCTTGAAGTTCATGATGCGGTTTTTATATTTAATGATGTAAATTTTTCCTTATATTGTTAGTTCCAAAGGTTTGCAAAAAAATATATATATACACACACACATTTCATGGTTTTCTGACCAATGTGGGCTGCTACTGCCAATTACTTTTCTGTTTGTAACGGATATTTATGAAGTGTTCTTTGGGATGGGTTTCCAAATTTCATTTAGTTTTTCCAATACATGTATACATGATCACAATCTTTGTAATTGATTTGGTAGATGCTGGACTTCTTTACAGAAAATATATGATCTTTACAGAAATATTGTAATAATTTTTTACTACTGTGGACGTTTTAAGGAGCCAACATTATTTTTGGTTTTTTTTAACAATTTTTTTAAATATATTGAGCATGCTAAGGTGGGTGGTATGTACATTTTTTGAATTGCATATCTTTTATTTGTAATAGCAAACTTGTATCTCGTATCTTTTTTTCTTTTAAACTTTTTAATCATTTTATCTACTAATTTTTTATGGAAGCCATTATGCAGTGCTGTGCATATGACTTCTTTATATTCTTTTCTACTCCAAGACTGTGTTTAGTATATATTGGTAAAACGAGAAGAAATTTCGAAACCCATACCTAAGAAGGTTTCAGAAGTATCCATTACAAACGATAGAGAAATGAAGCACTTTTGTTCTGAAAGCCATGAAATTGATTTTAACAAAAACAAAACAAAACAAAATTATTGAAACACATTAGCAAATCTTTGGAACTAATGGCATGGAAAAACTTTACATCAAAAATAAAAACTGTATTAAGAACTTGAAGACACCATTGTTCGATATATTCAAAAAATTTCTCCAACTGCTTACAGATGGTCTTCTGCTGATGATGGAAACGAATTTTTTTTTTTGAATTATTTATTTAAGGACGCTCTTTAACATCGCAGGTCATTAGCATCCCATTCTATGTAGGGCGTGAAACGGGTGACAAATTTTGCTCAGAGGCCTCTTCTTTCAGGCTTGAGGTTCTTTATCATGCCGTAAATGTACGACATGGAACCCACAGCTTTACTTCCCTTCCGAAGGAAGCCATACTTAGGATTTTTACGCCCCGAAAAAATCCATCAGTCCTGGCCGGGTTCGAACCCACAACCTTGGGTTTAGAAGGCAAGTATGGTTAACACTACACCACCAGGACCGACATAATGAAAGCGAGTGCTCCTGAAACAGGTCAATTAAAAATACCAGTTAGTGAAGTATAAGTGTCACCAAACCAACTTTATATCTATATTTTGTTGAACTGTTACTACAGATTGAGAGCGAAGAAGAACAGATTGTAAGCGTCAAAACTTCAGAAGATGAGCCAGTGCTGGAAACTGTTCAAGACTCTTCAAATGAGGAAAAAGATGCCTATGAGGAGGATGATGGAGATGATGATAATGACAGCACAGAATCTAGTGGAATTCCGTCAGAGCAAGCAAAACCCAGTGAGGATGTTACTGCTGGACCAGTACAAAACAAACCAATGCTTGAAAAGTGCAGGACTCTTTCTGAATCTAGTGGGGATGAATTGGTAAGTGTGACACTTTGGAAATATTTATTGCCAGCATTGCAACTGTTTAAAAGGTATTGTCATTTTATTATGAAGTCAAATTAACCACTTTTGTTTGCTTGCAGAGTTTGAGTCCTACAAAGAAAGGAATCCTGAAACACAGTCGAGTATGTCGCAGTTTGTCAGAATCCAGTGCAGATGACTATGCGTGGTCTTCTTCACTGGATCTGGTAACTCATTCAGGTTCAGAGTCATGTATTCCTGAGGAGACGACTGAGGAAGAGCGTGAAGCAAAGAAAACAGTGCGATTTAACACTGTTGTCTCTCGGAAAACATACAGGTTTGTAGCAAATATTATAAAATAACCTTCCATGGTTTAGTGTTCTTTTTGATATTAATTACTGTCACCACATTCTTTGACAGCATTTTAATGGAGATTTTGTTCTCTCTAGAAGACAGAATTGATGGCTTGAATTAGATGTGGAAGTCTGTTGTGCCTATGCTTTTAACTCCCTAAAAGATCAATTTTTATGTTTTACATCTACATAAATGATGATATCCTAGACAACACAAATATTTATTTGTTGTATATTTTCAGTATAGGTTGGGGGTTAAAAGGAAATTATACTAACCTTAAATTACTTGAGTATGTTGAAAAATAACAGAATATTTATTTTAGAGAAATAGTTCCTTTATTATTTACTCAAAACAGCGTTACGTCACAACTAGAGTCCAGAAGTTAAGCAAAATATTTCTTCAGTGTTTGTTGTATCTAAATGCAGCAAGCTGCACACACATTCCTTGCACATACATGAAGAACAAAAATGGCTTAAGGGCACAAATTAAAAAAAAATTCCTGGAATGTTGTTGTCTCTCGTTCACACTACTGTAGAAATCTGATATCACCTATGTCCCGAAGATTGAGGCTAGTTACACATGCTGAGGGTTCATACACCCAATATTAATTTGTGTTTTACTTTGTGTGTTTCCACTTTAGAAAATAAATGTTTCTATTCGTGTATTTATATTTCTTAATTGTAAAGAATACGTTACTTAGTGTACGTTTTTGTGTGTGCGTAGGCAATGTTATAAAACTCAAATGACATGTTAAAATATAATATGATATTAAAGCAACAAGACATTCTATATATAAACTTATAAAACCAATAAATAAAATAAAACAAAAATGTTGTGTGGAACGCAGGAGCTTACATAGAAGAGCAATGCCTTCTAAACTGCTCAGCCACCGCTACTCTAACCTGTTGTGTTCTTTCCAGATACTTATAAGTGACCATGCACATTGTGAATACGAGCTTCCTGAAGTTCTCTAATTGACATTTGGAATCTAGGAATAGTAAATTTTTTTTTATTTTTATTTTTTTTATTTTTTATTTTTTTTTTTTATTAAGAGTTTACATTTGAAGTATCACTGAGCTAAGTTCATTAGTTTAAAAGTTATAAGAGAAAATAATGGGCTGAGAACAAGTGAAACAACCAATATAGTCGTAATCCATTATATTATACTAATTACTTATGTAATGATGCAATGTTGCAGGTCAAACTCCAGCATTCTAGGTCAGAGAAAGAAAAACCAGAGGAAGGTTAGAAACAAAAAGCGTGGTCTGGAACGTAGAGCCAGTGAGAGTGAGAATTCTGAGTGTGAAGCAGAGAAGGAGAGAGAAAAGGAGACTGATGAAAATGAAAGCACCATAACTCTGATACAGGAACTGAATGAAACAGAGCAGACAACTGATATGAAGAATGAGAACATTAAAGCTGAGAGTGGCATTGCCCTCTCTCCCAAACATTCTCCAGTTAAAGGTAAGAAGAAATATCGAAAAGGTTCTGCAGTGGCAGCGGCACAGAACTTGGCATTCAAAAGTGACCTGATTTTTGATTTGGACATGTAGAACATGGTTCATTATCTCATGACATTGCTTTAGTTAGAATGTTTAGAAGCTAGTCGTTAACATTTTGTTTTTCTCACAGAGGTGAATGTTTGGCAAGACTGGGCAAGGGTCCCATGTCTTGTCTTTACTTGGGAGCCAGCACTTTACATAGTTCTATAGTACAAAAACTATCTCCATTGTAATGTGTACATCACAAGTTTGAAATTTTGTTTGTGCTTCATTTCAAATATGTTAAGCTTATAGGTCAAATAAAGGTTAATGTTATATTAACTGAAGCATATTAATAGAATTTACAAGAGTCAAAACTTCAGGAATGTGTATGTTGCTACTGGGGACAGGAAATTTTGGAACTCTTATGAGGAAAAGATGTTCTTAGAACTTTCTAATGGGTTTTGTGAGGTAAATCTGATTCTTTAGTGCTTTATATGAGGTAAGATAACTAAATGGACTAAGCTTTGGTTATTCATTTTTATATTTGCTTGCATTATGTGAGTTTAAGAAATGAAAAAAACTATTTTTCATCCACATTCAGAGTGTTATAATTTAGATAATATATTTCTGTTTTTCTTTCGCATTCCAGTGATCTTTTCGTATAATACATATTTAAATATTTTTGTGGTAAGTGCCATCAAAGATTTTGCTTTATATCAATTTGTTGAAAGCATATAATCATTCAATGATTTATTTTTCTGCTATAGAATATTTACATACAAATATTTTCTTTGTTAGCAAAATTTGGAATAGGACCCCAACTATTGGGAACTAAGATTGTGTCATACGCACTCACTTTTATGTCCCTAGTATTCTCCCTTCTAAAACATATAAATATTCCGTCTAAACTACGTTCTTTAAACTTTGCTTTGCCTGTAAATAGTGAGAAACATATAATATTGATACACAGTTAGTTGGAGGTACCTAGTCTTGCCATAAATACTGTCATCGTTTGAGGATGGATGTACTTTCCCCCTCTTAACAGCCTCCACATTCCTGAGCTGTAGTCTCATTGAAAATTAAGCAGCCAAAGCGGAAAGTTGTTTGTGTTAATTTTCAAGTTGATATGGGATGATAACGAAAATCATATAGCTGTTTAGCTTTGCAAAAAGTAGGCAAATCCCCAGGTAAGATTTTCAAAATTCTCCAGAAACTGAAAATATGCAGAAGGTTCATTTACCGCACCATCCAACGCTTCCTTGAGACTATAACTGTGAAAGCCACCACTGGCAAGGAAGATCACACATTGTGCACACACTCCAGAATTGGTGAAAGCAGAGACAGCTCGTGTGCGAAGAAATTTTGTACAGAGACGGTAAGTGGTGGCTCTTGAGTTGAATATAAAATGTCTGTCTTTCACATTGAACAGCAATCTGAACTCCATGCTTAAAAACGATGGAAAGGACACCTTATAAGTAAGCTGAAGTGCCAGGGGCTTTTAAAATTAAAATTCTTACTTCAGCGTTAAGCAACAAATGATCATCGAAGAATCCTTTTCACTGATGAAAAAATTTGCAGTGTTGAGGAGACTTTCAATGCCCAAAATGACTGGATATATGCCAAATGTTCTACTGAAGCTGCTGGAAAGCGTCCAGAGGGACCATCTTCGTGCATCTGTTAATGTGTGAGGGGTATGAACTACGAAGATACAGTGAAACTGTTCAAGATGGAAGTTATATGGTCCATATAAACAATGTATACAGTTTTTTTCACACTAACTCCATTCACTTACATAAATTTGGAACATATGTTTCGGGAGCGATCCCTCCCATCTTCAGCCTGTTGACAAACTGTCGTTAAATGTGGCGGTTGGGTCTCTTGATGTTCTTGTGGCGGCATCTGTTGGTATTATTAGGAATTTGCTGAGTTCATCCAATGGAGGGATATCGAAATTCATCAAATTATCTTTATTTTTTGTAATGAAAATGTTTTCCCAAGTGGAAAGTTCTATTGCATTATGAAGTTGTTTAAGTAGTTTTATCTCTGATTTAATTTCATGATTTTTATTCCAAAAGTGCGCTGCTATTGCTGATTTATCAATTATATGGTCCATAATTTCCCCCTCCCCCTTTTGGTGAGGTTTCCGTATTCAGATATTCCAGATTTTTTCATATATGTCGTTTTATGATTAATCACAAGTACCATGCCAATAGTTTCAATCTCATGCATTTTATCTCATCTTATATAGTTTTATATCCACTGCATAATATAGTACATACATTATTTCAGACCCTCTGTCCTTTCACCAACACATTCTTCACAACACTAATTAAGAAACTTTTCACTAACACATGCATCATTACGTTAAATAGGAAACATAACACTATACACATACAGATGTGAGTATCTTGTCCATTTGATCATTTTCACTTTATCCTTAACAAAAGTACGACATTTTTTTATCATAAAATGCACAGGTTTTCTCACAATACATACACTGTTACAAGCAACAGACAGCATTGAAAGAAATACACACATTTGCAACTGTAACTCCTATATATATCATACATACACACACATACTGTATGTATCTTTAACAAAGGTTACAGAGCAATGGCACAAAAATATAAACCTCAGCATTCACAAATAAGGTAAGATACAAGAATAAAGGACATGAAATTTACAACTAAAATTAAATTATAGGCTAAATGCTAATGTAGATTTTAGGGTACAGTCCCTTAATTACGACAGCACAAGCAAAGAAACTGCATCCTTAAGAAAATTAAACTCCTTTTGCAAGAATGGTATCAACTTCAAATGCTGGAAAACTAATTAAATTAAATATTTAAGATTTGCATTTAAAAATTCAAAAACAACATGTTACAATAAGACGGTTCAGTAGTGGTTTACAGAGAATAATATTGATATGGTGAAGGCATGAATCATTAATGTTTTATCTTGTAAGTGAAAAACCAACCAACACCAGAGTATATAAGAGATTATGTATTGTTATGCACACTTAAAGGTCATAATTTTTACCAAATTTTTATGGGTTTTCAGAGGCACAAGCAAATGAACCATATAATTTAGACCAAAATTTTCTGTCCCTATAATTAATAAGCTTGACCAAGCCTGGTGGTTTTATAAATATATTGTATTGCACTAATAAGATAGGTGATACAATTGAGGAAATTGCGCAACTTCCTATTTCTTTACATATTTCCTCCTTGCTTCAATATATTCCAAACTACTTCTGCTGCAAGATACTCCATTTCTCCAAAATTGATTTCTCTCTTAATAACCTTGTTTCTTTACATTATAATAGACTATGCTGGATATAGTCTCTTGGGTATAACATTGGGCACCTGCTTCTTTGAACTTTAAAACTCCCTGACCCATGCAAATCCTTCTATCATTGTTATTACAACATTCTTTTTTTTTTCTCCCTTCCCCCACGAATTTTCCATTCATGTATAGAACCTTCATTTAACCCATGGCGAACTTAACAGGAATTTGCCTGCCCTGTTTCTAAACAGTTCCGTTTCCCCTTCACTTTCATGCCTCTTCATGTGCTGACACAAAGTCTTTGGCTGTACAGGAGTAGAACATTGTAAGACCATATGTTTCAATATTAAGTTTGTTAGTGCTATTATAATGCCAACTTATGTTGAAGTTAAAATGCTTTTATCTGACAGACATGTGACAAAATAGCAAAATAGTAAAACTATTTGACATTATATGAAAGTCTCATACAGTGGAAGCTGATACTTGGTGATATAATTAAATGCTACATTCATGAAGGTAAATATTTCTGCTTGTGAACTTTAAACAAGAAAGTAAATCGGTAAAGTTGCAAGTAACGAAACAATAATTATATTACCACTTGCCTTGATCAAGTGTTATGGTTGCTACTAGTTCTAATGAAAAACATGTCAATATGCTCATATCGTAACATATCTCAACAATATTCCAGTGTCATATATGTGCTATAAGAAGTCCTTGTTCCAAAAATGAATTGCGGTTTTAACTGTAAATACACTAAAATTAATTGACAAATTCTTGAAACATATAGGGAACATAACATGGTACTGTAGAGAAGGAACTGGAAAACCCAGATGGGCGACAATCTTTCGGCTGCATGTACATAACAGTTTTATTTGCTATTAATCCTGTTGGCTGAAGCTAAACTATTAGTGGTGTGGTAGGACAGAGAAACTGTATTGTTAAACAATTGATCTCAAAGGCTCTGAGGAAAATGCAACTATAGGCTGCCATTCAACATCACTCCATGTGGTGTTTTGTCTGTTGTTAAATCCTAGACTACCATGGCTCAAGCTAAAATATTATTGGTGCAGCAAGGTAGAGAATTTCTATCACTTAATTATCAACAGCTCTGAAAAAAATGCAGGGTCGCAATTGTTACCTACTCCAATTAAGCGAATTGGGTACATGATGAACACAGTAATTATAAGAGGATAGCACAGGCTTTGTTTATGGGATCTACTTGCCACGAATATATGTGATATTAACCTAGTTTCCGTTCCCTTGTGTTTCTTTAAAGAAATATACATTATCCCACTTCCTGTATTTATAACACAGTATGATAAATTATTTGCTAGCTTTGTAGAAGCAAGAAGAGCAAAGAAAAACAACTGACGAAGATTTGAAGCTCTGGGCCTTGGAAATTTCAAAAAACTATTTATTTAGAAGAATAGATTTTAGCAAATCCTCTTCTTGGGTCTCTCGTTTAAAAAAAATTCTTAAAATTAAAAACAGAAAGATAAAATTTGTTTCAAGGGCATTCGTAAAGGAAGAAGAAGAAAAAGACAAAGTGGCAGAAAGCTTTTCGGAAACAGCTAGAGAGTGACTGCCAAATTATCCCCCTTCCTGTATTTATAACACTGATTATAGTGGTTTCTAGTGCGAAATGAGAGCAAAAAGGACTTTTATCTTTTGTTGGGGAGAAATATGTTCAAACTCTTGCACTATCTATTAGTAAGCTGACTCATACTATTATGCTCATTATTAGAATGGATGAATATATTTTTCCTAAATTAGTTGTTGTACTGCAGGAAAATACAGGCAGTTTAAGGTGGAAAATTTAATTGTGAAAACAATGGGAAAAATGGGAGAAAATGAGTTGAGATCCTGATTTAATGATATATTTTTTCCCTGCTCTGAAAATAATTGTGCTTTACTTTTTGATTCATGGACAAGCTATAATGACATTAAATGTCTTCAAGATATTCCTGCCGTATAAACTATTTAAATTCTGAAGATTCCTCCCAGAACTACAGGGGAACTTCAACTTTTGTGTAAGTTTTTCTTCCACAGTGGAATTATCTTCATCGTCGTCTAACTGAAATTTTGACAGCTAATGTTGTGAACGTTCATTTCGAGGTTTTTTAATGGGACAGCATTTTGAAAATGCAGTCATTTATTCATTATCCAATTTCTTCCCCGCAGTTTCAGAACATGATTAAATATTCATGGTTTGCAACCAAACATATAACATTGCGACCCTCAAGTTCATTATACCTGTTAAATTCTGTCTACAAGCAAATGTAAGAATGTGTGAAGAATGTGAAAATGACGCGATTATTTGTTGTGCATGGTGCCGAAAGAACTTGTGTTTTAATCACTGCATTAACAGTAGTCATTTTTTTGTTTTGCTGTCATCCTTGCAAGACACTAACAGTAACAGTCAATCGTCTCGGCGCACCCAAAATGCTGAGGGATATCCAGTTTCTGCTCATCCACTGTATCAGCCTGATATTTTCGAGTTTCGAATTTTGGGTGCTTGCAGTTTAAACAACAGCTCAATTTTAGAACATGGACTTCTTATAGTGCATAGATGATGCAGGAAAGTTGTTTAGGTAAGATTAGATATCAGTGTATTGACATGTTCCTTGTAAGCATGATGGGAACTGTTTTAATTTCATTCAATTTCACTGCCAATCGTACTTGAGATGGACAGAGTATAACAAGACATTGCGTCATGGCATTCAGTGTTGTCACCTAACTTACTGCTGTCTCTAATATTCGAGCTTTCATCTTTATGTGAAAGCTTATAGTTGGTATAGTACAGCATTTTAAATTTTCCAGTCCCTTTAAAAGCATTGAAAAATTCATAAATATAAACAAAAACTGGAATATGGGCTGAAAGTACAAATTGCAGTTTTAATATACTCTGGATTTTTTAAACATTGCTGCACATATAAAATTTTTGGTACCGGTAAAATTTCTTTGTAAACTTTATTTTTCTAAAATATTATCCCATAATTGAGAATATTTTAACAGGGTATACAAAAATGCTACTCAGAAACATTAAATATAACAGCATTTCAAAATGTCAAATGGGGCAAGTAGTTTTCCTTTACGTAATTTCCTAGCAATAACATGACTAAATTTTACAAACCTCCTTTATACTTCCTGAAGTGGCACAGGCTAATTAAGAGCATAATGGCCTGTATCATCAACAGATGTTAAAAATACACTTAACATGTTTGGTGTATTGACCTTCCATAGAGAACTGTCAAGGGTGACTGAGGTCGTTAAAGTGCAGACTATTGAGCAGGAGGTCTGAGATTCGATTCCTACCACAACCGTTCCCCCTAACTGAGGAACGTTTCTTCTCACTTATAAATAGTAAATGCCGGGGAGGTACCCGAAACTTAGGCCTGGAGGTTACCTTTAAAAAAATCCTTTCCCAATTTATCATTTCATCTTATGTATCATCAGTGTCCACCGCCTGTGATACCTCAGCAGTAAAAATGAGCATTAAACACTATTCAAACTTCTGGAGAAGGTCAAGTCTTCTTGTGATTTAAAACTGACATTTTGCCTAACATGTGAGCTTTTTCTGGGTTGCTATCCATTGTCAGCTGTGTCCTCATTTATATACAATATACATGCGTAGCCTAAATCAACAAATAAAATTGGTAATAACTGAATATGACATAATGTGATGTTCTGGGAGTTGAAACCTAGAAACCTTCACCATTATAACAACCAAAAGAACTTTATCAATTACAACTCATATTCTAACCTGCTTAAAAACTCGCTTAATGAGAATACTGGAGCTTTGGAATTGGAAGGGCAGAAAGCATAGTTAATTTAAAAACATACTGAAAATTAAACCAATTCTCTATTAACTCTTAACACATACAACTTCCAAAAGCCGTTACTTACATATGTTAAGATACCTGTATGTTCTATCCCCTCAAGTTGCCGTGGGTCCCATGTCATACATTCACGGCATGAAAAAGAACCTCAAGCCTGAAAGAGAGGCCTCTGAGCAAAGTTTCACGCCCTGAGTTGAATGGGATGCTGATAACCTGAGCTGTTAAAGAGCGTCCATAAATAAATCAATCCAAAAAAAAAAAAATCCCCTCAAGTCAACTGACTTCCTTCTTTCTTAACACAACCCTTATTCAGCATGTTTTTAGCTTCCTAACTTCAGTACTTTTCCATTCCCCTGCTCTATCTCTCATCTACCCCAGAATTGTTTGCTCAGAATATCAACTACTTCCTGTAATGCTCACCTTCCTATAATGTGACCTCTCTCTCAATAACATCATGCTGACTAAAGTTAACACTTTACGATGTGGTTAATAATATGCTACTAATTTATATAAATATACTGGCAATTACCACAATATCAACACATAGACTTCAACAACACAGAACTCTCACTGATCTGCAACAGTTTTACATAAAAGCATAGAAATATTCAAACAACCAAAAAATATAAACAGAGATGGAGGCACAATGGCTGGAAAATACTATTAACAATACATGCTTCCATTTGTCACCTCCAACCAAGAAGGTGGTACTTTCACCCTGCTCTCAGATATATGAACATATAGGACACAGGTTACAGTGAATCCCAGAAGAAGCTTGAGATATGTTGCGTGAAATGTTGGTTTTAAATTATGACAAGACACAGCCTTCTCCGGAAGCTCAGTAAACCAATAACATGCCATGGAATTCTAAATCCTTCCCTCCCAAACTTATCTCAACAATCCACATATTTCTCTTTCACCACTCCTTTTTATTATTCTGTACAATTGTAAAGAACTGGGCATTTTGCTTAAGTAAATATATTTTATGCAGCCCCTGGTTCAATTCCAGTTTGTTTAGTTTCCAATATCTTTGTTGATGCAAATACTGTGAAAACCTTTCTAACACTATTAAAAATGCTTTTGAAATGTTGGCATTGCCTCCAACTATAAAAGGAAAAGAACCAGTGGTATAAAAGCATGTTCCTATTTAGTATATTCTACCTCTTATATTTTGTATACAACATTATATGAAACTGTTTTCTTATCCAATACCTTTGTAAAAAAAGTCCTTTTCCATAAAAATTTTAATCATTTGTGTCTTACAGCCCTTTCTCTGTTGGAACTGATATCGAAAAGATTCAGATATAAAATTTTGACATTTCAGCTGCCATTTTCCAATCGTTAACAAATTATTAAGCTGTTAACACAAGGGAAAGATACCGCTATGGGTGGCTGAGATCATTAAAGCATAAGACTTGTGAGAGTTCAATTCCTGCTAGGATCGTGCTCCCTGACTGAGTTTTTTCTAGGATTTTTTCAGTCATAAATTACAAATGCTGGGAGGTACCCAAAATCTAGGCCTCAAATGCTCCTTATCTTAAAAAAATTCTTTTCCAATTTATCATTTGATCTCGTATATCATCAATGTTCATCACTAATGGCACAGAATAAAAGTAGGTGATATTGACAATATGCGGTTTAATATGTTGTTAAAGTTAACATTGGTCAATGAAACAGAGATTTTGTTAGCTTAAATGTTAAATTAATGTAACACCCCTGTTATCTTTTAACATCTGTTGAAATTGGCCTAAGAGGAAAAGCTCTTAGAAAAAAAAAAACAAAAACAAATGCACTCTTGACATTTTGGTCATTATAAGTTGACATAATTTTGTCAGAATAGCAGCTCATATAAATCATATCTAGCAGAAACAATTATTACAAATCATAGTACAACATTTTGAGACCATGTATTTGATATAAGTATTAATACAAATTTGCATTCCATTTTTAATAGGGGGATCCATTTGCAAATACACATGAAATGATTTCTGCCCATTTCAAGGACATTTGTCATTTTTCTTTAATTTATAGGAATATGCATATACACACACTTAGCAAAAATATGTAAATCATAAAAAAAAAAATAGAAGAAAAGAAAAAAAATAAATAGAACAGCTTCAAGAATATTAAAAGGCACTAAAGTAGAAAAAAAAAAATATGCACTTAGTGTGTCATAGGTTCAGGGGGCATTCTCGCCATATCCTTAGTTTGTTTCTCAGGCTTACCAATAGAACTCAGGGACAGTTGGTAGACTGATTTGTGATACACGTTAAATCTTTGATTTGCATGTGTGAAGATGTTTAGAGAATTTGGCTATGTGTTGTCAACATATTTTTGTCAGAAAAAATTGCCCATTTTGGAGGGAATTTCTATGGGACAGGATTTGTCTTTAACTGCCATAGTGTCAGAGGAATGAGTAAAGACCACAAAGGTCCAATCAGTTTTCCAAGGACCCCACAGAAAATTAACCTTTCAAACCAAGGTTAGAAGAGCAAGGTATACACAAAGAAAGAATGGGATGAAGTATACAGGGACCAGATTAATTCCAGATCTACTCATGTAATTACCCAAAAGGCAGCATCAGATAATAATAGAGTGTATATCTATTGCTATGTATAATTTTAAGTGTTCTTCTTGAAAAATAAATTGAGATCTTTAATTAGCTTTGAATAGCGGGAATTTTTATAGTGAAATATACTATAATACAACAAATAATTGAGTTCTTTAAGGGGTTGGTTTTTTTTTTTTCCTCTCTCTTCTCCCACTGTGTAAACAGTGCAGAGTCAAAATATACTAATGATATTCCACTTTCATGCAAGTTTATGGTGGCCAGTTCTAGTCATGATCTTTTATTACTTTTCCATTTAATATTAAAAAAGTATTTTTCAAAATTCAATAAAAGCGATAAGTTTTAATAATTCTATTGAATAATCTTGTATTTCTCAAACTTTATTTTTTGCATCCTTGAAACAATTTACGCTGGTAGTTCAGATATCTTTAAAGGAAAGTTTAATATAATGTACTGTCAAAAATATCTCTCTTTTTCAAAATTTGAAAAACAAACAGTACACTTCTTTCAGCAAACTATTTCCAATTGTGCTATTTATTGCATTTCTTGTTCTTGTTCTTGTTTTCTGACATTTATGTTACCGTTTTGTTTTCTTCCCTAATTGGAATGCACAACTTTTTTTGCACACTCTATGGAAAGCTCTATTTTGTACAACTGATTATTGATTGGAAAGGGTCAACTTTTCTGTACACATCTGGAAAAATAAACTTTTCCATCAGTGTATTATAAAGTAATCTCATCAAATTAAGTCATGCCAGTGCAACTATCCAAAAAACTTAAAACCCTACATTATTTGCTTCGCAGTTCATATTTCATAATCTTTTACTGTTTTATCACCTTAGATACCAAATGCAGAAGTGCCAACTATTACACAATATCCATAATTACTACAGAAAAGCAAAATTATCCCTACAAAAAAAAAATTGTACAAGAAAAATATCAATGATATTCTGTGCATGTCATCTTGCTACTAAGCAGATGAAATTGTCTCCATCTAATATTTGCACTTTTTGAATTTCAGCAGAAACTTCTTAGTCAGCTGGTAGGGAATGTTCATTTATTTTTGTTTCCTGTTTGGTGTTTCAACTTCCAAAAGTGACTGTGATTTAGAATATTTTCATTTCAATTGTTTGTTTTGTAAAATGAAGCACTTTAGTTTTAAAAATGCTTCCCCCAGCAAAAAAGACAGCTGTGTTACAAACTATCAAGATTTTTATTTACTTCATGTTGTAGATCTGAATTTTTGGAACAGTTTGAGATTTACACAACATGATTATGGATTACCTACCTGAAAGGCTGGCACCTCTGCTCTGCAACAAGGCTTTTTTCATCACTTTTCAACAGTTTACTTTGTATTTTGATAACCAACAGTATTGCTTGGGATGCCGAGACTATTTTGGCTGTCACTCTTTGATCAACTCATTCACCACTTTTTTCTGTTCTATTTCCTCTCTTATTCTTTCATTATGTGTCCTATACCTTCTCATTTTCCAAACTACTTTTGTGAAGCCCAGCCTGAAGTCTACTAATATATTTTATCTAATAGATGCAGACTCTCTGTCCATGTAACATAATGGGAACGAAGATTGAACTGTATATATCTTCATTTAAGTTTTCATACTAATTTCTCTTTTACCCACTAAAGTGTTACAAACTCAGCCATATTTTTTATGTGGTTGATTATTTCTTGTTCTATTTTCCCATTACTACTTAATATCATTGAAGTCCTGATAATATAAAAAATATTCATTATGCTCGCTGTTTTTATTTGCATGCAGAGATATAATAATTCTCATTTTAAAATCTCTTTCTTTCCATGCATGCATTTCTGTTTTTTCAAAGATTATCTTATTAAAAGATATAACTTTTCCTTGCCACCACTGTCATTCAGATTTGTGGGATGCTTTTCTGGCTTGACAACTTCTGAGGTTGGGGTGCCTGGAAGGTGAAGCTGCTTTATCCCAAGATAGCTGTTGGGGGACTTATATATAATAATTCGGCCAGACTTTTGGTCTATGCTTCAGTTTCCAAGGCATTCACCTTAAGGCCTGAGGGGAAACCCCTGAAAAAACCTAATCAGAAAACTGACACAGTCCAGAATCAAACCCTGGCCTGCCCCATATGAAGTACGAATGCTACCATTAGACCATAGCAGTGGTCTGGTAGTTGCATGTGTGCATATTAAGCTTATACTTACAAATCTATAAATTTAATTCCAATTAAATCATCGAGTATCATTTAGCGAATGAGAAATAATATAAACTTTGGACTTGCTGCTGCCTGAGTTATCATGCTACTCAAAAAGTCATGAAACTCCCACAACAAAAAACTGCTGCATCCTTTGTTCATATTTCTCTTAAGACGATGAATGCATAATACCCAACACGTTACCAAGAAGTTGCATATATTGTAGCATGAATACAACTACAGTAGAATATGGTAGGGTATGAAGACTATGCTATTTTTCTGTGAAGCATTTGCCAATAGAAATAATATATTTGATATTAAAATGGGCAATTTTTTCTGGCACAAAACTGTGGTTTGAGGATATGGTGAGTATAGGGTATGTGTGAGCTTGTAGATGAGACGCTGTGCTTATGGGGGAATATCCAGTGTTTTAATCACTTTTTGTTTCTTGAACTATTGTAAAGGAGTTGTATTGTTTTCTGCAATAAAAGTTTGAACCATTTCTGTGTGGTATTTTTTAAAAAAAAAAAAACTTCACCAGACCAATTTCCAAATACGAGGTGCATCCAGAAAGTAAGTCCCGATGACCGATAAAGAGAACAAAAGCATCACTAAGTACATTTATTGGAATAATTACATATTCAACATAGTCACCACCATTGCTGAGGCATTTATCGTAACGGTGCACCATCAATTGTATGCCCAAGTCATAGGAATCTGCCGCCAATGTTCGGAGCCACGAAGTCACTTCATTCTACTCCTCAGCGTCATTATGGAAACGTTTTTCTGCCAGAAAACGCTTCATGAGACGGAAGAGATGAAAATCACTTGGGACGAGGTCGGGGCTGTATGGTGGATGGTCGAAGATCTCCCATCCAAACTCAACACATTTCGTGTGGCGTTGGCTGTATGGGGTCTTGCATTATCATGCAATAGCGTAATGTGCCTGTTGTCAACATCCCATGTCTGTTGTTTTGGATTGCTCTCCTCAGTTCATGCAACGTCTGACAATACCGATCAGCATTTACGGTCTCCCCTCGCGGTAACAACTCGCATAAGAGTACACCACGTCGATCCCAGAAGACGGTGCACTTGATTTTTTTGACAGAGATTGTCTGCTTGAATGGTCACCCTTCTCTGCGTACCGCTGTAGGAATATCAATGCTACGGCCAGACATTTGGTTTTGTGTTCATCTGTCAGTTGCCTAGGTACCCATCATGCACACTGAAACTTTACTGCATTATTTCCACATACTTCCTCTCTTCTACTGTGCACGCGCATTCCTATTTGACTAATGGTGCCATCTCTAGACGTGATTGGGACTTACTTTCTGGATGCACCTCGTATAGTTCCTTGGTTACCTATATCCATTATCACACGAATCTCCTAAAATAGTGTGTTCAACTTGGGGTGTAGTAGTAAGTCTTAAAATTTAAAAAATAAATATGCAGGGTGTATTGTACAAGGGCTGTTCAATAAAGAATGATCATAATTTTTTCAAGAATGATTTCAATTTGCAAATTTTGTTAGCTTAATGCGTAATTACACATGTACTAGCTTCAAGATTTTACAACATTTTTCTGCCCATGAGAGGTGTACAAGTTAAGACATGTTCAATTCCACCTACAGTAAAATGGAGTTGGTATGCGACGAATAATGTGCTGGTCTGAAATTCTACTTTTGCTTATGGAGAGTTTGTTCTTCACTATAGCACAGCTCAAAGATGGTTTAAAATTAACATTTTTAAAAAATTGAGTCGAAATTGTAACTTACACACCACTAAAATTCAATAAAATGGTCAACCAGGAACTGATGATAGGAGCAATGGCTCCCGAAACTAGTCTTTCATTTTATTGAATTTTAGTGGTGTGTATGTTACAATTTTGACTCAATTTTTTAAAAATGTTAATATTTGACACCACTGTTACAAAAGTTCACTATATTTTATACAATGGTTTAAAATGTTTAAAAAAGGAAGACATTCAAATTCAAAGGGAACCCAAGGATCCAGTTTATGTTCTAATGGAATATAACATTAAGAACAGGTTCAGAAATTTTAAAAAGTTCATGCTCCTAACAAAAATTTGCACATGGAATGTGTTGGTGCATTGTGGGTTCCAAAGCTGGTTTGCATGCTGATGAAACTGAACTACATCATTTCAACCCTGAGAGCAAACAGCAAAGCTCTGTGTAGAAATCTTCAGGATTAGTTTACCAGCATGTTGTACCTGTACACACAACTGTAACTGGAATGCTACAAGCTATATCACATTTCCGTGCAAAGCCAGATGCTGCATCACATTATGCACAGTTGCACATCGCAAATATTGTTGCTAATATCTCTCAAAAATCAATGTTAAGCGTGTCTTTCATACTTCTCATAATTCATATTGGGTTGGCTGAGACTTTTTCCATCTTCAGAAGCAATCATGAAGGGTGCAGAAGCGATTCTGAAAGACGTGTGAAAAAATAAGTTTCTAGCATGACTTTGAAGACTGGCAGAAATCCTTGGACAGGTTCATTGCATTTAACAGGATCTACTTTGAGATCAACAAAATTATGAGGAATAAATGTATGCATTCAAAAAATTATGATCATTAAACAGCTCTAGTAATTTTAATGCTTTTGGGATAGGAGAGAAAAAAACAAAACAATGAAAAACTTACTTGTAAACATCTGCCTCATTTCAGTTGCAATATGTTTGTGGTTCATTAATATCCATGGTGGTGAAGTAGTCCCCTAGCATGCTAATCATACTGGTCAACATTATTTTTTCATAAGAAAACTGAAGAGCAAGAATAGTTGCAATTCTTTATCTTTAATTCAAATATGTAATTAGAATTTCCCCATCAGGTATAACTTTCTTTTTCAAACATGGTTTTATTGCCTGTATTTGTTATGGCAAGGTGCAGTCAATAAGTTCCCAGTCAGATCATATTTGGTAGGTGATAAAATAAAAATGCAGACATAGTTTTTTAACGTAATCTTCCTTTATTTCATTACATTTCTCATATATCTGGAAAAATATTTCCCCTTTAAAAAAAGAATACTTTGAAGCTTTGTCAGTAAAATGTTGACAAATAGTGTCATTCAACTCATTATTGTTTGTGAATCTCTGCCCTAGAAGGTCAAGTATGTTATGAAAACAGCTATCATCACTGAGGTCGACGTATAGGATGTATGGGTTTGATCATGGAACCTACAGCAGCTGAGGTGATTAATGCATTGTCCTCAACTATCATCCCACACTCTTTTTCTTAGTTCATGATAGTACTTTCCACTCACTGTTGGTTCCTTTCTTTAAAGTTCAAATTCCTATGCAATACCAAAAAATAGTTTGATCATCTCGTTACCGCAGCAAAGGTTAAAACGATATAATTCCACGTGAATTTGCATATGAACTGATGAAAAAAGTTCTTGTGTTGACCTTATGCATATGTAAATGTAAATAAAAGATACGAAGCACAGGAAGTCTCAATAGTACAGCTGTCAGATCTTCCTTCTCAATAAGCGAGATGTTTTCTTGTGTCAATACATTCATTGGCATAGCTAATGTGGAATCTTTAACTCTTTCCGCCCCAAATTGGGTGGTATGCAGTAAGTCTGACTTAAGAGTTTCTCCAAACAAAGGAGAAAGAAAATGGCAGTATTTACACTGTTCATAAACAATGGTCTCTCTGTGTCAGGCTGGAAACTTATGGACCGTACCTCTTATATTTTGTTAAGCAATAGAGATCATCGTTAACAATGTGGGACCATTCTTCCAAAGGTAATTTTAATGCATCTGCTGGTGCATCACACTTCTTGATGTTTGACCAAAACCAGATAATGCTCGTCTCTTATTCTTTATGTAGCATTAATCTTGGGAATGAATTGAAATAGAAAAGATGAAATTTTCTCAATGTTAAGAAATTGAAATGTTCTCTGAAGATTTTGGATTTTTTTAATAGTGTTTAACGCCTGTTTTATCTATTGAGGCACCATAGTTAGTGGACACTGATGATACATGAGATGAAATGATAAATTGGGAAAGGATTTTTTTTTAAGGAAGGAAACGTTCCAGGCCTAAGTTTAGGATACCTCCGCGGCATTTGCCATTAATGAGGACTGAGGAAAACCTGGAAAAAACCTTAGGGAGGACGGTCCTACTGGCATTCGAACTCCAAACATCCCGCGCCTTAACGACCTCGGCCTCCCGTGAAGGTGAGATTTTGGATGAACTGTAGAATGTCCTAATGTCCAAGTGGAGAATGGGAGTTTAACTGTTGTTCATACTGCAGTATTTTCCAATTCACGTTACATGGACTGATGTGTATATTTGGTAACATTCCAAAGTTGTCAGTATTTGCAAAGCAATGGCAAATGTAGTTCTATAATCACTTTGGGCTTTGGTGTGCGATTTAAGTATTACACTTTAAAAATGTTGGCAACAATAAAAAGTATGCTTTTTGATATTTCACTCTCCAGTTCATGTCAGAAGAAGTAAAGCATTCCGGAGGTTAAACGATATCCAGATATGATAAGTGCAACAAATGGTTAGGCCAAAGAATCTATAAAGATAAGCTATTGATGAATGTACACAAAAACTATTACACGTAGATATGAAATTAAAGTGATAAAACGGAAAGGATAAAATTGCAGCGATTAGCTGCAATTCCTGAAATTCTTATACCGGATAGATCTTATGCAAGTCCAGTAGAATACTTTTACAAGATTTTTAAGATTTTTTTTTATTTCTATTTCAGCATAGTCACCTTATAAATTAATACGTTAGTCCAACGACTCTCCAAATTTTTAATATCCTCAGTAAAATAAGATTTGTTCAAATGTGAAAAATAAGCGTCTGTCTCAGCTTCAACCGCATCATTTGATATGAATCTTCGTTCACCCAGCCATTTCTTCAGGTAAAAAATAATCGCTGGGTGCCAATTCCGGCGGATGTAAAAGCACTTGGAAGTGAAGATCATGTGCAACAATCCCAGACGTGTGTGAAGGCGCATTATCATGAAGAAATGGAACTTTCTTTATCGCAAGAAGTAGACGTTTAATGTACAGCATCCTTTAGTTGGTGCAGTAATGAAGTGTAATACTCTCCGATGATGGTTCTGCCCTTCTGGAGGTAGTTTACGAGCACCACTCCATGAAAATCCCAGAAAACCGTAGCCATAGCTTTTCCTGCATATGGAACCGTTTTTTCTTTCTTTGATGCACTTTCACCTGTTGTCACCCACAGTTTGGACTGCTCCTTCGTCTCTGGCGTGTAGTGATGAATCCATGTTTCATCTAATGTCATGAAACCTATGAGAAATTCACTGTATTTGCGTTTAAACAAATCTCTTACTAAATGTTCATTCGAATGCATTTTAATCCATTGTTAACAAACGCAGAACACATCGAGCGGAAAGGTTTCTCATACTCAAAATTTCTTATAAAATATAGTAGACAGGGCCTATCGAAGTCTTTGCAATGTCAGCCAACTTGCGTACCTTTAATCGGGGATCATTGGTTACGACATTGTGCATTTTGTCACAATCTCGTCAGAGGATGAATCCTCTAACGTGGAATCTAATTTGTATTTCTGTTGGGGTTAAACTCTTCAAAATGAAGTACTTTATCACAGCTCATATTTAAGTTCTATCCATTTTGTAAAAAATGTTGACCTAGTTCGTTTAGATATCGTCACAAACAGGTTACGTCGGTCCTGGTAGTGTATTGGTTACCATAGTTGCCTCCTACACCCAAGAACGCGGGTTCGAACCTGGCCAGGACCGATGGATTTTTTTCGGGCGTAAAAATCCTAAGTATGGCTTCCTTCGGAAGGGAAGTAAAGCCGTGGGTCCTGTGTCGTACATTTACGGCACGAAAAAGAACCTCAAACCTGAAAGACAGGCCTCTGAGCAAAATTTGTCGGCCGTTTCACGCCCTGAGTTGAATGGGACGCTGATGACCTGAGATGTTAAAGAGCGTCCATAAATAAATCAATCAAAAAAAAAGTTACAATACTTAACGCGTCTGAAACTTTATAACGTACCATCTAAAGGATGGTACTTAACTATCATAGTAATTTGGCCATCTTCACGGTATCTCTGAGTCAGGCTAAGAACTTTGAAAACATTCCCCGTACTACAAATGACAATGGGATTTTATTTCTAATAAAATAATATTTTTCTATTTTTACATTGGCATCTTGAATGATTTGAAGGGTTTTAGGCGTGTTGTGTGTAACATTCACATAAAAACGTGTTACTGTATTGATGGGTAAAACATGCCTCTTTGATAATAAGAAACTGTTCAAATAAATTGTATTGTTCAACATGTAAATTTACATTCAAATTACTTGAAACTGTGTAGGGCTTTAGTTATAACCTTGTTTGCTCACGGGGTGTTTTACGTGTCTCGGCTACAAGAGTGCGGAAATGAATTCACTTGCAAACTTTAATTCTCGATATTATACACAAATTTGAACCTACTGGTAGAGAGAGAGGAGGGGGGAGGGGGCAATTGCATAAAATTTTAACAGAGGAAAAACTAGATAAAATTGGGAAAAACCTTGAACGTTTCCTAACAAAATTAGTACAAATGCAGGTTTCGGAATGTAAAGGAAAACGTTTTCCCGATATATTGTGCGTTTAACCGAGGGAGACGACAGTTCCAGCATCTATAAGCAAAGATGTTCTTAGGTACACGTTTTAGAAAGTACAGGTGCCGCCGGCTGCAAAATGCTTAACTAGCTCAGATGTAAAAGAAAACACTGCTGTAACAGTATTATTCCTTGAAACGAGTGTGAACATTTGTTAACTAATACTGAACACGTGATATTTGAATGTTACTGCTGATTTAATTATTAAAGTAGGATTAGTTATATTACAGTTCAGAGGCGTGAAGCAAGCAATAAAGTGATAACATCATCTCAAATCCCCAGCTTTCTAAGGACGAGACCTGTAATTAATATTTACTATTTATTTTAGATTTTAAATGCTCAATCTGAAGGAATATTTACAAATCACAAGATAAAATCTCAAAACGTTTCCTAAAACATTTAATTGATAGCATACAATACGTCATTAGCAATTTTGTTACATATTAAAATGTAATATCAAACTGGTTATTTATTACCTCAGAAAAAAAAAACGCAGCCTAAAATATGAGATGCACTGCGTTATCTCAACAGGAAGTAACATATTCTGAAATAGGTTAACATTGTAATAAACATATTTTATATTATTTCTGAATGACCAGCATGATTTCGTTGAAGTATTTCATCCACAATATTTAGCACAACGCTAAAGTAGCATTCAAGTGTAATACTAATTTAAATCCATGCGGAAACCAAGTTTCTCGTCGAAATTCAAATTTCACGCTTTTAATACTGCGGTCACAAGCTATCGCTACCAACATTATAAAAATGTTTTTCTAATGAGAGTGAAAATTTCGATTGCTGTCAATGAGTAATGAAAATTTAGAATGAATAAAGTAAACTGTTTCCCCAGATGCGTATTAACTCTAGTGAAAGGGTAAATAAAGAAACTGATCTCTGCAGGACTGTTAAATACGTTTTTAAATAGATACATGCCGTCAGACGTCTATCTGAGCAACGTAAAACTAATGTTTTCATTTATAATAATTACATATTGGTAACCCTGTTTAACATTGTTGACAGTGAACTTTTTAGGAGATAGCTGCAAACAAAATAGTGCGTTTTTGTGTTTGATGTCGCAGTTTCATTAGCTACATTAATTCATTGGAGATATTTATATTCGGGTAAGTTGAATTGCTTTTGCTAGCATGGAAAATGTTCGGAAACGTTTTTACAGCTCAGAGCAAGATTTAGAGAGGAGTTAACATTTGTGTAGATATAGAACGAAGATAATTTTCCGTAGATCGGGTTTACATTTGCTATGCTTTTAGAAAACTGTTTTCAGATCACTCTAGAGGCATTTCATTTGCTACGCCATTAATGCGTTTGTTAATAACACTCCGCATTGTTGCGGCATGCTTCGTGGTTATTAACGGACCTGCTGAGATAATTTCTTGTGCTTATCGAACATGGAACACCTGAGGAAGAGCCGTCGCGTGATGACGTCATAACGCAGGTTGGGGGACGATGCACCTGTAGACCCCACGTGCGTGGCATTGATCGACCTCTTCTGTGACCTCTGGGACTTATATTCATTTCTTTTCAAAGGCTCTAAAAATAGACCTTTATTATCTTGGCATCTGTTCTGGAAGGGTTTGTGCGCCCCTTTCCGCGAACTGGAACCGCTGGTCCTAAGTGCACGTTATCTGGTCATTGCCCTCTAAATACGGGGGAGCAAAACGTGCTTTTTGAAAGAGCAAATAGATCAAAATCCAAACTGCGAACTAACCGTTACGATTTTAATATATATATACATATACATTTTGAAAATGTTTATGGGGATATGAGTTTTAAAGTAAAGGATCTTATTGAGGTTTCTCATCGAAAAATCGCAGGCTTGTGGGAGTATGGGCTTTATATGCTTTTTTGAGTGTAACATGACATTTAAAATGTTTTATCCTCCTAACACTTTTGTTTATTTTTAAATTATGGGGCTAAATATTCCTAAAAGTGACCAAAATTACTAAGTTTGTCCGTGGTAACAAAAATTGGCGATATTGACCATAATCGATATATTATGGGCGATTATCGACGGAAGGTTTTTCCCATGACGCACTATATGTAAAATAATTGGCCTTGGGATTTCCGCTTCTTCCGCTTTGTTGAATCGCGGCTGGTAAAAAGTTTGTATTTCAACCCTTTATTTTTAATAATATAATAGCTATATAAACATTTAATCTCGATTTAATGATTTAATAAACATTAACTCTCATCATTTATAATCTGGAACACGTCTCTCTTGAAATACGTTGACAAAAATGTTCCAGTTTTATTTTGAAAAACTAATACTAATGATTACGTTGCCTGGAGCGTCGTTGTGGTTTTAACACACGCAAAAAGCCTGTGCCTCTGTTTTTCGTATTTGCGCCTCTTGGAAATGTTTACACTCATTGCGTGTTGTTTTTAAACAAAAGATCGTACATTCAAATTACTGGAAGTCGTATGTGCATTTGCATAGCAGTTACATTCATATTTTAAGACCTCGTTTACATTCTGCAGTCTAAGGCTCTGCTTTGCGTTTTAAGATGGTTCGTTTTAATCCTTTTAAACTTGTTAATGCATTTATTGTGGTTATGAAAAATTGCCATAATAAACCTTAAGAACGAAAAACAAGTTTTTAGCTCCTTTTATTGAAATCAAATGACTAATGCCGGGTAGCTTTAGTGCTTCTGGTCTTGAGACTGAAGTACTTTTCTCAAGGACTTTTTTGTTTACTCAGGACGTGACTTGCGATATAGATGCGATGAAGTAAAAGAAAATATAGCACAAGATTAAGGAGGATGCGCAAAGATAAGCTGAGAAGGCTGGGTCGCGACCTTGAACTCCGGCCTCTGACCCCAGGCAAGCCGGAAGTACAAGGAAAGCCTGGGCAGACGACAGCGGTCACTACTGTAATATACGAAATGTGTTATAAAGCGTAGACACCTTGAAAGAAGCTCTTCATGACAGCTGCATGAAAATACAGTGCTGAAAATTTTTGTTTTTTCCCTCCTTTATACTCGTTTAGAAACATCAGTATTTTGAAAGTTTACCATAATCGTATTTCTAGATATAACCCGAATATTTTAAGTGTAAAAATGTGGAATTTTGATGCTAATCATGTTTATATATGTTAAAAGTACATGTAAACAGTAAAACTGAACAAAATGCCAATTTTTATAACTAAATAGCTTATAACTAAATATAATTAACATTGTATAAACCTGATAAGTTCTTGTTTAATAATTATAATAAGGAACTCTTTTTCATACATACAAAAAATAAGTCCGTTGTAAAAATGCTGAAATACTGAATTAATACTTTGTGTTGCTTCCCCGAGCTTTTATTTGCATCATATCGTCTGGACATTGCAAGCATTAAATTTTTGACTTGGCAGGGCAAAATCTCACTAAACCATACTTTGTGCATAGTTTCAACCATTTGCTGGTTTTTTCTTTGCTACAGCTTTACCAATAATCTTCTAACAGTGCTCAATGGAGTTGAGATGAGGGCCGTTCCCTTGCCATGTGCGGGTGGAAATCCCATGAAAACTTCTAACCTATAGCATAAAATTGCAACTTTTTTTACCACTCTCTTTTCAACTCTACTGAAGTCACACGCCGGTTTTTCAGGAAGATCCGTTTCAAAACGCAGTCATTTGCAGCAGTTGAAGATGTTTTCTACCTCTTTCTTTACTTGTTTGCAAATTCCCAGTTTTTCTTGTATTTAGTCAATAATCTTGACACTTTAGACTGGTTAAACCTCTATCTTTGATGTAATATGTCAAATAGAGTGGCCCCAGCTAATGCGACAATTATACTCTTTTTGTGAGGAGTTAATTAAATTCTTTTGCCCATTTTGTGCAGCTGTTATTAAACACACATCACCGACTAACTACATTAAAACCAACAATAAAGACAGTAGTATCACAACAATGGAAAATGTTTAGAAGTACTATCTCATACAACAATGTGTAATATAGATAAATTTGTGTAGCTGTTATTAAACACACATCGCTGACTGCTACATTAAAACCAGCATTGTTGTGACACTACTGTCACAACAATGGAAAATGTTTAGAAGTTCTGTTGCATACAACAATGTATAATCAGTTATAGATAAAATAAAACAAACAGGTAGTGAACCCATTGTTGACATTAATTAAGGGAAGTGTAAATATACACAAAATGTAAGGCGGTGCTATACATTTTTTGCCATAATGTATATTTTGATGCAATTTCATTTATATAAAATGTATAGAAGCAGAATATGGGCATATTTCTTGTCCTGAGAGTCTTCGGTTCGAGCTCTTATACTGGTACAGCGTTTTTATCTAAATATTCTCCAAATGTGACAAAGGGAAGGTTATTTAAGTTCCTGAAACATGAGATTGTATTATAAGTTTAATTCCGCATACCTGGAAGGAAAATATTTAAAATTAGCTGCCAGTTCTAAGTATAAAGTTCTTAAAACAAACATGGGATAGTGTTGTTTGCTTTGCAGATCAAGATTTGACTCCACCAGTTTGCACACAAGAGCATGGGAAACACATTAAAAGGAACATTCGAAAATTGAAGCAAATGTAAATTACATTAGTTTTACCGGTTGCACAGTACGAATGCACCTGTATGTATAGCTAAAACATCGTTTTCGTATGTCTGCACCTTCTCTCAATGGTTGGTTGCATCTGTGGTACATTTCCAGCCATGGACTTAAAAAATGACAGTAAAAATCGGATAGCCGAGGTCTTTCAGACATTGGCTCGTCAGCGTGAGACCCGGGGTTCGATTCCCGCCCGGACAGGGTTTTTCCAGGTTTTCCTCAGTCCTCATAAATGACAAATGTCGGAGAGGTATCGTAAACATAGGCGTGGCACGCCACCTTCCTTAAAAGAAAACTTTCCCAATCTCTCTTTCCGTGTCTTGTATCATCAGTGTCGCTTGTAGTGCCTCATATGGCTGAAAACAACATGTTTTGGCAACACACCTAGCAGCCTCAGTGGAGATGGGGAGAAAAGCAAAGCAAGTGCATTCGGGTTCCCCCTTGTTGTGGTTGGTCAGGTCAAGGACAAGGACGAGATGGGCACATTCCTCAAGGGTTGGTCTAAGCTGCTGAACGTCTACTGACGGCTGTCTGGTTTTTTTCGTGGTGTTGTTTGCAGATCAAGGTGAGTTTAATTCTCTTCTGAATGTCGGATACGGTATATACTTCAAACCTTCCTAGAGCATTTCGTACGGCAAAACGGAAAACAAATTTCATTTGAAATTCTTCATGAGTGTTGTCAATTGGGCTGAATTAGAATATTGTTTGTGACCATTTTGACTGATCATTTACAGGGAGGTTGTAGTAAGATAGAGCCTTATAATATTTCATAAGTTTTGATACGTATGCAGAAGCTGCGTTAACGACTTAGGTCTTAGTTTGCAATCTGTCGCAATCACAGAGTTTGCACGAGGACGTTAAGGCGCGGACTCGTGAGCGGGAGGCCTGGGGTTCGATTCTCACCTAGACCATCCTCCCTGACAGGTTTTATCCAGATTTTCCTCAGTCCTCATATGGTAAAGCCGGGGAGGTACCCTATAATTCCTTTCCTTTCTTTAAAAAAATTCTCTATTTATCATTTAATCTCATGTATCATCAGTGTCTACCGCTGTAATGCCCCAGTAGTTAAAACGGGCTTTAAACACCATTAAAATGTTTAATTATTAATTTAATAGTAAATAATTAAACAGAAAAATTAACAAACTAATAGATTAATGGAAATTATTAAATAATGAAATGGCATACTTTTCCTGAAACAATCTTATCTATGCAGTTATAAATTCAACGCCACGGGTGGCCCAGGTCGTTAAGACGCGAACTCATGAGCGAGAGGCCTGGAGTTCGATTCTACCAGGACCGTCTTCCCTGACTGATCTTTATGCCAGGTTTCCTCAGTCCTCATAACTGGCAAATGCCGGGGAGGTACCCTAAACTTAGGCCTGGAACGTTTCCTTCCTAAAAAAAAAATCCTTCCCAGTTTATCATTTCATTTCATGTATCAAGAGTGTCCATCGCCTGTGATACCTAAGTAGTAAAAACGGGCGTTATACACTATTAAAAAGTTATAAATTGAATATGCTGCATATTGGTAACTAGGCAACCAGCATTTTAAAGTCATAGGGAAATGCAGCTTCTCGCCGCATTCACCAGACCGTCCCATAAGGGAGTTTATCTTTATCTACTGTGTACACATAGCTCCTGTTTTTTTGTATGCGAGAATATCTACAAAGAATAAAGCATCATTCAGTGTATGTTTGTCATTTCACATTAAATGCAAAGTTATTCCCCATTTACCCATTATGTTCAATAAAGCAGATTCTTATTGTAATTTGTGATTGAATGGAAATTTGCATACTTAGGTTTTTTTTTTACATTAATAAATAACACAGAATAAGCTTTATTTCTACCTCACTGTCAGAAAACAAACAAAAAAAGAGGTATCTATACTTTCATGGGTCGGTATTTTGAACCCCGCACTCGCACAGTGCAACACGAGTCATAACACGCAGAAATTAGCCCAAAATCGATACGAGGCAGGGAATAGTGTTTACGAGAAAAGTGTTTAAAATGTCGGCATTGTATAACTTCTCAATCCGCAGATGAGAATACTCATATATATACTCGGCAGGCAAAACATTAACTGCCAGCGGATATAACACGCAACTGTTATTACAACTACAAGCGCCTAACTTATGACAGGAAATGCTCGCCTGCTATATCCACACATTTGTGGCATCTTTTAGAGTATTGTCATTCCCAAGCATCAGTTTTCCTTCCGAAATTGTCAAATTCTTGCTTTATAATTTCTTTCAGTTCTTCCGTACACTTCATTTTTTAAACTCCCCCTTAAATAAAAGTCATATACTATCAAATCAAGGGTCTGCCTACCCTATAGTTCCATATTAATTACTCTCAAGCTCCAATTTTTCCTGAATTGAAGTTAATGGAAATACGCAGCAAGCATTCAGCATTCAATGTCAGTCAGTTGATCGAAAAAGTGTGTGTAATTTTTTTATGGTGTTACACATTTTTTTGCTTCTGAGACACTACAGGCGGTGCATACTGAAATGATAAGTTGGGAAAGTATTTTTTTTAAGGAAGGAAGCGTTATAGGCTTAAGTTTAGGACACATCCCAGGCATTTGCCGTTTATGAGGACTTAAGAAAACCTGGAAAAAACTCTGTCAGGGAGGACGATTCTGGTGGAAATCGAACCCTAAACCTCCCGCTCACGAGTCCGCGCCTTAACGACGTCCGCCTTCCCTTACGATATGTCACAAGATAGTTGAGTGGTCACTGACGTGGATAATCATAGATTAAAGAGTTCAGAAGGTCTTCATCAAAGCCCGATACCGCCACGGGTGGCCGAGATCGTTAAGGTGCGGACTCGTGAGTGGGAGGTATGCGGTTCGAATCCCCGCCAGGACCGTCCTCCCTGACTGAGGTCCTATAATTGGCAAATGCCGGGGAGGTACTCTAAACTTAGGTCTGTAACGTTTCCTTCCTTAAAAAATCCTTTCGCAATGTATAATTTCATCTCATGTATCATCAGTGTTCACCGCCTGTGATGCTCCAGTAGTAAAAGCGGACGTTAAACACTATTAAAATAAAAATCGGAACCCGATGGTCTTCCTGAACGTGGCGAATCGCTCACATCAAAGTAACTCTCTTTGAAACGACAGAACCATTTTCTTGCCGTGCTTTTCCATTGACATTCTCCTTGTAGACGGCTCATAAGTTTCGAATCGCCTCCACTGGCTTTGATCCTCTATTAAACTCCAAAAACATGTCGGAAGGGTCATCTTCTTTAGTTAACAAGTTAACAAATATGCAAAATTCAAGACGTATTTACAAGCACAACGCTCCAAATAACGAATGACAAATGACAAACGGTAGTATGCTGATGGTGAATCAAAATGCTATGAACTTATGCACCAATATAATGTAATATTGACCTAAGTGCTCAATTTGTATTTTATCATACTATTTTTAAATATGAATCTAACAAAGAAAATATATTTAAGTGAGTAAATTTCTCCCATACGAATGGAACGGCCACTCGCTGAATATTGGCTCTCATTGGCGCGCGAGTGCTGGCGACCTCTTACCTTCGTCTTACGACTTTATTGATAGAGGGCAGTTTTGCAGGTGGGCATGAGAGCACCCCGCCTGTCATCTTTCTCACGGCTTTCTAGATCGAAGAACGCCACTTCTCCACCAGGAAGCTCCCCAGTTATTCTCACGAGAATGGATTCCGTTTTAAACCTCCCTAGCTTAGAAATTCCTAAGCAGCTACCGGGAATCGATCCCGGGCCTCCTTGCCAGCAGTCACTAGCCAAAGAGGTGATCGTATGAGGATTTCGTTAGATTTTTTTTTTTTTTTGAGTAGTGTTTAACGCCCGTTTTTACTACAGAGGCACCACAGGCGGTGGACACTGATGATACATGAGATGAAATGATATACTGGGAAATGATTTTTTTTTTAAGGAACGAAGCGTTCCAGGCCTAAGTTTAGGTACCTCCCCGGCATTTGCCAGCTATGAAGACTGAGGAAAACCTGGAAAAAATCTCAGTCAGGGAGGACGGTCTTGGCGGGATTCGAACCGCAGACCTCCCGCTCATGAGTCCATGCCTTAACGACCTCGGCCACCCGTGGCGGTGCGTTAGATGTCGGAAATTTCTCAGACAGCTGCACTATAGCTCAGACCTCATGACAAACTGACGCAGTAATAAGTTTCGAACAATTATTACTATCTGGAAATGTTTTGAATGTCTGTCGTAAGCTTTACGGCACGTAAAAGAGTCCCAAGCCTGAAATAGTGGCCTCTGAGCAAAATATATCGTCCGTTTCATGCCTTGAATATGAAGGAACGCCGAGGACTTGAGACGTTAAGGAGCATCTATAAACAAAGCACATAAAAAAGAAAAGAATGAATGTTTTTCTCTAAACGAGATTGGATGTAATGGTCAAATTGTAAACATTATATATCTACAGCTTAATATGAATGTATTACTAGAGAAGGATTCAGAAACAAGTGCTTTCTGGAGCAGGAGTCACACATTTAATTTATAGATAAACCACGAAGCCGTCAGAAACATGTTCCGCGTTAAGACCGTGATCTCTCTGTTGACTGATAACAGGAATCGCCATATGCTTCTGGGTTTTATCATCCGTTTACTTTAGCGCTACCAGCTTTGGGGTTTCAATGGGATGTATTCGTTTGGAAGAGTTTTTGGTTTTAACGTCACAGTTGAACGACTTATTGGGGGAAAGTTACTAAAAGTGAATCCCTTGGGCTTCCACACACTTAGTCCAACGAGTTTTTCCTTGCTGGAACTTCACTCAACTGTCGCATTGCGCATGGTGTTCTGTCAGTTCTTCTTGAAGATTTACCTTCTTCTGGAATTAACATGGTATTGCTGACAGTGAGAGCGGTTTGGGTACAAAATCTTTGCTGCTATCCTGCGCGTAAGCAAATTGGGAAAGGCTTTTTTTTTTTTTTTTTTTTTTTTTTTTAAGAAAGGAAACATCACAGGCCTAAGTTTAGGGTACCTCTCCATTTGCCAGCTATGAGGACTGAGGAAAACCTGGAAAAAAATCTCAGTTAGGGAGGACGATCCTGGCGGGATTCGAACCCCAGATCTCCCGCTCACGAATCCGCGCCTTAACGACCTCGACCACCGTGGTGGTGTAGCGCGGTTGCACATCCCTGCAGGAGAGCCGCGCGAAGAGGGGGATGTATACTGCAATCAGCTGAGCCGGCCTGTAATTGGAGATTGTTACATGATTCAAAATAAACTGTTATAATACTTGAAAACTTATTTATTTAAAAAGCGAAAGGTGTTGGAATTTGGTCCTCCCAAACGGGTGTTAGGCACTATTTAAAAACCACAACAAAATCTGTCGTTTCTTCGGACTGTACAGAAACCAAATTTGTCTTTTCTATTTCGTTTCTAATCTCGTTCCTATTGACAAGATACGTTTCTCACTTCACACGCCGTCAGCCAAGAATTTTGTTTCAAATCATTAAAAAATAAATAAAAAAAATATAAAAAACCTTCTTAATTGTGTGCCGTCTTGCTGAGTAAGCTCCTATAGCTTTTGGTTGATGAGGCCCAAATTATTTCACTTCCAAAACTTAGATGCAAAAATGGAGTCTTCAACTGTGAAAGTCAGCTTTTCACTGACACAGTGAGGAAGTCACTCAATTTCAAACAAAGTGCGAAAAAAAAAAAAAAACCCTAGTCAGTTATGCATGGTGTCAGTGACCCCGCAACAGCTGCTTCATAAGAAAAGAAGGAATATTGAGCGCTAGTTATGGGCCGTCTTCCTGTTGGTGCAAGAAATAAACAGGAGAAAGACTAATTCATTTGGAGGAAGATAAATATAAGTCCTTGTTAATCTTTGCTGATCCATGAAGGTATAAGTTTAAAGCATGAAACTTTCCGGGCTGAGCTGCCCTCGCTGACGGAGGACCCGCATGCTACCGCTACTACAGTGGAAAGGAAAATGCGCTTATTGCGTAACACGCAGTTAAGAACCAATCAGTTATACAACGCCGTTTTTTTTTTTTTTTTTTTTTTAATGTTTCATCATCAGAGTTGCCACTTTTCAGTTTAATGTGCAATCCGGGCTATATGAGAACATCCCAGAATGCTGATATGAGGCTGTTGTATTGAAATTCCCTTATTTACTTACCTAAAATAACAGGAAAGTGAGTGGAGACGTTGTTACAGCACGATGTGAACAATTTAGAGTTTGAGATCCCACGCAACCACCCACCTTTAGACTTAGACGGTGCGTTATTAACATAGCAAAATTCCACATCGGCATATTGACGTTCCATTTTTACTGTTATGGATCTCATCAGCGTCAAGGTTCATGTTTCTCACAACAGAATGAACACCTGGAGTAGTCTTTTTTGTGTTCCAGACAGAGTTTTCGACACTTGCCCGGAAAGAGAATATAGTTACATTTGCTAAGAGGGTCCGAGTTTGAGTGAACCTGAAGGTCCAGGGTCAAGCAAGAGAGGGTAGTGGCTGGCCTTGTTAGTTAATTCGTGATGATTCCTGAAGGTAATTTTTGCGCTAAGTTGTGTTCATTGTGGATTTTATGGAGTTCATAAGCTGATGTTTACAGAACATCATACGATAATCTTGACTTCATTTGTTCATTGTTGATTTACCTTTCACGTAGCAACGCTATCATAATGTATGTGAGTCACGTCTGTTTACAGAACATCATACTACACATTGCTGTTGTTTTTCGATCCAACTTTGAAGTATATTAAATAGATACCTACTGTGAAAGTGTGTATACACTTTTTGGCAACGCCGGTATGTGTGTGTAATATTTGTTGCAGAAAATTAATTTCGAAAATAAATTGCTAGTGCCAGAAAGAGAACAAGGGAGTGGATGAAACAGTATCAAAAATCTATGCCGAAGAAGTTGAAAAGCTATTTAATCCCGGTTACTATTATGTGACTGCAATGTCAACGCAGACAAGCACTAAACAGGTGTTTCATTCCATTCGAAGTAAAGATGTGGTTGAATAAAAAAAAAACCAGCTCATGCATAAAATGTCAATATGCTTGAATAAATATTAATTATGAACCACGGAGAAAATTTCCTTGTGCAGGATGAGAATTTCGGACCTCAGGATAGGGTTTTAGTGTTTGCCAGGGCAAATGGGGGGAAAAAAATTGGTATGTTGTTACTTTTTTATAGATAGAACATTCAAGAGAGTTCCAGTAAGCAATTTACGCAAGCCTTCGTATTCTATGTTGATCTGGGAAGTTCTTTGGAGGAAACGAATGTCATATCTGTATTGTATGCACTTCTGCCAAATAAAAAGATTGTTTCCTGCTACAAAGAATTACTGGGATGAGGGCAGTTGCTGATTTCGAGAAGTCTATCATTGTGTCAATAATTTTTTTGTTTCCATTAGCGAAGAGTTTTTGCTGTAATTACACAGGTCTGCAATAATAATAATAATAATAATAATAATAATAATATCCATAACATACATTAACACTTTTAGCAATATGAATGTAACCTCATTGCCTTTAATATGGAAAGGTAATGAAGCGAAATATGTCCTGTGGCAAACATTTGCACAAGCTATTACATTGTCAAATTTGCAACTCACATTTAATCAAATAATTCATTCAGCCTTTTCCTCTTCGTAGTGATCTGTAGGGTCACGGTGTATTCATATTAATGTTTAATGTCCTCTTGTTCCTTGCTCACCGCAACAAGATTGTCAACAAAAAGCTGCTTAGGTCTGGGCCAACAAAAATGCACTACTTTAGCTGTACATCTGACAGATGAGGGAACAGCTTAACAAGTTTAATGATGGCTAATTTTACGTGGAGATGTGGCGCGAGTATTTTCTTTCTGTCGACAGTTTTTTGTTATCATGTTTGTTCTTTTGTCCCCAATGCTCCGCTGTTCATTTACAGCTCCCTCCGTCGAATCTCTGCAGCATTTCTTCCCACCGTTTGATGCGTGTGCGCTTTTGTGCTTCTGACGAATTGTGAGCACGCAACGGGAGGAAACCTTCCTGACACAAAGATAGGATTGTTGTTACTGCTGGTGATCCAATTTGGAAGGCTGCCTCGATGTCATTAAAAGTTACGCAGTTGTTTTCGCGTACTATTTTTTTCTACCGCGACAATGATTTCCTCAGTCACAGCCGTTGCCGGACGCCCACTTCTCTCCTCTTCTTGCAGTGAAGTTCTGCCCCTTTTAAATGCAAACCAGCGGAAAACTGTTGTCCTAGATGAAGCAAGTTCCCCAAAAGCCTGTTACAAGAGCTCAAGGCTTTGGGACTCATTTAAACCACTCTTGAAATCATAAAGCACCATAGCGCGAAAATGCTCTCTCTCAGGCTCCATCGTAATGACTGGCTGACTGTGCACGGGAGGTTTACCCTCACTTTCTGGAATGTGCGAGTGAGCAGGGTTGCTACTTGGTACCGTTTTACTCTTAAGGGATGGGGTTACCACATGTCACATTCCTTTTAAATGGGTCAACATACACTTTTCCTCATTTCAAAACTTTTGTAGTGACCCTTGCAAAAATATGACCGTCATCTGTTTACTTTCTTATTTGTTTATTTATTTGCTTTATTTATGGACGCTCTTTAACATTTAAGGTCATCAACGTCCCATTCAATTCAGGGCGTGAAACGGCCGACAAATTTTGCTCAGAGGCCTTATCTTTCAGGCTTGAGGTTCTTTCTCGTGCCGTAAATGTACGACACGGGACCCACGACTTTACTTCCCTTCCGAAGGAAGCCATACTTAGGATTTTTACGCTCGAAAAAATCCACCAGTCCTGCCCGGGTTTGAACCCGCGATCTTGGGTCTATGAGGTAGGTAGGTAGGTTACCACTAGACCACCAGGACCGACTTTGCTTTCTTGACATAGTTCTTGTATTAATACGTTCATATGATAGAACTGTGCCAGTAGGTTTTTAAGTCCGCAGTTATAAAAATGGTGCATATTGCGAAATTAAAAGTACCAGAATTGGAAATCACGCTGTGTTGATTTTCATCAGCGTTAACATAATGTGAAATATACAGCGCCAGAGTTCATCAGCCATTCAAATTAATGCTGATTTTTTTTTTGTTTGAATATTTTACCATTGCTTTAATTAATTTTAAGCGAAGCACATAATTGTTAATAAATATAATGAGAGTGAATTCAATCACAATGTTATTATGATTGACCTATTGCAACACGTTGCAGTCATGGTAAATACAACAGACACCACGCACAGATTTGGATGCAATTTTGTCTTAAATGTGGCAACAACAGAAAACTTTCAAACATACAAAAATTTAAAATAGTATTAACATTTCATCTTAGCTCCGGTTTTAGCGAATTCTGAAGCAATGTAGTTGTTGCTGTTGTACCTATGAAACGGTTTTTAAAAAAATACTTCAAATCTTCGTCAATTTTACCTACTACGCACCGAAAACGACTATATATATGTTATACTTATCGAGGGTGCCAAAATGTATACACACTTTCACAGTAGATATCTTATATTTCAAAGTTGGACCGAAAAACAACCGAAATGTGTAGTATGATGTTCTGTAAACAGACGCGAGCCTCATTACGTTAACAAAATGGAGTCAAGATTATCGTTTGCACAGCGGAAAGCAATTTTGAAGTGTATTGGAGAACCGAGAATGTTGTTGAAGTTCAAAGACAAAGGAGACGTGTGTACAGAACAGAACCGCCAACGTGAGTAACAATTGCACGCTTTCGAGACAAATTTGAGACTCGTGGTATCGTATGCGATGTTCACAAGGGCAGATCTGGGAGACCTCGCACAGTAACAAGCCCCGCGTTTAAGCTTACCCTTACTTTCAATGGTCCAATTTTGCTAATTAGTGAAATCGACGAATCGTTTGTTAATTCATGATCATATGCCGAGTTTCGTTGCATTGTTTCAATTGTTTTATTTACGGATTGGTCTTTAACATTTCAGGTCATCAGTGTCCCAGTCAATCCAGGGCGTGAAACGGCCGACAAATTTTGCTCAGAGGCCTCTCTTTCAGGCTTGAGGTACTTTATCGTGCCATAAATGTACGCCACGGGACCCCACGGCTTTACTTCCCTTCCGAAGGGAGTCATACTTAGGATTTTTACGCCCGAAAAAATCCATCGGTCCTGACCGGGTTCGAACCCGCGATCTTGGGTTTAGAAGGCAAGTATGGTTATTACTAGACCACAAGACTGGCCATCTGAAGGATAATACAGGCACTAAACGTAATTTAATGGCATGGACACTCAGATTTCGATCTTGCGGAATATTCCAGTTGTCACTACAGTATTTATTTATACTGTGGTGAGACTTAAAAAGTAATTAGGAATTCGAGGAGTGCGGTCAAACATGACTTTCCTGAAAATGATTACACAGTAAATAGACATCCATGTATGTCAGCTATCTCATTATATTGCACATCTCTTTTCTTGGATCCTGACACATTTGAGTGCTTCAACATATCCTGTTTAGTTTCTATGCTGAACACTTCTGAATCCTGGAAGCTGGGCAAGCCTTACGGTCTCTCCTTCCGTTCTGTAATTCTTTTAACTTATTTAAGCTTGATTCAGATTTATTTCTAAAGCTTTAAATGGGTCATTAGCAAGTACACAGTGCTGTAAAATCAAACGAATGAGTTTTTCCCTAACTGGCTTTCTGCTACTTGTTTGAGCTTGATTAACGTTTGTCGCTATGCTTTGCAATGGGTCAATAAGCACAGTGGTATGGAAAGGGTGGGTTTTTGTTTAACTTCTATTCTCTGTTGTTCTTCCTAAATCCTTTACAAAAGTGTTAAGTATTTTCCAGAAAGTATACTGTACACAACTGTGTGCAGTCTTTATATGAATAAACGTAAGTACTTTTATTTATTGAACGGGGCGTGACTGGGGGTGGTATCATGAAACCTAAAAGTTAATTAACGTTGGTTTTAAACTTCTCCCTCGGTATTTAAATTTAAGTGTTTGTAATTATATTTATTTGATAAATAAAGTGTTCATTTTGCAGTTTTGAAATGAAAGTGCTGTATACGCTGGAAACGTATGATACGTTACATTTCTATCGTCCCTAGGTATTAGTACAGGGCGCATTACTATTCATAACGGCGAACAAAGTAAGAACAGAGAGAACAAAACAATGGCATCATTTTCCTCATTCGTCGACTGTCTTAGTGAAACACGGTGAACACAAACTGCATGTACTTTCGTAAGAACTGCAGAAAGAGAGATTATGTTTATACATAACCTTTCATTGGCAACTTTACAAAGCTAAATAACAAACTGTCAAAAATAAGCTGCTTTATAATTAAATTTAATGTTTACATTATTTTAAGTAATGCAACAAAGAAAAGAAAACATTTTTATAGACATTATTCATAATGTCAACTAAGATACAGGGCCAATAATATAAAACAGCTGATTTTAGCACATTTTTACTTATACTGAACATTTCGGACTAGGTTTTGTTTATACGACCCAGGAACTGTAGGAATTTAAATACTTTTAAAAATGACGTTGAACATCTACTATACCAGTGATACTCGCTAGAAATTACATGAGAGAAAAATATACAAAAAATAATCCATTCATTATTATAATTGATTCCACTATACACACTTAAAAGCTAGGTTTTTTAAAACAAGATCACATCAAATGTAATAATTTACTTTTTTGATGAAATATTATTGAGTTTTAGGACATACTGTTTTTGTAGGTTTCATTTTAACTTAAATACAGAGGGTGGTAAAAAAAATGTGTACACACTTCAAGCAAAGAAAAAACTGAATTCACACAAACAGAAAACGATGAGCGCTAATCATCTTAGACTTTTACAGTTACTTATGCAAAACTCTTTGTATGAAAACTTTCAACTTTGCTGTTTTAATAATATAAACGTACGCTGGTTCTGCTAATCTCAGTCTCACGTGCACATTGCTTTGTGGATTTCTGCGGCGAGTGCTCAAAACGTTTAAAAACCATAGCCGAGGACGTTGGGCTTGTTGCTGTGCGAGGTCTCCCTTGTGAACATCGCATACGGTACCACGAGTCTCAAATTTGTCTCGAATGCATGCAATTGTTACTCACGTTGGCGGTTCTGTTCTGTACACACGTCTCCATTGTCTTTGAACTTCAACAACATTCTCAGTTTTCCAATATCACTTCAAAATTGCTTTCCGCTGTTCAAACGATAATCTTGACTCCATTTTGTTGTAGCAACGTTATCATAAGTAATGTGAGTCACATCTGTTTACAGAACATCATACGATAATGTTGGCTTCATTTGTTCATTGTTTATTTACCTGTCACATAGCAACGCTAGCATAATGCATGTGAATCACATTTGTTTACAGAACATCATACTACACTTTACTGTTGTTTTTCGGTCCAACTTTTGAAATATATTAAATAGATATCTACCGTGAAAGTGTGTATACATTCTTTGGCACCTTCGGTAGTTATTTTGTATAATATTATTATTGTTACTATTATTATTTCTAATATGGGGATTTATTCAAGATGATGACCAGCACAGAGTAGGTGTAATTTGACTAACGCGAAAATAGCTCTCTCAAAAGGTGTTTCGGTTTGTTAAATTAGTCTAACCGGTTCAACGTATTAGCAATATACAAATATCGTGCGCAGTTAATATATACAGAGTAACTTAACCTATCAAAATAACACAAAAGCTGAAAGATATAGGAATGACACACTGGCAGTATGTGAGTTTTATTTATGGAATCTACGATGACGGAAATTTGTGGAATGGAACAAACGGTAATCAGATTCAGTTACACCACGTTTTTTAAATAAATTTTGGGGCTGGGGAGGCACACAGCAAATTGCGAGATTTTGCTGCAATTCGGAGCCCACAGTGAAATATGACTCGGGTATCTAAGAAAGTGCCTGGGAACTAGCATTTGAATAGCGGGTCAGAAGAATAGGAGTGTATGGAGGAAGGTTTAGAACCGCTTGAGGGATATGGATAGGCAACAAGACAATTGCGTAAAAACGGACGTTCAACATTATTTTTAAAAATCAACTGTTTTTTCTGTCTTTCTTAAATACTACCTCAACCCGAAAATATCAGTCTTGTTTTTAGAGAGATATTTATTGACAAATTAATAATATAAGTATTTACAGATAGGACGGGTAAAAATAAAGAGTAGATGACATTAGCAGTGCTCTCAGACAACATAACGTATGTCAGTACGGGCTAAGAAAACAATGTCGGAGTTGCAAAGGGAAACACTCCTGTCGGTGTAAACTGTGTTTCTGCTTATGAGGTAGTTTCTTCCCATTAACCTTCAAACCTGCAAGGTCAGGAAAACATTTGTCTCCGCAGGAAGGTCTTCACAACGATAGTAACAAGTTCGACTTGATGTTGAAGGGGTTGAACAGCAAACTTCTCTGCTATCAGATCTCTCTTTGCTAGCACGAAATTGACGATCACACTGCGGATCATCTCCAATATTATTAATTCCTCTTATTGATTTAATACTGCGCTCCTCTACTCAAATAAACTGCTTAATGTTTGTCAACAGACCTTCAGATTCATAAAAATAGTCATTAGTGAACTGAACACCCAAACAGATAAGAGCCCTTAACACTGTAGCGCGTTCCATGTGCTCTGCAATTGTCTCTAACCAGTGCATGCTTCGTTCTTCACTTTCGTTTCTAAACAAACTAACCAGGACACAAGTAGTAGTTCAATAATGCAATTGAAAATGTATTTCGGTTTTTTCCCATACGTGTAAATGACAGTTACTGGAGCAATGCTTTCCTTTACGCCCCAGTTAATGTAGAAGAAGGAAAAACTGTGTGTCACTTTTCGACCTTCCTCAAATATGGAGGAAATCTTTCTAGAAGAAGTTTGGAAAGCAGAAAAAATAAAGCACATTTTGGTGCAAATCCTTAACTGTCCAAGTTTACAAACTGGGAAATTACATGCAAATTTGAATTGGATTTGGGTGTTACAAACTGAAGCAGAAGCAGGTGAAAAACTTTACGGTATTGCGAAACAAACTTCCAGTGTTTTACATGTCTGAACTTCTCTTGGTGGCTATTCGGTATGCAGGGCTTTCACTTATTAACTGGCAGCAGACATGTTGTACAGGTAACGTTTTTCGTACTTTTCCCTTACATTTAATGTCGGCTAACATTAGAAACCGGGGCCTCCATTTCATTCATCGTCTTACCAATTGGCGAGACATTAAACGCTTACAGAATATGAGCTGGCTTTTGTTTCAAGTTTTTCAATATAAAAACTTGCTAAACTATTTATTAAAATAAATGTTAAGTTCATTGTCGCTGAATTAAAATAATAGCTGCTTCGTCATAAGTCGTTTGACATCACTGCGAACGCGCTCTATCTCTTTGCGTTCTTTAGTTATTCTGATACACGCACGATGCATATGGGATTAACCTTTATCTCGGCTTACATGTCCGATTTCCCTACCAGGTCAAGAACTTTTATCTGTTAGTAACCCAGATGACATATGCATTCTTGCACAAAGCAGAAATCTATTTTCAACTCCGCTCAAACCTTACACCACATCTCAGGTGAAGGAATGGCGCATTCTCATTACCAAGCGCCGCAGACAGTCAATACGGGGGTGTTGAGTCAGCAAGATCAGGTGATTCCCTGGAGGATTCGGGTCATATACCTCGAGGTTACCCTGAACCAAACCTAATGTGCGAGCACAAGGTGCAAAAGTCTGTGGACTATTTCCAAAGTGTCTCTAATTTTTTCACTCAACTCATTTCCACGTAGCACATAACTTGTCTTTATTTAGACAATAATGTTGTACGCTAGCGACATTTGGGGCTATGTAGTTCTACCCCACATTGCCTTTTTATAAATATCGCCTTAAGGAGAATTTTTGGCACCCACTTTATGTACTCCACATTTTTTTCTACGAAACCCGTGACCTAGAGTAGATCATTGACACCACAAGGGACTGGCGCAGAGAGCATACACCATCCCAACCGGCTGAGACGCGCTCATGGGTATTACAACTGAAGACGCGGCCGCTGTAGTGAGGCCTATTCCCTGCCCAAGGAGATGCTTAATCCAGCATGACACAAGGGAACACAAAGAACCCCCCCCCCTCGGCGGGCTTGCTAAAAAAATTTCGAATATTCAGTCTTTGAACCCCAGAAACTTTACCCCCGCCTACACCTCGCCAGTCGGCTGTCGCGCGACCCACCCAATTCACGTCTCACTGTTTCCTCAACCGCGTTTCGCTAAATGAATTTGCTTCATCAACTCAAAGTCACATTGAACACACTAAAGCATTTTCTGCCGAGAGCCGTTTACTTCATTGGAATATGTCATGTAGTTTTAAGACAAAATTAGTGAAAAAATGTGCCAGTCGACTTTCTGGGATGTCATCCTAGTACTGAACCAAACTTATAGACATATCAAATAACATCAATTTAGAATTTAAAACCATGAACATTAAATTTGATTCCAACTCCTCAGCCTGAATAGGCCTGCACCCTAGAGCCCCTAGTCAAGAACAAGAGTTAAACCTACAAATCAGTTTTAACACTTTGTTTACTACTGATGCATCACAGGGAGGAGGGCGCTGATGATACATTATATATTGGAAAAGGATTTTTTTAAGTAATATCTAAGTTTAGGGTACCTCCCCAGTATTTGCTTTACGAGGACTGAGGATAAACCAGAAAAAATCCTAAGTCATGGAGGACAGTCCTGGTAGAAATCGAACCCCAGACCTCCCGCTCACGAGTACCTGCCTTAATGAGTTAAAACTGCCCACCTCATTCTCCACAAATTTTAGGAAATTATTCATCACTTGCTGTAGTTCATTTTAAGAAATCTTGACAATTTCCTGACGAATATTATCTTTGAGTTCTTGTATGGTGTGCGGGTTCGTTTTGTACACGACGTTTTTTAATGTACCCCAGAGATAATAATCGCAGGCTATTAAAAATCCCTACTAATAACTCTGTCTTATGGAAACATTGAGCATTGCTCTCATGGAATTATTCGCAATGTGAGCAGTGGCATGGTTTTCTGTTGAAAAAATGCATGATCTCTCGGTTAATTCTCTGAAAAAAGCGGTTAGTATGGTATTCACATAAGTAACAGAATCAACTGTATGCTTCTATAACTCTTTCACACTGAGTTAACATTTATGAATCGTACACAAAGACATGCTGTGCCGTTGTAAACACACAAGACATAATACACTTTATGTATACTGTCGAATTAAGAAAAGAACAACACAACACACACCAGGGAACAGCTGCGCTACGACTGCAACAGACAGCAAGGTCAACAAAGTGGGGGATTGCTCATAGAAAAAAACCGTGTTGCGGGGGGAGGGCATTACTGATCGCAGTGTATTATGGAGAAATGGGCGGCGAAAAGTTCAGTGAAACACCACATATTGAACTCATATACTAACAGATTTTTTATGGAACACAAATTTGTTTTGATATTTGCATGTAAATTAATTTCATTATCACTCACATTATTCATAGTTACAATGCCATAATTTTGAACGTGAAAGAGTATATAATAGTCATTTTTGTGGTATGTTTTACATAAATGACATTTTTCATTAATTTCAATATTCCATTTCCCTATACAAAAAGCAATGCTTCGCCTCTGCTTGTGTCTAAGATTGAAAGTGTGTTTGCACCTTAGTACAGGCGCAAGGTACGGAGTTTATTAATCAGATGAAGGAGTCGGATTGTTCACTAAACTGTGTGGAAAAGAAATAGGTCTTTTCTATTGTCGCTGTATCTGATTTCCTATTTAAAAAAATGTGCGACAAATGAGCCATATACGAAACATCTCAGCAATTCTTCAGTGGAAAACACAAGTCGCGGAGACTACGTTGTATTTAGACCGGAATCTACCTGCAAGGCCGTCTCTAACGAAGAAACAGCGAAAGAACGGCGACTGCTGTTAGCAGTTTTCTATTATGTAAATCACATTGTAAAAGGCAGATTATGCCGCAACCAACATATGGATAGCCACCTGCTAATGGATTTGGTCGGATTAAACTGCGTCGTCGATATTAACACTTTTATCGACTATCAGCGGTATGTTTTGAGTTTGCTCTAAAATCATCAAGCTGTACGTAAATTTAGGGGCTTAAAAATAAGTAAAATTAATAACATAAAGTGCTGCAGAGAACGCCGGTTCGAATCCTGCTTGAAGGATAAAACAATGGTGACCATGACGAGGAAAACGAACGTATAAATTTCACCTCACAGATTTCTAGTCAGACGTCGAAGATGAGCGAGTGCTGCAGTAAATTGGAGAAGCGGTCGAGCAGTGCATCGGAGTGTAAATGTACGAGGGGCGTTCTGAAATAATTTACAGTAGTTCTTTTTTGTTACGCAGTATGGTTCATGCACCTGGAAGTTCGCAATGTATTCCCCACCAATGCCATTTATTTACGAACGCTTTTTAGCATCTCAGGTCATCTGCGTGTGTGAAACGGCCGACAAATTTTGCTCAGAGGTCTCTTCTTTCAGGCTTAAGGTTCTTTTTGGTGCCGTAAATGTACGACACGGGACCCACGCCTTTACTTCCCTTCCGAAGGAAGTCATACTTAGGATTTTACGCCGAAAAAGTCCTGGCCGGGATTGAACCCGCGATCTTGGGTCTACGAGACAAGTATGGTTAATACTAGACCACCAGGACTGACCCCACCAACGTCAATGCGCCGTTACTATCTTTCTGGTAAGTTCATAATGGGTCTACAAATCATTGTTTGGGAGTCTACGTCACTTCTCGACAGCCGCCTGAATTTTCTCGTTTTTTGCCAAAAGTTTTACCTTGCAGCGAGCCCTTCATGTTGACGTACAAGGACAGAGCGAGATCCGGTTGATGCAGAACAACAAGGTTTTAGTTTTGCTGGTGTAGGGTTGCGCATTGTCATGTTGGAGGTACACTCTTGTTCTCGTTGCTGAATCCCGCGTAAGGATCCCGCTGTTCAAGCGTTCCTTATGAAGCCAGTCTATTAGCAGTTTGCGTGAAATATTCCAAAGGACGGCGACCATCTCCTTGCCTGCAAATGAGACAGCACGAATTTTCTTAGGCTGGAGACCCCCTGAATGTTTCCGCAGTGTCAACAAAGAAACCCCGGAGCACATGAGTACAACTGTGACTATGTCAAGTCAATGTGCGCTCACATTTTTCATATTCAAATCGTCGTGTGCAAAGTTGCGCAATCGAGGCCTATCTGATGTTCCAGTTCATCAAAGTTTATACTTCTATTGGCCATAATCAATTTCGACACAAGCTCAATGTTCCTGGGAGACCGCGATACTCACATTTTTGTGTGCAGATTCCCTGCTGCTGACGAAACCCTTGATCCTGCTGTGAACAGGAGTTTCTTGGCAGTTAAACGTCTATGAATTACTGAAGATTATCGCCTCCCTTCCACAAAAACCATGCAGTCCACATTTGCCCTTGATAGTCGCCTTCCATCTTGTCCACGTCGTTCTCTACTTGACAACAAATGAACCCTGTCCCTTCGCTACACATTTTGCTTAAAACCGCCATCAAGCGTCTGCATGACGTACAGCATCAAGTCCATCGCCCTACGAATGATGTTTTACAAATGGACGATTCGTAAAACATTGCTATTGTAAATAATTTCCGATCGTTCCTTGCATATTTTTATCAAAAAATACGAGTAACAAAAACATTAAATATCTAAAGTGAGAGTTATATTTTTTCGCTACACATTCTGAATAAAATGGCCAAATATTGCATTTGTTCTGCTATAAATACTATTACAAGGTTTTAGTTAAGTAAATATATTATATTTTAATATTTTTCAATTTAAATTTGATAATTGATTCTTGTTTCTCATTGTCTTAGAAAACACTCTGCGTTAGTTCAGAAATTTGTGCGCCAATTTCTCGTAGTTAAGCTTCAAATAACCTTGGAAAATTTTCTTTCATGTACAGGAACGTCCTACCCTCTCTGTTTAAGGGCTTAGATGTTTCATTAACTCTAGCTTTATGTAAAGCGGTGGGAGCAATTTTTTTAATTAATCGTTTATTTCTGACACTAATTTGACATGGGACTAAAAACACCTTATTTGACACTTTAATTTCATTATGTTTCTCCTTAGCTTGACTGTGAGCTTCCAGAAAGCAACAAAGGTAAGATAAGGTTCGAAGGTAAAACAGTTTTTCATGAGAAGAACAAACCTTACGTTATGGTGGAAAAAATTAGAAGCGCGTACGCGTACACCAGCAAAGAGCGAGTGTTTGCCAGTTGGCTGTGTAAAACTGAGTTGCTTTATAACTAAGCAGTTCTCTGCTATGAAATTTTACCTCCGTCTGCAGAAATCCGGCATGGAAGCTACGCGATGTTACAGCAAGAATATAATGCCACAATCAACGGCACTGCTGTGCTCCAACCACTGCAGTGAAAGATACCATGATTAGCACAGCTGTCGGCTTTGTTCGGGAAAATCGACGAATAACAGTAGACATATTGGCAGACATGTTACAAATTTCCCATGGTAGTGCGTTCATCGTTTTGCATGATCACTTAAGTGAGACGCTTCTGTGTTAGATAAGGTTTTTGTGAAGGCGATAATTCTTATCGACGACGCCGGAAACTTATGGACCTACCCTCGTACCTACAAAGGACAAGAGCTGTTACACATGGCACGAAACGCTGTCATTTAGCGATTATTCCCGAAGGTTTAGGTGATTTACAAACCGTTTAATTTCGTCATTATGACATAGAAATGCATCACAGTAATTTTTTTTTAATTAGGTACACATTTAAGTGCTGTACAAAATTGTGTGTGCACCCAAGCAGTAAAACTGTTCATCTGGCGCACAGACACTTGTTCACCCAATGACCTCTATCTTTTACCTTATCTGAAGCATCCCTTCCGTTTTATACCTTATCTCCTGCTTCAAGGTTACAGATTATCTTCATATTCTTTCGTTGAGCAAAGAGTCTTTACCATGAATCTGTCCGATAAGGCGGTTTGGCAGAAATATAAACTTTACTGTATACGAGCGGCATTCAATAATTTATGCACTTGTATTTATCAATCTGCAATTGCGTCTGCACTCGCGTGTAGTGGAGAAATAGAACAATCACAATATTAACATCTTATATTTATATGCACAATTGTACGTGCCAATGTAGACAAATACATTTCATATTAATTAAATGCATATTAACATAATTTTATTAGCATAACATATGTCAGCATAATTATACACTTTTCAACCTAAATAAAACATTCCAATTTGATTAAAAGCACGTGAATCTAATTATATAAATGTCAAAATAATTAACTACCTGTCAATTTAAATAAATGCATATGAACCTCATTAAATACAATTCATTTTAATTGAACACATGTCACTCTGATTAGACAAGTACTAACATTGTTTAATACATTTCAGCCTAATTAAATTATTTTTCAAACTGATTAAACAAACCTCAAGCTGATACATAAATGTTTACCTAATTAAATACATGTCAAAGTTAATTAAATACATATTAACATAATTTAATACATTTCAATCTAATTCAATGCATGTTTACCTAATTAAATGTATGTCATTGTAATTAAATACAAAAATGTAATTAAATGTATGTAAACTAATTGAAATATGTTAACACAGTTTAATACTTTTTCAAACTAATTTAATACATTTAAATCTAATTAAATACATATCAACCTAACTAAATGCATTTAAACTTCATTAAATACAAACCAAAATAATTAAATACACCTCAACCTAATAATGTAAATAACAAACTATTAAATACATGTCTACATAATTTAATATATTCCAACTTAATTAAATATCTGCCAACCTAATTAAATACACCTGCAACAGCTATTACTTTTTTTTTTTTTTTTTTTTGTGCGTACGCCACCGTTGGGGGCACCTCCGAGAAGAAGGGGTGAGGTGAGAGATATACGGGGGCACGAACTTAGTTCAGGTTGCTAATGTTTCCAAAGAGAACACCCCTACAAGGAGGACTGCTTCCGTACCAGACGACGGAGCTCAAGCTACCGCCACTCTGCACAAGTCCATCTCTCCTGGCACGTTCAACCCTGTGCTTGCCTAAGCGACCAGGGAAACGAAAAAAGTCAAGTTCAGAACGGGCGGACCAACGGATTGAAACCCGGAACAAATCCCAAGCGTTACCGAGGCAGCGTGGCTCGGTCAGGTGCGGTAATTTAGTTAAATTTTCTCGGTGATTGACGCTCTCGCAGCCACTACCTTTGTTGCCGGTTAGCGGCCAAGCTCACGTGTGAAAGCACTGTACATATAAAAATATCTTCGGAAGTCGAAAAATCGACTCGGAAGCACGTGTTTTAATTAATATGTGACTAAAGCTCTTAATTACAACGACATGTTCCACACAAGTGTATTCAGTTGAAAAGATATCAATAAACTTAGGTGGAATGTATTTTTTGAATCCACCCTACAACCCTAGCCTTGCACTTTTTTTATCCCCTATGAATGGGTTTGACGCTGACAGATACCGCAACGGCGTATCTAGGTGAGCTAAGCTCTGTACAAGGACATGTTATTTAAGAATAGCACAATTTCGTCCAACAACTGTGTATTTAAAACGTAAACTCTGAAAGAGAAAAGCGTTAAGTGTAATATTTAAAACAGGCCTTCTCACCGCGCTGAGATTTGTGTTCTTCTCCCCATTTCTGTGATTCACTGCAGCAGCAATGCTGCACGTTTCAAGCGCATTTCTAAATAGTACTCAAGATTTCGCTTGTTATTCACAGAGCCGGGTCGCTATCAGATAACGCCTCTTCGTGTGTTTACAGATAAATATCACAAGTGTTCTGGATACGCAGTGATTTACATGACGCCCAACGTGAGAAGGCGCACCAGGTCCAAAGAGGACATCAGGAGCAGACGAAGACTGGCATCCAGACTTCGGAAGACCTTGAGTAAGTGTATTCCTTTTTTATTTCTGGAGTCTGGTTCGAGGCAAAGTGTTTATTGTATTTTAGAGGCTGTGAAAGAATTGCTAAAATTCAGGTTTGTCGAGAAGTTGATTTAAGTTATCTTGTCCTTCATTGAGCTTCAGGATTTAAAATCACTCCTGGGTGTGGTATGGAGCTGCATGTCAGTTTTCGCAAGTGCGTCCCCACTTTTGGGAACTAAATATTAATATCTGACGTGTATTTTAAATAAAGTACTTTATAAATCACTTCGGGGTATGGTCCTTCAGCAAAACATTACTAATTAGTTGAGGACATTGTCAGAAAATCGCTACAGATGAAGACATTTGTTGAGGATTTAAAAGGAAAACAAATTGGAGCCAAATGTAGGCTGTAAGGTGGATGGTTAAGCTCTGAAAAACTAGATGCCTCTATAATAATTTGAGATTTGTGGATATAGTTTTGGGTTTTTGCAGTTGTATTAGTTCAAAAGGAGTAACGGCGGTATGAACGTTTACATTGTTAATGTATTTTGTTATCAAATTTTCTGACATCCAAGAACAGTAGGTGCAAGTAAATGACATTTTAGAATTAACACACAACTTTCTAACAATAAATAACACTGTACAATATTCCAGTTTTTCATCTGCGTAAAAATTGCACTATTCTGGTGTAATTTTTTATTACAATGACGAAACCGAAATCCGTTTTGTAATATCGCCTAAACTTTTGGAGAGAATCGTTGATTTACGAGGATGGTTTTTTTTTTTTTTTTTGAGTAGTGTTTAACGCCCGTTTTTACTACTGAGGCACCACAGGCGGTGGACACTGATGATACATGAGATGAGATGATAAATTGGGAAAGGATTTTTTTTTTTTTTTTTTTTTAAGGAAGGAAGCGTTCCAGGCCTAAGTTTAGGTACCTCCCCGGCATTTGCCAGTTATGAAGACTGAGGAAAACCTGGAAAAAACCCCAGTCAGGGAGGACGGTCCTGGCGGGATTCGAACCGCAGACCTCCCGCTCACGAGTCCATGCCTTAACGACCTCGGCCACCCGTGGCGGTAGGATGGTTTGATAAGTAATTTGGATCGCATAATAATAGAGGGCTACAGCAATATCTATATATATATATATATATATATATATATATATATATGGTAATAGAGTTTTCTTTCTCTGTATCAGTATTCTTTTTTTTTTTTTTTTTTTTTGATTGATTTATTTATGGACGCTCTTTAACATCTCAGGTCATCAGCGTCCCATTCAACTCAGGGCGTGAAACGGCCGACAAATTTTGCTCAGAGGTCTCTTCTTTCAGGCTTGAGGTTCTTTTTCGTGCCGTAAATGTACGACACGGGACCCACGGCTTTACTTCCCTTCCGAAGGAAGCCATACTTAGGATTTTTACGCCCGAAAAAATCCATCGGTCCTGGCCGGGTTCGAACCCGCGATCTTGGGTTTAGGAGGCAAGTATGGTAACCACTACACCACCAGGACCGACATCAGTATTCTATGGTCACAAGTCATTCTGATGTTAATTCATTGTTTGGCAGTTGTTTGGAGTAACAGTGAAAATTGCATAAGATTGAAAACTTGTGCCGTGATTGACTTCTTTTCTGGAAAGAGGCTTTTGCCTACATCGTCCGACTTGGGTAAATGATTTCAAGCGTGGCAGAACAAGCATTGAAGACTCACCACATCCTGGAGCTCCAAAGTCAGCGGTGAGGCTATAAAGTCCGCGATATTCTTTTGGCTGACAGATAAGCAAAAGTGCCAGAGTTAGCAGGGGCCACGGGCAGCTCAACTGAGCAGGTTAATTTTATTTTGCATAGTAAATTATACTTGCATGAATGAAACAAGGAGAACGGAAAAATCCCAAAGGGCTATATGTCTGTCACCTACTATCTACTCAAGAATAATGGAGAGGAAATTGAGAAGGGAAGTGCGAGGGGGGTTTATAAGAGAAATAAAATGCTTTTAGAGAAGAACGCCAAACACAAGATCATATTTTCATAAAGGGGGAAATAATGGTCCATAAACTGAACAGAAGAAGAAAATATGTATAGGGTTCCTAGGACTTAAAGCAGCATTTAATCAGAAAAGGAATACGGAAAGCAATAGATAGGCTATAACTAAACAATAAAATAACTAGGGTTATCAAAAAGTTTGTAAAAAAATGGTGGGGGTAGTGAGATTGTCAGGGAAAATGAGAGGAGTTTGAAATGGAAAAAAAAAAAAAAAAAAAAAAAAGAGGTGAAACAGAGAGAGAGTCTCAGCCCTTTGTTATTTAACATCTTTATAAATGAAATTATTATACACTGTAAAAGGAGAACAGCCAGAACGAAAGAAAGGAATTGGAAACTGAGATGAGTAAATGTAGAAACATTAATACACAGATAATCTGACTGAGAATGAAGAAAAATAGAAGAATGGGCAAGTACAAAGAGGGATGAAAGCGAAAGAGTAAAAAAGTGCAAGGTATTGGTGATAAGTAAAGAAGGAAAAGTAGAAATGAAAATGGCATGGAAGGAAGGGATATTGAAAAATGTGGAAAGTTTTGAATATTTGAGAATATTAGTCACAAACGACGGAAAGATAGATCAGGGAGTTAATAACAGTACAAAGAAAGCAACAAATTATCAAATATGCAAAATAAAGAAGGCAAAACGGAAACTAATTTGAAAATAAAAATTAGAGTACATAAAGCAATTTTACTGTATGAGAGCGAAAGCTGGACCGCTCAAGGTAAACATTCGAGCAGCTCAGATGAAACGTTTAAGAAAAGTGGTTGGGAAGACTAGTAGAGATCAAATATAAATAATAAGGGGAAGTATAAACCAGGAAAACGCAATCAGTACAATGGAAAGAAAACAGCTGATTGACTGATTTGTCTCCCATGAGATAGATGTATTAACTTTTGAGGTTTGGCGTGTGACCCATTTTTACTTGGCTACCTCCCCTCCCCCCACAGCTTCGTTTCGGGGACCCGAAGTTATCTTAAATTAAATTTAAGCGAAGAGAGAAAGGAAAAAACAATAAAACATAAATGCATTGAAATACAGAGTGCAAAAATTTTTAATTTTTTTTTTTTTTCCCCCGTTTAAGCAACGGGCTGTGGACAATGCTGATATATGAGATGAAATATATTGGGAAAAGATTTTCTTTTAAAGGAAGAAAGTGTTCCAGTCTTAAGTTTAGGGTACTTGCCCGGCATTTGTCACTTATGAGGACTGAGGAAAACCAGGAAAAAACTTGTCAGGGAGGGCGGTAATGGAGGGAATCGAACCCCAGACCTCCCGCTCACGTGTCCCTGCTTTAACATCTCGGACACTCGTGACGAGTCCAAAAGATGCTCATGACTTCCTTCCGAAGGCCGTAGGTCCCGTGTTGAAGAAAGTGGAGGCCACGCAGCAAAATTTATCGAATGTTTCACGTCGTGAATTGAATGGAACATTGATGACCTGAGATATTAAAGAGTGTCTACAAATAAACCAATTAAATAAATAAACAAACAAAAGGTGATCGAATCTGAAATGCGTAAATAACAAAAACGCAAAAAATAGCTCGGACACCGTTGCGAATTCCGGAGGACTACAAACATTTTAAAATCACCCAGCCTTGATCTCACCTGTGACTCGAAGGCGGGTCTGTTGGTTACTAAGCGTGGCATGCGCAAATCGACCTCAAAACTTCCCGATACTTCCCACCTTTTGAAAAGACACGATGGCGTTGACGACGTTCTGACCTCTCAGCCAAGGGGTCTTGGTGATGGATGTGCTAGGGTGGCAGCACTGCAGTCTCGGGGTCGTTGGCTTTCTGATGACGATGATGAACTTTTCGCCTCGACATGCAAACTCTAGGGCTACACGTGGCATGCTCGCTGAGTACATGACAGGCATATGAGACATAAAGGTTGCAACAGTATTGACGCAAGGTCGTTAGACAGAGATGCTTTGACCTAAATATGGTTGTTAAAATTAAACACACCGGAGGGAAATTAGAAATCTGCGTATTAGAACGATGTTTTAATAAACAATCGCGTTTTATGAAGTTGTAATTATTAATTTAGAAATATCTTTTTGTATACAAGAACTATAAATAGTTTACTTGCAGGACAAGTTTATAAAACACTAGTTGCAAAAAATTGCCATAATAATAATGCCATTAAATTTCTAAAATTCTGTCAGCAACTAAATGTTACAGCATGTGTAACTGAAAGCACAATCAGTCATCCATCTTCAATGCAGAAAACATAATCACAGATTTAATAGAAAAAGTAATAAGTTATTGTTAGCTACCAAATGAATTAATAGAATTTGATAATGCTAACTTGTTCCAAAATATATATCAACCCAAAGTTTACGAAGTATTTTTAATATTTCTACTGTTCATCCAATCTGTCACGTTCCTTTTGTATCTTAAGATTTTTTCGGTACTAATCATAATAACATAACAGTTGCGTTATTAAAAAGTTTTTGACAACATGTCTTTACTCTTCCAGTAATTTTTATGATTTTTCTCAAAGTAGTCAGTCCCCATTGTTTGCAATGCATCTGTCCCAGAGTTTCTGCCCTTCTTCAAAGAGATTTTTTGACAGGCCCTTCAGAACCATCTCCGTAACCTTCATCATGCTTCTGATTATATGAAATGCCTCCCACTCAGGCGTTTCTTCAATTTGGGGAAAAGGAAAAAGTCACACAGGGCTAAACCTGGAGTTTAGGGAGGGCGGGGATATACCTTATATTGATTTTTGACAGACAAACGGCAATAACTTTTGGGATGTGCGGCCGCGTCGGAAATGTTCAGGACATCTCTAGTATTGCTGTGTGTGCAGATAGGACATGCTGATAAACCATTCCTTCATATCGAAAAGTGAGATGACCGCAACTTTCCCAGCAAAAGCAACCACTTTTGGTTATTTTGGTGTTGGTGACCATACAGAGCTTTGCTGTTTGCTCTCAAGATCGACATGACACCATCTCATCATCAGTTATTACCTTTGAAAGAATCTTCGCATCTTCCTGCAATATCGTCTTCAACCACCTGTACGCAGCAGTCTTGGAACCCACCGTGCACAAACACCTCTCATATGCAAACTTTTCAATAACCAAAGTGAAATGTTCAGAATTTCTGAAAGTGTTTTTAATGTTATCCCCTCTCACCATGTGTATTACTGTTAGAGCTCAAACTGGAGTCCTGGGTTCACCTTCTTTTGGAATTGACGATCTTTGAGCTGTTTTGTAGGGAAGAAAGAAGAAAAAACTCTTCATAGGTCTCAGCTGATGATTTTTTGAGACGAAAGCAGAATTTCAGAGCAGCATATTGTTCGTCGCATTTTGCTGTAGGTGGTTGTGCTTTGTTTATTTACAAACTCTCAGGCCATCAGCGACCTATTTCATTCAGTGCATGAACTTACCGATAAATTTTGCTTAGAGACTCTTCTTTCAGATTTGAGGGTCTTTTACTTGCCGTAAATTTACGAAACGGGACCCACAGATTTAAGGAAGCCGTAATTGGGAGTTTTATGCCTGTATGTTATTATGAGATAGCATGAACATCACAATGAATCATGACATTCAATGTAAGACCGAAAACTTGTGAACCGCGCCTCGTGCATTAAAAATATTTGTAGATTAATTTCAAAAGAGGTAGCTCTCAGTGATAATACTAACAGCCGTTGGTACGAGTTAAAATTGCAGATTAGATCTGTCTACACTGCCTGGAGTCCCGCGCTGTGTTCACATGTACTGTGTGTCAAATGATCAGCAAAGGAGTCAAAACAGGCTTTTCACCTAATTCCTACATTTTAATGATAATGTAGTAGTTTCCCAGTTTGACAAGTCTATTAGCAAAACGAATGTTTTAATCAAATTGTGGCAATGGGTTAATAACTACTTATTTACTAAATGAGCCTAAGTAATATAAAGTTTATTTCCAAAAATTTCCCACTTTTACGTTAGAATTTGATAAACAGAAATTATAACAGTCGCTGAAACATTTTAAGCACCAGTTATACATATGTATGCATATACATATATACATACATACACACATATATGTATGTGTCTACTTAAAAGTATTTATACCGAAGGTCCCAAAATGTAAACATACTTTCACAGTAGATATCTATTTAATATATTTCAAAGTTGGAACTAAACACAACAGTAATGTATAGTATGATGTTCTGTAAACAGATGTGACTTACACTACGTTATGATAGCGTTGCTACAACAAATTGGAGTCAAGATTATCGTTTGAACAGCGGAAAGTAATTTTGAAGTAATATTGGAAAACCGAGAATGCTGTTGAAATTCAAAGACAATAGGACGAAGAGGTCCGATTGAGTTTCCACCGCGTTCTCCGGATCTAACTCCGTTGGACTTCTACCTATAGGGAACTCTTAAGGATGTTGTATACCGTAGAAAACCAGCTACACTGACAGCACTTCGGGAAGAAATTGAAATGGCATGTGCTGAGGACACTTTCGCAAACGTTGCTCAATCAGTAGTTCAACGTACTCAGAAGTGTATCGACGTCGATGATGGACATTTTGAGCAACTGTTGTAACTGTAAAAGTCTAAGATGATTAGTGTTCATCATTTTCTGTTTGTGTGAATTCAGTTTTGTTATGTTAACACAGTTTTTTCTTTGCTTGAAGCTTTTTGGGATCATCTGTATTGAACAGCCACAGTGTTAAGTTCTACTATGGCTGTATATGTGATGGGGATATATTTAAATTAGTAATTAGGAAATTGTCAAATATTCATTAATGTACATAATTCTTATCTTGTATAGTTTTAACTTTCAGAAATCTGCCCACACTTTAACTATATTTATCTTAGTTTGTGTATTTCATTTATTCTCGCTTTGACTGTCCTAGTCTTACTCAGTCCTCATAAATGACAAATGCCAGAGAGGTATCCTAAATGAAGACCTGGAACGGTTCCTTTCTTAAAAAAATCCTTTCCCGATTTATCATTTCATCTCGTGTCACCGCCTGTGGTGCTTCAGTAGTAAACATTGGCGTTCAACACGTTAAACACTATTCATTCAAAAAAAAAAAGTTGGTGTGTGCTTAATTATCCACTATGACAAAAAAACAAACAAACAAACAAAAAATAACTCTGTTCTTCAAAATTTTGTCTCTTCAATTTCCAAAATACATTCCAAAATATAAAATAATTCATCGTACATTGACATTCATATTTTACCCTTTTATGTATATCATTCCAGATCTAACTATGCTATTTCTTCCTTCCCCATTTTATTACACAATTCAATATATTTTTCAATCCCGCAGTTAATTTTCATCTTAGTTTAAAGGTTTACCTATTCTTTATCATTAAAACTGGCCCATTATTGCTGTTTTTCAGCCCAGTTTTAATTTCATTCCAAAATTCCATGCTCATTCTGTATCTCTTCGTTCATAATGTTCTGTAGAACCATTTTCTGATTTTCTTTCTCCAAGTTTCTTTCTCTTTAATTTTCTCGTGAGTTATCTAACACTGTCTGATAACATTTTCATCATATAGGTCTATAGAATTAATAGTATTCCTCAATTCCTGGATTCATTACATTTTGTAAATAAACTGCACATATAAAACCTATTAATTTACTTGTTTCTGTATCACAGTTTGAAATATATTGCTGAATTTCTATACGTTATTTCGGAACGGAGAGAGTAATATGATATGACAGCGAAAAGCCGACCACTGCGGTTTGCACTGGCCATGACGTTTATCAGTTTCAGCTTTCCACCAATTAACTTGCGTTTAGCTGTCAAAATTGCACCAATGGAGAAAGAAGGCGAAAAGGCAAACGCAATGAGCATTATACTAGCAAAATGCTCGTTTAGAAAGATCAAACAGGGATTTAAAAAAAAAAAACAAAAAAAAAAAGTATTTAAAAGGTTTTCTCTACCTGTGTTGATTTTCAGCCAACGGAAATTTCAGAAGGTTGATTTGATTTATTTATGGATACTCTCTAACAAGTCATCAGCATCTCATTCAATGCAGGAAGATAAATTTTACTCAGAGTCCTCTTCTTTCAGGTTTGAGTTTCTTTTACATGCTGTAAATGTACTACGCGGGATTCACACCTTTACTTCCCTTTGAAGGAAGCCATACTTAGAATTTTTACGCCCGAAAAAATCCATCGGTCCTGGCCGGGTTCTAACCCACGATCTTGGATTTAGGAGGCAAGTATGGTTACCACTACACCATCAGGACCGACCAGAAGGCCGTAAATATATAGTGATCTATTGAGATAATATATACGTACAGAGAGTTCCAACATTGCATATACACTTTAGGCAAAGAAAAAACTGTTAACATAACAAAACTGAATTCACACAAACAGAAAATGATGAGCATTAATCATCTTAGACTTTTACAGTTACTTATGCAAAAGTCTTGGGATGAAAACTTTCAACTTTGCTGTTTTAATAATACGACGTTCTGCTAATCTCAGTCTCATGTGCACATTGCTTTGTGGATTTCTGCGGTGAGTGCTCAAAACGTTCCAAAACTACAGCCGAGGACGCGGGGCTTGTTAACTGTGCGAGGTCTGTCCAGATCTGCCCTTATGAACATCGCATACGGTACCACGAGTCTCAAATTTGTCTTAAATACGTGCAATTGTTACTCGCGTTGGCGGTTCTGTTCTGTACACACATCTCCATCTTCGCTGTTCAAACGATAATCTTGGCTCCATTTTGTTGTAGCAACGCTAGCATTACGTAATGTGAATCACATCTGTTTACAGAACATCATACTACACATTACTGTTGTTTTTCGGTTCAACTTTGAATGATATTCCAAGCGCAAAGGCACGCAATCATAGGACTCGCGATTCACGGTTTCCACTAATAATGTGTACACATAAAAAAATACCATCATTAAGCTCAAGAACAATGTGTTTGCAAAATATATGAAAAAAGTGTGAACTCTGCCACTTCAACAAGTGCAAAATATGGACATTTTCTGTAAATAAACGTATCAATGCGAACAAATAAATTCTGTATGCTCATTCAAATGCATCTTCGGTTTATTATTAAATATAAAGCAGAATGAAAAAATGCAACAGTATATAATCTGTTTGTTTTTTTTTTATTCAAATATTTTGTCTAACGGATGATACTTGCTTCCTAAGCCGAAGATCGCGGGTTCGATCCCGACCAGGACCGATGGATTTTTTTTTCGGGCGTAAAAATCCTAAGTATGGCTTCCTTCGGAAGGGAAGTAAAGCCGTGGGTCCCATGTCTTACATTTACGGCACGATAAAGAACCTCAAGCCTGAAAGAAGAGGCCTCTGAGCAAAATTTGTCGGCCGTTTTACGTTCTGAATTGAATGAGACGCTGATGACCTGAGATGTTAAAGAGCGTCCGTAAATAAACCAAATAAAAAAAATCGCCTGATATTCTGTTTCAGTTCTACTAACGTGTAGGGACTTGTTCCATACACTTTATTTTTCAACATTCCGCATAAATAAAAATTAAATTCTGTCAGTATATCACTCCTGTTCCCCCTCCCCGTTTATAGCATTCTTTTTAAAAAGTTAACGCAAAAGTCCCGTTATTTTATGACTTTCCCTTTTAATTTAGCAAGTTTGAATGTGCGTTGACTAAATTTGTAGAAAACCTTGTCCACCTTATCACACAGAGCAAAATTTTCTCCTTAACGCTTTGACCTCGGTTTAGACTCAAGTAAGCCTGAAAGCAAAGTAATAAGTTTAGCTACAGAGGCTGCGTTGCCCCATTTCTCAGATTCATAGGTGGGAGCAGACATCTCACGTACCTGTGTGGGTAGTTCATATGCTTAGTAGAAATTGAGCTTCTGATTGGAAAGTAAGGGAAGCTGTATGATAAGGTTGGCAGTACTGGAGACAGAGGTAAATGTCATTTGCTCACTACAAAGTAGAAACGGAATACAACGCAAAGAGGCAAGTTGCTGCTTTCAAGGCACGCTGAACAGACTGAATTAATTTTATTTTCTTCTATTCACAACCTGCAACTCGATTAAGTGTATTGTATAAGGTAACTAACATGTTCTGTCAGACATCTCAAAGCAATAAACTCTGAACACAATAATAGCTTTAGTATTAAATATAGTCACCAGTTATCGGGGAGTTTTTGCCTACTCATTGGAAGACTAAGAATTTCATTGTGATAGAATTCCTTAGGGCCGGAATCAAAATATCGATACAGTGGCAGTTACACTTTCCAGGTTTTCAGAATTAATTCGTTTTTTTTTTTTTTTTTTTTTTTCCAAGGGCCATAAGGGGCGTTTAGAACCATAAAAATTACAACCAGTTAAGGTAATACAAGGTAATTATATTTATTTTCCCCTACTTATTCGCAGTCAATACACTTAATATGTAGAATAACATATGCATGCTACACCATCATACATGCTATTATTTAGCAATGCTTTATCAGTCATATATAATCCTTGACAAATAGCATTAAAATTTAAATATATTTGAATTTCTTGCTTAATTAAAGTAATAGAAAGATTTTTGCCGTTCATTACTAATTTCACATTTAATATAGAAAATACCCTTTTTTGAAATGCATTAAAGCAAGAAATGTTTAAAAATAAATAGAAAATCAATATACACGTATAGCAAGATGAATGCTGAAAATGTCAAAACAATTTTTCTTCTAATGATTGAAACATTTGTCCACTCAATGACCTTAAATTGTCAGGAAATACACAAACTTTCTCTATATGAAAAGTGAATGTTCACCCACTTAAAAAGAATGTGGCATGTGCTAACGCCATCCCTTACGTGTAAAATGATACCCCGTAAAGACTCTCCGCACTCCCGTTTTCCATAATGTGTTAAACAGCCCCTTCTTTGCGCAGACAGCCAGTCGTTACGATGGAGCTGGAGAGAGAGCATTTTGGTGCTATGATTCTTTATGATTTCAACAGCGGTTTAAATGAGTCCCAAAACCTTGAGCGCTTGAAACACCTTGTTCCATCTAGGGCAGCAGTTTTCCGTTGGTTTCCGGAATTTAAAAGGGAGAGAATTTCACTAAAAGATGAGGAAATATTGACGCGGAGAGGGAGGGGGGAGGAAGTACGGAAAACAATTCGTAACGTTTAAGGATATCACGACAGCCTTCCAGATTGGATCGCCAGCACATCAGATTTTCTGCGCGATTATTTTCGTGTCAGGTGGTATCCCTCCCATTGGATGCCCCACAATTTGACAGAAGCATAAAAGCGCACTCGCGTCGGATGATGTGAAGAAATGCTGCAGAGATTCGCCGGAGGGAGCTCAAGGCGTGTTTCTGATGTCATCACGGGTGATGAAACATGGGTTTACTAATCAGACCCGGAGACCAAACGACAGTCAGCAGTTTGAATCTTTCCTGATGATGATCCTAAGCGTTAGGAATTGGTCACAATTCCTCTGGAGGAGTTACTGCTCAGTGATACATCACAGTCTGCCTGACGAAAGTTTTCGACAAGCTGCAAGAACGCCGTCCAAGAACAGGACTGAGAGGGGACCCTGTTTCATCACGACAGCGCCTCCGCTCACACGGCTAACATCACCATCCAGTTCTTGGTGTCTACAGAGGCCAGACTCGTGATTCATCCCCCGTACAGTTCTGATCTCGCTCCATGCGACTATTTTCTCTTCCTAGAGGTAATCGCGTGCCAAGAAAGCGATTTTGCAACCCTGTAGAGCCTGTAAATGTACTTTTAACACCCTTGAGGAATACATGGGTCTGATGTACTGCGATACTTGGTTTTTGAAGGGTGGAGAGTACGTTGAAAAGATGCAACAGTCGGAGTGAGTCCACCCACTCCCAATTTGACCTGTCTGAAAACTTTCGTATGCTTCTCGCTTCACCCCACGCTATCCTTACCACAAGATTCAACATCCCCGCCTATATTGGCGTCAGTGCTTAATTCCCATGTTCGTAAGTATGAAAAATTTTAAACTTTTCAGAGTTCTGCTTGATCTAGAAATGCAAAAATCAATCGAACTGGGTTTTTTATATCAATTCCAAAATTGGTTGCCTGGCAAGTCTGAGTGCAGTTTCCAGATCGGCGAGGATTCGAACGGAGATGATTATCCAAAGAAAGGGAAAATCTGATAATCGCTGTGTGCAATGTCTGGTGAAAATGGTGGGTGCACTAGAGCTTGCCAATCAAGAGCGCGAGTGATTTCATTGCTGTCGTGTTTTCAGCGTATTGAAGCTTTGTATTATTGTAAGTTTAGTTTTAAATGTGATCGATAAGCCAGCGTGTTCTGCTTTTGATGTTGTAACAACTTTGGTCTTCATCCACATGTAGGATATTACTATTTGTCCAACATAAAGTAAAACTTTTGAATTTATGAGACCGTCTCGTCTATGGGGTGGACACCTGAGATGAAACTAATGATTCGTCTTCCTTTTCTTCATCATCAAACATCTCGCGGCACCCCAAGATGCCACAGCACACCGGTTAGGAATCCATGATATAGAAGGAGGTAGTCACCTGTCTGTGTGGCCTAATGAATAAAATGACAGATTGTAGGTTTGTGCGTTGTATATTTATTGTTAATTTCTTGACGCAGAATGTTCATACTGAGTTTTTCATGGTTTTGTCGCCCGCTTTACAGCGGCTGGAGGATTGGCAATCAGAGCGGCAACTCCCGGCGAAGTGGATATAATATCCGCGCAAATAATTCAAGTTTCGTATCTTATGACAGGATATGTCCTGCACATCTATGTGTTTCTGGTATCTTTTTAGACAAATGACGTTCAAATACACCAGTTCATCTTACAAAATTGAGCCATTTTAAACTGGAAAGCACTTTAGTCACTGTTGTTCACGAAAAACAGGCAGGTGATCCCGATATTCGCGTAAATTTCTTTTAATTTGATTCTAAGATCGCGAGTTCGATCCCGATCAGTACTGATGGATTTTTTCGGGAGTAAAACTCCTAAGTATGGCTTCCTTCGGAAGGGAAGTAAAGCCATGGGTCCCGTGTCGTACATTTACGGCACGATAAAGAACCTCAAGCCTGAAAGAAGAGGCCTCTGAGCAAAATTTGTCGGCCGTTTCACGCTCTGAATTGAATGGGACGCTGATAACCTGAGATGTTAAAGAGCGTCCATAAATAAACAAATTCAACAACAACATACCGACAGTATGTGATTATTATTTATGGGGGAAGTGGAAAAATAAAGCGTATGATACAAATCCACACTCATTAGAAGAACTAAAAGAAAATATCAAACGAAAATTTGTGTCAATTTCGGAAGATGAATGATGTGTTAAAGAAAATTTTCTTATTAAAATGCCAGAATGTGTGTACAATTTTTCGAAAATAGCCTGTCTTAAGCAACTTGTATGTTTTCGTTGTAATTGCGAGAATATGACTGTCCTTTCGCCAGCTACGGCGAGATGGACGACAAAACCATATTTAAGGTGTTAAACTAATCAACGATAGTAAAATTCTGTAACAGAGATTCACTTTGACGTCCGAGCCACACATGGTGGACGCCTTTTTAGTCTATGGCGCGCTGGTCTAAAAACTTAGTGCGATAACTTGGAAATATTAAAAGGCGCACCATACATTCAATAACTCAAATTGCTTGTCTGAGACTCGTGTACGTTCTTTGAAAGTGTTGCGTGTAGTTCATTAACTGGGATCAAGTTTAATCATAAAAAATGATCACGTGCTAAATTTGTAACCGAAAGTTCGTGAGCTGTATAAAATGCGGATATCTCCAGTTGCAAACAGCGGAAGAGAACTTTGTGCCGGTGTTGCGCCAGGTTGGCAGCACTGCGGGTGCCAGGGGCGGCACGAGTGCGTGCACGCACCCTAGACACGTGTCCAGAACCCTTACCCCATTTCCAAAAATAGAAAAGCCTAATAATTTCACTCCTTGCCGCACCCCACCTTGCCACGGAAATAATCGCATTGTTTCCAATTTTAGCACACCACTTGCCATTCATATCCTGCCAAAAGAACACCGCAAAAGCGGCTTAACTGACACAGATTTCCCTCTGCTTTTTATGCTTGGATAAAGTAATTTAATTTTAGACCTGATCGGTAGAGGGCTTTTATCGGTTATGTATGCTCAAATGTCGCTGTCCAGATAAAATTGAATGTGTTTTACAGGGGTAGTTTAGAGCCGTCACGGCGGTACAGTCTGACTCAGAACTCACAAATGCATTGGTAGGATGCATGCAAAGTAAACAAATGTTAGCGAATTCCAAAAGAAAGTAATAACTATTAAGGTTTTATCCATGAAAAAACGTTTGAAAGATATCTTCAAGTATCCATCGATCCTGCTTGCCAGGTACCAAAAAATGACGACGTAAAATGTTTATTACATGTATCTATTAACGCTCTAGCTGCCGCAATATTTGTTTGTTCTTTTTTTAACGAAAACTCGGCATATACGATCAATTAACAAACTATTCATAATTCAAAAATCAGTAAAGTTGGACCATTAGGAATGAAGGCTAACCTAAAAGTTGTTAACGGTCTAGCGGCCGCAATTCTTGTTTTTTCTTAACGAAATCCGGCACATAATAATAATAATAATAATAATAATAATAATAATAATAATAATAATAATAACAACAATAATAATAACAATAATAATAATAATAATAAGGATTCGTCCAGCTTTTAACCAGTAAATTGGACTATTAGGGATGAGGGTTAACCTAAAGCAAATATTTAAAAATCACTCTACAATCACACGTTTTGTTTTTTCTCAACGAAATCCTGTATATGCCATTTAAATGAAATAAGAAAAACAGTTCTGAAAACAGAGTGTTAGGAATGGGTCTTTGGCTGAAGCGCTCTATCTGCACTATTTTCTGTTCTAGCGCTCTATAACACCCTTCACAAATTCGACTTGCTGAGGAATTCGCTTAGTTTATGCAGTTCCTGCGTGACGGACATTTTATTTTTCTGAAAGATGCTACGATGTTTATTTGTATTATCTGCACAATGCCTTCAACTTTAAGAGAACGTAATAAATCCCCAGGGTATGGTTGTGGAAACGTTTCTGATCCGAATATATTATCTAACGCAATGCTCTTACATTTATTTAACAGTTTTAATGAATTTACCATTTAATTTTATTGTTCAAGAATAAGGAACAAGTGTACGCAAGGAAAACAATAGAAATATAGTTCCTAACACAGCAAAATACAATATTTATCCCCAACACAATTTTTTTAACTGTGTTTAACGTCCGTTTTTACTACTGAGGCACCACAGGCGGTAAACACTGTTGATACATGAAATGATAAATTGAGAAAGGATTTTTTTTTACGGTAGGAAACGTGTTCCATCTAAGTTTAGGGTACCTCCCCGGCATTTGCCAGTTATGAGGACAGAGGAACATCTGGAAAAAAACCTCAGTCAGGAGGGGCGGTCCTGGTGAGATTCGAACCGCAGACCTCCGCGCCTTGACGACCTCGGCCATCCGTGGCGGTCGCCCAACACATGCTAATATATATGACATTTAATTGCGTTCAAGGTTTTATATACACAAGTACTTTGCACATAGAACATGTCATGTTTTGCATGGCATAATTAGTGTAAATTGTTTAAAATTACATACGAGGGCTATTCAATAAAGAATTGTCATATTTTGTTTACAGATCTAATTTTTAGCGCTAAAATTTAACTTTATAATATTTTGTTAGCACAATGTGTTGTTAATTTCGATTCTCACTGGCGAGAGATGTACAAGTTGAGACATGTTCATTTCCGCCTGCAGCAAAATGAAGGTGAAAAGCTACGAACAATACACTCCTCCGAATTTCTGCTTTCGTCTTAACAAATCTTCAGCCGAAGTCTGTGAAGAGTTTGTTCTTTCCTACAGCACAAAATATTTAAAGAGGGTAGGCTGTCAATTCAAGGTAAGGTGGACTCGGCGTTCCAATTTATGATCAATAGAAGGGAGCATTGACACCGCTGCTGTCACTGTAAGCTTGGATCGTGCAATAACTTAAGAACATTTTCAGAAATTCTGAACATTTCACTGGGTGGCACTGAAACCTGTGGGTTCCAAGACTGCATGAAGTTGAAGATGATTTTACAGGAGTTTCTTTCGAAACTGCTCATGAAACTTAGTGACGTCATTTCGATCCTGCGAACAAACAGCAAAAAGCAAAACTGGTTGCTTCTGCTTATAAAATTATGGTCAGTTAGTTTTCAATATACAAGGAATGGTTTACCCTTACATACAACTGGAGGACAATTCGGAAAGTTCCGATCTCATCATCCACAAGCACGAGAGGCAGTAAGAGTGATATTCTTGATTCGTTGTGTAGCTTGTTCCTGGCAGTGTCAGAGTGAGGTACGAGGGTACGTCCATAAGTTTCCGGCCTTGCCTTCACAAAACGCTTATCTGGAGCCATGCCTTATCTGTTAAGTGAATAACTTCTGCTTTAACTTCCGCTATTCAGTTCTTCAGATATAGTTGCATAAAGAAGACTATGTGTAGAAGATTGTGACGTGTTCAAAATGGAGTTTCGAGCTGTTATTAAGTTCTTCACAAAAGAAGGACTTACTCCAAATGAAATTAAACAGCGATTGGACGGTGTATATGGGGAAGCACCGCCCTCATATCATACCGTAAAAGAATGGGCCAAACTTTTTCGAATGGGTCGAGAAAGCATTGAAGACGAAGAGCGTGCATGTCGGCCCCTGGAGGTGCTCACTCCTGAAAACATCGCTCGCTCTTGTGGAAGCAGAAATTATGGAAGACTGACGGCAGCTCAAAGTTACAGAAATAGCAGCAAGGTTGGGCCTTTCTAAAACAACGTCCTTCGAATTATTCCTGAACATTTAAACATGAATAAGGTCAGTGCCTAGACTTCTTTCCTCAGTCCAAAAGCAGCAGCGAGTCATCTGTAGTCAGGCATTTTGGAGCTCTGCCGTGCTAACGAAAGAGAAGTTCTGCAAACCATTGTTACAGTGGATAAAACTATGATCCTCTACTATGATCCCGTGTCCAAAAGAGTATCAGTGGAGTGGCGTAAACCTGGCGAAGCACCGCCTCTAAAGGCCAAGGTCACTCAGTCAACCAGAAGATCATGGTCACAATCTTTTGGGACTGTGAAGGAATATTCTTCATTAACTTCAAGGAGGGGATCACCACAGTAAATGAGGAGTACTATGCTGGCCTACTGCAGACTACGTGCTTCCATCAAAGAGAAAAGGCGAGGAAAACTAAGTGGTGGTGTGCGCCTTCTTCACGACAACGCGCCTGTGCACACAGCTCTTGTTGCAAAGAAAACTGTGAAGAAATGTGACTTCAAGAAGATCGATCATCCACTCTACAGCCCAGATCTAGCTCCCAGTGACTATTTCCTCTTCTCAAAACTCAAGAAGAACCTTCGAGGAAGGGAATTTTAGTGTGACGAAGAAGGGACGGGTGCTGTTTATGCCCATTTTGCACACAATATTTCTGAATATTTTTGGGTGAGGGATTGAAATATTAATTCAAATATGTGAGAAGTGTATTGCCATAAAGTGAAATATATTTTTTGTCTTTATCATACCTCGAAAATGGTTAGAGCGGAAACTTATCGTATGTGCAGTTATACGGTTCTGTGGGCAGTGCAATTATTCATCGTGAGATTACTGCAGTGTATGAGAATATTATGAGTGATAGTTTTGTTCGTCAGTTCCAAGATAGACGCACTAACATCCATGATGATTCAATCAAGAAGCCCATGGCAACAGTTTTTGGAAGGTGTATTGCTAGTGGAGTTCATGGAACAAGGCACAACACTAAAGAAGGAGAGCGTCGCAGGATGACAGGCGACAGGGAGGATTGCATAGCTTGTGAAGCGATGCGGCAAATGCCTGAAGCTAAATGAAAATTGTGTTAAAAATAACTGAATGGTGTACTTTTCGCTTGTGTGTAATAAAGGTTTCAAAAATAGCTCCGAGTCTCCAAATTGAAGAAACATCTTCATGGGAGGAATTTTCCATCACCAGAAGAGTGGTGAAGGGTGCGGAGACGACTGCTGCGTTACATCCAGCCGGGGCTACTTTGATAGATATTTCAAACTCGTAAGAATGAGCATAGGTATGCTTAAAAAATTATTATCATTCTTTATTGAACAGCTCTCGTAACTTTGATTTGCATTTCCGACTAGTTAACAACCGAGAACGCAGAAATTGTGGCAAGCTTTCAAGCGGACAGTGTATTCATGATAGAACATTTATTGACCCCATATTTGTTTGAAGGCATTAAAATACCTTTAGGGAAAATAACCTCATTTTAAGATATTGAAATATGAATTAACATGGTTGCCCGGGGTGCCACTTTGGACAAGCACACGCTTTCCCTAGTTCGACTTTTTTTTTTTTTTTTTTGTAACGATAACAAACTTGAGCTGTTGACTGCATGTCAGGACAAAACTAGGAGAGTTTTCTACCCATTGATACATCATTAAGTTTTCTTTACAGTAGTTTCCTTCATTGAAAATAACTGTACATTGGCAAAACTGAGCGAGGAGCTGTTAACACCGAAGACTCCTTGAGCCCCCCCCCCTCGTTTTTTCTTCCAGCACGACCCCGATTCTCGTGATCGGCACGCGTGCAAATAATTGCGGCCATCTCAATCCTGTCGACGGACACGTGCCGTGCTTTCAGTGGCACCCCAGTGGGCAAGCTCTTGTAGCCGCCATTTCTCGCAAAGTGGCGTTTGCACGTCTGTCCCAGTCGGCGGCTAGCAGAGTCGTTTCTGCAAATAGTTCACGTCGCTTCGATTTTCCGTTGAGAAACTCTTCCGAAATCGTTCGCAGTAACTTTTAATTTGCGGAGTGTGATTTGCAAAAAAGCCCGTGCTTTCTTCAGCACACGTCGAAGTGAAGCACGGAAATAAATAATAATAAAAAAAGGAGGGAATGGAAAAAGATAAACTAGAAAGAAGAATGATAGAAAAGAAAAGCAGGAGGAAGTTAGACTTCCCCCCCCCCTTTTTTTTCCTTAAAATTTTTTATTTTTCCCTCAAAATATAAAAATTTTATTTTATTTTTCTCTTAAGTATCACAAGAGGATTTGAGATTGCCGATAAATTCAACAACGTAATGAGTTCAGTCTCTCGAGTGACATTTTTTAGGACTATTCCAGTATAAAATAAGAATTTAAATATAATCACCCTAGGCTTAAAAATTGAAATAATTATATATTTGTATTATGAATACTTAACTTTAGACGCATGAGGATTGTCAGTAATGCCAATAGAGAAGAGCCAAATGCGGATTTGGAAGTATTTCACGAATAGAATAACAATAAAAGTCATATATATTGGAAATTCGCGCGCAAAATATTAACAATTGTATAAAATGTTATACTCACTTATGAATAGCTACCTATTCATAAACCGTGAGAATGAAACAGACGAAAGTCGACTATGACAATCGCTACCGTTTGATTTACTAATACCAACTGAGAAAAACAAAACAGAGATTACATTTTATCTTTCTGATCCTAAACTTTTATGGTTACTTTACGCAGGTATAGTCACGTAATTTACAAAATGATTTCAGACTGTTTGGCTGAATACGCAAAAACAATTGTTTGAGTGAATAAACATTAGGTTAGTTACTGAAAACACAGAAAAGTCGGTCAATGGCGTGTGCTCAGGAATTATTTAGTGGGTGTGTAGAATTGGCTATACTGACCAGAAGTCAAATGCACTTGGCGTGGTAAAGGGATTTGGTAAAACTTTTCAACAGCTTCACTGCGATTTCGGGCTGTGATTGAACAAAATTTTAAATTTTGTTTCATTTCATTGGTTGTTTTTATGATAACGTCACAAAGGTGAAATAGGGAGTATAATTTGCAATTTCTGAGAGGTTTCATTTCATATTATTCTTCCAGCTATCTCTAAGACACAGATTCGATGACTGTTAATGTAGCATAATAATACACGAAGGTAGATCCATAAGTTTCCGGCCTCGCCGATTAGGCCATGACTGTTTCCTCTTCTCAGAACTTTAGAAGGACCTTCGAGGAAGGAAATTTAGGTGTGACGAAAAAGTGTTGGACGCTGTTTATTTGAGGAGGGGGTTGAAATGTTAATTCAAAGATTTGATAATTGTGTAGCAATAAAGGGTAACTATATTAAAAAGGAAATATGTTTTTGTCTTTATCATACTTAGAAAATGGTCAGGTCAGAAACTTATGGACCTACCCTCGTATATGACCTCAGTTTAGCATTTCTGGATATTGGCTTATTTTTGAATTGATCTAAGTTTGCATATTATGTTTGTTAATACAAGTGTTACTTCGTTTATATTGAATCAATGTACTTTGGGTGTTAATCTGCTCAATATAACTTCTATTTCTGCATAAACTAACTAAAGTGACTTTATTTCTTGTAAATTTTAGATATTTTATTTTAGACCATATTATTTATTTAATATTATTTTCAAAGAAAGGTCGACAGTTTTATATGGGGTGGTATCAAAAAGTTCCCGGATTTTTTCATAACTCGGCAACATATGGTAGCATAGTGCAGCGCTAAGGAGCTGTAACCTTGGACTACCAGTGTGCCAAGCGACATCGGTGTATTTACATTGAGAGTAGTGCAGTCGGTATTTTATGTGTCTGTAAAACTATTTCATCATGGACAGTAAATTGGGACAAAGAGGTAAGGTTAAACTTTGGAAGTTTGCCAAAGAGACATTAAACATGCCTCGGTAAGCTTACGTCGATGATGCAATGTAAATCTTATGGGCGCACGAACATTTCTGAAGACGACGCGCATTATCCGCGAAAATGTTGGGAAAAGTTTGGGAAATTGTTCTTGAGGATCGTGGATGAACTATCAATGACATTGCTGGTGTATCGTTTGGGTCAGTACAACCAAAGGTCGTTGTTTCAACTCCGTTGTTGGTATACAGTTCGAATTGAAGAAGGTCCTATACAAACAAAAAATGACTGAAGATTCCAAAAGTGGAGAAATTCTAGGATCCGTGTGCTCAAGCAGATTTTATTGGTTTATTTACGGACGCTCTTTAACATCTCAGGTCATCAGCGTCTCATGCAGACTACTTCGAAGGAAATACTGTACAAAATTAGGTAACTGAACTATTTTTTCTTTGTAAAAGAACCAGTCCGGGAAATGTTGATAGTACTCGTGTATACCAGGAGATCAAATTATATTTCCGACCCAGTAGCCCGAGATTACAGAAGCAGTGCAGTATTAGTGATTCGACGAAGAAGGTATTGCTAATGATAACTGCATTTACTGAGACGCCGGAAAATGGATGGGATTTTTCCTGTATATTCTTTTTCGGTTTTTCCAAGCTACCTATGTCGAAGATTGTTTGCGGGGTTTTCTTTTTACTTCCTCTAAAGATAAAAGTCGTTAGGAGCAGATAAGCGAAGCGAGAGAGTTACAGTTTCTTTATCTGGAAGGGTGTCATTTTCTAAGCTACTATAGAAATACAGCAAAGGCAACTGGGACTGAAAACTCACTTATTCTTGGGAGATAAAAAGTTGGCAGTTTGCAGCGGGAATATTATTTGCCATAACTTTAGATGTAGGCCCATGTCTTAGAATTTTACTTGTTATTTGTTCGTGTATGTACAATTTATATGTACTAGGGTAGATCCATAAGTTTCCGGCCTAACATTTTCTAGCTATGATAAAGACAAAAATTATATTTCACTTTTCAATAATGTTACCCTTTATTGCAATACACCTCTCACCTCTTTGAATTAACATTTAACCCCCCCCCAAATAGTCAGAAGTCTTGCCTGCAAAATGGGCATAAACAGCACCCGTCACTTCTTCGTCACACTTAATTTCCTTCCTCGAAGGTCCTTCTTGAGTTTGGAGAAGAGGAAATAGTCACTGGGAGCTAGATCTGGGCTATAGGGTGAATGGTCGATCTCCTTGAAGCCACATTTCTTCACAGCTTTCTTTGCAACAAGAGCTGTGTGCACAGGCGCGTTGTCGTGAAGAAGGCGCATACCACCACTAGCTTTCCTCGCCTTTTCTCTTTGATGAAAGCACGTAGTATGTGCAGTAGGCCAGCATAGTACTCCCCATTTACTGTGGTGTTCCTCTCCTTGAAGTCAATGAAGAGTATTCCTTCACAGTCCCATAAGATTGTGACCATGATCTTCATGGTTGACTGAGTGACCTTGGCCTTTAGAGGCGGTGCTTCGTCAGCTTTACGCCACTCCATTGATTCTCATTTGGACAAGGGATCATAGTACAGGACCATAGTTTCATCTCCTGTAACAATGATTTGCAGAACTTCTCTCTCGTTGCCACGGCAAAGCTCCAAAAATGCCTGACAACAGATGACTCGTTGCTGCTTTTGGACTGAGGAAAGAAGTCTAGGCACTAACCTTATTCATGTTTAAATGTTCATAATAATTCGAAGGACTGTTGTTTTATAAAGACCCAACCTTGCTGTTATTTCTGTAACTTTGAGTCGTCGGCCTGTCTTCCATAATTTCTGCTTTCACAAGAGTAATGCTTTCAGGAGTGAGCATGTCCAAGGGCCGACCTCCACGCCCTTCGTCTTTAATGTTTTCTCGACCCATTCGAAAAAGTTTGGTCCATTCTTTTAAGGTAGAATATGAGGGGGATGTTTCTCCACATACGCCGTCCAATCGCTGTTTAATTTCATTTGGAGTAAGTCCCTCTTTTGTGAAGAACTTAATAACAGGTCATACTGCATTTTGAACATGTCACGATCTTCTACACATATCCTTCTTTAATCAAATATTACCTGAAGAACTGAACACAGCGGATCGCAAGTTACAGCTCCAGTTATTTACTTAATAGATAGGGTATGACACCAGATACGCGTTTTGTGAAGGCGATAATCCTTATCGGCGAGGCCGGAAACTTACGGATCTACCCACATATCCGAACTTTGAATATAATGAAGTTTTCTTCCACCTAATAGTTAAAAAAATATTGGGAATTCATAATTATTGATACATGGCTCTCTTTTTTTGAATATATTCATTATGCTTAAGTTAAAATGAAAGCTATAAAACAGCTTTTGTCTTAGCTGTATAACTAAAAACTTAATAATATTTCATCAAAATATCAGTACATTATTATATTTGACGTGGTTTAAAAACCTACCCCGCCAGAGTAAAACTTAAAACATATTTGGATCCAGGGTTTTCATATTACTATATCCAGACGGGAAAATAAAAAAATCAAGGAAAAAACCAGTGTAATTATCTAGCATGCGGGTCTAGCCAGACCATTCGCTAGACATAGGGATAGAGGAGAAGGGGGTAAATAGAAGAACATCCGAGGCTGCAAATTTCAATTTCATTCAAGCTCTGCAAAATGTGGACAGAAGTGCGGATGTGAGTTTCAGCTATTGAAACAATCACAACACAACTGCAGTTAGCGGGGGAATAAAATTAAAAATAATGAAGAATGATATAGCGAATATTGTAGGGGGGAGAAGAGAAAGGCGAAAAGCCCTCTAATTTTTCGAATGGAGAGTGAGGAATTTAATGGAAAACGATAGAAATGAGGAAACAATATAAATTAGCCTGGAGGAGGGGGAAAAAAATAAGTGACAACACCGCATGGTGGAAAAAAATGAGCATTTCAATACAAGAAGATAATATTGTAGAAATATGGCGAACTATTAAGCAAATAGCGCATGGGTAACTTATAGGCGGAATCATGGGTTAGACACTTGTCACATTTATATGGGAGAGGGGAAAACTGAGCGAGGGGTGCCATTGATTGCAATGTCAGATCGGTCATTACAAAGAGAGAACTAATAAAAAATATACATGCAGTGCAGAACTATAAGGCAGTGGGCTTGGATGATTTTCAAGCACAATCTGTAAGAATTTTGTGACAATTGATGGGAGACTAGGCGTTTTTTACATACTCGGACTAATGTGCTCATGGAATAATTCATCTAATTTGTAAGATAAAGGGGGAGTTTCAATAATTCGGATAATTATTGGAGTGTAAGTTTATTGCCGGCTCTAGGAAAAAATGTTTTTAAAATTTCAAAATTTCAGTCGCGGACTTATGCAAAGGTTTAGGAACTGTGATAACATTTTTATTTAAAAAACTATGCTGAATAAGCTCATGGGGGCGTAAGGGCGGGAAACTCTAGTATTTTCGTCGATTTTCAGAAAGCATTTGACTCCGTGGCACGTAATGCTTTATAGCAGAAATTGCGGGAGAGAGGGCTGTCACATAAAATTGTTCTGATGGCAATTTATGAGAGAATAAATTTCTGTGTCAAGTGCGGAGAGTATTACGTAACCCAAAACTATTTGTTAAAAGAACCCCCCCCCCCTTCACTACCTCACTTCTAATACGTGATCTGAACACGAGTGTAGTTATACCTCACGTGTTACACATCCGTCGAGAAGTTGTCTATGCAGCAGGGGTATAGTTTTAAGTGTTAGGTGTCAACAAATAGCATGTGCATGCTGAAAATAGCGTAGAATTAATAATATAAATAAAGCTGGAAACGAGACAATATAAACTATAGCGTCACTGGATTTCCGTCGAAAATTGAAGTTCATGTCATGAAAAAATTTTCTCGCTTCCGGCTTTTTCCCATTTGGTTTTTTTCTTGGTCAGTGAACCAACATATTCGCATCAATGACCCCCGGAATGTTACGACTGTAAACCTTGTTTTGAATGATGTCACCAGCGATATCAACATGCAGCTGTTGCGTTTTTGTGTATTTTCTTTTATAAATACATTTACCCGAATGTTTTGAAAATGTCTCTAAAGAACAATTAACTTTTATGTACATTAGTTAATATAGACGTCACGTAAGTTATAAGATGTATACGTTTCGACATGTTAAATCACTTTTTATGATTATGTGAGGGATAAAATGTTTTTCAAGTCCAGGTTAAGGACTGAATTTGAAAACTTATCCTCACAATTCTTCATCTCTCTCCACATATAGCTGTAGACAGTGTAACCAGAAACAAAACTGGGTGCCATATTACCACAATTTCCTCAAATATCTGACTTGTGAAGCCGGAAATAAGGCTGCCTTTATTAATGTAATAACTTGAGGCTGCAGAGTTGTATTTCTAAAGGCATTAAATTTGATAAGGATAATTATTATGTATATGTATAATGAAATCATTTAGATATAGATATAACAGGAATTGATATAATTTGTAACTTGTACTTATATGTATGTCATTTGACTGGTGATTGTATCTTACAAAAGGGTTTTGTATACATTTTGTGGTAAAAGATGTGAGAAAGAGACAGAAATGTATACCTGACGCCTCGTTCGCTGACCGCTCCTTAGACAAGACTGAGGAAAGGGTAAACTATCTTTTGTTAGGTCACGAAACTTCTGCCCAGCAAATACTTAGGAGTTCACAGTAGGAAAGCATGTGGCCATAACGGGACAGTATTTGAACAAAGTCAGACACAGTAATAATTTAAGAGAAAATGAAAATGTCAGAACGGAGACGAAAATGTTTTATTACAGGAAAGCCGGGTGTACAAGGTATTAAAAACCACCCATAACTACGTGCGTAATCTCTGAGTACATTTGGAAATCTACAAACTAAGGAAGGCAAAAGATGTTTCAATAGAAATCAGCATGTAAGCAAAGTGCCGAAGTTTATGACAGGCTGTTCTTGGAAAATTCAGGTTCGTGGGAAGACATTGTAGATCAGGAGGGAGAGAATAATTCTAGCCATTGATCACCGGATAAAAGTCAACGAATAATAAGGAGAACTTAGATACAAATAAATATTTTTAAGATAGCCAATGATGAACATATAACAAAGAAATAGGATAATATACGGGGGAATTTAATTTAGCGAGAGGCATGGTGATGTGGTAGAAAACTGGAGGATAGAAGTCAGAGACAGCAAAGGATAGAGATACGAAAGATACGAGAGATACGAGAGACACGATATGGTAAAATATTAGATTATTTTTGTGAAATTAGTAGTGTTTAAGCAAGGTAATCACTTTTCTTGCCCTATGACATGGCGTGGAGTCACCTTGGAAAGTGCAGCTTTCTGGTGATACAAACTGCTCCACAATTAAATTTTCCCTTAAATTATTATGTAAACATCTGCATTTACCGTTCCCTCAACAAAATGTAATGTACCCTCACCTTTGCTAGAAATAGAACCCCAGATCATCTGGGAACTTCACTGTTGAGTCCAAACATACTGACAGAAATTCTTCACCACTACGACGACAGATAAATATTATTCCTTCGTTTACCTGACATTAAACTTTTATCTATTTGAGAAGATGACTTTACTCCACATCTCTTCAGTCAAATGGGCCATTCTAGTCGAAATTTCTGCACTTAACTTCTTCCGCTGCTGTCTAGCAGGTAGGCCCATATCTGAAAGTCTGTATCTGAAGGTTCTATTACAAACCACCACACCAGAAGCTTCTTACCACTCTCTTTTGAACGCCACTGAAGTCACACGCCGGTTTTTCAGATATATCCGCTGTAAAACGCGGTCATTTGCAACAGTTGAAGAACTTTTTCTGCCTCTTTCTTTGTTTGTTTGCAAATTCCCACTTTTTCTTGTAATCTTGACACTGTGGACTGGTAAAATCCTATCTTTGATAATTACACTATTTTTGCGAGGAGTTAAATCATTTCCTTTGCCCATATTGTGCAGCTGTTATTAAACACACATCACGAATTGCTACATTAAAACCAACAATAAAGACAGTAGTATCACAACAATGGAAAATGTTTAGAAGTTCTGTTGCATACAACAATGTATAATACCTTACAGGTAAAACAAAATTGAAACATTGAACCCATTGTTCACATTAAATAAGGCAAGTAAAAATACAAAAAGTATATATAGGTGATGCAGTAAGATTTTTCAGGTGTACAATACTGCAATTTTTTTTGATTGATTTATTTAAGGACGCTCTTTAACATCTCAGGTCATCAGCGTTCCATTCAACTCAGGGCGTGAAACGGCCGACAAATTTTGCTCAGAGGCCTCTCTTTCAGGCTTGAGGTTCTTTTTCGTGCCGTAAATGTACGATACGGGACCCACGGCTTTACTTCCCTTCCGAAGGAAGCCATTCTTAGGATTTTTACGCCCCGAAAAAATCCATCGGTCCTGGCCGGGTTCGAACCCGCGATCTTGGGTGTAGGAGGCAAGTATGGTAACCACTACACCACCAAGACCGACGCAATGTTGCAAGACAATGTAGTCACGCATTCGGGGAGGAAGACGTACGGACCTATTGACACCTTTGTAGAAAACTTTGTGATCAACTTGGGTTATTATTATTATTATTATTATTATTATTGTAGTTGTTATGTAAAATGCAATTAATAGATATACGGTGATTGTTGTTTTTCATTGTGGTACATGTTTGCTTCCTGTGTTGCAAGAATAAGAAATAACGTTGGCCTTCATGTTTCCCCATATTGAGTTGTCAGGTGTACTAACATTGTGACCATTTCAATGAAGCTGTTAATGCTGGAGAATCATGACCACTTCATATACCTGGTAATGTTCATCAGGGAGAGCGCAGTGAGCAGGTGTCCCATCCTGACGACAGCTATTTCTCGTTCAGAAGACAGCGCTTAGGGCTTACAAAGTGAGTGATCGAGCGAGCATTATCAGAAATCCTCTGAGCGGAGTACTGAATTAGAAACTGAGGTAAACAAATTACTGCATCCGATTATCATGTGGGATGTATTTTCATATGATTTTGTGTACCTGTCCATTTCACAGGGAGATGTCACATTACGCTTTTTTTTAACACGCTCTGAAGCAAATACACACTTTTCATAGCCATTATTGACTTCCCTTTCTGGGACGAATGCATTTACTGTCTTGTGTATTGTCTTTTATGAAGCAATGTGATCACTTCTGCTCTGGTCTGATACAAACCTACACAAGGGCTGTTCTATAATCATAATTTATTTTAACAACATACATCTATTTTTCCTTATAATTTTATTTTCCTCATTTGTTCCCCATTGAATGCAATGCATTTGTCCCATCATTTCTGACAGTCTTCAAATACATGCTGGAAATCATTTTTTGACAGGTTCACCACTGCTTCTGGTGATATAAAATGCCTCCCAAAAAGGTGTATCTTCAATATGGGGAAAAGGGAAAAGTTACAAGAACCTAAAGGGTGGGAAACGCTATTCAAATTGATTTTTGTGAGATATTCAGCAACAACATTTGCAATGTGAGGCCGTGCATTATCGTGCTGTAGCATCTTTCTAATAGTAAAACGTTCCTGGAATATTGAAAAGTCCGTCGTGCAGGAGCAGCGCAAACTAAACGAATTTCTCACCTAGTACATTAACTTTAAAATGAATATAACATCTAATTTATGACTTTATTAATCATTGAAATAAGTTATGACATTACTGTGTGGTATTAGAGGAGAATATTAGAATTCTTGCAATCTATAAGTATTACAAAAGAGAAACAACATATTTATAATATAATAAAATATTATTGTGATTAAACCACAAAAATTAATGGTATATTATTAATTATATGGAATATATGACCACTGATAGACAAGACTATACTGTGTGAGTATTTTTAAACATTTTTAAATGTAGCCATGGTTATGAACTGAGCCCTTGATATCATCTTTACATTCACTAAAATAGAGAGAAACAACAGAAAGTTTCGAGTTACATTGTGTATTTAAGATGATGTTCATATGTTTCAATAAAACAAAAACATGTTACTATTTAAAAACAATTGCAATGTACTAAGTAAATAAAAACAGTCGAAAGTTACATCGATTTTCAGTGGCTTTGAAATTTAATTTAAATGTTATTAACATGTAACGTAAACGTTTTCTGAAGGTTATTACAGAGCGCTCTTACATACAAATACACATATTAGATTAATATTTCACATTTGATATCTTCACGACGATACTTTTGTTAAATGTAAAACATATGTATCGTTATAAATACAGTTTATATGTTGAATTAATTTTTCCTTTTAAAAAGCAATTTAGAGAAAATTAAAAGCAAGAGCGCTATTTAAATTTCTGTTTTCAAATATAGCGCTACTTAGTGATATAGTGGTCCGATTTTCCTAATTTTCATGAAGAATTTTGCTTATTTTATTTAAATGGTAGTACCGAATGTTGTTGTGAAGAAACAAATATTTGTGCCTCTACAAATGATTTTTAAATTTTCGATTTCAGGTAAACCCCTCCTAATAGTCTGATTTCCCTGATTTCCTGGAACTATTTTTCTTATTTCATTCAAATTGTATATACGAGTTTCGTTATGAAAAAATAAATATTATTGGCGCTAGAGCGATTTTTTATATATTAGGTTTGAGATTACCCCCTTTCTAATAATCTGATTTCACTGATTTTCAGAAACTAATTTTATTATTTTATTTCAATGATACACACCCAGTTTCCTTTAGCATTTTTTTTTTAATTGTGGCCACTAGAGCAATTGCCAGAATTCACTTTAACCCCCACTCGGCTTTCAGATATAACCACCCGAATGATCTGATTTTCAGAAACTACTTGTATTAAATAATTTTAATGAAATATTTCGAGTTTAGTTGAGAAAGAAGAATAAATTGCTGCAGCTAGAGTAATTTTTACTTTTTCTTTTAATTTTCGCTTTAGGTTAACCCCCATTCTAATGGTCCAATTTTACTAGTTAACGAACTCGACGCATCCTTTGTTAATTGATGGTTATATGCCCAGGTTCGCTGAGAAAAAGCAAAAATTGCGACCGCTAGAGCGTTAACGGACACACACACCAATATATATTTCATGGTCATTTCGGTGCCTAGTAAGTAAGGATCGGTGGAGATTTGAAGAATTTTTTTTAAAAAAACCTCTTCATGGGTACAGCCGCAATAGTTACATTCCTTCTGAATTCGCTTAAAAGCAGAGCTGCAGATAAAAGGTGAACTTAAACGAACACGGACAACATTTGCAGCATTTATTAACTTTTTTTTTTTTTTGAGTAGTGTTTAACGCCCGTTTTTACTACTAAGGCACTACAGGCGGTGACACTGATGATACATGAGATGAAATGATATATTGGGAAAGGGTTTTTTTTAAGGGAGGAAACGTTCCAGGCTTATGTTTAGGATACCTCCCCGGCATTTGCCATTTATGAGGACTGAGGAAAACCTGGAAAAAACCTCAGTAAAGGAGGAACGGTCCTGGTGGGATTCGAACCCCAGACCTCCCGTTCACAAATCCGTGCCTTAACGACCTCGACCACCTATGGGGATTTTATTAACTTTAGGTTTTTATTTTTCTAATAATGTTATTATTTTCTTTCCACATTCTTATGCGTACTACCCTCAAAGAAGGAACCAGATAAATACATGAAAAAGTCGGAGTACTTGCCGATATTTGCTTCTTTCGCTTTACTCAGGGCGTAAGCTCTTGGTTGGTCCGCCCTGTACTTGTGCTGTTTACCAGATCAGATTTCGTTATTAACTTAGCATATATTTACGAAATATATTTATCTGCTACTTAGCTAATGCATTCTCACTGGTTACGCAGCGGTCTCTCTCCCTTTGGTTACTATCGCAACCACTCTTTCCACCTTATGACGTACTATCGATCGCAGATAAAACGTCGCCCCTTTAAAGTGTTTTGCGACAGCCCAACGATGTGGTAATCTCAGGTAAAGATTCCAAACTGGGTTGTCAACAACTGTTCGGCGGAAACCTTGCAGAATATTCGCCGTTGTGAACGCCACCTCGCTGCTTAAACTGTAAGGATAACGACTTTTAGGCTTAGCAACACATAAACGATAAAATTTATGTGTAGGTTTGTTAAATGTCATGCACTATTCAAATAACTTTAAAAGCATGTTGTTCATTAACATGAACTCGGTATGCGGGGATGCCATTTACTGGAAGCTCAAAAATGACATTTTCTATTTTTTCATACATTCAGTTTAACCGGAAGTGACGCACTGTGCCCAACTGTTAATGCATTTTACATTTTATAATTAAGAACAGTGTTTCAAAAATATCTGCACTAAATTGGAGTTACTACACCAAACAAAAAATATTTTCTGAATGCTAATATACTCCATCCCTATAAAATAACAACGATAAAAATTACTGAGCAGACGATTATCATTATAGGAGCAGCCCTAATCAAGGACAAATTCCCAAAAATCAATACTGAAAATTTGACTAATATCAAAAGGTCTATGTTCAAACTGCTAGCCCTTTGCTGCTTCACATTGTGCCAATGGTTATAGAAACAATTTAAGGAATGCTTAAGAGGACATTGGAATGTTTTACCTCTTCCAGATCCTCTAAGTTGGGTCTTTAGCTTAATTATATATATGCAGAGGGTGCCAAAATGTGTACACACTTCAAGAAAAGAAAAAACTGTGTTAACATAACAAAATTGAAATCACACAGACAGAAAATGATGAGCACTAATCATCTTAGACTTTTACAGTTACATCAGTTGCTCAAAATGTCCACCATCGACGTCGATACACTTCTGAGTACGTTGAACTACTGAATGAAAAACGTTTACGAAAGTGTCCTCAACGATTGCAACACATGACGTTTCAATTTCTTCCCGAAGTGCTGCCAGTGTAGCTGGTTTTGTACGGTATACAACATCCTTAAGAGTTCCCTATAGATAGAAGTCCAACGGAGTTAGATCCGGAGAACGCGGTGGAAACTTAATCAGATCTCTTCGTTACCCAGTGCCTTGGAAGAATGTCATTAAAGTACGCATATACATCTCGGTGGTAATGTGGTGGTGTACCATCCTGCTGGAAGTACAATTCCTCCATTCAATAGAGTGTATGAATGGCGGTTCTATTTTGTACACATGTCTCCATTGCCTTTGAACTTCAACAACATTCTCGGTTTTCCAATACCACTTCAAAATTACTTTCCGCTGTTCAAACGATAATCTTGGCTCCATTTTGTTGTAGCAACGCTAGCATAACGTAATGTGAGTCACATCTTTTACAGAACATCATATGATAATTTTGTCTTCATTTGTCCATTGTTGATATACCTGTCACCTAGCAACGCTATCATAATGTAATGTGAATCACATCTGTTTACAGAACATCATACTACACATTACTGTTGTTTTTCGGTACAACTTTCAAATATATTAAATAGATATCTACTGTGAAAGTGTGTGTACATTTTGGTACCCTCGGTGTATACATATATAAATTTTTATTTCCAGTTTTTCAAAAAGTGCTTAAGGGTTTCGTTATAAAATGTTCCACTGCTATCTGTTTCATCTTAATACCAATATAAGTTCCTCCACTCCCTCTCCGAATGTCTTTACTATAAAAAAAGAGATAAGGTAGGGGAGTCCTAATTTCGTACTCGCGCTTAATTCCCCCCCCCCACAAGGTCTTCTCACTTTGTAATGTTGGTAAACCCTTCCACACACATACAAGACATCACTAGGTTCTGCGTGTCGATCGGGAAACTTCGGGACGCTCATAAACTTTGCATTTACAACGTGTATGCAGTGAGTGCAAACTGCAATGGACACTTTGTCTGTAAACGTAAAGGCATTGCGTAAACTCCTGAGTTCAAATCTCACATAACATTTTTTTTTGTTATTATGTATATGTATAATATTATGTTACCGCTAATATCATTTCATTTTTATGACATCTATGCATACATACAAATCAAATCACAAACTAACGTATTGTTTGCAAATAATTAAATAAATACATGAACAGAAATATTTATTTTGTAAATTGAAAACACAAATTAATATCGGGATGTATGAACCCTCAGCAGGCATAACTGCCCACAATCTTCGGGACATGTCAGATGATGATGTCAGATTTCTACAGTAGCGTGAACGAGAGGCTACAACATCCCAGGCTTCTTGAATTTGTACCCATAAAGTCATCTTTTGTCTTCATGCATGTGCCGCATACTGCATTCAGATAGAACAAATACTGAAGGAAATATTATAATGTTCTTTATATACGTATGTGTGTCTTTTTTTTTTCTTTTTACGTTAAAGCGTGCTGTGTATTACGAAAATAATTTACTCATAAATAGCAAATGCCGGGGAGGTACCCTAAAATTAGACCTGGAACGTTTCCTTACTTAAAAAATCCTTTCTCAATGTATCATTTCATTTCATGTTTCATCAGTGTCAACGCCTGTGGTGCCTCAGTAGTAAAAACGGGCGTAAAACACTATTCAAAAATAGTAGGATTTTGAAAAATTTTGCGTTCAAGGAAAGAATATATATATTGTCAAAGGGTATACGCAGTTTTATCAACAGTAGCACGACCATATTCCATTGTTTACTTGTGGGAGTTTGTTCTGTTTATTTGTTTTGATTAAGTTAATTTACGGATGCTCTTTAACATCTCAGGTCATCAGCGTTCTATTTAATTCAGGTTGATAAATTTTGCTCAGAGGTCTCTTCTTTCAGACTTGAGGTTGTTTTACGTGCCGGGACCCACGGCTTTTCCCCTTCCGAAGAAAGCCATAATTAAGATTTTTATGCCCGCAAAAAATTCATCGACTCCGGCTGGTACTGAACGCGCGATCTTGGGTCTGTTAAGAAAGTGTCGTTGCTGCCCTGGACCATCGGGACAGACAATTTTTATAAGTTTTTACTGAAGTTACAGAAATATATTTGTTATATGTTTTATTTTTTCAAATTATGTCTATAAATTTTTATTTCAAGTTTTTCCAAAAGTACTTAAGCGTTTCGTCACAAAATGTTTCATTACGATTCTTTCACCTTATTACTAAGGTTTTCCCTTCCAAATATCTTTACTATAGAAAACAGGTAAGGTAGGAAGTCCTAACTTCGTCTCCGCGCTTGATTTCGTTTCCCTTGTAATGTTTGTACACATGTTTTATCAACAGCCACGCGCGGCCTTATTCCATTGTTTACTTGTGAGAGTTTGTTCTGTGCAGCAGGTTCGTTTGCATCTAAGGAGAGGTTTCAGTTTTCACATTTCATTTTGCGGTGAGCTGGTGAAGCTTTCAAGAGCCAGTTTTAATAGTTGAAATAGGGTTGACGTTTTCATCAATTAAATATAGAGTTTCGCTAAGATAAACATTATACGATGGAAGGATTAATCAAATATAAACCGGAATTTGGATGTTACGTTAGTGAGGAGCATGGATCAAGACACATCTTTGAGAGGGCACTTTATTTTAATTTTTTATTAATTTATTTCTAACTTTTACCATAACAAGATGTTCTAAAGAGGCAACTGATTCACCTCGCAACGCGGGAGGGCGTATAACCGACCGAAATTTTGCAAAGATTAGGACGAAATGCTGACACAAGCGTATAAGGACGATAAACGGTGGAAAATGAAAGTACCGACATTTACCTGGGACGAGCGTAACGGAAGTAACATTCGGGCCGATTGACGATTTCTGAAATCGTTTCTGAGATTGGGATAAGTTACGGAAACGTTCACTGACCAATATCAAATGACTTGAATACGGCAAAATTTCAGCAGCGTGGATTCCTTGAATTCTCACTGAGAACAAAAAGGTGCATGTATGGGAGTATGTCAAAGGTTTTTGGCTCAAGGACAAATGTTTCTACAACAAATCGTAATTTACGATGAAACATGGGTGCACGAGGGCCACTCAGAAAGTTTTTAGAACTTGACTGTATTGTTTAAATAGGGAGAAAAGAATTTCACCAGCGTCTTACACGGTTTTTTGTTTAGTCAACAATGAAGGTTTAAGCCTAACCACAACCTTGACACTGAGAGGTGCAAGCTAGTTCATTATGCACATTAGAGCTGCAGAGAGAGCATTTTTGAGCAATGATTCTGTGTGATTTTAAAAGTGGTTTCAACCAAAGCCAATCCCTTGAAAGAATCATATTGCCTTTTGGAACCTTACTCCTTTCAGCGCTATCATTTTCAATTGGTTTGCGGAATTTAGAAGAGGCCAGGCATCTCTCGAAGATGAAAAAAGAAACAGGCGGTCATCCACGCCATAACCGAAGAAAACATCAATGTTGTGGAGAAAATTGTGAGAAAAGGACTCCCATTTCATATACCAGGACACCGAGATAATCTGAAGATTCGATCAGGGAATGTCGCACAATTATTGCATGTTTTCCTAAGGGAAAGTAAGATTTCATCCCGCCCCTCTGAATTTTGATTTGTTTTAATTACGGACGCTCTTTAACATTTCAGGTTATCAGCGTCCCATTCAATTCAGAAACGGCAAACAAATTTTGCTCAAAGGCTTCTTCTTTCATTTTTGAAGTTCTTTATTGTGCCGATAATCTACAACACGGGACCTATGCCCGAAATAATTCATCGACCCTGGCTAGAATCAAACCCGCGATCTTGGATTTACCAGGCAAGTATGGTTACTACTACACGACCAGGACCGACGCCCCACTGTGTGCCCCACAATCTCACACAACGTACACCCAAGTTGAATGGTAGCAAGAAATGCTCCAGAGAGTCGATAATGGTAGCTGTCGCCGTGTTTCCGAGATCGTAGCAGATGATGAGACATGGATTTATCAGTATGAACCAGCAACTAAACGTCAGGCTTCAGTGTGGGTCTGCAAGATTGCAATGTTCCTGAGCGAGCTCCCACAGCTCTGAGAGCAGCGTATTTCATCCACTTAGTTGTTTTATCCCTCTCCTAGACGAATTAATGATTTCTTTCACAGTTTTAATCACTCTGCCCACTCTGACACATCCAGGTTTTCATTATCACTCACATTACACTTCTTCAAAAAGTCTTAAAAGACGTTCCATCTTTTGTTCAAAGGGCATTACCTGTCATTATTATTTAGGTACCTCTATGCTCTGGGAAATAGTAAATAATACAAAATATTCAAGATATTTTAACTAAATTGTTAATTTCAGTATATAGTTAAATGAAGTCGAACCTCGCTGCAGAAGAAACTAAAACTGTCTTGAGCCTGAATCAGCAGAGTTTCACAGATGGTTACATTTGTAGACGCGTGGGAGACAGGTTGAGCCGGAAACAAACAAACACGTCTATACTTGGAAAACACAGCAGTTACACTGTCAGCCAGGAAAACAATACAATTGCAGGAAGAGACAACAGTGTGAGCAACAACATCAGAGAAATGTCACTAAAAATGGCGGGTTGTTTTGACCCCCATGTGACTGCATAAGGAATAACCCTAAACCACCAGGAAAGATAACGCAAAGAATGAAATAAGGAGGGTATTTAAGCAACGAGGGATAAGATAATGGGTTACAAAAGTGCAAGTAATCTTTAAATGTTCCTGCAATCACTTTAAAAACTATATAAAAAGGACAAGGATCATGATTAAGTAGCAGGAAACAAGTTTTACTATAAAACTTTGAAATTGAATATACGGCTCACCGCCTTCAAATTGACATGGGTTTTTTTTATGGATAGATAGCCGCATTGAGCGGTTTTCCAAGTACAACCTTGACATTCAGAGGAGTGGATAACGTAACGTCCTTCCATTTCACAACTGATTCCTTCAGTCCGCACTGTTGGGAGCTGCAGAGAGCAAGTCAGAGGAATGTGCTGATGGTGTCAGAGAAGCGCATTGTTCGTGGGTAGCGCACGTGTACTTGTGTTAACATGCGTGTAATTTCCTTACTTAACAAAAATATAATTGAACACTCACTTTCTAAAATTTCCATCTGCTGTACTTATTCCGTGTCAGGCAGAGCAGCAGCAAGAGTAGAGAAGGTCGCTTGAGGCGCTCGTTTCACTTGTTTCTCCTCCCAAAGAAATGATGAAACTGCAGCATCCTAACCAGTCTTCAAGAAAATGCGTCAGGTGTATGTTTCAGCAGTACTTGCTTGTTAATTTCTCCACAATTACTTTTTTCTCTTAGCAAAACTTTTTGCTTTGGGCCAGCAAGGTGAATAAGATTCAGTTCAAGCATCGTGGCCATGTAATTTTAATATTTCGTCCATACGAATCACGTTTTCTGGTCGTTTATGGTTCAGATTTTGTTATTTTGTACAAAGTAACCATTTCTGGCGTTATAGGTTTGTTTTCCTGAACGTAGAGAGCATTATCCCAACACTCCTCTCTGGGGGGAGGGGATTGATAAAGCTCATTGTTAATCCAAAGCCGTTTCTGAAATTCATTTGACCGCAATAATCTCCAGAGTTTTTCACTGCTTGAAAAATTAAACATTCTTCACAGTGCCCATTTCGGATTCTGCATTGACGATTACATGAATTCGGCTGAGCCACTACGCCAGGTTGACTTTCACTTTGCCAGTATTTCCTAATTGTTACATTAATATGTACAACAGAAGGACTGTTCCCTACAGTGGCTTGTAGCTCCGAGGTACTTCCAGCGCCATTCAACTGTGTTTGCTTTTCCAATTCATATTTTCCTTAAATATTGGCATTTGTAGCCCATTTCTTTAAGAAATTAAATTATTACTCGAATCGCACGTAACAAATTTTGGACATGTAGGGATTCCCCCCCCCCTCACTAAATAAAATTCGTGTAGGTATACAGTGTGTCACATTTTTGTATTTTCCTGGGGTAGACGGAACAGTTCCTTCTCTTCTTATCCTGGTGTACCGTCACGGGTGGCCGAGGTCGTGAGCGGGAGATCTGGGGTTCGAATCCCGCTAGGACCGTCCTCCGTGATTGTTTTTTATTGTTTTTTTTTTTTTTCCCAGGTTTTCCTCAGTCCTCATAAATGACAAATGCCGGAAAGGTACCCTAAACTAGGTCTAGAACGTTTCCTTCCTTAAAAAATGATTTCCCAATTTATCATTTCATCTCATGTATCATCAGTGTCCACCGGCTATGGTGACCCAGTAGTAAAAACGGACATTAAACAAAGTGTTCTCACTAGAACACCTGTATAGTGGGATATACGTAAAATTAGCCGTTTTAAATCGTGTTCTAGCTTACCTTGCCTCAGTTCCTCATTACATGCAGCGATACTTTTCTCATTATTTTGTCGTGCTTTACTGTGTACAGTTTTTCGTTTCTTTCTTTGTTGCACATCCAGCAGTTGTTTGTATGTTAGTAGACCAATATCTGTATGACATCATGCACTAACGCTAACTAAACCACGCAGTGCAAAACGTTCAACTGTTAACTATTAATAAAATGCACTTGTTAACACAATGACGCTCAGAAACAGAATGAACCGCTTTAAGTGTTTGAATTGTTGATGCAAATGCAAGCAAGCGTTTGTGCGCGATGTATTGCTTGGGAGATAAAGTTCACCTGTCTCCACTCATACATCTCCAGCTCTCAGCAACACAAAAAAATTAAATCACCAAGCATCTCTGTGGGGAAAGGAAAAGAAAAAAGAAAGAAAGAAAAGAAAAAATGTAACCATAACAACATCTTTGGTTTCTAGGTAAAAACAAAAGCAAAAAACATCTGACTGAAGGGGCTGTAAGTTCATTGATGTTATTAAGCAACTTGCCTACAGAAAACGAACGCAGATGACTTCGTCCCCAATATACGGACTGCGCGCTTTTCCTTTGTTTTCTTGAAACTTGCTCCACAACTACAAGGTGGGCGAAAAGTCCCACGTAATGTTTATAAAAAGTGTGTGTAACTTCAATATTGACGTCAAACAAAACACAAACACAATATAACCGCCACGGGTGGCCGAGGTCGTTAAGGCACGGACTCGTGAGCGGGAGGTCTGCGGTTCGAATCCCGCCAGGACCGTCCTCCCTGACTGGGGTTTTTTCCAGGTTTTCCTCAGTCTTCATAACTGGCAAATGCCGGGGAGGTACCTAAACTTAGGCCTGGAACGTTTCCTTCCTTAAAAAAAAAATCCTTTCCCAATTTATCATTTCATTTCATGTATCATCAGTGTCCACCGCCTGTGGTGCCTCAGTAGTGAAAACGGGCGTTAAACACTACTCAAAAAAAAAAAAAAAACAAACACAATATGAATGTTGCTACGAGAGAGAGAGGGATACAAAATTAAAAACTGCATGATGGTGGCTTGAGTGATCTCATACTGCAAAGGCCAGGAATAGGATCATGCAGAATTTTTGAGTTGGTTTTGGAAAGGAGCCTCGAGCACAGGTAGCTTGTTAGAATGAGAGATAACATGTTTCAATTGGGGATGTGTTAAGGACGCTACCGATGCTGAGTCAATAGCTCGATGGCCTATCAAGCAAATCAATAGTAAAATGTCTTAAAATTAAACTTTTCTGCACTGTAACTGTCAGGTCTGGGCTTACACCTGGTGACAATGGGGAAATATTTACATCTGGTACTTAAAGCTATACGTGTCAACATAATTAAATGTATTTAACCTAAATAAAAATCTGTGAACCTGTTTAAATGTATTTAAATATAATTAAATACATTTCAATATAATTACTCATAATGTAGCATTAAAAGTAGGTAGGTTAGGTTAGGGTTGGTGTAGGTTTAGGTTAGGTACAAAATGATCACATAATTTTTTGAAATTGTTCTTGTTTTTCAACATAGTCTCTCTTACACTAATGCACTTTGTCCAGAGATGCTCCAAAGATTCCTTCAGGTGTGCACAATTCGTCTCAACTGATGATTTAAGCTATTCATCGGATGAACATTTCTTTCCACCAAGGAAGTTTCTCAGTGTACTGAACAGATAGAAGTCCTTAGGAGCCAAGTCGGGGGAATAAGGCGGATGTGGCAGCTAATCATACTCCAATTTCTTGATTTTCCACATTGCAACGGCATGTGTGAGGACGATCATTGTCTCGATAAAATTACTTTCCTCTTTGTTAAACGCTCTGTGAGCAGAAAATGTATAAGCTGCTATTGCTGGTGCTTGTATATTATTGTTCTTTTATTTTCTTAATTATTTTTTCTTCCTCTTAAGTTAATATTTTTCATTATCAATATTTATGTATTAGCACACATTTATATATATATATATATATACATATATACATAATGGTTTACATTGGTTTATATGTGTAAAAGTATTGCCAACGTTGTGATTGTAATATTGTCGCTATAACTTCTTGGTAGAGCGGAAGAGAAGGCCTAATGGTCTTAACTCTACCACAGTAAATAAACAAATAAATAAATTACCTGGATATGGGACTCCGTTCAGCACTGCGTTGCTGATAGTTCTGTTTTAAAGCAAGTTTAATTTCCAGTAAACATCGACACGCTTTCATCGCACTCTCAGTTGCCGTAAATTATATTTGACTCCGGGGTAGTATTCAATTTGCAATAAAAATCAGACCAAAGGCCGTAATCAAGTAATGACGTTAATAAAGCCGGGTGACACCATTTGCTAATCGCCTGACACCTTCGGAACACGGCTCTGTCTCGCGCAAGCTGCTCCATTCAGTTTACCGGGTAAACAGCATTACAACATGACGGGTGGGGAACGTTCATTAGTGTGAAGAAGGAACGTGTAAACCATACGTATGAAATGTTAAGCGTTATGTCTTTTACTTAAATAAAAGTTCAACTGTTCTAGCAAACAATTGGGGAATAAAGAAAAGCATACAAAAATAATAAAGTAAAGAAGAAGAAAAAATGCGTTGTCGGCACAGTTCATCAGTGGAGGTGTGACGGTCACCCCGAGACTGCCTTGGTCTTCTTCAAGTAATACCAGTTTATTCTTCGACGTTTTTCCTTAAACTTTTCTGAATCTGGCGAAACCCAGCTACATTTTTGCCATCAGAAGATAACACTAAGTGTGCAGGTTTAAAGATACTATACCTCAATTTTGTATTCTTCTAGATAAACTGACCGAGAAGAAATTGTGTTCTATTTATAACGAGAAACAAAGAAACTCTTTTGAAGCTTTTCAAAATATTCGCCTTTAAGATTTATACACTTTTGTATCCGTTCCACTCTGAAGTTGGTATCTCAAAACCACGTGGTATTTAAAGACTTTGACAGCTTTTTGAGGTGATGAAAATCGCTGTGCACCATTTTTTGTTTGATATTCTAGAACAAAAAGAAGTCATTAGGCGATAAATCAGGTGAATACGAGCAATGAGACAATTCGATGTTTTTCTTCTTCAAATAATCAATTGTTTGACGTGCTGTGTGAGAGCTGGCATTGCAATGATGCGACGTTTTCGGTTGTTTTTCCTGAATTTTTCCATGACTTCTAACAAATAAACTGTTGTGTACCATTCAGCGTTATAGTTCTTTGATCCTCTAAAGAAATGGTTGCGATATGTCCAGAACAACCGAAGAAGCAAACGGTCATTTACTCCGTGAACGAAAAACTTTTGTGGGATTCGATTTATGTTGGAATACCTAAACAGTGGATTGTTGCTTAGTTTCTCGTAGCGCAGATATTCCCGGGTGTGTGTTGTGTTGTAGTTTCTTAATTCGAAAGTACACATGAAGTGTATTATGCTCTGTTTACAAAGTTACATCGTGTCTTTATGTACGATCTGCTCGTGAAGCTGGAAGACTTTTTGAAGCAAAATTCCCAGGTATAGACAGATCGTAAAACAGTCCACAATCTGTGTAATAAATTTCAGGAAACTGAAGTAGCAGTCTAAGGGAAAAAAAAAAATGATTGGTGTAATGAAATGCTCAAAAAATTCTACCCATGAACTGCAAAATCCGTTTAATATCGTAAGAGGTGACGATACCTGGATATGTTCCTGTGGCTCTCAGCAAGATGAACGCGCGGAAAAACCTCGGCTCATAGAAAAAACTTCCCGCTGCGGAGAAAAGCATCACTGATCTCACGGTATGTGCCATTTTAGTTAATTTAAAAATAAAAAATTGGGGCTATCAGTTGCGCACCTAAATGTTTTGAAAAACGTACACAAATTGTCTTTTATTCGGTTAAGGCAGAAAACAAGTAACTACAATTGTTGCTGATAAACGCTGGTTTCTCAAAATCAATATTTTGAACATTGGCAAGAGTGAGATTTGCGGAGAACGTTAAAATAAAAGCCACGGCGCATTCGACTCTTCTTGCAGGAACTAGCAACGCGACGTGGCATCAAGCAAGTTGAAATACTCGCAGGAGGTAAAACAAAAGACAATCGACACGTCTGTTTAGTAAAATGTGACAGTTGAAGGTGATTTTCAAATCTTCCTCCCCCCCCCCCCCCCGATAGTGGCCAGTAAGATTTAGGCCTTCAAATCATGTAGAGCTGCGGACCGCCCATCCAGGCTGTCACGGTGTTGGTTTTTGAAAATAAGAAGTGCTTAGGGATGACCTTTTGCCGGTTTAGGGGCTTGCACCCCCAGCGGAGGGGATCCAGGGGTCCATGGTGCCCGGCGCATGCTCCTTGGGGCAGCATCGCTTGCCCGGGCCTGCAACGTCTGCAAGGCAGTTCAAGTCGCCGACACGGTGCGTTCGGTCGGCTGCGCTCTGCTCGGGAGTGTGTGATGTTCGTGTAACGCAAGAGAGGGAACCTTCCTGTTGACACTGGTGAGTCCAGCAGGTGTAAGGGACCGGAAACGAACTCGGCACCCTAGCTTGTATTTACAGTTTAGACAGGCCTCCGGAACCTCTGCAGTCAGCGTGCGAGGTAAACACATTCAGCAGTGTTGTAATGGTCGGAACTGCGGTGGAAATAGCTTTGCTGTTTCGGCAAGTTCCGTAAATTTACTTCTCACCTGTTGAATAGCACAACTTAACAGGTCTGCTTCTCTCGGAGCGTTCTTTGCAGAGCCATATACATTAGGGTTCTTTTCGAGAAAGTAAAATATCTTTCACAAAGATTTATATTTTTTATTTTCAGCTCTTTAGTTGTTAATACCTCTAGTGTTGGTCCTAGGTTCGTTTCCGGTGTCAGTTCCTTTTGTCCACTGCCTGCGTGCCCAGTTTCAAATATTATATAATATTGTAATAAAGCTAAAAAATGCAACAGCATCTCAATCCAATGCTAGGGTTTTTGTCAATCGTCCTGTTGCATCTTTCTGCGCTCGTTTCACTCTCGGCGCGCATTATTTTCTCTAAATGTCATAGTGGAGAGCCTGGTCGAAGTTACGACGAATAACAGGCTTCCCAAGCAATGAGTCATCCGTTCTGATTCAACTGGGGGGTAACTCTTTCGCTGCTTCCCCTTCTCTCTCCATTGTCTAACAAACAAAGGAAATTTGTGATCGATAATTCAATTGTTAATTTAAATTTGTATTTTTTTTTTCGTTTTGTTTAATTAATGCTTCAAGAATGCAACATTTATCAAACATAAGTTATTTTAACAATTAAAAAATAATTTAAATAAACAGTCTATGCACTAAGTTTAAAAAAATGCCAAATAAATACAAATAGAATATTGAGTATAGTAAATCATATTACTTCTATGATATTATCAAAAACCCTAGTTTTAGTTAAAGTTATAAGTAATTTGTTACTTTCTGTGCAGCATTTCCGGGAGAGGGCCTAATAGTGAAATTATTTGAACAGCATCGAATTCAAAATGCATACTTACCTGAAGACAGTAAGGTAAGTGCTGTCAAACGGGAAGGAAAAGCAAGGTGAAGTTTTTCGTATCCACAAGATCATATAATAACTCGTATCTTTCGTATTATATCTTACACAAGTTGCTGAACTACTGTGTGATGTTCAAGTGGTAAAAATGATAATAGCAGGAAAAAGACACTTAAAATATGTAATAGGGCAGAAAAAAATTAACAGCAACACTTCTCCAAAGAAAAAATTACACAAAAAAATTGTATCGCCATTTTAAGTCGTTTATCAGTTGTTTGAAGGCCTTTCTTAAAAGTATCGACACTGAAATTTTGTCGTTTGTCAAATTTTTAAGAACAGCAAAAGAACGATCAACCGCGACTGTGGTAATTTGAGCATATTTGAAACAAATGATAGTCAACAGGTCCAAATTAAATTAATATATATTTTAATTACCTACACCTTTTAGCGAATTCCGAAAGAATGTAGATATTGCATTTGTACCCATTAAAGCTTTTTTGAAAAAAAATCTTCAAATCTTCATCGATCCTATGTACTAAGCATAGGCATCGAAAATGACAATGAAAAAAGTATGTGTGTGTCTGGGGGGGTTTCTCAACGAAAATCGGCATATTTCGTTAAAATGTAGTTTCTGAAAATCAGGGCAATCGAACCATTGGGAGTGGGGGAGGGGGAGTAGAGCGAAAACGAGTAGGATTTAACGGCCACAACTTTATTTTTTAAAGGAAACTTGGTATATCCCATTTAAATAAAACAAGAGAAATATCGTCTGAAAATGAATGAGATCGGATTATTAGCAAGGGGCTTTACGTGAACCCCAATGTTTAAAAATCACTCTAGCTTTACTGATATTTGCTTTTTTGCAACGAAACTTGGTATATGCCATTTAATTAAAAGAATAAAAATAATTTATCGAAATCAGGTAACGGGCCATTAGGTATCGGGATTTACCTGAAACCCAAAATTTAAAAATCGATCTAGCGGCACGAATATTTATTACTTCACAATATCATATAGCATTTAAATAAAGTAATAAAAATTCATATCTGAAAATTATTGAAACAGAATCTTTAGGAGTGAAGGTATGCTTGAAAACTTGAATTTAACAAGCTCTCTTGCGTTTAATTTTCTCTATAATGTTTTAAAATAAAACAACACGTTAACTCAACATATAAACTGTATTTATAACTCAGCATATGTTTTATATTTAACAAAAGTATCGTCATGAATATAGCAACTGTAAAATATTAATCTAATCTGTGTGTGAGAATTATATTTGTATGTAAAAGCGCTCTTCAGAAAACGTTTACGTTACATGTTAATAACATTTAAATTAAATTTCAAAGCCACTGAAAATCGATGTAACTTTCGACTGTTTTTATTTACTTAGTACATTGCAATTGTTTTTAAATAGTAACATGTTTTTGTTTTATTGAAACATGAAAACAACATCTTAAATACACAAGGTTTCTAGGTCTGGATTACCCGACATTACTTTATCGTATTTATTTGCTCAGTGTGGTATTAAATATTCACTTGTCTTCGGAATGGTATCAAATTGTGAACTGAAATTTAAATGCAAGATATTTACTAAACAACTCAATCTTCTTCTTCTTCTTCTTCTTCTTCTTCTTCTTCTTCTTCTTCTTCTTATTATTATTATTATTATTATTATTATTATTAATATTATTATTGTTGTTGTATTAATAAGAGCATATTGTGAAACGAGAGCCTGAACCTTGTTGGACCTAACAAAGAAATAATGATTTAAATCGGCATATCAGTGAAAATGTCTGACAATCAGATAACGGTACACTTTAAATTTGAACAAGGAAAGTGCATTTCCTTTATAAAATCAAATCCGCTCAAAGGGCTCTAATAAGGATAAAATGGAATGTTTCCCCGAAGTTTTGGCATAGCTTTTTTTACATCTTGTGTATTATTTATCATCTTTAAGAACACATAACTAAAAATTATTATAAATAGGAAGATGCTTTTTTTTGTCTTCATATGCCCTTTTAGAGTTTTAAACAGTCGGTGAACAGTAATGACTGTAACATGCAGGCTGTTTCAATTAAAAAATTAATTGCATGGAAGATTTATATAAAAAATGAAACGTGTATTATTATATTTTTATTTGAAATTGAATGCCATACTCAATAATAACTCTAGCTGGGTATTTAAAATAAAACGCGATAAAATTTCCATCATAATATAAGTAATAGCGTTTTGCTTTTAAGTATGTTACATTTTTGCATGTTATGATTTAATATTATACAGAGCGTTCCTTATATTACCGGGGGCGGACCGCCTCTTTGTTTTCCGTTCTAAAACTCCCGCGTTACTTATTCACGAGTGATAGTAATATGCACTATAACGATTACTAAACTTGTTATAAGGGTGTCCATCTGCATTCAGACACTCCTGGCATCTTCGGATGAACTTTCCATTCACAGGCATGAGTTCTTCTTGCGCAATGTTCGTTTATGGTGTGGGGATTGTTCCTATTTAAAGGAAACCATGCCTCATCTGAGAAAAATATTAAATGTGGGTGCAGTTACAGATATTTACTTGTTTTTTGTCGTCACGAGATTGTAAATTCATGAACTATAGTCACTCTGTAGGGCATGAATTTTAAAAGTTTAGCAGTTCTGCGAACAGAAGTTTTTGAAACACCCACTTGCTGTACAACTCGTCTTAGAGACTTCTTTGGAGAGCGTTCCAATGATGTAATAATTTTGTCGATTTTTTCCTCCGTTAGAAAATTTCTTTTTTTACTTCTTAGGTTTAGCGATCCCGTTTTCCTAAACTTATTTACCTCTAACAATTTCTCTACCTGGAATTGGACTACCAGGAAATGTCTCCTGAAATTGTCTACACACCTCTCTAGATGATTCTTTGTCAGGCTTGAATTTTTCGTTAGGCATTTCAGGGAGCTATTAAGAATAATCTAACACAACACAGATGTCTTGGATAAATTTTCACTTCTGAGATGCACAATGAACAAACTCTAGTCTTTTCAGGTCGAACAGAGACCGTCACAGGTGGCCGACCGAGGTCGTTAAGGTGCGGATACCTGACGTCCTCCCTTACTGAGGTTTTCTCCTATTTTTTCTCAGTCCTCATAAATGGCAAATGCCGGGGTGGTATCCTACATTTAGGCTTGGAACATATCCTTCCTAAAATAAAAAAAAAAAATCCTTTCCCAATATATCATTTCATGCATCATCAGTGTCCACCGTTTATGGTGCCTATGTAGAAAAAACGGGCGTTAAACATCATAAAAAACAACAAAAATGCTCGAACAGAAGGCAGCAACTGACATAGTATAGCACAGCGGATAAACGTACCCTTGAGCGGGTCATTTACTACTAGTGCTCTACTGGAATAATACCGAGACCACTGCAGTGCAAGCGAACTATGCATATACGCATTCTATGAGGGAAAGCATGTACTATCCATAAACAAGCACCGCCAGAAGGCTCTGTTACGTGAACAGGAACAATTTCATTAGTCTCCCGAGTGGAAAAACCGAATTTTGAAAAATGTATGCTTATAACTTAACATGAAAGAAAATCATTTCCAGCTGCCCTTATCCTTTAAGTGCAAAAAGACAGAAAAAAATGTTTATTGGTTGAGATGGCTAAACTCAAATAAAACGTTTATTCTTCCCCTTAGAGAGTGTGGATCAGACAAGAGATTCACATACACGAGGATGTTTCCCACGCCTCGAGCTTTCAGAACGCCCTTTGTGCTCCACAGTCCCATTCATTAACTTTGACAGCTAAGACATTTTCGATCGGGTTTAGATCCGGAGATTTAGCGGGCCACAGAAGAAGGGACATCTCAGCACGTTACTCAACCAATCCCTGGAAGTGTGAATGCCGCTGTTGTGGTGACATAATTGATTGGTAGGGACGGAGGAAAACATTTCAGAACTTTAGCCTTCCAACGTGCGTGGTTTTCAGTACTTACGTAAAGTATGCGGTGAAGGTTGCGGAAGGACCTGTCAGTGTGTCTCTGATGATTGGCAGAAACGCTGTCACATATCGTCATTCTTAATTGAACAGACTTGTAGTTCAGGAAACTGTTATATGGCGGTGTCAGCAAGTGACACTGAAATTATCGACCATTTGTTTCCATAGCAAGAAATATTTATTTAGTTTTGTGTTGGTTTCTGCAATTATGGTTCTCGCGACAGAAGAGAAGGTTTTTATCGTGGATCATTATTTCTTCTGGTATTGTGGAGTAGTACGTCAGAATGGGCTGAGTTTGCTTCACGTCAAAGAACAATACGGGGAGAGAGTTAATAAGGAGATACCAAATAAAAAAAAAAAAACAATGTTAGCTGTCGTTTACAAGTTCCGTCCTATGTGGACAGGTCGCCCAAGAACCGTCACCACAAACAGAATCAGGGCCCACTTCTCCAACAGGTGTCAGAGTCGCCAAAGCGTAGTCTACGACGAACATACTGAAACTTGGTATGAGCGGGAGGTCTGTTAAACAACTGCATGCCGGGTTCAAGTTGCTGAGCGTGTAACAGGAAGAGATGAGCGCGCCCGAGTGTTGTCTATGACGTGATTTCTTGTGCAGCATGTGGTTTTCAGATGAAAGTCTTATTCACCTTCATGGCTACAGCAGACAAAAATCAAACTCGTTTTTTTACGGTTTCAACATTGTACAGAAATCACTGCACAGTGCGCAGGTTACGATTTGGCCACTGTGTCCGGTCATGAAATACCGTCGAGGGTGCTGCACAGAATCCGCAAACAGTAAACCAGGAGCTAAGCCAATCATGCAGGAATTGTGCCTTTGTTGCCACGACAGAAATTCACCCCTCCAATGACAACGAAAGTAGCAAGATGGAGCAACAGTCCACATCGCAGGAAAGTCACTTGCCATTATCTACTGTACTTTGGAGCTCTTTAAATTTCTCGCGGAACTCTATTCCCTTATCCGCGCCTGCTCCCCGAATCTCACGTCCCTGATGTCTACATATGGCGCATGTTGAAAGAATCAGTTTTCAAGACAAACCCACCTACGAGGGTAGGCCCATAACTTTACGGTCTAACCATTTTCTACCTATGATAAAGACAAAAACGATATTTCACTTTTCAGTATAGTTACCCTTTATTGCAATACACTTCTCACATCTTTGAATTAACATTTCAACCCCCCCCCCCAATCAAATAGTTAGAAGTCTTGTCTGCAAAATGGGCATAAACAGCATCCATCACTTCTTCGTAACACTTAAATTTCCTTCCTTGAAGGTCCTTCTTGAGTTTTGAGAAGAGGAAATAGCCACTGGAAGCTAGATCTGGGGGTGGATGGTCGATCTCCTTGAAGTCACATTTCGTCACAGCTTCCTTTGCAACAAGAGCTGTGTGCACAGGCGCGTTGTCATGAAGAAGGCGCACACCACCACTCAGCTTTCCTCGCCTTTTCTCTTTGATGGAAGCACGTAGTCTGTGCAGTAGGCCAGCACAGTACTCCCCATTTACTGTACAGTTCCTCTCCTTGAAGTCAATGAAGAGCATTCCTTCACAGTCCCAAAAGATTGTGGTCATGATCTTCTAGATTGACTGAGTGACCTTGACCTTTAGAGACGGTGCTTCGCCAGGTTTACGCCACTCCATTGATTCTTTTTGGACAAGGGATCATAGTAGAGGACCATAGTTTATCTCCTGTAACAATGATTTGCAGAACTTCTCTCTCGTTGCCATGGCAGAGCTCCAAAAATGCTTGACAACAGATGACTCGTTGCTGCTTTTGGACTGAGGAAAGAAGTCTAGGCACTAACGTTATTCATGTTTAAATGTTCATGAATAATTCGAAGGACTGTTGTTTTAGAAAGGCCCAGTCCTGCTGCTGTTTCTGTAACTTTGAGCCGCCGGTCTTCCATAATTTCCCCTTCCACAAGAGCTAGCCATGTTTTCAGGAGTGAGCACCTCCAAGGGCCGACCTGCACACTCTTCGTCTTCAATGCTTTCTCGACCCATTCGAAGAAGTTTGTCCCATTCTTTTACGGTAGAATATGAGGGGGATGCTTCCCCATATACACCGTCCAATCGCTGTTTAATTTCATTTGGAGTAAGTCCTTCTTTTGTGAAGAACTTAATAACAGCTCGATACTCCATTTTGAACATGTCACAATCTTCTACACATAGCCTTCTTTGTGAAACTATATCTGAACAACTGAACACAGCGGAGCGGAAGTTACAGCTGCAATTAATTACTTAACAGATAAGGTATGACATCGGATAAGCCTTTTGTGAAGGCGACAATCCTTATCGGCTAGGCCGGAAAATTATGTACCTGCCCGATTAATAAATGTACGATTATTCCGCTGAGTGCTACAAAATGCAGTTTCTAGTTTAAGTTTCTTCTGTTAAAATATTTTTAGTGCGTATCAGATGTGTAAAATATTTAAAATCTATATTTATCGTAAAATAAATATAAACATTCAGTTTTAAAAAATATATATTGTTAAGATACAAAGAAAATTATTAAATAAAGTATATAATTTAAACGCTAGAGTCCTGAGGTTCTGAACATTCTTGAATGTCAGTTTATATTCTTTAATAACAAATGAGTATACTTAAACGGCAATACCGGGGGTAGAAGCGCTAAACAACTCTAACTGCGCATTTATTCAGGGGCGCACCTTGCTATGGCTGTCACGTACAAGATCGATTTCAACCTATCACAGTTCGGTGATTTCAATTAAAATAAATGTAGCGAGGAATAGCTTCATGCGGACACACGGACAGGCAGGGGAATTATAATATCTTTGTTGAAGTTTTACTTCAGAGCATGTCACGAGAGCAGTTTGTTTCGCATACTAATAGAGCGTAACCGCAACATCTCTAAGTTTGCTTTCTATGTTTGGCGGTTGTTTAAACAAAAGCGTTTCGAGTGACTGAAAAATGCATAAGATTGTAGTTATGGGGCGATTGAATTCTTTTTTCTGGAAAGAAAAAGGAAATTCGCGAGAGAATTTTGTGATCATTGGGTGGTGCGTGTCCTTTCTATGAAACCGTTCAAGCGTGGCGAAACAAACATCGAAGACGCACCACGTCCTGGAACTCCAAAATCAGCTATGAGGTCAGAAATCACTTTTCAACAGAGTCTTGTTTGTTTCAACCACTTTTTCACAAGTTTGAAGAAAATTTAATGATGGCCACGAGATGTAAGAAGCGCTTTCAGAACATTTTTAACAGAGCAAGCTACTGCTACACCGCTCACAACACCAGCACACCTCGCGCTAACACCTTCGATCTTGTTACACAGTCAATGGATTGAAATGGAAGAAAGGAAAATTTGTAGGAAAAAAGACCTGTGCCATCATTTACCTAGGTAACCAGGGATAAGATGAGCATAGGATAACAAGCAAGGGATTTGAACCTAATACCTACCTTGCCAATGCGACGGCCACGCATTACCGGCTGAGCAAACCCGCTCAGTGTGCACTGCTTTTATCCCTGCCCTTACATGTTTCTTAAAAGGCTTTGAAGGTTGTTGATGGCCTCATTTTCTGCCAAAGGAAATTCAAACAGTGCACTTTATTTATAATTCATATCATTTACAGACTTCATTTTCTACGGTAAATACAACACTGCCACCTACACAGAAGTAGTGTGCATGGTGCAAAGATGCTGCACATAAAATGTGTTTTTCTAAGATAAACTTGCCAAAAAGGTGGTGCATCACTTATTAAATATACAGTACTGGAAGCATTTATTGAATCACCCACAAAATATTTATGTTTTTTTTTTTCCTCTTTATACTCAGCTAGAGATATCAGTATTTTTAAATTTTATTATAATTCTGTTTGTAGATATGTCCCGATTATTTTTAAGTGTAAAAACCAGTAAAATTTTATGCTAATCATCTTTATATGTGTTAAAAGTACTTATAAACAGGAAAACGGAGCAAAATTTAAATTTTATAACTAAATATCCAAATAAAATTGGATAACTGAATGTGTCCCTGTTTAATAATGATAATAGAGTCTTTAAAACACGTAAAATAAGTTCTTCTCGTCGTAAGAATGCTGAATCAACACTTTGATTCGCCTCCCCGGCATCACATCGTCTGGGCATTGAAAGTATTAAATTTTTTACTTGGTCAGGCGAAATCTCACTAAACCACATTCTGTGGATGACTTAACCAGATCTTATTTCTTGGTTTTTCCTTTGCTACAGTATTGCCAATCGTCTTCCAACACTTCTCAATGGAATTGAGATTTGGGCTGTTTCCTGGCCATGTGTGGATGGAAATTCCTTGTTCTTGAAGAAAACTTCTAACCTGTAGCATATTTTTTTTTTTTCAAGAATTATGTGAATGTAACATGAATTTGGTAAAATGTAGTTTAGTTTGGTAAAATTAGTAGTGTTTAAGCAATATACTCACTTTTGTTGCACTTTGGCATGGTGGAGTTATCCTGGAAAATGCAATTTTTGGGTGATACAAATTGCTCCACAATTAAACTTTTAAATCAAAGTATTTACTGTTCCCTCAACAAAATGTAATGCACTCACTCCTTTGCTGGAAATACAATCCCAGATCGTGACACTTTCAGGGAACTTCACTGTTGAGTCCAAACATTCTGACAGAAATTCTTCACCGCTACGACGACGGGTAAATATTTTTTATCGTTTCGTCCGACATTAAATGGTGATTTATTTGAAAAATGACTTTATATCTCTTCAGTGCAATGGGCATGTTCCTTGGCCAATTCTAGTCGAGATTTCTTCATTTTAACTGTCAAAAAGGAACTTCTTCTGTGGTTGTTTGGCAGGTAGACTCATTTCTGAAAGTCTGTACCTGATGTTTTTGCTGCAAACCACCACACTAGAAGCTTCTCCCCACTCTCTTTTCAACTCCACTGAAGTTATACGCCTGGTTTTTTTTTTTTTTTTTTTTTTTTTTTTCCTCAGACAGATCCGCTCAAAGTTCATCATTAGCAGCAGTAGAAGATCTTTCTCTGTCTCTTCCTTTAATTCTTTCCAAATATTTTCTTACATTTACCCAATAACCTTGACACACTGGACTGATTAAATCCAATCTTTGATGCAACATGTTGGATAGAAAAGTACCCAGAAGCTAATGCAACAATTACACTCATTATGCGAGGAGTTAATCAAGTTCCTTTGCCCATTTTGTGCAGCTGTTATTAAACACACGTCACTGACTATTACATAAAAACCAACAATAAAGACATTAGTATTACAACAATGGAAGACGTTTAGAAGTTCTGGCGCACACAACAATGTATAAGACATGGATATAACAAAACAGAAATAGTGAACCTATAATTGACATTAAGGAACGTAAGTGTGACAATACACAAAATATATAGGTGATGCAATAAGTTTTTCCAGCAGTGTAGCTTGTATTTCAACAGGTGTCATGTGTTGCGATGAAATTGCCAAGCACTTTTGGGGAATCTGTTGGTTACGGTTGGGATCTTGTGCAGTGAGCTCAAAAGGAGATGGAATCCTTAGAAACCGAACCTCGCGTTGGCACGCTGTACTTGTCAGTTAACATCATCGATGCTGTAAGGAACTAGTGAGAGATTCCTGTGTCTGCTTACGTTGATGGGAGTCCAAACACGGAACAGCTGCTGCACAAACAATGTTCATGTTGATTTTACATTCCCTAAATGTAAACAGTGCTGTAATATCAGAGGTTAAAGTTAAGTAATACGGTAGATATCACTGTAGGTGTGCGCAGTAGCATTTGATGCTTGTGACCTCAAGTTATAAATGCTATGCTATTGACGAAGCTAAAATATTATTAGTGTGCTCCTACGAGCTAGATCCGGGCTGGATGGTGAATGTGCTACATACTAGGGTAGGTCCATAAGTTTCCGGCCTCGCCTATAAGGTTTATTGCCTTCACAAACTTCTTATCTGGTGTCATACCTTATCTGTTAATTAAATAATTGCACTTGTAACTTCCACTCCGCTGTGTTCAGTTGTTCAGATATAGTTACATAAAGAAGGCTATGTGTAGAAGATTGCGACATGTTCAAAATGGAGTATCGAGCTGTTATTAAGTTCTTCACAAAAGGACGACTAACTTCAAATGAAATTAAACAGCGATTGTACGGTGTATATGGGGAAGCATCCCTCTCATATGCTACCGCAAAAGAATGGGCCAAAATTTTTCTTATGAGTCGAGAAAGCATTGAAGACGAAGAGCGTGCAGGTCGGCCCTTGGAGGAGCTCACTCCTGAAAACATCATTCGCTCTTGTGGAAGAAGAAATTTTGGAAGAGTTACAGAAATAGCAGCAAGTTTGCGTCTTTCTAAAACACCAGTCCTTCGAATTATTCATGAACATTTAATCATGAATAAGGTTAGTGACAAGACTTATTTCCTCAATTCAAAAGCGGCAATGAGTCATCTGTTGTTAGGCATTTTTGGAGCTCTGCCGTGGCATCGAGAGAGAAGTTCTGCAAACCATGGTTACAGGAGATGAAACCATGGTCCTCTACTATGATCCCTTGTCCAAAAGAGAATCAATGGAGTGGCGTAAACCTGGCGAAGCACCGCCTGTAAAGGCCAAGGTCACTCAGTCAACCAAGAAGATCATGGCCACAATATTTTGGGACTGTGAAGGAATACTCTTCATTTACTTCAAGGAGAGGAACACCACAGTAAATGGGGAGTACTATGCTGGCCTACTGCACAGACTACGTGCTTCCCTCAAAGAGAAAAGGCGGGGAAAGCTGAGTGGTGGTGTGCGCCTTCTTCACGACAACGCGCCTGTGCACGCAGCTCTTGTTGCAAAGGAAGCTGTGAAGAAATGTGACTTCAAGGAGATCAACCATTCACCCTACAGCCCAGATCTATCTCCCAGTTACTATTTACACTTCTCAAAACTCAAGAAGGACCTTCGAGGAAGGAAGTTGAAGTGTGACGAAGAAGTGATGGATGCTGTTTATGCCCATTTTGCAGATAAGTCTTCTAATTATTTTTGGGGGGGGATTGAAATGTTAATTCAAAGATGTGAGAAGTCTATTGCAATAAACGGTAATTATATTGAAAAGTGAAATATAGTTTTTGTCTTTATCATACCTAGAAAATGGTTAGGCCAGAAACTTATGAACCTCGTCTCGTATATGCTTTTTGTGGCCAAATGTTGAACAAATACGTTGCAGACATAAAGCGTGCATTGTCATGATGAAGGTGCCAAACAGATTAATGCAGCTGGGCGTTTTTATCAGTTGGTTCGGCCAGTATGCTCAAAATAGTCTATGTCCCCTAGACATAGGACGATCTGAAGTACATCATTACACAGGAGGTTAATGATATTGACAATACCGTCCTCCAGTAACAATGAACGACATATTGAGATGCCTTATGCAAGAGGTAGGACATTTTCAACATTTTCTATAGAGGTTAACAATCTCCCAGAGATACTCCACATTGACGGCTAGTAGCATTCGTTTTGAAATTAATAAAGAAAGAAACGTGTTAGTTGTATATAAATCACTCAGCAGCTCAACTGTAGTTTGCTCGGGCACTTCATTTTGATCAACCATTTACTGCCGACCGAACAATCTTGACTTTCTTTTGTGTCAGAGAACCACACTAAGCTCGCCTGTTCGCTTTCAGGATCATAGCGGCGAAGCTTAGTCTCATCATCTGTAATGATAGAATTCAGGTGCACCTCGTCATGCTCCGCTACCAGACGCCGAAGCGCCCGACAGGTCTCATGTTAAAGCGTTCCTGCACAATCGTGACGCACTGTAAATGTCTGCCAGTCTATCCACTGTTATTCGCTGATCTTCCGGAACAATGACTCCAGATGTGTTAATCATGATCTCGTTCACTGCAGTGGTTGAAGCACCTGGACTCGCCCTGCTTTGTTGTTTCTTTTTGAACCACTCATTTACTGCTCATAATGGTAGAACGTCATCGACATATACTGTAACATCGTGTACCGGATTTCTGCACACGGTAGCGTTCTCGTTACGATTCGACTCGACTCGCGTATGTACTAATGACGTGAGATCCCTTCTCATGAAAAATATTTCACTGCCTTATCTCCACTGTGTGATGAGAGAAAACCCATTCTCAGTGTTTATTTACTGCTCCTAGTCATCGGTTAAGATAATGACTTCATCTCTTCTGTTGGAATTGACGTAAATTAATTTTTAAATGTAATGAACACTCTCATGAACAAATTAACATCCGAACACTCCGATATGCTGTTAGGTGTTTTCTTCGAACACGCACATTTATGACGATAAAGACCATAAATAATAGGAAAACTATAGAAACGAACATTATCCGAAAAAATACATGCACATGTTGATTTAGAGAGAAAGAAAGTGAATAACATGTCACAGGGAGGGGGGGGGGCGGTTATTCTAACAATAACTGTCTACAACTTGCAGGAAGTTTTAAAAAAGAGGGGGCAGCATTTTTATGATTAGGGTGAATGTAAAGTCCTTTCATGGTTTTGGGGGTCGATACAACAGAAACCATGACAGACCTACCAAATGCGCTTATATCAATGGAAAGAGTATCTCTCCAAGTTTGCATTCGTAATAGGCGCCATGGTGTAGTTAAAGGTTTAGTCACTGGAGGACAGTCATAGTGAGAATAATTGCATAAAGCTTTCTGCGTGATACAATTCGCTAATTGTGAGTCCATGTGAAGGTACAACGATGATTTCGTACAAGGATCTACAAGAACCACCCACAGTCAAAACAATTCTTGCATAGTACAAAAGGTTTGAAGCGACTGGCTGCTTGTGTGACGGACAACGACCAGGCGGCCAAGAGTGTCGGTTGAGACCGCTGAGCGTGTGAGAGAAGCATTTGTCAGGAGCTCTAAAGAGTCGACACGTCGTACGATTCGGAATTGCAGACTCCGCAGGTCAACTGTCTGGCGTATTTTACGTCAACGACTTAAAGCAGACTCATGTCTGATACATCTGTTGCAAGCCTGCAATTCTGTGTTGAATTTCAACAGCGGCTAGTTGAAGACGGTTTTGCTGAGAAACTGGTCTTTAGTGATGAGAGTACTTTTCGTGTAAACCTTTGGGGCGCTGAAAAACCTGATGTGTTGTGTTTGTGTCTCCTTTGCCACATAATTTGGCACAAATTCCAGAGAGGTTCACGCATGTAGTCGCTGGTATCGGCCGTCAGATGTTGAGACGTGTGTGGCAAGAGCTTGACAATAGTATTGATGTCTGTCGCGTCGCCAACGGAGGACATATGGAACATCTGTAAGTATGTACAACACTTGAAGAGATACGCTGATATAAGAGTTTCCTCTAAGTCCGTGATGGTTACTATACTATGGACGCCCGAAACCAGGGAGGTATTTTAAAATCACCCTATACAGGTGTATTTTAAACATATAGTGCTTTACTAATAACGAGAGATGAAGGGGTTATGAAAAGCGTTTTACGTGATGTAAACAACGCGCTTTGATAGCTTAAGTCAGCCCCACACTATGTGTGTGTGTGTAGACACAGCTTGACGTAACAACTGCATGCGCTGCGCCTAATACCTATCGTACACTCAACACACAGTGATTGGAATAACCGGCATATGAAACACTGTCAACATAAATGAAAAGAAATTAGTGTGGACAAAACGACCGCCTCCTTTTACTTAAAAAAGGACTGAATAGCAGGTTTTTTCTCTTATATCACGCACAGCAAGACTTGCCTTGCAGAGGTTTTCAAACAATGGAAGCGGTAACACCCACAATCAACTACAGTGCTTCCGCCCACTCTGCAGCGACAACAGTGGGTAGTAAAGCTGCGGTTACAAGTGTATGTCAAGCGACTTTGAACAATTAATTAATTTGTGTGTCGCTCAGGGGTGCTTAGAAAGTATTTCTTCTTTTTGGATTTTTAGGGGGGAGGGGATGACTATATTCCCAATTGTGTTGCAGAGGCAACGGATGGTTTAAGCTAGGTGCAATCAAAAAGTTCCAAGACTTGAACTATAGCACGAAAACACAGTGAAACACGGAGATGCGCGCGCAACGATCGTGATGTGTGAAGTTTCTTAAGCATTGTGCCCAGCGGCGTCGTTCATGTGAACAACGATAACTGTGCTATACAAGAATTGTGAATTAATAATGAGCTGCAAACTACGGCAGAGAGCTAACACCAAAGTTCGCGTCAAATTCGGCAAATTTGAAACGGAGACATGTAGTAACGTATTTTGAATAACACTAGAAGACGACGAGAGGTCAAGGCGGCTGTTACGGGCACAAACTCCGGAAATGTAGGGAGGAGGGAATTGGGGATAAACGAATTGTTCATAATGATCGTCGGAGAATGGGTCAGAACATTGCTAACATCGCTTTGAGGTACCAGAGGGGGGTAAACGGCGCAAAAGATGCGAGGGGAACTGGATACAACTCTCATAGGATGTTACCAAAGGCGTGAACATCCTTCCTTACCCGCCCAACTCCCCTAACACGCTTCGAGAGTCACAGGATCATCAGGGAACTTTCACAAAGTGGTATGGGCGCTGGGAAATGTGTATCGCTGTGCAGGAGGTATGGTTTCTAGTGATGACAAAATCAGATATATACTTGTAGCGAATTCCAAAGTAATGCAGCTATTGAGATGTACTCGTGAAAACATTTAAACCCCTATCGATCCTACCTAGGCACCGAAAATGACAATAATTGTGTGTCTGTTAACGCTTTAGAGGCCGCGATTTTTGTTTTTTCTCAACAAAATGCGGCTTAAAAACATAACATAACAAACTAGATTATGTTCGTTAATCAACAAAGTCGGACTATTTGGGGATGGAGGTTAGCCTAAAGCTAAAAGTTAAAAATCGCTCTAGCAACCCAATTTTTGCTTTTTTCAACTAAACTCGGAATATGTCATTGAAATAAAATAAGAAATAGTTTCTGATAATCAGACTATTATGATGACTATTTGCAACGGAATTCGATATATACCATTTAAATAAAATTAAAAAAAAAATATCTGAAAATCGGGGAAATCGGACCATTAGAAGAGGAGGTGTACCTAAAACAGAATTTTTGTAATCGCCGAGGACGTTGATTAAGGTGGCCCGGAGGCAGATGTGATATACGGAGAGGGGTTGTTATTTTTAGCATTAACGATTGCGTATTCTCGCCAAGAGACAAACTCGTTGGTGTCATGTGAAAAAGTAGGGTGTGCATGGACGAATAATAAACTTATCCTTACAGATAGCGGCCCTTTTGCGGCTTCATTACCAAACGGCAGCGGAAAAAGGCGAATTTCAGGGAACCCTGGAACGATACGGAGCGATGTACAAACCTTAAGCGGTAGGGTGTGTTCTCTATCAACCTTGATGTGTAAAGTGTGCAATAAATGCAGGCGGAGAGAACACAACGGTTTCGGAACATAGGAAAACAAGCAATCGTACGTTTAAAATTAACTATGTAGCTTAAATGTTAATCACATACCGTTTTAGTTGTCATACAGCTAAGTGCAATTGAAAACGTTAAGCTAGTAATATAAAGTAAATAAAATAATAATGGTATGGGTAAAACATGTACTTTTAAGCCTGAAAGTTATATTTCTTATTATATATATATATACAAGAAAAACAATGTAACTAAATTAACAATGATTATAAAATCAAAAAAGAATAAAACACTAAGAGAAAGGCACACTTGTAATCTCTATATTTCGAACTACTGGAGTTCCTCTATGGCAAGAAGACATATATCTTCAGTTAGCGTTACTTTTTTTTTTTTTTTTTTTTTTTTTTTTTTTTTTTTTTTACTACATTCTCTGCCCAGGCGCTCTGTAATATTCTTCACAAATTCAACTTGCTGAGGAATTCGCTTAGTTTACGCAGCTCCTGCATGCCTCACTTTTTTGTATACAGACCTGTTCTTGAAATTTTTTGATAAAACCTTGTCGCTAATGTTTTCAAAAACCGCGCTTCCTATATTTCTTAGAAAGTTTATTTGTTTATTTTTTAAAGTGTGAAGTCAGAAGCGAAGAAATGTTGGAAGTACAAAGTGAAATTATGGTTAATATTAATATGAAGTTATTAAGTTACGGGTCGCCTGAGTACTAGTAAAAGGGAAACGGAGTTATCGCGCCTAAAGTTAGTACGTATATTTTTACTAAAAGCATGACGACAATAAACATAAATCTGTGTTTAAAAAGATTTCGCAAATGATGCCTCTCAGCGGCAATACATTGCCGGTATCTGGGTAGGAAATTCCTGTACTTCACCACGGGACTAATTTTAGAGTAAAGCCTGCTAAGTATGCTAAATGTCAAATACTAGAGGTTATTATTAAATTTCACAACGGCTGTTTATTTAATGTTTTCATCACCGTATCTAGTGTTAGCGCGGATTGCAATTTCATTCGCCGCATCGGTCATGAGATAATTGAATGAGCCGATGCTATGTGGAAGTTAAAACTGGTTTTTAAAACAGAAAGTTGGTAGTAATGTTCAATCGCAGAAATGAGGTTTTAATGTCTGTTAAAAGATTTGCAAGACTTATAAGAATATCTAATGAACAAATAAGAGAAATTAAATGATTATTGCGATAGATACAATTAATATATCATAAATAGGAATGGAAATACATTATCAAATGTAATACATTTATAGCGAGAAAAAACGCTATTAATAGATAGGTATGAGACCGGAGCAGACCCTTAGCCTAAATTATGAAAGAAGAAGTAAGCACAGAATAACTCACTGGAAAGACCCTCAATCTTGGTCAATTTTATAGTTTTTGCCAGCTTCAAACTGGTCAGAAATAGCTTAAGTTAACACTGAGTTGCACTTTGGGTTTAACAAAGTTAATGGGAATTGTCCGAGTTTAATCAATAGAAAGCGTGTGAGGGTTGAAACTACACTTATGGCCCACCCCCATTAAAATATAAACATAATATTTATGGATGTCAGTGCAATTTTCTTCCGGGCTGTTATGCCGTGGTCTGCTGGAGATGAACTTTCCAGACGTTTCTTCCGCAACTACAGCAGACATCTTCAGTGGCGTGGACGTAGCTTCCTCCGTTGATTCACCGCGTCTGGAAAGTTCATCTCCAGCAGACCACAGCATAACAGCCCGGAAGAAAATTGCACTAACATCTATGACTCCGCCCGTGAAAGCCTACGTTCTCTCATAATATTTATGTACTGTAGTTAGAGATGTAAATCGTATGTCAACAAAAGAGAAAGTCTTTGGTGTTAACTGCCTACGGTATCTTGGAGTCCGAGAGAGCCATGTAAAATATTTATAACAGGGAGAAAGAACCCGAGGGTGGAGTGTGATGTCACTTTTAAATTCGTTAAAGAACTCTGACACAGACCGGCCGTTGTACAGCAGCCCTTTAAACCAGCCAATGTCGGTAAAAGTTTTAAACTTTCAAATAACAACGAATGATACGTATATGGAAGGCAAAATTTAATCAGCCAGTGATAGATGTGTGTTTCAAATGTTATAAAGATAGGCGCGAGGCTTGTGCGTGCCTTTTAGCGTTTCCATGCCAACGATTTTTGATTCGAATTTCATATATATAAGGAAGCGTTTGCTCAGCTGAGACACTCAATTTCAAGTTCTACACGCCGCGAGATGCAGTAACAAGATACAAGCAGTTTTTAGACAGTTTAAGTTTTATACGCTACGAGAGCAGTTATAAAACAGTAAACAATTCGCAGTACTCATTATAAGTTGGACTTATAATTTCACGCGCCGTGGCTCTCGTTTGTAAGTTTCACATGCGGCAACTAAGTTTATATCGGCGTAGCTAAGTCTATCGTAAGCAAAGCACCTGAGGAAGTGAAAGTTTTTAGACACAATAAAGTAGAGTCAACAAAATAGCCGAATTCATCCTGAGAAATTGTTGTTATTGAAGCTTGGGCAACAACACCGAAGCGACCTATAATTCATCTACAAACACTCGACGTTGACAACCGATCGCTTCAAGATTGGTGCCCAACCTAGAGCACACTAAACAGCTTCAAAATTTGGCGCCTAACGTGGGGCTATATTAAACCTCTTCAGAGTGCACCAAGAAAAATGCTCTTGCGAGAATTGCGTACTCATCCAGCATACAGCCCAGATGTTGCACATTCTGATTACCGTTTGTTTTGGTGCATGATAACATGGTTTGATATATATCTGGGAGTTGGCAGATATGGATAAACGTAATCGAAAATTATTTTTATTTGTTTTTGAAAGCATTAGTTATACAAAAAAAAATTAAACCTGCCAAGGGCTATATCCCATCACAAGAATCGCATCTCCATCTTGTCTTCAGTCTCTAACGTTAAATTTTAGATCGCTAAATCTGAATGTTCGTTCAAAGAATAGAAAGTGAATGTTGTGTTTCATTAAAATCCATTGAGTTGAATTTAGCAAGCTCTTAAAGTGAAACGCTCAGTTATAACACGAGGGCTCCTTCCTTTCTGTTCATTTAATGATGCTGTAAATTGGCTTAGCTGTTACTTAGCAATCGCTTGCTTCCCGTACCTTTAGCAGAGAAGCCCAGGCGGTGGGTTGAAGACGAACAATTTAATCTCGCCTGAGGTAACGAGATAGCATGTGTGTCTGTTTGAAGTTCCTTGGCACGGAGTAGATTAAGTAGACATAGAGGCGGCAACGGAGCATTTCTTCAGAGTCGAAATTTCTTATAGCTGACCTTGATTTTATTTTGCTGGCGCTTCTAATAGTATAGGGAAATACTACTTTTTAAAATAAATATTAGACACTTTGTCATAAATAATATTTACTTATAACTTATTTAATATTTTAGAACTTAATATCTAATACACTTCCTTTTTTTCGTGTCAGACATTAGAAATGCGACGAATCTAATGTAATGTGGTAGTAGTAGTGGTAGTAGTAGTAGTAGTAGTAGTAGTAGTAGTAGTAGTAGTAGTAGTAGTAGTAGTAGTAGTAGTAGTAGTAGTCATTGTTGTAGTGTACTTATTTATAAAATATATTTGTTACAAATGCGGCTCATCCATTACCGTATATCATTTTACAATACACTAAGAATTACATGAAATTGTTCAAGTCAATATTTAACTCTTAAGAGGCGAACAGTACATAAATATATACCGAAAATGAAAAAATAAAATCATGAAAAACGAAACTAATAGAAAGAAGTAAATACATAAATAAAATATACAGAAAAAACAGTACAAAAGTAAATAACTTACACCCCCCACACATATTTGTACAAATGTTTCCGAAATAGTGTGATTAATGTCCCTCTTTTGTCAACTTTTTCCGAACTGAGCTGTCTTACTTTGTATAAAATTTTACTTACTCCCTATCTGCCAGCAAAGTCCAGCACTGCCACTGCCCTCTCTCCACCTGTTAAGAAACGGACCCTACGAAAGTTTTGAGACATGCCAAATTAGCAATGGATAAACTCACTCTGATTATTATATCTTTTCAAAGTACTCTCCACCACACTCTATAAACGTTCTCATCCTCAAAAACCGCTTATCGCAGCACCCCTGCTACTCCTTTTTCTCAAGGGTGCAAAGTTCATTTGCATATTTCGGCACAGCCTCTTCAGGACTGCAAAATAGCTTTCCTCGGATGCGACTTTTTACCACTGGGAAGGGAAAATAATTGCAAATCAGTACTATACGGAGGATGAGCCGCAGTCTGGCATCTGTGGACTCCAGGAACTGGATGGTGATATAAGTCTTGTGAGCGGAGACGTAGTACTGGTGAAGCAGGATCCCTCAGTCCTGTTCTTGGGCGGCGTTCCGGTGTTCTCGGAGCTTGTCGAAAACTTTCCGCACTCATACTGTTGTGTGCCACTGAGCAGTAACTGTCCTTTGCTCCTCCAGAGGAATTATGGCTACACGGACACTACGAAAAATGTGGCCACCATTTTTTTCCCAACACTTCGGCCCACTACCCACTGTCATTTGGTCTCCGGTTCAAATTGGTAAATCCGTGTTTCATTGTCCATGATGACATCTGAAACAAGCCTTGAGCTCCTACCGTCGAATTTCTGCGGCATTTCTTCACATCATTCTACGCGGGTGCGCTTTGCGGGCCACCCAATGATAAGAAACCTTCCTGACACGAAGATGATCGTGCAGGCTTTTTTGATACTGCTGACTTTCTCGATGCCGTTAAGTATTACACGATTGTTTTGTCGTACATAATTTTTTCTTACCGCGACACTGTTTTCCTCAGCCACTGCCGTTGCAGGATGCCCCACTTCTCTCCTCGTATTGCAGTGAAGCTAGGACACTTTTAAATTCCCCAAACCAGTGGCAAACTGTTGCCCTAGATGGAGGAAGGTCCCCAAAAGCCTGTTGCAAGCGCTCAAAGCTTTGGGACTCATTTAAACCATCTATTCTTCATAGTGCAAAAATTCTGTCTCTCCAAATCCATCGTAACGACTGGCTGACCGTGCACAGGAAGGGCTGTTTACCCTCATAGTCTGGGTTCGGGAGTGGGGAGGGTCGCTACCTGGTGCCGTTTTACTCGTAAGGGATGGGGTTACCATATGGGTCAACATTTACTTTTCCTCATCTCAAAGCTTTTCTTGTGTATTTCTCCATTCTTCCGTCCCCTTGCAGTATTCCAGAATATGTTCCCAAAGTTCTTTCTCCGCACATATAGGGCAGATTCTCGTACTCGCTCTTTCTGTTACTTTGGCCTTGCGGCTTATGTAAACTAAGCGAGCCCCTGATTGCGGAGTTTGGCCCCTGCTTGGATGTAACGTTCCATTCCCCATCCGATTTTCAGCTCCAATTGAAACTCCGGTGAAATTTTTTCTGCTGCTCCGACTGAGTCAGCTGTCCCTCGGGCATTGCTTGATTTTTTCTAAGCTCCTCCCCCTCCTGTTTTCCATTTCTATGGTTTCCAGACCCCTTCTTATTGTTGAAACCCTTGTCTTACTTCCACCCATTCTCAGCTCTCGCGGCAGCAGATCGCCCTAATTAGCGTCTGATCTCCAAGAATAATTCACTGCTCGGATCCTGCATTTTATAATCTCATTATAAGGGTAATTTATGAATGATTCATGTACCCAGGGGTGAAATTTTATATCACCCCCAATACAACTAAAAATAACGCATATACACAGTGCAACATAAGTCACTGTGCCCCTGTTTTACCCAATTTATTTATGTAAATTATAACACGTAATATCACATATTGATATATAAGAGTATTTCACCAATAATAGAAATGTGTTGGCAGCAATGGAAACGGCTGGTAGAAATAACGAATAGTTGAAAATCGTGAAAGTAGGAGAAAGATGGCAGATACGAAGATCATTTAGTTTGCGAATGTTTGGGTTCATGAAAGACCGTACACTGATCAGACTGAGTTTTGGGGAGTAACCTCCAAGAAAATCAACAACGTTTCGTTCTGGCAGTGTCAAAGACAGTCCACGAAGTGGTTGACCAGCCGCCAGCTGGAGTAAAGAATCAATCTAAGGGTCACGTCTTAATTCGGCATGCATGCGGACAGTATAACTCATACTATCATGCTCAACAGCATATGAAAAAGGACTTAGAGCAGAGACCATTTCGCCCATCTTTCGTCAATGTGTCAGTAATTACGGACGCTGTTTAACATCACAGACCATCAGTGTCCAATTCAATTCAGGATGTGAAACGACCGACAAATTTTGTCCAGAGGTCTCTTCTTTCAGGCTTGAGGTTCTTTTTCGTGCCGTAAATGTACGACACGGGACCCACGGCTTTACTTCCCTTCCGAAGGAAGCCATACTTACATAATTTTTACTGTATCATCAGTTAACTTAGTGATGCTGATATGAACAAACGTAAGGAAGTGCTGTATTACTTCAGAAGTTTCCACCGTTATAACGACAACGTGCTCGCTTTTCTTATGAGTGTGCCATTTAACGGAGTAATCGCGATAGGAATATTGATTCTGGGCAAAGCAAAATCACATTTTACATCAAAATTGGAACATAATCCATCACATGTTATGGGCAGGTGTTGCTGGTTCGACCGTATTATTTTCAAATTGCCGTCTGCAGGTTCTTTGAGACTGGTTAATACCCCAACTAACTGAACTACGAGGGGCATTCAAAAATCCAAGCCAAGAACTGAATTTGAAAACTTATCCTCACAATTCTTCAAAGAACTTCCCATCTCTCTCCACACACAGCTGTAGACGGTTCAGCACTACGGTACTCGGACTGAGATATTGTCAACAGAGCTGAAGTTACAGCTTGAGCAATGCAAGATTTCACTCGAGGAAACAACCAGAAGTCACACGGCATAAGATCAGAGCTGTAGGGTGGATAGTCAATAAACTTCCAGTTACTTCAAATTTGCAGCTATTCTGTGAGGAGACGCATTGTCATGCAAAAGCAACAGCCTTGAAGTTCCTGTCTTTGGACGTAGCCGTCTCAGTTCCTCAAATAAAGGATACAAAATATAAATGTCATAGTATTCTCCATTCATTGTCATTCCTTCTGGCATACAGTCAACCACATAGTTGAAGAAAACAGTGAACATTCGCTTCCGAGAACGAAAATCTTGTGAAGAACAACTGGTCTTGAGTCATTCTCATTTACCCACACGCAGTTCTGAGCTTTATTTGGGGAGCTATAGAAATAAAACCAACTTTCATCACCAGTGCATATATCTGTCAAACGTTTAGAACATTTGGTGTAAACATGCTCAGCAGTTTCCTTGTACATTCCTTTCTCCTCTTCATTGGTTAAAGAATGTGGAACCCATTCTGCAGTTTTAAATGTTCATGGAGTATGCTGTCAATGCTGCCAACACTTTCATACTTAACATTTCAACAGTAATATGTCCATTTTCCTCCACCAAGTTCCTCACTCCTTGAATTGTTCTCTCGTTCACAGCTTCCCGAGGCCGGCCAGAGCGACGGTTGTCTTTCAAAGTCTCTCGCCCTTCTTCAAATGATCGAACCCATCTTACAATGATATCAAATGAATACACTTGATCACCATGAACAGCTACCAAGTCCTCGCTCTTTCACCTGCTTGTAGCGTGTGAAAATGTAGAATGTAAAGTTTTCTTTAGAAATATTCATGATATTTGACACAGGACTGAACTCAACAGACTCTACGGACAGTGATTATACAAGTTTAAACTTGCACTTAAGCGTATTTTAATAACTTATGGCCCATTGTTGACACTGCGTTAGTTACATTTTTGTTGACATTATTGTTCAACAATGAATCGGCTGGTTACAAAAAAAATTGAATGCCCGTCGTAGCAGTTACACCCCAGGTATAGTTGTTACAGGATGGTAAGCCGATCCCTTTCGCATTACCTTTCGTCATTTTCTAAATTATGTACTCTCAGTTGGATATGCAACATCACCATCACCATTACCATGGCCTCTTCATTGTGTAGAAAATGTAGATTTTCAAATAGGAGTAAGATAAATGCAGTTCGATGTTTTCTAAAGTGGACACACAAACAGCTATTTCCGACATGGTACACCCAGGGATAAAAAAAAACGGGCACTTTTTTATTTGATTATGTTTTGTTCTTCACTTTCATATTTTGTTCTTAATTATTTTAAAATGAAAGAATACCCATTTAAACAAACTATTGTTTGTTTGTGAGCACGTTAAATTACAACAATAGAAACAAAAACTTAACTCTAGTTAAAAAATTTACGAAGAACGTAAAACAATGACAAGATTTATTTGAACAGCAAGTACGTTTTTCGGTGCTTGAAACATTAAAGACGCATTGTAATAACGATTGTCGCCCCCTCTGGCTTGAATAACTGTATTTATACCTATTGGCATGCTTTCGATCAGATTAACAATGGCTTCCTGAAGAATATGTTCCCATTCTTCAAGAAGTGCTCGCTTCAATTCCTTAGCACGTGTTCCATACGTGTTCAAGCGGATTCATGACGGGACTCCTTGCCGGCAATGGGTTCCCACTTCTTGAAGATAATCTCTGACACGTGGGCATATTCGGGCGTGCATTGTCGTGTATTAAAATAACATTATCGCCTGTAAATGGGCTAAATGATACATTGTGATTAGCCAAATGTTAATTTATGTACATATCAGCTGTTAGACTTCCATTTTCTAGTAAAACTATCTCAGTATGAGCATTCATAGACACTCCTGTCCAAACCATCACTTCACCTCCAGATGGCAGCTTTTCGGAAATGCAGCATTGTACAAATTGTTCTCTTCTCCTTTTCCGAACTCTTTCACGTCCAACATGTGAGCGCAGCAACTCGTCTGTGAACAGAACACAGCTCTACTGTTCATTTCTCCAACCTCTATGATCATTTGCAATACACAATCGTTCTACTAGGTGCATTCTGAGCAACCTGGGACCAGTTACAGGTCTACTTGATATCAGTTCACTTGCTTTCAACCTTCTTCTGTTTTGGCCGACATGCATGTTAACAAATTGCTGGGCTACAGTCGTAGCTGGCAGGTGGCGCTCCCTAAGAACTGTCAACACCATGTACCTGTCATGAAGCTCTCGAACGATCCAAACCTGGTCTTCCGGTGTAATCTAGGGACTTTCTAATCTGTATTATGGTGTCGTGAAATGTGCAATGTAACGTACACTGCGTCCTTGTCGTTTAGGGCTAGAGTTTGAACCACATCTTCAGGTCGAATTTTTTAAGGTGAAATGTGACAACCATTTACAACATGTGAAAATAAAAAAGTATCATAATGAAGCGCAAAATGACTGAGACGAATTTGCTGTATCTGAGACTTTATACACATAATTGTATGCTACATTGACTTGTTATAAAACAAAAAACATTCAACATAGTCACACATCTCCATGATAACAATTGCGTATTTTATGACAAGCAAGGGTTTCTTTTTGTCCCCAAGTGTATTATTTGTGACCTCCGTTCTTCCTTTTAAATTACATAATCAAACATTTTATTGCACAATGAAACCCGACTGTGATGCATCGTAAAGCACAAGACTGCAAAAAACCAAAGAGGTTTTAGGCACAGTAGTTGCGCCCCTCTCAAAGTGTTTCTTCTTAATGCACCCTTTTCTTTCCTGATGTTGAGGAAGCGAACACATTTGTTTTTAGTAAGGCTTGTGTGAGGACCGTAACAGAAAAAGACGTAATTACCGTGCTTTTTAATTTTTACGTTGCCTGTAAAACACGGCCGTCATATTTCATGCTGTTTGAGCAGCATATTTTTACATATCTTATAGCTTTCTTTCCTCTTTTGACGTGAATTTGCATGCATATTTTAAAGCGAAAGATGCAGTCGTCCTTCATCCAAATTAAAAAAAAAAACTGCATATACAAGGGGCCTCAAAATAAGTATCTGTTTTTTGAATACATATTAAATGTTGCTTTCCTTTGAACATTTCATTTTCACTGCAGAACTCGTAATTTTACTTTTGTACAGAGTCGCCTTGTTTGTCCGGTACCGTGATACAAGTTTCCTTCAAATTGCTTGCCATAGAGACGCTCCTTTGATTAAAGAAAAAACGTGGGGCGAAATGTGGTGAGTACGGGGAATGGCAGGTACTTTAAGTGAGTGTGGGCAGCGTTGTCACTTGGCGACGATATTCCCAGAATACTGTCCTGCACAGACTACTGGTGTCTTTAAACTGTGCACGCCACTTAACCAATCGCTGGAGTATTCTCATACTGTCATCGAAGCTACGATGAACGGAGATTAAAGGTTTGATTGTACCGCATTAAGAGGACACAAAACGTCCTCTCCCTTGCGTTTTTAGTAAATGGCACCTGGTGACAAAATGTTGTATTAAATTTACTAACCGGTAGTTTGAAACGCACTTTCCAAAGTTTATTTTATCTCACTATACGAGTCATATTCAAGATGAGGGGCGTTCGGAAACGATTTACAACAGTAGTTTTTGTACCCTATATTTATCATGCAACATTGTTCAGTACACATGGAATGTCTCAATATATTCCCCACCAATGTCAAAGCATCATCTTGTCAACTTCCTGGTAGCTTGGCGTCGCGAAACCATTGTTTGGGAGAACTACGTCACCATTGGTGAACAACTGCCTGAATTTCCTAGTTGTCGATTTTTTTACCTCGTAGCGAGTCCTTCAAGTTTTCAGACGGAGCGATATCTGGTGAATATGGTGGATGAGGCATAACAATGACCCCCAGCAATGCCGACTTTGAAGTCGCAGTGTTGCTGGTGTGGAGACTCGCATTGTCATGTTGGAGGAACAATCCTATCGACCATTTCCCCTCTCCCGTTTAAGTTGTGTAAAGTTCTCGTTGTTGACAGTCGTTAATTGAGCAGTACGCCTGAAGTGTTGCAGAAGACGGTGATCATGATGGAGCAGCATCGACTTTCTTCTCCGGTGTGAGGTAGTGACACCAATCACCGGACCTTCATTATGTTTTTCCAGTAGCCTACGACAGACTTCAACCTTTTCTGTCAAGTGCAAGATTGCATAGCTGAGGCCTGTCTGATGTTCCAGTTCATCAAAAGTTATACGCCTATCAGACTTAATCAATTCAGACACCAGCTGAATGTTCCTGGGAGACCGCCGTGTTGACGGACGACCTGTACTGCCACCAAGGGTGGCCGAGGTTGTTAAGGCATCGATTCTTGAGCAGGAGGTCTGGAGTTTGATTCCTGCCAGAATCATCCTTTCTGACTGAGAATTTCTTCCAGGTTTTCATCATTCCTCATAAATGGCAAATGCCGGGGAGATACCTTAAACTTAGGCTTGAAAACTTCCTTCCTTAAAAAAAAAATACTTCTTTCCCAATTTATCGTTTCATCAGTGCCCATTGCCTGTGGTGTCTCGGTAGTTAAAAAGGGCGTTAAGCACCATTAAGAAAACCAGTAATCACACTTTTGTGTGCAGATTCCCTGCCGATGACGAACCCTTTGATCCAGATGTAAGCGGTTATCTGTGCTGGAGCTTCTTGACCACATACCGCAGTTATACGTCTTTAATTCTGATCCCTTACTTTTAAACCAGCAGTTCATATTTGTCCATGAAAGTCGCCTTCCATCTTGTCCACATTTTTCTCTACTGGACAACAAACGAGCACTGTCCTTTGGCTACACACTCTGCATACAACCGCCATCTAGAAAGAGGAGTTCGCCAATGCGATCCAATCTCTCCCAAACTCTTCACTTGTATAATGGAGCAAATATTCAGGAAAATGAACTGGCGTAATAATTTCGGAATCGACATAAACGACAATCGACAACAAGTCTAAGATTTGCCGACGATATGTCTTATTCGCCAAAACACCGATTGCTGGAACAATTAGTGAGCATAGCAAAAATGCAGGGCTGTCACTAAACAAACTGAAGACACAGTTCATGTCAAACGGACCTGAAACTCCAATACAAATAGATGGAGCAGTCCTCACATATGTCAGCGAATATACACACCTAGGACAACAGATTTCCTTCCGTGATAAAATGGAAAAAGAAGTACAAAGAAGGATCTGATTAACCTGAAGAGCATTTTGGGCCCATAAGTTGGTTTTGTTAGACCAAAGACTAACAAAATCAGATTCCAGACGCTCGAAACCTGTATTACTATAGAGTGCCATACGTGGGCAATAACAGAAAAACAAAAGAACAAAATTGAAATATGCCAAAGAAAAATGCAACGCAAGATCCTGGAAATAACTTTGAAGGACAAAATACCTGTAGTATTAATAAATCAGTTATCTCAGACAACACAAGTAGCTACCAGAAGCAAATGGCAATGGGGCGGTCACGTCGCAAGAATGCAAGACCTACAAGATCTCCATGTGGGACCACCGGATAGGAAAAAGGACACAAGGCGGACCCAGAAGAAGACGAACAGACCTCTTCAAGGAACATGCAGGCCAAGAGTAGCAAGAGGAAGGGAAAAATGGAAATCCCTCGAGAAGCAACTAGCATAGGGAGAAATAGAATAAACAAAGAACAAATCAGTCAGACAGCATACGAACAACTAGCGTGGAATAGCAAGCGAGCTTTCCCTACTTGTTAGGAGACCTTTGCCCTTAAGTGACACAATAGGCTCTCTTTATCTTTATATTTATATATAAATATTGAGGAGTACTTTGAAAACTTGTAAAAACGCTTTTCAATTTAGATATGTTTTTTGGGGAGAGCTAAAAAGTTTCAAAGTGCATCTAAAGGATCCCAAAGCCCCCTATGCTAAACCTTCGCCAAGTTTAAGAATGCCGTTCATGTTTCATGCTCAAAATACCTGGTAAAGGGAAATTATTGATTGTTTGTTACACTTTCGAGAACAAAAACGCTATGCACTATACGAGGAAAAATCGGTTTAATGAAATCATAGAAGTATAATCTCTTCCGGAGGTGTAACAGATAAGATAGCGCGCTGCCGATAACACGCAGCATGCATGCTCTCTCTCACAGTATGTCAGTCCGAAATCCTATGGACTTGCAATCGCATGAGCGACCTTGATCAAATAGGAATGTAAGGTAGAACTCTGTAAAAACCTGAAAACCAGTTAACATATTTTTTCAATTATTTAAGTTGCATTTGGAATGCTACAAATGAATAACCACCTTAATACAAATCACGCTGTCTCTTTCATCCATCTGCCGGTCGGCCACAGTGGAAATAACGAGCAGATGAGACTGACTGGAAAGCAAGTATAATTATAGCTCTCTTAAACGTGGACGCTTACCAAAAAATGTTTTAGATTTTTTTTTTTTTTTTGGTGAAATTTCAAATGCTAATATAATGGCATTTGCAGAGCTAAAAACTTACAAGCAAATGTCTTATATTAATAGCAGTAAGCTGTAATGGACGTTATATTGAACGTTTTAGGTTACATTCAAATAAATACATCTGTCGCATGGACCTTACGGCCGTACATGCTGATGTCGTCCTTATAACAATCAAAAGGGCAATACTCAAGCATACGTACCTACATACCTACCTACATACAAATATAAAATACTGCGATATATTTACGTTTTCTATTAATAATTTAAATACAAACACATTGACAACAATGAAACCCTTACTCTTGAGCCTTCCTTCCATTTAGGCTGGCCTACGTCGTTAAGGTGCGGACTTGTGAGCGGGAGGTCTGGGGTTCGAATCCCGCCAGGACTGTCCTCCCCGACTGAGGTTTTTTCCAGGTTTTCCTCAGTCCTCATACCTCATAAATGGCAAATGCCGGGGAGGTACCCTAAACTTAGGCCTGACACGATTCCTTCCTTAAAAAAAATTCTTTCCCAACATATCATTTCATCTCATGTATCATCAGTGTCCCCCGCCTGTGGTTTCTCAGTAGTAAAAACCGGCGTTAAACATCATTCATTCATTTTCTGCTCCTGTTGCCAATTGATATGCTTACAGCACCATACAATACAACGATTTCCAAGCGAAAAGCTGGACATCTTAATGAACGACATTATGAAGTAATCTTACATACAGTCTTTTTCTAACGTTGGTGGAGTCAAAGACGTTGTCAAACTCAACAAAAGCGCCATGCAGCTTCCCTCACTTAATTGACACTTGCTTTATTCTTAGGGTGTCAAGAATAAATACGTCATCTACTGTACCGTGTCCTTCACGGAAACCAAGTTGAAATGTTGATAGCTTAACAAACTCTGTCTCCCGTACTTTTAATCTGTTATACAGTGTACTCTATAGTATTTTTCTCCCATAATTGGTAACAAAATGACCTCTCTATCGTTCTCTTTATCTTGTAAGCGGTGTGAATGATTCCAATGGGTGCAAACTGCGAGTGAGGTTATGTTTTGTGAAAGAAATTTTGGCTGGGAGGGGCACAACGAACTGCAGAATTAAGAAAGAATTCGGGGCCTACAGCGATGCCATAGTTTTTTTTTTTTTTTTTTTTTTGAATTGTGTTTAACGCCCGTTTTTAGTACTGAGGCACCACAGGTGGTGGACACTGATGATACATGAGATGAAATGATAAATTGGGAAAGGGTATTTTTTTTAAGGAAGGAAGCGTTCCAGGCCTAAGTTTAGGTACCTCCCCGGCATTTGCCAGCTATGAAGACTGAGGAAAACCTGGAAAAAACCCCAGTCAGGGAGGAAGGTCCTGGCGGGAATCGAACCGCAGACCCCCCGCTCACGAGTCCGTGCCTTAACGACCTCTGCCACCCGTGGCGGTAAATGCCATAGAGTGCAAAATCAGAGTAATGAAATAGTCATGGAAAACAAAATTTAATTATGACATTGTGCCATCAGGAACAGCTAAGGATGGGAGAGAAACGCTTTAATTTTTTTTTTCTCAGGTATTCCTAACGGATACTTTGTACCCATTTCTCAACCCCCTCTACATAATGGGTAGATTCTTCCTATCAGAACTGTCTTGTCATTTTTTAAGTCTTACAAGCTCCAATTTTAAACCAGGCCATTCCTGGTCTTGCCTTTCTCCATAGAACGAGCACTTTACCCCAGATTAATTTAATTTTATATGATAGCCCAAGGAGACTCTCGTGTTACATTCTGCTTTGATTTCCTGCCTATTTATATCCTCTAGCCTTGTTTTGTGTTTATTCTATACATTATTTTCATAATTTCTTAATCATATTGAATCCAGGCCAATTCAATAAGCAAGAGGGATACATATACACGAGAGTTTTTTGATAAGCTAGCGCAAAAAATAAAGATGACTTAATTTTTAGGAAAAATTTTATTTTATATATCAACATAATCTCTACACAGACTTCAGCGATTTTCTGATTTGTATAGTCCATTAATGAAATGCGATTTCTTTAGGTATGCCAAAACCACCTCTTTAATTTACGCGAATTTCCTTCCTTTCAGTCATTTCTTCACGTTGGAAGGAACTAAAACCGGAGAGTATGGGGACGAGGAATGCAATATTTTGAGATCGCATTCGCAGACTTCAGCACTGGGGTGTTGTCGCGATGGAACATAAGTATGGTTATTCTGAATCGCGTTGTTTAATTGCTTCTGCTTCATAACATAATATTCACTGCTTATGGTTTGTCCCTTTTCCAAAAATTCAATTAAAATTTACGACGTGGCAATCCCAAAACACAATCGCCATCTCATTTCCTGCTGAGGGGATTGTTGTGGTTATACCCATGAATAAATTTTTGCAAAATTGCTTCACGTCTCCATCAATCCCGCTTACTAAGCACCAAAATTGACGATGAAAAATTATTTATATTAACGCTGTAACGCGGCCGCAATTTTTTTTTCTCAAAGAAACTCGGCATATGCCATTGAAATAAAATAATAAAAATAATTTCTGAAATAATCGCTGAAATTAGAATTGCAACTTTTTTTTTTGTTTTAAGTACTTTCTCCATTTGGAACCTCCCGTTCCCGTCTCCGAAACTCACTTGGTTTTCGTTTAAACAGCTCCAAGTTCTGTTCTAAAGTGACAACTTGTTCTCTTTTCTGGTCAGTCGCTAGGAAACGCAGCACCCCCGCTCCAATAGCTCTTTCATTTGTTATTTAGTGTACAAAATACTATGCACCCGATCCCTAGAAATGCCCAGAGCTTCAGCATTTTCTCGCTCCTTCAGTTTCCAATCGCTTAGCGCCATGTCGGATTTTTTTTTTCTATAATTTTGGGTGCTGTTACCTCCTGACGAGGTCCAGAACGGACCGCATCGCTTGTGCTCGTTCGATTACATCTAAGCTCACCAAAACAGTTACACCTTTATCATTCACGTGCAAATCAGCTTCTTCTTTTTTTTTTTTTTTTTTTTTTTCCCGCGAGCTCTACCCCTTGCAAAAAATAATGTTCAGTTAACACACGAAATTCGTGTTTTTCCATTACGAAATATTATTAGGAAAGCTTCTCTCAAACACAGACGAAATTGTTTATAAATGTGTACATCATCCCTCAAGAGTCAGCATGAAAACAATCTAGTGCTATCACCTTTTGTATCTGCACCGACTTATAGACAGACCTAGTATTTGCTTTTCCTTTATATGACACTCGCCACCTAACTTTCCCGTAAATACCACGGAAACGGATTAAAATCTTCTTAAAAAAAAAAAAAAAAAAAAAAAAAAGTAACCTGCCGTTTGTTGTTCAAACATGAACATTATTCTCCATTATGTTTACTTGCCACTTTGATGTGTCCTGATGGATGAAGTAACGTTTGTCAAGAAAACATCTCAAAATTGAGAAATACTGGTTGGTTAGACTGTATATTGTATATCGATAAGACTCGCAGGTCCGTGCGGCAGGCATGTGACATGTGGAGCAGAGGAAACAAAGCAAATACAGGCAATTCTTCTGTGCTCCTTTTTCAATTCCGCTTTGTTTGTTCGTCTCCGGGGGCTACTTGTGAAACCTATGCTCTGAACGTAATAGCATTCCAACTCCTTTTTGTGTTGTAGGAACAGAAACGAAATAGGTAAAACATATGGTTACCATGGAAACAGTTAACACAGAGCTGCTCTTTCCTGTACATTAGAAATATAACATCACGTACTGTTTCCATAGTAATCACGTTGTAGGAAAGTGTGAAATAATTCTCAACTTTGTTACTATGGAAACAGTTAATATAGTGCAGTTCTTTCCTGTACATTAGAAATATAACAACACGTACTGTTTTCATGATAACTAGGTTATATAAAAGTATGAAATAATTCTGAACTTGGTTACCATGTAAACGGTTAATATAGTGCAGTTCTTTCCTGTACATAGGAATATAACAACACGTACTGTTTACATGATAACTAGGTTATATAAAAGTATGAAATAATTCTGAACTTGGTTACCATGGAAACAGTTAATATGGTGCAGTTCTTTCCTATACATTAGGAATATAACAACACGTACTGTTTACATAATAACCGGGTTGTACAAAAGTATGAAATAATTCTCAACTTGGTTACCATGGAAACAGTTAATATAGTGCAGCTCTTTCCTGTACATTAGAAATATAACAACACGTACTGTTTACATGGTAACCAGGTTGTATAAAAGTATGAAATAATTCTCAACTTGGTTACCATGGAAACAGTTAATATAGTGCAGTTCTTTCCTGTACATTAGGAATATAACAACACGTACTGTTTACATGATAACCAGGTTGTATAAAAGTATGAAATAATTCTCAACTTGGTTACTATGGAAACAGTTAATATAGTGCAGTTCTTTCCTGTACATTAGGAATATAACAACACGTACTGTTTACATGGTAACCAGGTTGTATAAAAGTATGAAATAATTCTCAACTTGGTTACCATGGAAACAGTTAATATAGTGCAGTTCTTTCCTGTACATTAGGAATATAACAACATGTACTGTTTCCATGATAACCAGGTTGTACAAAAGTATGAAATAATTCTCAACTTGGTTACTATGGAAACAGTTAATATAGTGCAGTTCTTTCCTGTACATTAGGAATATAACAACACGTACTGTTTACATGATAACCAGGTTGTATAAAAGTATGGAATAATTCTCAACTTGGTTACCATGGAAACAGTTAATATAGTGCAGTTCTTTCCTGTACATTAGGAATATAACAACACGTACTGTTTACATGATAACCAGGTTGTATAAAAGTATGGAATAATTCTCAACTTGGTTACTATGGAAACAGTTAATATAGTGCAGTTCTTTCCTGTACATTAGGAATATAACAACACGCACTGTTTACATGATAACCAGGTTATACAAAAGTATGAAATAATTCTCAACTTGGTTACCATGGAAACAGTTAATATAGTGCAGTTCTTTCCTGTACATTAGGAATATAACAACACGTACTGTTTACATGGTAACCAGGTTGTATAAAAGTATGAAATAATTCTCAACTTGGTTACTATGGAAACAGTTAATATAGTGCAGTTCTTTCCTGTACATTAGGAATATAACAACACGTATTGTTTACATGATAACGAGGTTGTATAAAAGTATGAAATAATTCTCAACTTGGTTACTATGGAAACAGTTAATATGGTGCAGTTCTTTCCTGTACATTAGGAATATAACAACACGTATTGTTTACATGATAACGAGGTTGTATAAAAGTATGAAATAATTCTCAACTTGGTTACTATGGAAACAGTTAATATGGTGCAGTTCTTTCCTGTACATTAGGAATATAACAACACGTATTGTTTACATGATAACCAGGTTGTATAAAAGTATGAAATAATTCTCAACTTGGTTACTATGGAAACAGTTAATATAGTGCAGTTCTTTCCTGTACATTAGGAATATAACAACACGCACTGTTTACATGATAACCAGGTTATACAAAAGTATGAAATAATTCTCAACTTGGTTACCATGGAAACAGTTAATATAGTGCAGTTCTTTCCTGTACATTAGGAATATAACAACACGTACTGTTTACATGGTAACCAGGTTGTATAAAAGTATGAAATAATTCTCAACTTGGTTACTATGGAAACAGTTAATATAGTGCAGTTCTTTCCTGTACATTAGAAATATAACAACATGTACTGTTTACATGATAACCAGGTTGTACAAAAGTATGGAATAATTCTCAACTTGGTTATCATGGAAACAGTTAATATAGTGCAGTTCTTTCCTGTACATTAGGAATATAACAACACGTACTGTTTACATGATAACCAGGTTGTACAAAAGTATGAAATAATTCTCAACTTGGTTACTATGGAAACAGTTAATATAGTGCAGTTCTTTCCTGTACATTAGGAATATAACAACACGTACTGTTTACATGATAACCAGGTTGTATAAAAGTATGAAATAATTCTCAACTTGGTTACTATGGAAACAGTTAATATAGTGCAGTTCTTTCCTGTACATTAGGAATATAACAACACGTACTGTTTACATGATAACCAGGTTGTATAAAAGTATGAAATAATTCTCAACTTGGTTACCATGGAAACAGTTAATATAGTGCAGTTCTTTCCTGTACATTAGGAATATAACAACACGTGCTGTTTACATGGTAACCAGGTTGTACAAAAGTATGAAATAATTCTCAACTTGGTTACTATGGAAACAGTTAATATAGTGCAGTTCTTTCCTGTACATTAGAAATATAACAACACGTACTGTTTACATGGTAATCAGGTTGTACAAAAGTATGAAATAATTCTCAACTTGGTTACCATGGAAACAGTTAATATAGTGCAGTTCTTTCCTGTACATTAGGAATATAACAACACGTACTGTTTCCATGATAACCAGGTTGTATAAAAGTATGAAATAATTCTCAACTTGGTTACTATGGAAACAGTTAATATAGTGCAGTTCTTTCCTGTACATTAGAAATATAATAACACATGCTGTTTACATGGTAACCAGGTTGTATAAAAGTAGGAAATAATTCTCAACTTGGTTACCATGGAAACAGTTAATATAGTGCAGTTCTTTCCTGTACATTAGGAATATAACAACACGTATTGTTTCCATGATAACCAGGTTGTATAAAAGTATGAAATAATTCTCAACTTGGTTACTATGGAAACAGTTAATATAGTGCAGTTCTTTCCTGTACATTAGAAATATAATAACACATGCTGTTTACATGGTAACCAGGTTGTACAAAAGTATGAAATAATTCTCAACTTGGTTACCTTGGAAACAGTTAATATAGTGCAGTTCTTTCCTGTACATTAGAAATATAACAACACGTACTGTTTACATGATAACCAGGTTGTACAAAAGTATGAAATAATTCTCAACTTGGTTACCATGGAAACAGTTAATATAGTGCAGTTCTTTCCTGTACATTAGAAATATAACAACACGTACTGTTTACATGATAACCAGGTTGTACAAAAGTATGAAATAATTCTCAACTTGGTTACCATGGAAACAGTTAATATAGTGCAGTTCTTTCCTGTACATTAGGAATATAACAACACGTACTGTTTACATGATAACCAGGTTGTACAAAAGTATGAAATAATTCTCAACTTGGTTACCATGGAAACAGTTAATATAGTGCAGTTCTTTCCTGTACATTAGGAGTATAACAACACGCACTGTTTACACGGTAACCAGGTTGTATAAAAGTATGAAATAATTCTCAACTTGGTTACGATGGAAACAGTTAATATAGTGCAGTTCTTTCCTGTACATTAGGAATATAACAACACGTACTGTTTACATGATAACCGGGTTGTACAAAAGTATGAAATAATTCTCAACTTGGTTACCATGGAAACAGTTAATATAGTGCAGTTCTTTCCTGTACATTAGAAATATAACAACATGTACTGTTTACATGGTAACCGGGTTGTACAAAAGTATGAAATAATTCTCAACTTGGTTACCATGGAAACAGTTAATATAGTGCAGTTCTTTCCTGTACATTAGAAATATAACAACATGTACTGTTTACATGGTAACCGGGTTGTACAAAAGTATGAAATAATTCTCAACTTGGTTACCATGGAAACAGTTAATATAGTGCAGTTCTTTCCTGTACATTAGAAATATAACAACATGTACTGTTTACATGGTAACCGGGTTGTATAAAAGTATGAAATAATTCTCAACTTGGTTACCATGGAAACAGTTAATATAGTGCAGTTCTTTCCTGTACATTAGGAATATAACAACACGTACTGTTTACATGATAACCGGGTTGTACAAAAGTATGAAATAATTCTCAACTTGGTTACGATGGAAACAGTTAATATAGTGCAGTTCTTTCCTGTACATTAGGAATATAACAACACGTACTGTTTACATGGTAACCGGGTTGTACAAAAGTATGAAATAATTCTCAACTTGGTTACGATGGAAACAGTTAATATAGTTCAGTTGTTTCCTGTACATTAGGAATATAACAACACGTACTGTTTACATAGTAACCAGGTTGTATAAAAGTATGAAATAATTCTCAACTTGGTTACCATGGAAACAGTTAATATAGGACAGTTCTTTCCTGTACATTAGCAATATAACAACACGTACTGTTTACATGGTAACCAGGTTGCGTGTTTCCATAGAAACGTTGAACATAGCGAGCTAGAGGTGAGTGATAGGGAAATGTTATGTCTCAATATTTTAATCAGATTCTGCCGTGATGTAGGTCTGTCTGTATTTGTCGCGCTCTCAAATATTGCGATTTAGGTTGAGGGTGCAAGGAGACTGCTGAATCACCAGTTTCCCATATCTCGCTCCACTTGGCGGTCTCATTTTCTTATCGATTTCCCATCACTCTTAACGCGACGCGGAGCGAGCAGCGCCAGAACTCTCTCCCCAAGTAATTAATTAGATAAACACGCCTTGTCCGAGACACTTGCGAAAACGCGCGTCTTCCCTCAAAAACGGATCATTTCTCAGCTTCCTAACGTGCGCGTCAGACCTACTGCTCTCTCTGCAAATAAAAGCCGTCATATGAGGATTTTATATATATCGTATACGATCAATGTAGCGGCCACATTTCTTTAGCATTCCGTCTTTAAAACGGCAAAAAAATAATTGTAATTGATAACGTCTTTGGACGCGGTTGAAAGAAAAGGTTTCTACACTAATTATTTTTGCGTAACATTGGATATTTGAGGTTTCTTGCAAATTATGCAGTTAGCTTTGTTGACTTACTTTTAGATGTTTATATTTGGACATGTGCTGTCAGCAAGCACGTCGGTTGATTTCCTTTATTTTTCGTGCCGTAAATGTACGACACGGGACCCACGGCTTTACTTCCCTTCCAAAGGAAGCCATACTTAGCATTTTTACGCCAGAAAAACCCATCGATCCTGGCCTGGTTTGAACCCGCGATCTTGGGTTTAGAAGACAAGTATGGTTACCACTACACCACCAGGACCGACATGTGTATCGCAATAATGGGTAACTATATTGAAAAGTGAAATATAGTTTTTGTCTTTATCATGCCTAGAAAATGTTTAGGCGGAAACTTATGTACCTAGCCTGGTATTTTGTACTTCAAAATTATTCCCAGGATCTTGAGTTGCATTTTTCTTTGGCATATTTGAATTTTGTTCTTTTGTTTTTATGTTAGTGGCCATGTCTGGCACCCATGTAGTAATACAAGGTATACACTCATTTCGAACGTCTGGAATCTGATTTTCTTAGTAATGGTCTAACAAGTGACGGCTCGTACACATTTTAGTAGGTGGGGCACAACTTTTAAATAACATTATATACAATCCATGAATATGAAAGTGTCACAATGATCTAAAAAAATATACTGCCAGGAAAAAAAGAGGGGAGAAAAAAGCACTTACTTTTCTTGAAAATATAGTCAAAAGTAATGTTATGTACTAGTATTAAGTTTTTAAGATATTCACCATACGCTAAAATAAGTCACTTAAATTTCTCATGCATTTCAAATCTTTGTTAATAATTTTCTTACTTACAGTTATTCAGAAACAAGAAAACCGCCACGGGTGGACAGGGCGTTAATGCGCGGACTCGTGAGTCGGAGGTCTCATTCTTCATAAATGGCAAATGCCGGGGAGGTACCCTAAACTTAGGGCTGGAACGCTCCCTTCCTTTAAAACTCCTTTCCAAATTTATCATTTCATCTCATATATCATCTGTGTCCACCGCCTATGGTTCTCAGTAGTAAAAACGGGCTTTAAACACTATTGTAACAAAAAGAATTAATATCATCAATAAATATAAATACTTAGTATGCAACAGTATATTTAAATAGCTGTCCGCGACGTCACTGTACTTTTTTCTCTCTCTCTTTCCCTGACTGTGTATTAACATGTTCAACAAATCGGTAATAAGCAGAAGTATCAAAACTGTCAGTCTAATCTCATAAATATCCCCTTACTAAACATGAGTTTGCCTTTATAGTGGAAGAGCTTCTTACAGTTTAGATTCCTTATAAGCCACTGGAGCGAAAGAACAAACAACTGATGGAAAGTAATAACGTTATTCTCACGACAAATCGCTTAGGTAAGCTCTACGGCAGGTAGGATAGGCTCAGTGCGCATGTGCGTGGAAAGTGCACACATTCGGTGTGCCCTTCGTGAAGCTTCACTCTGACACCCCTCTCATCCCTTTCCCCAACCATCTTTAAAGCAAAGCATTCTGCTCTGCTAAGCCTGGACACAAAAAGAACGTGTCCTAGCCCGTTCTCTTCACTCATGCACATACCAAGTTGTCTACATTCACAGAAGTCATTTAAACCGCCGCTCTTGTATACTATTACAATGCAGGTGCTGAGACATTAAAGTTTGCGTCAATGAAATTCTATAATTTTTTTGGGGGTTGATAATTAATGCGGAAATTGTTTAAAAGTATTTATGGTTCATAATAAAGGGAGGACACGTGCCCTCTAGCGCGAGCCCCCAATGGTCTAACAGTAGGGGCCCAAAATGCTCTCTAGGTTAATGAGATATCATGGAAGGAAATCTGTTGTCCTAGGTGTGTATATTCGCTCACATATGTGAGGACTGCTCCATCTATTTGTATCGGAGTTTCAGGTCCGTTTGACATGAACTGTGTCTTCAGTTTGTTTAGTGACAGCTCTGCATTTTTGCTATGCTCACATAATTGTTCCAACTCTCGGTGTTTTGGCGATTAGGACCACCTCGTTGGCAAATCTTAGATTTGTTAGTGGACTGCCGTTTACGTTAATTCCGAAAGTATTGCGCCAGTTCTTTTTCCTTAATATATGGAGCATAGGTGAAGAGTTTGGAAGAGATTGGATCGCTTTGGCCAACTCCCCCTCCTTCTAGACGGAATGGTTGTCCTTCCTCTTCTGTTTTAACCTTTCCGAAACTTTTGTGTACTTTGTCCCTATTTCTTGTGTTGCCAGATCATGCTTCTATGTTCGATTGAGCTTTTAATAATTAATATTACCAAAATATTTGTCTATATCCAGCATAAACGATGTTTAAAATGTTGAAAAATATGTATTTGCATGAAAAACCGGATAACAACAACCCCAACAACAACAAAATATATAATAATAATAATAATAATAATAATAATAATATATCAAAGTACTTCTGTAAAAGTTTCGAACTAAGACCCCTCGCGACACCATCATTCAAAGCATTTCTGTTGATAGGGGATTTTATATTCCGTCTCATCTTTCAGCGTTAATATGTTTCGTTTTTTTTTTTTTTTTTGCGTATTTAGTTCTCATTCACATTTTAAATTTTTATTTTATTTTCACCAGTCGCTGAAGGAAATGCAAATACGCCAGCGTGCTCTTTTCCACCTCATTAAGCACTAATTTACAGCTACAAAATACAAAGCAGAAAAACCGCTAAATATTCTCTCTCTTTTCTCCCACCCTCCGCCTTCAAACTCTACAAGAGTAAAAATGTAAAAACATAACTCTTTTTTTTTTTTTTTTTTTTTTTTTTTTTTGCATACGTTGCTATTGTAACATCGCGCATTGGCTGTAACCCCAGGCGCTACCGTTAAACGTTTAGAAAATTGCCTACAAAGAAGAGTTTCATTTACCTGGCGCAGGATTAGGAGTGTATGGCATATGAGAGCCTCACTCTATGTGTTTTTCACTTTATTAACTACCTCTGCACAAGTATAAGCCGGTTGAATTAAAGATAAGTTATCGTGAGCATAAATAGTAATTTATTGCAAAGCTCTTTGGAATTTTATAACCTTTTAGTGAATTGTAGTTTTTTTTTTTAAAAAAATGGCACTTTGCACCTTTCTTATATTAATTATCCAATTCTGCATTAGTAGTGGTAGACTGATGATACATTAAATGAAATTATATATTGGGAAAGGATTTTTTTAAGGAAGGAAACGTCTATTTCCATGTTAAGGTACCTTCCCGGCATTTGCCATTTATAAGGACTGAAGAAAACCTGAAAAAAAAAACCCGTAAGGGAGAACGGTCCTGGTGGGAATCAAACCCCACAGCTCCCGCTCACGAGTCCGCGCCTCGGCCAGCTGTGGCCGTACCTCTCCCTTGTCGAAGACAAAAGAAACAGCTGCAAGATTGCAGTTTTCTAAAACAACTGTGCTTCATCAACATTTGTATATTAATAAAGTCTGTGCAAAATGCATATCCCCAAGTCTTTCAGAAGTTTAAATGCATGTGGGCGTGGAATGTTGTCTGAAGTTTTTGAGCCTTTACCATGGTAACGAGAGAGTGATATTTAAATTCACTGTCACAGGGGATAAAACTATGATCATCTGCTATGAACCTCTTTTAAACATCGGGCGAAGATCACCCTAGAAAGGTCAAAGTCTCGCAGCCTACGAAAATAATTGCAACAATTTTTTCAGACTGCAGAGGAATTGTGATAATGGACTTCAAAAAAAGGGAATACAGCGGTGATTAGGAGGTATTATGTTGAACATCAAGGAAAAGAAGCGTAGAATACTCAGATTTGGCTGTCATATGTCAGGAACGCATTCATCCATCGTATAGCCCAAATTTTCAAGTATTAACTGTTTTCAAAAACGCTAATGAGTTGAAGGAACGTTTTTTTTATTTTTTATTTATTTGTCTATTAAAATGTTAATCAGAGATTTGAGAAATGGATTGAAGTAAAAGAAAATTACATTGAAGAGCTGTATTTTTATTCTATCACTTGCCTAAGACGATCAATCAAGAAACTGAAGTCCACACGTCGAATCTTGTAAACAATAATGAATACTGGTTGATTTAAATGCAGTTCATGTATGTATTGTAATTAATTATCTGTAATGTACTAAACTAAAGTTTTTCTGTGTGATATGGCAGGACCGCGACATAGGGGTTTCCTACCGTCCCCGATGCCGGCCAGAAAGGGTCTGCTCGCGCCCCAGAACACCTTCCTCGACACCATCGCCACACGCTTCGATGGAACCCGTAAGTACCCACATTCTCATGAAAGTAATGCATGATACTTAACTTTAAACAGGAAAGAGACGTGTTCGTCTTGTTTCTTGTAATGGTTACAACTGGCTAACTTAAATTGTCTTTTAGTTTTTTCATATACTCTTGAATTATGTTACCAGCGTATCTAAATAGTAGTACGGAGTAAATTGTATAGTCCCGGCCTTAGATTCTGACTGTATGCTGAACGTTTCATGCACTTTAACATACATTTTCTTTTGTGCTTGTATGTTGCATAAAGCAACTTAAGTTTATTTAAAATTTATCTCAAGCATTAAATAATGCTTTAAAATTATTTTTTGTATGAAAAATTGTGGATGTTCTCACAGATGCGTTGAACAGTGCGATCAGTGATGCTTTCCCCCACAGGACGGGGTTTTCCCTATGAGCAAACACCCCCGCTCGTTTACCGTACCGTAAAGCCTGCTTACTTACTTTTTGACCTTGCTTACTGTTGCAGCCGTAGCGCAGCTGTTCCCGGGTGTGTGTTGTGTCGTTCGTTTCTTAATTCGACAGTATACATAAAGTGTATTGTCTTGTGTCAACTCACTGGTGAAAGAATCACAGGAGCTTACAGCTGATTCTGTTACTTATGTGAATATCATACTAACCGCTTTTTTCAGAGAATTAACCAACAGGGAGTGTGATCGTGTATTTTTCCAACAGGACTCTGCCACTGCTCACTCTGCGAATAATTCCATGACAGAAATTCACAATGTGTTTCCACAAGACAGAATTATTGATAGGGATTTGTAGCCCCCTCGGTCTCCGATTTAACAGCCTGCGATTATTATCTCTGGGGTAAATTAAAAATTTCATGTACAAGTCGAACCCGCACACCATACAAGAACTCAAAGATAATATTCGTCAGGAAATTGTCCGGATTTCTGAAAATGACCTATAGCGAGTGATGAATAATTTCTTAAAATGTGTGGAGAATGAAGGCGGGCAGTTTCAACACCTCATTTGATAATTTGGCAAGTAACGATTTTCTTAAATTGGTTTGTGCGTGTTGTATGGTTGGTTTGTTTTATTGTTATACCTTCCCGCTAATCCCCGAGATCCGGCTGGCCGGCTAACCGGCTAACCGGCTAACGAGGGGCACACTCGCCCCATAGGCAAAACACTCCGGGGAAAACAAAACTGATCGTACGGTATAATGGAACGAGTAGAGTTTTATCTTAACGGCGGCTGCAGTAAATGAGTCCATATTTATATTCTCGGTGGTCTGTTAGACCTAATTTTTATTAATAATCTGGAATGTAGAATACCTCAGTAGTAGCAGCAGCTGTTCTATACGTTGTAGCTGATATTGTTATCCTTTCACTTTTCAAACTCTTGAGTAAATATCTTGTATGAGGGGCATTCAAAAAGTGTCACCTTAAAGTCCGAGATAAGGATTTAATTCAAAAACTTATCCTCACATTCTTCAAAGTACTCCCCATCTCTCTCCACACACACACAGTTGTAGACGGTGCAACCGCTTGTCAAAAGCACTGACTGAGATATTGTCAACAGAACTGAATTTATAGCTTGAGCAAAGTCCTGCACTCGTTTAAAAGATTTTCCAGTAATGCAAGAGGAAACAACCAGAAGTTATACGATGCAAGGTCAGGGCTGTAGGGTGGATGGTCAAGCAACTGGACTTTGGCTACTTCCAGTTTCCCAAATTTGCAGCTGTTCTGTGAGGAGACGCATTGTCGTACAAAAGCAACAGCCTTGAAGTTCCTGTCTTTGGACGCCGCCGTCTCAGCTCTTCAATTAAAGCATACAAAATATAAGTGTCATAGTATTCTCCATTCATTGTCATTCCTTCTGGCATACAGTCAAGCACATAGTTGAAGAAAACAGTGAACATTCGCTTCCGAGAACGAAAATCTTTCAAAAGCAACTGGACTTGAGTCATTCTCATTTACCCACACGCAGTTCTGAGCTTTATTTGGGGAGGTATAGAAATAAAACCAACTTTCATCACCAGTGCATGTATCTGTCAAACGTTTAGAACATTTGGTGTAAACATGCTCAGCAGTTTCCTTGCACATTCCTTTCTCCTCTTCTTCTCTTCATTGGTTAGGGAATGTGGAACACATTTTGCACAGATTTTTCGCAGCTTTAAATGTTCATCGAGTATGCTGTCAATGCCAGCAACACTGATACTTAACATTTCACAGTAATATGTCGATTTTCCTCCACCAAGTTGCTCACTCTTTGAATTGTTCTCTCGTTCACAGCTTCCCGAGGCCGGCCAGAGCGAGGGTTGTCTTTCAAAGTGTCTCGCCCTTTTTCAAATGATCGACCATCTTACAATGATATCAAATGAACACACTTGATCATCATGAACAGCTACCAAGTTCTCGCTCTTTCACCTGCTTATAGCGTGTGAAAATGCAGAATGTAAAGTTTTCTTTAGAAATATGCACCAGCTATTGACACAGGACTGAACTCAACAGACTGTACGACAGTAACTATACAAGTTAAAGTTGCACTTGCATATTTTGATAACTTAAGTTGCGTTCGTTGCGTTAGCTAATTTTACTGTCTAACAATGGATAGACTGGTTGCAAAATGTTTTAATGCCCCTCTATATTACGAAACCACCTTTCGAATGATCTGGAAATGATCTCCCAACATCTACATAGGTGGAGAGTCAAATCTGACGCAGGGGAACACTAATGGGTTCATTTGAACTATAATATAATTGTCACCTTGTTTTTAAATTTGTCTAAATCATACTCTTTAGAAAACACTCTCTTTTCTAATCGTTGCATTACATCCTCCATTTGATGTCAACGGATGTTGTCTCTCTTGAAGTCAGATGGCAGGAAACCCAACTCGGGTGCATTCAAAGTTAAATAATTTTTCAACTCCGAATATTCCAAAAGTTTTTGGCTGCTCTGATCTTCAAATCCTTTGAAGCGGCCTTTGGGTTTTTTTCGTTGTTTTCCCTGGTCACTGAGAAGAATGCTGGAATTTATCTTTCCTTTCCAAGAATTTTCTTGTCCCCGCTTCACTTCATTTCATTCCGTTGATTGTTTTACAGGGTCGAAAGTGCCAGGGCAATGTGGGCTGATACGTTGTGACTGTGGTTTGTATTATGGACAGGTTTTGGTATGGAGACGGCCCTTTTGAGGGTTCGAACTCCTCGGAAGGGTCTCCCCGCTTTATCGCCCATGTGTTCCTGTTACGCTTCCGCTGGGCTTAAGCAGAGGCTGCCAGTCCTTGAACAATGTTCTTTTACGAATATAACAATTCAGTGATTAGTGGGTTTAAAATTTTTATGAAAAATTTACAGTAAGGATGATATTTTTGAAAATTACCTAAATATTTTTAATAATACTTTGTTAGAACAAGCAATTATTTCATATTCGCGCCACTGAAGCAGTAAAGGCAAAATAAAATCTTTTCGTAATGGATGCCTGCGACGATTCTAGTAAGCAGAAACGTAACTGTCAACTAAAACCTCACAACCTCACAGTATTAAATACTCACATTTGGAGAGCCGTGTACTCAACTCCATGTGCCAGCAAACATGTACCCTCCCTTCCCCCATTACTCGCGAATATAATGCCGAGTTGATTTCTTTCAGCACGAACTACCAAAGAACCAGTTTATGGGTTAGCAGCAATAAAATCGAGATGGTACAGGAAAAGCCGTATCGCAACTAACGCCATCTCTGTGTCAATTACTAAACTGAACAACCCCAAGTTTAAAGTGAAACCTTTCAAGTTTTATGTGTCTCTCTCCGTATGAAGACAACGCGTTGTAAAAGTTGGTACATACCTGGCAGTCAGGGAGGCGAGTGTGTGTTTCCGCTGGTTTTGACACCAGACACGTTAACCAGGGGCAGTAAAAACCACCTTGGGGAAACAGCTTCCAGCGTGCCTATCTGCAGTTAACTGTCGAGAAAATTAAATCGCCTGACCTAAAAGGAGAGCGCTGGCGTATGGAAAGACGTTATTCTTGTCATTAAAGAAACTGAAAGAAATTTTCTTTTATTCCATGCTCGCCGAGATAGGGTTTTATTGTTTTTTTTAATATGCTTATTTCTCCTGGAGCAAACCGTTTCGTTCTTACAGCCGCCTTACTTGTGTTTTAAAGACGACAGTTCGGAATGTTTATAGAGAACTACAAGGTCTGGTAAATTTTGTTATGTGACATGACTGTTGGTAAGCCTGATTCTTATAACGCTATGTTTAAAATTTCAAATAGATTCACCGCGCAGTACCCTATTTTAAGTGATCGGTGTAACGTATTCGTAAAAATGGCTAAAAACGAGTATCGTGTAATGATAAAACATTTTATTTATAAAAGTGGACTAAGACCGAGATACAAACTGAGCTGTAGGGGATTCTACACCAACACTCAATTTATTCATTATAAATTTAAACGTGGTCGTACGAGCACTGCAGATGCTGCACGTTCCGGACGCCCTATTTTGGTTTCTTCTGAATAAATGGTCGATAAATTTCATAGTACCGTTATAGAAGACCGTCGCATTAACATTCATGAAATGGTTGCCGCGTTTGTCGACTCCAGGACAAAAACGCTCGAGGTAGGACATTTCAAAATCGTATATGGAAAGTTACAGCATGACACGAATGACTTCTGGCCTCGTTTTGTGACTGTAGACGAAACTTGGGTCCAGCACTACACCCTGTAGACAAAATAGCAATCAAAACAGTGGGTTCGCGAAGGTGTAAGTGAAACCGCTTTGTCGGTGATAGCGAACTCAGAGAATATCATAATGATTGACTACTTGGAAAAGGGTAAAACAATGACTGATTGTTATTATGTAACGTTATTGGACCGTTTACACCGTCAGTTGAAACAGAGGTGACCAAGATTGGCGCGCAGAAAGTGACAATACGCCTGCTTATACGTCGGCCGTTGGCGATGGCAAAAGTGCACGAGCTGATGCAGGTCCCCACCCACCCTATTCCCCAGATGTAGCTCCATGTAACTTTTCTCTTTCCTAACCTTAAAAATTTAGCTTGGGGGAAGAAATGTTCGACTAATGTAGAGGTTATCTGTGCTCTGCTGCAATCGAGTGTTATCCACAACTCAGGTTTTTTTTTTTTTTTTTTTTTTTTTTTTTTTTTTTTTTTTTTTTTTTTTTTTTTTTTTTTTTTTAGGGAATCAAGAAATTGGAATCTCGCTGGTCCAAATGTATTGAGCTCAAAGGAGATTGTGGAGGAGGAGAAGATATATATATATATATATACTATATTTTACCATACTTATCAATCCACCCTGTAACAGCTTTAAGCATACTGAAACAATATCGCAGAGGAATAACAAATTTTGTCATTTGATAGCGTAGAAACAAAAACAATAGAAATACAGACGAAAGCATGGAAACTTGTGTAGCACAGTGTGTATAGAAAAGTGCATGCAATCACATTAGGGACAGCTTACATCTGCGCCTTTGTTGCTCGTAAATTCTCTCTAAGTTGGGTTTACTTCTCAATGAAACCGTAGGATGCCACTCCTATCTCCGCACCTAACACATATGCTAAAGGAACAGCTGTTACACATAGAAGTTACAGATTACCCAATTAAAGCGTTAACTGTAGTAAAAACTTAATTGTTCTTTTCAAAATAAACATGAAATTACAGTGTTTGTCGCTGTAGTCAAAGGAAATGAATTAAGATGGGTTAATACTGAATTTATGCGCACATTTTTTGTCCAAATTTCGTATTCAAAATTGTGGTGCGCATTAGATCCGCTCCATAGCTCGCCGGTAACTTCACTCAAATTCATCCTTAATTACGTCATAATGCTTTGCTGGAATTCTCGACTTCATTACATTTACTGAGCGTTTGAAGCAGGTGTTCACGAAATGGAGGGCAACAGAAAAGAACACCTTATGATGCTACTTTCAAGCATGACAACAGAAAGACAGGAAGACAGTTCATTGTAGCTGAGAGCAACGTTCGCAACAGAAATTCACCGGTCCTCACAAAGGAAGGCATCCTGACATTGAAGAACTGTGAAGGTGCTAAGGAAGGACATGACCCCGGAACAGTTAAAAGCTACAGCTCTTGAAACTATTGGAAGTCAATATACGGAAGGTGATTGGTTGCAAGCCGTCACGGATGGCGCCATGTTAGATAGACACCATGCAGCTGGAGTCTCCTGTAAGCTTTTTAATTGTTGCTTACTTATGGACACGTGTACCACAGCCTTTGATGGTGAGATAGAGACTATTGCAGTGCCAGTCCAACAATTATCATCGAGGAAATCCGGTTTTAACAGAGCAGTGGTTCTCTCGGATTCAAAGCCCGCACTCCAGGCCTTATCACAAAACTCGAATTCTGGGATGCACACGAAAAGAAAGTTTCAATGGGCACCTGCACACTATGGCATCGTGGGAAACGAACTTTTTTTTTTTTGATTGATTTATTTAAGGACGCTCTTTAACGTCTCAGGTCATCAGCGTCCCATTCAATTCAGGGAGCGAAACGGCCGACAAATTTTGTTCAGAAGTCTCTTCTTTCAGGCTTGAGGTTTTTTATCGTGCCGTAAATGTACGACACGGGACCCACGGCTTTACTTCCCTTCCGAAGGACCATCGACCGTCCAAGAAGGCCAAGTGTGTGAAGTTGGTCGGGAAGATCATGACGTCGGTTTTCTAGGGTGCCAAGGGTATACTTCCCATTGGAGAGTATTGTGCTAACATTTTAAATCTATTGAATACAAAAATACGAGAAAAGACTGACTTTATAAAAGAATAAAGTCAGTGTGCATCAAGACAATGCTCGTCCTCACACAGGTGCTGTTACTATGCTGAAAATTCCTGAATTTGGGATGCGGTTTCCTGCTACATCCTCCTTATCCCCCTAACCTGACTCCATCCGATTTCCATCTGTTCCTTAAACTGATAAAATTCCTTGGTGGAAAGAAATGTTCACTTGGCGAATAGCTTAAATCATCTGTTGAGGCGAATTTTGCTGACTTGGAGATCTAACTTTAGTTTTTTTTAATGGTGTTTAACGCCTATTTTAGCTACAGAGCCACCACAGGCGATGGACCCTGATGATACATGAGATGAAATAATAAATTGGGAAAGGAAATTTTTTATGAAAGGAATCGTTCCAGGCCTAAGTTTAGGGTACCTTCCCGGCATTTACCATTTATGAGGACTGAAAAAAACCTCAGTCAGGGAGGACGGTCCTGGCGGGATTCGAACTCCAGATCTCCTGCTCACGAGTTCGCGCCTTAAGACCTCGGCTACCCGTGGCGGTAAAGGAATTAAGAGAAAGATAAAAAATAAAAGATGAAGTAAGGAATAGAGAAAAGGAGAGAGAGAAATAAAGGAAGAAAAAGGGCCTGAGAGAAAGGAGGAAAGGAATGAAGAGAGAAAGAAAGATCAAAAGGAAATGAGAAAGAAAGAAAGAAAGAAAGAAAGAAATAGCGAAAATAAAATAAAGAAATAGAAAAAGAAATGAAGGCAGGAATAGAGAAAAAGAGGAAGAAATGAGGACATAAATAGAAAGAAAGAGTGAAAGAAAGGTACGGAAAAACAAAGGGAAAAACAAAAATAGTGAGACAGACAAAGAAAAGAAAAAGAGAAGGGTAGAAAGATAAAGAACTTAAAATAGCTTTACCCCTAGAAAATCAACGCATTCTTTTCAAAACACAGCAATAAGTTGGTTTGCTGGGCTCTCATAGACTTGTAACGGTTTTCAAACACTGTACACTTAACTACCTACCTTTAATACCCGTTTTAGGTTTTTCGTCACGCATATCTTGTTTACATTTTTACGTAGATTGGTGGGTATGCTCGCCGCCTTCATCTGTTTGTAGACCCCGTACGCTTGCGTCCTATTTCTTCGTATTCTCTGACAGAGAACTGTGTTTTTACAGTCTACGTCGTTAATGGCCTGCTCGGTTTTAAAAGGTATTTACTTGTCTTAAATTCCGAGAATCAATGGAAAACGGCGAAGTACAAATATGTCACGTGACGTGACTGCCCTAGACCATACTTAATGTTTTTGAACATCCAGACAGTTTCAACAGCATAGTGCTCACAGCTGATAATCAAATCCGCTAATCTAATTACAAGATGGGAGGGTTTAATTGGTGCACCAGTTTATGGCACAGCTGTCGTATCTCAAAAGTTAATTTAATGGCCCTCTCATGGGGTACATAATATCATAATGTCTTACGTAATATGGCTAAATTATAGAGCACTTAAAACAATGTGTGCAATTGTTTCAATGCTAGCTTGAGGGAGTTCTGTGTTAATATCTAGCAGAACCTCTTGTTAAAAGTTTTAAACGATACTTCTGTTTTCTAGCAATTTCCATTTAGAAAGAAAATTGTGTTTTAATGATGTACAGTCCTGGACAATGATTGTCGAGAAATGAAACACCGTAACACTCAATTTCTTTAACCGCGTGCACTGAGCAAGGTGTAGGCTTAAAGAAAGTTGTGATGGTGGTGATAGTAGTAATAGTTGTAGTTGTAGTAGAAGTAGTAGTATTTATTATTCCAGTGATGTTGGATATACAAATATTGCACATCCATTAATGCTCTTGTAAAATACTTCAAATCTGGATTTACTATTTAACTAATGTAAGAGTCCAACAAAATTAACAAGAACGCAATTACACACATGAAACAGATCATCGAGGATCATACTGAACGTAGTGACCAACAATTTTTAAACGTCTTAATATTTATTTTTTAGATAAACCAAGTACATCATCGTAATCTGCAGACTTTTCTCTCACTTTTCAACATAGTCTCCATTTCTCTACACACATTTTTCCCCATCGTTCTGCAAGTTTGAAAATACCTTTACGATAGAACTCCATTCCAGCTGCACGAAGACACTGACGCACTGCTTTCCAAATATCCTCCACCGTCTCGTAGTGTTGGCCTCGCATCTGTTCCTTAACAGAACCAAAAAGATGGCAGTCGGAGGTACCAAGTCGGGACTGTAGGGAGGATGTGGAAGAGTTTCCCACCCAAATGTTCTCATCTTCTCCATTGTGACGCGGGAAGTGTGAGAAGGCGCATTATCGTGTTGCAGAATGATGTTCCTTCCAGGGCGCTTATCGCGTAATGCATGACGGCCAGGTTTGTCCAGGTTCTAGAAAACCAACCAGAATGCAACCCTGTGCATCCCAGAAGACGCTACCCATAACCTTCCCAGTACATCGCACTGTCTTCGCTTTCTTCTTCAATGCCGAACCCAAATGGTGTCATCCCAAACTCTGACGTTTTGTTTCAGGCTCGTAATGATGGAACCAGCTTTCATCGCCTATCACAATACTCGTCATTTTGAAATCTCTGATTGGCTGATGGGTTTTCTCTGAAGTTTGTGGTCTTCGGTCAATAAACGTGGGACACAGCGGGCACAACTTTTCGATAACCTAAACTTTTTATCATTTCTTGCACTGCACTGTGTCCTACTGCAAGTTTTGCAGCGATTTCATCCACAGTGATACGCCTATCTTCTCTAATAAGCTCATCAACTCTTTCCTTGCTGCAGTCCGCGGGCTCATCTTGGATACTCGTTTTCCCATCTTTGAAACGTTTCCCCCATCTGCTAACACTGCTAGCAGCCATGCAGACATCTCCATTGAAGTCTGAGGTGAATTTCAGCAGCAGATTTTCCCTCTTTAACAAGGAATTCAATGATAATACGCTGTCGAAACGAAACCTTGACGTCCCCCATTTTGGAAATACTGCCTGTAGTTACGTGATAGAAGCTAATGACGTCACATGTGGTGTAAAGTCTGTAGAATACGATCCTGCTGTCCTTTTCGTTACATTGTTGGAACATGAATTTTAACAATGGATTGCTCACGACTTTCAGTATGACCCTCGTACAATAATTCTGGCATTGATATAAATTGTTCGTATTGGTAATTGGTGTCTGTTAAGGGATAATCTCATGGCTATAAACAGTTATAAAATTTGGTCTGTGTTTGACAGCCATTTTCCTCCTTAAATTTGTAAGCAGGCGTTAAAAATGGAGAAACGCGAATTTCGTGTATTAATAAACCATTTTTGAACTGAGCAACGCCCGTGGAGACCTAAGGTCAGCTGAACAAACATTACAGCAAATCTGCACCTTCGCTTAGCATGACGTAGAGAGTTCAGAACGAGCACAAGCGATGCGAGTTAAAGGTTCCCGAAATTATTGATTAAATCAACGATCTTTTGCTGATCAAATGGATGCTGAAAGTGCGGGAGATCGCTGAAGCTCTGGGAATTTCGGGCGTACAATCATATACAAATGAAAAAGCTGTCCGTGAGGTGGGGGCGATTCAAAGTTATTGGACTTGAGCTATGAAATTCTTCCTCATCCCCTTGCTCTCCGAATTTGGTTCCCTAACATAAAGAAATGGCTGGCAGGATAGAAATTAGCATTAAGTGAAGAAGTCGCTGAAAAAAATCACATTTTATGAATAAATTAGAAAAAAGTGGAATACGTTTATAGATTTGAATAAAAGTTATGTTGAGAAATAAAATTATTTTTCTAAAAATTTATGTCTTCTTATCTATAATTATATATATATAATTTCTATTGTTCGGGTATTTTACATCTTCTCCAACATTTAATTATGAAATTTAATAATCTTATTTGTGCACATTTAATTAATTCTGTATTTATATTATCTTGCAATTCGTATTTCCTCGAGTGTAATTTGTTAAATTTTTCCCGTCATTCTTAATGGGTTTTTCGTGATATTTATTTTGCTCGGTTTTCTTCTTGAATTACTGCGCTGTCTTTTATAAATTTTCTAAGTGTGCTAATTTTTTTCTTTGTTCTGCTTCATTCGACGCTTTTTTTTAATACTTTTCTTGCTTCGAGCTGTTCTCTTTTACCTGTTGCTTCGCCTGCTCTTTTTTTTAATGCATATTTTATCGTGTATATTTTCGCTCATTGGAATGTGTTCTAATTGTTTTTGTGGTGCACTTTGATACAATTTTTAGAGTAGATTTTTTTTTAACCTTTTTATCATTTCTCACACGTTCCGGCATTAACCGCTTCCTCAGACAATAACACGCTATCTATCGTTTCATATGTAAACCATGCTTCTTGTTTGTTAAGCTCTAGCGCTTTGCCATGCCTGGTTCTTGATCCTGTGCGAGTGATTAGTGCTCCCCATTTATAATCCCGGGGGATAGAACAGAGGGACAGTCGAGCTGCGCACCGGGCGGGCGGGTTCCCAGGCGCGGGCCCCTGGAGAAAATCCTTGTAATCTGGGATTGCAATACCGTCTCTCTAAACATCTGCATTCAGGTACAAAGCTATCCAATTTGCTTTTATTCTTCTCCCCTGCTCCACCTTACTAACAAGTTCGTTTTACAAGATTACAGTGCATTACTATCCGACACTGACAACGATACGTCGATAGCATTTGGTTATAATACTATAGAGCACTTGATCATAAATGTGGTTCAATATGGCCAGACTTTTCTTCCCTAGCTATTTGTATCTACAGCGGGATTATTTGAGCTATGGGCCGGGCTGCCTGTTACTCGATGCTTTTAATGTGTGTAAAACTTCTTCGTTTGTTATGCCGCTACATACGAGGGTAAGTCATTAAGTTGCAAGTGGATATACAACTTAAACTGATAACAATACCGATTTGAAAAAAGTACTTTTATTCTTAACATAACTTCTCTGTGCATTGACAAGCGAGCTGCTGTCGGAACCAGGGGGTAACTTCCCTTTCTACGGTGTCTACAGCGTCGGGAAACTGTTCAGCCGAAAGATGATTTTTAAGAGGATCGAACAATGAAATTTGCTTAGGGAAAGGTCGGCGCTATATGGAGGATGCTAGAGGACTCTGCACTTTAATTTCCTACCTTTTGTTTTATTTTATTTTATTGACAGTATGAGAACGCACGTTGCCATGCAAAGTAAACACACTTTGGCGAGGTCGCTTCCGTTGGATGGCCTTACGAAGCTTCACGAGATGTTACAGTAGGACTCGGTTTGTCCTTCAGACTGAAATGTGCTCAGCAATATTTCTTCGTGATTTCAGAAGACTGCGAGCAGTGGATGGCATTACTTTAAATGTATTTAAAAATGTTTCCACACCATTGACGCACGCTTTGTCTCGGGCTAGTAATGATGAACCCAAAACTCTCACCTGTGATAATCGTGCCCTTCGCCGAATTCTGTGTGTAGATGACAGGAGACAGAAATGAAGCTTGCAGGTACGTTAAGTGGTGTTACTGTTGAAAAGCAAATTATGATCGAACTTTGCACGATAAAAACCATACAGATATCCATAGTGCTTTGAGTGAACTTTATGATGAGTTCACAGTGATTATCGATGGGTTAATCGTATTAGTGTCGCTCATGTCAGCATTGACGATGATCCAAAACAAGAAAGGCATCAGCAGATGAACGGAGTGTGAAACTTGTGGCAGATTCTCTTCAAGAATATCGTCGTGCGGCATGTGAGGAACATTTCATCAACTTCAGTGAAAAATGATTCACTTCTTGCTGTTGAACTGAAGTAGAAACGCAAGGACCTTGCAAACTTGCATTGGACGTCAAAAGTTATTGATAAAACGTGGATTGAAGACTTTGAGCTGGAGGAGAAATCACAGTCAAGTGAGAGAAGAGATTCTTCTACCCCGCCACCAAACAATTGTTCACAAGTGCGCTCAAGGATCAAGAAAAGTATTATTCTCAGCTTTTGATCAACAAGGAATCATTATGACAAATAGAGTCCCTTGTTGAAGAAGTCATAGTATTGTATTATTGTAACTTCATGAGAAATGACCTCAGTTGGGCCCCATGACAACACATTCCCCCCACACAGGGAATGTTGCGACCAAAAAGATGTGCGAATATGAATGGGAAGGGTTACCTCATCCACCCTACAGTCCGTACGTGAGTCCGTCAGACTTCAACTTGTTTCCAAAGTGGGAAAAACCGGTACGGGGAGGCTGTTTTCCTTCTCTGATGGAGCTGATGAAGAGATGCTTTGATTGGAATGTCACATCTTCCCAAAGCTGGGACTTGCTTATCGAGAAGCAGGGATACTTACTTGTACAGAAAGTGAAAAACGTGTGCATTACTTATAATACATGTATGAAATTGATTTCACGTAGAGAAGTGGTAAAGTGGCTCGCCAAAAATATTCTGGCAGTCGTATTCCGGGTAGAAACTGTTCGCCCACTTGTTAAAGGAATATCTCAAATGACAAGAAATGTGTTCCTGCGAATTTCCTACGCAGATACATGTGTTGCCTTCAGGGCCATCGTTTTTAACACAGTGTATTACTTATTATTATCAGCTTTAAATATGGTTATACTTTCAGTAAAAATTTACTGAACTACTAACTTGACCATTGCGGCGATTGCTCTTCCTTCACTAAGCAGCAGGGCGCAGGCAGCCCGCACCTCAAATAACCTCACTGTGAATCTTTGAAGGTCAAGATAAAGAAATGCAATGTAATTATTAAAGATTGTGTATTCAGAAATAAAGTGTTGCAGTATTTTTTCCCCAACTGGTTTGTTAATAGCTCGTCCCATAGTTGTACACAATATTTTTATGCGTTCGTTTACTAATAACTATAGTAATGGAAATGTTTATTGCACCAACCACAAAATATTTATGTTTTTCCTTATAAATTTATATAAAAATATAAATATTTTTAAGTTATGCTATAATTGTATTTCTCGGTAATTCCCGAATATTTTAAAGTCTAAAAATGTAAATTTGATGCTAATCATCTTAATATCTTTTAAAAGCACGTGTAAAAACAAAAAACCGAACAAAACGTTTTGATAACTGAATATAGTAAGAGAGGCTTTTATACACTTAAGTCCTTTTCATCGTAAAAATGCTGAATCAATACTTTGTGTCACCTCCCCGAGCTTTTATTGTGGCATCACCTCGTCTGGACATTGAAAGTATTAAAATTTTGACTGGAAATCTCACTAAACTTACTCTATGGACGGCTTCAACCAGTTATTTTTTATTTTATCCCCCCCCCTTTGCTACAGCGTTGCCAATCATCTTCCAACAGTTTTCAATGGGGTTGCGATTTGAGCTGTTCCTTTGTCATGTGAGCGGTTGAAATCTCTTGTGCTTCAAGAAAACTTGTAACCTGTATCATAAAATTGTATTTTTTTAGAATTGTGTGCATGTAACATAACTTTGGTAACATAGTAGTTTAGTTCGGTAAAATTTGTAGTGTTTAAGCAAGGTTCTTGTTCTTTTCTTGTGGAGTCGTCCTGGAAAGTGCAGCTTTCTGGTGATACAAACTGCTCTACAATTGAACTTTCTATTAAAATAATTATGTAAACATCTACATTTACTCTTCCCTCAACAAAATGTCATGTACCCTCTGCTTTGCTGGAAATACAACCCCAGACCCTCACACATTCTCGGAACTTCTGGCAGAAATTCTTCACGCTACGACGACGCATCCATCGTTTCGTCTTGACGTTAAATGTTGATTCATCTGAAAAATGATTTTACTCCCCATCTCTTCAGTCTAATGGGCATGTTCCTTGGTTCATTCTAGCAGAGCTTTCTTCATTGTGACTGTCAAAAGGACTACTTCCGTGCAGGTAGACCCACTTCTGAAAGTCTGTATCTGATGTTTCTACTACAAACCACCACAGCAGAAGCTTCTCCCGACTTTCATTGCAACTTCACTGAAGTCATGCGCTGTTCCCCCCCCCCCCAGACAGATCCGCTTCAAAACGTGGCCATTTGCAGCAGTTGAAAATCTTTTTCTGTCTCTTTCTTTAATTCTTTCCAAATTTCCAGTTTTCTTGCATTTAGCCAAAAAATCTTGACATACTGGACTGGTTAAATCCTATCTGCAATGCAATATGTAGAGTAAAAAGGCCTTCAGAAGCTAATGCGATGATTACATTCTCTTTGCGAGGAGTTAATTAAATTCCTTTGCCCCTTTTGTGCGGCTATTGTTAAGCACACATCACTGACTGATACGTTAAGACCAACAATAAAGACAGTAGTATCACAATGGAAAATATTTGGAAGTTCTGTTGCATACAACAATGTATAATCACTTATAGACGAAACAAAACTGATATAGTGAACCCTTTGTTGATATTTTTTAAGGTAAGTGTAAAAGTACGCCAATTCTAGGTAATGCAATAATTTTTTTCCAGTCGTGTATTTACATCGTATTATTTTTAATAACAAAACCTTTCTGTTTTATTTTAATGCACTATGATTTAAAGTAGGATTCCATATGTTATAGTTAGTTTAAAAATAACATGGTAATGATGTTCATGTGATTATGATAACAATTGGTAAAGGATTAAATAGAGCGGACGAAAATCTGTGAGGGAGAAGAAATATTTCTTTTTTTGAAAATGAGCAATTCTGAGAACAGTTCGCATTTATGTATTAAATTAGGTGCTTCGATAATCGCTCCCTTAATTCTGCCCAAGTATGTCGAAGGTGAAATATGAATAGGCATATGAGAGCTACTTAAAACAGTGCGAAAGTAAGAAAGTGGTACCGTAAATGAAAAGGCCTTGTGTGCATATTTAATTTTTAATTAATCCTGCCAAGAATCAAGGCCATGGGGGCCTTCTCTTCCACTCTACCAGGCATAAAAACCAGTAATAATACAAAGTATAATATACAAGTTATATAAAATACAGAAGAAAGCCAAATTAAAAATATATACTGAATGTAAAGATTATATGTTTTAATATAATTAGCAAGTTGATAAAGAACGTATTAGAATTCCATTTATATTTCAAAAAATTTTCTCGAGGACAAGGGGAGAGGATGGAGGAGGAGGAGGAGGAGAAGAAGAAGAAGAAGAAGAAGAAGAAGAAGAAGAAGAAGAAGAAGAAGGAGAACAGAATGAGGAGGAAAAAGAGAAAAAAAGCGACGGACAAACTGTTGTGATTCCTAGGTTGAAATAACAATTTCATCTACGTTTAAGATGCTTTATTATTCGATAATCTTTGGCTTCAGGAGGAAGGGAGTTCCAGATTCTTGGAACTGACACGCTGAATGAGGTAGAGTAGAAATGTGTTCAGTGACGAGAGATAGACAGTAAAGTCATATTCTGGGTTCGAGGTAGAGATAGGTATACGACATGAGAGACGATATACTCAGGGAGAATTTTGAACAGGAGCGTAAGGGAATGGAAAGTCCTTCGCTCTTTTAAAGGTAGCCATGACAGTTGATTTGCGAGTGCTGAAGACGAAACGAACAGAGACATTATGAACGTCCAGTGTTCAGATTAGAGTACAAACATCACAATAATCAAAGTGAGGCACAACAAACACTTGAATGAGATTTTGGGGGGCTTGAGAGGTAGATCTATTGCTGCGTGTTTCAATAAAAGAAAATATTTTATTGTTTATATGGGCTACCTGACTGTACCATTCTAATTTGAGCATTTATTAAATCGTATAAGCCTACTTCCCTATGGGTGTATAGTTCTATGTTGCAGCTGAAATCTCCATGGAAAGAATCTTCAATATGGTAAAAATATTGCTTTAATTTACTTGTTGGACGTCGAGCACTATAGCAGAGAATTATATAGAGAATAAAAATAAAATTGCTTGTTGCGGAAGACAATAAACAAGAAATGAAATTTGTAAGTGGAAGTTCTCGTTCAGTATTTAATTGCAAGGAGTGTGTCGTAAATATTGAACATATAGCTCGTATGTGTAAGTGGATATTTACGTCATTACTGCATTGAGTGCGGTAATAAGATGATTAACCGCCAGGGGTGGTCGAGGTCGTTTAGTGGGGTTCCACTCCCACCAGGACTGAGCTTTTTTCTAGGTTTTCCTCAGTCTTCATAAATGGCAAATGCCGGGGAGGTGCTCTAAAACTAAGGCCTGGAACGTCTCCTTCGTTAATTTTTTTTTTTTTTTCATTTTATAATTTAATTTCACGTATCATCCTATGATGCGTCATTAACGGACGTTAAACACTGTTAAAAAAATTACACTCATTGGAATGACTGGCATTACCACAGCTATATGACGCTGGATAAATAAATAGTTACTAAATGAACGCGGATAAAAAGTATTTAAAGTAAACAAGAATGCAAGAAGTTAGATTTTTTTGAAAGGTGATATGTAGAATGAAGAAATATATCCAAAAAGCTCTGAAATACACCGAGTTACTCTCGACGCCACTAATGCTGCACATAGAGACCATATCGGCCGTTGACACTGACAGATACTTCCTGAATTTAAAATGCCACATCTTTAAATAATTCATGAACTCGTGAATAAACGTCAGAAGACGAAATGGCTTGTCGGCTGGAAAAATTTCGCACACAAATCTTATCCATAAACTTCCAGATTTATGAATAACGCAGTTACCTTTACTATGTCGTCTACTAAATGTTAGACATACTTCGTTGTGCTTGTTTTCTGCACAAATAATGAAGCACAAGGTTAATTTTCAGATGACGAATATGTATTACTCGATTAAACATGGCGTGGTTTCACCTGCAAGACCACGTAAACATTCAAACAGCACGAAAGAAGGGCTTTCTCAAAGTATAGTGAAAACAATGCAATGCGGAAGTTTCATATATGAAGAAACTAAAACTGTTGAGAGGGAAACTCTCATGACAAACCAGACGAATCTCAAAGAGATCTCAGCATGATTGGGGCTTTCATGGCTAAACCCGCAAAATTGTTTTTCTTAGCACCGCTTCTCACGCCAGAAGGTACTGTATTCCTGTGTTAATTACGAGGTGGTATGCAGAATATTCGGGGCTGGTGCTGCCATCTGGTCAAAAACTTACTTTGAGACTAATGACCGCCATCATTCTCGAAGTAGTTTCCTTCCACACGTATACACCGGTCCCAGCGATTCTGTCATGTTCTTTGAGGGTGTTTAGCACAGACAGCGTTTCTTCTTAAATCCTAGCTACCCTTTATTGCAATATACCTCTCACATCTTTCAATTAACATTTCAATCCCCCCTCCCAAAAATAGTCAGAAGTCTTGTCTGCAAAATGGGTATATACAGTATTCATCACTTCTTCGTCACACTTAAAGCTCCTTCTTTAGTTTTGAGAAGAGGAAATAGTCACTGGGAGCTAGATTTGGACTGTATGGTGGATAGTCGATCTCCACATTTCTTCACAGTTTCCTTTGTAACAAGAACTGTGTTCACAGGCGCGTTGTCGAGAAGAAGGCGCACACCACCATTCAACTTTCCTCGCCTTTTCTCTTTGATGGAAGCACGTAGTCTGTGCAGTAGGTCAGCATAGTACTCCCCATTTACTGTGGTGTTCCTCTCCTTGAAGTCAATGAAGAGATTCCTTCACAGTGCCGAAAGATTGTGGTCATGATCTTCTTGGTTGACTAGTGACCTTGGTCTTTAGAGGCGGTGCTTCGCCAGGTTTACGCCACTTCATTGATTCTCTTTTGGACAAGGAACATAGTATATTAAAGACCAGTTGTTGTTAGATCTGTGACATTTAAAGAATTTGATGAACAACATTTTGAAAACATCTTTGGCAATGGGACGAGATGTTTGAACGATATGCGTAGACAGGGGCAAAGAGTGGGCCTGTGAAGAAGTTTTGTACAACAATAACTACTACGCTACATCACTCACATTCAATTAATTGACCTATGCCACCTCCTGTTTTATCTTTAACATGATATAAAATAGGAATGCTGTGTTATTAAAACAATCTTTCATAAAAGGTTCGGCAATACATTTCATGTGCAATATTTCTGAGCAATTTACATTTCAGTTTTCTGTACGAAAATTAAGTACAAAACGTTTCTCACTTTTCACAAAGTAAATCGTAACGTAAGGCAACAACTTCTGCAGTTTTGCTGACTTCGGGATATAAGGCGAAGTGTTTTACGCTTGTCGGTCGTACTCCCAATGGAACTCCGTGAATTAAGGGCACAAACGGAACACTGCGCCAGTGGATCGATATGCCCGAACACCTGTTGAACATCTCCCCGTGTCCCGTTAGTAAAACCATCACACTTTCTACTTCAGCACCAGGTTTTTTTAATTTCTTAAAATATTTATGATGAAAAAGGCGTGCTTTTCATTAAATGCTCATATTTACGAGATGAGATCTCCAAGTTCCCAGCCTGGCCATAGTAGGTAAGTGATGGATGTCATTTTCAGTGTAATCTCCTTTACTTCAATGCATTTCTGAAATGTTAACGTTTCAATCTCTTTTTAAAATAAAATAGAAACGTTGACTACAAAAAGCTTCCTGCAACTCGTTATCATTCGTAATTTCTGCCCTCAAAGTTCAGACTTTAGTTTTGAAAACAAGTAACGGCCGCTAGGGGCAACTTCGGGACTGTACGGTAGGTTATTCAGATTTTAAAAGGCACACGTACAGAGCGTTCACGTAATTCTTGATCCGAGAAAGCAGGCGGGAGGAAGCCGGTAGAGCGCGAAGTAAATAGCATTCTAGATCCGTAATTTGCCGAGTATTCTACTCATAAACTTTCGTTAACCTATGGCATGCACACAATCATGATGTTATTTCACTAACCTGTTACATTAGTTGCTCAAAGTGGTGTCCTTCGCCATTCACACATTCCCGACATCTTTTGATGAAATTTGTCTTCACGCGCAAAAGTTCCTCTGTGTTGTTTCTAATTTCTGCTCTTATATTGTCTTTTGGTACATCTACGGTGTGTTTGGCCGAGGACGTTAAGGCGCGGACTCGTGAGCGGGAGATATGGGGTTCTAATCCCTCCAGGACCGTCCTCCCTGACTGAGGTTTATTCCGGGTTTACATCAGTCCTCATAAATGGCAAATGCCGGGGAGGTACCCTAAACTTAGGCCTGGAACGTTACCTTCTTAAAAAAAAACCCTTTCCCAATTTATCATTTCATCTCATGTATCAACAGTGTTCACCGCCTGTGGTGCCTCAGTGGTTAAAACGGGCGTTAAACACTACTCTAAAAAAAACCGTGTTGGTTATTTCTATAGACTGTATGTTTTAAGGTTTCCCACAATAATAATCGTATGTGGTAAGATCTGGGTACACGCAATTCACAAAACTTTAGAATTAATTCTGTCTTCAAAAACCTCCCTTATAGCCTCCAAAGAATCACGGGACGGGAAGTATGGGGTGTGGCAGATATTGTTGAAAATATGCACATTGTCTCTCATTATCAGTTAATTGTTCAAAAAATGTGCGTGTATTTGCGTATGATAGCTCTCCGAATTTGCGACATCTTCAAAATATGGGTCTTATTATTCGATTTGCTTTCACAGGACTCCACACACAGCTCTAAGAGAAATTCCGTGAATTATTCGCGGTTTTCCTTGTTCTGTGAACATACGTAATCAGTAAATGAAATCATGCTTCATCAGAGAAAACAATTAAACGCGGACTAACAATAATGTATGAATGTTCTGTAAAACTCAATTGCAGAAATTCGCTCGACTTTTCTACTCATGCGGCCGTATTCTTGCACTATAATAACTCCGTAAGGTATCGGTTTTAAAAGTTTAGTAGCCGTAAGGACTGACGTTTTTGAAACGCCTACTTCTTGTGCTACAGGACGTAAAGATTTGTTAGGAGAACGTTCAAGTGATACCCTCAATATCATCTATTAGTACCCTACCAATTTTAGAGTTTAGCGATCACGTTTCTTTAAATAAATTGACAAGGTTTCTAACTGCATCTTATTTGGAGATCGAATGTCAGGGAATCTGTCTATGCACACTTGTCAAAGAAAATTACGGATCTAGAATGTCACTGTTTACTTCGCGCTCTGCCGGCTCTTTCCTAACCTCTTTCTCGGATCAAGCGTGACTCGAATTGTCCGTAATTACAGCAACCGTCAGAAGGTTGTCTTCGCTTTGAGCCAAGCAGGGAATATAAGCTCCTCCCAATGAACGATCAACTACGGAGACCCTAATCGCGCCGCCTCACAGCAGATTACACCACAACCGCTGCATCTACCGCCAACTGACAAGCTCGCTCCACGACACAAGACAACGCCATCTCCACAGCAAATCATTTATCTTCTCAACTCAAGCAGCCACGCAAGAGTATGACGCGTGCCGCTGTCACATCTCAGTCCTACTCTCATCCTCCGAGCTGCACAGCAGTTGAGGCCGTCCACGATGCGAGCAGTTAGGGTCGTTTGATCTTCAGCTCCTGCAACGACTATCAAGACTCAATTAGGACGGGATTTCAACGCACCGTATGGCGCTGCAGCTACGGCCACGCAACAATTGCTCCACGTTAGCACTGCTGCGGCTTGAAGGCCCTTACATCAGAACCCCCCCCCCCCCCACATGAAGTCGTTTCTGTGCCTCCTTGGACAAGGCAGGCCAGGTTATGTGTCCACTTTCCAGTCACGCTCACACCATCCGTCGCCCAAGGTTCTCCCATCTACAGGAAAGAAAGGAAGACAGCTCTCAACCAGTTTCATCTTAAAACTCCATTTGACGTTCGTTGAGAATGCCGTTTTGCTCTCACAGCCGACCGCACCCAGCATCCTCATGCAGAACATCACTCAGATTCAGGAACAGCTCACGACCATAAACTCATTCGTTTTCTCCCGCAAGGGTGCACACAGAGCATCTGTCTGATTTGCATCAACCACCACTCCGGCAGCAGATATCAACCTTCAGGACCAATATACACCAGCATCGTACTTCAAGAACTTCACAAAATATACGGTCTCCTGCACTGGGCAGGTCATGCTCACCCCCTGTGGTGCTGCCATCAATGGGCCGTCAGCATTTCAATCTCCGCCTAATAAAAAGGATGCTAACCGGACAGCATTATTCCTTTTACGTCACTTCCTTTCAACTTCTAGTTTTCCCCTGTCCGACTACTCGTTTTCGTGATGCAGAAGCTCAGCAAAGTCACCGCCGTGTTCCTTTCATTGAAGTCCTTCATCAGAATTCTTCTGCATTTCCAAAAAAGTATCGCCATGATCTTCTACGTGGGCTGTGTGACCTTGACTTTTCTTCTTTTGCAATTCCATTGATTCTCTTTTTGAAAGAGTGTACCCTGTGATGGTAAGATTCTAGTGCTACCTTCTCGTTATCACGATAAATGTTCAAAAACTTCTGACAACATTCCACCGGCACTTGCATTTGAACTGCTGTAAGATTTCGGGGCATCCATTATGCACTTACCTAATGCGCATATACTCGCAAATGCTGATGAAGGAAAATAAAACACATTGATATAGGAAGCCGCAATCTGCAGTTATTTCTTTTGTCTTCAGTCACCTGTCTCGACAAGGGAGATACTTTGTGTCAATATATCCATCACCCTATTCTCCCGTGACTCGTCTTTAGCCTGTTTCTGTTGACTACTTTTTCACAGTGGAATAGGAAGGGTGAAAACCATCAAGATGTTACGCTGTCTGAATTAAATAGGTTTCTCTAAACAAATAAATAGTTCGATAGGGAGGAAAAAGCTGTGTTTACACTCCTGAAACATGTGTCAGCTAGCGGGAACTTTGTAGCAATGAGTCTATGTCAGGCCGGGAATTTATAGACTGCACCTAACAGTAATATTTGAATGCAGCGATATTATACACAAGATTCATAAATTGCAATAGAGTGAGTCACTTAGAAAGATGTACAGTGCCATTTATATTTTGCTTATTTTCAAAATACCTACCATTACATTCAATATGTCTAAACCAGTCACGAGTTGTTTGAATTTTTCTTCCATTTTTTCAACTTTTTTTTTCTCAATACCCTCAAACGAACAACATGCTAAGTTTTTGTATACCTTCAGTGAAATACAATTCTGCTAACTGTGCAAATAATATCTATCTGAGTTATGATATACGTATCTGAGATAAAACTTTTTCCAAAAAGTAGTTTTCTTAAGGTTTGGTAAGAGGAAAAAGTCAGTGGGATCAAATCTGATGAGTATGACGCGTGTGCGGGTGCTTTGTCGCGGTGCAGAAGAGCTTATAACAATTGCTTCAGCATCCAGAAAATAGTGGCCATCCTATCCTGCTGAGAGAACAGGTATGGCATTCTTCGGAGCACTTTCGCTCTTTGTTTGTACTATTGCTGTGAAATGTTTCATCAAGAGTGATGCAATGTAACAGAAACTCGGTTGAACACATCCAAGCCCTCCTGAGAAGTGTTCATCCGGATGCGCTTCTGGACGGCCATTAACAAACTCGGCATTCATCACTCTGAGAGCTTTTTTTCACATGAAAATGTTCCAAACATGATCTGCTGAGATATCTGCGATTTTAACAAACCAACTTGTCGATGATTTAATATGGCATTTTTTGGGATGTTCTCTTCGATCGACTCCTGAACGTTCACAACCAAAAACAGGCTCTTGACTTCATTGAAATCGTTGGTGAGGATTCTCTCCAAATGGAATCCAGCTACGTTTTTGTATGTCGGTTTCTTATAACAGTGAAAGGTGCGTGAATCAGTGCCCAGGATAATCTCATCGCTGAGGTTATGGCATGAGGAAAGTGGACGAAATTTGTTTCGGTGGGAGTAAGCTATGACAATTATCAAAGGAGAAGTTTACGCAGTGGGTTCAATACCAACTGACTGACTGTACCATCTCTGAATTTCTGTCTTATTATCGTCACCGGGGATGAGTCCAACGGTTCATCAGTGGAAATGTGTGAATTCTCCTCTGCCAAGAAGTCAAAAGCCGTGCTATCAAGTTCCGGGAAAGTCATGTTGACGTTCTTCTATTGAAAGGCCCCACATGCCGATTTTCTCGAGGATGGGGCCACAGTCTATGAAAACACCTTGCAGAGAACTCAAAACACCCTAAAATGTAATCGAACGGCATGATCTTTCTTGGTGATAACGCCTGCCCGCATATTTCCCAGCTGGTTAGGAGACACTCGACAGATATTTTTATAGGGAACACTTCAATATCCTCCCTACAGCCCAGTTCTTGCCCCCATGCGATATTTGCATTTTTGGCTACCTGAAAAGAGTCGTTCATAGACATTTATTTGAAACTGACACAGACGTGTGTGATTGGGTGAATTTGTGGATCCGCCAGCAGTCTGAAAGCTTCTATAAAAATGGAATAGATCGTTTTATCTCTTAGTTAAATAAATTTATTAAGTTTTAGAGGTATAAACGTGCAATGACACTTTGTCTAGTATTTTGTCATATCGTATTCCCTCTTACTGTTGCCTTAACTACACATATAATATTTTCTTAATGTTGAACAGTCGGTCACAAGCATACCAGTTTATTTTTCAAAGGACGCTTGGATTATTTACTTTTCTGAGAGCGAGCTTGACCAAGTAACGTTTGCTGAAGTACTTGTTTTTCATCTCGAAACCCCTGTAGTTGTCTTTTGTTTCTCCCTATTCCGTATTGATCCACAGAACTTTTTACAGACGCAACCCTCTCTTCACATTATCCTGAAGTACAGTTGCTGAGCTGCTTTCAGAAACATATCTTAATTTGTGTGCGTTACTCTGTTAGCGAATTTCGAAGGAATACACCTGTTGCGGTTGAGCCCATGAAACGATATTTGAAAAAGTCTTCAATTCTCTATCAATCCTACCTACTAGGCACCGAAATGACAATAAAAATTATGTGTGTGTGTGTGTGTGTGTGTGTGTGTGTGTGTATGTGTGTGTGTGTGTTAACGCTCTAGCGGTCGCAATTTTTGTTTTTTCCCTACAACGAAACTCGACATATAAGCATCAATTAACAAACGACTCGCTGAGTTCGTTAATCGGCAAAATTGGACCATTGGAAGTGGGGGCTAACTATAGCGAAAATTTGAAAGAAAATTTAAAAATCGCTCTAGCGGCCGCGACATTTGTTTTTTGTCAATGAAACTCTGTATATGGCATTAAAATAAAAATAATAAAATAAAATAGTTTCTGAAAATCAGAGCAACGGGCTATTAGGAGTGGGGGCATAGCTGAAAAAGCAAATTTAAAGATTTAAAATTAGGAAAATTCGACCATTAGGAGTAGGGGTACACCTGAAAACCGAAAAATAAAATGCGTTTTGGAGTGCGTTTAATTTTCGCTCAATTGTTTTAAAATAAAATAACAAATTAATTCAATTTGTAAACCATATTTATAACATTGAATATATTTTATATTGAACAGAAGCATCGTCGTGAAGATAACAAATATGAAATATTAATCTAATATGTGCATGAGAATTATATTTGTATGTAAGAGCGCTCTGTAATAACCTTCAGAAAACGTTTACGTTACATGTTAATAACATTTAAATTAAATTTCAAAGCCACTGAAAATCCATGTAACTTTCGACTGTTTTTATTTACTTAGTACATTGCAATTGTTTTTAAATAGTAACATGTTTTTGTTTTATTGAAACATATGAACATCATCTTAAATACACAACGTAACTCGAAACTTTCTGTCGTTTCTCTCTATTTTAGTGAATGTAAAGATGATATCAAGGGCTCAGTTCATAAACATGGTTATATTTAAAAATACCACACAGTATAGCTTTGTCTATCAATGATCATATATTTTATTTAATTAATAGTGTACCAATAATATTTGTTTAATAATAATAATAATAATAATAATAATAATAATAATAATAATAATTCTAAAATATTATTTCTCTTTCGTGATAGTTATAGATTGCAAGAATTCTAATTTTGTTCCCCTAATCCCACAAAGTAATGCCATAACTTATTTCATTTCATTAATTAAGAAAGCCTAATTTGAACTTTATATTCAATTTTAAAATTATATAAGTTTCTGAAAAATTCATTTAATTTGTGCATCTCCTTCATGACGGGCTTTTTTACTTTTGGCTCTGCTTTACTCATAACAGATGCTACAGTTAACAAATATAAACACCTAATGTCCTCTTATGATCGTAGCATGCTGTCAGGGTGTGGGATTTTCTATAATTAAAGGTGTTTTTCAAATGTCCATTGACCATCATTACTAGCCCCTCAGAAGCCCCGTGTTTCCGCCGGGACATCAACAACCACCATCGCACCTGTCCACTTCGCCTGGTCCTTTTGAACCAATGGAATAAAATGATAGAGCGGAAATTTTGTAGATTTTCCTAAACGACCTATTTAACTCCTTTTCTTATAAATATATCGAAAACCCTGCCCTACTCATCGCGTAGGAAGTGCTGTATACATGTGTGGGCAGGTGTAAATGATATCCAATCCTGGAATTGAAGCATTGATTTTCTTTGATTGCATGGGTTGGAATATCGCGTAATGTCTAGTGTGACCTTATTTCAAACCAATTAAACTTGTCTGTAAACAAAACGCTTCAGTAGAATAAAATTAACTTCTATGCTGAATTTGAATGTGCTATCGAATGTTTTTTTTTTTTTTCAATCAGTGTATTTTGTGACACGCGTTTAAAGTAATATTAAATTAATAATTATTTAACTCTCTAAATTATAATTTTGTACCGTATTTTTCCCCATCGAAAAAGTTTATTTACCCAGGTACCTCTATTATATTTTAGAAATCTTCTGATTAAAATGCCCCCCTGTTCATAGCTGGCGAATCCAAGATTTTCTGGTGAGAGGTCCAAGAAAAGATAAAGACTGTTACATCCCATAGCTTTGTAGCTTTCAAGAAACCACAACACATGTTTAAATTAGTTTTTCCAGTGAATGTAACTGTTCATCAATTATGTTTTATTTTCCTTCCTTCAGTTCTTTCAGTTCCATTCTCAAAGATTAACAAAATGAATGATTTTGTATATCACACTAGAGATACGGTGACGAAATAGTTTTTCACGGGAAGAACAGATCTTACGTGATTAGCGACATGCGTCTTAGTGCAGGGCGCCAGCAAAGAGCGAGGCACTACAGGCGGTGCACACTGATGACACATGAGACGAAATGATATATTGGAAAAGAATTTTTTTTTTAAGAAAGGAAACGTCCAGGTCTAAGTTTAGGGTATCTTCCCTACATTTGTCATTTATGAGTACTGAGGAAAACCTGGACAAAACCTCAGTCAGGAAGGACGGCCCTGGCGGGACTCGAACCCCAGACCTCCCGCTCGCGAGTCCTGTAAAGCAAACAGGCGAGCTCAGTCTGGAAAGCACCTGGTTCCCCGACCAAGGTTATTCGGTCGAAAGGAAAGGTTATGCTGATTTCGTTCTTCGACTTTCGTGGAATGATTTATCAACATGCATCCCTCCTGCGAACAGCGATTAATGGAGAGTATTACAAGTATGTTTCGGGCGTGCTGGCCGAACACACCCTAAAACATCCTGAACTGCATACATCTGTTGAGGCATTCACTTTGTTGCTTAATATTTGGCCTGGAAAAAAAAAATATAGAGTGTGTCACACCCTCCATATAGCCCAAACATAGCTCTGTGATTTTTTTCTTTTAAAAAAGAGTAGCGGAGCCAGTGTTTTGGTTTATCTCCACTGCCGTGAAGGCGTAGGCGGTTCTGAAGCCCATGTAAAAAAAAAAACACCTATTTCAGTACATCTTCCAGGACTGGCAGACATATTGGGTCAAGTGCATACAACTCAGTGAGAAAGACGACACAACCTTTTCCCTACCTAGAGTACTTCCTGAGTAAAATATTCAGATCATTATTGTTTGTCCCTCGCATATATAGTGCTCGCTGACAGGCTGCTGAAATGATTTCACTTGAGAATATCCGATGGATTACCGCTGTTCGGCGCATTCCGTCGTTTACATGCAACACAGTTGAAAGAGAGTTAGTGCATATTAAGGTTCATTCTACCATAGTGTTCAGTATTGCCTAGACCTGTATAGTAGTTGTTTTAGAGAAGAAGAAGGAAAAATAATATCGGAAACTTTGAGAGCACATTTCGTACGTTCAGTGTCTCTGGCACGGAAATTAAATTCTCTTGATATTCCAGCGGCAAGTGTCATAATAAAGACAACATTTTATGTCATTATTTTAACAATAACCATAATGTGTATAGAATTATTAGAAATTTAATTTTCAGTTAAAATATGCCATGTAGTTGTAAAGTGAAAATATAATTTATTTTAGGTAATATTACAATTACCAGCCTTATAGTGAGAATATGGTCTGTTTCGGAACGCCTAACTGATCCGCTCGTGTTCTGTTCTTTCTTCGACGCTATACACCAATTTTACAGAATTTATTGTCAAACACAACTATTACATTAAACGATTGTATTCATTTTCAAACAGCAGTCATCAGCGGCCCCTGTAGGTTTTTGTTGGTTTGCGCTACCGAAACGTTTCAACTTTTAATTTTCTACAATAGGATTAATTTTTATTGTTAAGGAAAAAAAATCTGTAAGGGATTTTAGTTTTGCTCCTGGTTTTTTTTTTTTTTTTTTTTTATGGTTTGCAATCTCGCTGCAAACTAATGTATCAATAAGCTTGTCATTGACTACTTAGAAAAAAGGAAAACCATTGCTGTAGAATGCTGTGAAAGGCTGAAGACAGCGGTAGCGGAAAAACGTCCAAATTTGGCCAAAAAGAAGTTGTTGTTGATTTTGCGCAAAGTGACTGAACTCCTCGGTCTTCATAAATGGCAAATGTCGGGGAGGTACCCTAAACTTAGGCCTGGAACGTTTCCTTCCTTAAAAAATAGCCCTTCCTAATATATCATTTCATTTCATGTACCACCAGTGTTCACCGCCTGTGGTGCCTCAGTAGTAAAAACCACATCGACGAACCTTTGAAACAAAAAGCTGCAAGACTGAACTTTAATAGCAAACTAGGTTACTGATTAAACCATCCCTGTTTATTACCCATCATTAAACACGAGACTGGAGGATTTGCTAATTTATAAACATTTATACTTCAGCCATAAAGTTATTTATTTTTTATGATAATTTTGTGCATTAATTCTGCCTATTTACTTAATTTACGTTTCTTATCTGGTTTTATTTTCTTTCCTTCATTATGTACCAGTGCTTCCAGATATATAAAATGAAATATCTAAAATCACCACTGGTCTGAAAGTGCTTGAGACTGCAGTGAAAGAGCTGATGGTATCACAGAATTGTTCGCTTGCTACTGGTATATTTTGAAATTAAATTTTGTGCTCCGTCTCTCTGGAAGCTTCTGACGCTAGCGTCCCAAGTTTCACCGGTGTGTGCTGGTTGAATACTTCTGAATAGAGGCGGAATAAGCCCGGAAATGTGATCTCACAGAGCTGTTAATTCACTTCCTCTGGACTGAAAACGGAGTTATTGTAGGCACCAGGAGCAGGTTCCTGCAAGCGGAAAAGCATACGTTTTATTAGGTGTCGTTTTTTTTTTTTCTCTTATACGATAGAAAATACAGCAAGAAGCTTCGTCAATGGCAAACAATTCTTTGGCTAATGGAAAATGACACGATCAGAGCGTATTGTAGCAACTTGCATTGAGGTGCTGAGAACGGGAGGTCTCTCTATCGGTTTTCACCATAACCGTTCTCCCTTATTGATATTTTTTTCTTCTAGATTTTCCTTCGTCCTCATCACTGGCAAATGCCGGGAAAGTACCCTAAAGTTATAACTGAAACGCTTCCTTCCTTAAAAAAATAATTTTCCAACCAATGTCCACCGCCTGTGTTGCCTCAGCAATAAAACTGGGTGTAAAATCTGTTCTCAATTTTCTGAGGCCTTGAAAAAGACATTTGTTCGAACTTCCAATACCTACACCAGTATAAAGTTTATTAATGTTTTAACCAACAAAAAGTTTAATTTCCGTAAGCTAATGAAACATATTCATGGGCATTTAAGTTACGGGCGGGCTGAACGCGGTGCTTACTGGGAAAGGCAGCCGCTGTAACCGAAAAAAAAAAAAAAAAGGAGAGTCGCTGCGCTTAATGTTAGTATTCTTATTTTACTATTTATATTTTTACTGAAAGCAAAAAGTGATGATATATTTAAACTAATAATAATAATCACTAACCTGTGTTATAAGAGATGTTGATAATGGTGCCCCTGAGTGGCAATACATTGCCGGCAACTGCGTAAGAAATTTCCTATGGAACATGTTCCTTCTCTTTGAGAAATCCTGTCTCTTGTAACTTTTTAACAAGAAGGACAACGACATCTCTTCCTGGAATTTTCTTGCGAATCGCTTTATCACTTCTCTTAAAGAGTCTTTGTCATTAATAAAAACTACACATATATCGTATAACTAGCACACAATTTACACAATGGAGGCAACGAGTAAAAAGAACGCACTCGTTGACAAAGACTTCCTTAAAGGTAAAACCTGCACATGTGTTATACCACCTTGAAACTGGCGTTTCGCTGCATGCAACCTCACTCTGCGGTCCGTAACTGAAATAACCTCACTGTAAATGTATTTCTCAAAGTATTTGTTTCTACCGGTCTTCAAATATTTTTGACAGATCCTTCAAAATTGCTTCCCCAGCATTCAACACGTCCACATAGGTGTTTACTCAATTTGGGGAAAAGGAAAAGATTGTGTGGGGCTAAACTTATACTTTAGGGAGGTTTAGGCACACCCTCACATGAATTTTTGTGAGATATTCAGCAACAAATTTGCGAATGCGGCCGTGCATTATCGTAGTGCAGCATCCAACTTGTAGCACAGAAATTAGGCCCTTTGATTGCAAAGTTTTCATAATACATTCACAGTTGTGTGTGCAAGTACGACATATTGATTTCTTGAATATGGAAAAATGGGGTGATCATTATTTTACTAGCAGAAGTAACCACTCCCCCCCCCCACACCGAGCTTGCTGTTTGTTCTCAAAATGGAGATGATGTGGTCAAGTTTCATCAATAGTGATAACATAATCTTCAACTGCATTCAATAGACTTGGAACCTACCGTGCACATACACGTCTCAAATACAACATGTGGGTGACAGGCAATAAATGTTTCAGAATTTCTGAAAGTGTTGTTAATGTTATTCAATGCTCCTCCCTTACAATGACAGTAGCGGTGTTAATTTTTCTTCCCTTACAGCACAAACTGGAGCCTACCTTTGAAATTGGTTGCCTCCCCTCTTTAAATATTTCACCATCTCGGTAAAGTCTCTGCTGAAGATTTGTTGAGACAAAAGAAGAATTTCAGAGCAGCACAAGTGATATTTATTAGGAATATTTCACGAATAAAATAAGAAATTAAATATAATTCCTCTAAACTTGGCTTAGAAATTTGTATACGAGGGTAGGTCCATAAGTTTCCGGCCTAATTATTTTCTAGCTATAATAAGGACAAAAACTATATTTCACTTTTCAATATTGTTACCCTTTATTGCAATACACTTCTCACATGTTTGAATTAACATTTCAATCCCCCCCCCAAAAAAAAGAGCAGAAGTCTTGTCTGCAAAATGGGCGCAAACAACATCCATCACTTCTTCGTTATACTTAAATTTACTTCCTCGAAGGTCCTTCTTGGGTTATGAGAAGAGGAAATAGTCATTGGGAGCTAGATCTGGGCTGTAGGGTGGATGGTCGATCTCCTTGAAGTCACGTTTCTTCACAGCTTCCTTTACAACAAGAGCTGTGTGCACAGGCGCGTTGTCATGAAGAAGACGCACACCACCACTCAGCTTTCCTCGCCTTTTCTCTTTGATGAAAGCACGTAGTCTGTGCAGTAGGCCAGCATAGTACTCCCCATTTACTGTGGTGTTCCTCTCCTTGAAGTCAATGAAGAGTATTCCTTTACAGTCCCAAAAGATTGTGGCCATGATCTTCTTGGTTGACTGAGTGATCTTGGTCTTTAGAGACGGTGCTTCGCCAGGTTTACGTCACTCCATTGATTCACTTTTAGACAAGGATCATAGTAGAGGATCATAGTTTCATCTCCTGTAACAATGGTTGGCAGAACTTCTCTCTCGTTACCACGGCAGAGTTCCAAAAATACCTGACAACAGATGACTCGTTGCTGCTTTTGGACTGAGGAAAGAAGTCTAGGCACTAACCTTATTCATGTTTAAATGTTCATGAATAATTCGAAGGTCTGTTGTTCTAGAAAGGCCCAACCTTGCTGCTATTTCTGTAACTCTGAACCGCCGGCCGGTCTTCCATAATTTCTCATACAGTGTATCTATTTTTCTTTGTATTCTGTGGTTTGGAATTCCAAATGATAAGATCAATTCGCACATTTGACGAATCACAAAAACGCTTTATTTTGTGTTATGATTGTCGATTGTCTATGCTTTTGTTGCTATCAATAGCTCCCCACCGCCTCTTGCAAAAGTGTTCAGTGGAGGTATGGATTGGTTACACTGATAACAAGACAAATGCACGTCGCGTAATAAAATGGATTGGATAATTTTTTTTTCTCAATAATTTTACTCCGTAATCCGACTGTGTTTGGTTAAAATTCAAAATTTTGTTTAGTTTCATTGGTCGATTTTAAAATAACATCACCTGAGTGAAATAGTCTTTGTAAAAGAATTGATTATTCTTTATTGAACCGCTTTAGTATATATAGTTTTTCCAGTCACGCAAAGAACCCCTCCCTTTTTTCTGTTTATAAGTCGCTGTCCTGTGATGCTAACATTAAAAAAGGAAATATAACAGATCCTTTAAATTGGATTGGAGATATCATTGCGTTATGGGTCAGTAATATGAGCGTTTGCCTACCAGAGAGTATTCATCTATGAACAGTTGTATACGGTAGGGATGGAATTTCAGGAATTTTTGCAAACTGTAGCTTGACAAGTTAATGTATGCGACAGTCTTTTGATAGTGTTCGGGGACTTGCTGTCATAGCGTCGCTAGTAGCGGCTTCTGTTTCGTAGACATGGCTTGCGGCTACTAATCCATGACGTTCTTCAAGCGTGCGATGCCATGACAACATCTACTGGTAATTGTGAAATTCACATCGAAAATGCCACTCAACTGACGTTAAGCTTTCAAATTTAACAAATCACGACATTTCAACATATCACTCATAGCTGTTTAAAGAACCGCATTATTCTGAAAGAATGTAACTGTTGCGAATGAACCCACGAAAAGGATTTTTTTTAAATCTTCTTCAAATCTCCATTGAATAAATGACAATGACACATATATACATGCGTTTGGGTGTGTCAACGCTCTAGCGGCCGCAATTTTTTAATTTGTCTCAATAAAACTCGGTATATGCAATTGAAATAAAATAAGAAAAGTAGTTTCCGAAAAACAGACTATTGGAAGAGAGGGGTTTGCCTGAAACCCAAAACTTAAAAATCGCACTAGCGACGCCAATATTTTTTTTATTCGCAACCAAGCTCGGTATGTACCATTTACATAATTAAGAAAAATAGTCTGAAAATCAGGGAAATCGGACCGTTAGGAGTCGGGGTTTATACCTGACCCGAAATTTAAAAAGTGGGGGTTAACAGGAAATATAAAAATCGATCTAGCGCTGCAATTTGAATTTTTTAAAGAAAACTCGATGTATAACATTGAAATAATATAAAAATTGTTTTTTAAAATCAATGAAACCCGATTAATAGGAGAGGTGCTTTACATGAAACCCAAAATTTAAAAATCTAGCAATACCAGTATTTGATTTTTCACAACAAAACTCGATATAAACCATTTAAATAACATACGAACAATAGTTATTGAAAACTAGAAAAACCGACCTTTAAGAGTAAGTGTATATTTGAAAACCGAAATTCCAAAAGTTCTCTTGCGTATATAATTTTCTCTCTGTTAAAGGACAAATTAACTCAACATATAAACTGTATTTATAATGATACATATGTTTTATATTTAACAAAAGTATCGTCGTGAAGATATCAAATGTGAAATATTAATCTAATATATGTGTGAGAATTATATTTATATGTAAGAGCGCTCTGTAATAACCTTCAGAAAACGTTTACGTTACATGTTAATAACATTTAAATTAAATTTCAAAGCCACTGAAAATCGATGTAACTTTCGATTGTTTTTATTTACTTAGTACATTGCAACTGTTTTTATATAGTAACATGTTTTTGTTTTATTGAAACATATGAACATCATCTTAAATACACAACGTAACTCGAAACTTTCTGTCGTTTCTCTCTATTTTAGTGAATGTAAAGATGATATCAAGGGCTCAGTTCATAAACATGGTTACATTTAAAAATACTCACACAGTATAGCTTTGTCTATCAGTGGTAATATATTTCATTTAATTGATAGTATGCCATTAATTTTTGTGGTTTAATCTCAATAATAATAATTCCAAAGTTTTCGTTTCTCTTCTGATATAATTCTAGATTGTCATAATTTAATTTTTTTCATTAATTAATAAAGCCTTTTTTTAATTTTTAAAGTTACTCAAATTGGTGGGGATTTTGTTTTTACGCAGCTCCTGCGTGGCGGACTTTTTGTAATTGGAGCTTTGAACGACACACAAAAATTTGTAGAAATATATTTTAAATAAATTTTATGAGTGAACTAAGGCAATTGAATTTTTACGATATTTGTTACGCGAGGCACATTTTGAATGTATGAAAATGAAGCTTTGGATTTTTTTTTTTTTTTTTTTTTTTAAAGTATGCTGGGAAACAGTGTGTTTACAAGGACGCCCGGAGCTCTTTAAATGGCTGTAGAGCCGAAGTGAGGGGTGCAAATGATCACTCTCCATCGGAGCCCAAAGTTTCAAGGAACCATATTCAAGGAAAAAGTCGATTTTGGGTCAATTTTGGCCTCTGTTGCATCCCTGAACCGCACATCTCCTATTCACGCCATCAGTCACTTTATCAGTATTTCTGTGTCACAGTGAAGTTTTGTAGTTGTTTGGTCTTATGGCAGACAAGACTGAAGGAACCTTTATTCTACTGTTTTCTTACATTTGAAAATACTCCAGCTGGGAATATGTTTCAGAGATTCCTATTGTGCATTTTTCATACTTCCTCTGCGAGTTTCCTTCAAGGAATACGAGAGTGGAAAGAATAGTCTGTGATATTAAACTACCTGTTGAATACGTGCTTCACTTTGTGTTCCTTCCTGTGATCTAATCTCGCTTTGTGACGTTGTGCCCTAAGGCCACGTGGTTTCTATGTTATGAAAATTGCAAACATCTGCGTATTTCAAAAAAGATGGCGCTCATGACAGTATGTGAAATAAAGAGTCGAATGTGTTGACATTTTTTTTTTTTTTTTCGAATTTACTATAAAAACTGTAATAAAAATTAATATATATCAATTTACGTTTTAAACCTTTGTATTTGAAATACGTAGTTCCTTGTTGCTTTCTGTGACGAGATGCTCTATTACCAGTAATATAGTCGAAGTTTCAGCCTACCTTGCATAAAACGGTACTGTATTTCAACCTAATAATTCCGTTGTAAGAGACGTTGAAAATGATATCCCTCAGCGGCAGTACATTGCTGCATCTGCGTAGAAAATTCCTATATTTCATCTGACGTTTCTTCCGTAAGAATACGCCTGTCTTTCGTAGGTTTATGATAAACTGGTACACAGTTTTTCTACCTGGAACACTTTTGGCAGGATATTTTCTTGCAAAGCGCCTTATCGCTTCTCGCAAGCCGTTTTCACATATGTAGCGTACATTAAAGCTCGTTCTTAGCATACCTAACGAAGAAAAATAAGCACAGAATTTACATACGAATGCAAAGCGTCCCCCTGTTACTACCTGCACATGCACAATGGCTTCTCCAAGCACACATCCGTACATACTACGATATACCTGGGTAGACATTCCAGTTGTCTTATACGCCGGTGATTGTGTGCTCATTATCTGTTGAGTGTCTACAAATGGAACTCGACTAGTTAGAAGGCTATTGCGACAAATTGACCGTGAATGTCAACAAAACCGAAACTATCGCTTTTAAAAATGGATAAGTTTAGGATAAGAATGGGAAATGTAAATTCCAGGACAGTAAATATAAAATGTAAAATATATTGATTATCTAAGTGTAGCTCTTAGTATGAATGGGAGATGATTTACACATAGACACGGGTCATACAAAGCCCGGCGGCGAATGTCAGAGGTTTTGCGTGCGTTGTCACGAGTGGCTGATATTCCAGGACAATAAGCATAGCACCATGGCAACTATGTCGTGTTCTATGGCTCTGAGGTATGGAGCTGGGAGAAAGTGGACCGACTGAACAAAGTCCAAAACGAGCTTCTAAAGCGAGTTTTTGAAGAAGAGAGGAATATAGCCAGCTGTGGGGCTTTACTGGAACTTGCAAACTATGAAGACAGCATTCATTGTAAAATTAGAATAATTAAGCACTGGTTTCGTGTAATAAAAGAGGATCGCACCACGCTAAGGTCTTTAGAAAAGTTAGAGAGCATTGGGGTGGGATAAAAGTGGGAGAAGAAAGGAAGGTGTTGTAGTAATCATGTTTGGCGGAAGTTAGAAAAATGACTCGGGGAAATTAACCTACAGGACACAGAAACAAAATGCAGAGGAATGGTGTATTTTTAGTATAATCAAAGAATTCAAACTAAGATTAGGCAAAGTAATGTATACAAGGTATATAAAAAGCTGTAAAAACACGTTATATGTATAAAGGTCCGGAAATTTGTATTTCTTTGTTAAAGCGCGTTGTCTACAACTCCACATATACATGCAAGCATAGCTTTCCTGTGACAATGACAGTTCCCTAATACGTACAGTAGGTAAAATTCGTTTTTACCTCTGGTTAAATGCGGTGGGGGTTTTGTAACTACTCTTAATTCTAAGGTTCACCATTGTTGTGGTCGTTCTGTACTCACTTCATTGTTTGACGTAGCACCGAGCACGTAGTGTCAGTTCTGTGTGTTTACGGTCCTCGTTCCAGGTACAGTAAAATGAGATATTCAAGTGGATTAGTCGAAGGAAATCTGAGATACTCCAGGTATACATCCGCGCATGCGACGATGGGTTGATGGATGAATGCGTACTAACAGAGGATATTTTGAACTTTTCAGATCATTTTCTACTTCCCACAGTTATGTTTTTGAATATTCTGTTATGTGGTACGGTGCAGAAAAAGGGCTGTAACAAGGAAAATAAAGTCATTCCGGACCCGTGTTCATATTATATGTGAGGAATGTTTTCCAATAATTATGACATATTGGTTTGTTACTCCACAAGTTCTCAAAATAGATCGGGTCTAGCGTGGATTAGATTGGGAAGGCGACTAAAATATCAGATAAAGATGGGCAGAGAATGTGTTCTTTGTGAAGACAGAGGAAACTGGCAGCATATTTTAATGCACTGCCCAGGTAGCAAACAGTGGGGTTTGTCTGCGCTAGGAGCTAAGTTTGCTAAGCCGATTAGGGATAGGTTAGCATGTTGGAATCCGTTTGCACATAGAAATAACTTTTCTATGCAAAGGGCATTTTTGGTTTGTGGACGTATTTAAGTGTTTATGCTTAGGCGGAAATAGTTGTAAATGTTTGATTTGATGTGAAGTGCAAATTCTTTTTCTATAAGTATACGTGTAGTAAAAAGCATGTACCGTCAGAAGACCCATACGCACAAATATGTATGTAAAGAAGTTTTAATGTCTTAGACATATTTAAAGAACGTAGTAATTCTGAATCAAAGCTACGCATGCTTTATTTTAAACGACTTAACGTTTAAAATTTAATACCTTTCTTGTATAAAATTATGTCTTTTCTTAATCTATAAGCTTTTGATACTTGAGCTTAAATTTTTTTTCAACCTTTTGTATTATTCTTTTCTCTTAAACGCATATATATATATTCTTTTTCCGGTTTTGCAATGCACTTTGGTAGCCTATCTCCCCCCCCCCTTTTTTTATTAAAGCGTCCTATTCTACAATTATCTTCTCAGCTATCAATGTGGAGAACATTAGGCGTCGTGGTGTTTATTTGTTTCTGATGTATGATATCATGACCACCAGGCAACATCACGTTTGAGAGTATCCAAACAGAAACAGGTAGGGGCGGCTAGTAACACGGGGCCCTATCAATTACACTCTTACGTGATGCAATCGATAATCTCAGAGCAGACCCGCGATTAATTCACTTTGCGTCGATAGACTTAAAGGGGAGATGTTGGTTCCCTTCTAAACTATATACCCATCGACTTTTATCTGTGTTTGGTTGACCTGTAGGAATTCTTTTGTAATATTTGTTTTTACGTTCTGGGTTCAAAACGTGTTATTTTATTTAACAATAATTATTAGACTGTAAAATAATATCTTACATTTTACTTAAATGTTTATCTCACACAAGACTACAGCTATTAATTTCTATCTTAACAAGATACTTTTAGAACACTCTTTCATATTATCAAAATTCTCTACGGGTTAGTTAAAAGTACCGCACCACCAAATAACTTTTGAAGCACGTGGTTCGTTGATATGAAACTCGATCATTGGAACTGCCATACGCTTTAAATTAAAAAATATTACCGATATTTTGTCGGTTTAACTGGAAATTATGCTATGACTCCTATTTTGAATGGAACATAACAATAGATTAGGTTATTCTAAAATGAGTTCCCAGTTTCAAATTGCCACAATTTTGCCAAAATTTTACTTCAAAAATAATAACACCAATTTGTTCGTAAAAATAAGCTATTACATAAACCCCTTAAGCAATAATAATAATTACATAAACAAGAACACCCTAAAAGAATAAACAAGTTAAATAAGACCGTCACCCTTTTGTTCTATATGATACACGATTCTTTTATACTATAAACAGTAATAGTATTGGGGTGGAAAAGAATATTGCGGTTCTTCAGCGTTGCTCACAGCTGCCTACACATCCGGGAGGAAGGGTTGAGTTGAGGGCGGCCTGAATCCACGAATTTATTTAATTGGTAGGTTATGACACCAGATAAGGGTTTTGTGAAGGCGATAATCCTTATCGGCGAGGCCGGAAACTTATGGACCTACCCTTGTATATCCATGATTTCGCCTCCTCACAGATGGGGCAAATTCTCTGCTCATATTCGTTAGTGGTCTTTATCATCCACCATACCCTTAATCTGAGCCATGCGAGCCGCTGTTTTGATGTGGTGCTCAATCCCCCATTCACATTTTAGCTCCGATTGTACTTCCAATAGTCTCTCTGCAGTGCGCAATTGTCTGCTGCCTATCCATATCCCTTAAGCGGTTCTTAGTCTTCCTCCATGCGCTCTTTCTATTTCCCTAACCCGCTATCCAAATGAAGTCCAGTCCATAATTTGGCTGCCCATGTGGTATTCCCTCCCTTCCCCGGCTATTCATGGTAGCACAATGCGCTAAGTTGAGACAACCGATAGTACGGTTGTCTCAACCGAACTATCGATCCATATCAACTAACTGTAACGTATTTACTGTCAATCTAACGTAATAAAAATGGAGCGCTATTTAAATCGTGCGTTATTTTGGAACTCGCCATATTTTGTGTTTGCGGCAGAAACATAATTTATGTTAAAACGATCCACAGGTCTGGAGTTGTAGCTAGCAACATTTGAATACTCTTTAGCGACCAGCAGCATCCGGTCCAGTGTTTGTTAACAGATCTCTAGCAGTAAACAGTTTCCCTCCTTTGGGGAAACATCGGCGTTTGTATTTGCCCTGCATGCGTACAAACATGGACGATTTAGGTGAATTTGAGATCTGGCACTGCTCGTATCAGGTCAAACCCCCTGCTTGCTTCAAGGCTTTTAAGGAAAGCTGCAGAACAAAAGAGAGAACAGAAAGAAAGGAATGTTTTGTGTTTTTTCTCATTTGTCTTGTCTCACAGACCGCAAGAAATAACTGGAAAACAAAAGCGCGCCCAGTTCGGTATTTTAACAATTGTTCATTGTCTGCTTTGGAATATACCACCTGTGTGTTGTTTGTATCTTCAACGGTACCAATTCATTAATTGCAGTACTGCTGAAAAGTGTATTAATAGTTCAGAATTTGTTCACATATAACAATGTCGATAACACATGTGACAGGTTTGGAGCATGGTAGAATTCCGCATAAACATATTTCACAAAGTTTGTACCTTTGCTGTGAACGCTTCATATCATGCATGCTTTGAGTATAAGAAAAGTATTAGCTAAATGCATGTCTCAATTCTGACTCATAATAGTCATTTTAAAGGCACTTTGTCGACGGTTCTTCTAATGTATTTAATGCTTTAATTAAAAAGATCAATAACCCGGGGGAGTGCGTCTGTATTTTTTGTATTATATTTATTTTTATAGGTTGTGATTGGGTTTGGATTCGTTGTGGATAAGGAGGTGATCGAATTTTATAAATGGATTGGCATCTCAAGGGTGATTGGTCGAACCTCCATTCAGTAATGTTTCTTCCTCGGCTATAGGCTCAATTTATTAGCTGAAGGTTTTTGGTGATACGCCCTCACGGGGAAAGGAGATGATAAACAAAAATATAGCACTCGTAGTTCCAGTATCCGCCATTTATTAATACTTTCGCTTTTTCTTACACTTCTCCAGCACCAACTAACATGTAATCGATAGTACATGACAACTACTTTTATTAATTCGCCTGTCCGTCGGTCTAGGCGTTATAAATATATTCATCAAGACTTTCTTTGTTCTTCCTACACTTATCTTCCTATTAGTGGACTTTTATGGTAATTTATTATTGTTTAATTCTCATAGGCTATCTTCTAAGATTTTATTCGGGTCCACCCACAGCAAAATCTTAAGTCTTAGATTCTTGACCTAAATAATATTTTAAAAGAGAGCCGTAGCAAGATTTTATGATTTCTCTTCTTTTCTCTCTCCTCTCTCTCTCTCTCTCTCTCTCTCTCTCTCTCTCAATTGTTTAGTTTATTTACGGACGCTCTTTAACAGCTCAGGTCATCAGCGTCCCATTCAATTCAGGGCGTGAAACGGCCGACAAATTTTGCTCAGAGGCCTCTTCTTTCAGACTTGAGGTTCTTTTTCGTGCCGTAAATGTACGACACGGGACCCATGGCTTTACTTCCCTTCCGAAGGAAGCCATACTTAGGATTTTTACGCCCGAGAAAATCCATTGATCCTGTCCGGGTTTGAACCCGCGATCTTGGGTTTAGGAGGCAAGTATAGTAACCAATACACCACTAGGACCGACTTTATGATTCCAACTGGATAATTATTGTCTGATCTTTCCCTGCACAGTTAACAAACTCGTTAACTCGTCCTTTCCAAATTCCTGAGATCGCGTTTTGTTCAATATCCGGTTTTTTCCAAGTTCTAGTTGACCTGAGGTAACATTACAAAGAAATTCTCTCAGTCTAAAGGGTTACAATGCGCGCCTTTTCGGGGAAACGTTCCATTTCAATGGTATTTTGCCTTTTTTATTATTCTTGCAACATGTGTAAACCATATATCTATGACCCTTTGTGATTATATTATATATAAATATTATTTCTAAGTGGGCCTGGGATCGATGCTAGACAATCATTGTCCGGGAAGATACATTCCTATAGAATATGACGATAGATTCCACAGTGTGCTTAAACGCAAGTGCAGTATACAACACTTTCCAAAATTATTGTTGGAGTTGCGGAAAACTCACTGCACATTTCTAAGCCCCTCAACTCCGCTCTATCTTTCGATCCGTTTTCCTTCCTTACCTTCATATCACAATTTAAACGTCCCATCTCATTTCTCACTCTATACCCTTACACCAAACATCACAGATGTCGCTGCTCGTCTCATACCAAGGACCGCCCGTCACAAAGACAATTTAGAATATTGCTCGATGATTATTTATTGAAGTACTAAGCTCACATTGTTAATGTATTGTACTGGGTTGATTTTTTCTTTGCGAGACAACTCCACGCAGTTAATCGAGCTCTGCAGTGCTTGTCTCGTTCTCACGCTTGAAAGCCGGCCGGGGAGCGGGGTGGGAGGTCAGTACGAGTTTAACTCATGGAACGTATTATGCGTTGTGTGACAGGGTTTAAGTATTAATTAGATTGTGTATTCATTACGCTAATGTGGGTCAATTCTGGTATTCTATTCCACAAGTAGTATTTGTTTACGATTCATGTGTACGTACAGAGTCCACTTGTGATGTAAGGATATTTTTTTCAAGAGAGATTCCCTGATATTAAACTACGAAATCGAAGTTCTATTCACAGATTGGTAAATGAATTCTGTGCGTACAGAACTCACAGAAAAAACGTTAGATAACAATGGACGCGTCTGTGACCTTCCACTGAAAAAATCACTTCGACGTCTTTCTGAGCAAACAGGAATTTCCTTTTCCTATGCTCGAGTGACTACAAAGCAATACGTTACTATAGTGCCAGAACTTAAACCGGGTGACCTTGCACCCTGAATATTTGAGGACGGGTATTAAAGGAAAAAGTTTACAAGACAAATCCACATATCTTTGATGAGCTGCAAAATAACACATGTCAAGAAAGTTCTTCCCTGTCTCAGTAGGAACTGCAGAGGTTATGGTTTATTTCTTATGGAAAATGAAGGGAGGCAGTTCCAGCATCTTCTTACTTGATAATGAACAAGTGTTTAAGTGTTGGTAATAACTTACATGACAGTCATAACCGTGACCCCGTTCACCGCGGTACCTGCTTGAACCGACCGATCAGCCGTTATGCTTGATAAGGCGGTTTCGTAACACACCAACCTGCGGTTTTGCGGTACACCCACCCCAGTCCTTGCAGTGGATCTCCTAGGGCTGCGTTGGGAAGCTTTTCTGATCCTGTCCACAGAAGCGGCATTCGATGCTTTTGCCTTTACACACTCAGTCACCATGAACTTATCAGCGAGTGGAATTGTCTGAGGCGGGATCTTTTACGAAATTCATACGGAAGTAGCACTGGTAACGGACCGAAATTGATTATATTCCAGAGTTAAAACGCCTTTTTTCTTAATGTTTGCCGTCATGTTTGAAATCTTGACATCTAGCGGTAACAACTGTAACCATTAAATAATCGTAGCAAAGAACAAAACTTTGAGCGTTAGTCTTTCCATCCAAGCAACGATAATAGCCGCATGTTCATTGTAGGGAAAAGTGTATCAGTGTACAAATGCATTTAAAAGTGAATAAACATAAATTTGTTATAAGAAAACTCTGGTCGTTCCAGTAAGACATCATGATTGTCTTTGTAAACAAGCAACTTTCGTTAGAACTTCTGGCCACGAAATGGAACGTCAATATGAATTAAAATGAATGCATTTTTATTTCAGCAATCAACATTACAATTACATTTAAATATTATTCTTCATTCATAAATCTCCAACTATTATTATTATTATTATTTCTAAATAATTAAATACAAATTTTTCCAATTTGATTGCCTCAGACTCCAATTCCCGGTTTATCAGCAGCTGCCTACTGGAATATCCAGGGCACCAGGCTCCTATCCGGCTAAAGACACAGTAATAAAAGTATTTTAATATCTCCGCATAAACAATTGTTTTCATCAGCTAGTTACAATTTCTACCAAGTAATAATTATCTTATTTCTTAGCTACCTATTTACCCCTATATTCATAAAAACAATATCTAAGAATTTAGCATTACCAGAACTAAGTTTCTCCCATACCTTGATCATCTAATTATACAGTACGATCAGCGATGCTTTCCCTCGCGGCGCGGGGTTTTTCCTATGAGCGAAACCCCACTCGTTTTCCGCCCCATGGAGGGGGTAACAAGAATGTTTGCTTACTTGTTAACCTTGCCAACTGTCGCAGTCATAGCGCAGTTATTTCCGGTCTGTGTTGTAGTGTTTGTTTATTAATTCGACAGTATACATAAAGTGTATTATGCCTCTTGTCTTTATGTACGATTCATGTGTGTTAGTCGGTCCTGGTGGTGTAGTGGTTACCATACTTGCCTCCTATACCCAAAACGGTAAAAATCGGGCGTAAAAATCCTAAGTATGGCTTCCTTCGGAAGGGAAGTAAAGCCGTGGGTCCCGTGTCGTACATTTATGGCACGATAAAGAACCTCAAGCCTGAAAGAGAGGCCTCTGAGCAAAATTTGTCGGCCGTTTCACGCCCTGAGTTGAATGGGACGCTGATGACCTGAGCTGTTAAAGAGCGTCCTTAAATAAATAAATAAAAAAAAAAATCATGTGTGTTAACTCAGTGGTGAAAGAATCATAGGAGCATAAGTTAATTCTGTTACTTATGTGAATACGAGGGTAGGTCCATAAGTTTCCGGCATCGCCGATTAGGATTATCGCCCTCACAAAACCCTTATCTGGTGTCATACCTTATCTGTTAAGTAAATAATTGCAGCTGTAGCTGTGTTCAGTTGTTCAGATATAGCTGCATAAAGAAGGCTATGTGCAGAAGATTCCGACACGTTCAAAATGGAGTATCGAGCTGTTATTAAGTTCTTCACAAATGAAGGATTACTCCAAATGAAATTAAACAGCGATTGGACGATGTATGTGGGGAAGCATCCCCCTCATATTCTACCGTAAAAGAATGGGCCAAACTTTTTGGAATGGGTCGAGAAAGCATTGAAGACGAAGAGCGTGCAGTTTGTCCCTAGGAGGTGCTCATTCCTGAAAACATCGCTCTTGTGGAAGGAGAAATTATGGAAGACCGTGGCTCAAAGTTACAGAAATAGCAGCAAGTTTGGGCCTTTCTAAAACAACAGTCCTTCGAATTATTCATGAACATTTATATATGAATAAGGTTAGTGCCTAGACTTCTTTCCTCAGTCCAAAAGCAGCAACCAGTCATCTGTTGTCAGGCATTTTTGGAGCTCTGCCGTGGCAACGAGAGAGAAGTTCTGCAAACCATTGTTACAGGAGATGAAACTATGATCCTCTATTATGATCTCTTGCCCAAAAAGAGAATCAATGGAGTGACGTAAACCTGGGCACCGCCACTAAAGGCCAAGGTCACTCAGTCAAGCAAGAAGATCATGGCCACAATCTTTTGGCACTGTGAAGAAATACTCTTCATTGACTTCAAGGACTTCATCACTTCCCCTTTCGCCGAAGCCGAGCACGGGTTTCTATGGTGACAGTCGTTCTTCAAGGAAGTCAGTTCATTAGCAGTCGCCTGAAGACGGTGGTCAGCTACTGACCCGCAGATGGAGCGGCATGAAAGTTCTCCGTGAATGTTTTCACTGCATGAATCGGACTTACTTTTCTGGAGTGTTGCAGTTACACCACGACTCGTCAGATGTCACCAGCTTTCCCAGAAAATCCGAATCTCCATCTTGCGTTTCTACAGCCCACCATTGACTTCAACCCTTTTGTCCACTTAAGCCTGCCCACGGTGCTGTTATTAAGACTTTTTCTGCAAGAAGTACAGAAAAAAAATCAGCATTTAGTTTTATTGTTCCATTAAGAGATATTGGCCTAATGGTGTAATGGTATAGTGGTAACCATACTTGCCTTTTAAACCCAAGATCGCGGGTTCAAACCCGGCCAGGCTCGATTGCTTTTTTCGGGGCGTAAAAATCCTAAGTATGGCTTCCTTCGGAAGGGAAGTAAAGCCGTGGGTCTCGTGTCGTACATTTACGGCACGAAAAAGAACCTCAAGCCTGAAAGAGAGCCCTCTGAGCAAAATTTGTCAGCCGTTTCACGCCCTGAATTGAATGGGACGCTGATGACCTGAGATGTTAAAGAGCGTCCGTATATAAACAAAATGAAATACTCACAAGCTTTGCCTTTGGAGCTATTATGAAAACCCCTTCCTGGAACAATTTAAAAAATAAGAGTAAGCATTTGGTCCATATATTGGTTTGTAATATTTTATAATGGCCATCCCGTATAAAATTTGTAGTACGTTGTTATTGCCACGTATAGGTAAGAACGTGGTAATTTGAACAAGTAATTAATTATAAAGTCTGCAAGCTTAGACACGAGTATACTTCATGCGAACGTTTATAAGCGGTTTACCTTTCTCCTCACTTTCCCATCTGCTCTGGCGCTAAAAGGCACATTTGAGCTCTGTACTTCGCTTTGAAGACACCTGCAGTTTCTTGACGCGGCGGTTAGTTGGTGCTGGCCTGCAGGCTAATTGCCAATTAACGGAGGTTCTGCAGAGGTTTCCTAACCTGGTTACTGTAATATCTCCATTAACTCTATCGAGGGATTTTAATCCAGTTAAGTTGGACAGCCTGCTAGCACCGCATTCTTCGCTATCTATTGCGACTCCGTTATTTCTCCCGCGCTTCCAAATTATATAAATAAATAGGTAGCTTAAAACGACATCTGGCTAAATACATTACTCTGTCTACAGAGAGAAGTTCGAGCAGTTTCGCCTTGGAGGTGTAATACATCTCTCTCTAGGTTATACACCCGCTAAATAAAATTTCATATATTATAAACATGTTTAAAAGTACTTAAAATGATGAACTACTTTGTTTTAAATTTCCCCACGCCCACTAACACTTGTACAAAGTAACATTTTTAAATTAGAGTAAATTAGGCGTTCAAGGGACACTGGAAGTGAATTTTCAAGTTCTAATTCATTTACTTTTTATTCACCAAACAGAATAAAGCTCCACATTTTTGTATGAATGTTTTTGAAAAATTTACGGCGATTGCATTGCGGTTAAAGCAATATGTATAACAAGTTTAATTTAAATTGGGTAAATACTTTGCGAGTTATAAAGTATTTCATAAATTTTAATACGTAAATATGTCGCATAATCAAAATATCCAGCGCATTTCACAAGTTGAGAAAGTTGGTTAGCATTTTTATAGTTGGAGCTTTGAACATACAAAAAGTGTACTAAGAAATATTTTAAATAAATTATATGACTGAACTGTGATAGTGTTTTTAATATATATAAAAAGTGTAATCTTTAAAATGAAACGTTTTTTTCATAGAATTTTTTCTTTGAAATTATTATTGCTGTTAGCCTGTATTTTATCTTATGAAATATTAAAGTGGATACTTCTGCACATTCTTGGAAATTTTAATTGAATGTAAACAAAAAACTAAAGACGCCTGAGTCATTTTGAAAGTGTTAAAATTAAAGTTTTGAGAAAAACACTGTTTTATATAAAAAAAAAAAGTATGTTGGGAAACAGTGAATTGTACACTTTACATATCACAACCCTCCTGATTTATGGTTTAGTGTATCTGTACTTCTCTTTGTGTCTTCTGTGCTACTTTTGCCACCTGCAGGTCTTTTCCTGCTTCTGACAGCTGACCTGCTCTGTAGAGTCGAGTGTATTCCGGATTTTACTGATCTTTGAAGCAGTTGCCGAACATTCCTCACCCCTAATCTCGGATCTCAGCTCCTGAGAGAAGATAAGACAGCCTATTCTTTCCCATAAGAGCAAAGGTCTCCTAACAAGTAGGGAAAGCTCGCTTGCTATTCTACACTAGTTGTTCGTATGCTGTTTAAGACACCTTGACTGATTTGTTCTTTAGTTACTCCATTTCTGCCTATGCTAGTTGCTTCTTGAAAGATTTCCATTTTTCTCTTCCTTTTGCTACTCTTGACCTGCATGTTCCTTGAAGAGGTCTGTTTGTCTTCTTCTGGGTCCGCCTCATTGCCATTTGCTTCTGGTAGCTACTTGTGCTATGTCTGTTGTCTGAGATGACTGATTTATTAATACTGTACGTATTTTGTCCGTCAAAGTTATTCCCAGGATCTTGCGTTGTATTTTTCTTTGGCATATTTGAATTTTGTTCTTTCGTTTTTCTGTTATTGGCCATGTCTGACACCCATATAGTAATACAGGGTATACACATTAAAAGCAAAAACAACATTTAAGGCTGCAATTTCTTAGAAATAGTTGAGACAGTTTCTCCAAATGGGTGAGTGAACACTTTCATTTGAATGTTGTGTCCCTCCACGAGCACAGCATGCCAGTAGTTCGGTGCAAGTCAGTCTCTGGTAGATGTGGAGAATTCTCATAGCTGTACTATCATCAAACTAAACAGACTTCTTGCAATGGCTCTACCAAGTCTCGCCGAGAGTTATACTCCTATTATAGAAACACAAAGATCGTCTGTAGATCTATGAGATAAAGTGTAACATATGTGACATGACAGATGCTTCTGAATGATCAGTCAAGCTGGTTAGTGTTTTTATAGTTTCTAACTTCAGTCACGATCTCTCAATCTAGTGTCAGTTGTGTCTTTGTTTAGCTTGAGGAAAGCTGCAGTAATCCCCTTTGCTACATGACTGGCACATTCTTCCTTCACTATTTCCATCTCGGCATCACACACCGTCACTTCCTTTAGGTGCTGGTGAGTCCTTGCGTCTACATCAGACAGCACAGTTGTTCTGTACTGAGGGAGTGTGGCAGGCCGAAAAAGAACACGCTGAGATCTTTTAAAGGCTGTAGAGTCGGAAGGGAGGGCGGACATGCAAATGTTGACTCTTTGTGGACACCCAATCGTTAAAGGAACCATTTGCAGCGAAAAAAGGAGTTTTGTTATTTTGACCGATTTTGGCCAAAACTCACTCCCAGTGTTCCACAAGCAGTAGGTGCAAAATTTTACACTATTTACATTATAATATGGTTGCAGTTCCTGATCAACAATATCTTATGCAATTTTAATTTTAAATGTTTGATGGCCTTCCAAGTAAAGTTTGCGAAATTCCTGTGCAAGCTTTTGCATAAATACTGTGAGGGACAAAACACCGAGAAATTATATTACAAATCGACGTCTTGCTTTTCTGTAAGTGTTGATTTTCACAAACAAATAACACCTGAACTTTCTGTATTGATTGTTTACTATTAAAATACTCTAACTTATAAAACTGCCACGGGTGGCCGAGGTCGTTAAGGTTCGGACTCGTGAGCGGAAGGTCTGGAGTTCGAATCCTGCCAGGACCGTCCTCTCTTACTGAGGTTTTTTCCAGGTTTTCTTCAGTCCTCATACATGGCAAATGCCGGAGAGGTACCTGGAATGTTTCCTTCCTTAAAAAAATCTTTCCCAATTTATCATTTCATCTCATGTATCATCAGTGTCAATCGCCTGTGCTGCCTCAGTAGTAAAAACGGGCGTTAAACACTATTAAAAATAACTAACACATAAAGCGACTTATCGCCTTATATATCAGAACAGCACAAACACTGCAGGGTAACTGAAGGTCAAAGGAATCGGCTAGCAGCAAGTGCTTCTCTGCTGTCACTACCCGCAATCTGACAGATGAACGTCAATTTGAAAGCACTGGATATGGATAGAAGACATAAAAACAAGAACGAACTCATATAAACATAAGTATTTTTTTTTCTTTTTCTTACGTACAGTTGTGCGGAGGGTGTACAAAATGGGCATATGATATTTGATATATTACACATTAGACCAACATTGACTTCAGCTAACATTAAAGAAGCATTTGCAATTGTAAAACTTTGGCGTGCTTTTTATTCGTTACAGGGAAAACACAGCAGGCCACGGATACTGTGTGGGTTTAAATCTCTCATTAGTGCAGTCCATGTCTGTTAATATCGACCTAATTAAAAGTTTCGGAACCAACGTAAATATCTTTCACATCCCCTGCTGATTTTCGTGCCAATGGTGGATATCTTTTCATCCTGTCCGTTTGTTTTTTATTTTACAGTTGGCTATGAAACTCAACCTCCCCGCGCTGTACTTGCATGGTATTTTAAAGAGTAACTGTCCATTTCATTGCAATAAAATGAATAAATGTTGTTACTTTCCTTTTATTTCTAAAAGTCTATGCAAAATACATATCAAACAAATTATATTTTACAATCCAATTGTGCAACAAATCAATTTAATCTGAATAATCTGATAATACTTTTTTTAACAACATACCTTTACTTATTCTCATAATTTTAATGATATTTCTCAGAGTAGCTCCTGTTGGATACAATGCACCTGTCCCAGCGTTTCTGACAGTCTTCAAAGGCATGCTGGAAACCATTTTTGACAGGTCCTGCAGACCTGTTATTTCCAAAGCCTTCATCATTGAATGTATAAAAAAAAATGTCTCACGGGGCTATATTTGGACTATACGGGGGGTGAGGGATATACTTCATATTGCTTTAGGTGAGATATTCGTGCATTAGGAGAAATGTGGTCTTTTGTGTGTGATATGGCCTTGCAGAGTTTTCAGCACATCTCTATAGTATTACTCAGTTACAGTTGTGTTCCTTGAATATCTAAAAAAGAGATGACCATAACTTTCCTAGCAGAAGCAACCACTTTGTTTGTGATGACAGAGATTTCAGCTTAAAGGTTTGCTGTTTACAAAGATGTAAAGCAGTGATTACCTTTGAAAGTAAGGCCTTATTTACCTGTAACATCATGGAAACGTACATCCTTTCGTTCGGGAATCAGCAGTCTTGAAACCCACCATGCACAAACACCTCTCATATGCAACTTTTCAGCTACCAGCCTGTGGGTGGTACCCATATTTGTTTTAAAGTGTTGTTAATGTTATTCGACGATACTCTCTCACAATGACAACAGTGGTGTTAATGTTTTCTTCTGTCAGAGCACAAACTGGAGCTCTGAAATCTATTACCTCCCCTCGTTAAAGGGGTTGAATTATTTTCGAACTGTGCTATAGGAAAGAACAAACTCTACACAGGCCTCCTGGTCTCACCAGAATATTTGTTGAGAGGAAAGCAGCATATTGTTCGTCTCGTGCTACTTCCAGTTAGTTTTAGGAGGAACTGAAATATCTCAATTATGCCTATAAAAAGTATTAAAGAACCCCCATATACTATTACTCGTAGATCTCCCGTGCCAACGCATTTTCAGAAGAAATAAAAGATTCGTTCATCCCTTGTAGAACTTCCACGTTCTGCCTTACTTCGTTCTATTCCCACATTACGTGGGGTTATGCGATGAGAGGATCTGGTCGGGAACAAGTTGCGAAGCCCCCTACGGGCAGACGAGAACAAAACGTGCCAGCTAATTTATTACTGCTGCTAGAGGGCGACCTAATTTTAATGAACAGCACTTTGGCAATGCGTGTAAACATTTGTTCCCCGTACAGGTTACAAACAATTTGTTGGCTGTGAAACAACCAGATGTAGAGTAGTTAGGGTTAATGCTGCAAGAGAGCGGATATAAATATTTGTATACTTGTTTGTTTGTTTATTTGAAGAGCCCTGGGCCTGGAAGTCCCGAAGGATAAAGCGCTTGTTTGGAGATATTGTTTAAAAGTTTGTAATTTATAAAATATTGAAGTAATTGATTTACAAACGTGTACTTTTTTGTCATAGGAATATTTACCATTAACTTAAACCATTCCAGAATAAATTTTAATAGCATCTACTAGCAGTTTCATGGCCTATCCAGCAATAGCTAGTGAAATTGAAATAATTTTGGTTATTTACACTTAAGCAACCAATCTTAATGGTTTATTCTGTTTAAAACCCTTTCAATTTACAAATGGATATAGAACTTAAAAAAATAAGTGCACCGTTTTGAAATAATTTTATTTCTCAACATAGTCTCCCTGTCCCATCGTTTCACAAGCCCCTGTAATCCAGTACTATTAAATTTTTGGGCTGCTGTCGGAACCAGGCGGTGATTTTCCTTTCGCCAGGAAAACGTTCTCCCGTAAGTTGAAGTTTAAGAGGGCCGATAAATTGGAAGTCGCTTAGAGCAAGGTCGGGGCTATACGGAGGATGCTTGAGGACTTCTCACTTGAAAATGTATTGGCAGTATGAGGATGCGCGTTGTCATGCAAGAGCAATACGCCTTCGGTGAGGAGTCCTGGTCGCTTACGTAGTTTTCTAAGGATGATGCAGTAGAAGTCGACATTTTCGGTTTGTCCTTGAGGTTGGAACGCGGGAGCAGTATGCCTTCGTGATCCCAGAAGATTGAGAAATCAGGTGACGCAGGATGTTTCCAAGTGCGCGTAGTCTCGGGTTGGCAATGGCTAACCCGAGACTCTGAGACAAGTCGTTGCGGTAGCGATTGAGATGCTGTAATGATAGACACATTCTTTGTGTTTTGTGTTGTGGGGTCAGCATGAGCGGTAGGTAGGCACAACCGACAGCAGCGATGTCTTCAACTCGGTCGTCTGTGTGGTTACTCCGTTAATCGATGACGCCGTGTTCGTCTTCAATGCGTATTGCAAACAGCCTGGCATGACAGGCTCTTCTCGCTGTAGATAGGAAGCACACGAAGCAATGCTCCAGAGTTATACACTCATTCAGAGGTGCCGCCATCTTGCAACTGCTGTTTCACTTTTATAAATATCGATTGTCTCGTGTCGAATGTCATCAACTGCCACCGGACTAATGCTGTCATCTAGTGGCAGTAGCATCGTTCAAACATGTAGTACCCCACATCAATTTGTAACTTTCGTATATATCTTAGTACAGACGAGCTTGATGCCCCCATGAGGCGTATCAGCTAATTTAGTGATATGCTTGCGGACCGCAATCCAATTCCATGTGCAACAGTGTCAAGGATCGCAAAGAAATTTAGAAACGAAAAGGACATACCAAGATCGAGTTAGGTCCATAAGTTTCCGGCCTCGCCGATAAGGGTTATCGCCTTACAAAGCCCTTACCTGGTATCTACCTTATCTACTAAATAAATAATTGCAGCTGTAACTTCTGCTGTGTTCAGTTGTTCAGATATAGTTGCATAAAGAAGGATATGTGTAGAACATTGTGATATGTTCAAAATGGAGTATCGAGCTGTTATTAAGTTCCACACAAAAGAAGGACCTACTCCAAATGAAATTAAACAGCGATTGGACGCTGTATATGGGGAAGCACCCCCTCATATTCTACCCTAAAAGAAAGGGCCGAACTTTTTCGAATGGGTCGAGAAAGCGTTGAAGACGAAGAGCGTGCAGGTCGGCTCTTCGAGGTGCTCACTCCCGAAAACACCGCTCTTGAGGAAGGAGAAATTATGCAAGACTGGCGGCTCAAAGTTACAGAAATAGCAGCAAGGTTGGGCCTTTCTAAAGCAACAGTCCTTCGAATTATTCATGAACATTTAAACATGAATAAGGTTAGTGCCTTGACTTCTTTCCTGAGTCCAAAAGCAGCAACGAGTCTTCTGTTGTCAGGCATTTTTGGAGCTCTGCCGTGGCAAAGAGAGAGAAATTCTGCAAACCATTGTCACAGGAGATGAAACTATGATCCTCTACTATGATCCCTTGTCCAAAACAGAATCAAGGGAGTGGCGTAAATCTGGCGAAGCACGGCCTCTAAAGACCAAGGTCACTCAGTCAACCAAGAAGATCATGGTCACAATCTTTTGGGACTGTGAAGGAATACTCGTCATTGACTTCAAGGAGAGGAAGAACACAGTAAATGGGGAGTACTATGATGTCTTACTGCACAGACTACGTGCTTCCATCAAAGAGAAAAGGCGAGGAAAGCTGATTGGTGGTGTGCGCCTTCTTCACGACAACGTGTCTGTGTACACAGCTCTTGTTACAAAGGAAGCTGTGAAGAAATGTGGCTTCAAGGAGATCGACCAACCACCTTACAGCCCAGATCTAGCTCCCAGTGACTATTTTCTCTTCTCAAAACTCAAGAAGAACTTCAAGGAAAGAAATTTAAATGTGACGAAGAAGTGATGGACGCCCATTTTGCAGACAAGACTTCTGATTATTTGGGGGAGGGGGTTGAAATGTTAACTCAAAGATGTGAGAAGTATATTGCAATAAAGGTTTACTATATTGAAAAATGAAATACATTTTTTGTCTTTATCATACCTAGGCTGGAAACTTATGGACCTGCTCTCGCACTCTCAGATGAAGCCACATTCTGCCTGAAGGGATTTGTCAACAAACGCAACTGTCAACATTGGTCAGACGTAATTGGAGGATGGAGGAGAACCACACGCAGTATCCACGAAAACTCATGTTTGGGCTGGTATTGTTGGTGATCATATCATTGGTCCTTTCTTCTTTTGAGAAACGCAAAATGCTAATAGATATTTGGAAATGCTTCGAAATCACTTAGTACCAAATTTGTTTCCACATCCAGTCAACAACGGGGTACCAGAGATTTTCCCCTATTTCCAGCAAGATGGAGTTCCAGTTCGCTATGGACAGAATGTTCGTCAGCATTTAGACCAAATTTTTCCACAATGGATTAGTAGGAGACGTCACATAGAGTGGCCAGCAAGATCCCCAGATTTGTCGCATTTGGATTTCTTTTTGTAGGGTCGTTTGAAGTCAGTAATTTATCTAGAAAGACCCGACAAGTTAGAAGGAATGGAAGCTGTGGGAGACATTCCTAAAATTTACTTAAGTCATTCCTTTAATATTTTCTGTGATCTACTGGCATATTGTCAAACAGCTGAGGGCTACCAGTTTGAACACGTCGGTACGGGTGGTGTAGTGGTAACCATAATTGCCTCGTAGACCCAAGATCGCGGGTTCAAACCCGGCCAGGATCGATGGATGTTTTCGGGCTTAAAATGCTAAGTATGGCTTCCTTCAGAAGGGAAGTAAAGCCGTGGGTTCCATGTCGTATGGCAGAGGCCTCTGTGCAAAATTTATCGGCCGATTCACGCCCTGAATTGAGTGGGATGCTGATGACCTGAGATGTTAAAGAGCGTCCGTAAAATGAAACAAATCAACAAAAAGTTTGAACACAGAATTTATACGTTGAACTTGCTTTGTTAAGGAAGGAGCGTTTCATTATTCCTTACACCTTTTTGTTTTCTTGATTTAGCAACAATAAATCTGTACAGAAGCATCTAGCGCAGGTAGTTTTTAAACGCTTTTAATAGGCAATATTCGAAAATGTAAAAACACATTGGGAATTCCATTTAAAATAAGATTTCAGATTACTTCTGTTTAAATGGAATTAGAAAAAAGTCGGCAATATAATTTTTGAGTTCTCAGTGTACAGCTACCCCCCAGTTTCATGTCACTGAACCACATGCTTCAGAATTTATTTAGGTGGTGCAGAAGTTCAACCAACCCTGGTATTCTTTCCATACACGTACAACGGAAACTGACAGGTCGTTGCAACTCTTGACACAGTTGAAACCGCTTGCCTCTCACATATTTTTTTGCACCTCATTTTTCCAAACAGATGAAAGTCATTGGTCGATAGTAAACACGCTATCAACGCCTTTTGACCTTGTGCTGAAAATTTACGGCACCATTTTGGCACCTATTGGATGAATATTACATCCGTTTCATACAGGCACAAGCCACCAGTGCGTGTTTACAGGCGCCGTGTTTTCTGCTTATAGAAATCGAATAACTGCTCTCTCCCTTTAGCACTCATTCAGTACATTTTGCAACTATTGCTGCAACCGAGCCACGTACCTACACAGAATGACCGAAATTAAGTTCGGGCTACTAGGTACATCCGTTTCATTATGTGGTTCCCTGCAGTTAGATGCTTTATTTAATTTTTTTTTTTTTACCTCCACGGGTGGCCGAGGTCGTTAAGGCGCGGACTCGTGAGTAGGAGATTTGAAGTTCGAATCCCCCCAGGACCGTCCTCCCTGACTGAGGTTTTTTCCAGGTTTTCCTCAGTCCTCATAAATGGCAAATGCAGGGGAGGTACCCTAAACTTAGATCTGAAACGTTTCCTTCCTTAAAAAATTCTTTCCCAATATATAATTTCATTTCATCAGTGTCCAGTGTCCACCGCCTATGGTGCCTCTGTAGTAAAACCGAAGGAAGGTCCTGGCGGGATTCCAACCCCAGACCTCTCACTCACGAGTCCTCGCCTTAACGACCTGGGTCACCCGTGGTGGTTCCGATAGATTGCGCCACATACCAGAGAAAGTTCAGCCCGTGCATTGAAAACATTCAGGGAGTCCCCCCGTACCATGAATTTCGTGCTGCTCCAATACCTGCGTTTGAGGACACTTTAAGCATATCTACAGTTAACGGACTAGCTCCTCTAGGAACGACTGTTAACAGCGAGGTGTACTGCGGTATTCTTATATGCTGCATTCAGCAACTTTTCGAAAGGAGAAATGTTTCTCCAACACGATAATGCGCGGCCCCACACTAGTAACACTTGGCATCCCTGTGGTTCATTGTTGCGCAGCACCCTCCACACTCACCGGATATCACTCCTTGCGATCATACCAAGTAAAAAACGAGGTAATTCAGGTACCTGTCCACGAATGGTGACGGCGCTCCTAAACAATGGTTTTGCGACACAATAATGAAGCTACCAGGAAGATGGTGGGGAGTATATTGAGAGATGCCATACATAATAAATAAAGTACAAAAACTTCTACTGTAAGTATTTTGACCCCTCTCGTGCTAATATTTGTTTTGTTTGTTGTCGCTTTGACTGCAATGTCTGTAGGTTGTGGACTGAATAAAGGTTCAAGTGTGTAATGATGGCGCAAATGAACTCGAAGTTCTTGGCACCTTAAAGCTCTCAGGCCAGCTACACCACGGAGACGCTCAGCACTGATAAAATGTTACGCTTGCGTCACTTTTATCTGAAAGAATATTCAAATTCAGCATAAAAGCAAATTTCGATTAAGCTATTTTATTCTTAAGAAATAAAACAGGTTTTGTTTTATTTTTGAAAAAATTTTAAGAATTATATATTCATTTTTTATTAAATATCGGCCATGAACTTACTTTTATTTAACTAAATTGCAAGCACAATACGTTTGGGTGCAGTACTAAAGAAATCGGCTAACCTTCTGAAATGACTACATATAATTTTCAAGAAAGTGTTGTGTTTTATTGTGCAGTGGGCCCAATTTGCCCCTTTATAGTTATGTAGCCTGGGTATGCACCAGCTGGTCAACTAATTAAATTTACATACTGTCTAATTAACGTGCACAGTTTGGCGCATCGTTTTCCGAGGGCGCAAATTATCTCGTGCAGACTTCACTTGACATGAACAGCGTCCTACAGCAAGGTCGAGAGGGCATTCAGTTCATTGTTCTATGTGAAAACGAAATTTCAGAGCTTTTTATGGCGTTTTGTTTATAAGAAACTCCTTGTGAAACATGCCAAATTTTAACAACCTATTGCTGGGTCTATTAATTACTTACTTATACCATGATTGGCCAAGGTCTGTCTGAGGTTCTATTCCCTCCAGGACTGTCTTTCCGGACTTCATTTTTTTTTTTTCCTCAGTCCTCATAAATGACAAATAATACCCTCACTTAGGCCTGGAACGCTTTCTTCCTTTAAAAATCCTCATTTCACCTTATGTATCATCATTGTCTATTGTCTATACGCCTCAGTAGTAAATAATAGTAGACACTGTTAAAAATCACTTGCTTACCGCATACTTGCCTCCTAAACCCAAGATTGCGGGTTCAAACCCGGTCAGGACCGATAGATTTTTTCGGGCGTAAAAATCCTAAGTATAACTTCCTTAGGAAGGGAAGTAAAGCCGTGGGTCCCGTGTCGTACATTTACGGCACGAAAAAGAACCTCGAGCCTGAAAGAAGAGGCCTCTGAGCAAAATTCGTCGCCCTGAATTGAATGGGACGCTGATGACTTGAGAGGTTAAAAAGCGTCCGTAAATAAAACAAATCAAATCCTTTGTTTCCTTAGGCATGATATAACGTGCATTTAGGAAACAAAACTGGGATGTATAGCTTGTAAAACTCCAAACAAATAAACAAAAATAACTTTCCAATTGCTTCAAAAATTAAACACACAAGCAGCCATTATGCTATTGACATTTATCTACAAGATACATAAAGCCCTAGCCTTCTATAACAAATGGTTTGAGAGATATTTACACCGCCACGGGTGGCCGAGGTCGTTAAGGCACAGACTCGTGAGTGGGAAGTCTGGGGTTCGAATCCCACCAGGACCGTCCTCCTTGACTGAGGTTTCTTCCGGGTTTTCCTCAGTTCTCATAAATGGCATATGCCGGAGAGGTACCCTAAACTTAGGCCTGGAGCGTTTCCTTCCTTTAAAAAAAAATTCTTTCCCAATTTATCATTTCATCTCATGTATCATGAGTGTCACCGCCTGTGGTGCCTCAGTAGTAAAAACTACTCAATCGATGAGGGTAATAAACAATATGTGTCGGCAAAGATCAGTATTGAATTTAACTCGTTTGGTCCATTGTTAAAAGTCTACCTCTCGTCAATAAAAAATTTCGTTACAAACTTGCAAGCTAATTTTGGGTAGTCTCAATGGACGCTTGGTCCCCGTGGATTTGGTTATGAAAAATGTTGATATTGATCTCCTCTACCTTTAATGAAAGTTTGTGTTCATGTATCATGGCAATTGACGTGCTCTCTTACGTAGAACGTGTACAGTGCAGTATTTCCGGATGTGTATTATTTACCATGACAACAAGTCGTCGGAATGTTTCCGTACTTGCACCTGCTGAGGAAATCTCTTTCTCCTGCGACAAATATTATTAAGTATAATATGTTTTGTTGTAAATAAAATCGTTTCATCAGAGAAAAGTATTACCTGCTGGTCTTATTCTGCTAAACTCCATTACAGAAATCTGTACGGCTTACCTAGTCAAGTTGTTGTAAATTTTTGATTGCAACCACAATCACTCTGTAAGGTTTCAGTTTAATAATCAATAGCTCTAAGGACTAGACGTTTTCAAACCCCTTTTCTATACGACTTAAATATTTCTTTGGAGAGTGATCTAAAGTTTCTCCAATGTTAGAACACGTCGTTTTCGGTTAGCGGCTGTTTCACGAAATGTTTGTTAAACGGGAACACTAAAGCAATTGTCTACACACTGCTATAAAATATTCCGTGTTTTTACATAGTGTTGGCTAAATCTTCATCGGGGAGATGAAGTATATCGCTGAGGATTTAATGGGTCTGTTGATCGCTGGATCCCACCGTGTAGTCAGTAGAAGGCTAATTGAGACGCATTGTATATTAATTTAGTTTTTTACGTTATTGGTTCAAAAATTCCCACGTTTTTATAGCATGCCTTTGTTCAGTTCGTAAGATTCTCTGTTTGCTTTAAATGCTCTATTGACGTTTCTTCTGAAGAAATGAATCATATCGTCACAGAAGACAGTCGCATTAAGATTCGTGAGATTGCTGAGACGGTAGACACGGTACACAAATCCTGCATGAAGTTCTGCATATGAAGAAGCTGAGTGTGCGATGGGTGCTGCCTTTGTTGACTCCAGACCAAAAACACTCCAGGAAGAAAATTTCAAAATCGTGTTTGGAAAAGTTGCAGCATAATCTGAAGTCGTTTTGTGACTGTAGACGAAACTTGGAACCATAACTACACCCTGGAGACAAAATGGCAGTGAAAAAATTGAAATCATTTTGTCGTCGGGAAAAGATAACGTTTTTCTTTCGGGAAGGGGGAGGGGGTTATCATCATGATTGTCTACTTGTAAAACGTAAAACAGAGACTGACTGTTATTATGCATTGTTATTGCAGGTTTGGATAGTGAGTTGAAGCACACGCCACCAAGAGTATCGTGCAAAAAGTGTTTCTGTATCAGGACAAGGCGCCTGCTTACATGTCGGCCGTTGCGATGACAAAAGAGCACGAGCTGGGCTTCGAAATACTCCCCCAACCACACCATTCCCTAGAATTTCCTAAGTTTTCCTAATCTCAAAAATTGACTTAGGGGAAGAAATTTTCGTCGAATGAAGAGGTTATATATGCTGTGAAATTATATATACTGTTTGACGCCCGTTTTTGCTACTGAGGCACCACAAAGGCGATGGACATTGATGAGATGAAAGGATATATTGGGAAAGGATTTATTTTTTAAGGAAGGAAACATTCCAGGCCTAAGTTTAGGGTACCACCCCGGCATTTGCCATTTATGAGAACTGAGGAAAACCGAAAAAACTCCACTCAGGGAGGACGGTCCTGTAGGGAGCTGTAACAGAGTGTTATGCACAGTTCGAAAGATTTTTTTTATCTATGAGGAAACTAAAAAATTGGAATCTCTGGGGACGAATTTTATTGAGCTCATAGAAGATTATGTTAAGCAATTTTTTTCTTTTGCAAAACATTAACTAAGATGTTTTTTTTATCAGTATTATCAATGCGCCCTCGGATGCCACTAACTTTACTGAACGCAACACAATAACACATCTTTGGGACATAAATTGTTTAACTGCGTCTTAATTATAAATATTCCCTATTCTAACGATATTGTTTCATTATATATTTTGGAAGCTATTTTATGTCCTTTGTTGTACTGTTTTTAAAACTCTATATACTTTTTGCGACATCATTTTCGTGACTAACTTTGTTTTTACTCGATGTTGCTCTTATTTCTATAAATACGCAGCAAACTGCTCAATGTAACGAAAGCGTTTTACCTATATATATTTTTTTTTATTTGAAGACACTGAAGTGCGGCCGTTGTCTGCTGCTATGGAAACTAAAAGCAATAAGCCCTCTATTACGTCTGCATAGTATTTAATAACGACTTTCCACAAGCAGAAGGAAGCCCAGAAAATTGCCGGAAAAAAAAAAAAAGATGAGGAAACTCAAGTGGCAGGCTGCATTGCATTTTGCAAAGCGGCAAGGCTCTCCAAAGCCGCCGCGTAAGAAATGTCGTGTTTCAACTGTTTGATGTTGGTCTCGACGTTGTCAAGGCAACGTGACGTATTCGTGAAGCTGTATCAGCTGCTTTGAAAAAGAAGGTGCGATGTTGTTTCATGCCAGCGGATTAGAGGTAGTTCGGAAAGTGACGACACATTTAGGACTTCAATTAAAAATTAAACTAATGAGTTGTTCTTTGGATATAAAAGGTCGTTTATGGAAACATTAAATGTCTAAATAATGCTTGGCGGTTCAGGGAACTGTCGAGCTGTTTATTGCTAGATGTGAGCTCAGGCGTTGGTTATTTTCTATTGGCTAATACTGACTGTTTTATAGGAACTTCTGTTGCATTTTGACACTTCTCTGAAGCAACTTTTTCCCCAGAATTTTGAAAAGTGTGATTTGTTAAGCGGTCGTGCAGCTTCCATAAGATTCTTCTATCGCAGTTTTGGTTTGTGAAGTGTTCGAGGCACTGCATAACTGTTCTGGCCTAGCTCAACAGCAAAGCATAGATTCGCTTCGTTCAACTTTTGATAATGAAGGATCATCACAAAAGACTGTTTACATTTGGTTTGCAGAATTTCGCCGTGATCGTTCGTCGTCAGTGATGAATTTCGTGAAGGTCAATCAAAATCGGTTGTCATTCCAAAAACATGCGCAACATGATTGACGAACGTAGGCATGTGACTTACGGTGTTTCCACTCTGGTAAGAAAAGCACATCATACACAACAGTTCAAAATATTACAAAAGATGGAAATTATACTGCACGTATAATAACTGTAATTTAATTGGGGTGACAGCTCATAAATTTCACCTCAAACACTTTTCAATTGATTTCATGATTCACACATAGTTGAAAATCGCCCTATTAAAAACGGCAAATCCAGCACCTAATAAAATCATAAAAAATGGAGGGGGGCATAACTGGCCGATTTTTCGCCCTGTTTTATATATATATATATATATATATATATATATATATAAATATATATACCTAGGTACAAATTTTGGCCGTCTCCGAAATTTCTCCTTTTCCTAACTTGTTCTTTTCGATATAATCGTGCACGTTGCATACAAACTGCTGGCTTTCATTAAGCGGTTTGTGTAGGGTAACCCCATGTTGGACGCCAGTGGTTAGTCAGTGGGGAAGGTTGGTCGCCAGTTATGAAGGGATTAAGTAGCTGATTGCCACATTTTGTAGCGACGCCTCATTAATTAACTAGTGATCGCTTTGTTGTTGTAAAATGAAATGAATAGTGTTTAACGCCTTTTTTCACTACAGAGACACCACAGGCGATGGACACTGATGATACATGAGATGAAATGATAAATTGGGAATGGATTTATTTTTAAGGAAGGAAACTTTCCAGGCCTACTTTTAGGGTACCTCCCACGCATTTGCCATTTATCAGGACTGAGGAAAACCTGGAAAAAACCTCAGTGTAGATAAACAGTTCCAAATTTTTGCTCGAAAGTGACAATTCGTTCTTCTTTTATTTTTATTTTGATCAGTAGCTAGGAAACGCGGCAACCATTGCGGCGATAGCTTTTTCATTTGTTATTGAGTGCACAAAATGTGTATGCACCCGAACTCTGGCAATGCCCAACTTCTAGCATCTTCAGTCTCCGGCACCGCGTCGTTGATTTTACCTCGACAGGAGGTATCGCTGCACGATTGCATTTCCCCACGAGAGGGTTTAAGGCATTGCTCTTCTGCCTATTCTCCTGGGTTCATATTCCACACATTTTATTTTTTATTGTTAGTTTTATAAGTGTATATGTAGAACATTATGTTATCTTAATATCATATTATATTTTAGCATATCATTTGAGTTTTATGTGATTACCTCTGTACACACAAAAACGTAATCACAAACTAACGTATTCTTTACAAATTGCTAAATAAATACATGAACAGAAACATTTATTATCTTCTAAAGTAAAACACAAATTAATATCGGATATATGAACCCTCAGCAGGTAGGTCCTCAATCTTCGGGACATGTCAGATGATGACAGTAGTGTGGACGAGAGACTACAAAATCCCAGGCTTCTTGAATTTGTGTCCATAAGTCATCTGTTGTCCTTCTGCATGTGCAGCATATTGTATTTAGATATATACTGAAGGCTTTGTTATAATATTCATTATATTGTGTTAGGGTTAAAGCTTGCTGTATATGGAAACAATTTTATGAAATTAATTTGTTATATATTACAAGGGCTAATAAAAAAAGTGATTCATGCAGGGAGGCGAACCTGCACCATGGCATCACTGCACACTCTGCGAAAGAGCTAACGGAACACACACACTAGACAGCGTATTTAGTACATGTCATATAACACAACTGTGCAGAGGCTACACAGGTTCGTGGTTACCTTGTGAACCGCGCGCTGTAACGAGTAGGACTTAGAAGTATTTTGTTTTCAAGAGGTAATTTTTTTTTTTTTTGTCAATTTGTACAACTGTACATCATCCCTCAAGGTAACCTTGAAAATAATCACCTTTTGAATTGCACAGACGTAACGATCAGCCATTTGGATGTCCGTATTGATTGCCACAGAATTCCGTTTATTATTTTAAAAAGTGAGGGCTAAAAGCAAGGAAATCATCGGTATGTAAATTCTTAAGTATAATAAAATATAATTTCATGACAATAATTGTGAAGTTTTGCATTGAGAGAGTTTAAAAATCAATATTTTTTAAAAAAATACTTTTTTAGTTTCCGTATCCATTAAAGTCAATCGCTTTTAAAATAATTCAAGTGAGAAAATTATCTAAAGAAAGACGTAAAAACACATCGCTGTTAATTTGCTTCCGCGGTTTATTTTCAGAGAGCATCGGGCGTTAATAATTTAATTCTAACAAGTTGTAAATAACCGATCTTTACTTTAAGTTTGCCTTTTCAGTGGTTATTTCCGTTTGCGCTTCATGGCCTCCTCGATTTCCCTTTTAGCATGAAATTACGTTCCGAGTAGCCAGTGGGGATCTTCTTAGCAACCGATGCCCAGTAAGCTCGGAACAAATGAAAATCGGAATCGCGTTCGATATGAGTTTTCCATGCGAAAGTGGGACTGCAAAAGGCACGGGACGCTTCGCTGCCCTTCCGGAAACAACTCAAGGGAGGGGCAGCGAACTAGAAATATGGACATAAGGTTTGCTTTATTTTGTGATAAAGAACTTGCGAATTAACCTTGTGAAGTCATAAAAGGGTACTCGCCTGTGTTTTGTGAATGCAGCTGTTAAAAGGGGGCAGGCTGGTCGTCAGGCCTCGAACCAGAAATAATATGCTTAGGGTATGCTCGTTAAACACTTTACTCATTCAGCACTCAAAAGACCTTGACTAACTCCCCTCACTGCGCTTTTCATAACAAAAAGTAAACGCATTTTTAACCGTTTTACATTTCAGATAAATGTTTGTTTTTAATTTTCGAACTGTAATAAAAATATATAATGACTATTTAAAAACGAATGCTCATAACTTTTTACCCGCATAATTTCTCGAGCAAAAAATTTAAATTTACAATATTTTGTGAATTCAATGTATAATATACACACACTACTAGTTTCATTATTGTCATTTCTGGTTTCCGCCTGTGTGAGCCTGCCTGTTGATGGTATAACAGGAATAAACACCACAACTACGACAGGGAAATTGTATCAATGTAGAGGAATGTTTAAAAGCGGAACACACTTCAGACCAGCCGCAGAATTCAACATGATAACACTACCCTGCGTAAAATATTATCCTTGAAGACCTGGATATAGGAAAGTGCACAAATGGGTCCCAAGGCAGCTGTCAGATGCATTGGACTGTCCTTCTCGTGAAATTGATGCTTGCTACAGAGAACACATCCTGGATGTACCATACCCATAGGCTCAAGCCAAGTAAAAATGCAAATTACAGGCTTTCGCTGACGACCTTTTGGCATATCAATCCCCTTATCCAGGAATATAGTGACATGCCGGTAAACAAATTGATCGAAAGACTGGAGAGAACGCCCGTCCTTATACAATGGAATCACTAACTGGTTGGAATTCTGAGGTGTTGACAAACATTTCCTTACAGTGTTTAACGCCCGTTTTACTGCTGCGGCACCACAAGCTGTGGACACTGATGATATATGAATGAAATGATATATTGAAAATAGATCAGTCAGGACGATCCTGACAAGTACTTTCTGCCCACGAGCTCATGCCTTAACGACCTCTACTACTGTACTGGTATACCATGTAGCTGAAATACATTTTTATTTTTCTTAATCATTTGCAATTTAGCACATCTTTATTTCTGTTACCTTTGTGACGTCATAGTTCTAATAGACATAAATGAGATTTTCCTCTAGTTTTGTAGGATAATTACTGCGTTTTACAAATCACTGAATTCAGTAAGATATGAGCTTTAAAATATACCATTGTTCAGATTTCTGTTTCAAAATGTTCGAGTGTTATGTCGTTGTAAAGTAGACAGTTATAATAAAACGCTGTAACATTGATCGATTTTTTGCATGAAAATACTGGGTGATTTTTCCTTCGGGGACAGCACCATTTCAACTTGACCGAGATCTGCAGTTCTTGTCTCGTTCCCAAGCTTGAAAGCCGGAGGTGAGGGCTCTACAAGCTTTGCTCTAGGAAGGTACGGACGTGTTCTTGTGTGTTGTGTGATAGTGTAATAATATTCGATTAGGCGGCGTAACACAGTGTATTGATTCAAGTATTCTATTCCCTAATGAATATTTAATAATGATTTGTACCTACTTGTTTACAGAATCGGCCCCTTATGTGCGGGGTTTGTTTCAAGAGATATTCCTGATATTGAACTTCCACGTCGATGTTAGATTCACAGAATGATAAATAAATTTCTTGAAATGGAAAGTATTCTTGATAAAAAGCGTACACTGTTACATACTAACAGAAGAAGCGTTAGGCAACATTGGGCATGTTTTGGAACGTTCCCCTGAAAAATCACTTCGACATGTTTCTCAACAAACCTGAATTTCTTGTTACTCTAAAACTACTGAAGTTACAACCATATTAATTGCTGTAGTGCAAGAATCTGAACCGGGTGACCCTGCATTTTGTAAATGGGTTTTGAATAGTGGGTAATTTGACTGTAATATAATTTTCTTTACGGGCTAATCTTGGTTCCATCTAAGTGGGTACACAAAGCAATCGATACTGGAGTTCATGAATACCTTACATGCTTCATGATGAATGTGGTAGGTTATTAGCGGCGAGAAAATAATAGACTCTCTTTTTCATTTTGAAGAAACAATTAATAGTGATAGGTATGTACAGAATATTTTACAACTATTTTTTCGTAAATTAACTATGACTTTTCAAGGACATCTCTGAGGGGAATTAAAGGAAAAAGTGTAGTAGAAGACAAGTTCACATACATTAGATGAACTGAAAAATAACATTCGTGAAACACTTTCTTCTATTTCTCAGAGGGTACAAATAAAGGGGGCAGTTGCTTGATAATATGAGCAAATGTACGTTATAAGTGTTTAAGTGTTAGCAATAATTTACTTGACAATCAAGCTGCGGACTTTCTGATTGTCGTTCACCAACCGACCGGCCGTTGCGCTTGAAGCGGTTCCACAAAGGAAAAAAAAATCACTTGTTATCGGGCTATTATATTTAGTAAAAAAACAACAATTTATACATCATATTAGTAAATAAACAAATATATGTATAAATTGTATAAAATTTCCGTCGAATTTCACATGCAGATGCCCATTTAGACGTGTACAGTTCATGTAAAAGATGAACTTGAGCAAAATCCAATATTTGTTGAGGAAAGTTTGCTTTTAGTCTCTGGTTCGTAAACAGGATATAACGGTAATACAGTAGTTGCAAGTTTGGCTCGTGGTCATTTAGTTGTTCTGCTTCTGTGTGGGGAGTAAACGCATTGTCGGGGTGACAGGAAACAGCACTTACTGGGGGAGTTTGTTGACCACAGCTATGTTTAAAGAGAATCTGTCCTTTTGTCTGTAATCTGATCACATAGCTGTTACACAGTTGTAATTTATTTAACGTGTAGCAGAGTGGGCAGGCTAGCATTTTTTTTTCTGTACTTTCAAGCTATAAGGTGACCGAAAAAGTTTCGTGCCTTTCAGAATGTCATATTATGAACAAATTGGTGAATATAGTCACCATCGCTATCGAGGACCTTTTTCTACCAACGTGACGAATTCCATTCTGATAGAAATCCTTGGAGAGAAGCAAAAACTGCATTCAGTGTGGTTCTGGTGGGTGTACAGAGTCTGTCAATCAAGATGGATAATGGTTTCCGAGCCACTTTGGCTGCATGTCATACAAAATGATAACTGATTCACGAAAGCTCGCTTCTTAGTTCTCAACTTTTCATGTACACGTTCCAGTTAATTGGGCTACACAATGACGTTGATCATGGCTACTTTTTTATTTAATAGTGTTCAACGCCTGTTTTTATTATTGAGGCACCATAGGCGGTGGACACGGATGATACATGAGATGAAACGATAAATTGGGAAAGGATTTTAAACAAAGGAAACGTTCCTGGCCTAAGTTTAGGGTACCTCCCCGGCATTTGCCATTTATGGGGACTGAGGAAAACCTGGAAAAAAGCCTCAGTCAGGGAGAACGGATCCGTGGCGGTTTTTGCCGACTAGCAGCAGTTCACACCAAACGCACAGTATTCCCTTCTTTTGGTTCAGTACTAGTTTTGGTTTTTCTGGAATAGATCTGTGATGGCGGTTTCTTGGAGTATTGTAGAGGATCCACCTCCGATTACATATCAGCAGCCTATCAGGAACGGGATTGTCCTGCTGGCATGACAATAACGTAGAACAGGCGTCAGCTCGTCGCGCCTTATGAGTCATTGTGAACTCATGTGGGACTCAGGGACTGTTTATACGAGTGAAGGTCCATAAGTTTCCGGCCTAACCATTTCTAGATATGATAAAGACAAAAGCCATATTTCAATTTTCAATATAGTTACCCTTTATTACAATACACTTCTCACATCTTTGAATTAACATTTCAATCCCCCCCCTCCAAATAGTCAGAAGTATTTTCTGTAAAATGGGCATAAACAGCAACCATCACTTCTTCGTAACACTTAAATTTCTTTCCTCGAAGGTCCTTCTTGACTTTTGAGAAGAGGAAATAGTCACTGGGAGCTAGATCTGGGTTGTAGGGTGGATGGTCGATCTCCTTGAAGCCACATTTCTTCACAGTTTCCTTTGCAACAAGAGCTGTGTGCACAGGTGCGTTGTCGTGAAGAAGGCACACACCACCACTCAGCTTTCCTCACCTTTTCTCTTTAATGGAAACACGTAGTCTGTGCAGTAGGTCAGCATAGTACTCCCCAACTACTGTGGTGCTTCTCTCCTTGAAGTCAATGAAGAATATTCCTTCACAGTCCCAAAACTCGCGACGGGTCGTTAAGGTACGTTAAGTAAAAACGGGCGTTAAACACTACTCAAAATTCTGCTCTAGTGCTGTGTAATAACTTTCACAAATTCAACTTGTTTAGGAATTCGCTTGGTTTATGCAGCTCCTGCGTGATGCACGTTTTAAAGTGTTGTTGCTTTCATTCTCTAAACTTTCCGAGTGACCCTCTGAATTAATGCTGAAATGTGAGCAGAATAGGAAAGGCCGACCTCTTTCTGCTCCTCACGGAAATATTATGCGTTGATATTAGGTTAAGAAAAACATCCGTTCTTGTACCTCCGAGGAGAAAATTGAATCATTGAAGGCATACTATAACACAAGCCAACAAAACCTCTGCAACGGTTTGCAAAAGAAACGGAAAACAGGATATCGCAAACATTCACTTTTGTAGTTAAAATTAACACAATTTAAGTTATTGCTTAGATAAACCGTGTAAAATTCTGTACCTGGGTTTTAAATACCTAATGCTGGTGGTGACGCAGTTTAACCAAGTTTAATTTTCTGCACTAACGAAGCATGGCCGTGTATCGATACGCAAGCAATAACAAACAGGTGCAGAAAAACCCGACCTTGTAACATAACGCCATTGGGTTATGTTGCGCTGTAACCGGGTACTGAATAATGAACCTATATTTTATCAAAATAACATCAATGCATATCGGCTAAATCCGGTTTTTATAGCATAAGAGGTATCCAGAGCACTCCAGTTTACAGCTAAGGAAAGTTCTTGAAAATTAAGTGATATATCAATACACTTCATTGCAATATATAGTTCCAAGCGATCTCCTACTGTATTCGGCAGGAAAGACAGGAGTGATTACTCAGGCTTTATTTTTGAAAGCAATTTATTTACATTAAACTGAATCAAACGCTCTAGAAAAGCCAATAAGTGTTAGGAAGTCAAATCACTGACATTCATAGCATAGTAACGTTAAGCAAGGCAGTATTTGTCAGACTGGTGTCTAGTAGGCTGTGCACTTTAAGATAGTGGGGTGGCTTGCTAACGAACCACTCCAGTGCTTTCAATATGACAGGTAGGGGTGAAGGGTGAAGTAACTTTTTCTATAGGCCATACAAATGTTTTTATCCACAGGTTGTTGTTGTTATTAAGGGTGCATTAAATATACAAAAGTTTTGAAATGAGGAAAATTGAATGTTGACCCACTTAAAAGTAATGTGGCATGTGGCACACGCTATTCACATCCCTTAAGAGTAAAACGGTGACAAATGGCGAGCCTCCCCACTCCCGCATTCCAGAGTGTGAGGGTTACAACCCCTCCCGTGCACGGGCAGCCAGCCGTTACGATGGAGCTGGAGAGAGAACAGTGTTGCAAAGCTTTAAGCGCTTGCAACAGACTTTTGGGGACCTTGCTGCATATAGGACAACAGTTTTCCGCTGATTTGGGGAATTTAATTCAAACTTCGCTGCAAGATGAAGAGAGAAGTGGGCGTCCGGCAACGGCAGTGACTGAGGAAAACATTGTAGCAGTGGAGAAAATGATACGCGTAACATTTAAGGACATCAAGGCAGTGTTCCAGGATCATCTTCATGTCAGGAAGGTTTCCTCCCGTTGTGTGCCTCATATTTGACAGAGGTACAAAAACACACCCCCGTCGATGTGAAGAAATGCTGCAAAAATTCGACGGGGGAGCTCAAGGCGTGTTTCTGATGTCATCACGGGTGATGAAACATGGGTTTAATAATTTGACTTGCAGACCAAACGACAGTCGGAGTTTGGATCTTTCCAGATTACGATCTACCAGCGAAATTGAAGAGGGGCCGAAGTGCTGGTGATCACAAAACCTCTGGAGGAGCAAAGGACGGTTACTGCTCAGTCTGCCTGACGAAAGTTTTCGACAAGCTCCGAGAACGCCGTCCAAGGACAGGATTGAGGGGGGGGGGGGTCCTGCTTCACTGTGACAACGCCTCCGCTTACATGTTAAACATCACCATCCAGTTCTTACAGTCTACAGAGGTCAGACCCATGACTCATCCTCCCTACAGCCCTGATCAAGCTCCATGCGATTATTTTTTCTCCCAAGTGGTAAAATAACGAATGCGAGGAAGCGATTTTCCAGCCCTGAAGAGGGTGTGATTGAATATGAAAATGAACTTTTCACCCTTGAGGAAAATGAGGGGGGTGGGATTTTACAGGATGACAAGTGTACAGAGTATTGTGGAGAATACTTTGAAAAGATGCAACAGTCGGAGTGAGTCCCACTTTGACGTGTCTCAGAAGTTTTCTATGCGTCAGAATTGGCAAAAGAATGTCAATAATTTTGTAAAATTTTGCTCAGAAACCACGGATCTAATCGTTTACAATAGCTTACCTTACAGTAATTCAAGAATTCGAATATGAATCGTTAATGATGTTATGTTTTGTCGATTGTGTGTCTACAGCAATGGTCTGCATTTCCAACAAAAGTTTTGAAGAAAAAAATGTGCAATAAAAAGTAAGAAAATTGTTATTTGTTAAAATGTTGAAGAAAATCGACCCCCTCATATAAACGTTGGGTAAAGTTATTTAAAAGACGGTAACTGCAATCCCTGGTGTCAGTTTATTTGTTTTGTATCTCTCAAACTGTTGTTCACTTTATCAGTTTCGTCATAGATTACATAAATCGTCAGATGATTATGAAAAACAAACGAATCACGACATTTCAGAAAGACCTTCAGTTGTTTTACTCAAGCACGCGGAATATCAAGTTAAGGCAGGCTCCGAATGTATCCGGAGACATGGGCCCCTTGAAAGCAATCAAAGACAAATAATGGCTTTGCTGTTCCTTCCATCTGATGATATATATCCGTTACCGGGGTTTCTTTCTCCTCCTTTCCTTTGTTCCTTCGTCCTGCTCTTTTTTTTTTTTTTTTTTTATTACTCTCGCTGCATGAGGAAACATTGACACTTAGAGAGATAAAAGGTTATTGTTATTACTTCTTTCTTCCGTCTGAGAACTCGCCGGATCCGCCCAGCGCTTGGTAATTCCCCTGAAATGATTACAAGGAAAACGATCATGTTTACTTATTTGCATCACGAAGGGTTCTTAAGTGTTGACCATTGCTAATAAAAGTCGCCGCAAATCACTTAATGTAATCACACCCGTTGATTTATGAATGCCTCTAGTACTAATACTATGCGTCCCAGTCAGCCATCAGCCGACTTCGCATGCGCGGAACTCATCAGAATGCGGTCTTATCGAGCAAAAATATCACCCTATGTTAATCATTTGTAAAATTTTGTTTAATAAAAGCTTTCACATATGAGTGTGGCTATTTAATTTTCGAAATTTGAAGGAAATGTGAAAGATAAAAGAGCATTTCTTGATTGGCAGCTATGACGGACGTTAGCGCTCACCGGCTATTGTTGTAGCTGCAAAAAAAAAAAAAATTATGTAATCTTACGTTTGTTGTCTGGTTTCGAGAGTATTTGTTACGGTTATAAATGCGGTCTGAGCGTACAAGAATAACAGAGAGCTTTGCCGGACTCTTCTTCTTCTTTTTCACATACAAAAGTCTATAACTTGTTTGCAGAGTTTAGAACAGCCTTGAAAGTACATAGCAATAAATGTCACATGCTCATGTACAAGTCTTGTCAACTTACTTCCATACCTAGCACTTCACCAGTAATATTTCCTCCATCAAGTTCCTCGCTCTTTGAACTGAACTGTCCTCTCATTCACAGCTCCTCGAGGTCGGCCAGAGCGAAGGCTGTCATCTCCTCGCAGAACAACTGCAAATTTGAGGAAAGTGGAAGTCGCCAAAGTCCAGTTGCTTGACCATGCACCCTACAGCCTTAACATTGCACCGTGCAAGTTCTGGTTGTTTCCTCGAGTGAAATCTTGCAAAATCAGCTCTGTTGACAACATCTCAGTCCGAGTACCGTAGTGCTTTTGACAAAATACCCCACTTTAAATTCCAAGTGTCGTAGCAAAAATTGTTGATTAACGCTCACATCAACGAATCAACTCCAGTGTTATCTTATTTCAGTCGAGTTCTACGCTACTTTCTTTGCATCAACGTTGTGGGTGTTCTGCGATTATTGAGACAGCAGCGCATTCACATTAAATTTGGTATGAAACTTATAAAAATCCGTTACCAAGACTCAAAAGTCGAAGCCTGAAGCTCATGAAGGTAATTGTTCAAATCGTACTCATTTAAAAGTGGTCGGGAGTCAGTCCGAAGTTAGTGACCCGCGTCTTGGACGCCCATCACGTCAACTGATGACGTTCATGCGGCCAGAATTAATGAATTCATCCATGAAATGGATGTCTGACTGAGAAATTGCCGAACATTTCTGTGAAAGCCTCACAAGTACTGTGCTACATAACAGTCCCTTGGCTGTTGACACAAGAACAGAATGACAACTGCGTACCTATTGGTCCTGTTAATGAGCATAACACTTGTATAAACAGAATAATCACAGTGATGAAACATGAGTCTATGGTTATAATGCTAAGACGAAAATCCAATCCTCACAATGGATTGGAAAATCTTCATCAAGATCCAAAAAGTTCGTCATGTCAAGTCAGATTTCAAAGTGTTGTGGACGGTTTTCTTCGACATTCAGGATGTTATTGGTCATGAATTTCTGCCGGAGGGTCAAAATGTGACTTGGTGTTATCAAGATATCTTCGAGAAAACTGAGAAGGAAGATACCTGGACTGCTGAGAGACAATTGACGAATCCTGCAGCACAATAACATTACTTGTTCATGACTTTTGCATGCAAAAGAAATACACCTGCGAGCATTTTTTTCTCTCTCTCTCCAAAGTTGAAAACCATTATAAAAGGACTAAGATTCGATTCAGTTGAAGAAATAAAAATAAAATTTTCAGATAGTATTTTTCGCGTAACCCCGAAAAAACTCCTATCAAGACTGCTTTCAGACGCCCAAACGGCGTGAGAGAGGTATATCTTTAGAGGAGGAGATTACTTCCAGGGGGACAAAGCTCAGTAAGGTGCAGGTATGATCAAATTTTAAAATTTCAGATATTTTAATAGACCTGGTTTGTATATATATATATATATATATATATATATATATATATAGGGACTATACCGAAAAGATATGTCAAAGCTTTGAGGAAACGTTCCCCACATATACATGTAATGTGAACGTGGTCCGAAATTACTTTAATCCTTTTTGAAGACCCTTTTCTCCATCTGTACCACGTAGAGCAGGATATTCAAAAACACAACTGTGGGAAACAGAAAATCATAACGCCCGTTTTTACTACTGAGGCACCACAGGTGGTACAATACACGAGATGAAATCATAAATTGGGAAAGGATTTTTTTTTTAGGAAGGAAGCGTTCCAGGCCTAAGTTTAGGGTACCTCCCCGGCATTTGCCAGTTATGAGGATTGAGAAAAACCTCAGTCAGGGAGGACCGTCTGGTAGGATTCGAACCACAGACCTCCCGCTCATGAGTCCGCGCCTTAACGACCTCGGCCACTCGTGGCGGTCTCTAACAAGGAAAAATAGCATTCCGGACCCATATTCACATAACATATTTACACCCATTATTGGGAAGAAATGTTTCCCGAAGCTTCTATATACAGAATGCGGAAAAATACTTTTTAATAAACTAAGCATTTTGAGGTTAGGAACATCAGGAGCGCTGTGTGATTGTAATTGAACGTTTTCATTTGCCAGTCAAAATGAAATGTAACACACGACAAGTATCTCAACTAATGAGTATTGGTACACAATGAAAAACTCAATATTACATGCACGTACTTAATTTATGTACCATGGAGGCCACCGCGCCCGATATATCTGTCACCAAATGTTCTGTTCAGGTGATTTCCAGCTATAAGTGTAAAATGTGTAGGGGCGCCGGCATGTTGGAACCATAAGTTTCGCCTAATTTAAGACGATCTTTCGGCACCGCCACGGGTGGCCGAGGTCGTTAAGGCGCGGACTCGTGAGCGGGAGCTCTGGAGTTCGATTCCCGCCAGGACCGTTCTCCCTGAGTTTTTTTTTCCAGGTTTTCCTCAGTCGTCATAAATGGCAAATGCCGGGGAGGTACCCTAAACTTAGGCCTGGAACGTTCTTTCTTTAAAAAAAAAAAATTATTTTCCAATATATCATTTCATGTATCATCAGTGTCCACCGCCTGTGTTCATATCCTCAAAATGCCTAATTTGGTACTAACTATCTACTGTACAATTTCCTACATATTATAGAATTCCGAAATAATGCAATAGAAAGGTATTTAACTTACTCTCGATGTGTTCATAAATTCCCACTTGATTATTGTTCATTATAAATTTCACACTAGAAAAGTGTAATGTTCTGCTTTAAGAAGCGAAGTGGAAAATGTGTAGAGAGGGGGAGAAGAAGACGAAAAGAGAATAATAATACACTACTGATATTAATGCGTTGTACATGTGGGATAGAGAGATTGTTGTTTCGCGCTAAGCCATGTGAACGCGCAGTATGCGGTCGGGACTGGCTTCCCATTGTATTGCCGTGCCCTCGCAGGACACAGGTTAATATTGATAACCTTAAAACTGGCTACAGTGTATCGAACACCGCCCCCTCTGATACAGATTCTCGCTTGGCAACATCCAAATGCAGGTCATGCGTTCTGCATTAGAGTTTTAGAATTTAGTGAGGGGGACGAGAGGCGCGCCTGAAGGTGTCTCTTTCACATTTCACAGCGCAGTCATCTTTTAGAAAAGAAGTCATTAATTCCAGTCCCTTTCAAATCCTTTCTGCGGCGTTTTAAAAAATGTTTAATGAATCGTTCTGGACCCTTTATGGCGTCTCTAATTACACACTGGAACGGCGCCTACTTTCTGCATTACGTGACGGCATTTCTCACTGCGTCGCCTGCCTTCGTACGCAACAGTTGTTGGGGGAATCCATTAGTTTTCGCGCAGGAGCTGTGTAAACAACGCGAATTCCTCAGTAACTTAAATAACTTTAAAAATGAATATAAAAATCCAACTTAGGCTTTATTAATTAATGAAATGTAATAAGTTATAGTATTACTGTGTGGCATTTGAGGAACAAAATTATAATTCTTGTAATCTATAAGTATCACAAAACAGAAACCACATTATTATTATTATTATTACTATTATTATTATTATTATTATTATTATTATTATTTACCACAAAAATGTATAATATTAATTAAATGATATATATATGATCACTGATACACAAAGCTATTACTGTGTGGGGGTATTTTTAAATGTAACCATGTTTATGAACTGAGCCCTTGATATCATCGTTACATTCACTAAAATAGAGAGAAACAACAGAAAGTTTCGAGTTACATTGTGTATTTAAGATGATGTTCATATGTTTCAATAAAACAAAAACATGTTACTATTTAAAAACAACTGCAATGTACTAAGTAAATAAAAACAGTCGAAAGTTACATCGATTTTCAGTGGCTTTGAAATTTAATTTAAATGTTATTAACATGTAACGTAAACGTTTTCTGAAGGTTATTACAGAGCGCTCTTACATACAAATATAATTTCAAAAACATATTTCCTATTTCCTATCTTTACAACGAGCCTTTGTTAAATATAAAATGTACACAACATTATGAATACAGTTTGAAAACAACAGAGAGAAAGTTAAAAGCCAGAACGCTTTTTAAATTCCAGTTTTAAGGTACACTCCTACTCCTAAAAGTCCAATTTCTCCTATTTTCAGAAACTATTTTTCTTATTTTATTTAAATGGTATTTAGTGAATTTCGTCCAGGAAAAAAAAAATATTGTACCACTAGAGTAAATTTGAATTTTGGTTTCAGATAAACCCCACTCCTAATAATTTGATTTCATTTTTTTGGGAAGCAATTTCTATTTTATTTCAATAGCCTGTACCAAGTATAGTTGTAGAAAAAAAGCGCGGCCTTTAGACCGATTCTTAAATTTCGCTTTAACTTCCACTGTTTAAATTTCGTTTTTCAGCTATACCTCCACTCCTAATGGCCCGTTTTCCAAATTTTCAGAAACTGTTTTCTTATTTTATTTAAGTGCTATATACCGAAATTCGTTTTGAAGAAACAAATATTGGTGCCGCTAGAGCGATTTTCAAATGTTGGGTTTCAGGTAAAACCCAAATTCCTAACAATCTTATTTCGCTGATTTTCAGAAAATATTTTCGTTGTTTTATTTCAATGACATATACCGAGTTTCCTTTAAAAAAAAAAAATAAATTGCGGCCGTCAGAGCAAATTTTAAATTTTACTTTAACCGCATTTGGTTTTCAGGTATATCCCCACTTATTATAGTTCGATTACCCTTATTTTTTTTAAAAAAACTAATTTTATTAATTTATTTTGGTGGTATTTTGTTGAGAAACGATGGAGTTTTTTTTTTAACTTTTAGGATAATCCTCCCTCCACGGTCCAATTTTGGTCGTTAACGAACTCAACACATCGTTTATTAATTGATGGTTATATGCCGAGTTTCGTTGTGAAAAATAAACAATTGCGACCGTTGGAGCGTTAATATATATACAGAGAGTGCGAAAAAAGTGTACACACTTCAAGCAAAGAAAAAACCGTGTTAAAATAACAAAACTGAATTCACACAAACAGAAAACAATGAGTACTAATCATCTTAGGCTTTTACAGTTACAACAGTTGCTCCAAATGCCCACCATACACTTCTGAGTACGTTGAACTACTGATTGAGCAACGTTTGCGAAAGTGTCCTCAGCGATTGCAGCACAGGCCGTTTCAATTTCTTCCCGAAGTGCTGTCAGTGTAGTTGGTTTTCTACGGTATACACCATCCTTAAGAGTTCCCCATAGTTAGAGAGAGTTTCGATTCTAGTGGTGTAGTGGTAACCATACTTGCCTTCTAAACCCAACATCGCGGGTTCAAACCCGGCCAGAATCGATGGATTTTTTCCAGCGTAAAAATCCTAAGTATGACTTCCTTCGGAAGGGAAGTAAAGCCGTGGATCCCGTGTCGTACATTTACGGCACGAAAATGAACCTCAAACCTAAAAGAAGAGACCTCTCAGCAAAATTTGTCGGCCGTTTCACGCCCTGAATTGAATGGGACGCTGATAACCTGAGATGTAAAGAGCGTCCGTAAATAAAACAAATCAAAAAAATCAAAAACCCCTAGGTAGAAGTCCAACAGAGTTAGATTCGGAGAACGCGGTAGGAACCTCTTTGTTCTATACCTTTGAACTTCAACAACATTCTCGGTTTTCCAATACCACTTCAAAATTGCTTTCCGTGACTCCGTTTTGTTGTAGCAACGCTAACATAATGTATGTGAGTCATATCTGTTTACAGAACATCATACTACACATTACTGTTGTTTTCGGTTCAACTTTGAAATATATTAAATAGATATCTACTGTGAAAGTGTGTATACATTTTTAGTACCCTCTGTATATAATTTATTTCATTATTATTGCTCCGCCTAGTAGGTAGGACCGATACAGATTTGAAGAATTTTTTCAAAAATTGTTTTATGGGTACGACCACAATTCCTCGGAATTCGCTAAAGGGAAGGTTGAGCCGTCGCGTATAAATTTTATATTTTTTTACCAAAAGCAACTAATTGCACAAATTGGAACTGTTAAGGAAGCCATGAATGTATTTGGTTTTCGTAACAACTTACTTGTGTGAAAAATCATTATTTGCACTCATTTATGGAACCGTTTGGAAAACGTAGAATCAGAACTCAAAATATAAATGTTTCCGGTAAGTGAAATGCAGCATCAACAATCTCATTTAGAATTAAAATTAATGAGTAATGCTGAATACTAATACTTATTATTATGTGTTTTATATACTTTGTACGTAATACGAGGGGCGTTCCGAAATGATTTACATCACTAGTTTTTTGTACCTTGTTCATTATGCAACTTGGCTCATTGCACAATGCACTGCTGTCATCTTCCTGGTAACTTTATTATGACGTCGCTAATCCATTGTGTGGGAGTACTACGCCACCATTCGTGGACAGCAGCCTGAACTTCCTCGTCCTTCGTGCTGTCGAATAAGGCGTTATCAGATGGAGCAAGATCCGGTGAATACGGTGGGTGCGGCACACCATTGAACCCTAGCGATGCCAACTTTGCGGTCGTAGTGTTGGAGGAACAATCCTGTGACCATTTTCCCTTCCGCCGTTGCTGGATCCTGCGTAAGGGTCTCCCAGAACACCTCGCTGAGGTAGTCAGTTCATTAGCAGTAAATCTGATGAGTCCCAAAAGACGGTGGTCTGTAAATATAGCAGCACATTTCTTGGACCGGAGACTCCGTGGGTGTTTCCATTGCGCGTTCTTTAGTGTATGATAGTGTTACCAATCATCAGCTTCTCCAAAATATCCTGATCTTCATTATGCATTTCTATCCAGTCCGACAATCGATTTCAACCCTTTTGTCCCTCTGTGCCTGTGTAAAATCTCGTGTAACCCATTGTGTAATGTTTTTCATACTCATATCATTGTGAATATCAGCCGAGGTCTGTCTAACAGTCCAGTTCATCAAAGGTTATGCCTCTATCAGCCATAATCAATTCAGACACAACCTCATTACTTCTAGAAGACCGCGATGTTGACTCACATTCTTGTGTGCTGATTCCCTGCCGCTGGAGAACCCCATTGATACAGCTGTAAACGTTCTTCTGTGCAGAAGTTTCTTGACAACATAACGCAGTTAAACGTATATCACTTTCTGTAGTCCGTCTTTGTCCATGATAGTCACCTTCTATCTTGTCCACGTCTTTCTCTACTTAACAACACACGAACACTGTCCTTTCGCTACACACTCTGGCTACAATCACCATCTAGCGTATGTATGGCACATTAGTATTAGTCCATTGCTCCATAAATTGCGCACCATTTGTAAAACACCGCTATTGTGCATCCCTCGTGTAATAATAATAATAATAATAATAATAATAATAATAATAATAATAATAATAATAATAATAATTACTTTGTAAGGAAACACGAATATAGTAAAACTGTACATTTATTTGTTTGTATTTTTAATTATTGAAAATCTGTCATAACTGGTTTGAAACTATGTAGGTAGCGAATATTTTGATCTGACTTGCGTCAAACATTCGAGGTCTGTGGTCAAGGGAAGTTTCAGAATCACTGGTGTAGAAAAGCGTTTCCGCTAGCTAAGTAGCCTTTTGTATACCTGCAGAGCTTACAAGATTATTTACCTCTTTAAAAGCCCCATTTTTGCACATAATTGTACTTTTGTTCTGTATGGAAAGTTCTTCTGACTTGTGACCGTCAAATAAGAATGCAAGATTTGCAGCACAAAGTAGTGCCGGAGATTCAGTTCACGTTCGCTACAAGATGAGATGAACATTATTATCGATTGCAGTTAACACCTCTTCTCGCTAAAGGAAAGACTTAATGCGGTTACCATGGTTACTTCAATGCGGTCGTATTCCTCCGCTTCGCGTGTGCTCTTTTACGATAACATCGTTAATTATTATTGTTATATTAACAGAGACCAGCATAACGACCGTGAAATATGGATGCTGGCAATAACCTTCTGGGCGGTTTTATTTCTTCTTCTTCTACTATCTCCTGATACAGGGGGCACCAAAAGTCACTGCCCATTGTAAACAGCAATTGATAAATTTCGTTGTGGTGTCCCCAATGATTTAACGTTCGTTTGTTTGTACTTAGTAGTTTCTTGTGTAACCAGTAGAGTGCATTGGCACTCCGATGGTCATTTCATATTGTAAGATGTTTACAACTGCAGAAAGGGTTTTTGCTTTAAAAATCTATTACAAGATGGCTATAATTTAATAATTACGGTACCGCCACGGCTGCCCGAGGTCGTTGACTCGTGAGCGGGAGGTCTGGGGTTCGAATCCCGCCAAGACCGTCCTCCTTGACTGAGATTTTTTCCAGGTTTTCTTCACAAAAATGCAAATGTCGGGTAGGCACCCTAAAACTTAGACCTGGAATGTTTCCTTCCTTAAAAAATCCTTTCCCTATTTATGATATCACCTCATGTATCATCACTGTCACCGCCTGTGGTGCCTCAGTAGTAAAAACGGACGTTAAACACTGTGTAAAAAAATGCTGAATGCAGTTTCAGAGCTTCTTCTTTCCTATTAAATTTATTTCAATGTTCTTAAATTTCAGTTGCCTCCTGTTATAAGCGAGGATGATAATGAGATGTCCAGGCTAAGTATGTCCGGATCTTGAAAACTAATTTTATGCTCATAGGGGGCAATGTCTTTAAGGCTCTGTAAGGCATGTATTATGGTGGCAATGTAAACCGCACCACACGAACATGGTAGACACCGGCTGGGGTAAGTGGTTTCCTATATTTCTGATCTGTTTTCTCGTTAAAAACCTTCCCTACGTTGTGTCGCCTAAGTAACTTGGAGTTGCGGTCTGTGATGTTTTTCAAAAGGGGAAGTTAAGTTGTGCCCTTCATCTTAGAGAATGTGTGCATCTGTTTTGTGTTGTTTCTGGGATGTAAGGCTCTTGGCTTTGTATCCGCACTCTCTCGTCCCAAGAGATTTGGTTCACAGATACGAGGGGCTCGGTCTAGGAGAGTTTTAATCATAGAACGATTTTACCTCGGACGTTGGTTGGAAGTGCTGTGGAGATATCTGTCTCATTGTGTAGTGTAGGGTAAAATCCGAGGGCATCATCACTCTGCTTGGCATATGCCTAAGCGTCCCAAATTGTCTGCAGAAATGTATCAACAACTTTAGGAACACCTTTATAAATAACAATCATCACGCAGCTGCAATAAAGTGTTAATTCCATTGTACTCTATGGATAGTAGCTTTTGGCCCACTCTGTATATCTACTCTCTTCGTTTTATGTGCGTGTTTTATTTCCTCTTTACTCTTATATCGTTTTTGTTGATCAGTTTACTTTGTTACGCTATCTCCGTTTATTTCTATGTCTTAGTGTCCTTTAAACTTTTTCTTCCACTTCATTTTCCTTTTCTGAATCTTAGGTGCGTTACAACAGAAGTACACCGTCTTGTAAACATCAATACAAAAGGAAGGACTTTACATGAATTCATTTAGGTATAGAAAATAACATGAAGGAAATGTCTTAATAAATTGTCAGTCAAATGGGGCACATATTAATAATCAATAACATCAGCGAAAGAGTCTTAAAACATTTTGTTAACAAACCTTTTATGTTACTACTAAGCTGTGTGAACAACTTTGAGGTAATGTGTTGTGCCTTGTAACATAGTACAAAAATGGCGTAGTGAATTTACAATAACGTTGTTTTACGAATACTCCGCAAGGTATGCGCAAGTCCATTCGTAGGGCGATGGCTTGATATGTCATGCCGACGCGAGATGGCGGTTATAAGCGGAGGGTGTATAGAAAGGGTAGTGAATTTGTTGTCAATAGAGAAAGACGTGGACAATATGGAAGGCGACTATCATGGACTGCGTGATATTGTGGAAGGAAGGCGTCTAAACTGCAGAAATTAAAGACGTTTAATTGTGATTTGTGGTCAAGAAACTCCTGCACAGAAGACTGTTTATAACTGTGTTTACCAGCGGCAGGGAATCTGCATACAAAAATGTGAGTAACATCGCGGTCTACCAGGAACATTGAGGTAATGTCTGAATTGATTATGGTTTTTAATGAACCGGAATGTCAAACAAGCCTCAGCCATGCTTATTCGAATATGAAAAACGTGTGCGCAGATTGGACTCCACGGGGCTTGACACAAGCAATGGAAATGCATAATGAATTTTCAGAGGGTTTTTTTTTTTTTTTTTTTTTTTTTTTGAGAAGCTGGTGATTGGTGAGAAGTTTTGGTGTTACTATCACACACCAGAGAAGAAAGTCCAAGTGTCATGCAATGGAAACCTCCAGGGAGTCTCTGGCCTAAGAAATTCAAGCATATTGCTTTGACTTCCTGAAAGAACGACTGTCAACTGCGAGACCCTTGCGCTAGATTTGGGCAATGACTAAAGCGGAAGTGGTCGACAGAAGTATTCCTCCAATCAGCAACGCTATGACTGCAAAATTGACATCGCTGGGGTTCGTTGTTGTGCCGCATCCACCATAGCCGCCGGATTTCGCGCTGTCTGATTATGCTTTATTTGACAACATGAACGACTCAAGGTAAAAATTTCAGCGACAACGAGGTAGTTCAGGCATTTGTCCAAGAGTGGTGGTGTAATACTCGCAAACAAAGATTTCGTGACGCTATGATGAAGTTATCAGGAAGATGGTAAATATGCATTGACGTTGGAGGCGAGTGTATTGAGAGATATGTGCTAAGAACCATTTTGTGTTATAAATAAGGTACAAAAACTATTGTAGTAAATCATTTCTGAACGCCCCTTGTAGAACAGCCTGAAACAATTTACTTCAATTTTCATCCCTTATTCGTTAATTCAAAATGTCTGTTTTCTCTATTATATTCATGATAGCTACTCTATTTGTTTTCTTCTGTTATAATAATTTTCCAAGGACCACTGCAATATTCATCTTCTGATATCTACCCAAAAACGGTTGGGAGCTAACATCTGCAACCAACGTTTAAGGCGTTTACGGGCGCAGAAACAGAAATTTGTTGACAGGTCTGTATGAGTCAAGGGTCCATCCAAAATGTAAATTACGAAATGGAAAGATAAGGTGCCTCATACCCTTGAAATTCATGGTTCAGCCATCAGCAGCAAGACTACACTGCACTTTTGGGACGCACAAGGTTTTCTTGTTGATTATTTGCAGAGAGAAAGCCGCAGTGACAAGCAAATGAAACTTCAAATTTACAAGATAGAATCAAGGAAAACATCCCGGCTTGGTGTTTCTTCAGAACAAGTCAGAAGTCTTTTGTTGCGAGAGAGCAGATTTTGAACTGCTGTCACATCCTCCTTACTGCTCAGATCTAGCTCCCACCAACTTTAGGCTGTTTTCAGAGCAGAAGGAAAACAGTTGATGTTGGAAAATTCACCAATAATGAATTCATGAAAGCTGCGGACTAGTGCTTTGCAGAGGTTGGACAACTTCTTCCAGGAAACTGCTCTTTTGTTTGTTGCATTGTGGATTACCGCACTTTTCTTCAACCCAGTAATTTCAGTTATGCCATCGATAAGCAAGGCTGCTTCTGCTGCATAGCAAATTAATTTGCTTGCATTGACTGATCATTTGCGTGCGCGCAACAGGTGTTCCTCCTCTTTGCCTTATTAATATTCCCATTTAATTTGAAACACAATCTTCTCCGCTTCCTCTTCGATAATTACACCTTGTTATTGTATCGTGCATTTCCGATTCACAAGCATTCCAAACATGCAATGGCATACTGCAGTATTGATCTACCTCCGCGAGAGAAAACAGTGCGGAGTTGGTAGTAATTTTAGAGAGCAGCTGACGGTTATTGAAACATAAATATTCACTATGTTGTGATTTTACATTCGCAACTATTGCAATTTCTTCATGAGAAACAAAACAATGCACATGTTTACAAAATTATAACTTTTGTGAATAATAGACGTTTGTGAATGCTTAACTCCGTAAAAAACCATATGTACAAGTACTTTTAATGGCGTTTTCAATTTCGAAATACGTTTCCTTTTGCAAGAATTGAACAGAAAATGTTTGGTGCATTTTTAATAGCTCGCAATGCAACGAAAAACTCTTAAGCCCGCAAATGTCATCCACTGTTTTGTCAATACATATAAAAGTAACATTCGATGTGAAACTAACAGCTGACTGTAGAAGCAACGTACAGTATATAGAGTAGGCATGGTTTGGTTGCATCGTGAGATCGAATTCTGAATGCTATTATCAGGAAATTGACTTTACGCCCTGTATTTCGTTTCAGATGACTCTACATAATTAAATACAATCCAAGAACATTTATTATTACTTTTTTAATAAATTAAACAGCTTTCATTAATGTGTATGTCATAGAAATCCTAATAGTATTTATTTTCGAATGTAAGCATTCCGTCATTTGAAAAGTTCTCGGAATGAAGCACAAAATGACATCATAGTTTATTTTTCAGCATAGTCCCTCATATCACTACGCACTTTGTCCAGTGATGCTCCAAAACATTTATCCAATTACGAGTACATTCCTCTAGACTTCAAAATACGCAGCTGATGATTTAAGCTCTTCAGCAAACAAAAAGTTCTTTTCACCAAGCAAGTTTCTCAGTCCGATGCAGCCAAGTCAAGGGAATAAGGCGGATGTAGCAGAAAATCGTGCCCAATTTATTGATTTTTCGTCATTGCAACGAAACTTGTGAGGGCGAGCATTATCCCGAAGCAACGTGGCTTTCTTCTTTGATAAACCCGGAATGTTATCGTGTATTTTCGTTTTCAACAGTCGGTCCTGGTAGTGTAGTGCCAACCATACTTGCCTTCTAAACCCAAGATCGCGGGTTCAAACCCGACCAGGATCGATGGATTCCTAAGTACGGGGGTAAATCCGTAAGTTTCCGGCCTAACCATTTTCTACATATCATAAAGACAAATATACTTTTCAATATAGTTACCCTTTATTGCAATACACCTGTCACATCTTTGAATTAACATTTCAATTCCATTTTCAGTAAAATGGGCATAAATAGCAACCATCACTTCTTCGTCACACTTAAAGGTCCTTCTTGAGTTTTGAGAAGAGGAAACAGTCACTAGGAGCTAGATATGGGCTATAGGGTGGATGATCGATCTCCTTGAAGCCACATTTCTTCATAGCTTCCTTTGCAACAAGAGCTGTGTGCACAGGCGCGTTGTCATGAAGAAGGCGCCCATCACCACTCAGCTTTCCTCGCCTTTTCTCTTTGATGTAAGCACATAGTCTGTGCAGTAGGCCAGCATAGTACTCCCCATTTACTGTGATGTTCCTCTCCTTGAAGTCAATGAAGAGTATTCCTTCACAGTCCCAAAAGATTGTGGCCATGATCTTCTTGGTTGACTGAGTGACCTTGACCTTTAGAGGCGGTGCTTCGCCAGGTTTACGCCTGCCACTCCATTGATTCTCTTTTGGTCACGGGATCGCTATGAAGAGGACCATAGTTTCATCTCCTGTAACAATGGTTTGCAGAACTTCTCTCTCGTCACGGCAGAGCTCCAAAAATGCCTGACAACAGATGACTCGTTGCTGCTTTTAGACTGAGGACCTTATTCATGTTTAAATGTTCACGAATAATTCGAAGGACTGTTGTTTTAGAAAGGCCCATCCTTGCTGCTATTTCTGTAACTTTGAGCCGCCGGTCGGTCTTCCATAATTTCTCCTTCCACAAGAGCGAGCGATGTTTTCAGGAGTGAGTACCTCCAAAGGCAGACCTGCACACTCTTCGTCTTCAATGCTTTCTCGACCCATTCGAAAAAGTTTGGCCCATTCTTTTACTGTAGAATATGAGGGGGGTGTTTCCCCATATACACTGTCCAATCGCTGTTTGATTTCATTCGGAGTAAGTTCTTCTTTTGTAAAGAACTTAATAACAGCTCGATACTGCATTTCGAAGATGTCACAATCTTCTACACATAGCCTTCTTTATGCAACTATATCTGAACAACTGAACACAGCGGAGCGAAAGTTACAGCTGCAATTATTTACTTAACAGCTAAGGTATGACACAAGATAAGCGTTTTGTGAAGGCGATAATCCTTATCGGCGAGGCCGGCAACTTATGGACCTACCCTTGTAGGTACTGGGAATCGAACCCGGACTTCCCTATCACCAGTCAGCAGCACTAATCACTAGATCAAGCAGATGGTCATCTAGTGTGGGTAGTTTTTGAAAAGCTCTTAATGAGTATTATTCTGAAATGTAAAAATATATTGGGTTCTATTTAAAATAATAGAGTTGGGGTCACTTCCAGTCAAACGGAGTAGCAAAAGTCGGTAATGCCATGTTTCAGTTCTCAGTATATGAACATCCTCCCTCACACACCGAGTGTCATGTCACTGAACCACATGCTTCAACAGTTACTCAGGCGATGCAGAACTTTTAATTTACTCTGCATTGAAATTATTATTGCAGAGTCAACCCGGAAGGCTGAAGATCTGTGGTTCGAATCCCCAGCTGTGAGCCCAATCAGCATATTCTGTACAAAAACCACGCTTCACATGAAAATGTGGTCACTAGCACGGAACGGTGGCTGGCCTGTCCCCAAGCCTTAAGCCAAAGATTTGTTTTTTTGATTTGTTTATGTACGGACGCTCTTTAACATCTCAGGTCATCAGCTCCCATTAACTCAGGGTGTGAAACGGCCGACAAATTTTGCTCAGAGGCCTCTCTTTCAGGCTTGAGGTTCTTTATCATGCCGTAAATGTACAACACGGGAACCGCGGCTTTACTTCCCTTCCGAAGGAAGCCCATGGTTAGGATTTCGATCCTGGCCGGGATCGAACCCACGACCTTGGGTTTAGAAGGCAAGTATGGTTACCACTGCACCACCAGGACTGACTTAAGCCAAAGAGCACAACAAGTGATCAACCGTTGGCAGCGAACACGACAGACAGGAATAGGGAGATGCGAAGTGATCTAAACAATCAGCGATAAACGCCGCTTTCGAGAGAGCTGCAGTAAGGTGAGCGGCGTAATAGGGAGGAAAAGAAAGGGGGGGGGGTGAGAGCGAGAAGCCAAGGATGGGTTACGTAACGTGATATCTTTGTACAGATTCACGCCTCTAGGCTCACGGCAGTTACTTTTAGACTGACATTAATGTTAGTGAACTCCGAAGCTTTGAGATTGTACCCATAAAGACATTTTTCTTCAAATCTCCATTATCCTACTAGCGTCTGTGTGTGTGGGTCTTAGTGCCCGAAATATGGTATATGCCATTTAAATAAAATAAGAAAAACAATTGCTGAAAATCACGAAAATCAGACCATTAAGAATAAAGGTGTACCTGAAAACCGAATTTTGTAACCGAGGACATCGATTAATGTGGCATAGGGATAGATGTGGCATACGGGGGGATTGTTGTTGTTAGCATTAACAATTGGATATTTGCACCAAGCAATAAAATGTGAAAGAGTATGAGAGAAATAGTCTGGGCATGCGCATGGACAAATAATCGGACTTGCCCTTACAGACAGCGGGCATTCTGCGGCTTCAGTACCGAACGGCAGCGGAAAAAGCCGAATTTCAGGGAATGCTACAGCTAAGCGGTAGTGCATGTATTCTATCTACGTTGGTAGTGTAAAGTGTACAATAAATGCAGGCGGACAGAACACAGAAAAACACAAATAATCGTACGTCTAAAATTAATTTGTAGCTTAAATGTTAATCACGTTCTGTTTTAGTTGTTATACAGCTAGGTGCAATCGGAAATGTTAAGCTAGTATATAACACGTAAATGATACGGGAAAAGCATATACTTTTAAGTCTGAAAGTTGTGTTTTTATTACATATGTATATATTCAGTTAGCGTTATTTGTTTTTTTACTGCATTCTGTGCTCTAGCTCTCTGTAATATCCTTCAAAAATTCAACTTGTTGAGGAATACGCTTAGTTGCGCGCGAGGAGTTACTTGTTTTATTGTCTGGACAAGGAGTCAGGTGTGGAAAATTCTTACTTGGTTTATACGGAATCACTGTCATAAAGCTGAGATTTTTGACATAGCTTTCTGTATTTCATAATTATGTGTGTTAAATCCGTTGGAAGATGCTTTTATTAAATGTCTGACTCCGCTTCTGTTATTTCATGGTTAAGGCAGGTTTGACTACGTTTTGAAAGGCAGAAGCGGTCAGAAACTCCGGGCGTAATGCGAATGTTTACCGGGATGTATTTGCACTAGCCGAGCAATTCAATCTTATAATGATTCGCAGGGGCGTGGTCACAACAGGGTGCTTCAAACCGCTGTGCATAAACGTTTCTCTTGTAAAAGAGAAAGAAGGAAGAGAACGTGGAAATAAAAGGCAGAAGGGAATAGTACTTTTCTCCTTTTCGTCTTTCTGTTTTCTATTTCTTAAAGCGTTCAGTTTTTTTTTCCCCTGTTGTATTAGTGATTTTTGATTTTATATTAAACTCGCGTTTCATTATTTCGCTAATATGAGTGTGCGTACTTTGTTTTAATTTTATTGCTAGGACTGATGAAATGTGTTTTATAACTCTTCGTATATTGTGCGGATCATGAATCCTCCACAAATAGACCTGACTCATAATAATAATAATAATAATAATAATAATAATAATAATAATAATAATAATAATAATCCGGTACCTTGTTTCCTACACCGGGACGTGTATTGCAAACTCTTACACTTTATTTCTAAATTACAGAATTACATTATTATTTTTCAGATGATACTTAGATCTCGGTTATAATTAGAAATTAAATAAAATAGTAAAAATAGCAAAATTACATTCCCTTCAACTACCTACTTCCTAATTACTAGAAATCAGCTACTATTTCATCTTTAACTCTAAATTATTAAACTATTATCCGGTAGAAACCGTCACACTGGTAACCAGTGCATTCCTTACATGCTTTTACTATATTTGTATAAACCTACACATGTTTCTTTATTTGTCATATTATATCATGTCATCTTTTTGTATTATACCATCTTTATAAATAATTTCACATTTATATTAGTCAATTTTTACAACACTAATTATAACAAGTTGCAAGCCCTTGTAACTTTCAGTTCCACGATAGAGCGTACAACAAAATTCCAGGTGACGTGATATAAGAGCAAGCAGTTTGCCACACGTCGCCATACCTTCAGTTAGGCTATGTGCACCCCTTAGATTTGGATTTAGATAATGGTGGGAAGGGTTGATGGAGTTGTGTTGACCTAAAGTTTATTGTGCAACCCCATAGGAAGAGACGCTTTAATTGTTTCTCAAAATCTGTTCCTTGAACAACTGCAGTATTTGGTTCCAATGTCAACGTCCGCTCCCAAGGTTTTCCCTGGTTATAGCAAGAGTAAGTTTTAGTTAAACAGGATAGGCGAGGCAGTGTCCTTGCTTCTGTTTGCACAATTTCCACACCTACCTGACTTATAAAAGAGTAATAAAAATATATCGGGAATCTAACTCGGGCCTTGTACTAGCATTTGTAGTGTCCAATATGCCCACACTTTAGAGAAAGTTATACCAGTTACAGGTGCCCCACTCATATTAATAATTGTGTGGAACAGAACAATAAACATCACTTGTACATCTGTAAGCATGCAGTTGTAAAGTACAAATGTAGCAGAAACCTTTGAGGAACAGATTTCTACTAAATGAATACATGTTACAATTGTAATGCATCAGAACATATTTTTGTGGAACAGGACCCAACACATACGTCAACATTCGCTGATGTTACAGGAGTCTCAAGACGTTATAGCAAACTTACGCAACATGCCTGTGTAGCAGAGAAAGCCAAAAAGCGTAAGTGGCGCACAGATTCAGTGTTATCGCAGTGAAATACTTCGCCAACAACTATGTCTTTGACCGCATGCACCGCCGGCGTATGCTCTGTAATCAAGCACAGTACATTTATTCTAGAGCAAAGCAAGTGTCAATCAAACCGCATTGCGCTTTTGTTGGTTTTAAGAAGACCTTTGATCCATCGAACGTCAGACACTATGGTTCAAATTACAGGTAAAGGGAATATCGAGGAAAATTATTTGAGCCCTACAGGCATATAGGAATATGGAATTATGCATTAAGTACAACAAGGATAGAGTATCGGAGAGTCTCTAAGCGAGAGGGAAGTGAGGCAAGGATGCATTTTATCACCCTTACTGTTTAAGCTCTTTATAGATGACGTTATTGACGTGATGTTACTGGAGGCACCAGTACTAGGTGCTTTTTGTACACGGGTGATATGCTAACGTGTTATACGATGATCAACGGACTACAGAGAGAACTAGAGTTACTCTCCCTTAATGTGAAAAGCAACGGCTTTCAAGAATAATGAACCAGTTAGTAGCAGGGCGGAGACAGACGCTTGTACGATGAACGAAGCATAAAGCAGGTGTGAAAGCTGTAGAAACTCTTCGGTTATACAACACCATCCCATATAAGGGTATTAGAAACCGCCTATGGGGCACTAGTGAGATTTATATGGGGCACAAATTGGGAATGGAAAAACTGAGGACATGCTTTCTGAAAGGAATTTTGGGGCTGGGTAGAGACACAGTGAACTGCGGAATAAAGAGACAATTGGGGGCCTACAACGAGATCATAGAGTATACACTCAGACTCGTGAAATACTGATTGCGAATGGAAACAAAACTTTAATTAGGGTTCTGTGGTACCATGAACAGCTGGGGTTGGAAGGGCACATGTCTTGGGCATCCAAAAGAAATAGACTGGGGCCCTGTCAGATTGCGGATGAGTGGAATAAAAAGATCGCATGGAGGAAGGTTAGAACCCGCTTGAGGGATATGGATAGGCCGCAGACAATTACGCAATACAGAGATATGATTTCGCTGGAAGTACAATCGGGGCTAAAATCGGAATGGGGGATAGAGCAGTTCATCAAATACATGTTTGTTAGAGTATGTTATGGCTCCACGGACGTATTATCGCCAGATGTTGCTGATATTTCTACTGTTGTGCTTACATCTTGAAGCGATTTAGCTGTCGAAGTCGAGTGACCCACGTTGGGCGCCAATTTTGAAGCGGTTTGATATCGGCCTCACTTTGTGTTGTCATTTTGAAGTGATTTCGTCGATCGCTTTGGTGTTATTGCTTACGCTTCATGACAACAAAATTGTAGAGATTTTTTGTTATTTTGTGAATCGAGCTCAGCACGACTAGGAGAGGATATCGACTGTACAAATGGCCACCCTATGCGACATAATACAGAGGGTGTCAAAATATGTATAAACACTTCAAGCAAGGAAAAAAAACTGTATTAATATAACAAAACTGAATTCACACAAATAGAAAATGATGAGCACTAATCATCCTACACTTTTACAGTTACAACAGCTGCTCAAAATGACCACCATCGGCAGCGATTGCAGCACATGCCGTTTCAGAGTCATCATCATTTAATGCATGCAAAAGTCTTGGGACGAAAACTTTCAACTTTGCTGTTTTAATAATACGACGTACGCTGGTTCTGCTAATTCCAGTCTCACGTGCACATTGCTTTGTAGATTTCTGCGGTGAGTGCTCAAAACGTTCCAAAACTATAGTCAAGGACGCGGGGCTTGTTAGCTGTGCGAGGTCTCCCAGATCTGCCCTTGTGAACATCGCATACGGTACCATGAGTCTCAAATTTGTCTCGAATGCGTGCAATTGTTGACGGTTCTGTTCTGTACACGCGTCTCCATTGCCTTTGAACTTCAACAACATTCTCGGTTTTCCAATACCACTTCAAAATTGCTTTCCGCTGTTCAAACGATCATCTTGGCTCCATTTTGTTGTAGCAACGCTAGCATAACGTAATGTGAGTCACATCTGTTTACAGAACATCATACTACACATTACTGTTGTTTTTCGGTTCAACTTTGAATGATATTAAATAGATATCTACTGTGAAAGTGTGTATACATTTTTGGCACTCTCTGTATATGTGGTAATTAATTATTCACAAGATCGTTTGCGTTCTCTATTCTGCATATGATGGACCAATGTCGAATATGAATTTAGCTGACCCTACTTCCAAAGAGATAAACTGATGCCCAAACAGAGAAAACTTAAAACTGCGTCTAGGCCAAATGTAGACTTAAAACTGAGTTTCTGAAGTAAGCTGTCTTAATCACACTAATCACCTTCTCTTCACTTAAGGCTCATTTATCACTGTTAATACTCGTTTCATTTATTTATCCTAACACTTTAACTCATTAAACACTATCACCTTGCTATATCTTTTCTTTTCAACCGTCCCTTCCTCCGTCTCTCTTGATCTTCCTGGCCCCTGGTTACACCATTTCTCGCTCTCTGCTCCTCCTCTCCGAGCACTACTTTTCCATCCTCCATCTCCTTCCGTGCATCTTCAACACCCTTTAATCTTCTTCTATAACCTTCCTTCTTACATCTGCTTCCCGGTCTCATAACTCTCATAGGTAAAGGCCTTCAGCTTCCTCCCCATTCTCTGCTTCAGGTTGTAAATCAAAATTATCCTCGTCTATTATAAATTTAGGTATTTCCATCACTCCCTTCTTCCTTGCCTTTATCTTCTGCTCTAACATTCTCTTCCTGTTGATTAATAAAGTTGTCTTATATATTTTCTATTCTTGTTAAGTTTTTGTGTTTTGCGATTGTCTTTGTATACGTATGCGTTCTGATCTTCTTATCTCGTCCTCAGCTATTTCATTACTTCTTATTATCTGCTCTTGTGGTATCATCTCTTCCCGTACTTATTTTGAATGCGGCCTGCTCGAGGTATTTATATAGGCCCTTATTTATAAGTACATGTGCCACCTGATGGCTACTTAAAATATCTCTTTCTTCTCTCACCTGTTCTAAATAGCATGTACCTTCAAGTAATACGTGCTCTGGGACATTCTGTCTGTCGGTGGTGTAGTGGTAACCATACTTGCCTTCTAAACACAAGATCGTGGGCCAGGACCGATGGATTTTTTTGGGTGTAAAAATCCTAAGTATGACTTACTTCGGAAGGGAAGTAAAGCCGTGGGTCCCGTGTCGTACATTTACGGCATGATAAAGAACCTCAAGCCTGAAAGAAGAGACCTCTGAGCAAAATTTGTCGGTCGTTTCACGCCCGTAATTGAGTGGGACCCTGATGACCTGAGAAATTAAAAAGCGTCCGTAAATAAAATAAATCAACTTGGTTATTTTGTGTTTTACAAAATTTACACACATCGTCCTGTGTTCTGTTGATTTTTTCAGGTCCATGGCCTGTGTGATAATGTGCCTGCCTTTGGTAGGTTTGTAAATGTTTAGTTTTAATTTCTCAAAAATGTTGTTACATAAGTTTAACGTTCTCCAATTTATGTGATATAGAAATATCTAGACTGAGAGCTAGAGGCACTTAATATTGGTACACGATAACAGCGGGGACACAGTATTGTAAGATGTTGGTTGGCCAGAGAGGCTGGAGAAGGTTCAGCCACTTTTCCATTTGAAAAACACAATAGATTCATTACGTTGGTAACTTGCAGATACGATGCCACGTGGAATGTTTGACAGCTGCTGTCTGTGGAGTTCAGCAACTGATAGAGTCAGTATAACGATGCATTATTCTCACCGCGTCAGCGCAACATTAAAAAATGCTTTGCTCGTTATTTTTCTGTAAGACACTTCCAGGGTGAGCTATTAACAGAAAACGCGCTTACATAAATAATGATCTCTCAGTCCGGGCGGCGAAAGCGGGCTGCTCGGTGAAATGCAAATAAGATACAGAGGATCAGGCTGCTTCAAAGGCTTTGCAGGACAATCTCGTCACAGAGCGTTTGTCCTATCAGCTTCATCATGGTCGCAATCCTCATTAGGGAATCGGACACATCATCATCGCCCGCTATCAGTATCTCTTATCCAGAAAAACAACAATTAACGTTATGCCTAAATTAAGTTACTGCTATAGTAAACCATACACACCAAAAGCTGTAACTTTCACCACCTACCCTACAGTCCGGATACTGCACCGTAAAGTTGTGTTTGTTGCACTTGACACGTCATAAGCTTTTACAAGCATAATTCCTACCGTTAAAATTAAACGTTATAACATTATAATGTACACGTGGTAGTAGTTTCATTAGTGTCACTTCCGGTTCCTGCCTATGAGAGGTGTGCAAGTTGAAATATGTTCAGTTCCGCCTACAGCAATATGGATGTGACATACAATGAACAATTTGTTGCTCTAAAATCTTCAGCTGAGGCCTGTGGAGAGTTTGTTGTTCACTTAGTTCAGCTGGAAGACGGTTTAAAGTATTTAAAGAGGGCAGGCAATCAATTTCAAAGGCATATGGACCCGGAAAGAAAACATTTACTTGTTAAAGAGGATCGGACAATAACTTTGAGACACTTTCAGAAATCTTGAAAAGTTGCACATGAGATGCGTTTGGCACGGTGAGTTCTAAGACTGCCGATGTTACATTGTTGATTGTTGATTCGGTTTTTTTACGGACGCTCTTTAACATCTCAGGTCATCAGCGTCCCATTCTATTCAGGGCGTGAAACAGCCGACAAATTTTGCTCAGAGGCCTCTTCTTTCAGGCTTGAGGTTCTTTTCGTGCCGTAAATGTACGACAGTGGACCCACGGCTTTACTTCCCTTCCTAAGGAAGCCATACTTAAGATTTTTACGCCCGAAAAAATCCATCAGTCCTGGCCGGGTTCGAACTCGCGATCTTGGGTTTATGAGGCAAGTACGGTTATCACTACACTACCAGGACCGACGAGTTACATTACTAAATTGTTTTGATCTTCAAGGCAAACAGCAAACGCCTGTGAAAATCTCCATCATCAAGTGGTTGTTTCTGCTGAGAAAAGTATAGTTATCTCATTTTTCGATATCCAAGGAATACTTTACCGATATATCGCACCTACGTAACTGAGCAATGCTAGAGAAAATTCCAGAAAACTCTGTAAGTTCATATCACACACAAAAGAGCACATTCACCACGATAATGCATGGCCTCATATCGCAATTGTTGTTGCTGAATATCTCACAAAAAAAAAAAAAGTTAAGTGTGTCCTTCACTCACCCTATAGTCCAGATTTACACCCATGTAAATTTTTCCTTTTCCCTAAATTGTATAAAAACCTTCGTAGGAAGCATTTTCCATCATCAGAAGCAGTGGTGAAGGCTGCAGGAGCGATTTTGAATAACTTGCCAAAAAAGAAACTGTTTTCAGCATGTCTTTGAAGACTTGGGCAGGTGCATTGCATTCAATGGGAACTACTTTGAGAGAGAGCATCAAAATTATGAGAAGTAAAGATTATCATCATTATTTATTGAACATCCCTTGTTTATACACCGCCACGGGTGGCCGAGGTCGTTAAGGCGCGGACTCGTGAGCGGGAGGTCTGGGGTTCGAATCCCGCCAGGATCGTCCTCTCTGATTGAGGTTTTTTCCAAGTTTTCCTCAGTCCTCATAAATAGCAAATGCCGTGGAGGTACCCTAAACTTAGACCTGAAACGTTTCCTTCCTTAAAAGTAAATCCTTTCCCAATATATCGTTAGTGTCCATTGCCTGTAGTGCCTCTTTAGCAAAAATGGGCGTTAAACAGCATTCATTCCTTGTATGTATGGCGCGGCGCCGTCCTACGCGTAATATCACTAATGAATTTGCATTTGGAATGATAGGATCTGTTCAACCAACTAACTACAGACATGAGAGCTCAACTATAGCACAACTTTACGCAGCTAAAGTATATAGCGTGGTAAAACCAAATTCTAAAACTTGAACAATGAAATGACAACAGAATAGAGGCTCGCTTCGTTATATCACGTTATTATAAAACGAGTGCCTAGTTTCAAGTGACCACAACTTTGGCAGATTATTAGATTCAGCATAAATAAAATACTAATTTATTTGTAAAGAAATGGGATTTTACTATAGAAAAATTAAACAAGAAGATTACAAAAGAATTGAAAGAGAAAAAATTAAATATGACAACCCCTGTGTTATTCATTAAGAACTATTGCTCTTCAGTGCTGTAAAATACATTATTAAGAGCATTCTTAGGAATATTTAAATGACATCCGATTGACAGAGGGTGCCAAAAAAAAGTATACACACTTCAAGCAAAGAAAAAACTGTGTTAACATAACAAACCTGAATTCACACAAACAGAAAATGATGAGCACTAATCATCTTAGACTTTTACAGTTACAACAGTTGCTCATCGGCGTTGATACACTTCTGAGTACGTTGAACTACTGATTGAGCAACGTTTGCGAAAGTGTCCTCAGCGATTGCAGCACATGCCGTTTCAATTTCTTCCCGAAGTGCTGCCAGTGTAGCTGGTTTTCTACGGTATACAACATCCTTAAGAGTACCCCATAGGTAGAAGTCCAACGGAGTTAGATCCGGAGAGCGCGGTGGAAACTTAATCGAACCTCTTCGTCCTTTTCAGTGCGCTGGACTTATTGCTGTGCGAGGTCTCCCAGATCTGCCCTTGTGAACATGGTATATGATACCACGAGTCTCAAATTTGTCTCCAATGCGTGCAATTGTTACTCGCGTTGACGGTTCTGTTCTGTACACACGTCTCCATTGCCTTTGAACTTCAACAACAATCTCGGTTTTCCAATATCACTTCAAAATTGCTTTCCGCTGTTCAAACGATAATCTTGACTCCATTTTGTTGTAGCAACGCTATCATAATGTAGTGAGTCACATCTGTTTACAGAAGATCATACTACACATTGCTGTTGTTTTTGGATTCAACTTTGAAATATATTAAATAATGTCTACTGTGAAAGTTTGTATACATTTTTGGCACCCTCGATAGATTGTTTAAGTTCCTCACGAGTAATTCTTTTTAACTTCTGATGTTTTATGTCCATTATTCCAAAAGATATGGGAAAATAAGAAAGTTCATCGAGATTCGGGCAAGAGTATGGTAGTGAAAATACCAAACAACTAGTTGAGATAATTGGCGTGGTATGACTTTATTGTCTATTCCCAGTAATATCATTTCTAGGGTTCTACTGAACTGTACCAAAGTGTAGTGGATAACACAATATGTGATCAGAGCTGGGAAATCCTGTACAGATCGCATTAATACAATAAGAGTATTATAGAACAGTCACTGGCGTGCAATAGCGCATTATATCTGACGTTTATTGATTTTATCAAAGCCTTTAACTATGTAAATGGAAGAACTGTATGGGAAAGTTAAAACAAATTGGAATGCCTAGTAAAATCACCAACATGATTAAATATAATACGATAATCATGTCTGTTTCATGTCACATCAAGGCAAACTCCCAGAATCCTTTCCTTATCTGAGTGTAGTCAAGCAGAGATGTTTGTTGTCGCCAGTATTACGTATATGAAGAAGAGACAGCGATAAAGTGTAGAATATGCATATATAATAGCGTTTAACGCCGTTTTAACTATTGAGCCACTGATGATACATGAGATGAAATGATAAATAGGGAAAGAATTTTTTTTAATGGAAGGAAGCGTTCTAGACCTGAGTTTAGGGTACCTCCCCGGCATTTGCCATTTATGAGGACTGAGGAAAACCTCAGTCAGGGAAGACGGTCCTGGCGGGAATCGAATCCCATCTCTTCCGCTCATAAGTCGGTGCCATAACGACCTCAGCCACCCATGGCAGTGAATATGTAGATTCTTAGGTCCCGTAAGGGGGGGGGGGGCGGTCTGACCGTTGCCCTACAGATGCTACAGGTGCGGGCTCTGCGGACCCTGAGTGCCCGTGGTACCTCTGACGTACTAGAGGGACCCGGGCCGGACTTGATTCGAGCCCCTCCCGAAAGGGAGTTGTCCGGATTGGGTTGGACTCGGCTTGGCAGTGGACCCGTCACTCATGGGGAATTGAGGACCTACGATGGCGGCGTGTCCCAGGGGAGTGCCTAAGGCGTGTACCCTGGGGGCCGGTGCGCCGGAATCGCCGTTGTTAGTAGGGAGGGTGGTGGCTACCTTAATGCTGGGGTGACTCACCTCTTAAATACGAGGAGGTCTAACCCATCCACCAGTGAGAATCTGGAAGCTAAGGGAACTTAGCGCGCCTGGGCGACGCAATCGTCTGCAGCCGAACGGCGGGTCGGTTTAGAGTTACAAGGTACCGTCCTAATGCAAAATACCACGGGTGGCACAGACCTCTGTATTGCTGCACCCCTGGACCCAGGGCTTAGTAAACCCGATACAACCTGTAGATTCTTAGGGAAAAGATGGAAATATGGCTAAGGAAGCTTTTGACTGGAAACCACAAAAAGGAATCAGGAAAATAGGTAGACCTAGAATTACAAGGTGCAACACAGTGGGCAGGAAGCAGAGCAGGCTGGGGAATGCTGAAAGCAGATCAAGGTTATGGCTAAGAACAGGATACGACGTGCTTTCATGAACTTCCTAGAGGATTAAAGAGAAATATTACTATTACTGCTACTACTGATGCTGCTAATTTTATTTATTTATTCTGGTATAATTAATGATATTAGGCCTTCTCTTCCGCTCTGCCAATCTAAATTACAGACAATATCACAATATTAACAATATCACAATTATAAAATTAATAGTAACAAGGGCAATAAAACTATGTAAAACAAGAAGTAGATAAATAAATGTGTGCTAATATATGAGAATGGATAGTGAAAATAAATGTTTTAAAATATTAACGTAAAAAGCAGAAAAATAAAACGAAAATGATAATACAAACATTAATAATAACAATTCATACACATGTCATGTTAAACTTAATAGTAAAAAATTCCGTCACTCAGGAGCTGCGGAAACTAAGCAAATTCCTCAGAAAGTTGAATAACTTTAAAAATTGATATAACGTTCAAATTGTCTAATTAATTAATGAAATGAAATAAGTTATGGCATTAGTGTGTGGTATTAGGGGAACAAAATTAGAATCCTTGCAACCTATAAGTATTTTTAAAGAAAAACCACATTTTTAAAATTATCATTATCATTATTGATATTTAAAACAAATATTAATTGTATACTATTAATTAAATAAAATATATAACCACTGATAGACAAAGTTATACTGTATCAGTATTTTTAAATGTAACCATGGTTATGAACTGCGCCCTTGATATCATCTTTACATTCACTAAAATAGAGAGAAACAACAGAAAGTTTCGAGTTACGTTGTGTATTTAAGATGATGTTCATATGTTTCAATAAAACAAAAACATGTCACTATTTAAAAACAATTGCAATGTACTAAATAAATAAAAACAATCGAAAGTTACATCGATTTTCAGTGACTTTGAAATTTAATTTAAATGTTATTAACATGTAACGTAAACGTTTTCTGAAGGTTATTACAGAGCGCTCTTACATACAAATATAATTCTCACACACGTGTTAGATTAATATTTCACATTTACTATCTTCACGACGATGCTTTTGTTAAATATAAAACATATGCATCGATATAAGTTTATGTGCTGAGTTAATTTAACCTTTTTATTTTGAAACAATACAGAGAAAATTAAACGCTAGAGTACCTTTTAAATTTTGGTTTTTAGGTAGATCCCTAGTGATTCCCTAATTTTCAGAAACCATTTTTCTTGTTTTATTTTATTTAAATGATATATACCGAATGTTGTTGTGAAGAAACAAATATTGGTGCAACTGGAGCGATTTTTAAATGCAAGGTTTCAGGTAAATCCCCAATCCTAATAATTTTACTTCACTGATTTCCAGAAACTATTTCAATTGCATATACTGAATTTCCTTTAAAAACATTTAAAATTACGGCCGCTAGAGCAATTTTTAAATTTCCCTTTAACTCCCACTCTTTAAATTTTGATCTTCAGGTATACACCCACTTCTAATTGCCCGATTTACCTGATTTTCATAGACTATTTTTATTAATTTGTTTTAATGGCATATACCCAGTTTTGTTAAGAAAAAACATAAATTGCGGCCACTAGGACGCTCATTAAACTATTTTTTTTAACTTTCGCTTTAGGTTAACTCCTTCATGTAATGGTCCAATTTTGCTGGTTAGCAAACTCCACAAATAGTTTGTTAATTGATGGTTAAGTGCAGAGTTTCGTTGAGAAAGAACAAAAAATTGCGACCGCTAGAGCGTAATAAAGACAAACATATATAATCACTGCTTACTATGTAGGATTGATGGATATTTGAAGAAATTTTTCGAAATGTTTTCATGGGTAGCTGCAATAAAAATAAAAAAAAATTGAAAAACCTAACAAAACTTTGAAGGAAGTAGGAAAATATATGATAGTAATAAAAATAATAGAATGAATAAATCTACAGCAGCATCAAACAAATAAATACCTGTATTGTAATATTAGAAATCTAAATCTAGAATCATTAATTATTTTTAATAACATTAAACAGTTTCTTATAAAATGTTCTTTAAGTTTACAGTCTCTGACATCCCATAGTAATTCATTCCAAAGATGGTCAGTGATTACAGTGAGAGATGGTGTTCGTACAATGATACTAACTGTGTTTCAGAGCGTGTGTTAAGATTATGGGCGGAGGATAGATCTTGAAAACGAAAAAATAGATCAGATGCAGAAGATGTATGAAAAGTAGTGAGACAATAAAATTTCTTCCGTCTTTCAAGCGAAACAAATCAGCATACCAAGGGAGTGTGTTACGAGGTTAGGTCCACAAGTTTCCGGATTCGCCGATAAGAATTGTCACCTTAACAAAATCCTTATCTGGTGTCATACCTTATCTGTTAAGTAAATAATTGTAGTTTGTAACTTCCCCTCTGCTGTGTTCACTTGTTCAGATATAGTTGCATAAAGAAGGCTATGTGTAGAAAATTGTGACATGTTCAAAATGGAGTTTCGAGCTTGTTATTAAGTTCTTCACAAAAGAACGGCTTACTCCGAATGAAATTAAACCGATTGGACGGTGTATATGGGGAAGCATCCCCTTCATATTCTACCGTAAAAGAATGGACCAAACTTTTTCGAATGTGTCGAGAAAGCATTGAAGGCGAAGAGCGTGTAGGTCTGCCCTTGGAGGTTCTCACTCCTGAAAACATCGCTCGCTCTTGTGGAAGGAGAAATTATGGAAGACCGGCCAACGGCTCAAAGTTACAGAAATAGCAGCAAGTGCGCCTTTCTAAAACAACAGTCCTTCGAATTATTCATGAACATTTAAACGTGAATAAGGTTAGTGCCTAGACTTCTTTCCTCAGTCCAAAAGCAGCAACGAGTCATCTGTTGTCAGGCATTTTTGGAGCTCTACCGTGGCAATGAGAGAGAAGTTCTGTAAACCATTGTTACAGGAGATGAAACTATGGTCCTCTACTATGATCCCTTGTCCAAAAGAGAATCAATGGAGTGGCAGGCATAAACCTGACAAAGCACCGCCTCTAAAGACCAAGGTCACTCAGTCAACCAAGAAGATCATGGTCACAATCTTTTGGAACTGTGAAGGAATATTCTTCATTGACTTCAAGGAGAGGAACACCACAGTAAATGGGGAGTACTATGCTGGCCTACTGCACAGACTACGTGCTTCCATCAAAGAGAAAAGGCGAGGAAAGCTGAGTGATGGTGTGCGCCTTCTTCACGACAACGCGCCTGTGCACACAGCTCTTGTTGCAAAGGAAGCTGTGAAGAAATGTGGCTGCAAGGAGATCAACCATCCACCCTACAGCCCAGATCTAGCTCCAGTGACTATTTCCTGTTCTCAAAACTCAAGAAGGACCTTCGAGGAAGGAAATTTAAGTGTGACGAAGAAGTGATGGATGCTGTTTATGCCCAATTTACAGAAAATGCTTCTGACTATTTTGGAAGGGGGTTGAAATATTAATTCAAAGATGTGATAAGTGTATTGCAATAAAGGATAACTATATTGAAAAGTGAAATATAGTTTATTGTCTTTATCATAGCTAGAAAATAGTTAGGCCGGAAACTTACGAACCTACCCTCGTACAATACTATCAATATGAAACCAAACTGTTTTAATATGTACAGAAGATACAGCCGTTCACACTGAGAACATCTTTAAAATAACCACATTGTTTAGAGGCGAGATACTTACACAACTAAATTTGCCATCATGGGCCATCCGCGTGAAATGGAGTTTTTGCTCAGTAACCAGCATTTGCAGTAGCAGCATTTATTTCAATGGCTTCATTAAAATACAATACATAATCAACAAGCTTACGGGCTCAACGGGCCGTACGTGCTTTTATGATACACCAGGTCTGTTTGATTTAGTGCAGTATATCAAATTAGATATTTCACAGTAAGCTATAAAACAAACATATATTCGACAATAACATAATATGAAAATAAAGAAGTGAAAACAAAATGAAATAATTCATCTTTTAGAAATATATATCAAATACACACACAAAAATGGAACGAAATTGCGTTATGAATGAAATATACAGCTGGATTCAGTAAATGTTTTTGTTCCCATCCCCCCCCTCTAGCCTTTTCAGACCTCAGTTGTCTCACTTTCATCTCCCCTCCCCTATCCTGAACACAATTCATCATTTCCCTCTGTTCTATCCCGTAAAAAAAGTGTGGTAAATATTTTCCCCTCTATTCTTCCGTACCTTTACATTCAACCAGCACGTGTGTCCTTAATTCCCCGGGATAAATTCTCCGCTCACAGTTCGCGAGTGATCTTAATTATCCGTCATGACCCTCGTCTGAGCCACGCGAACCTCTGTCTAGTGAGTTTTGATGAGCTGCCCCATCCGTCTTCATTTTTTGACAACTTATCTTTATTCGTCACCATAATTTTAATTATATTCCTAAATAAAGTCTCCGCTGATGCAATGCACCTGTCCCGGGTTTCTGTCCATCTTCAAAGACGTGCTGGTAAGCATTTTTTGACGGTTGTACTTCCAGCGAAATCGTATCTCTGCATTGCGCAATTGTCTGCTGCCTATCCATATCCCTCAAGCGCCTTAAACCTTTCTCCATACGCTCCTTCTACCCTGATCCGTCATCCGTCATCCCTGGTCCTATTATTTCCAGTCCCTTCCCTTTCTTTTGGATACCTATGGCATGTTTCCTCCCAACCCGTCTTCATGGTACCATAATGCACTAATTAAAGTTTGGTTTCCATGAATAATTCACACTCAGTACTTCACTGCTCTGATTTTATAACCCATGGTCTCAGTTTAGGCTCCGAAACCCCTCTTAATTCCCAATTCACTGTGCTATTCCCCAGCCTCAAAATTCTCTTCAAAAAAATATTTCCTCATTGATCTGGTTTGTTCCCACCAACAAACGTCTGTTCCATAAGTTTTACTAGTGCCTCATAGACGATTACTGGCATGTATGGGATTCTGCTGTGTAGCCGGAGAGTTTCTTCTGCTTTATGCTTTGATGAAGTCACTTTGAATCAGTGCTCCAATTCTGTAAATTGTGTATTCAGAATCATGAACAAAATATGTAAAAAGATGAAGAAAATGTAAAACTTTTGGGGAAAAACAGCTGTCATCTCACCCAGTCAAATGCTTTTCTGAACGGAACACGAGGTGAATTAATAACCTCAATGAAATTGACATTCGCTGTTTTGCTTTCACACTTCTAGTACAGTCAGATTTTGGCTTGTGGAAATATGGCGCTGTCCCCGCGTAAAGGGGTGTGGCGGGACACATCAAAAGCACATTGTTGTTCTGCCCCGAATGATATGTGGGGTTTTGTTTTCGGTTTTATACCCCTCCCTCTCTGGCTGTGAATTCTATTGTTGAAAAGAGATCCTTTCGAGAATGGGGGCTGGCGCTTCATTCCGACTGCTTTTCTCTTGATTAAAGTACTACGCTTTATGAGCTAATGGCTGGTCATTCAGTTAAGGAGTCCTACTACCTCATGCCTGAGTTAGAAATCCATTTTGGATCTTTTTCTTTTTTCCATTACGAGAGTAATGTCAGTGACCGGGAAGCATGGGACATTTCGTTTTTAAATCACCCAGCGTTTGCCTTTTAATTATGTTGGAGAAAACTCGGCAAGTATTCTGACCCGGCGCGTTTGTTTTGAAACACCGTCGGTCGGTTGGCTAAAACTTGAACACTGCTGCAAAGTCACTGTAAATTTTAGAGCACTTGCAATTTTAAAACGAAGCCCCAAGTGGTTAGCGTTACTGATTTCTGGCCGGAAGACTAAGGTTCGATTCCCGGTACCTGCTGAAGAATTTTTCTAAGTTAGGAAGGTCTGGAACGCTTCTGTCCAGCCTTGTGAGGATAATTGGAGAGGTGGCATTCTTCGATCTAGAAAGCTGTGTGGTAGGCGATCTGCAAGGTGCCAACATGCTAATCACATGCCCGTGCAGTACTGCCCTCTCTGAATGAAGTCAAAAAACGGAGGTAGAAGAAGCAGAGGTCGCTGCGGCAGGTCATAGCCTGATCTTGGGTTGTACCGCCATAGAAGATGAAGAAGTATAATAATGTTAGTTTTTTATTATTAAAAACGGGTCCTGTTTCATGTTTCAGCTTTAAATCCATTTGCATGTGCAAAATATCAAGCACTGTTGGAACGAATCCTTGACATTACTAAACTTTTATCGTCATTTTCTCTATAACCCTAGTAATAAACAGTTGACAATCACGTGACATAGATGAGAAATAGTTGTAAATGGAGGATTATCAACCTTCTTACAGTTCGCTGTCCCATGTAAGCTAAATACAATAATTAAAGAAGTTAAAGAACGAATTGTAAAAACAACACCTGAATGTTATTTATTATTAAAACACAATTATGTACATTGTTCCATATAACCACAATACAAAAATATCGAAAAAAATTATTTTTTAATTTTTAAAATGATATCTTTTGCATTTTGAACTTCAAGTTCTACAAAATTCCAGAAAGTGGCAGACATAATTAACTGTAGTTGAGACTAAAAATAGCCTACACAGTAACGAGAACCCCGTAACTGACCCACTTCACATTCTCTATGATGGTGACTAGAAAAATCGCTATTACGCTTGCGTAAGGCAGGTTAAGCCTTCGACTCCATTATTCGGATCGGCTATTTCGTTACAGATAACGCACTAGTTCAAATAATGGTGCACAGAGGGTGCCAAAAGTGTATACACACTAAAAGCAAGGAAAAACTGTGTTAACATAACAAAACTGAATTCACACAAACAGAAAATCATGAGCACTAATCATCTTAGACTTTTACAGTTACAACAATCGCTCAAAATGCCCACCATCGACGATACACTTCTGAGTACGTTGAACTTCTGATTGAGCAACGTTTGCGAAATGTTCTCAGCGATGCCGTTTCAATTTCTTCCCGAAATGCTGCCAGTGTAGCTGGCTGGTTTTCTACGGTATACAACATCCTTAAGAGTTCCCCATAGGTAGAAGTCCAACGGAGTTAGATCCGGAGAACGCGGTGCAAACCTCTTCGTCCAATTGCTTTTGAACTTCAACAACATTCTCGGTTTTCCAACACCACTTCAAAATTGCTTTCCGATGCTCAAACGATAATCTTGACTCCATTTTGTTGTAGCAACGCTAGCATAACGTAATGTGAATCACACCTGTTTACAGAACATCATACTACACATTACAGCTGTTTTTCGGTCCAACTTTGAAATATATTAAAAAAATATCTATTGTGAAAGTGTGCATATATTTTTTGACATCCTCGGTATTTTAATTCGTGAATAAGGCTGAACACACACAAGCCAACACGCTAATTTTGGGGCGAATTCAGCCTTACAGCCTTAATGGACGATTCGCCCCTGGTAATGATAATGTTTACTTAAATATTTTAAACTATTGTGCAAACTTTTTATGTTTCCCTGTCTCTTGATGTGATTTCAGACAGCAACTTCGTGCTGGGAAATGCTCAGGTTCCCTCGCTGTACCCCATCGTGTACTGTTCGGATGGATTTTGCGAGCTGACAGGATTCGCGCGCGCCCAGATCATGCAGAAGGGTTGCGCATGTAAGTTTCTGTACGGGCCAGACACCGCCGAGGAACACAAGATGCAGATCGAGAAAGCCCTCGAATGTAAGACTGAGCTCAAGCTGGAAGTCATCTTCTACAAGAAGAACGGTGAGTGAGCAGTTGAGATTGACACCTGTCACAAACACCTGTTCATACATAGACCGACTTTTTGTGCAAATGAAGCTAATTTAGAACAAGGGTTTTCTTTATCTAAACTGAATGTGGACCACCTCTAGTGGTTAGCGTTGCTGATTGGTGCTCTGGAGGCCCGGGCTCCCGGTACCTACTTGTTCCACCCAGACAATTGGGATGGAGAGGTGGGTGGAGATCTCCGATCTAGTAAGCCGCGATATAGCGAGTAGCGGCATGCGGGTGTTCTGATCATACGCCCTCTGCACTCTACCAATGAAATCATGTAATGGAGGGGTTTTTTTTTAGTAGTGTTTAACGTCCGTTTTTACCACTAAGGCACCACAGGCGGTGACACTGATGATACATGAGATGAAATGATATATTGGGAAAGGATTTATTTTTAAGGAAGGAAACTTTTCAGGCCTAAGTTTAGGTACCTCCCCGGCATTTGCCAATTATGAGGACTGAGGAAAACCTGGAAAAAAACTCAGCCAGGGTGGACGGTCCTGGTGGGATTCGAAACCCAGACCTCCCGCTCACAAGTCCGCGCCTTAACGCCCTTGGCCACCCACGATCTGAGTCATGTGATGGAGGTAGAAGACGCATTATGTCATTTTCGAAACTTCTCTGTGGCCATACCACGCACCGGCGCAGTACCGTCATAATTTTGGTTGTTTCTTTAACTTAGGTGATTGAGAAATGTTCACTTTTGTTATTGATAGTGATTCTACCGAACACACTGTATTAAATTTTACATAAATCAACAATTAGTGACAAAGGCACTCATTTCACAAGTTCAAGAATTTTGAGAAGTTGTGAACAAACATTTTATTAAACTATCAGCGATTTAACAGTTTGTAGTTCAGGAAGATGAGAGAAATGGATCGTTTAGAAAGAGTTTTTAAAGTAATACAGCGGTCAACAAATAGAACAGTATCTGTACAAAAGGGTCTTTGTTGGTCATTCTATTGAATGAATTTCTTTCTAAAGGTTCTTGAAATTTGAAACGCCCTTGGACGCCAGGAATGCTGAATACTTGATTGTTCCAGGAACGCCATTCTGGTGCCTGTTGGACATCGTACCCATCAAGAACGAGAAGCGAGAAGTGGTGCTGTTTCTCGCGTCACACAAGGACATCACCCACACAAAGATGGCCGAGTTGCAGATATGTGAGTTATATGATAGTGGTGAGTCAAGGATGGCCGTTGTTCTCTCTGTGGAGGTCGTCCGTCTTGATGCATGGATGTCGTGACACTGTTCTCTCTCACCTCTTTCTCTCTCTCTCACTTTCCCCTTCTCTCTGTTTTGGTGTTTCTCACGGAAGAACTGTGACAGATGTTTCAACTAAATGTGGTCCCAACTGTATGCAAAGCATTGAGCCTAGTTTTACTTAAAAGCGTTGATGTTTCACAGACATTTGCTCATAGTGACCTCTACAGTCTGCCAATAAGGACCATCCCAAATCACCTTAGAAAAAAAAAAGTAGCAAATTCGACGAATTGTAAGGTTGTCTTTTGACAGCTGAGAGGTTTCTGTTCATTGTTTCACTACATAAGGTAGTTACGCTCAGCAATATTCACCCCGGAGTACTGCATGGAGATGTTATTGTTGTTTGGAAATGCGTTCATGTAAATGTTAACCGTTAAACATGAAAGTGAGTTCACAATGTAACGAATACATTGCAGATGCGAACGGGAACCTGGACCCTGAAGCTCCTCCAGCAAACTACGGCAGACGTCGCAGCAGGGCGGTCCTGTACCAGCTGTCGGGTCACTACAAGCAGGACAAGATAAAGAGCAAACTCAAACTTAACAATGTGAGTACTATCGAGAAAAATTATTGTTGTGTAACCATATGGGTACTGTCGTTGAAATTGTATTGTTGTCCAACAATGTGAGTACTGTTCCAATTGCCTAACAATGTGAATACTACGAGGGGCGTTCTAAAAAGTGCTCGGCCTGACCAAGAAATCACAAGAATTAAGAGAAAATTTTCATTTTTGATTTTTCAATATTGTCATATTGTAAATCAAACATTTAGTCCAACTTCTTAATATCTCAGTAAAATTTGTCCAACTATGAAAAATAAGCCTCTGTCTCAGCTTCAACCTCGTCATTTGATGTGAATCTTCGTCCACTCAGCCATTTCCTCAGGTTTGGGAACAAAAAGTAATCGCTGGGAGACAAAATCCGGTGAATATGGGGGATGTGGAAGCACTTGGAAGCGAAGATCATGCAGTTTTGCAGCAACAATGCCAGACGTGTGTGAAGGCGCATTATCGTGATGAAACAGAACTTTCTTTTTCGCAAGGTGTGGACGTTTAGCCTGAATATCATCCTTTAGTTGGTCCAGTAGTGAAGCGTAATACTCCCCGGTGATGATCCTGCCCTTCTGGAGGTGTCTACGAGCACCACACCATGAGAATCCCAGAAAACCGTAGCCATGACTTTTCCTGCAGATAGAACCGTTTTTGTTTTCTTTGATGCACTTTCACCTGTTGCCACCCACAGTTTGGACTGCTCTTTCGTCTCTGGCGTGTAGTGATGAATTCGTGTTTCATCTACTGTTATGAAATGTCAGAGAAACTCACTGGCATTGTGTTTAAACAAATTTAAACACTCTTACAAAATGTTCATTCGAAGCGTTTTTGGTTCATTGTTAACAAACGCGGCACTTTTCGAGTGCAAAGCTTTCTCAAACCCAAAACTTCGTATAAAATGGACACGACCTATCAAGGTCTTTGCAATGTCAGCCAACTCTAATACATTCAATCGGCGATCATTGAGTATGACATTTTCATTTTTATCACAATCTCGTCGTTCGTACCAGTTTTGGAGCCCTTGATCGCTGATCATCTTAGATGTATGTAAGACCACACTTAAATTCAGCAGTCCACTTTTTAACTGTCCAAAACTAAGGGGAAGAATCCTTTAAAGTGGAACCTAACCGGAACCTTTCTGCTAGAGTTAAACCCTTCAAAACTAAGTACTTTATCATAGCTCGTATTTCAATTTTATCCATTTTGTAGAAAAAGTTAACACTAGTTTGTTTGCACGATAGTCACAAACAAGTGACACAGAAACTTTACAGCATGACATGTAAAAATGATATTTAACAACTATCATAGTAATTTGACCATCTTCACGACATCTCTGAGTCGGGCCAAGAACTTTGAGAACACCTCTAGATATTCTAAATTGTATTGCAGAATTTCTGGCCGTTGGTTCGCTTAGTATTCCCGAAACCGTCCGCCTGTACCACAACAATGTATCTTATTGTTACGCATGTGACAGACACTTCTGCAGCCCACTGCGGCGCCATTGCCAGAGTACAAGACGGCGGCACTGAAGAAGTCGCGGTTCATCCTGTCTCACTACGGCGTCTTCAAGAGCTGCTGGGACTGGCTCATTCTCATAGCCACCTTCTACGTCGCCATCGTCGTGCCATACAACGCCAGCTTCGTGAACACAGACCGCCCCTCCATGGTGAGCGACGTGGTGGTCGAGGCTCTGTTCATCATCGGTAAGTTGCATGTGATGTAATGTCGGCACGCTAGGAACACGGGCTTATTGCATAAGCGACCTATGATGACGCAATAGCACATACGTAAGCCTCACCTTCTTAAACTATTTTTATACAATGTTACATATTAGTCCTTAAAACTTGGCCATATGTATATACTGTAACGCAAAAAAAAAAAAAAGAAAAAAAAAAGAAAAAAAAAAAGAAAAAAAAAAGAGGTTTTCATCTATTTCCCAGATAATTTTTACACATAACAATAAATAAAGCACTCTAAAAATTAAACACTAGATCAGCTCTCTTCCCAATGACCAGAATTTTGTGTTTCTAGCTTTCAATAAAAATAAATAAATAAACATTATTTTTTTTCACAGTACCCCAGGCACGACCTTCAATATCTCAAATATGGGAAACAAAATCTGCGCCCACCTCTTCCTGTTGTTTTGGCAAGCAGTTGTTTGTTAGCGAGATAATACTAAAAGACCAAGTGGGTTGGCCCAGGCGGTAACACTTGCTGTCATATCCGGAGCTCCCAGAGTTCAAGCTTGCAGCTAAAACTACTTGACTTAGTTTTTATCCGCAGTTTTCCTCAGTATGTTTTTAGAATCGGCTATACAGAGCAAAGTAAGGGGACAGGTAAATTTCTTTCAATAGCTTTTTTTTAATAGTGTTTAACGCCCGTTTTTACTACTGAGGCACCACAGACGGTGGACACTGATGATACATGAGATATAATGATAAATTAGGAAATGATTTATTTTTAAGGAAGGAAGCGTTCCTCCCCGGCATTTACCATTTATGAGGACTGAGGAAAACCTCAGTCAGGGAGGACGGTCCTGGCGGAACTCGAACCCCAGACCTCCCGCTCACGAGTTCACGCCTTAGCGACATCGGCCACCCGTGACGGTCACTGGTTCTTAATATAGGGGCTGTTCAATAAAGAATTATCATAATTTTTTGACATCATGCCTTCACTCATAATTTTTATGATATTTCTCAAAGTAGCTCCTGTTGGATACAATGCACCTGTTTTAGTGTTTCTGTCAGTCTTCAAAGACATGCTAGAAACTATTTTTTGACAGGTCCTTCTGAATCGCCTCCGCAGCCTTCACCACTGCTTCTTCAATTTGGGGAAAAGGAAAAAGTCACACGAGACTAAATCTGGGCATTAAGAATGACTGTCAACGTCGAAACCCTTACACGGCTTAAACGCAGGATTCAGCAACGGCGAAAGAGAAAGTGGTGGACAGGAGTGTTCACCGAAAATGATAATGCACGGCCCCACACCAGCAACATTGGCATCGCTGGGGTTCATTGTTGTGACGCACCCACCATATTCACCGGATCTTGCTCCGTCTGGTTATGTCTTGTTCTACAACATGCAAGAGGAAATACAGGAAGCTGTCCACGAGTGGTGACGTAGCACTCTCAGATAATAGCTACGCGACGGCAATGAAGTTACCAGGAAGATGGCAACGGTGGGGAGTATATCCCGGTGAGAGATCCCATGTGCATTAAACCAAGTTGCATAATAAATAACTTTATCACAGCTTATCCTTTTGTAGAAAAGTTTAATATTAGTTTAAAAGATCGCCTCGAAAAAGTTATTAAACTTGCGCGTCTGAAACTTTATAGGATGATATAAATTGGACATTTTCACACTCTGAGTCAGGACGAAAACCTTTAGCACATTCCTCATAGGTTTTTGTACCAAAGTTTTTCGTCCTGACTCAGAGATGTCGTCAAGATAAAGTTACTATAGTCACTTGTTTGTGACGATCGTGTAAACAAACTAGTGTTAATCTTTCCTACAAAATGGATCAAATTGAAATACTAGCTGTGATAAAATACTTCGTTTTGAAGGGTTTAAATCCAACAGGAATACAAAAGAAATTACATTCCAAATTAAAATAGTGTTCCCCTTCGTTTACGGTTAAAAAGTGTGTTGCTGAATTTAAGCGTGGTCATACATTCGTTCAAGACGATGAGCGCTCAGGGGTCCCAAAACTGCTACGACTGACGAGATTGTGACAAATATTCACGATGCCGTACTCAATGATCGGTGACTGAAGGGAGGTACGCGAGTTGGCTGACATTGCAAAGACCTCAATATCTGTGTCCACCACATTTTACACGAAGTTTTGGATATGAGAAAGCTCTCCGCTCAATGCATGCCGCGTTTGTAAACAAGGATCAAAAATACTTTTGGATGAACATTTCGCAAGAGTGTTTACACTTGTTAAACGTAATTGCAGTCAGTATCTCCGATGATGAAACATGTATTCGTCACTTCACGTCAGAGACGAAGGAGCAGTCCAAACAGTGGGTGACAACAGCTGAAAGTGCACCAAAGAAAGCAAAAACTGCATGAAAAGTCATAGCTACGGGTTTCTGGGATTCTCATGGAGTGCTCGCCCTCCAGAAAGGCAAAACCATCACTGGAGAGTATTTCGCTTCACTACTGGACCAACTGAAGGCAGATATTTAGCTAAACGTTTACATCTTGCGAAAAAGAAAGTTTTCTTTCATCACGATAATGTGCCTTCACACACGTCCGGGATTGTTTCTGCAAAACTGCATGACCTTCGCTTCCAAGTGCTTCCTCATCCGCCATATTCGCCGGATTTGACTCCCAGCGATTACTTTTTGTTCCCCAACCTGAAGAAATGGCTGGGTGGACGAAGATTCACATCACATGATGAGGTAGATACACGCTTATTTTTCATCGTTGCACAAATCTTATTTTACATTTACTTAATATTCTAAAAAGTAACGTTTTAGAATGCAAGGTGTAGGCCGAACAGCTGAAATACGCGGGGGGAGAAAACACTGTCACACACCTCAATTATTGTAGCACTCTAACAATCGGAAAAAGCAAACAACAAATATGTACTCAACCAGTCGGATCACGCGTAACAGCCGGACTGAATTAAAAAAAAAAACGGCGGAACGAATGATTATTTCTGTTTGCTTTCCTGTGTTATCAACAAAATACAACGCTTGTTTCCCTATACACGTGTTAACGACGCAACGATTTTGTTTGGTACGTCTAACAGACTTGCGTGAAGTATTTTGTTGACTATTTCGTTCATATGCGAGAATCGGTCTATACTTTGAATATCATCTATCAGCACTGATCTTCATTGTCATTTTTAGACTGTCTTTAAGCACAGATTTTGTTTTTGCACCGCGTGTGCATAAACATTAGAATAACTTTGTAAGACCACATAAATTCATTGTGTTACCAACACCTGAAACATGAATAAAAATGTTGTTACAGTACTTACACCCATTTAAAACATTTTAAATGAGGGCTCTTCATAGTGAGAAACTGTTTTACAGCATAGTTTCTCACGCAAAAACTTAACTTGAACAATATTTTGTTAGCTCAATGCGTAGTGTACATGTGTCACTAGTTTCATTGTTTCACTTCTGGTTCCCACTATGAGAGGTGTGCAAGTTGACACATGTTCAGTTCCGTATACAGTAAAATGGAGGTGAAAGGGACGAACAACACATGGTTTTAAAATTATAATTTCGTCGTAACAAATCATTAGCTTGTTTCTTCTCATGGTAGAGCTGAAATGTTTAAAAAATGTTAAAAAGGAAGTTGAACTTGCACCCCACTTTGCACTCAAACGGAAGAAGATACCGTGCTATCAGTTTTGTTTTCTCCCGGAGTGTTTTCCCTTTGGTCTAGGTGATTAGCGAGAGGGTAAAACAATAAAATAAACCAACCATACAAACCAATTTAACAGAAATAACAGAACCTTCATTAGTGAAAGAAACGCACGCTTATCTCGAACATACGAATTCCAGAAAATAGAGAGAATGAGGGAAGTGCTGTAGTTTTGAATAGTCCTGACGAATGACCTTGTATCAATCTACGCGAGAAAATTATACGAAATTTGTGGTGGAGATAACTTATCAGCTGCATAAATGTAACAAACAATTGCAAGCGAGAATGATGAGAGCGGCACAGCTGTGCAATAAACCGTCCCTACAATGTGTTCAGTACGGAAGTAAGAGAGATACTAACCTCATTCCCCTATAAACGCGTTAACAGAAAATGAACTCAACCAGAAACCACTACACATCTTTTGCTCATTCGCCAGGACTATTAAAAGCTACTTTACTTTGTCTTGATCCGCATTTCCAAGATGTCCTGAAAGGTGAATATTCAATATTCTTTTTCCATTATGAATAATGTTCCCTCTGACAAGACTGTGACAGTTGACACCTTGAAAAAAATCTTGTTATTGCTTGTAACCAAGAAAAGTAAACTTAAGTACTTTCATTGTTTAATGAAGAAATTATTAAGAATCTTAAATATTTTTTCATTAATAGCAAGTGATATTACTTTCTGTTTTCACTTTTAATAAATACCTAATATAATTACATTACAGCCTATTTTAAGGTTTTAATACCTTTTTTTTTTTTCTGCCCATTTTAACCAAAATAAATTCCTAAACTTTTGGACTCTGGATATTTAAGTAGAGTAAATTTCTGGAGCGGAATATTGTCAGAAATAAATCTATTGATTCCCGTCTGTAGTAAAAATTGCTGCCACTGATAATATTACGACCGTATTAAATAATTTACCATTATATTGCTACTGCATTTAGGTTAACTGAATTTCGGGACACCGTGTATTTTTTTAATAAATAAAATGTCTGGAGAACCCTGGGGACTTTTTTAAGCTGCTGTTAATAAATTCTAATGAATTTTATTTTTATTTTCATTTTCAATTGTTGCTTATTATATAACCTAGTAAATTAATTTTTGTTCCTTTAATTACAAACTCGTAGTAGAATGAGATTTAAAAAAAACGGAAGGTATATAATTAAAACACTACTTTCATGAAAAGCAATATTCCTATTATGCAGTACTTTTGAGATTCGCAACACGCAAGGTCAGCCGTGTTTCGTATTGGCTTCTCTCTGGGGAGAGTATGTAGAACGCAAGAACAATGCAATCAGAAATGAACAAATACGGCTTCCCTGAGGTGACTTCGTTGGATTGTTGATCAGCTGAGAATCACGTGCTGTCTGCCATTGCAGAATTATCCCTCATTCCTTGTTACAGCCCCGCACAAGTTTTAATTATGCATTTGATAATGTAGGCCTTGCATATGTATACGTATTCTGTTGGTTACGATAAAAAAAATTAAATGTAATTACAAAAGAAAAAAATGGTTTATACCTATTGTAGTCTATTTGTGACTTAAATCGTTTTAGCATTTGATTGTTAACATCAATAAACCATAATCATCTATCAGAACACAAAATATTTATATTAAGGTTCTGCTTTTAACACAGGTAATTTTAAAAAAAATAAACTATAGGGAAAAACCAGCAAAGAGTTTACAATTGCATGCATTCGATACAAATTTGAGACTCTGGTACCGTATGCGATGTTCACAAGGGCAGATCTGGGAGACCTCGCACAGCAACAAGCCCCGCGTCCTCCGCTATGGTTTTGGAACGTTTTGAGCACTCACTGCAGAAATCTACAAAGCAATGTGCACGTGAGACTGGGATTAGCACAACCAGCGTACGTCGTATTATTAAAACAGCAAAGTTGAAAGTTTTCATCCCAAGACTTTTGCTGGCATTAAATGAAGATGACCCTGAGCGGAGAATGCAGCACTGTGAGTGGTTTCGGAACATGGTGCAAGACGATGAGGCCTTTGTAGGGAAAGTTGTTTGGTCCGATGAGACACAATTTAAGTTGAACGGAACTGTTAACTGTGTCTACTGGTGTGCAAATAATTCACTTGTTATTTTGGAAAAGGCTGTAAATTTACCTGGAATTAATGTTTGGTATGGGTTGTCATCTAGAGGTGTAATTGGACCATTCTTTTTTGAACGAACAGTAACTGGCCCATTGTACCTGAACATGATACGCACATTCGCCTAACCCCCCATTCATACACTCTATGGAAACGAGAAATTTTTCTTCCAACAGGATGGTGTACCACCACATTACCACCGAGATGTACGTGCGTACCTTGATGACAATCTTCCAAGGCACTGGATAGGACGAAGAGGTCCGATTGAGTTTCCACCGCGTTCTCCGGATCTAACTCCGTTGGACTTCTACCTATGGGGAACTCTTAAGGATGTTGTATATCGTAGAAAACCAGCTACACTGACAGCACTTCGGGAAGAAATTGAAATGGCATGTGCTGAGGACACTTTCGCAAACGTTGCTCAATCAGTAGTTCAACATACTCAGAAGTGTATCGACGCCGATGGTGGGCATTTTGAGCAACTGTTGTAACTGTAAAAGTCTAAGATGATTAGTGCTCATCATTTTCTGTTTGTGCGAATTCAGTTTTGTTATGTTAACACAATTTTTTCTTTGCTTGAAGTGTGTATACATTTAGGCACCTTCTGTATATATATATATATATATATATATATATATATATATATATATATGGTTTGCACAAGTACTCGTATTTACAAAAAGCAAGAAGATCTAGCACACTGCAAATATAATAGGGCAGTTTGCCAGGAAATGGACTAGCATTGTACTCTGTTTGGGTGTCTATGAAATGTTTACTTCAGGCCAACTAGAACTTTGAAAACAATCGGATATTGAACAAAACGCGATCGCAGGAATTTGGAAAGGACAAGTGATTCTTTTGTTAACAGTGTAGGGAAAGCTCAGGCAATGAATATCCAGATGGAATCATAAAACCTCTGTTATGGCTCTCTTTTAAAATATTATTTAGGTCAAGAATCTAATACTTAAGATTTTGCTGTGGGTGGACCCGAATAAAATCTTAGAAGATAGCCCATGAGAATTAAACAATAATAAAATAAAATAGGACCCCACCACTAGGAATATAGATGTAGGAAGATCATGTCGGTCCTGGTGGTATAGTGGTTACCATACTTGCCTCCTACACCCAAGAACGCGGGATCAACGGCCAGGACCGATGGATTTTTCGGGCGTAAAAATCCTAAGTATGTCTTCCTTCGGAAGGGAAGTAAAGCCGTGGGTACCGTGTCGTACATTTACGGCACGATAAAGAACCTTAAGCCTGAAAGAGAGGCCTCTGAGCAAAATTTGTCGGCCGTTTCACGCCCTGAGTTGAATGGGACGCTGATGACCTGAGATGTTAAAGAGCGTCCATAAATAAATCAATCAATCAAAAAAAAAAACAAAAAAAAAAAAACAAAAGGAAGATCATATCACGTGACATTTAGAAAGCCAGGTATAGCGCCTAGACCGACAGGCAGGCGAATTAATAAAAGAAGTTGCAATGGATTATAGAAGGGTTATTAGTTGTTAGTTGGGCTGAAGTGAGTAGAAGTGTAAGAAAAAGCGAAAGAGCGGAGGGGTCACAAGTTACACTGGCACAGGAATTTATCAGCTAGACAATTTACACAAGTTATAGAAGTCAAACAGTTCAGGTCAGAGTTGCAAGTAAAGATAACTGATGTAAAAATAAACCCGTGTGAAGGAACTTTCAATTAATCACTTCGATAAGTTACACATTCCGGTAACCCGAATTGCAGTCAAGGTCGATGAATTTTTCGGTCGTAAAAATCTCAAGTGCTGCTTCTTTCGTAAGGGAAGTAAAGCGGTTTGCCCCATGTCGTATATTTACGGCACGATAAGAACCGCAAACCTGAAAGAAGAGACCTCTGAGGAAAATTTATCGGTGAATTGAATGCGACGCTGATGTTTAAGTGTCTCTTTAAAAATAAAGACGAACCTAAACTACATATCTTTAGATAATCATAGTGGACTTCCCTGCACGAGTAATGTCGGCCAAGGTCAAGTGAATCTACCACTACAGTTCCGCCGGTCTCACGTTTCATAGATAACCCGCGCACCCTGTGTGAGAAGCAGGGAAACCTTTGTTGTGACAAGCGTTCTTGCTGTGTAGAAATGAAAGCGCCTCGAACCTTTATCAACAAAGCGTCTTGTCTAGGAGTTCCGTGTTCCGTAGGTGATATAAATTTCTCTGTCTTTATGTTGCACGCAGCACCAGTAATGCTCTTGTAGTTGCATACCTTGATTTTACGTCAGTTTCAAAGTGGCTTAACATACTAAACTTTGATGGGGAAGGAAGAACGGGTGTGTCTAGAAAATATAGATTTACCTCAGTAACCACAAATAAAGTATAGCTGTGCTCATATATAACTAGTTAAACTCTTTTTACAGGCATAATTTCTCATATCAAAATTTAACTTACAATATTTTGTTGACTTAATGCATAATGCACACAGAGGTGTGCAAGTTGAAACGTGTTTAGTTCTGTCCACAGCAAAATGCAGGTTTTAATATATGTTGCTTTGAAATTCTGCTCAAGAAATCTTCAGCCAAGGTCTATAGCACAGCTCGAATACGGTTAAAAGTGTTTAAAGAGGGTAGGCAGTCAATTTCAAAAGAAGATGGACCCGGCGCTCCAGTTTATCCTCTAACAGAAGAAAATATTAACACACTACTGTCTTTGTGAGTCGTCGTTGGTCACTGGAAAGTTGCATATGAGACGTGTTTGTGCACGGTGGGTTCCAAGACTACTGATTTCCGAATAAAAGGACGTTAGCGTACAGTTTAGCATGCAGTTGAAGATGATATTACGGGAAGATGGGGAGTTTCTTTCAAAGGTAATCACTGCTATGAAATTTGACTACGTCAATACGATCCTGAGAGCAAACAGTAAAGTTCTGTGTTCGAGGATTTGTTTACAAGTATGTCACATAACCGTAACTAGGCACTATGTACACCTAAGATTGTGCGTTCAATCCCGGCCATGGTCCATGGATTTTCTCGGGCGTACAAAGTATGGCTTCCTTCGAAAGGGACATGAATCCCTGTCGTAGATTTACCTGAAAGAAGAGGCCTCTGTGAAAATTTTGTCGTTTATTTCACGCCCTGAATTGAAAGGGACCCTTATAAACTGAGCTGTTAAAGAGCGTCCGTAAATATACCAAATCAACAATGCTACAGAAATGTCCTGTCTATACTAATCGCTATTTGAGAATGTCACGACCAGCCTGCTACTTGCAAACAATGTACCGCGTGTGGTTTCGGAAGTTTCTGACATACAGCGACGTTAAATGATGAAGCGGCAATGTTTGACAGCTCACTAACAAACTGTTTGCCAAATCAACCCTTTTCCAACACAGAAAGTATTTGCACACGAGTGTATCTATGGTCTATTTAACCTTCTGCCAGCTGATCGATAAAGCTGGGATTCGTTCGATCTGCGGCTGGTTATTGCAGATGGTTGATTGGAACACATAGTATGCAGAGTATGGGCGGTGGAATGATTGTAGAAAGATTAAGCTAGCTGCCCTATTTCACGAAAACAATGGAATGGGGAAATGTCAATAAAATGGTTTGGATTTTGCGTCTACCTTGACTCTCTACATAAATCACTAAAAAAGCATTACAATTTAAAAAATCATAGTCCCCCCCTCCTCTACAAATTTTACGTCATTGAATTTCTTGATGTAAACGGCAACAGAACGGATATCTTTACGAATAATCAAATTCGAAACAATTTTAACACCGACTCATTGATTCGATGTTTTTTATTATTTTTTAATTTTTATTTAATTTTTTTTTTAATTCAGCTGGACAATGCTAAGACAGTCATATTTTTTTGTTTGTTTCAGACATCATTCTCAACTTCCGCACGACGTACGTAAACCGGAAGGGTGAAGTCGTGTCTAATTCACGGTCAATAGCCCTCAATTATCTCAAGAGCTGGTTTGTGGTAGATCTGCTGGCGGCGCTACCCTTCGACTTGCTCTACGCTTCCGATGTCTACAGTGGAGAGGTAATATTCCCTTCTACCAGATATTCCTTTAAATTGTTCCCTCTTTTATAGCTTTTTTTTTTTTAATATGCTGTGATTTTTGGGCAACGGAAAATATCACAAGACATTGTGTCAAATGGGGCAAGACAGGTAAATACATTTGACTCATACAGTTCATCCAAATATCATGGTGAATAAACTTAATTAGCCTTTTTTCTATTTTCTTGAACCTTTTCGTATCTGTAGCACATGTAGATTAAGCGTTTTGAATTTAGTGATAGTATTCTTGGGTTGCTTGCCACGGGTTACACATCAAAAAGTTTGTTAAAGAACAAAATATGAACACAGCTGAATGTGAGATTATATACTGTGAAATATTAAACTGCGTTAGTCTCAATAGTTGCATGTAAACAATGGAATATGTTTTCCAGTAAGAAACAGATACCATTGTTAATATTGTTGTGCTAATAATTTATTTATATGTTTACAATACAAAGCACAATCAACAGTTCACTATATTACGTGGATATTTCAAAGCTATAATGATTTTCCCCATTTGATTGTTTGCATTTTCCAAATTTTTCTGTAACACTTTCTTTCATGGAGTGTCCTATTTTTTTTGGTAAGTATCTTTGTACGTTCCATATAGTTTTTTTAAAATATTTTACTTTAGTTAGGAAATGTTTAGGTAATTATTCCAATTAATTCATCCAGCACTTAGGTTCTTGTTGCACTCACTTATTTCCTTTATCATGACTGGTTGTTAGGTATATATACTTTACAACACAATTCACATATTAAATGTTTTAACAAAAAAAAAATGAGCCATTTCCAGATTCTATGTGTTGACTAGAGAACTTCGGAAATGCTCGTAAAAGCTGTCTTCACAAGCGTATGCAGCAGTATACAGCAAAGCAGTATGGGTGCTTTGCCTGTAAACGTAATAGTCACAACTATAAGCATCTGGAAAGATAAGATTAGGGTAGAGGAACAGTGGCCGAGAGGGTTAGAAGTCATTATTCTTCTTCGCAAGCTCCTGGGTTCCAATCGCACACTTTTTTTTTACATCATGTTGCCTTAATATCATATTATATTTTAAAGTATCATTATGGTATTATATATGCACATACAAAAGTGTAATCAGAAATTAACGTATTCTTTATAAATAACTAAATAAATACATGAACAGAAACATTTTTCTTCTAAAGTGAAAGCAAGAATCCTCTACATGCACAGGAATGCATGTGCAGCATTTGCATTTAGATAGAAATACTGAAGGAAATATTATAATATTCAATTATAATAAGTGAACGTTAAAGCTTGCTGTGTATGGCAAACAATATTACAACACTAATTTGTCATAATATTTTACAAAGGTTTATATTAAAAAGTGCAGGAGGCAAACCTGCGTTATTAACCACAGCATCATTGCACACTCTGCCACAGAGCTAACAGAACACACACACCAGACAGCATATTTAATGCATGCATAGCATAGAGATGTTCTCCCATATGCTCATTTCTTTAGGAAATTGGACAGCTTTCAGTAAATTAATATCTTTGTCAATTTCATGGTGCTCATTCCAAAAATGTGCCGCTACAGCTGATTTTTCTATCTGTTTATGTCTAATGTTTCTCATGTGTTCCTTCATTCTGATACAATGTTTCTCTTAGTTTTTCACAGTCCTTACAATTTATTTGATATATCCCTGACTCTTCTTCTCTGGGTCTGCCATCTATTTTGTTTAGTTTCAATAAACAAACATGGCAGAACATCTTTATTAAGGAAAATGAACACAGACTTATGAACTTTGAAATTCCGGAAGCCAATAATATTCTGTACAAGTTCTTTCATAGACCACCAGAGCCGCTTACAGTTATTATTTGCCTCTCCAACTTCAGCAAGACTCGTTAGTCGTATCAGTTGACAATGTGATCAACAGGTCATGAAACATGTCCGGAATTTTAATAATTTAAAGAATGAAATGCTTAAGAGTGTTAAATATTTTAACTATTTTAACCATTTTAGAGTTTTAAACCTTCCCATGGAAAAGAAGTTTTAACTGGTTTAAAATAAGTTTTATATAAAGAAATAACATATGTTTTACGTGTTCATTCTGATTCTAGTTTTATATTGCTACATAAATGTTATAGTGGTTACCATACTTGCCTCCTAAACCCAACATCTTGGGTTCGATCACTTACGGCACGATAAAGAACCTCAAGCCTGAAAAAAGAGGCCTCTGAGCAAAATTTGTCAGTCGTTTCACGCCCTGAATAGAATGGGACGCTGATGACCTGAAAGTGCTGTCAATACAAATCCATGTATTCAGCTTGGACAATAACGAAGATGTGACTGATGTCATAGTTACAAATTCTGATATGTTTTGAGAACAAGAAAGGAAACCATTTAAAACGAGTCATGGTTGACAACATCAAACTCATGCAATTTAGCTTTGGTTGTAATGACAATGTATGAGTAGCAAAATAGCCTTCAAATTATTTTTTCCTTTCTTGCTACAGTATTGGATAATTTAATAGAAGTGCAAATTAAGCTGAACTTTTTGTGATAATTCTGCCATAACATTAAAATATTTAAAAATGTGTGGTATGGTGTGAAATATGTAACATTATGTTAAATATGTAGAAAATTTTAAAATAAGATTTATTAACAACATGTGTATCTTGATAACATTTGCCTTTTGCTTGCGCATAAGTGTGCAGTGTTAAAATATGTAATTACATGAAATCTGGGCTCTAGATATAAATATAGTTCCCAAAGTGGACTTGTGCTGTTGTGCAACTCTTGGCTTTAATTAATATAATATTTTAAAACACCTCTAATTCCTCATTTTTTCTCCAGTCTTATGTTGTGTATGTGCAGGAGTCAGGGCATGGACATATTCATCTGCTGAAGCTGACGAGGCTACTGCGGTTGGCACGCCTGTTACAGAAGATGGACCGTTACTCACAGTACAGTGCTATGATTCTCACTCTGCTCATGTTGTCATTCACACTTGTTGCTCACTGGCTGGCATGCATCTGGTATGTGATTGCAGAGAAGGAACGTGTTCGTAATGATCAAGACTGGGATCTTGGTAAGTTGTTAAAGGAACATTGGGCAGGCACAAAGTGAACTGTGTTTATATGCACAAGTTTACCAAGTGTTTCAATTACTGTGTAGGATGGATACACACAATGGCAGAGAAGCTGAAAGTTCCTGTACAGAACATATCGCACTCTGAGTCATATATCACTGCTCTGTACTTCACGTGTTCCAGTCTGACAAGTGTGGGATTTGGCAATGTCTCAGCAAACACCAGTTCTGAGAAGATCTTCAGCATTTGTATTATGCTCATTGGAGGTAAGAGAAAACATAGGCTGTCACAGCACCTTGCTCTGATACTCTTATGGGGCTGGCATCATTAGTTTTGAAATAAAGAATGAAATGTTTTAGCTTTATATAAATCACTCTGTATATGTGTAGCAAAACATTTCCATAAAAATGATTATGCTAATGCTGCCCAGTATATTTTCATTACCATAGACACTTTGTTTTTAAATTCTATTATCTAAATTTTTTGTTTCAACTCGGCCCCCTCTCCATCTAGTTTTAAGCACCTAGAACTGCCACTACTTTTAGCTAAAACTATAGATTATTGAATTCTATTATTGATATCTTGATGATTTTATAGAATGATTATAATTCTCAAGGCAAAGAAATATCTTATTTTTTTATCTTTATTTATATTTTTGCCATTTTATGTGATTATTAATAATTATTCCTAAAAAATTTGTTCTTAAAGTCTTTAATAATCTTGAAAATTCTTGCATGGTACTTTTCAACATTCAATGTCATATTCAGATAAAAAAAATGTTGTAATTTTTAAAATTTTGTTGCGTTTATTTCATAATGCTTTAGCTGTATGTGCTCTAATAATCATTATGGTGTCATGTACATATTCAATTGCTATACTGCTATTTCACTGAATTATTTCAAATTATTTATATCTAGCACAAATCTAGTTGTGAAACTTGCAGAACCCCTTGCCAAATAAGTTGAAAATTTGATTTTAGATTTTTTATTATATTGTTTTCTTCTTTGTAATTTATTTCCATAGATTTTAAACTGATTTTTAAGAATGATACAATAAATTCAGTAGCAACAGCAATAATAACAACAACAATGATGACGACGATGATGATGTAAAATTTGCTTTATTAAGTGCATTTGTTAATTTTTATTTTGTCCGTCATAAGATGGAAGTGAAAAACATTTCTCTAACAAATAAACTATCATCATTGTTACTTTTGGCAGCCTTGATGCATGCAGTGGTGTTTGGCAACGTGACAGCCATCATACAACGCATGTACTCGAGACGTTCCCTGTACCAGACCAAGTGGCGCGACTTGAAAGACTTTCTGACACTTCACCAGATCCCCAAGGATATGAAACAGCGAATGCAGGATTATTTCCAGACCATGTGGTCGCTTAACCATGGCATAGACATTCATGAGGTGAGGGAGGTGTGTATTATTACGGCGATGATGCATTGACCTTGTTAGGTGTGTCCACTTTTGTAAGTACCATTTATCGCTCTCATCTGCTTTGGAAAACTGGGTAATAATAAGATATGGACTGAAAATGCTAAGATACTCTGGAGTAAACATATAGTTGTACCAATTAAGGTGTCATTTGGCAGATCTAATTTATGTAGCATATCATGATTATTAATAAATGAAAACTAAGCCAATAAGAATACCATTTTAATAATCAGACACAAGCAAGAAGACTGAAAAAGGTATGATGTTGTCTCTAACAAAGCATGGACTTTTGAATGGAGTAGGCTAAGACACGAGATGTCAAAATTAATGCAAAACCTCATTTATGTTAAACATACCATGAAACTTATTTAAGTAAGTGATAATTAAATTAAATTTCATGCAATATTTAAAAAAATTTCATGTGCATCCCTAGACAAAAAATATGAGCAAAGGCCAAAAATAATTACTAATTCAGAAAACATGGACTCACAATACATATTTTAACAGGGGTTCAGTTCTTGTTCAAGTTATGCTATAAAAAGAAAATGCATTTGCTTGGATAGTATGCTCTGATGACGGAGTGGACAAAAGCATAAATCTAATAATAAGAACTACTTAGGTTTAAATCCTTGTTATGCTCAAACTTTTTATTTGTTAGATTTTTGCGAATATAATTAAAGTTTAATGTTACCTTTTAAAGGATATTATATATTTTAATTTTAACAAATTTATGCTCAAACACAGAAACATAAATTAATCATCTTCATATTCAAAATAAATGCCATATTAACAAATACTCTAAAGTAAAAAAAATTAAAAAGAAAGTATAAATTGCCTTTATTTCTTGAAGTGCTGATTGGAACTTGTAAAGTGAAGCTAATTATATAATTATGATTGTATGACACTCTTATTGGCTCCACTTGTTTAAACACAGAACATATTTCATAAACCATTGTCCGCATCTGCAACTAACTGTTGGTACTGCTGAATAATTTGTGTTACTTTTGGAATGTATATTCTGCTCTGGTGGAGGTGTGATGAACTTAAAGTTTATAGTGTTGAATCTCTCTCTGTATTTATAAGTTTAGGTTTTCTCTCACGTTGCTAGCTCTGTGGGTCCCAGTACTTATTTGGATAATTTTGCTTTATTCACAATGTTGAGGTTTTCTATCCAGAAATGAAATGCTACTGCACCCCTCCATGGAGAAATCAGTTACTAGCATCTCATTTCTGGACTGGAAACCATTATAATGTGAAAAAAACAAAATTATTAAAATAAGTACAGGGACCTACAGATGCAACATGGGAGAAAATCTACATTTATAAATACAGAGACAGATTAATGAACTTCGACACTTGCAGGGATAAAGACAAAAACTTTTCAGCACAGCTCCACCAGAGCAGAACGTATACCCCCAAAGCAACAGAAATTATCCAGCAGTACAAAGAGTGGGTGTCTATGAATGGGTGAATGGTCTATGAAACAAGATCTATATTTAAACAAGTAAGTGGAGCCAATAAGAGTGTGTAATTCAACTCAATCATGCAATGATCTTAATTAAATGAAAAATAATTTGGAAGCTCTGTATTGGGAAGCTAGGGAAAAAATGATAAATATCAGCATCCCCAATGGCCACTAGCAACCAACCAACCAACCAACCAACCACATTTATTGCAACAGCTGTATGCAACACACTCTTTTCCACCTTTGCCTTGAGTGATGAAACGTATCACCAATTTCTTACAGAGCTGTGCAGTGACACCTTATCAGCTAAGCTATAACATATTGCTTGTTTGTTTTAATATTTTAATAAACCAAACATAAGTCATCTAGGCCTTTGAAAACTATGTGCCATTTTTCAAACAATAAGTGTACATGTTTTTCAAATAAGATCCTTCAGGATTTATTTGCTGCAGAGCAGAGTAATTAAATTAATAACTGAATTTACCACACATTTGCATTCCAAATTGAATGTTTTCTAATGGATACACAAAACTTATTTACAGGGTTTTTAAATTAGAACATGTTTCACTCCCATCTTCAGCTATTGACTGATTGCTTGGTAAATTTTAGGCTGTTTGGTGTGGTCATGACTGTATCTGAGTTGCTTCTTTGTCGGCATCTGTTGACTGGAATAGGGAATTTGCTGAATTTATCCATAGGTGGAATGTCAAAAATTCATTAATTAATCTTCAGTCTTTTAAAATTAATTTTTTTTCCTGTTCTATTGGATTATGTATTTCTTTTAACAAAATGCTTTCAAGTTTAATTTCATTATTTTTTTCCCCTAAGTGATTTGCCACTGCCAGGTTTTCCAATTGTTTTAGCTGGATATTTATAAAATTTTCTTTTTTCCTGGTTTCCAAATTTCTCTTAATTTTTCCTACATATTTCAAATTGCAATTTGAGCATGCTCTTGCATATATGCCTGGTGAACTGTTTAGATTTATCTTTTAGTTGAAGAGGTTCAGAGTCTTCTTCTTCTTCTTTTTCTTCTTCTTCTTCCTCTTCCTCCTCCTCCTCCTCCTCCTCCTCCTCCTCCTCCTCAGCACACCGTATCCCGCTGATCGCTTACTAGATCGAAGATCACACCTCTCTATCAGGCAGCTTCCCAATTGTCCTCACGAGGCTGAGTGGACCCTGTTCCTGACCTCCCTCACTTAGAAAAATTCCTAAGTAGGTACCGGGAATTGAACTTGGGCCTCCTGGCCTGCAGTTAGCAATGCTAACCACTAGACCAAGTAGGTGGACATAAAAGATATTTAGATACAATTAATTTTTATTGGAATTTTAGCTAAAAGTATAATAAGAAAAAATTTCACCTGAATGGAGAGCATAATTTTTCTTAAACTGAAAGAAATGCAGTCCATAGGTGAATCTGGGCTCCAATTTTGCTCCATTCATGCTCATAACATTTTTTCAATGTTCTGGTTCACCCTCTCCACCAAATCCTGTATCCGACTGTATCTTGGTTTGCCTTAATTTCATTCCACAAACAGTGGAACAGTTGACAAACTCCCATCTGTTATCGAAGTATAAGATTTCCAAAGTTGTATAAATCAATGAGGTTGACAGCTACCTCTTCTGTGCATTTACTTTTTAGGGGTTTCAAAACAATTTAGTAAAATGATCTTGAAGTACTATTATAAATCGAAAGCCACTGTAGGTTTGCAATCGCATTACAATAATTGGCAGTAGCAGCACACTTTAGGATGCAAAATCATGAAATTAAACCAGAGGCTAAGTTGCTAAAAGAACTTAACAACCCAATAGAGGTAGCTACTTGGGAACCAATTTTCATTCTTAAAAATAGAGAAAAATTAGTGAATTTTGATGTTCCATCTATCAATGAACTCAGCAAGTTACTATTCAAACCATCAGGTGCCTCCACAAAAGCATCTAGGGATCCAGCCCCTATGTTGAGTAGTCAGTCAACAGCTGATGATGGGAGCAACTGCCCCCTGATACACATTGTATATATAAATGGAGTTAATGTTACCATATTTAATAAATTCTAATAGAATATGTAATTACTCCATTGTATACGGCTTCTTAAGTACAATTTAAATAGTTATTTTCTGCTTACATGTGCTATACATGCTTGTAGAGCTTCATGTTTTCAATCATGTTTGCTAAAACCCCATGCATGTACTGCCTTATTAGATGCTGCTTTGTAGAATAAGCCCCAAGTAACTAAATTTAACATGGTTATTTAAATTACATTGTAAAAATATGGAGAGCTTAAAATTTAGAATCAAAGCCCATTTTTGCTACAGAGGCACCACAGGTGATGGACACTGATGATACATGAGATGAAATGATATATTGGGAAAGGATTTATTTTTAAGGAAGGAATCGTTCCAGGCCTAAGTTTAGGGGTACCTCCCCGGCATTTGCCATTTGTGAGGAATGAGAAAACCTGGAAAAAACCTCAGTCATGGAGGATGGTCCTGGCGGTATTCGAACCCAGAACTCCTGCTCACAAGTCCGTGACTTAACGACCTCGGCACCTATGGCGGTACTACTCATAGGAAGTGAAAAAGAGCAATAAATATTCATGTAATGAATAAAAAACTCTGCTAAGTTGCATCATTGTTTTCAAATGTCATTCCGGTAAAGCTCAACATCAAATTTTCAGCTAGATGTGATGCATAGTTAATATTTTGTACTGTGAATCAACCACAGTTGCATTTATAGTTTCATACAGTGATTTAACACTATAGAAGCATGTATGCAGATTTGTAAGAACTTTATTAGCATTAAACTTTATGTGAGTGGCTATTTTACATATGGAAATTGTGAAAAAATAATTAACTGAAAAATATGTGAATAACATATTTTTAAAATAAATAACTACATAAAATTATAAAAGCATAATTTTTAAAAAAGAAAAAAAAACATGATTCACAAAACAAGATATAAATCTGGTGGCCGTAATCATTATCATCATTAGTCAACACAGTTCAGCAACAAGTGTATGAATATATGGGTTGCCCAAATGAAAATAAGATTTTTGTCATTGTGTCTTAGCTTAATTACACAGAGCTTTGTATTTGCATTGACAGATGGCATTGTGTGTATGAAAGCAGACTGGTATGGTCTGACAATGGCAGTATATTGTTTATATGTGCAGAAGAATTGAATACATTCACAACAAGGACTCATTCAAATGGGTCCAGCAAGCAGTAATTAAATTTTTGAAGGCAGGACATTTTAGTGAGCCAAAATTTGTTGCTGTATAAACAGTGTGTATGGGAATGCATGTCTATCATTCAGAACACTGTTCAAATGGTATGGTGAATTTCATGATGGACATGTATGCACTAAGGACATGCCTAGACGTGGTCAAGAGCTCATTCAACTATCACCGAAGAATCAATTGCAGCCAAAAATAGCTTTGTAAGGGAGAATGGTGGAATACCACCAGAGAAATTTCAGAAACCTTGTTATTGAGTTAGGGAACTGCTCACATCATTCTCAATCGACTGTTGGATACCACAAATTTTGCATGCAGTGGGTCCCCAAGTATCTTTCTGAGGAGCAGAAGGCTCAGCAAATGGGTGCTACCTGGAGCATCTGCATGTTACCAAACAGAGAGCATCCATTTGTTTAAAGATTGTTTCTGCAGTCAACCACAGACATTCTTATTCAGGACTCCATAACTTTGTAATGCGCTGGGACACTTGCCTCAACAGATGAGGTGACAATTTGTAATGGATATGTCACCCCATTCTTACTTCCTGCATGTTCATATATTGCAATCAATAAATAATTACAGGAAAATAAAATAAAATAAATCCGATTTTTATTTGGAATTTGTGTGTGTGTGTGTGTGTGTGTTTACTTATGAATCTCTTGAACATCTCAGATCATCAGCATCCCATTCCAATCAGGGCATGAAATGGCCAACAAATTTTGCTCAGAGGTCTCCTCTTTCAGGTTTGAGGCTCTTTTTCATACCGCAAATCTACGACACGGGACCCATGGCTTTACTTCCCTTCTGAAGGAACCATACTTAGGATTTTTATGCTCAAAAAATCCATTTATCTGGGTTGGGATTGAACTACTTTCATTTGGGCAAATCATATAAATTATTTAGGCTTCATTTTAATCAGACTAGCAAAACTTGGTTTTTTAAATGTATTTCAAACCATTTGAGCAGTAAAATATGGGCAGGCATGTTGAGATTTAAATTTTGTCAGTCATTTCAGTCATTTCAGAAGTAAATATTAAGCAACTGTTAAATACTTTTGATAATTTAATTGGAATGGCCAATATGCATATTATAATAAAAAGAGAGTGTATTTTGGTACTTCAGTATGTTAGTGTATTAGTAGACTGTGTTTGAAACTTGTAAACACTATGTGCAACACTAAACATAAGCTTTGTGATGCACTAGCATGAAAGCATGCACAATACAGATGAAAACAAACAAGGTCAATGCATAGAAACAGCTGCATGCACCGCATTCTTCAGAAAGTATAAAAATTCATAGTTTTACTTAAAAAAATACAGTTTAGGTACATATACATGATTTTATTTTTGCATTTTACATTGTTATAGTATGTTAATATTCTAGTTGGGTTACGACTAAATGTGTTTTTGTCTCTACCTAATTAATTTGTTTGCTAGCATGAACCATGAAATGTGTGCATGCTGTTTTTGCTTAAAAGAATAAAAATTAAATGAGAACACCTATGCACCTAAATATTGCTGCCAAACTTCTTTCAGTGAGCTTAAAAATAAATGAGAAATTTTTCACACAAAAGTAGAGCACAAATGAAAGTCAATGAAAGAAAGAGGAAAAAGAATATGAGAGAAGGAAGAATGTTGTTGAAAAAAATACTTAAAATCCTTTTTAATCTTATGTTTTATACATCAGTTCTTCCGTTTTCTATTTCATCTAGTAAAATGATAGAACAGTTTCTTTAGAAGTACCAGGCACAAAAACCCTTTGGTTGTGCTAGCATTCACCCAAGAAATGAAAGCAATTCAAAATGATCAACTCTTCCATTAATTGTCTTTGTTTTCATTTTGGAAGGTTTTTTTATTTATGATGGGCCTTTAATAAGTAACAGGACACTTTTTTCTCCCTTTCAAGCTTTATTTTATCTCACTTGACTTTATTTAATTCAAGAGCATCAATATACACAACTTTGGGAAAATTGCAACACTAGAAAGGAATGATAATTAAATTGCAATACTAGGAAGAGATGATAACTAACATATGAAGTCTACAACAGAGCCAAAATAGAAATATGCAAATGACTAAAATTGCACCAGGGGACGTCTATTATTTTAAATTGGAAAAAGTTAGAATTGATTCTGGCATGACCTGTTAAAATATATATAGATTTTTCTCAGTTACTTCTTTACACTTGGAAAAAACTATTTTGTTACTTCTCATTTAATAATATTTTTCCATTCTGTTTCTCACTTAGTCACATAGTCTCCTACTAAATTATAAAGCTACTTTCAATTCTCAGTGGTAAATCACTGTTTCTAGTTGCTTGTTTAGCCTGGGGAATATATATAACCAATTTGCAAAATGATTTTGAATGGTTAGTGAACCTGCTTGCAAAAGACTATTACAACATTTTCCTTTCCAACTCCTATTGATTCAGAGTTTGTAAGTCAAAATGTAAGTTCAACATACCAGAGAAGCAATGTTCCTTCCTATCCTAATTTTACAGGCTTTTAGGACTGTTTATGGCTTGATTAAAAATGTTGCTGTGTAAAAACTGGATGTACATTTGATACATTGTCAATAAGCTGAATTGTTGAAGTCTATGGTTTTGTCACTTGAAAGTTTAATTTCAAAAATCTTTATGCACTTCAGCAATATGATTCTGTTGAGTCTGTATTCTTTCCATTGATTCATTAGTAATTTTATTCAGTTGCCTTTTTGTGAACATTATATATTCCCTGTTGACAGAAGTAATTTTTATGCTTGCAAGAGTTTGAATTTCTTTCAAACATTTATTTCTTATTAATATTTGAATGCATGGAGTGAAATTTATTGTTGTAAAACAAATGGACTGATTCTGCCCCATTTGTTGTGAATAGGTGGTGCTTCGCCAGGTTTCACCTCCACCCCATGGATTCTATTTTGTACAAGGGATCATAGTAGAGGACCATAGTTTCATCTCCCGTAACAATGGTTTGCAGAACTTCTCTGTGTCACGGCAGAGCTGCAGAAATGCCTGACAACAGATGACTTGAGGCTGCTTTTGGACTGAGGAAAGAAGTCTAGGCACCCATCTTGCACTAACCTTATTCATGTTTACATGTTCATGAATAATTCGAAGGACTGTTGTTTTAGAAATGCTCAACCTTGCTACTATTTCTATAACTTTGAACTCCCGACCAGTCTTCTATAATTTCTGTTTCCACAAGAGCGATTGATGTTTTTATGAGTGAGCATCCCAAGGGCCGACCTCCACGTTCTTTGTCTTCAATGCTTTCTCAACCTATTTGAAAAAGTGTGGCCCATTCTTTTACAGTAGCATATGAAGGGGATGCTTCCCCATGTATACTGTCCAAACACTGTTTAATTTCATTTGGAGTAAGTCCTTCTTTTGTGAAGAACTTAATAACAACTCGATACTCCATTTTGAACATATCACAATCTTCTACACATAGCCTTCTTTGTGCAACTATATCTGCACAACTGAACACAGCTGAGTGAAGGTTAAGCTGCAATTATTTACTTAACAGATAAGATATGCCACCAGATAAGGCTTTTGTGAAGACAATAATCCTTATCGGCAAGGTTGGAAACTTATGAACATGATTTATTTAAGACGTCTTATATCATCAATAGGGTTATCCATATTAATTCAATGAAACATTGCCTATCTCTTAAGGTGATATGAAAGGAAGTCCAAAAAAGCACTTCAATCAAGTACCGAGCTCATTTGAATATGCTTTAAGTAGCATCGTTTCCTTCTGAATTTTTCAATAAAAGCTTTGCCTTAAATGGAATGTGCAGCACAAAATTTAGCAATGTAGAAAGGAGGTAGCATGTGCAGATTTTTCAAAATTTTGCATAGAAACTTGGAATAATAAATTCTTGTGTTGTAATTGACAAAGATATGTTCTTGAGTTCTTTCCACATGTCCATATATGTGGAGTAAGATTTGGAGGGTAAAAGCAGTAACCACTGACATAAAAAATGTTGACATGAATGCAAATTGTGTATAACTGGACAAAGAAAGCGACAAATAAGAAAATGTTCCATCATTGAATGCACTTCTCTGTAATTTCAATTTGTCTCTGCATGTAAATAATGCAATCTGTGTTTCAGCATTAACAGAGTAAAATTTTTTACCATGAAAATTGGGATCCTACTTTGGTAACTAAGTAGCTGGTCGCATGATACCTCTAAGTTTTTTGGTAGAGTTGGAAAATGACTCCTTCAAACTGTGTACATTGATTTCCTTAGAGGTCTGAGGTCAGAATGTTTGATATGGGCTTCTTGTTCTTGCACACTTTTCATGATTACTTTATTAGGTCTAGTATGTTGATCAGCATAAGCCTTCCTCTTTACTGTAGCCCTAATGATCTCTAAAACAATTAAAGAAGGATGAATATGCAGAAAGTTTTAAATTTCTATTACTTCACTTACAAGTATCTTTAAAATAACAGAAGTCATACAAAACTGTTTGTACAATAAAACCTTATCACTGCTTTTTAAACTGTCCATCTTCCTAAATTTATAGTTTTCAATTTCGTTTTTTGTTTCTGTTGTTCTATCTAAGCTGAATGTGTGTCATTGACCAACTGACTGCTTCATTTGTGCAACATGCGACTTCCATAAAAACAATTGAAACAAATTTGGCATAATCAATAAAGGAAGGATACACATGTAATCATCAATCTTAGTACTTTTTGGCTCTATATTTTAAATTCTTCCATAGACGAATTTTAAGGTTTTAAGATCCTCAAAGTAGTTTTTACAGTTTTTGCAAATGGTTGTAGCACTCATAGTAGTCAAGTGGGTTGGTCGTTAGGTAGAGGGTGGGAAAATAGATGAGTGCACAAATACATAGTTTGGTGGTAGCTGTTTAGGTACATAAGTGGAATTTTTAGTTTATTGATAGCATTTTTAATTGCAACTCAAGTAGTACTATATGTCTTGCTACCTTAATATGTACAGTCTATATACATCATTACATACAGTTATATGTAATTCAAAAATATAGCAATCACTTGTCGGACATGGTCCTATTCTTTTACTGTGATTCAAAAATCCTATCTTTATATATCTAGTTTTAGGTACTTTATATGTTTCAATTATTATTTATAAACACTTTTTACTAAATATATAGTAAATAGGTATGTGCGACAATAGGTAGGCTGTTTGTGGTGAGTACATAACTAATGTTTGTGGATGTATGTAATAATAAACAATTTAAAACAGAGACAAATTTATCTTATATAATAATGGAGTATTTTCATTTGTCTTAATTATCAAGAAGTTTTTTCAATTCTGTTTGAAACGTTTTCCCTCTTTCACTTTTAATTGTTAATGACAGTTTAATATACAAAATTTTACCTGTAGCTCTTGAATCTCTTATAGTAGCTTTTTTGCTTACATTTAGATGATAATAGTTGTTCTGAGTCAAGTGATATAGTTGTGGCAGTTCTTATTTAGGGTCTTGTTCATTGTTAACAACAAGTAAAACTACCTTATACACATATAATGATCTTATAGTTAACATTTTATATTCCTTAAAAATACCCCTACCTGATACTCTCCTGTCTACTTATATATATCAAACAACTTTTTTGAAGGATTAGTAGTCTATTCATGTTTACACCGCATGTACTTCCCCAGACTTCAATTGCATAACAAAAAAACAGAGAGATTATACTAACTTTAGACTATCTGAATTTAAATATTGTAGTAATTTCCTTAATAAGTATATACAAGTAAATTTAGCCTACATGACATTTGAAAGTTAATTGATTGTCGACAATGACTCCCAAGAAATTTATATGATTAATCTGTTCTATGTCAGTCCTGGTAGTATAGTGGTAACCATACTTGCCTCCTAAATCGAAGATTGCGGGTTCGATCCCAGCCAGGACCAATGGATTTTTTGGACATAAAAATCCTAAGCATGGCTTCCTTCGGAAGGGAAGTAAAGCCATGGGTCCCATGCTGTACATTTATGGCACGATAAAGAACTTCAAGCCTGAAAGTTTGTCAGCCGTTTCACATCCTGAGTTGAATGGGACGCTGATGACCAGAGATGTTAAAGAGTGTCCATAAATAAAACAAATCAAAAAAAAAAATCAGTCACAATGATTACAGTTATATGATTAACTTCACTATATAAGTTCCAATTAACATTTCTAGTTTATATTATCATATTGATTTTATTTGAGCTGTTATCCTCTACTATCTCCCAGACTGCCTTTAGTAATTAAATAAAATTAATATATGGAACATAGTGTTTGAATTCAAAGAGATGGGACTCTGGAGGAAAGAGTTTATAAACAAGAAATGTTTAAATTAGATAGAAAAGTAGTCTTAATGAAAATCTTCAGCAAATATAATAGGAATGTAGAGAAGTTTGTGAATAAAGTTAAAAATAAATGGAATTGGGTACTAAGAAGGGAATTAAATCAAATAACTTAAAGGGTAGTTAATAGCTGTATGTTCAGATAATAAGGAAATTTTGGGGTATGATCATGGCAAACAAAGAGCTGGGAATGAATCTTTAGTCATATTATCTTTGATTGGAAAAATATCATGGACCTGGGAATGGCTGGGAGTGGAAACATATTAAATCTGACTTGAATTATTGAATTTGTTATTGGAAATTGTTTTAGAAGGTTAATAAATATAGAATTAGAGCAGATATTTGAGAAATAAAGGAATTAGTAGTTTGTAGAGACTGTAGCTAGCTAATAAAATAATGGCACAGGTAGAGTAATTGAAAAGTACTTATCTTTGGACCTTGGGTTAGGTTCGAAACTGGTCCCCATAGAATTCCAGTAGGCTGCTGCTGATGAACTGGGGACGATACAATAAGGTGTAAATTCTACCTTGTTTAATTATATTAGAATTTAGATAAAGGTTATTGTATATAGTCAATTATTGTTAAATTTTCTGTAATTGTGAGGGGTCATACCTAAAATGGCCTTGGCCCTTTCCTAGCTTGTTTTTATACCTTGTATTTTTCTTAATATTCAATAAATTCAAATTCAAATTAAAGGAAAGCATTCATCATTTTAGTGACTGTAATGTAGTATTAAATATGGTCACATTTTTTTAGGAAAACTTGGTTAAAAGTAACCATGTCTTTCGATTTCAGAAAAAAGAAATATAAATAATTTCAGCAAATATTCATGCAGAAAACATTGTAAGACACTGGAAATGCTGACTCTTTCTTGTGAATATATATTCTCCCTAAGACATTTTATATAAAAAACAAAGAAAAATTTGTACTAAACCAAGATATTCATTAAAAAAGTTTCAACATTATCCTATTATCAAAAATCTGAAGGAACAATTTGATATATAATGCCCTTCTTCCTAACCTAAAGATCTTAACTAATAGTGGTATTTAAAAAGGCTTACTGTTCTAGATGACTATATAAATGATAATACACCATATAACATTTGTATATAGTTGATATTAATCTGTATATAATCATGTATATAGACATATACTTGTTCTTTATTTATAAGTAGATGTAATTGACAAATGATATGTCCGTAAGTCTTAATGACTGTTGCATGAACTTGCAGAAAGCTCCAAAAACTAAACAAACTAAACCCAGATGTGCTCTCATTTACACCAGAAACTGTTCTAAGGTCAATGAATACTACCAGTAGATTGTACTTATATTTTTATGAATCTATCTGACACACTTATTATTATTGCCACTTACATACTTTTTTCTGTAGACATTAAAGGAATTCCCAGAGGAACTTAGAGGGGATGTCTCAATGCACCTGCATAGAGAGATTTTGCAGCTTCCCATCTTTGAGGGTGCATCGCAAGGCTGTCTAAAACTACTATCCCTCCATATCCGGAGCAACTTCTGTGCCCCAGGAGAGTATCTCATACACAAGGGAGATGCCCTCCAGTACATTTACTATCTGTGTAACGGCTCCATGGAGGTTGTGCAGAACAATATGGTTGTTGCAATACTTGGTAAGTTAAAACACCATAAATGGGTGATTTCATGTGAAATTTAATGAAAACTATTGACCTCACAGCTAGTAAATATTAGTATATTTTATATTAGATTATACATAAAGAATGTAAGGTCATGATTCAATGGGATTCTTCTGCTTCACCTTCTCAGACGTTTCATCCATGACTGCGATGGACATCTTCAGTGGTTGTTTTTTTTTTTTATTTATTTATTTACGGACGCTCTTTAACAACTCAGGTCATCAGCATCCCATTCAACTCAGGACGTGAAACGGCTGACAAATTTTGCTCAGAGACCTCTCTTTCAGGCTTGAGGTTCTTTTTCGTGCCGTAAATGTACAACACGGGACCCACGGCTTTACTTCCCTTCCAAAGGAAGCCATACTTACGATTTTTACGCCCGAAAAAATCCATCGGTCCTGGCCGGGTTCGAACCCACGATCTTGGGTGTAGGAGGCAAGTATGGTAACCACTATACCACCAGGACCGACTTCAGCGGTGTGTCCACCACAGTTGTGGATGAAAAATCTGGAAAGATAAAGAGAAGAATCCCATTGGGCCACAGCCTTACAGCTCGGAAGACACAGTTTACATATAATTGAAAACATTTTATGATACAGTCGAACTACACACTCTTATGCTTCATTTACTTGTCATTATTGTAGACCGGTTTCAAGAACAGGTTGTTCTCATCATCAGTTCAAACAGTTTACATAATTGAGACTGGCCTTGAAAGCCTATGTTCTACATTTAAAACAGTATTATTTTAGCATGAGAAATTGTGCCTGTAAAAAAACTATAATCATTCTTTATTGAACAGCCCTTGCCACTAATAAAACAGAAAATACTAATTTTCTTAAAAACCTGTTTTGTACACATATCCAGTTTTGAATGCTCCTCAATTGCACCAAAATATGATATTTCTTTCAGAATTAGCTTGTGTATAATTGTCTAAATTATTAAAACATGAAATATCACTTTTAAAGTTTCTTTTTTGCCTTATTTTAAATTCATTAAGATATATTTTCTAGATGCGTACCAATAGTTATGTATTGTTTCAGGGAAAGGTGATCTGTTTGGCTGTGATATAACTATGTACCTGCAGCCTTCAGGAAATGGAGGTGGTGGTGGAGGAACTGGTGGCAGTAGTGATGTGGTAATAAAGTCTAGCTGTGATGTAAAGGCACTAACATACTGTGATCTCAAGTGTATCAATATGCAGGGCTTGGTGGATGTACTCAGGCTCTACCCTGAATATCAACAAGAATTTGCAAACGACATTCAACATGACCTCACCTACAACCTCAGAGAGGGATATGAGGCTGAGGTAATGTACCTTAATAAACCTTTTTGTTGTATTTTGTTATATACAGAGCCTGAAAGTTAGGCAAAAGACATTTTCTAACTGAGTGGATATGTATTTAAGAGTCAGATAGAAAGGAACATGTTTCCGTACATTTGGGTTGGTAGGGCAAGTTTTTATTTTGTCTATTTTGGCTTCTGTTGCCTATACTAAGGTTTAAAATCTTTTTTGTCTGTTTTGGAACATTAGGATTTTTTTTCTGTGATGATTTATGAATTTGAAAAAGCAAATAAAAAATTTCAATATATGGAAGTGAAAAAAATTATAAAAATTAAATGATATGTTCACCTCACAAAAATATCTAGGAAGTAAGAGAGATATTAACATGTTCTCCTATCAATGCATAAACAGAAAATGAACTCCACCAGAAACCACTGCTCATCTTTTGCTCATTCATCAGGACTATTCAAAATTATTTTACTTTGTCTTGATCAACATTTTCATGATGTACTGAAAGGTGAATGTTCTATTGTTACTGGTATGAGTTCTTCCAAAATAGCTTGTTTTAAATATGCTCCAATCACTTCAGTGGAAGTAAAACTTTTTTTTTCCATGTTGAAAAATGTTCTCTCTGACAAACAGCTGACTATGACAGTACATATCTTGAAAAAAAATTTTTTTTTGCTTGTAATGAAGAAAAGTAAGTTTAAGTACTTTAATTATATGATAAAGAAATTATTTAGTGTCTTAAATATCTATTTTCATTAATAATGAGAGATATTACTCTGTTTTCACTTTTAACAAATGCCTTTTTGCCTCCCGTTTTAACCAAAATAAATGCCTGAATATCCAGGCTCTGGATAAATATAACTTTTGTTTTAGTAGTTTAACTTATCTAACAAGTGCATGAAAATATAATATAGACAGTTCCCAGACTAAAAACAAATTCATTTAACTGCATATTACAGTGCCAGAGAAAAAAAAAGTTTGTGAGTATCTTTTTTTTTTTAAATTTTTAGGAAGTATTAATTACTACAATTGATATCATTGTATGATTTAGTTGAACTACACACTCTTAATGCTTCACTTACTTGTCATAATGTATGGAACTGGTTTCAAGAACATTTAGTTCTCATCATCAGCCAGGCTCAAGCTGTCGGATCATTCGTTGGGCTGTGGGAATGTGTATTTTGCTCTGGTGGTGGTGTGATAAACTTGTAGTTTATGTTTTCATCTCTGGCAGTGTTGAAGTTCATTATAGACTGTCTTTGTATTTATAGATGTAGATTTTCTCCCAGGTTGCTAGTTCCATAGGTCCTTGTACTGATTTTAATAATTTTGCTTTATTCATTATGTTATGATTTTCTGTCCAAAAATGATATGCTACTGCCGATTTCTCTATTTGCTTGTACTTTGCTTTAACCGCGTGCCTATGTTTCTCTTTGTTTTTCCAATGTACATTTTTTCACATTCTGCACAACTTATTTTGTAAATACCTGCATTTTCCTCTTGTGGAATACTATCATTAACATTGTCTATCAGTAAGTTTTAACATTAAATCTATTAATCGGTGTCAACCTGATATTAAAATCTTAAAGAATATTCTGAAATTTTTCTAGCCCATGGATGATATGTGAACTTTTTAAAAATTAGCTTATCTTTTCTTGCTGAAAGTGTTGTGGTTTCTTTGATACGTTTTTGTCTCTTGAATTTCTGCACCTTTTTGTGTACTAGTTCCTTTTTAAAGCCATTTTTAACCACGGTTTCTTCTATTTGTTTGTATTCATTAAAATATTTTTCTTTGCTAATTTGTAGGTTAACTAGCAGGTGTGTTAAACTGTTGATAACTGCATGTTTGCATTGTGGGGTTAAAACGTCAGCTTTGATGTGATTGTTTGCATGTGTATTGTTTCTGTATATTCTAAATTCCAGGTTTCCTTGACAGTTCATTATTTTAATATCTAAGAATGGCAACATGTTATCTGTTTGTTTCATATGTAAACGATATGTTTCTATCTAGTAAATTCAAAAGTTTTAAGGCATCTTCAAAATGAGTTTTTTGTTAACTATGGCAAATATATCATCGACATATTTGTACCATACCTTAAATATGTATGGGAAAGCTGTGTTGATGTGTGTTTCAAATCAACTCATGAAAAGGTTAGCTAGAAATGGAGATAAGGGGTTGCCCATTGTAAGTCCTGCTTCTTGTTTATAAAATTTTCCTTTGAAAGTAAAATAGGCTTTGTTTATGCAGATTTCTGTGAGTTTGATGTATTGTTTTATGTGTGTATCCTTAATTCCACTTGTTTTAAGCCAATCATGTAGATAAATTAGGAATTTTTCTTTTGGTATGCTTGGAAACTGAGATTCTACATCGAAAGATATAAAAGTGTCAGAGAGATGTAGTTTAATGTGCTTAATTTTTTCTATTAACTGATATGAATTGTTTATCACCTGTTTTTAAATTTAGTATGTCTTGAATCTGTTAGCTAACCATATTGCTAAATATTAAGAAACTGAGTATTGATGTTGTTAATGATGGGACGCATATCAGGTAAACCATATATCTTAGCTATTGCAGGGTTGCTCTGTTTTATTTTGTATATTGTTTCCTTTGGGATCACTGTACATGGCTTTAGAACCTCATTGATGGAATTAATACACCCTTTCAATGGGTCTCAATGGATCTGGACATGTTCTCTTTTATTTAACATATTCTGCATTCTATTATTAAATAAAACATTATACTTCTGCATGCTACATAAGCACTTTGTTTAATTATGCATCTGTCACATTGATGAAAGAAAATCTAATTGTGAGACCTTTCTATATAATTGGCATTTTTGAGACTTTTTGTCATCTCATTTTTGATATTTAAAGAATGTTTTACCAGCATGTCATCCACAAGTGTAACTGGGCAATAGTACAGGGATGTACTGAAAACTCTGCAAGGCCATATTACATGCAAAAGGCAATAAACTGGATACTGCACCTGATAATGCATGGCTCCACATCGCAAATGTTGTTGCTGGATATCTCACAAAAATCAATGTGATGTGTGTCCCACATTCACCCTCAAGATTTAGTCTCGTGTAACTTTCTCCTTTTCCCCAAATTGAAGAAACGCTTTCATGGGAGGCATTTTCCATCATCAGAAGCAGCAATGAAGGCTGCAAAGACGATTCTAAAAGTCCTATCAAAAAATGTGTTTACCAGCATATTTTTGAAGACTGACATAAATGCTGGGACAGGTGCATTGCATCCAACAGGAACTACTTTGAGAAATCATTCTTTATTGAATAGCCCTCATATTTTGGTGCTTTATCAAGATTTTTAATCAAAGGAATGATTTTCATATTTTATAGTTTATAATTAATAACATACCTACTATTTATTTTCAAATAACCTAATGGTAAGAGTGGAAAGAACAATTTTTCAATTGCATGGATCTTACATAATTTGCCTCAATAGTTGTGTTAAATTCAGGTACTGGAGAAATATAAAATTAAATTAACAATGTTTTGCTTAAAAATAACAGTTAAAGAGTTAACATAACGCACGATCTATCACTGTAGCAAGAATCAGAGATGAATGGTGTTCCTTCTCTAACACTGCCATCCATCAGCGAAGATGACGAGAATGTGGCAGAAGAAGGGGAGACTTCACCTCTCCATGTGACAGGCAGTCCCAGACATGCTAAATTAAATCCCAGGTAAAGTTCTCACTACCACCTAGATTCTTAGCTGAATATGTTTTGTTCCTTACTATAAACATAAATTTTAAGATATTTATCCATTTCTGTATAAATGCAACCAAATTTGTGAGCTCCAATGAAGCTTTAAGCTCTGTTAAAATGTCTATTCATTTAATTTTGATACAAACACATGCTAAGCATAGGGTTTTTCTCTGCCAATCCATTTCAAACCTCATGTAAGTACTAGGACTGGATAAAAAATAGTGACCACATTAGCAACATGCAGTGTTAGTCATAGAGTTGTGTGGATATGATGTGGAATGTTTAATGACCTTCAGCAGTGATTGGCAACTGTTGTTCATTTATTCAGTGAAGTATGCGGGGCCTTGAAGTAGAAGTGGATAGGTAAGCACCTTAACAATATATTTTTGAAGGATTAAAATTGAAGTTGCATGAGGTTGTGCTGCTCAAGATTAACAGGAACTACAGTATGTGGTGATGCAGTGTTACTATATCACACAGTGGCAAGATAGGTGAAAGTGTTTCTTGCAGGCAGGGATGCTGTTCAAGACAACCATCATTCAGGATGATCCCAAACTGACAGCCACACAATTCAGTTCCTTGCTTCCATCTTAAATGTTGATTGCCAATGGACTGGGCATGAATTATCCACAGAGGGGAGCATATGCCACAAAACCGTACTGTATATTCTGCAGAACATTATTGGGTTCCACAAAATTGCCATACTTTGTATACCCAATGTCATTATGGAAGTGCAACAATGGCACCATAAGCAATTGCATACGACTTGCTGAACCATTACCAGAAAGAAGGTGATAGCTTCCTTGGGAGGATCCTCACTGTGGACAAAACTGTGCACCATGCTTGAAATGTCAATCAAATGATGGAAATATCCCAGCTGTCCTTGTTCAAGATACTGCATTCTGAACATGCTGTGAAGGTGAAAGTCATTGCAGTGTATGACATTTATGATGCTGTATTGCATCATGTTACACATGAAAGGCAAAGGGTAAATGCTGTGCACTATTGCAATTTCTCGGAATATCATCTTCATCCAGCACTAAGGAAAAAGCGGGACACTTACTGGCAGTGAAACACGTTATACTTAATGATAATTCAAGATGTCACGCTACTAAAGCTGTCAGGAATCTCCTATGTCAGTGGGAGATACTGAAACTTACCATAATCGCCTGATATAAGCTCGGTAATTACAATCTCTTTGCAAAAATGAAAGAATCACTTAGAGGAAGGTGTTCGCCACATGAAATGCTATTATCAATGCTGTGGGGAATGACTTTAGGACATTAACAGAGATGGACGTGCTGATGGAGTGTGGTGTCTTCCACATGTGTGGCAGAAGGTGGTCAACTTGGCAGAAAATTACATTTAAGAAATATATGTAGCTTTCCCCTGATGATAAAGCTCTCTAGACATTACAACATTATATTTCCTGGGTAAGTATTTGTTATCACTTAATATGCCTCCATTTATGTTAATTATGTTGTAAAACTAATTTGTATACTCTGACTACATGTTTAGCCATTTTTTAATTGTAAAACCAGAATCAATTAATTTTTTAATGCTTTGCATAGGTTAATTACAATTTCTTGTATAAATCATGTCATATTTACCATATAGTATAAGTATAATAACACTTAAGTACTTAAGGTGAATCTTTTTGGAATCTAAATAAGACTCCTAAAATGTGAATAAAAAAAAAACTTTAAAGGTATATTTTATAGTTAAAATTATCAATTTATGACCTAAAATATGAACCAAGATTATATATAACACTGATGAAGTTTGAGATGTTATTTTTTGGGCATTGTGGTTATGAAAACTCTGCAAATTACAGACTGGAGGAGCTCAGGGGAAGATCAAGAAGTGGTGGAAACAGAGAGCGCCATCGCAGTGGCTTACAAAAGACAGGTTCTGTGGAGGGTCTGAATCTTGAACTGAGAGGTGAAGTGGAGCAGGCAAGAAGTAGTGTGGAGAGGTTGGATACACAAGTGTCAACCCTTCATCAGGATGTTGCAACTCTCAGCTTAGAGGTACTTTACAACTACACTAAAAGTTACCTTAGACATCTAAAATAGGTTTATTCATCCTGCAAAATAGGTTCATCAAATTATAATATACACTTGAAAAAATAAAGTGAGTGCAGCTTAAAAGTTCAGCAACTTAGATCACCTGATCTTCTAATCACTGAGATCCTTATATGGAATGCAGGTATCATTGTATCTTATACCAGCTACAAGTGGGATTTTGACAGAGTTGGGCGGTTATGATGATCAGAATGAGATAGGCAGTTAGATGGCAGTCAAGTTCCAAAACAAAAAAAAAGTTATATAGACAGTGTTTATTATTATATGTTGCCCCCTGTTCATCAGATTGGCAAGAAGTCAATGGAATGGCTAAAAAATAAATAAAAGACATGCCCATCTCAGAGTTATGATCTTCACGTGTTTCTTTCAGTCCTCTCTAGCCATCTTATGAGAAAAACATACAATGTTTACAGGTGAGTTCATTTGTAATACAGTGAAACCTCTCTAACCTGGACAAGTATGATTAAATAAAACATTTTCCAAGTTAACGAGGTGTCCATAATAGAGAGAAGTAGGTTTTCACAGTACATATGTATATAATTTAAAGGAAATGATATGTATTACATATTAATGGTCAATAAAAGTAAAATAAAATAAAATCTGCTTATTTTAGGCAAGCAATTGTTTGCTTCAATAATTTTACAGTTATGTACAATGTACTTTCTGGGAAATATGTAACAATTTTATATTTTGTAAAAAATTGAAGTTAAATTTAAAGAAAAATCCATTCTTCCATACCACTGTGCTTAATGACCCATTACAAAGAATACAGATAAAGGTTAATCAGGCTGAAACAGGTAGCAGAAAGTTAGTTAGCAATAATAATAATTTAAAAAAAAATTCTTTTGATGTTACAGTAATGTGTACTTGCTAATGACCCATGTAAAGCTTTTGAGATAAATACCAATGAAGCTTAAATAAGTTAACAGAAAGAGAAATTGTCCTAGCTATGACTGTGAGCGGTATCCAACATAGAGGATATACTGAACATGTTAAAGCAAGAAATAAGTCAGATTCCAAGAAAAGTTGTCAAATATAATGAGGTGTAGGTGGGAAGAGAGTTTAGGGGGTGGAAATCTAGAGAAACAGGAAATATTTAGTAGCCTAAGAGATAAGGGTACTCTGATATATAATAGGAGTTTTAAGAAAGAGAGGGGCAGGGAAAAATATATTGACAATTGTAACAAAAAGGGTTGAAATGGTATGGCATGGGCAAAAACAGGAACAATGGTGTTAGATTGGATAAAAGTTGGCAAAGAATTGTGCCAAATGTGTGGTAAGGTATACAAGAACTTGCACTGTTTATTAGAATATACAGAAACTGAAGGATGGAGAGAGTAAATATGGAACAAGAAGTGGGACTATTTGCAGGCAGAAATTCTGGCATTAAAGGTTTTTGGGAAAAGAATTTTTAATCAGTTTGGAAATTATGTAGGGGAAGTAAGAGTAAAGTGGTGAAGGTGGAGGAAGGAAGGGAGAAGGTAATAAAGTAACAGTGAAAGTAAAGTTCACTTGAAATACATATTGTTAGAGTGATATAGGATCCATGTACACAACAACCAGGGTTTTATTGCTTTATATAAAACCTATTTTTGAAGCAGTTAAAATCTCTTTCCCATGGGAAGGGTTAAAATTCTAAAATGGTTAAAATGGCTAAAATCTTCAACACTCTTAAGCGTTTCACTCTTCAAATTGTTAAAATTCAGGACGTTTCATGACCTGTCAGTCACATTGTCAACTTCAGGAGTTCATCAGTTAACAGCTGATGATGTTACAGGAAACATGTCCTGAGTAAATATCATGTAAATGAAACCATAAAGCTGTTCTAAATATTTAGATGCAGAAGAGGTTATTACTGTAATAATGTTTCAAATAATTTTTAAAAATTTTGATTATTTGTGATATTATTGATTTCCCTAAATAAGCAGCTTTTCTTAAATGATATTAAAATCCCTTTAGTAACCCATGTTTCTTTTTTGTTTACCAATTGGACAGAAATATAAAAGTTTTTAACTAGAAATGCTGCATCGCAATTATGCATTACAACATCTAGGAAAATACTAATTTGTACATTTAAATAAGGCTAAGTTTCCCTACTCAATAAATACCTAAAGTAGTTTATATTTAGAGTGTTGTCACTACTTGAACTTCATATGACTGTTGTTTTGTAGGGTATAATGAATGAAGGGCAAGAAATATTGTATTGTGATTTGATAATCCTGCATCAGATATGTAACAAGTCATGGGAAATGATAGGAAAGAGTTAGTTGGAGAATAGAACATCAATCAGGTAGGATGTGTTGTATGTCACAGCAATAAATAAACATACCACAATAATCTAAATAATTCATATGCCACAATATCACATTTATTTTAACGCATAAAAAAGGAGATAAAACTTTTAAATGCGGAAAATTTCCCTAAAATAAAGGACAAATGGTCATTTTAATTTTAAGCGCTTTCCCTGCTAATTTTTACATAATCAAAATTTAAATAATATTAGTCATTGCATGCAAAGTATATTTCCTTTACTGTTCTTTGAAGTATATTAATATGGTTGTGGTGGAAGGAAGTCTTTGTTATTGTATTAAATGTGAATGGGATATTGATGTTTTCTGTTTAGGTACGAAATGCCATTCAGGCTCTTCAAGAGTTGGCTACAAGCAACACGGGAATGACGAGATACCCATATCCACTACCAGCTCATTCTAATCCAAATCTACCAGACAACAGCCTGAAACACTACAACGTGGTGATGCTGCCAAGAAGTTCTTCCCACCCCCCTGAAATGTTTACTTGGGATAGTGCTGACCCCTGCTTGGGACCATTAAGCTTAGTGCTGGATAAGATGACACAAACAGATGCTCCTGTAGACATGATGGAACAGTTTGTTTTGCAGAATCCTCGCAGGGTACTGAAAATTCTTGGTTTGGATGCAGATGTCATCCTTGCAGGGCGGGATGTTCAGGTGCAGCTCAGTGAAAGGACCACGACTAGTCCAAGGGAGGCTCAGCCCCCTCCTGCGGCAGCACATTATCACTGGCGCCATTCACAACATAGGTTCAGCGCTGGAGACTTAAATGAAAACTTGCGAGTGATGAATCCTCTTCCTTCCACACGATCTCTGAAATTTTATCCATATACGAGCTGAATCTGAAGGTTCCACAGAAATTAACATAAAGCGGGTTTAAATTATTCAACCTAAACTCCAACACAAGTCCATTGCTTGAAGTGTGGCTATGAATGTTTGTTGTTATGCTATGTTGGCAACTTCTGATGTGGTGTTTGTGTTTATTATCTATTCATTGCTCTCTATTTCCTAGAACTCTCTAGAAGGCCAATGAAAGTTATGCAATAATATAAACATGCCTTAATGGCATATTCAAATAATTGCTCTTGGTTTTTTATATCATGTGTCGAAGAAAAAGAACCTAAGAATATTATTTGATGCTATTAATTTGCTTTAATTCAGACCTATTTTTAAACCATACCATTTATAGAATTTTAAACACATAACCACTGAAGATGGAAAAAGATTTTGCTAGTAATGCAGCAATACACTTTAACACATAATAACTTCACATTTATACAATGGAGTTCTTACTCTGTTGTAAATCCATGACATGGGAGTCCATACTTGAAATTAGTTGTCGTTACATTCCTAATAAATACCTTAGTTTAAATAGGATAGAGAGACCATTGAAGGTGACCCTCAAACTGGGTTGCCAATGGAAGTAACTTCCAGGGAAATATGTAAGAAAGTTAAGGACTTAATTTTGACAGACAGACTTATTATTTCAGGTTTCCCAAATAGTAGAAGAAATAGGCATATTGGAAGGATCAGTTTGGAAAATAACTCATGAAAATTTGGGTATGTCCAAAGTTACTGCAGGTTGCTGCTGTTACACATGTTGAGCAAAGTGCAAACTGTCATCAATAATGTAGGTTTCAGCAACTGCCCTGTGCACTGTATAGTCCTTGGTCTCTGGCATTTTTCTTCTCTAAGTTTTGAAGTAATTTCTTCATGAATAGCAGTTTTGAAGTATTGAAAATACCAATGCAGAATTCAGCCTATCATTCTATACAATTTTGTATTTATTAGTTATAAATCTTTCTATCAATATCTTGTTCTGATTTTGTTTGATTTTCTTATTGATCCAATATCCACAATACTGTGATTATCAAAATATTGAATCCGTTCACATAATTAAATCGTTTCTTATTTTCCACATGTTTTTTTTTTAATTTATTTATTAATCCCCTCAATCATCATTTCTTCCTCACTTTCCCTAAATAACTTTTTATTTCTTTACATATTTTCTCTGTGCTTAAATCTGTTATTTTACTGCCAACTACTTCTGCTGAAAGTTGACTCCATTTTTCTAACTGTGATTTCTCTCTAATTAAACTATTTTTTTTTTTTTTTCAGTTTTGTATGGGGCATGAAATCAAAACCAAATGAATAGCAAAATGGTTTTATTGACAAAAGTTAATTACATCTATAAGCTACTTTTCAACAGAATTACCATGAAGATTGAGACATTTGTCTTACTGGTACATCAGCTTTCCAATGCTCTCTGCAAAAAACATTGCCGCCTGTCTGTTAGCCAGGTGTGCACGGTGTCCCAAAGTTGGAAGTGGAGTGGAGTGTCCTCCCAAAGACTTCTTCATCACCGGTAAAAGATAAAAGCCACTTGACGCTATCACTTGTCACAGTTGTTTTCAAAAATGTGTCCATCACCCTTATATAGGAGCAGAAACGTTAAGGCTGATACCATTTGCTGCTCCTTATGATTGTCAGTAAATTGGGTGCCCATCATGCACAATTTTTTGGTATTCAGGATGGTCTGTAATAATGTTGTACAGGGTTAACTTTAAAATTTCAGAAAAGTCTTCAAACAGTTCAAATATCATAAACTGATGCTTTTCATGAACCACTTGATTCACTTGCTGCACATCATCTGCTACCACAGACCATCTTCATCAACATCTGTTTAGTCATCTCTAAATTTTCTGCATCAGCCTCGCACCATGTCATCACTGATAATGTTTTGACTGTACAGACACTCATTCTGCAGTGAAATTCCAGTGCATTATTTTCCTCTGCTTGTAGAAATCAAATAACACAATGCAACTCACACTTGGCAAGTGTCAATTGTAGCACACATCTTTCATGTCTATAGCCAAGCTTCAACTGATGAGTTCGCCTTGGCAATGGTGGTAAGGTTGGTGAAGGAAACCAATTATGCTGCTCTGCTTCCTATTGTTTCATGGTCCCACTGGTGGCATCCTCGGAGGTTGAAAAAAAATTTATTCTAATAAGCTATGCCAAATGTAGTCCTTTTCTCCACATTTTGGACATCTCTGTATAACAATCCTTCAGGTTACTCCATTCAACTTTATAATTCCAGTTCTGACCCATGCAAATACTTCTGTATCATGCATGTTTCACTGTGTTTGATTCCAAGTGGAATTAATATTGAAAATATATTCATATTTTATTTTTAGATACTTTGAATTGAAAATTCAGATTTGCGTAGTTATTTTCTTTAGCCAGAAACCACAATGTCAGAGCTAATCTTTGTATAGCTTCACTGTATTTTGTTTTGCAATAGATGGCCCAATAAGCCGAGTTAGCACTTCAAAGTCACTTTAATACATACATAAGAAGTTTTTGAAGAATAAATTGCTTTCCCCTCTCCTATACACAAAGAGTATAACATGAGAGTTGGGCATTAACCCAGCATTCAAAAAAATTTTTTTTTATTTCTTCTTTGTTATAAAATAATAACAGTGCTGCACAAAATTAAATTTTAACGGCATGTGTGCTTCTACCAGGTCTGAACTGGAACAAGCATATACATATTAACCAAAAGGCAAGAGACAAGATACATGAGCTTGCGTGTTGCATCTGTAGAGGCAGAGCAACCAGGCACAAGGTGCACAGGTGTGAATGTACCTTTATTACAACATTCAACATGTTTTTCCCTATCCCAAATATTTTTTTATGAATTTATATAAGGATTTTTTATTGTTAAATCCACCAAATATTTCTTTTACTTCAGTATTTTCAATTCTTACCTTAACTTCTTTCCCTTTTAATTTCTTCCATACCAATCCTTACCAAAAACTCCTTAATTGTGCTGATACAGGATTATTATAATAATCTATTTGCTGGTTATATCAAGTTTAAAGCATCACTTCGGTCCTGGTGGTCTAGTGGTAGCCATACTTGCCTAGTAGACCCAAGATCAAGAGTTCAATTCTGGACAAGGTCAATAAATTTTTGCTGGCATAAAAATCCTAAGTATGACTTTCTTCAGAAGGGAAGTAGAACCGAGGGTCCCATGTCATAGATTTGAGGCAAGTAAAGAACCTCAAGTCTGAAAGAAGAGATTTATTGGCTGTTCCATTCCCTGAATTAAACGGAACACTGATGACCTGAGATATTAAAGAATATCTGTAAATAAAACAAATAAATAAATTCTAGTAGTGTCAATACATATCTACACATATCTATACCATATTATTTCTATGTTTTATCCTTTCTTGTAAAATTGATCATTGTCTCAATTTATTTTCTTTTCTCTATCCTGTTCACCCTGAACCAATACTTAAATGTTCTTTCTGTTATATTCCTTTTATTTCTAACTCAGTTTGAGCTACCTCATTAGAGATTTAAAATTATTTTACAGAAACTTCTGTGTGTAAAATAGGCAGTTATCTAATCTTCTGTCTCATGTAGCATGTCTGCACCAAACTTTATTCACCCATAATTATTTTGTAAAATCATAACAGTAAAAGTGAATGAAGTGCATTAAATTGTCAGGGAAACTGGATCAAAAGATTTGCTAGTGCGAATTTATTATTGCATCATTGGACTTGAAGAAGAAAGAATTGATACTGTTGTAACCCACAAACATTCTGCCACACTTCATGCTCATATTTATAGTCATAAGAATGATTCAAATCAAAATACATATATATATACAATGCAATCTGAATTCTACATTCACTCAGTATTTTAGTTGTTTGTTGTTGAAGGTGCCTGATTAAAGAAAATGCATAACTATTTTATACATGGTCTCAACCCTAATATAGTTTTCTATTCCATTATTAATTTTAAACAATACTAAACTCCAAGAATAAAGAACATTTCCAAAAGTTCATAGATTGTTTTACATGATATTTTGGTAATATTATGGTCAGGTGCAGTAAGATGACCCAGGTTCAGTTCTGCAAAAATTGGTACAATGGTCTCATATAAATGTGACTTGTGTAGTATAACTTATAAGAGTTTGTAAATACCTCTCTCCAAAGGGCTAATTTCTATATTTATAAGTAAATTAGTTTTAAAATAGTTTAGGTACATATTTTTTGTAGTTTAGTACTGATTTAATTTAATTTTTTATTGTCTCTAAGGAGAGAGAGAGAATCTAAAAAGATTGCCACTCCAAATTGATTCATTTAGAACCATCAGAAATAATTTATTCCTTTTAATGGCTAAAAAATATAATATGAGGTATAAAAATATTTTATTTGTTAAATATAACATTTAATTTTTGTGTCGAATCCAATACAGCGAAGCTACTAATATATTCTTAATTATCTAGTGATTCTATTTGTAATCTTATGCTCCAATTACAAACACAAAATTTAATGGGTATGACCAAGAAATTATAGACAAGAAAATTAAGAAATTTAAATGAGAGGAGGTTAAAGCAGGTTACAACATTGACAGCAATAAAAGAATCTGCCATCCATACGAAATTCACTTATCATCCTTGGGCCACCAAAAAATTCCAAAAAATACTTAGACAGTTTGGGATTACTTTGTCCCCAGTGAACAAGTTTAGCCTAAAAATCTACTCAATTCTGGTGATGATAGAATACCTGACGAGAAGAAGCCAGGAATATACAAAATCAGCTGTTCAGAATGTAACAAAGTATACATTGGAAAAACAAAAAGAAGCATTGGAATCAGGCTTAAGGGACACTGGAGAAACATCAGATAGAATCAGATAGAGAAATCAGCGGTTGCACATCACTTTTGGAGAGATAAACATGATATAGAAATGGGAGTGAAATTATTGAAATTTGTAGATCGGCGCATGGAGTTCGGAATATGGGGAAAAATGTATATAAAAAATATGAGGATAAAGTTATGAACTTTGAGATCCCAACAGAAGACAAATCAATCTAGAAGTTCATAAAATGTCCACAAGAGCTACACCAAGTCCAACGAACCAATAACGAATCCAACAGTCGACTTGTAACTGAGGATGCAGGCAAAAGCCTGTGAAACTAGTTTTGCATAATTCAACATTAAGTGGAGCATAAGATTATCAAATTGACTCACTAGATAAATAAGAATATTTTAGTTGTTACTTTTTTACAGCAAGTTAATAAAACTAAAGGATCCTCAGCTATCCCATGATTTTCTCCATATACTTTATTTCCGAGGTTTCAAAAGATTTTGCAGGAATTTATGAAGTTATAATTCAGAATCTGAATTGTGTCTGACAATTGTTAATAGTTTGTTAACACAGAATCTCCAATGAGAATATGGTCTGGTGTTTTAATTTTTTGTTATAAAATCAAGAGTGTCTTTGATCCCCTTGCATGTTAAAACCTAACAACTTTCCATTTAGAGGTGTTGTAAGATTATCACAGTACTGCTGATATAATGATTTCTTTTCTTCAATTTTTACATTTAGATCAATCATCAAACTAGTACCTTTTATGTGGTCCAATATCATCATCAGCTCACTAGTTGGTCCTGGTGGCGTAGTGGTAACCATACATGGCTCCTAAACCCAAAATAGTAGGTTCACTCCCAGCCAGGATCGATGGATTTTTTGGGCATAAAAATCCTAAGAAGGGCTTCCTTCGGAAGGGAAGTAAAGGCATTAGTCCCCTGTAGTACATTTATGGCACGATAAAGAACCTCAACCCTGAAAGAAGAGGCCTCTGAGCAAAATTTGTTTTCCTTCATGCTCTGATTTGAATGGGATGCTGATGACCTGAGATGTTAAAGAGCGTCCATAAATAAACCAAATCAAAAAATCAGCTCACTATGTCGAACCACTCTGGGAAAGGCAGCCAACTTCTTCATATACTTCTGTTTACAGAGGCTTTTAGCAATTATAATACTTGCTTCATTGATATAATTAAAATGTGTGAATTCTTTCTAATGACAGGATCCTAATAAATGAAATAAAGCTTCAAACTTGTCAAATCTTCTGCAACAGGTTGTATTAAGACTTCTACAGGGAATGAGATTGCAATTCATCTTTATTGCTTCAGTCCACAGACCACATGACATTTCACAAATTTTGTTTTTTCCAGTGGGAAAAGAATATTACATCTTTACCTTTTGCTGGCATTATAGTTCAACTGTGGTATGAATCCTCATGAAATGATTTACATATAGATTTGCCATTTAATTTGTCATACAATTAATCAATAAGTGGCAAATATTGAAGACATTATAATGAAAATCATTGTGATTGAGTCAAACTACACATTATTATTGGCTTCACTCAAGTGTTTAAATTCAATACATGTTTCATATTCACATTCACATTGTCCGCATCCTCAGCTAACCATCAACTGCTGGATATTCGTTATGCTTTAGGGATGCATATTCTGCTGGATTGGAGGTAAGGTGAACTCAAAGTTTATGTTTTCATCCCTGGAAGTATCAAAGTTCACTAATCAGTCTCTGTAATTATATATGTAGACTTTCTTCCATTTGCTGAGTGTAAGTCCTTGCATTGATTAAAATAATTTTGCTTTATTCACTATATTATGGTTTTCTGTCCAGAAATGAGATGCTACTTCTGATTTCTCCAGTTGTTTGTGTTTTATGTCCCCTAAATGTTCTTTTAATCATATGCTTATGTTTCTCTTTGTTTTTCCAATATATTCTGCACAACTTATTCAGTAAATAATTGCTTTTTTCTCTGGTGGAACATTGTCATTAATATTGTCATTCAGTAGATTTTTAACACTAAATCTGTTTATAGGTGCCAATCTAATATTAAAATCTTTTAGAATATTTGGAATTTTTTTCGTAGCCCATAGATGGTATGTGAATTTTTAAAAAATTATCTTAACTTTTTCTGTTGAAAGTGTTGTGGTTTCTTTAATAACTTTCCACCTCTTGAATTTCTGTACTTTTTTGTAAATGAGTTCTTTGCTAAATCCATTTTTAATCGCTGTTCATTCTATTTTTTGTAATGAAGATATTGCTCTATCTTATACTGAAGATCTTGAATTACTCTAAAGTACGAATACTGTACAGAATTCGGTCATTTGCAGATTTTATATGCTGAATGAAGGCATTTCCATATGAAAAATTCACATAATTTGTTTCCCATAAATAAAAAATATAAATGAATCCAATGTCTTCGTTTATAAATGTTTTTTTTAAAGCTGTATGAAAATATTTTATGAATTACTGTTACGAAAGTGCACAATTAGGTGCACATGTCCAGGCAACAAAAATATCGCTTGTCTTCAAAGTGTGTTTTACATCTTATAAATGTGTGTTTTGCATTTTGTAAAAATATAATGATTAGTTTTGTTCCCTGGAAACAATGAATATATAGACTGAACTATAAAGTGTTCTAGATTTTTCAAGAAGTATATCCAAAGTTGCATGATCAACTGCCTGTTTGATTGCAGCTGTTGCACTGTCAAAATCATCTACTTCCCTCATTTTCACTTTTTGAAGCAAGAAAGCAAGATCTAAAATGGAGACTACAACAACATGTTTGTTGATTTCTCTTGTTACCAGAAAATTATTCCTCAATTATATGTAAAGGATCAAGTAAGCTTAGGCTGAGATGAATAAACAGCAATTTATAATAAATTTATTTCCTGAATTATAAAAATAATTTTTTTGTTAAATATACCAAACATAGATAAAATATTGTAGGTAACACATTAGAAAATTACCTTTAGTAACTCCGGGGTCTTAGAACACGATCTCTCCTTACTAAAGCTCTACTACTTCTGTAACTAGTTGTCTTAATAACTATTATATTTTACAAAAACAATGTCTGTTTTTGTTTTTACCAAAATTAGATTCATAATTATCCATGATCTGTTTATATAATTTATTAGAACAGTACAAAGCATACAGCAATATTTTTCAATGTGATTCCATTGCTTGACTAAACTGATAATAATCTGAAGGAGTGAAATCTGAGCTGTACACAGGATGCTTCATTTCTTTGAAAACTACTTTCTTTTTTAATAGCAATTCTGAGTGTTTGCATTCCAGTCTCTGTTGTTTGAAGTAACGAGTCAATTTTCCATATTTAGTGGCTATTTTTTAATACAATATTCTATTTCCTCAGTGGTTTTGTAAACTTTATTAGATGAACATGCACTTGCACTTGTGATTTTCAATAAGCTGTTTTGGGATGTATCTTATACAGACTTTACTAATGACAAGGGTATTGCAAGGGTAGGTATTTAATTTTTTAGATTTTATAAAGTAGAAGGCCATAACTCAACAATTGTGCCTAGTTCTTTTCAAAGATGTCTTCCCCATTCTGGATACAAAGTTACATCTTCTGAAACTATTCGTGGTAGCAGTCATGGCATTCTTTAGAGAAAGCACCAACCTCCTCTTTGTATGATGAAACAGCTTCTTCTGAACTCCCAAACGGATGGCCTCTTAGCTTTTCCTTGACAGTTAGAATGAGGAAAAAGTCTTTGAAATGCACAGCAGGTGGTTCACCAGTGCCATTCTAATTTTTGCAAAAATTCCTTTGTTTTCAAAATGGTGTGTGCAGAGGCATGGTCGTGGAGATGCAACAATTCTCAGAATGCACACCCTGGTCTTCTGTTAATCTTCTGAAGACTAGCTTACTATTCCAGAAACAAAAAAATAGTCAATAGTTGATGTGTTCCAGAGTTGAAGCTATTATTCTTTATGTACTTATTGGTATGTGTGGGTTTCCTACATACACCAAACAAAAATATGTTGTTTCTTCTATAGATTTTAAGGTCCAACACAGTCAGCTGAAGATGAGAATAAAAGCTTTTGAAACAAGATCTGATGAATTGATCAATTAGTGAAGTATACTGCATCTAATAATGATTTCTTTATGTGTATGATGTTTTTATAAGAGAAATATTTGAAAAACTCCTTGTACCAATACTACTCTAACTTGTAAAATTGTAAAAACTATGAACAAATTAGGGAATGATGACATCAAGTTATTTTGTGCAATGTAGTTCATGTTTTTTAATGGATCAGTTTCTGAAACACCATTGCCATTTCTATTGCTCAAAATTCTGAATGTTATCAGCTTATTGAAAAAATCAGGACTTCTGTTATCTTTAAGATTTGTACTTCCTATTTAATTTGAAATGTAAAATCTAAATCAGAACAACATTTTTTATTTTCATCCTCTGTCTTTTCTCTGAATTCACAAAGAAATTTAAATATATCAATACAATAACTCAGAATTTCAAATCTTTCCTTAATGAATTTAATACAGTATCAACAATTATTATAAAAGTGTATTTTAAACAGTTCTTTTACATTTTTTATTCCATCAGAATTTTCATAATTAAAATGGTGAACTTTAGTTCTGATTCTTACAATTGGTAATTTGGATATGACATTAACTTCTTTGACTAGAACTTATGCATGACAAATATCATGTTTATGGTAATCTAATGCATCATGGAATGTAATATGCACCCCAAATTTGAAACTTAAAGTCATAAAAAATAATTTTGACATATTGTTGTATAGCATCTTAGAGATAAGCACATCTGCTTCATAAAATGATCAGGACATAGAATATGTAAGCAAACTATTGTTACAACTTGGTACATTTAGGACCAAATCCATCACTCTTGCAGTTACCAGAACAGTTGGCATAGGTCAAAAAAGAAAAAGTTATTTCTTATGGTGTCACTAGTCACAGGTTGCTCGTTCTTCATCCTTTCATTTATGAATTCCAAGAACTTTTCTTCAATGTCAGGATGTCTTCTTTTGCAAGGACCAGTGAATTTCTTCCTACTAGCTTTAGTTTCAAATAATGCCAGTTTCTTTTGCTACCACAAGTGAACATAGCTCTCAGCTCCATTAAACTCTCTTCCTGTCTTTCTGTTAACCTTACGCTTTTCGCTTCAAAATGGCATCATAATATGTTTTTCTCTGTTTGTCCTCCATTTCATGACTACCTACTATTCAAACACTCTACACAATAATAGGCCAATAATAAATGTAACGAAGTTGAGAATTCAGCAATGCATTATGATTAATAAATGATAAATTTAAATGAAGGTACTGGTTATTTGCTAAATGGATTTTCACTTTAATATAACACACCATTAAATCTAATGTGCACCACAATTTTGAATACTCCATATGGACAAAAAGGTGTGCATTAGATTTGTGTAAATGCAGTATATGTATTAAATGCTTTATTACACCTGACTTTACTTAAAAACTAAACAAGCTCCCTGAAAACTTTAAGAGATTCATTTAAGTTGGATTGAGAGCACTGAAAATGTATCTTAAAGTTTTCTACACAAATTGCAGACTTTAACTGTTATCTATGCTGAACATAAATTAAATGAAAAAAAAAATAATAAAAACACCAAGCATGTACCTATTTTATTCCTCTGCCACACATTTCCTTGCTGCTCACTATGAAGTAGTAACCAATTTTATGCAGTATTGGAAGCAATGAAAATGATTAACAAGAGATTTGATGGTTTGGTAAATTGCACATTTTACATCATTCTGTTTTTAAAGTACCAAATTCAAACATTAATCAGATTTGCTAGATATAAACTATCAAATCAGAAATAATTATAAAATTAGTGCACTTTACTTCACGTTTTTTCTATATAAAATTTGTATAACACTTAATAAATTATTAAATAATTATTTTATATTTATTATTTTGGCAAATCTAAGAAAATGGCTGCATTCGGTGCACTGCACAGTAGCATAGCATACCTAAAACTAATACTGAGTATTGGTATTTATAGCACAAATTTAGATAAAAATGCTTATTTAATGCAATTTTTTAAAATACATATCATTGGCATTTAGAGGTTATCAGAGAAATCTACAAAGTCACTAAAAACAGAACATGGGTCATCAGATCAAGAAACTAAGACAATGATATTGTGCTAGAATTTAGTATTTACTAACATTCTGATATTTGCAAATGGGCCAAGCATAGCACTGATTTCAAGAAGCTGGGTTCTTCACCATTTCACATATCCCCACCTAGTAGCATTTTACAGCTAAAGGCACAAATAAATATAGACTCATGTTTTAATGGAATATTACAAATCACAGGTTTCAAGTTCCATAAGTGTGTCATTCCTAAATAATGCAACCTTTCAACTTGTCTATTTATACAGTAGCACAATCACTTCATTCTTATCAGTGTAATGTGCAAAAACGTAGTGCCTAAAATTGTATTTTTATTTTAATTTAAAGCAGCTGTCTTTTTGCTAGTAGAATATTAAATGGTAACAAAAGAGTCTTTCCTTAAGATGTAAATACACGTTGTTTTGCAGGAATCTGTTACAATTGTAAAAAGTGTAGAATGCTGGAAGACACAATCAACATTCCTTTATTTATTTTTTTTTAACTAGAATATAAGATGCTGTACATGTTGATGTTTCTGTTAATTGTATATAATAGAAACTATTTTGGACTTTGTTGCTTTCATATTGTTAATGTTTTGTGAAGAAACTGATGGAGCAGAATTTCTGACTTAATTGTGTGAGAATGTGCTGTTTACAAAATGTGTGTTATGAGTCTTTGAAAAGAATCAAAGAAAGTGTATGCTCACTTATGATGTAGATAGGATAAGGGTCCATAAAAATTTTGTTAAAGGTGTAAAGCAAATATTTGTATAGTGTTGTGAAACTAATTTCAAATAGTTGCATTTCATACTTCAAAGGCAAGAACAATAATGGTTAACTCAAGTAAACGTAAACAAACAGCAGGTCAGTTGATGAATTGAGGTGATGGTGGCTGGACAAGTGTGATGTGATATACAAGAGTCATTTGAAAAGTTCTTGGAATGAAACACATAATGGTGGCATAGCTTTTTTGAAATTATTCTTATTTGTCAACATAGTTTCCCTTAATACTAATGTACTTTGTCCAGCAATGCTCCAAAATTATTTTTTGTCAATGAATTTTCTCAATTTAGGAAACAGATGGAAATCCTATGGAGCCAAGTAAGGGGAATAAGGTAAATGTGGTAGCAAATCGTACCCCAATTCATTGATCTTTGCCATTACAATGACACATGTGTGAGGGCAGGCATTGTCTTGATGCAAGATGACTTTCTTCTTTGATAAACCCGGTCTTTCTCCATCACAACCTGACAAATGAAAGCTTGACTCTTCTGTGAAAAGAGCAGCCTTCCATTGGCAGAGCTGCCAGTTGAGATGATTCTGATCAAATCTCAGCAGGGCTTCCTTGTTCTGACATGTCAAGCGAGGGGCTTGGAAGGAGATTCTAGGTCTCAACTCTGCATCTCACAGTCTGATCAGAAATCACCTCTCCAGTTGTTGTTTGTACATTATTTTGTAGTTTCAGCAAGACCTGGTGGTGTAGTGGTAACTATACTTGCCTCCTAAACCCAAGATTGTGGGTTCAGTCCTGACAGGACCGATGAATTTTTTTCAGGCATAAAAATCCTAAGTATAGCTTCCTTTGGAAGGGAAGTAAAACTGTGGGTCCTGTGTCATACATTTGCGGCATGGTAAAGAACCTCAAGCCTGAAAAAAGAGCAAAATTTGTTGGCCATTTCATCCCTGATTTGAATAATGGAACATGGATGACCTGAGATGTTAAAGAGCACCCAGGGAAAGAAAAAGGGAGATCTCTGGTGTATATTTGCATCTGTGCAAAGCTGATAGGACAAGATATCTATTCTGTATCTCTGTTGTCTTCTTCTTATTCTCTCCTCCGGGCTGCCTCTTGTATTATATTCAAATATAATACATTGCTCTGTATTAGCCTCAGAGAACACAAAATAACAATTTCTTACCACAGATAGCTTTTAAAACTTGTTTTTCAAAAAATAATTCAAAGAGCACTCATATTTGTTTTAACAGTTCTTGAAACGTCACTAATTTATTCAGAGAAAAACTAACACATCCTATAAGATCTTTATTCTAGTTTTAAACAATATGTCGAAACATAACATGTGACTGTCAAAAATTATATTGTATTAATAAATGGCTTTGATTTAAACATGTGTTCCTCTAACTTTTTTGAGCAGTGGGCTAAGAATTGATCCTTGTGGAATTTCATAATTAGTAATACCTCTATTGGAATACTATGTACACTGATTATTTTCTGAAAAACTTGATCTTCGTCACACCCAATCCATCTTTCTGCTAGTTATTCTTTCAGATTAATCACAAAATAGCTATCAGCTCTCTAAGCTGCATAATTAAAACCAAATTGAAATATAAGCATTCATATAATATGCTTCAATTAAACAAACGACAAGTGAAAGAGCAACAACTAATTTAAACACTTTCTTTTTTAATTAAAGTGTAAATTGGAACCTGCACAGTGAAGCCAATCATATACTTGATATTACTGTGTGATTTACAAGTAAGTAAAGCATTAAGAGTGTGTAGTTCAACTAAATCATACAATAATATCAATTACTTTCCTTTTTGTTTATAGTATGCCATTGCTTGTTTCCATTAGTGATTACCCATTCCAAGATATTCAAAATAGGGGCCATTCTTTCTAATGGCTTTGATATAAATAACAACATAGCTATAAAATTATAAAAGTTTCTGTCGACTAATCTGTTGATTGATTTGTTCATTTAGTAATAAATAAGTGCCATTACTCATTCTTATGGATATAAATGAGTTTAAAAAAATGAAGATATGCTATTGTTGAAGCTTTGATGCATGGACCGTTTTTGTAGAGTACTGGATCTCTGTATTATTTACTGAAGGATGATTGAGAGGTATTTACCAAAAACTCCAAAATCTTGAAAAACATAGATAAAAGTTTCAGTTGTTACTATTTGAAATATCTGCGGAATCAAGCCTCTAGCAGACATTTTGCAAACAGCACATAGAAATGACTGGTATAATGGACACTGCCCTATGTGCAGGAAAACGGTCTGTATACATTAACCAAGAAACAGAGTGCTATTTTGTAATACTGAATCTTTCCAATTTTCTCTGCACCATCCATTTCTACTTAAAAAGAAAATAAAATTCAGATCTTGTAAGATCTTCAATATTATATATTGTACAAACTGCTAATATTTCTCTTCTAATCGACACTCTGGAACAAAGAAGGGTCCCATATGAAAATGAAGAAAAATCATGAAGATTTGAATTTCAGTGTTATATTTATCATAGGCCTAAACTGTCTTTACTTCAAGACATTATATTCCTTTTCATATCAGACCACTTTGAGAGTCAAATGAGTGTACACATTATTTTGTAAACATTAAAAGTGTATTTTATTTCGAAACAAACATAGTTTATTCTTTAAATGTATTTGTTAAAAGAACTGAAAACTCAAGCAGTTGTCATTCTTTTGGCAAGCACATAATAGTTAACCTTTCCTTCTAAAAAGTAACGTTGGTGACAGCACATAAATAACTATGAATGTTCTCTTGAATTAGCATTCTCACATGTTCCACAGTTTTATCTATGCTCATTTCTCCTGGATTTTTGAGAACACCTAAAACAGACTTTGTATATCCTATTAGAATTTATTAAATATATTCAAACTAACTCCACTTATACAATGTTAGGACATGTTTCCAGGGCAATTGCTCACATCATCAGCTGTTGATTGAATGACTACTGCACTCAATGTGCAGCTGGATACCAAGGTGCTTTTGGCACATGACCTAATGTTGTATAAGTAAGCGGAGGTAGTGTGAACATATTTAGTACATTCTAGTAGGATATATTACCACTGCATTGTCTATAGCTTCATAAGTACAATTTCTGTAGACCTCTGTATACTCCTATGTGACTAATAGAGCTGAAAAGTATGGCAAAAAACTTAATTTTTATTCATTTAAGAACTTTTGAAAAATAAGAAATTTTTAAAAAATTCTGTTGGAACTCACACAGTAAAACTTGTTAAATGTAAATTCTACCTAATCTGTCATCTAACACACTCTTATGCTTCACTTACTTTTAAATATGGCGGGACCGGTTTCGAAGAGACATCCTCTCCATCTTCAACCAACTTTACGACTGGCAGGGAAACTAACATCTATGAGGACCTGTGGCTCTGCCCTGGTGGTGTTTTTTTATAAACTGGAAATTTGTATTACATTCTCCTGTAATGTCAAAATTCATAAGATAATTCCAATGTTTATGAAAGTAAATCTCCTATGTGTCCAATTCTGTACATCAATGTGCTTTTTTAAGTAACTTTATTTCTCTTTTTATGTTGTGGTTATCTATCCAAAAATGGTGTGCCACTGCTGACCTGCTATCTGTTTGTACTTGACGTTCCTGAAATGTTCCTTTAACCATGTTCCAATGTTCCTTTTAGTACTTCCAATATATATCTTATCATATTCCTTACATGTTATTTTGTAGTGGACAACGTTTTAACTTTAAATGACATTCCACTGGAGTAAAAGTCGAACATCTACAAAATAACATGTAAAGAATGTGATTAGATATATGTTGGAAAAACTAAAAGGAACATTGGAACATGGTTAAAGGAACATTTCAGGAACTTTAAGTACAAGATAGACAGTCAGAGTGGCACACCATTTTTGGATAGATAATCACGACATAAAAAGAGAAATAAAGTTACTTAAAAAAGCACATGGATGTACAGAATTGGACACATGGGAGAAGATTTACATTCACAAACATAGGGATCACCTTATGAATTTCGACATTATAGGAAAATGTAACACAAATTCCAGTTTATAAAAAACACCACCAGTGCGAAGTCACAGGTCCTTTCTCCTACCATCGTTAAGTTGGTTGAAGATGAAGAATATGTCCATACAAAACTGGTCCCACCATATTTAAAAGTAAGTGAAGCATAAGAGTGTGTTAGACGACAGATTAGGTAGAATTTACATTTTATTTTTTTATGTTTGTAAGAAACAATCTAAGTACAGAGAAATGTTATTCCTGAACTATCAAACATTATATTATGGGAAAGTTTTATTTGAACTTCTTTAGCAATTTTTATGCTATTTTGAACCATTCTGCCTATTTCTGCATTATACTCGGGGACAAAAAAAAATTTTGTCATACCTCCAGAGTGAAAATAACTGCTTTTTATGGAAAGCTATATGCTAATTCCAGAAAATATCTTTGGATTATTCCTAAAAAGCTTGGTTAAAAATATCCACAAAAAATTAAATTTTGCAATTTTAATTAAAATTTTGCTATTTTTAGAAACAACAGTAACCAAATACATGTGATCATAAATCCTGAAAATGCTTGCTATCTGGTGACTTTTTCTTATCAGAATTACTGTCCCTTTTCAGAAACCAGCAATATTCACCCAACATCCCAATGACATTGATAACATTTTTCCATTCTATGTCCTGTTGAAAATACTCTCTTTGTTCATCACTTACAGCACCCAATTTTAAAAAAAAAATCTTTAAGTGTGCATGCAAGAAACCCTTTTGCCGCTGCTTTGAAAGCATGTTAGCTTGCCACTTACATTTGTTAGTTAACTTTTAAAAACATCTTTTAAAGGCTTCCTTATCTCTGGGCCAATGAAGATATTCCTCTTTGACTTTGCATGTGTCAACCTGGGAAATAATGTCATTTCATATAGATGGTAATTCTAGTAGTTTCAGTATAGCATATTCTGCTTGTTTTTCCTCCCAAATTTAAATATTGCACTAAATCATTTAAATCTCATTGATCTGAAATTTGGAAAATTGCAAAACTTTGTTGTTAAAATATTCCATTAAAACTAAAATAATGTATGTTCAGGCAAATTCTGTCAAATTGATATACTCATCTATTAATTCAGTAAGTGTATGTACGAATAGATGCCAGTTCTTTAAAAATGTAGAAATTCTTTCTGTTGGGATGCTGGGGAATAATGCAAAGATGTCAAAGGACACAAGAAAGTCTTCAAAAAATGTGTATGTTCTTGACTTTTCCAATAAAATCAAATTAATTTTTAATTCTTAAACTTTTAAATTTTGCCATAGAGCAGAATTCCTGATAAAGCCATTTTGCTAACTTGTAGGTTGGTGAGTCAGTGTTGTTTAATGGGCATTGACTCTATACTTTGGTTTCAGTCATTGTCAGAAAATACATTTATCTCAAAATATATTGATTGTAAAATGAATTTAAAACAAGAAACAATAATTTATCTTATCATAGTAAAAATTATTTACAAGAACAGACTGAAATTAGTAATAATATAATAATGGGGTATTTTTATTTGTCCTATAAATAATTTCATTCAACTATATTTTAAATAAATATTTATAATTAATTTATCCTTGCATACATTTATCTATACAGAAATTTTTCAATTTTATGCATTTTTGGTATGCCATACATTCTTGAAATTCTGAAACTAAAATTAAAAACTAAAAATTATTTTAAACACAATGATTATTAAGTTTACAAAAATAATTATTGTTTTAAATAAGTTACCTGAAGTTGCATGTAATTCCTTTAACAATTTAAATAATTATTTTTTAAAATTTTTTTGCACAACAGTATTATTTATAACGACAAATTATCAAAATAAGCAAGACATTTACTAACTACTGACCTCTCTTATTAATATTTTTTACTTAATAACAATGTGAAAGGATAGTCTATTTCTTGTCAAGTCTAACAAAGGATATTGCTTAGAAATTCCAAGGCAGCGGAACTTTACATAAGAAAAACTATGATAAATTTGAAAACCAGGACGAAACAACTTTTTAGAAATGTACAAATGAATCAATTGGAAAAATTGCCGATAGCAACTCACTTTTGGGAACACAACCATAAAATTAACTAAGAAAAAATAAATAATACTTAAATAGAACTATCAATATGAGAATAACATTTTCGTTCTAAAAAATCGACATTTTGACATTCCACCTCTGTATGAATTCAATAAATTCCTGTTCTAGATGTTGACAAGAAACAGTTCACATCAGTCAAACCCCACCAAACAGCCAAAACTTATCAAGCAGTCAGTAAGCAGCTGAAGATAGAATGAAGGTTTCTGAAACATGTCATAATTAAAAACCTGTAAGTGAAGTTTTCATCAACAACATTCAAAAGCATTAAATTAGAAAGTGTTCTTTGTTTCAAATAAAAAAAATAATTTAACTATATAAAAACAGAGAATGATCCATAAACTGCAGCTCTAGAGGTCTAATAAATATGTACATATTTCCTTTAACAAATAAAGATAATTACTGGGACAATTTCTTACCTTTATGTTTTATTATAAATGACAGTGTTGGCAAGATTATATTAAAATAAAATTATTTATATATTTCCATTAATTTATGGAGTTAAGTTTTTTAAATATAATAGATTTAGCTTCAGCCAAATAACAAATTTTATATATGATGCACTGATCATTTTATAAGTCTCAGAACGTGATTGGGCCAATCTCAATGACATTTTTTACCCTTGTCCTGAAAATGTAAACACTAGCGACTAATGGACCTGCAACTAGAAGTACCTATTTTTTTATGCTCCAAAGCCTAAGGGATATTAAAAGTCCTAAAATAACTTAATATAAGAAAATATACAAAATGGTACTATCTGGAAGACATATTTAATTGCATGTTTTGTATTATTGTCAAAATAGTTTATCATCGAATACAGGAAGTTTATGAAGCAAAATTAATAAAAAATAAGCATGGAAGGCACATTAACATTAAAAAAAACAAAAACATATAGATCAGATGTAGCATTTAATTGAATAAAAGTTCAAATTTCAAAAATATTATCAAACTTCTGTTTCTCATTCGTTAAGTAATAATAAAAAGTAATATATGCATTTGAATTTACCGCCAAGAGTCGCTGGTATGACGCATTTTTGCTGTTGTTTTGTTTTGGATTTCAAGGAAACAAGAACATTGATAACAGTAAGTTGATTGTGACGTGTGAAATTCGATCATATGACAGTGGTTAGACGTTGATCACTTGTGGATCTTTGTTGGATGCTGCACAAATATTAATCCACGGTATTTGCTAAGGTAGAACACCACGAGAAGTTCATAATTTGTATAGTGTGACAGCCCGTGTTAATCATCAAAAGGTATTGCATGAAATATTGTGTTTTATTTACATTATGAAGAGCACTTTTAGCTTGTAGTGTCAACATAGAGAGGAATATCATGCAATATGATGCATGTGACAGATCGATGTAACGATATCATAACTTTTTTTTACCGTTCTTTTTATTTTTTAATCAGTTGACAAAGCAAAGTTGTGTTGTGATCTGACTCACGAACACAGTGATTAATAAATAGTTCAAGAGTACGTAGCGTTTGTTGATAGTTGATAAGTTTGGGATTATTGCATGAATTAACAATTTGATAAATAATAAGAAACATATAATAAAGGAGGAGGTTGTTTTTATTGTTTGCCGCTGTTTATAATAGCTTTCTCAGTTTTAAATGTAAGTGTTGCGGTTTAGTTTGTTGGGCAGTATGGAAAAATACGTAAATATATAACAGAAAAAGACAGCGAAGTAGTTTAAAAGATTCTACATTGTTTAAGTATAAACATTAAATTAGAATATAGTGAGTGAACATATGGGGGGGGGGTATTGTTGCATTGATCTTAAGATTCACAGAGTTAATTATTAAGTTTTTGGAGGGAAGTGAATCATTCGCTATTATTAAAGTGTACACAAGGAGTAACTTAAGTTCTCAATTGTTTCAGCCAAGATGTCACTGTATCCTTCACTCGAGGATATGAAGATGGACCAGCTGATAACAGTGAGTAACATTTATCAGCATTAGGTGCATGTGGTTTTAGAAATTTTACTACTTCCTTATTCCTCCAATGTCTATTTCCAATTTCGTTATGTCCATTGTACTCTACTCTTATTGTTACTACACTCATCCTATACTCTTAATTTAATTTTCTACACCAACATACCCTGCAAATGTTTATTTCTCCTCTGCTAATATAAATTCCTTCATTTTCTACAAAATGTGGCACTTTACATAATATTTCTTCAAGGAGGAACCAGGGCATTCTAGCTAATTCAAGCAAGGCTTGTGAATGAAACTTAACTTAACACTCTGGGTTAGGTTTAAGTTTTACAGGGATCTCTGTAATAATAAGTATGTACTTATCATGTTAGGTTAGATAAGGTTGCTGTAACAGAACTGCCTAAAATCTATACTTGAGAGATATTCAACACAGCCTGTCTTTTTGCACTGTTTCAACTGCACAACAATCCAGTGTATTTCTTGCTGTTAGCAACAGCAATGATATCACCACCATCCCAACCAATTTTCCTTGCAGGTATTGAAATCTGCTGTAAATTAAATCACTTTTTGGGGGTTGGTTGGGTGAGTTAATATCTTCTTATTAACTCACTGATCTTCTGCTTCTATTTTATGTCAATTTTGCAATGTTATATTCACTTTATAATAGTATTGGGTGATTACTGGTATTTTACTGAAAACAAATAAAGTGCATGATTGAGTATTGCAAGATTGAGAAGTGTTATCAGGGATATAGTAGAGGAAATGGACATCTTATACTAAGAATTAGATATGAACTTAACACCTACCCATAATAATTTAGAGTCAGCCTTTATAAGCTAAATTTAAGACTTTGTGGGCGAACAATAAAAATTTATTGTCAAATTTAATTTTAAAATCAAGGGAAAACTGCCAAAAGTTAAAGTAATATGTGCTCTTTCTTAAGGACAATGCTGCTGATATGCATGGTTGAGGTCATTAAGACATAGACTCATAAGTGGGAGTTCTGGAGTTCAGTTCCCACCAGGACTGTCTTCCCAGATTGAGGTCCCCCCCCCCAGTTTTTCCCAAGTCATAAATGACAAATACTGGGAAGGTACCCTAAACTTAGGCCTGGAATGCTACCTTTCTTAAAAAATATCCATTCCTAATTTAGCATTTTGTCAATATCCACTGCCTATGGTGCCTCAATAGTTAATACAGGCTTTAAACACTGTTAAAAATATACCATAAACTTAAGTAGTGATAAAGCAGCGTTTGAACTATGTACTCTCCAGATATACTCCTAGCGATATCAAACTGTTCCCAAAACCAAAAGAAAACTTTGGGGAGAAAAGGATATTTTCTTGAGATTATGAAATCATGTAGGCTTGCAGAGATTGGACAAACCTAAATGTTAGAGCATTGCTGGGAGAAGTGCTTCGGTCTTTAAGAACAGTAAAGAAAATATAAAAGATAAAGAAATGGTTCAACCAGTAACTGTCAAACAAGCTCAAATGCAGGCACTAATACTGCAAACAACATTATGGAAACAGGTCGTTTTTAACAGCCTTGCCTTTTGAACTGTTGACTTAGGTAGTGACTCATCTATTTGTATGGTATTACAACAGATATTATCTTATTGTGCAACATAATAGAATAGTTTTCTTTTTCACAGAAATACACTCATAGCCACAAAGCTTTGTCATGGTAAAAGTTTTTGACTTAGTCGCGTGAAACTTAATGATTATAAACCATCCAATGTTTTGAGGAATATACGAATTGAAATGTGTCAGTCTAAAAAGTGGGATTTGGGGGAAGGGGCCTATGAGTGTCATTAACATAAGGTCAACTGGCCTTATCACGTTACCAGATGGATCATTGGAAACTTGTCCCTGAGTCAGTCCTAAGAACAACTACGAAATGTTTACTTTTACGCTGTCACCTCTGTTAAAGTTGTTGGCATGTTTAAAATTTTCTAAAGCCTTTCTAATTAATCTAGGCTTGTATTTGTGCACTGAAGCAATTTTATTAGTCTGATTATGTGCTATAGCATGTTCCGGTATGGCTGATTGAAAATTATGTAAAAAAAAATTTGTATAGACTTTACCACATGCTGTAGACTGGAGAAGCTAATGATGATAGTAAAGCTTGTTGTATATATGATTAATTGTCTAGAATTAAGTACAGATGCAGGTGATTCTGTTAGTCATGTTATGTATGTAAGGAAGAACAGCTACTTGGTTAGAAAATGCCTTTCCTGGACAATTGGCATCCTCTGTGTTCATTGAAGATTGTTTTCTTCTAATAGTTATATTAATTTCACGCTTCTTATATCCATTCACTTATAATGCCTTAGAAGTGTAGGTTAATTCCTGTTGGAGTGTATCTTCTTGGTATACGGTTACTGCCATGGGTGGCCGAGGTCGTTAAGGCTTGGACTCATTGGCAGGAGGTCTCGGTTTCCAATCCAGCTAGGACTGTTCTCCCTGTAGGCCTGGAATGCTTAACTGTGGCATCACTGTCCACTCTGCCACAGAGCTACCAAAACACACACACACACATGCAGGTTCAAACCTGTCCAGGATCGATGGATTTTTTTGGGTGTAAAAATTCTGAATATGGCTTCCTTCGGAAGGGAAGTAAAGCCGTGGGTCCCGTGTTGTACATTTACAGCACGACAAAGAACCTCAAGCCTGAAAGAAGAGGCCTCTGAGCAAAATTTGTCGGCCATTTCATGCCCTGAATTGAATGGAATGCTGATGACCTGAGCTGTTAAAGATCGTCCATAAATCAAATCAACAACAATTAATCATACAACTAGTAGGTGCCCATTAACTTCATCACAGGAAAGCAGATGCTGAACAAACTGTCATTAAGCAATATGCACCCTTGCGAAAGAAAACCACGATGAGCTCCACAAAATAGCGTTTGACTTGCAGCAAACATTCCAAATGCCAAGACTTTCAACAAGTCCTTATTTTACAAACAAAAATTATGGACATATAATTTGGAACCCATAATTGTGGCAGCAATGTACGTCACATGTTTTATGGAATGAAGACTAATGTAAACGAGATTCAGATGAGATCAACAGTTGTTTCATAAAATATTTGAAACTTGAAAAGCTAAAGGCTGCTAATTTACACATTAGACAGTGCTAACACTAGTTTCCTCAGGCCATACAAAACTTTTGTGTGATAGAGACTTTGGCAGAATTGAAAAACATTTTAGAAAGCATATACCTTTCGTCTACACTCTGGAAGATTGGGTTTCACTGATTAGAGAGAGACATGCAAGACCAAACCAATTCAGATGACAAAAATGAAAAGAGAAGATTTTAAGAATGTGCAATGTCTCCAAGGAAATCTAACCAAAATAGTCAAATTTGATAAATGAACACCCATGAGTTCAATATAGAAGGCACTTCATGTGAAACATACCTGCACTGACATTTGAAACCTTTCAAACTGCTGCTATTATGAGAAAAGGATGCCCTGTTCAAGAAATACATCCATTTTACTTGCCACTTACATATGATGGACCTATTGCAATCAAAGGCAAGAAGTTTCAAGATTTAATGCCATATATTTCACTTGTGTACCAAGGATACTTTCAAGCTCTGAGAGGAGAACTACAAGCTGAAGAAACAGACACAGAAATTGATTTAGGCAGATTAATTGACTCTCAGTCATTCCTTAAACAGGCATATTCATTTTGTATCCATTTTCACATCTTTAAACTGCATAATGAAATAGGTATTGATGTAAAGTATAACATTCCTTAGAACGATACAGTCATAAGCCCTTAAAATGTCACGCATTAACACTTTAAATATTTTTGTGCATATCTCTGTCACATGCATGAAATAAAGCTATGTACTATGATAGTCAAACTTTATGAAATATACTTTAATTTCAATATGTCCTATTGTTTCTTCATTTATAAATTTTTTTTTAAAAAACTTTAATTTTCTTCTCATGAATATTACTTCATGGCCCTGGTTTATACCATTCTCACCCCTTCATATGATATACGTCTTTTTATTTTTCAGTAAATTAGATTAAGTTATCCAATGTCAGAAATGGTAAAACGGTCTTCTTGTGTACTGCAAGATTACTTTTCCAAGACCATTCATTGAAACAAAATAAGTAAAATAGTTCCTGAAAATCAGTGAAATCATATAATAAGGAGCGGGCTTTTACCTGAAACCCAAAATTTAAAAATCATTTTAGCGGCATTAATTTTTTCTTTTTCAACGAAACTCTGTATATATGATTTAAATAAAATAAAAATAGTTTCTGAAATCAGGGAAATTGGGCCATTAGAATGGGGGTATACCTGAAACCCAAAATTTAAAAATCGCTCTAGCAATATTTTTTTAACAACAAAACTCCACATATACCATTTAGCTGAAATAAGAAAAATAGTTTCTGAAATTCAGAAATCAAATTATTAAGAATGGGGGTTTATCTGAAACCCAGTATTTAAAAATTACTGTAAAGGCGCCAATATTTGCTTTTTTTGCAATGAAACACTGTATATACCATTTATATAAAATAAGAAATATAGTTCCTGAAAATCAGGGAAATTGGGCCATTAGGAGTGGGGGTTTACCTGAAGTCAAAAAAATTGCTCTAGCGACACAAATCACAACAAAATTTTGTATATATCATTTAAATAAAACAAGAAAAATAGTTTCTGAAAACTAGGAAAAGTGGAACATTAGGAGTAGGGGTATATTTGAAAACAGAAATTTAAAATGTGCTCTTGCATTTAATTTTCTCTATACTGTTTTAAAATAAAATGACAAATTAATTGAGTATATAAATTATATTTATGGTGGTACATATGTTTTATATTTAACAAAAGCATAGTTATAAATATAGCAAATATAAATGAATAAATGGTGTTTAATGCCCGTTTTTACTACTGAGGCACAAATGTGAAATAATCTAATATGTGTTTTACAATTATATTTGTATGTAAGAGCGCTCTTCAGAAAACGTTTACGTTACATGTTAATAACATTTAAATTAAATTTCAAAGCCACTGAAAATCGATGTAACTTTCGATTGTTTTATTTACTTAGTATATTGCAATTGTTTTTAAATAGTAACATGTTTTTGTTTTATTGAGACATATGAACATCATCTGAATACACAGTGTAACTCGAAACTTTCTGTTATTTCTCTCTATTTTAGTGAATGTAAAGATATCAAGGGCTCAGTTCATAACCATCGTCACATTTAAAAATGTTTAAAAATAACCACACAGTGTAGTTTTGTCTATCAGTGGTTATGTATTTCATTTAATTAATAGTATACCATTAGTTTTTGTGGCTTAATCTGAATAATAATAATAATAATAATAATGATATTTCTAAAAATGTGGTTTCTCTTTTGTGATACTTATAGATTACAAGAATTCTAATTTTGTTCCCCTAATACAACACAGTAATGCCACAACTTATTTCATTTCATTAACTAATAAGACCATAATTTGAATTTTACATATATATTTTTTTTTAAAGTTGCTCTATTAGGTCAGGAATTTGCTTAGTTTATGCAGATCCTGCTTGACTGATTTTTTTTCTTTCAGCATACTACCATAGTTAAATATTATTTGTCATCAAGGAGAAGGTGTGAAACTCAGGTTATTAAATAATTTTATTTGAGTCATGGTGTAACTTTTTGTGCTTTTCCAGTAATTCACAATGTTAGTATGTAGTTAAAATATTTTGTAATATTCACTGCATTGTGATTGTTTCAGGCACAGAGACAACATGAACAACAATATACCCCCAGTGCCCCACAGGTCACTCCAAGTGCCCAGCTACCTTACCCAGTGACTCCTGCTTCTCTACCAGGTTCGCTGTATCCATCACTGTCAGATTTTATGGGGCTGGATCTTTCACCACAGGCCCTGGCAGAAGTTGCTCCAAATTATGCTGTGGCTATACCACAACCTGTAAGTTATTACAAGTTCTGTAATTCGCATTGTTATAACATTTTAGTGAATTCTGAAGGAATTAAGCTCTATCCAGGAAAATATTTTGGAAAAATTGCTTCAAATTTTCATCGATCCTACTTATTAGGCACCAAAAATGACAATATATATATATATATTTTTTTATTGGAAGGCCGGAAATTTCATCTCAATGTCAAAATCTGTTCTTTTATTACCATTTCTGTGTAGAGGGTCACTAGTTGTAATTTCCAGTATAATTTTTGGGAAAATTGAGCCATGTTTGTATTCATGGTGCAGTTTTGAAATACTAATCTATCATCAAAGTGACAGAAAAAAGACCTTTTTTAGAGTTATTTATTCAAATATCTCTGCAACAGTAAGGCAGATTCCAATTCGACACATTTTCGAATGCTGGAGATGACAAGATGTAAATGCAGGTCATATCACTGTCTTATATTTTATATTAATGTGTGTTTTAGGGAGGTTTAAAATTTCAAAATTGCCTTTCTGGGCATTTGTTGAAGGTCAAAAATCTCAATGTCGAATTCTGGCTTTTTATCACATTTCTGTGCAGAGGGTCACTAGTATTATTCCTGGTGTAATTTTTAAGCCAATCGAGCTGTTTGTAGGCATGGTGCGGTTTTGAAATGAAATCTATTCCTGGGAGGCAGCAAAACACCAATTTTCAGACTTATTTTGTTGAATATCTCCACAACCATAAGTCAGACAGCAATGTTCAGCACATTTTTGGAATGTTGGGGGCATGTCACATGGCCTTCCATTGTTATAAACTACTGTATATGTTAGGAAGGCTTAAAATTAAAAATTTTAAGACAGCATTTTTTGTACACCAAAAATCTCAATGTTGAATTCTGGCTTTTTAATGCTATTTCTGTGTTAAGATGCTAGTTGTATTCCCAGTATAATTTTTAGGGTAATCAAGTTATATTTGTAGGCATGGAGTAGTTTCAAAATGAAATATTTCTCTTGATATCCTCTAAAATACCAATTTTCATACCTCCTTTGGTTTATATCTGAACAACAGCAAGTCAGAATTTTATGTCTGAGATGAGCCCCAGCTTGCAGGTATAGAATGTTCATTTCTTTTAATGTGCTATACTTTCTTTAAGACTTAAATTTTCAAAATTACCAAATTTGGGGTGAGAAATCTTGATGTCGCATTTTGAAATTTATGGTCATATCTGAGTAATGGGTCACTGATAGTATTCTCAGTATAATTCTTAGGGAAAGGTAGCATATTTGTAGGCATGGGGCAGTTTACCCCCCTCCCAAAGAGCTTTAAAAAAGCCTTTTTGGGGAGGTGGGACGTACCTTAGTGAATATTTCTGCAATTGCAAGGCAGATGTTCTATATATATTTGGAATGCTAAGGCTGAGCTCTATTTGCAGTGCACAGAACATTTTTGTATTAATAAACTGTACCTTTTAATAAGGATTGAATTATCAAAATTACTTATTAAGACTTGCTGTTTTTTGAAATCTAATTTCGGATTCTTATGGTCATATCTGAATAGAGGGTCACAGTTGTATTTTCAGTTTAATTTGTATGACAATTGGGGCATATTTGTAGTTGTGCAATTTGGAACATAAGGCCATCTTTGGTAAGCCATAAGAAGGCCAATTTCAGGATTATTGTTAAAAATATTTTTGTAACTATAATGCAGAATGTGTTCGCTTAGATGGAACCCTGTCAATCTTTAGGGTTTCCCTCTGTTTTTTATACAATGTGGCAAATCTTTATATTTAAAAAATGACCCACTTGGAATTTTTGTTGGGCAAATGTAATTTGAAATTAAAGATAGATAATTTATTTTCTGTTATCTTTTTAAGGATTTTAGGAATTGTATTTTTGGGATAGTTTTGAATTTAAAACGTTTTTAATTTTAGGTCTTAAATTGCTAATAATTTGGAATAATTTATTCATTTCTCAATCAGTGTAAGACATATTTTTACATGATAATCTGTTTTAATTTATTGGATATTTTGGCAGGGCTCAGTATTTCTTAAATTTAGGTCCAGAAGCTTAAACATTTTAATAACCATAAATCTTTGTCCCAAGTTAATCATAGTTCATATCCAATTTGCAGGTATACCTGCAGTGTAAGTGTTATAGTGCTCTATTTAATATGAGTTGAAAAAGCTGCGGTTATTAGAATTACAATTTATATGCATCCCATTCATTTCTCGAGGATTAATAAAATTTACAATTAATCAAAAATCTCAGGAAATGTTAACATAATATTAAATAAAATGTAAAAATATTTTTGTTATTAAATATGAATTATTACAATAAGTCTTGTCTTTTTCTTGCAGACTCAGGTAGCAAAGCCATCAGGAATGGTGGCACCTTTGTCAGGACAGTCACTGGGACTGCAACGAGCTCAAGTTTCACATGGCATACGAGAGGTAAATGCATCTTTTCAAATTTGTTGCTTACCAGGAAGTGTGAGCCTATTTTGTAGATTAGAAAACACTTCCTGCTTTTGACACTAAAGCATTGCAAATTGGATGCTAAATCTTCTGTGTTTAGTAGTATTTGAATAACTATTTTTGCTCGATTTTTCAGTGTGAACAATGTTAAAAATGATGGTGCAGAGTCTCCTAGAGTGTTTGTCATATCTTTATAAATTTCTGTTACATTCATCCCCTTCTTTACAAAGTACTTAATATTTGCATGATGTTTGATATTTGCCATTTTTCCTGTATATACACATCTGAGCTGTAACAAACAGCTACAGCTGTGATTCTAAATCAATCCATCTATTGCAAATATATTTATATGTAAGATGACGTGTTTTTATAACAAAACCACTCTGGAACTGCTGCTGCAATCTGTGGGTTGTTCTGAGAACTTTTTAAATGATCCTCATATTAAAATGTCTACTCAAGTAACTATTTAATATTAAATATGAAAGACATGTTAAAATAAACATCTCTTCATTATGCAAAAAATTTGAATTTAATTAAGAGTAACAAAATAAGATTAACAAAAGTTTCACTGTGTGGATTCCGAAATTCCGTAAACATATTAATTAAGAGTATTAACAAATGTTTGATCAATTAGAATAGTCAGGAAAAAATTGACAATTGTTTCAGCAAACTTTCATTAACTGATACAGAGAATTGCAGCATGCTTGCCCACAGATCCTTGAGTTTGAAATATTAAGTTTTGTTAAGAATAATCACGATTTATTACTTGTAATTCCTATTGGTAATGAAATTTAGATAAGGTATAACAAATGTGTATTGTGAGCATATTATAATATTAAACATATTAATTTAAAAAAATATAAACTGAAAGTAATCAAATTCAAGATTTGGGTTCTTAGACAGTATTGAAAACAGGAATATAATACAAGGTGTTGTTCATAAGTTTCTGGCATTATCATGTTAGGTAGATGATGGAATAGAAATACAGGTGTTATTTATCAACGTAATCTGCCTTTATATCAATGTTGGAAAACACATCCTTAAACTCATTATCGCTCATCATTTCTGCCCTTGAAGTTGAAAACAGACTATAGTCGCTGGGGATTGGTCTTGGCTATATGGTAAATGATCCAGCTGCATTTTGTACGGCATTCCATTTGTCTCTTTTCCTGGATGATACTGTGCAGTTCCCTTAAAATTCTAGCCATGATCTTTTTTATTGATTATGTGACATTGGCCTTACTAGGAGGTGCTTCACCCTTCTTCCACCAATCCATTGATTCTCTTTTGATAATTTCTTCCCCTGTGATGATCAGATTCCAACACTGCTCTGTCATTACCATGGCAAAGGTTCAAAAACTTCTGATAACCATCCACATGCACTTACATTTGAACTGCTGAAAGAATTCAGGGTAGTCATCTTGAGCTGATCTTATGCATATGTAAATTTTGATGAAACACAGGAAACTCCAACTTTGCAGTCTTCAGATGCCTGTCACTCGGAACTTTCTCCTCGGCAAGTAAGATGTTCTCTTGTATCAACACTTACACTGACCTATCCTGACGTGGGTCATCTTCAAGGCTCTCTCTCTGAGCAAACGAAATAATTTTGACCACTCCTTCGTGTACATACCATCAAGGTATTGTTTAATATCATTGGGTTAGAACCCTTCTTTAGTTACAAATTTCTGTTATCAAATTCTGAAGGAATTGCTGTTCTATAGGTGAAAAGATTTTTGAACAATTCAAATTTCCTTTGATCCTACCTACTAGGCACAGAAATGAAAATTAAAAAAAAAGTGTATATGCATATATATGTGTGTATCTGTTAACACTCTAGATCTGGTTTTATTCCCCTCCCCTTCCTCAATGAAACTTGACAATAACGATGAATTAAAAATCAATTCAAAGAGTTCGTTAACAACAAAATTGGACCTTTGGGAGTGGGGGTTAACCTAAAACAAAAATTTAAAAATATCTCTTAGTGCCTGCGATTTTTATTTTTTTCCAATAAAACTCAGTATATGCTATTAAAATAAATTAATAAAGTTGGCTTATGAAAATCAACAAAATCAGAGTTTAGGAGTGGGGGTTTGCCTAAAAACCCAAAATTTAAAAACTGTTCTAGTGACATCAATATTTGTTTTTTCACTACAAAACTTGGTAGATATCATTTAATTAAAATAAGAAAAATTATTTCTGAAAATTAGGGAATTTGAACCATTATAACCTGGAAACTGAAGCTTCTAGCATTTAATTTGCTCTTAATTGTTTCATAACAAAAAGACAAATTAACTCAGCATTTCAGAAAAGGTTTGCATTACATGTTTTTACTACAATAAAATTTAAATTAAATATCAAACAAAGTCACTGTAACTTACTGTTATTTCTCTTTATTTTTGTGAATGTAAGGATAATATCAAGAGCTTAGTTCATAAACATGGTTATATTTAAAAATGTTTAAAAATACACACACACACAGTAGAGTTTTGTCTATCAGTGGTCATATGTTTCATTTAATTAATAGTATACCATTAATTTTTATTGTTTATTCTAATAATAATAATAATAATAATAATAATAATAATAATACTTCTAAAAATGTGCTTTCTCTTTTATAATACTTATAGATTGCAAGAATTATAATTTTGTTCCCCTAATACCACACAGTAGTGCCATAACTTATTTCATTTCATTAATTAATTAATAAGGACTAATTTAAATTTTATATTCATTTTTAAAATTATTCAATTTGCACAGAAATTTGCTTATTTTACACAGCTCCTGCATTACGAACATCATGCAGTAACTTAAATTAACTTCAAGCAAATGAATGCCTGGCTCGTAAATAAATGTAGTGTTTACACTCCTGGAACTAAATGATATAACTCATATTCCCTGAAAATCAGTCAAAAGTGTTATCATAATACAGACTCTTGTTTCTTTTTCAGCTCACACTGTGCAAAGATGCCACAGGAAAAGTTGGACTTCGTGTGCAGGCTATAAACAATGGAGTATTCGTATCCCTGGTTACAAAGGGTTCCCCAGCTGCAATTGCAGGCCTGCGCTTTGGAGACCAGATTCTGCAAGTGAATGGCATAGTTGTTGCTGGTTTCTCGATGGACAAAATGCATGAGCAGTTCCGCAAAAGTCCAGTCAATGGAATATCTGTTGTTGTCCGTGACAGGTACGACAAACACACAAGTCAATATTCAGTAGCTATATTTTTTCTGTTCATTAATACTGTAGTACTGTTATCAGATGATAGGCAAAATGTCTTTAACAGGATTAATACAAAGAAAATAAAAAAAAAGTTTAGAGAACAATAAAATTCTCACTCCTTAACAAGAACAAAACATAACCCAATGTCTAAGTTCTGTGTTCAAATTGTTAACCCTCAGCTGCTTGACAGTGTTTCTGTTAATCATAGAAGTATTCAAGGAATGACTATATCAAATTTTAGGAATGTCTTGCACTGCTTTCATTTTTGATACTCCAGATCTTATAATTTGTTCAGCTTTCTCGATATACTACCGACTTCAAATGACCCGACAAAAAATTCCAAAGGCAACAAATCTGGGGATCTGGCTGGCCACTTTAGTGACCTCTCCTATCAATCTATCATTGTGGAAAAACCTGGATGAACATTCTGCCCATCTTATTGGAAACAGATGTCACCTCTGAGTAGTCATGGTCAATTGGATGTGGAAATGAAATTACAATGGCAGGTACTATGTATTTCGAAGCAAATTCAGATGTCTTAATGTTTAGCATTTCTCTAAAGAAGAAAGGACCAATGATATGAATACCAAATAATGTCAGCCCAAACATTTAAGTGAATCCATTGTGGATTTACGTATGACTAGTATTGGCATTTGTGTCTGTTAACAAATTTATTCAGGCAGAATGTGACTTCATCTGAGAATACATTTTGTCAAAGAAAAATTGCATTGTTGTTAATGCGCATTATTAATTAATAAAACTGCCTTCTTCTATTATCATTTGAAATTTACTGCAAAAGTTGAATTTTATAAAGATGTTGCTTCGCATTTTTAGGGATTTTCATCACGTAACTTTGGCTTTATTTGATTCAAACTACAAATTTGTAGTAGAAGCTTTTGGACTTTTCTTGCACACAGAGGAGAACATTCAATGAAGATTCTCATCAGTTGCACTTTTTAGGCATAAGTCCTTTACACTTCCATTTTCGTAATTTTCTTTACAATTCATGTCATTGATTTTTCATTAGCTCAACCCTTAATGTAAATTCAATATCTCAAAAAAAGTGGTCCAAAAATTCAGAAAATATATTCAAAGATTACAAATTTTTCTTGCTGTAGCCATTTGCTTGCAATACTTTGGAGATGTTAAATTTCAGTTTTTAGTTTGATATATGTGAATGTAATAGTATTCATATTTAATTTTTTTCCAGACTATTTGAAATATGCTATTAGTTGAAAAATGAAAAGTAGAAAGAGATAGCACTATATTGCACATAGCAGCAGGTAATTCTTAACTGTCTAACCTGAAAAACTTTACTATTAAAATTTACTATTTAAAGTATGGATTAGGTTGAAACAGAAATTTAGAAAGAGATGACGTGACTAAATATATGAGAATAATGGCGATAATTCACAGCCAAGAGGTACAACTGGTCACAGCACATATTACAAGTACAAATGCCATTGAGAGACAATACAGTGTAGAATACTGTGAAAGTGCTTCTCAGTCCCTTTGACTGTCATTAGCACACCCTACTCCTAGACAGCTCAGGTAGCACCAAAATGGTAATATTTCAACTTAAACCAAACAACCTAAAACTTCGCTTAACTTTTTATATCATTATTCAAGCATTTTATTCTTCAGGTTAATTTACCAATGATGCACCAGGGCTGCATGAGGGTATGTAGGAGTGAAATTGCTGGAGTCAAATGAGAGTATATATTCATGGAGCAGAAAATGTTTAAAAATTCAGGGGAAAGAAATGTTTGTTGCATGATAGGGATATGTTCCTTGTGTGTGCATTATTCTGCCATATGGTATGTATAGAATATGAACATGATGCTGACAGTGATGAAATACATACCCAAAACATAGAAAAACGTAAGCTAAGATTAGGAGACCATATGGAACTTTGGATACGCTGTTCATATCTTACCTTCTTGAATTACTCTGGATAAATTCCTTTGTATTTGCATCCTTTTTCACAGACTTTGGGAATGTCGAGTAAATTCTTGTCTCAACAAAACATATTCTAAATTTTCTTTTGGTTAGAAAGCAATGCAAAAATGACTGTCACCGTTCCTAGATTTACCATTCAGGCTTTTGCCAGACATCTCTTACTTTTTATTGTTTTCCACAAGGCGTTAAAAATACTTTTCAATTGATCAGCATTTTCTTATATTCATTCATGTTCATTTTGCATTGTCGAGAAGATTACAAGAAAAAATACAAATTTTAAACAGAATAGACCATATCATATGAGTAACTGATTGCATCGTACTGATACTGTAATGCCAGTTTTATTTCCAAAGTCTTATCAAATATGGTAATTAACGTAATAATAATCTATTTCTTATTGTTACAGATGCAAATTTTGCTGCTATTTATTCTTAATTAGACAGTGAGTGATTTAATACTCTTATGCTCCACTTACTATTTAATTATACAGAAATGTTTCAAAGCTTTCACCTGTATCATCAACTGTGTGTCAACTGCCAGATTTGTTGTTGGTTGAATGGACTTGGTGTAGCTCTCGTGGACAGTTTATGAACTTTTGAATTAATTTGTCTTCTGTTGTGATCTAGAAGTTCACCATATCTTCATATTTTTTATAAAATTTTTCCCCCATATTCCCAACTCTAAGGGTCTATCTACAAATTTCAATAATTTGACTTCCATTTCTATACTACGTTTTTCTTTCCAAAAGTGATGGGCAATTGTTGATTTATCCATCTGATTGTATCGATGTTTCTCCAGTGTTCCTTCAGCCAATTCCAATGCTTTTTGTTTTTCTGATATATACTTTGTTGCATTCCCAACAATTGATTTGATATATAGAATCTTCAGGTATTCTATCATCATCACCGGAGTTCAGCAGATTGTTTAGGCTGAATTTGTTCACTGGGGATAAAGTAATCCCAAACTATTGGAGTATTTTCTGGAATTTTTTGGTGGCCCAAGAATGATAAGTAAATTTTTTGTGAATGGTAGTTTCCTTTTTTGCTGACAATGTTGTAACCTGTTTTAACCTCTTCTGTTGGTGACTTTCTTGTCTACAATTTCATGGCCATTTCCATTGACAGTCGACACATAACTGATGATGCAGGTGAAGGCCTGTGAAACATGTTTTGTATATCTTAATGGTAAGTGGTGCATAAAAGTATTAAATCTACTCACTGTCTAATTAAGAACAAGTTAATTGCTTCACTATATTAATTCTGACGCAGAATTTATTTTTCTGCTGTTTTCACTGCATATAGTCGTGTTTTACGTTTATGTACCTGCTTCTTGTAAACTGTTACCAACATAACAACACAATCATAAGGTAAGGGGTTTTTTAAAATTTGAAATGATCTATCCTGCTTTTTTTTTTTTTAAATGAAAAGTCTGGCATTTTTTTAAAGGATGTCTTGCTTTTGAAAATTTAGATACGGTAATCCTAACCATTCCATCACTTCAGCAAGCTATCACCCATGAAGCAACAAACCATATTCCACCTGCACCTTTTCACCGCAATGGCTGCAGAAAATATTTTGCTAAGGAGTAAGTAGTTTGTTGGCCTGTGTACTATCAGTCCTTGTGTTCTTTTATGATGATTTCCACTTATGAGTTTGTGATTTTGGTGCTTGTGTATCTTTGCTTGGATTAGCGGCTATTAACTGCAATGGTGGTATCACAATTCATTATGCGCTCTAATGCCATGCTGCTCTGCAACACTTCATTGGTACCACTTCCACTTTAAAATGAGAACAAAGCGCATTTTGACTCTGGTGGTTTTACGCTGATGACCTGAGCTGTTAAAGAGCGTCCATAAATAAACAATAAACTCTGGTGGTTCGCCTATGCAATCTACGCACTCCCTAGTGTTAGCTCTGGGAAAGATAACAAGAATTGAATAAAGTGCCTTATGGAGCATCATGGATAAATTAACCTAAATAATAAAGTGGTATAAAAAACTGCTAGAACACAGCATATCAATGGATTAACAAAGAATATCATACATGATGGAACAATTAGGTAAAGTTCTTATTAAAACATTTGATATTATGATAATGTAGTTCTTAAGTTTGTAGGAAATATTCAATACTTCCCTAAAACTCTAGTTTTGAAACTACAAAATTAGTTTAGAAGAAGTGCAAAGATGCATTGCTGCATACTCCAAAGTCAGTCTAAATTCAAATACTTGAAAAACTTGTAATAATAATTATATATTAATAACAGGTTTGAATTTTTTTTCAGACCATTTGAGCGCACTGTCACCCTGCACAAGGACAGTGTGGGGCATGTTGGATTTCACTTCAAGAATGCAAAGATCATTGGCCTCGTGAAAGACTCCTCTGCTGCACGTAATGGACTGCTAACCGAGCACTACATTCTCGAGGTGAATGGGCAGAACGTTGTAGGCATCAAAGATAAGGAGATCACAGCCATCATTGAGGAAGGTGGCCCTGTCATCACAATCACTATCATACCAGCTTTTGTTTACGAGCACATGATCAAGAAGTAAGTTAATTGTTCTATTGTTAGTGTAAATCCATGTCAAGTCAACCAATGCATTAAACCTTAAATGACATGAATTTGGTTTATTTTTGGATCTCTCTTTTTTGAGATTTACAAAATGCCTAAAATTCTCAAACTTTGCGGAACATCATATATTTAAAGCTGTATTTACTACAGAACTAAGATACCTACTACAGTCATGGAGAATGTGTCATTTTAAAGCTTTTAAATAAGGATTTAATTTGACATATAATGTTACACCATTGTGGATGTTATCAAAATTCACTGCTTCTCAAAAGTACATGTTTTGTGGCTCCTCAGTTCAAATTTCAAGGTGGTAGCATACATCACTTAAATTTTCTTTTTGATAATAACAAAGACTTTTTTAATTAAATGGAAATGTTTCATACATAATGGTAAAGAATATCTTTCTTCTTAACTAGTATACTGGATGCTTTTGTCATTTCCAATGCTGGTATGTTCTTAATGTAGCTTGGATTCAGTTTGCAAGGAACGAAATTTCCTGGCATCGGGAGAGCTTCTGGTTTCTTAGGACAAGAGAAGGAAGTAGCTGAGTGTAAGAATGATATTTTAACTTTACATTCAACAGCATCTGTTGGGAGAATACATATCATCCACAATGCATTGTCATAGGCGCATGCCACAAAATAAGTCATGTTGTCAAAATGTACTTGAATTTAGGGAATGGTTTTAATACGAAGTAAAACAGTTTCTTCAGAAGCTGAATATGCTTTGATTGCTAAATCCTCCACTGACACTGGGAGAAAAGCAGGAAACTGATGAGTTGTAGTAACAGCAACTGCTTCATCAAATCGCACTTGTAAAAATCTCTCTTTATCCAGGTATTCTTCATTTGTAGTAAATAAAAAAATTATTGTAAGGTTTTTGATTTCTCTCCATTCAAACAGCTGTCTACGTAATAATCTCTTCTGAGTCGGATGGTTAATTTATCAGATCACAGTAATGAGACAGTTGGAAGACGCATGTAACTATAATATTTCAAACAGTAGTTTTCTGGCTGCTAAGAAGAAGCGCCGAGCAGTAGTGAAGCTTGAACATTGATATTCCATTACGAGTTCCCAAAACTAATTCTCCAAAATGGCAATTTCAAGTCCTTAAATACTTAATAAGACTCATTTGACCATGTGATAAAGGGATGCTCTATTTTTCTGCCTCTGTGTATTTAGACATTCTTATTGGCTATCGGTGACATCATGCAAGGCTGGTAAGATATCTGAATGTAACAACTTGGCAATTCATCCACTGTTCAATTTCAGTTTCTACCATACGTTAGAGTTCAGCATCCTTGAACAGTAGCACATGTGTTAACAGCGTTTGTCTTTGCCAACATATCTGCTGGGGGAAAAACAGCCCCCTTCCAATGAACAAAAGGAAGAATTTACTCTGTTGTCTGCTAGAATTCCTGCTTTACGTGACATTTTTACACACTTACAGAACCCTTCACTTACAGTTAGCTGAAATAAAACGTTACATATGTTCTAATTAATTTCTGATAATTGATGGGGTATCAAGGACGGTATCAATCTTCAGCGTGTATAACAGCCCTAAATCTTCAGGATATAGATGATATCAGATCTACAGTAGTGTGGACATGAGGCTACAACATCCCAGGCATCTTGAATTTGAGCCCATTAGCCATCTTTTGTCCTTGTTGCATATACAGCATATTGAATTTAGATAGAACAAATAATGAAGGAAATATAATATTCATTATATATATATATATATAATGTTAATATGTATATAATATGTTGACGTTAAATCTTACTGTGTATGGGAAACATTTTTACAAAACTAGCTTGTCATATGTTACAAAGGTTTATTTAAAAAAAAAAAAGTGTGCTTAATGACTGGAGGCAAACCTGTACTCTTAACAATGACATCACTGCACACTCTGCCTCAGAGCTAACAGAACATATACTAGACAGCGTCTTTAGTGCGTAGTATATAACAAAAATGCTGCAGTGGCTATACAGTCTTGCTGGTTACCTTGTGAACTGCGCAATGTAACTAGTAGAACTTAGAACAATTTTGCATCCAAGAAATTACTTTTTTTTTTTTTTTTTTTTTTTTTTTTTTTTTTTTTTTTTTTTTTTTTTTTTTTTTTTTTTGTCAAAAGGTGTACATCTTATAGTTTTCAAATATCCAACATTTAAGTGTATGGTAGTTAGTACATTATGCATTTTTATTTTTTGGGGGGGTTGGGGGTTATTTTAAAAATGTATATAATAAATATGGATGATGGAAATTGAAACAAAATAATCATTTTGTCTTATAGTAAAATACTAACATAGAAAAAATTTAACAAAATCCATTTTTTATGGGTTGAGTTGACATTGACTTACTTACACTGAATACTTAAATTTGTGCTTGGCATCTCTTGGCAGTAAAGCAATGATGAATGTGTTCGAATGTTGACATGAACTTCGCTTATAAGTTTATAAATTAGACCACCTGGCTGGTAAGCTTCAAGCTTTCGTGGCTGGATTTAAATATCCTCTACGTTGACATTTATGGACTGAAACAGGAATTTACTGAACAGATCTAGAGATGGAAGGATAAATTTATTAATTTATCTCTGTTTTTTAACTTAAGATTATTATTATAGATTTTTTCATAAGATCAACATGTAATGAATATAAAATCAGATATTCAATCAAATATACATGAACATGGTAGGAAATTTGTTAAAAACTGAAAGAAGTAAAGATCCCCTCAGACACAAGAAATACAAGAGCTGTTCAATAAAGAACGATCATAATTTTATTTATTTATTTATTTTTTTTTTTACAGTCATAATTTCTCTTGCTAAAATTTAAGTTTCCAATATTTTATTATTCTAACATGTAATGTACACATGATACTAGTTTTTTCTCTATAGCACAACTCAAAGATGGTTTAAAATAATTGATATCATTGTGGATTCAGTTAACTACACACTCTTAATTCTTCACTTACTTAAATGATGTCAGATCTATATATTATGACAAGTAAGTGAAGCATTAACAGTGAGTAGTTCAACTAAATCATACAATAATATCAATAATATAATTAGCTTCATAATGCAAGTTCCAATTTACATCTTAATTAAATAGTTTGAAATGTTTAAACATCCAAGCTCTCATTGTGAGAGAGGATCATCAATTAAATTTAAGAACACTTTCAGAAATTTTGAAAATTTCACTGGGTGCCAAGCTTACGTGGTAACATAAAAGTTCCACGTAAGATGTGTTTGTGCATTTTGCATGCATTGCAGTGTTCCTTTCAAAGGTAATCACTGCTGATGAAACTTGGCTACATCATTTCGACCCTGAGAGAATACAGCAAAGCTCTGTTTGGAAATCTCAATCATTATCAACACCAAAAAAAGCAAAAGTAGTTGTTTCTACTGGGAAAGTAATAGTCTCAAGGAATGGTTTATCAGTATGTCGTAACTGGGCACTACAGAGATGCCATGAAAACTCTGCAAGGCCATGTCACAGCAAAAGACCACATTTCCAGGCAACAAGCTGGATGCTGCACGTGGTTGCATATCACAAATGTTGCAGAATATCTCATCCTCCCTATAGTCAAGATTTAATCCCATATGGCTTTTTTCCCAGTAGTGGAAGCATCAAAAATCAAAAAATTGTTTCCAGCATTTATTGAATGAGGGCTATTTTGAGAAATATCAAAATTATGAGAATGAATAAAGGTATCGTATATAAAAAAAAGTATGAACATTCTTTATCGAACTGCCCTCTCATTATACAATATTTTAAATTACTTAAAAAAAAATAATTATTTACATAAAATTATTACAAAAATTTAATTTCCGGCTAAATTTTTTTAATAAATGCAGTCGTAGCACATTTTTGAGGAAAAAACCATGAAATTAAGTAAGAAATTTTTGTTTTAAAAAATGGAGATTGTTTAATGAATTTTACTTGCCAGCTGTGGAGAATTCCAAAACATGTTCTGTCAGGTCGAAGCATAAGATTTTTTTTATGATAAAATTATTTGAATTTAATTTTGTAAGACAAAAATATACATAGGCCAATTAAATTAATTTTAATTGCATAATGTAATTACAAAAACAAAATATGGACTTATGTTGATAGGCATTACTCTCTAAGCCTAAAGAGAGGTTGTCAAGTCTTTTTAAATTTATTTCTAAAAATCACTTTCATTGCTAGAAAAATCTTGAAAGCAACAAGTGATGAGGGTAAAGATATGAAGCGTAACAATGCAATGACCTCAAACATAATATCAGAGTCAGTATGCGCCGATGGTAAATTAAATGCACTGTGTATATCAAGTAGGTGGTGATTGTGTTGATTTTTCAATTGCATGTACCATATTGGCATTTCCCTTGTAATGATTTAACACGATGAAACAGCTGACCAAGAAGCGTGCAGTGCTACCAATATCTCATTTTAAGTTTTTTTGTACTTTGTTGGTTTTCCCCCTGTACCTTTCAAATGGCATTCTCCCCGTGGATGACACAAATTGCTTTTCTGTTAAATGCAAAATGAATGTTGGAAGTTTTTATTTTTTTGTGTTTGACACTATCATTCGCAAATAGTGCAAACTTTTTTCACATCTGCAAAATTCAAATACAACCCTCTAAATAACAAATGAAATATTAAACAATGTCCTACCAAGACAGTGTGGTGATGACAGAACAAAGACGCTATGAACTTTTGCATCAACTTAATAACTTTAAAACTTATACATGAAGTTCGTGTCAACATTAAAACAAATTTGGTTTTGTTTTGATGTTACAATTTACATGTTCTTCATTCAGTGGCATTTTGTGATGTTTTTTTTACAGAATGGCTGGCAGCCTGATCAAGAGTTCAATGGACCATTCAATTCCAGATGTGTAACAACTGTTGCAGAGAGGTAAAGCAAAAGTATTTCTTGTGATAAGAGCTGAATTATGCAGGACAAGGATTTTGAGAGCTTCACCAATATAAATAAGGTTTTCATTGGAGCATTCCTTTGCTGTGCTTTCAGAAAAATCTTAATCCTGATATATGCAGAATGTACTGTGTTAGAGCTAAGATCAAGACTTGTTGCCTACATCTCATTTATTACGTTTCTTTTTTATACGCTCTTGTTAATTATTTTATGTGCAAATGCAAAACAACAGTCAGAATTCTGCCATCCAGATATTCATTGTTCTGTCTGAAATATATATTTTATCGAGTGTTACAGGGTCACACCAAGTGTAAAGTTCATGCTTTATGTTGCATAAACAAAAATAATGCTTGCTTTGTGTATTAGGTGTTATTTTTAGTATTTTGTGAAGTATTTGTAAGAAGTGTGACAAGTAAATTCTGAAACGAAACTTTTTTTAACATTTTGTAATCAACTCCTTATGTAAATTTCAAGTATATCTCTGTCTCTTTTTGAAGCCTGCAATGGGACCCTTTTCAGAATAAGAAGTGGCATTGGTCCAAGTTTGGTATGATGAGTGATTTGTCTAGTGCCAAATCTCACGCATTCTGGTTGCATTTTTTACTTTCCCTGGAGATAGTGAACTGTTCCATTAGTTTTGGGAGCAAACTCATGTCACTAGAGATAACCATTGATATAATTTTTCATTCACTTTTGCAAGGCTCATTCATATATAAACCAGATTTTTAAAAAATAAATTATCCCTACTATACAAAATTACAAAATAAACTATATTACTTATCCACATAGTTTCCTTCAACAGAACTGAATTTTTTTCTACCATATGTAGTTTCTTTATTCTGTCATCAAAGAAAGAAGATGACGTGTCAACAATCAATTGCACACAGAGTGCTCAACCTTTGCATTGTCGCTGAATCTTTTCCCTCCCAATGCATTCCTTATTTGTGGACCAAACATGTGGTAATTACAAGGGGATAAATCAGAACTTTAAGGAGGGTGTTCTTTGGGGATAGCCAGTCAATTTTCATAAATTGGTATTGACTTATGGCTGCTATTTGTGGCTTTGCATTGTCTTGTAGAAGTAAAACATCACTAAAGGATTGCCAACAACTTTTGTTGTGATAAGCATATCTCACATCGTCCACAGTAAGCAGTAATAAGCCGCAAGAACTTTTTCAGCTGGCAGGCAAGTTTTAGCCTTAACAGGAGTACCCTCTTCTCTGCTTCTCTGCTCCATACTTGTTCTCTTGTTTTTGGGGCTGTAGTGGTGTATCCATGTCTCAATGCAGGTCACAATTCTGATCAAAAACTGCTCACGTTTTTCCTCAAATGCATCTAGAAGCCTGACTGATGTCCTTTAAACATTTTTCTGTTCATTATTTAGGAGACGTGGGACCCATTTTACGACACTTTCTGAAATCCTATTTCTTCAGAAAGAATTGTGTGTGACTTTCACAACTTATGCCCACCGCTGAAGCAATTTAGAATACATCTCTCATAAGGTCACACCTGTCCTATGAGAGGCTTTCATTTTCCACAGCATCATGACCAATAGGCACATATTGTGATAGTTAAAACACTTGAGTTCTTGAAAGTCCAGCTTCTCCAAACATTGCCCAAAATCTTGGTCAGTCTGACTCCATCTTTGGATGATGACATTCTCTGCAACACCTTGCTCAGACATAGCGCTACTGGCAATGGAACAACCAATGTGGAAATATCCGTTAGATCACATATTCCCACCTACCTCCCCTCTTTCCCAGCCCAGAGAACAAAAGTTGTTTATATTTGAATGACACTCGTATTTCCTTTTATATTTTCTACCGGTGATACTTAATGTACTTCTGGCATAATTAAATTAAATTATGCCACTTAACAACACACATCACTACGCCTATGAAACTAATGTATGTGCAGTACTTTGCATACTAGAAAGCATTGGTGCCCACACAGCTAATGTTTGATATACAACTATGCAACTCCCAGTACTAGTACGACACACATCAATGCCTCAGACCTTCAATTAAAAAAATAAAATTAGTGCTCTGAAGTTTACAATTAAGAAAATATAAAAGGAAATAAAAACATTAAACATTAATATGCACTTTATCAGTACAAATTTCAAAATATGCTCTTAGATGCAATGTTTTAACGTGTTAAACTAAATCATTTATGTCGACAATTCACACAATTCTGGGAAAAGGTGATTTAAATTTATTTAGGTTCACTGCTGCATTTACAGTCACTCTTTCAGAATTTATTGCTCACACTGTGCAATATTTAATCTTTGTTTGTAGCATAATTAATTTTGCTGTATATCATTTCAAGAGACTTTGTTTCTGTTTGTGTAATACAAACATTAAAAGGATGTCACTCTCATTTATTGCAGCAGTAAATTAAATATTTATATTATTTGTACTTGTAAATTCTACACATTTTTATTCTATACAGTTTTATGATGTTTAAAACAAGTTTTTGATAATTGAGGGCATATAAAATGTAGATAACACATTGTAAGCCCCCTTTATTCATAGAATTATAAAAAGAATTGATTTGTTACAAGAACAGCTGATTTTTTTTTTTCTTTAAAATGAGTGTTAAAACTGGTGCAATTATTCAAGACCATATTTCTACTTTTTGTACCAAGGTAGCCAAATATAGTCTTCTCTAAGTCTTTGCAAATGTGCCATCCAATCTGAGATCTGTATTTAGTTAAATCTTACTTAGCAAATTTTAGTGTTTCAAGTGTTTACAAATGTTACATAGTTCTGTGACACAAACCTTTAGTGTGTTTACCCTTATTTGTAATGGAACTGTTTATAACAAAATACATTTTTGAATAAAAGCAAATAAAAAAAATTGTTTTCTTTATTTCTGATATGTACCTCTACTTATATATACAACATTATGACATGTTTCAGCTGCAATCCCTTGGTCAGCTGTTGATTGACTACTCAAAGTACTTCTGTGGAGGCATCTGATACTTCGAATAGGAACTTGCTGAGTTCATCTTCAGGTGAAACTTTAAAGTTTATTCTCAAGTAGATAGCTCTGTTAGATTGTGAAGTTCTTTTAGCAGATTAGCCTCTGATTTAATTTTGGGATTTTGGGTCCTAAAATATGCTGCTACTACCGATTTATCAATTTGTTTAAAACTAATAATTAAAGTGTTCATTTCTCCCAATTTCTAAAATTTTCCTTGTTTTAATAATACACTATTGATAATGTTCTTGTAAATTTCTGGGGTTTTAATTATTATTTTTTATAATGGTGATTAACATCCATTTTTACTATTCAGGCATCACAGGCGGTTACCTGATTTCTGTTCTGTTAGTATGGTGTATTTTACTATGGAACCTAGTAAATTTTTTTTATAAAAAATAATTGTTCTTTGGGGCTAACTTTATGCCACGTTCTTTAAATATCTTATTGAATTTGCTATGGTAAAGTGAATAAAATGTAAAACTTTTGAATTTGCTACTGTCAATGTTCTGTAGTATGGAAACCTCTCTTACATATGTCATAATTTTTTTAGCAAATTCCAAAGGAATTGCTGTTGTACCCATCAAAAGATTTTTGAAAAATTTCTCCATCAATCCTACTTGCTAGATCCCAAAAATGAAAATAAAAAAAAAATGTATATATACAGAGAGTGCCAAAAGTATACACACTTTAAGCAAAAAAAAAAAAAAACCAACATAACAAAACTGAATTCACACAAACAGAAAATGATGAGCACTAATTATCTAAGACTTTTACAGTTACAACAGTTGCTCAAAATGCCCACCATCAGCAGCGATTGCAGCACATGCCGTTTCAATTTCTTCCTGAAGTGCTGCCAGTGTAGCTGGTTTTCTACGGTATACAAAATTCTTGAGAGTTCCCCATAGGCAGAAGTCCAACGGTGGTTGGTTCTGTACACACGTCTCCATTGCCTTTGAACTTCAACAACATTTTTGGTTTTCCAATACCACTTTAAAAATACTTTCTGCTGTTCAAACGATAATCTTGGCTCCATTTTGTTGTAGCAATGCTAGCATAACATAATGTGAGTCACATCTGTTTACAGAAACTCATACAATAATCTTGTCTTTATTTGTTCATTGTTGATTTATCTGTCATGTAGTAACGCTATCATAATGTATGTGAGTCAAATCTGTTTACAGAACATCATACTATACATTCTGTTGTTTTTGGCCCAACTTTTGAAATATATTAAATAGATATCTACTGTGAAAGTGTTTATACATTTTTTGGCACCCCTTGGTGTGTGTGTTAAAGCTCTAGCAGCCGCCCCCCAACAAAACTGTGCATATAATGATCAATTAACAAATGATTCATCGAATTCAAAGACCAGCATAATTGGGCATTTAGGAGTGGAAGTTAACCTGTATATATTTTTATAATTATGCATGTGTTTGTTAACTCTCTAGCAGCTGCAATTTTTTTGTTTTTCTCAACAAAAATCTGCATATAACCATCAATTAACAAACTTTATCAAATTAAAAATTGAGCAAAATTGAACCATTAGGAGTGGGGATTAACATAAAGTGATGTATGTATATATGTATACACACTTCACTTATACATATATACAGATGTATCAGAATAACTTTTCCCAATTTTCTGATGTGATAAGAGGACCTGGAAATAAACAATATTTTGTAATAAATTAGTGTCCCAAAAAGCTTCGTCTATAATATAAAAGACGGAGATCATCACTGACATTATGACTGCATTTATGTTTCAACTATTGTTGTTACCATGGAATTAAACAACTGTAGTTAGCTTGTTATTGTATTTCACAAAATATATATTGTGAGATCTGCTTATTTAATTTCATGGTATTAAAATGCACCAATATACAAATATTGAATTTGCAGACATGCTTAAGGCATTTTGAGCAGGCTTACGGCAAGGCTAATTTGGCAAAGTGAATCTATGAGGAGCAGCACCCTCAGCGTCATATTCCTTGCTATGCAACATTTTCAAGACTAGATCGTTTTCCAGACAGTAGTCAATTTCAGATAAATAAAATAAATTCAGGAGCGAATAGAACTGTGAGAACATTATACTTAGAAGATATCCCCAGATATGACTTAAGTTATTTTTTGTGTTTGGGGTCATATAAAATCAATTGATTTTATGAAGCACCCATCATCAACACGGCAGAAGAATTAGTTTGAATTATTCTTGTTTTTGACAGTCTTCGTAACTGACCACAGATATTTCAAAGGATTCATCCTTCAGTCGTACAGTATTTATACTTTATGTCAACAATGGCAGTGGCACTTTTGAACAGTTCCTGTCAATACCATTTTCTTAATATCTGGTATAAGATAAACAATAGTTACTGTGTAACCATAGAAAGTAAATAAAGTAATTTTAAAAGTTTATATTCATAAAATTGTTCCTTCATACCACTATAACTTGAAAACAAAGTACTTTTAGACATTACTTTATTATGAAAAATGTTTATTTTCATTTCCTCCATCACATCAGAAAATTAGCAATAGTTAATCTGATACAGCTAAAGTGATGTGTGTTAACCCTCCACTCGTAATATATCCAATTTTTGTTTTTCCTCGGCATATGATGATCATTTAACAAACAATTCCAGTTCATTACCAGCAAAAATTGGACCATTGGGGTTGGCGGTTAACGTAAAGCAAAATTAAAAATTGCTCTAGCAGCTGCAATTTTGTTTATTATTGTCTTTTTGTTTAAACAATGCGCAATTGCTATACTAATTAACTGTTGATGTTCGTTTTGTACTCTTATTTCTCTGAGTGGATACAAAACAGATTAACATAGCAATGGTCTTAACAAAGACATAAAAATTATCAATAAATTTAAAAAGCAAAATCAATCAGAAAGGTCTCTGAAGAAAGTAGCAAATTCAAAAGTTAAATTTATCTTCCAAATTACCACAGCAAATTCAATAAGATATTTCACGGAATAAGGCAAAGTTAGCTCTAAAGAACAATATATTAGGAATTTACAAAATTGAGTGTGTAACACATCAAAAATACATTAGTATAACAAAGAAAATTTTAGAAATTAGAAAAAGGAATACTTTAGAAATTATTTTAAACAAATTGATATATCAGCACCACCAGCACACATTAGGACTCAAAATCACAAAATAAAACAAAAGGCTAATCTGCTAAAAGAACTTCACAACCCAACAGAGCTAACGACTTAAAAATGAACTGGGCAAGTTCCTATTTGAAGAATCAGATTACTCGACAAAGGTATCTCAGGACCTAGCATCAATTTTGTCCATTTTTATTGGCGGGTAGTGATAGGCTAAATTTGGTGGGGAAAGACATAGATAGGCTAAATTTCATGGAAATAAGGCAAAGATAGGCTAAACTTCCTCGGAAAAAATCCTCGCCAAATTTCGGAGGAAATTTAGCCTATCCTTGCCTTAATTTGCCAGAATAATGCAAAAATAGACAAATATAGGCTAAATTTTGGAGCAAAAGGTAAGGATAGGCTAAATCTTGCTGAAATAAGGCAAGGATAGGCTAAATTTTGGAGGAAAAGGCAAAGATAGGCTAAGTTTTGGAGGAAAAGGCTAGGATAGGCAAAGATAGGCTAAATTTTGGAGGAAAAGGCTAAGATAGGCTAAATTTTGGAGGAAAAGGCTAGGATAGGCTAAGATAGGCTAAATTTTGGAGGAAAAGGCTAGGATAGGCAAAGATAGGCTAAATTTTGGAGGAAAAGGCAAAGATAGGCTAAATTTTGGAGGAAAAGGCTAGGATAGGCTAAATTTTGGAGGAAAAGGCTAGGATAGGCAAAGATAGGCTAAATTTTGGAGGAAAAGGCAAAGATAGGCTAAATTTTGGAGGAAAAGGCAAAGATAGGCTAAATTTTGGAGGAAAAGGCTAGGATAGGCTAAATTTTGGAGGAAAAGGCTAGGATAGGCAAAGATAGGCTAAATTTTGGAGGAAAAGGCAAAGATAGGCTAAATTTTGGAGGAAAAGGCTAGGATAGGCTAAATTTTGGAGGAAAAGGCTAGGATAGGCAAAGATAGGCTAAATTTTGGAGGAAAAGGCAAAGATAGGCTAAATTTTGGAGGAAAAGGCTAGGATAGGCTAAATTTTGGAGGAAAAGGCTAGGATAGGCAAAGATAGGCTAAATTTTGGAGGAAAAGGCTAGGATAGCTAGCCTATCTTAGCCTATCTTTGCCTATCCTAGCCTTTTTTTGGCATAATAAGGCAAGGATAGGCAAAGTTTTGGAGGAAAAGGCTAGGATAGGCAAAGATAGGCTAAGTTTTGGAGGATAAGGCTAGGATAGGCTAAATTTTGGAGGAAAAGGCTAGGATAGGCAAAGATAGGATAAATTTTGGAGGAAAAGGTTAAGATAGGCTAAATTTTGGAGGAAAAGGCTAGGATAGGCAAAGATAGGCTAAATTTTGGAGGAAAAGGCTAAGATAGGCTAAATTTTGGAGGAAAAGGCTAGGATAGGCTAAGATAGGCTAAGTTTTTGAGGAAAAGGCTAAGATAGGCTAAATTTTGGAGGAAAAGGCTAGGATAGGCAAAGATAGGCTAAATTTTGGAGGAAAAGGCTAAGATAGGCTAAATTTTGGAGGAAAAGGCTAGGATAGGCTAAGATAGGCTAAATTTTGGAGGAAAAGGCTAGGATAGGCTAAATTTTGGAGGAAAAGGCTAGGATAGGCAAAGATAGGCTAAGTTTTGGAGGATAAGGCTAGGATAGGCTAAATTTTGGAGGAAAAGGCTAGGATAGGCAAAGATAGGCTAAATTTTGGAGGAAAAGGCTAGGATAGGCTAAATTTTGGAGGAAAAGGCTAGGATAGGCAAAGATAGGCTAAGTTTTGGAGGATAAGGCTAGGATAGGCTAAATTTTGGAGGAAAAGGCTAGGATAGGCAAAGATAGGATAAATTTTGGAGGAAAAGGTTAAGATAGGCTAAATTTTGGAGGAAAAGGCTAGGATAGGCAAAGATAGGCTAAATTTTGGAGGAAAAGGCTAAGATAGGCTAAATTTTGGAGGAATAGGCTAAGATAGGCTAAATTTTGGAGGAAAAGGCTAAGATAGGCTAAATTTTGGAGGAAAAGGCTAAGATAGGCTAAATTTTGGAGGAAAAGGCTAGGATAGGCAAAGATAGGCTAAATTTTGGAGGAAAAGGCTAGGATAGGCAAAGATAGGCTAAATTTTGGAGGAAAAGGCTAGGATAGGCAAAGATAGGCTAAGTTTTGGAGGAAAAGGCTAGGATAGACAAAGATAGGCTAAATTTTGTGCATTAATTTTGCTTTGGCAAAGATAGGCTAAATTTTGTGGGGGAGAAAATGCAAAGATGGGAATAATGTTCTGGGAAAAGGCAAGAATAAGTCTTCTTTGCCTATAAGAAAAAAGGGGGGGGGGCAAAATTTAGCCTATTTTAGCTATTTTATCCTTCTTGCTGCCTATCTTTGCCATTTGAACCTGTTCTTTGCATGGTTAGCTTATCACTGCCAATAGCTTTAAGTGTAGAAGGTGCCAGAGGAAACAAAAGGAAAAAGACTTTCTTTTTTTTTCATTTGTATATCTGCTTTTATTTCTCACAATGTACAAAATTTGTCAGTTTAATTGAACATGTAAATTGCATGGTCATTTTTATATGATTGAGCCAAACAAATTGGTTTCACTTGTTTATATGTGTAGTACCAGCTTTGCAGACCCTCATCTGCAACTCGAATTACCTGTTGACTGCTGAAAGATTCAGTGTTTTCTTAGTGATACTCATTTCTTCCTGTGTATATTAAATTAGTGTTTTCGCCTGTAGCAGTATCAAAGTGCATTAACTCTTTAAAATTTACACATGTAGATTTTCTCCCTTGCTTTTAGCTCTGTGGGTCTCTCTGTTAAGTTCAACAGTTTTCTGTCCAGCAATGATATTCTTTATTTTATTTTATTTGTTTACAGTGTTTAACATCTGTTTTTATAGGCAGTACAGGCGGTGGACACAGGTGATACACTAGATGAAATGGTATATTGGGAAATGATTTTTTTCTTTTAAGGAAGAAAACGTTCCAGGCCTAAGTTCAGAGTACCTCCCCGGCTCTTGCCTTTAATGACTGAGGAAAACCTGGAAAAACCTCTCAGGGAGAATAGTCCTGGCAGGATTCGAACTCCAGACCTCCAGCTCACGAGCCCCACCTTAACCATCTCGGCCACCTGTGGCTTATATTTAGTGCATCTTATGTGTTCTTTCAGATGTGTAACTATGTTTCTCTACATGTTTTATATAAAATTAGCAGCGCAAAACGAAATTTATCATTAAAAATCTTCCCATGAAGAACAATGACTTCACGTTTTACAGTTTATTTGATAAATTATTGATTTTTTTTCCTGATCTCATTTCTGGACAGCATACAATGATATAGTAAAAGAAGTGCAGCTATTAAACTTGGCAGAGAGACCCGCAGAGCTAACAACACACGAGAAAAAATCTGCATGCATAAATATATGGACAGGTTAATGAACTGCAGATTTAAACATTTTCAAGTTTATTGCATGTCTACAGAGGAAAATGAGCATTGCTAAGGAAACACTGAATCTATCAGCAGTCAACAGGTAGCTGAAGATGCAGACAATGGGTCTGGGAAACACTGTATTAATATACACAATGGATAAGAATTAAAGATTAAAACTGCAGCTATATGACACGATATTCAATTAAATTCCATATAATCCATCTGAAATAAGAAAAAAAATATGTGTTTAGTATAACATGGAAAAGTTTGCAATTACAGCAACACTGGTTAAAGTGGCATTCTATAACACATTTAAATAAAAACAAATATTTTTCTTGTCCTTTAGCATGAATTGAAAAAACTGTATTTATAATTACAATCAGAATGCTTGAGCAAGGGGAAAGAAAACAACATAATTTGAAATTTAATATTAAAATAACAAATTTTAGTATTAAAAATGTAGCCATACACAATTAAACACTTTTATGGGACAATTGCTTGAAAATTTTGATTAAAAAAAAAAAAGACCACTTTGCAAATATGATTTTTTAATCTACATTATGTGAACTACAGGAATATACCTTGTTAAAAATATTTAGTATATATAAAGGTAGTAACTATGAGGAAACACTGCTGGTCATTAAAATTGCAACACACTGTGTGTCCATGCGTTCGTTCTTGTTTTCATGGCCCTTAACAGAGTATAAAGCAGCTTGTTGGGATCCATAGAGTAAATATCAAATAAATATCCTAGAGAAAATCCAGCACAGAGCAGAAAAGTTCGTAAATGGCAAAAATAAACATGGGGATGAAAATATTAAAGTATAAGGTTGGAAATCACTAGCACAGAGATGTAAAAGCTTGAGAATAACATCATTAAACAAAATGAATGGAGGAATATGACAACTAGAGTAGAAAAAAACAACTTACTAAGGTAGGAACAATCATAGTTTTAAAAGCATTAGTACATAACAGAGAATGGATGTAGGTAAATTCTCTTTTAAAAACTATATATGGAACTAACACAGTGAAGCCAAGTCATAAAAATAAATTCTCTTTTACAAATAAAACCATAAATGACTGGAACGAATTACTTGCAGTTGTGTTTGAGGGTTATCCTTCTCTAACAAGATTTAAAAATAACCTAAATTATGATTATGATGTGATATGCGTCTTCTCTATGAGCATTTTTCGTCCATGTAATATCTCGACAAAGGATTAGGTATTACTCTACAAATGACCTCTTTCAGATATTTTTAAACTGTACAAACAATGAGATACACCGGCAACAAAGCGGCCTCTGCATCATGACTAACCGAACCAATTTTGTAATTAGTTTAGAAAGTGCAACAGACAGCATTCTTCATTTGTTAATCTGTAGAACTGCCAACTGAAAAGTCCTGGTGGTGAAATGGTAACCATATTTGCCTTCTAAACCGAAGATTGCAGGTTCAAATCTGGCCAGGATCGATGGATTTTTTTGGGCATAAAAATCCTAAGTATGGCTTCCTTTGGAAGGGAAGTAAAGCCATTGGCCCCTCATCGTAGATTTACAGCACAAACAAGAACCTCAAGCCTGAAAGAAGAGACCTCTGAGCAAAATTTGTTGGCCGTTGCCAACAATTTTGCCCTGATTGAATGGGGTGCTGATGACCTGAGATGTTAAAGAACATCCGTAAATAAACTAAACAAATGAAAAAAAACTGAAAAGCTAGCTGTCGAGTGCAAAGTTTGAGCGGCCCAGGTATACTATATGTGCTTCTGTTAGCAGCCTCTAGCAAGTATTACAACTTGTAGTTTTAAGCTTTAGCAAGTATTTAACAATGCAATCGCTGGCTTAATCTGTTCCTATAGCTTCTAGCAAGCCCAGGAGTTCTCAAGAACCAGGACCTTCAGCAACGAAAAGTTGTACAACTTAATATGAAGATAAAGTAAATTACAATAACATTGAAAAACATTATTGTTCAAAAGAGAGCTTTTAAATAGAGCCAAAAATGTGAACCAGAAGCAACACTGATACTTACCATCAGTTTCCTTAGCAACAGCACAATTCTCTCAACAGCAAACTCATAAACTGGTGCCTGGCCACCCGCTTCTCTGATAGTATAGATGTCTTCAGCAGACTTGCCAACTATTCTGGACTGTCCATAATTATTACTGGAAAGAGAGACACACAGAAAATTACATAAAAATTGACAGTTATAATCCTACCCCACATAAATATGCAGTGTTCTACAGCTTGGCACACAGAAAAATTAATATCTCACTCACAGAAACAGTACAAAATAAGTAATACAACAAAAATCAATGATTTCAATAAAGACACAAATTATTAATAAATTTAAAAAACAAAATCTGTAAGAGAGGTTTTCACAATGAAGAACGTCAAATTCAAAAGTTTCACATACCACAATATTTATATAATCATGTATTTACAAAATTAAATGTGCAGATACATAGGAAAAATGAAGAGAAATTTACAAATTCAGAGAAAGGAATACTTTAGGAAATTTGTTTTAAGCAGATTGATAAATCAGAGCAGCTGTTCACCTTTGGACCCAAAATCATGAAATAAAACCAGAGGCTAAGCCACTAAAGAAACTAAACAACCTTAATATAGCTGTATGCAGGGAAAACCCATAAAATAGGAAAAAACTTGCCGAGTTCATCCGTGGGTGGAACATCGATATTCATTGAGTGTCTACTCGAACAATATGAAACTGTCACAGAGGCACCTTGAGATTCAGCCACCAAATCGAGTAGTCGGTCAAAAGCTGATAATGGGAGCAATTGCTCCCAAAATATGGGCTAATGTTGCACAAGTAAAAGCATAATACATTCTAAACACCAATAGACTTACTGCTTCTGGCTAGCAAGAAACAATGATCTCAGAAAAAACTATAAATGTTTTGTTGCTGTCTGTTACCTTTGTGAATTTCTTCTCTAATTTATATAAAAAAAACAAGTACAGATATAAGTTGAATGTTGATCCCAATTTAAGACTAAAACTAAGTTACTGGAAACATTAAAGAAGTGGTTTAGTTAAACAAGTATAACATTCACACTGAAACGAAAGTGTGAGTCAGAAATTAGTTAAATTTGTAAAGTTAATAGCTTTTAGTGATTGTAAGCCTGCTTAGTGAAGTACCAGTATCAGCAATATATTTTTGTCGAAGTTTATGTTATTCATTCATTATATTTTAACCTTAAAATTAATATTTTTAGGACATTTCACAGAACAATCCATTGAACAGCCTGAACAGTTTTTCTCTAAATACTACATACAAGAAATAACTAAATAATTAGTATTATTATAAATGTAGAGAAATGCTTATTTTGACCCTTGCACCACAAAATCACACATTAAATTTACTTACTGGAACATCTAATATCCTGTGTTGAATATAAGGTACATCACTGGAAAAGATTGAGAATACATGCCGTAGCACACGTGCATTATTGTGAATGGTTTCTTTCATCAGTGACTAAAGGGTTATTAATTTGAGACGAAGCCAGTTCCACCAATGGTCTAAGACTTATAACACTTGCTATTGGTGTTCTGAAAACCTATATTGTATATAAGAAACCCTCTTTATGATACGAAAATTGGTGCATTTATATTTATAAATTATATAAAATGCATAACACATAAATATTAATAACAAATATATGACAACTTTACTCAAATAGAAATGTTAATCGGCACTTTTACAGTGAAGCCAATCACATAACCAAAATCATTGTATGATTGAATCGATCTAAACACTCTTATTGATCCCTTACTTGCCTACAAATGTAGAACCGGTTACATGAGCCCTTGTTGAATTAGCAACATGGGGAAAAATCATATTTACAAATACACTATAATGAATTTCGACACTTACGGGAAGAAAACATAAACTTTTAAGTTCATCACAACTCCACCAGAGCAGAATTCACATTTCCCAAAATATCCAGGAGTCAACATTTTAGCTGACGATACGAACAAGGGTTCGCAAAACCGGTTCTACATTTATAGACAAGTGGAGCAATAACAGTGTTTAGTTCGACTCGATCATACAATGATTTTGGTTACAAACTTACTTGTTAATTTTAGTTCCTAAATGAATGATACTGCATTTCACTTACAAACCATGATATATTGGGACTTAAGAAGAGAATTTTCCATTCCGAGTCCTGATTTTATGTTTTCCTAACAGTTTCTACACTTGTTTATTAGATTATTAATGAGTACACTCAAGTAAGTTATTATGAAAGGTACCAACACTTTCATGGCCTTCTTTGGTAGTCCACGAAAATCTAGAGGCAAATGAGCCCCAGCCTAAGATCTTTGCTGCCAAAATATGCGTACTATTGTCAAGGAACCTATGACAGTATGTATAGTCATACTGCCTGGTCCATTTTTTTGGCCTATTTGAAATCTCCAACCAAACAAATTGCCACCTTCAATTTGATTCTTATTTACTTTATGTCAATAAATATATATAATAAATTTGTTTTCTGGTAATTCATTGCTTATCTTACATATTCAAGAATAATACTGTTAACAGTACACAAATTTTCTGCAGGTCTCCTGGAAGTGTGAGAACAACTCGATATAAGCCATACCTGTAACCTATAACCTGTTTGTGTCAAATGCCTAGAATATCTGAGAAAATAAGTTAAGTTAAAGGGTATTTTGATATCTAATACATCATAACAACAACTTACAATGACATTGCAATATTATATTTACCTTTCCTCATGAGCAGGAATGTGATGAAATACTGCTTTGAGTCATTGCCCGCTTTGTTCCTCCCATTCTTGGTTGCACCTCCAGGCACTCACCAACTGACATTTACGATGATCTAAATTGAAAAGATAACATATAAAACAACTTAAGTGAGCAATTGAAAATGATAGCAGAAAAATCCCCAAAAGCCTCTCTGAGTCTTTCTAGTTTAAACCACCTTTAAAATCATATAGAATCATTGCTCGCAAATATTTTCCCTGCAGCTCCATTGTGTATAATGAGCTAGTATGCACCCCTCATAGACATTAGGGTTATCTATGCCCTCAATGTTCAAACTGCTGCATGCAAGGGATGAAGGCTACTGTCAGACTGAAACTTTTACTATTAACTAATAAAGAATCATGCACGATGTGATTAAATTATTTTTTCCCAATTGTAAACAGTACAGTCAGGTCTAAAAACTTTCTGAGTGACCCTCATAGTAAATTGTATGACAGTGATTTATCTGTATCTGCATCTCTAGTTTTTATTGTTTTGGCTGAGTTTTCTAAGTGGTTTTTTTTTTTTTTTTATTTTTATTGTAACCATTTATGCTGGCGTACAAGATACTTTTTGTAAATGTACCAGTGTGGGTACTGTGATAATTGTAATTGACAAATTCCATGTTCGTAAGTCTCTGTAACTGCTTCGGGAACTCATGGAATGCTCCAGGAATTAAACTAAACTGCCAGTCATACTTGGTGCTACTTTAGTTCTCATTGCCAGTTTTGTTCTACATAAGTTTTGGTGAAAATTTAATATAAAATTTTAAGTTGTTTGCCTTTTCATGGAGCACTATTTGCATTGTAGAGCTACTAGCTAACAACTTCCACAATTCCCACCTACACGTCTTGTATTTCGTATAAAGCTTCAGATTCCTCCCACCAGTAAGAACAGCAATTGGAAGAAACTGGCAGAATTTTAACGAGTTAATTAATATTGCATGTGTAATTTTAGATGTTAGCAGATGAGAAAAGGCTAATTGTGTTGCCTACCTCTCCAGGTATATATTTAAGTCAAATTTCTTACATCAAAATTAAGCTAATACTTAACAGAACCAAATATTCATTATTAGGAGGGGTTTCGTCTAACTTTGCCCTTGCGTGAGATTGGTTAGTTTCTATGATAATGCACCACTCGTTGCAGGATCCACAAATACGGTAAATGTATATTATCAAATTTAAATCTAAATTTTGTTAATCCAGTAAATTTTAACTACATTAACATAACTAACGAAGTTAAGCTGTTAACCTAAAACAACCTAACCTTAAATAACATGGTTTAATGGTACACTAACATTAGCTTCACTTACTTCTGCATTACTCTTTTAGATGTAGGTTCCAGCGGGTACATGGTTCAATTATAAGCATAGGAAGATATAATTTGTGGAAATTTAAACGAAAATCTTTATATGCATTATTATTTGAGAATAAGTTACTCTGCTGTGGTCGCTTTATTCATGTTTCCCAGAAGGCATCGGGTTCTACGAGGATTGTAGGGGTGAAATGCTGGAGTCAAACCAGAGTTTATTTTCATGTACGGAGATATTCTAGAGGTGCACTAAATGGCTGTTCCCTCTTCCTGGATGCAGTATTCGAACAATAATACTTCTAAAGTTCCACGCAGATATGGATAAGTGCTTACGGCAATTTGTATTATTTTGCTTCACTTTCTATTAGGTGTATCATTCATGGCAATCGAGGCATTGATATATATATATATATATATATATATATATATATATATAAAGCAGTTGTCCCAAGTAACCCATAATTTATCCATTTCCAGTTTGTTTTAAAAAGGGTTTGCAGTTATACATTGCAATTGCGGTATCAATGATATGTTTACTATATTTTTATATATTATCCTGCGCTCTTATTATTTGCTTTAATCCACTTCCGGTTTATAGTGTAAAATAGCGTAGTGAAATTTCCCTAGTGGCAGCGCTGGGAAACAAAACCAAATGAAAAGTAGACTGGTGACTAAAAATAGCAAAACAGATTTCACGAAGTTAAAGTAACTATAATTATTTTTTTTATTTGGTTAATTTACGGACGCTCTATAACATCTCAGGTCATCAGCGTCACACTCAAACCAGGTCTTGAAACGGTCGACAAATTTGCTCAGAGGCCTCTTTTTTTCCGGCTTGAGGTTCTTTACATTTCCGTAAATGTACGACACGGTACCCACACTTTACTTCCATTCCGAAGGAATTCATACTCAAACTTTTCACGCCCGAAAAAATCCATCGGTCACCACTGCACCACCAGAACCAAACAACAATAACAACAACAACAACAACAATAATAATAATAATAATAATAATAATAATAATAATAATAATAATAATAATAATAATAATAATAATAATAATAAACAAAGTTGACTATGAGCGCTCAAAATATGGGAAAGCATTAATTCATAGTCCATTTTTGCCTAATGTACCGTAACCGGTACTGAAATAGTAGTATAGATTATATAATTATTAAAAGCCATACTTTCCAAAGAATGTTATTCCATTCCAGTTAATATGCAGTCACAATTTGATCATAGTCAAAAAAGTTTCTGTGGTCCCTGGTATACTCGAATAACACAATAATTTGAACTGCTTGTGTTCTTCAAAGGCAGAAGACAAAGCGAAGGTGGTAAAAGTAAATATTGAATCTTGAAGACAACATAATGCGTGGAAACAGATTAAACGAGTAACAAAGAAAAGCACTTTATAATACATTACAAAATTATATCCCTGAAAGTTACTTCAGAAATAAAGATAACATGTATTTTTGCATAAAGTACACACACCATCTGGTATAAATCTTATGTAGTTTTCTATTGTTTTTATTTCTTTTAATTAATACTTACATTTCCTCCTCAGCCTTTTCCCCCTTAATAGTTGTTTTATTTGTTTCCGTGCATTACACTACCTTCAAATTTCCATATTTACTTTTACCACCTTCACTTGTCTTCTGTTATTGAAGAACACAAGCAGTTCTAAATATATGCATATTTATGTTAATATTTAAGTTATCTATTTCTGTTTTTCAGTTCTTGTTATTTTGGCTGCATTGTTCCAATTACTGTATTTTTCATATATATAAAATAAATGAAAAACAAAGTAATACTTTGGAAAATGTAACTAAAAAGCAGAAATAGATCAAACAAATAATCACAAAATTTTCCTAATATTTCAAATTAGTAAAATACAAAGAGAATATAAAAGAAGGCGATGTGCCTGCATATAAATCTAGTATCCAGTATTCCGAATAATTGGAATCTGCCTTATGGTTCTGAAGATATTCAACAAAATACATCCTAAAATAAGTCTTTTTCGGTCTATCGGGCAATAGATTTGATTTCGATACTGCACCAGACTCGACTGCCCAACCCCTCAGGGGCCCAATTTATTGGGTACGGGGCGTAGCGACCCCGAGGCACCCGAGCTGCTCCCTCAGGTCCGCGCTTAGCGCGTTTGACTCCTTTTTATTTCGCCTCTTTTATTGTTTTATTTGTCCTACTTCCCTGTTCTTTGTCTGATGGGTGCCCCCGTGTTTGACGCGGTAAAAAGTGACTGGGTAACAGCGTAACTCCCAGCACTGGGTTATCATGTAGGACGGGAGCGTATCCCCTGGTAAAGGCCAGGCCCGGGGAAGGGCCATTGCATGAGCTGTAGTCTTCCTGCAGGCGATTGGGTCCCTTCGTCAGCCCACAGGAAGGTGTGACCCTGAGGTTACTTTGTTCAGGCCAGAGCCAGTAACCTAAGCCGGGGTGGCGCCCAGGAAGCAGCCCGCCATCGGAGACGGTTGCAATGGTGGAGGAATAATTCGCTATGGTACTGGAAAATAATCCTTTACATTTTAAACGTAAAAGAGTTGATGCAAAAGAAGTAATCGAGAAGTCTTTCCCTCGTTACTTAGTCATAAGTCGTACTGAAGAGAATCAGTCGTTTACGACCGTAAATCCATTCAAAATTCAGAAGGGCATTGATGCCATAGCTGGACCCGTTAAGTCCTGTACCCGTCTACGCAACGGATCACTTTTGGTGGAGACACTAGGCCTGTCTCAAAGCAACTCGTTGCTCAAGGCGACGCTACTCCACGGATATCCCGTCCGTGTCGAGAAACATAAGACCATGAATTCGTCGCGAGGAGTTGTGACCACAAATGTTCTAGACGGAATGACCGACCCGGAAATCCAGAGCTGTCTGGAAGACCAAGGGGTCACCTCAGTATATCGTGTACAGGCAAGGAAAGAGGGGGAATTACAGCCGACCCGGACTCTTTTCCTCACATTCGACAGGGTCGATTTGCCGCAGAGGATCAAGGCGGGCTACGAGGTGATAGAAGTGCGCCCGTATATCCCTAGCCCGTTGCGATGTTTCCAGTGTCAGCGTTTTGGACACACTCGCATATCGTGCAAAACTGCCGTATCCATATGTGCAACCTGCGGCCAAGCAAGTCACGAGGGAGCATGCCCATCCGCTCCTGTCTGCGTCAACTGCCGCGGTGAACATCCAGCCTCGTCCCGCGATTGCCCTCGTTTTCGAGAGGAGCGCTGTATCCAGGAAATCCGGGTAAAGGAAAAACTCTCCTTTACTGAAGCCCGGAAGCGATTCCAGTCTCGCCAACCTGTCGTGCCTAAGACCGGCACCTACAGCGCAGCAGCTTCTTTTGCGCCCAAGAAGTGCGATAGCAGTACGCAGACCTGCGATCTTGTGTTTACACGGGTCCAACCTACGCCTAGTTCTCCAAAGCGCTCTACCGTGAAGCCCAAAGCTGTTGTTTTTAATGCCCCTGATATTAAGTTCAGGACGAGTTTTACGAGAACAGATTTTTTAAAGTCATCAACTCAGGTAGAGCAGAAGAAGAGCCCTTCACCTCCTCGGAGGTCACGCTCCCATGATGGGAGCAAGCCCGCTAGGCGGTCGCCGTCGCCGCCTATACCCACATCCAACCGATTCCAGGCTTTGGAATCGGTGGATGCTTCTCAGCGGGAGAGCCCTCCCTCTGAGGAAGTGATGGAGCAGGATGTGCCTGCTCCTTCAAAACCACCGAGTCCCACGCGACTGAAAAAAGGACGTTTGTTTCGCCCTGCACCGTCCAAAAAGTAAGGTGGTAAATTTTTAGCTTCTTTTATCTAATTTTAACAATGGCTATCCTTTCGTGGAATGTGCGTGGTCTCCGTAGTCGAAGACCTGACCTCGAGTTAATTTTACGTTCAACTGACCCTTTGCTTGTCTGTCTCCAAGAGACTAAGCTTCGCCCAAGCGATTCTTTTAATTTACGCGGTTACTCTTCGGTGAGATTTGATCTCCCTCCCGAAGATGGCACTCCCGCTCACGGCGGAGTTTTACTTTTAATTCGCAATAACGTGTACAGCACCTCACTACAGCTCCAGACTCCTTTACAAGCTGCCGCAGCTACAGTTCACTTTTCTGGCCTTAGTTTTTCTGTCTGCAATGTTTATTTACCTCCGTCCGGAACCATCACCACAGTTGACCTGGACGATCTTTTGTCTCAGCTACCACCCCCTGTTCTTCTTTTGGGGGATTTCAATGCACACCATCCCCTATGGGGTTCCACCACGGAGTGTGCAAGAGGTAACCTCTTAGCTGACTTTTTGCTAAATCACAATCTTATAGTTCTCAACACTGGTCAACCAACTTTTCTCTCTGACAGCACTCATAGCTTTTCGCACTTGGACTTATCCATTTGTTCTGCCTCGCTTGCTGTACATCTCACCTGGAACGTCATCTCTGATTTACATTCCAGTGACCACTTTCCGTGTCAGATCCATGTACTCTCTCCGAACGCACATTCACAGCGCAAGCCAAAATGGCTCATTGATAAGGCGAATTGGACTCTCTATCGATCTTTGGCCGAATTTTCAGGGTGTGACTTTCCATCTATCGACGTCGCGATCGAGCACCTCCGTACTGTCATCATAACAGCCGCAGATAAGGCTATTCCCCGGTCGTCTTGTCAACCCAGACGCTTACCGGTTCCTTGGTGGAACGATGAATGCCGGGATGCATTGCGTGCACGCCGGGGTGCTCTCCGAGTTTTTCGTCGCCACCCTACTTCAGCAAATATGATCTGCTACAAACAACTTCGCGCCAAATGCCGCCGAGTCATTAAGGATAGCAAAAAGGCCTCTTGGATTTCTTTTACCTCTTCTTTTAACCGCACAACGCCTTCGTCCGTAGTTTGGGAACGGCTACGCCGCGTTGCTGGCAAACCAAGGTTTACACCTATACCCGGTCTTAGAATTTTAAATCGAGTGCTCACCACTCCGATTGACGTCGCCAATGTTTTAGGGCGAACCTTCGCTGATGTTTCTAGTTCCGCCAATTACCCGGCTTCTTTTCGCGCATTAAGGGAGCAGGTTGAGAGGAAAGGTTTCTCGTTTGCCTCCGACCATCAGGAGAGCTACAACGTTGCTTTTACCGCCAGGGAACTGGAGCATGCCCTTTCTACCTCTCGACATTGCGCACCGGGACCTGATGACATTCATGTTGCCATGTTGCAGCATTTACCAGCAGAAGGCAAAGCATTTTTATTACGAACTTTTAATTTTATTTGGTGTAACGGCACATTTCCTTGCGCTTGGCGATTGGCTACCGTCATTCCGATACCTAAGCCTGGAAAGGACCCTCATCTTCCTTCCAGTTACCGTCCGATTTCCCTCACCAGCTGCGTTTGCAAGGTGTTGGAACGCATGATTAACGGACGGCTCATGTGGTGGTTGGAGTCGAGGCAATTATTAACGAACGCCCAGTGTGGTTTCCGGCGTCATCGCTCCTCAGTCGACCATCTGGTGTCTTTAACTACCCATGTAATGGACGGTTTTGTGCGCAAGTGTCAAACGGTTGCTGTATTTTTTGACCTGGAGAAAGCGTACGATACTTGCTGGAGAGGCGGTATCCTCCGAACGCTTCACGATTGGAACATACGTGGGCGTATGTCTGTTTTTATTCAGGAATTTATGAAGGACCGGGTTTTTAATGTTCGCGTGGGATCAGTTTTATCATCTAATTTTATTCAAGAGAACGGCGTACCTCAGGGCTCGGTACTTAGTTGCACACTATTTGCCATTGCGATTAACTCTATCACCGAGTGTTTACCGCCAGGAATACAATCGTCGTTATTTGTGGACGATTTTGCCATCTATCTTTCCTCTCGGAGAACCTGTCTCTTGGAACGCCGCCTCCAATGCTGTCTCGAGCGCCTTCACGCTTGGAGTGTTTCTCACGGGTTCCGTTTCTCCGCAGAGAAGACCGTCTGCATGAACTTCTGGCGCCACAAGGAGTATCCTCCACCTTCGCTCCATCTTGGCCCAGACGCACTCTCTTTCGCAGACGAAGTTAGGTTCCTTGGCTTGGTGTTTGACAGGAAATTATGCTGGTCATCGCATATAGCGCTACTCAGAGGCAAGTGTGAACGTTCTCTTTGTATTTTACGTGTTTTAAGTGGCACATCTTGGGGAGCTGACCGGACTATACTTTTACGTTTTTACCGCGCTCTTATCAGGTCCAAATTGGATTATGGCAGTGTTGTTTATGGCTCTGCGCGGCCTTCTGCTCTGCGCCGCCTGAACCCGATTCATCACCGGGGTATCCGTGTTGCCATTGGGGCATTCCCCACCAGTCCTGTGTTGAGTTTGTGTGCGGAGTCTGGAGAACCTCCGTTGTTTTATCGTAGGGATGTTTTACTGACTGCGTACGGTTGTCGCTTAGCTGCGCAACCTCGTCATCCCACGAATGGGCCATTTTTTAACATGTCTTTTGATCGTTTTTATGCTGCTCGGTCTTTTACTCCTAAGCCTCCTGGCTTTCGTTTTCGGGAGATTTTACGGACGTTGGACATTGAGTTACCTGCTTTTTTCTTAGCCGGGGAAACTTCTTCTCCCCCCTGGATTTTAGCAGAGGCCCCCGTTCATCTCGGGCTTACGTCCTGTCCGAAATCATCGACCGCAGCACATATTATTCGTTGTTCTTTTAGCGAGATCAAATCCTCTTTTAATGGCTGGAATTTTATCTATACCGACGGCTCTAAATCTGACACAGGTGTAGGATGTGCTTTTGTTTTTAATGGGGCTAGTTTTACGTATGGTCTTAACGTTGCAACATCTATTTTAATGGCGGAGCTTTATGCTATCTATCGGGCGGTTTTATTTATCTCTGACCACGGGCTGGGGAACAGTGTTATATGTTCCGATTCTTTGAGTTCCATTTTAAGTTTTAGAAACCTGTACAACCTCCACCCCCTTGTACAGCTGGTCCAGAATGTAGTTTTAACCCTTTTCGACGCTGGCGTCAGGGTAACACTGCTATGGGTGCCTGGACACGTCGGACTCCCTGGTAATGAGGCCGCAGATGTTGCAGCGAAATCCGCTCTTTTAGACCCTGCTGAGTACGAGCAGCGTTATTATTTCGGGGATTTTATTCATTCATTACGTAGAGCCATTTTTTCGCGCTGGCGCGAGGAGTGGGAATTACTCCCAAATAATAAGCTCCGTGAATGTAAACCCGCCCCTTTTAACTGGTCGACTTCTTCTCGCGCTGTTCGTCGCGGAGAAGTAATTTTAGCTCGTCTTAGAATTGGGCATTGCCGTTTTAGTCACTCCCATTTTTTTAATGATCAACCCGCTCCAGCTTGCCCTCACTGTGACCACCCCTTTACAGTGCGTCACATTTTAATTGATTGTGTTCATCTGACAGCTTTTAGAAATAGCTTAGGTTTGCCCTCCTCTATTGAGGATTTACTTGCAGATGATGTGGTTGCTGTTGAGCGTGTGCTCCGTTTTATCCGTGTTTGTGGTTTTTGGAGCACGGTGTGAGGTTTTAACTTTTACCATTGACGGCATTTTTAGACTCTTTTAAGACTTGTTTTTTCAGCTTTTGCTGAATTTTGTTAACTAGTCTTAAATTGTTGTTTTGCACATTACCCCTGTTGTTTGTTTTGGGGTTTTATTGTTACCATTGTAATCTTTTATAAGACTGGTTTATTTTCAGCTCTTGCTGATTAGTTTAGATACCGGTCTTTGTTTGTTGACCTGTGTTTGCTTTGGGATTTTATTGGTTCTTTTTTAGTCCATTACACGACTGTTGTGGTTTTCCGCTCTTGCGGCTGTGTTTTAGTAACACCTTAATGTTTGTGGCGCCTTATACCCTTGTTTTTTGTTTTTGGGTATCAGTTTTATTGCACAAGTACTACTGTCCGTTCGTTTGCGCAGGATTTGCGTTCTTTGTTTATTTATTTTTATTTCTGACATAGTACTCGATGTGTTTGGGCGCTAATGACCACAGCAGTTTTGCGCCCTTAAACAATAATCATCATCATCATCGACTGCCCAAAAAATGACACTGGGAATACGACTAGCGACCCTCTATACAAAAATGGCCATAACTTGACGAGATTTTTTACTTTAAAAAATACTCAGTAATGTAAAACAAAAGGTGATCTGGCCTGCATATACGTCGCGTTCCCAGTATCCCGAAAATGTGCCGAATTTAGAATCTCTCTTATGTTTGCACAGATATTCAACCAAATAAGTTCGAAATTTTGCCTTTATCGGCCTCTCGGGTGATAGATTTGATTTCGAAACTGCAATACTCCTACAAATATGGCTGGGTTGCCCTAAAAATTACGATTGGGATTACGAGTGACTCTGTACGCAGAAATGACCAGAAAACCCCAGAATTCAACATTTAGATTTTTGACCGGCAATTTTGAAACTTCAAATCTCCCTAAAATATACAGTAATGGAAAATGTGACCTGCATATACATCCCGTCCCCAGCATTACGACAATGTGTCGAACATTGGAATCTGCCTTACGGTTCCGGAGATATTAACCAAAATTAGTCTTTTTCGCCCTATCGGGCAATAGATTCGATTTCGAAAATGCACAGCACATATAAATATGGCTCGAATTCCCTAAAAATTATAGTGAGAATGCAATAGTGACCCTCTGCACAGAAATGGCCATAAAAAAGCCAGAATCCGACATTCAACTTTTGACATAAAAAAAAAACCCGGTCATTTTGAAATTTCAAGCCTCCCTAAAATATACCGTAACATAAAATAAACGCAGACAATGAGTCCTGCATATACAGCTGATTTCCAGTATACCTAAAATGCGCCGAACACAGGGAATCTTATTTAGGGTTTAGGGAGATTTTCAAGAAAGTAAGGCATTTCGTGTTTTGAGCATATGGAGCGATATATTTAATTTGGAAACTGCACCGCACCTCGATTGTCCTAAAAATTACACAACAAAAAACAAACTACCCTCTACACAGAAATGGCCTTGAAAACCCAGAATTCGAAATTTCAAGACCTTTGACCTCTTTAGACCAACAATTTTGAAATTTTAAGCCTTCCTAAATTACACAGTAACTAAAAATGAGGCAACGTTCTCTCACATAAATCTTGTCCCCAGCATTCCAATAATGCGCCGAACATAATCTGATTTAGGGTTTTGCAGATATTCAACAAAGTTAATTCCAAAAATTGGTCTTTTTGGGCCTCGAGGGCGATCAATTTAATTACAAAACTGCACCATGCCTACAAATATGGCTCTACACATAAATGAGCATAAAAGCCAGAATTAAACATCAAGATTTTTACCTGAAAAAAAAAAAAAAAAGTCTTTACATGGGCAATTTTGAAAAATTGAAGGAAAGCTCCCTTTGCTTCATTTTATTTTGTACATCTTATTCTGCTTCCCTATTTTGGGATACTATACAAATACATGCTCTTGTTAAAAGATGAACAAGAGCTTTTAAAAAGGACTTAGAACATATTAAAATAATCATGATAGCTGAGACTCCTTGTTGAGTATTTTTCATTTAGTTGGAAGAAAAAAAAAGAGTGAAGTGATGACATTTATGATACACAATTATAATATGAGAAACAATAAACATTTATTATTAAAACAATTTTACACAATAAATTACCTCCCAAAATTTTAGAAAGCAAAATTAAAAAAGGAGGTTAAAAAATAAATAAATTAATTCACTTCCTTAAAAACATTGAATGAAAGAGAATTGGAAAAGATTAAGTGCACTGGTAGGGTAACAATAATTTTTAAGAGCTAAAACAAAATAAAAGGAACTATAATTACTTAAAAGCATTCAATTACTATTTTCATATTACAAACCAAATTTCTTCAGAACTAGTGAACAGGCAACAATTTTAGCATGGCTTAAAACATCTTCACAAAGAATTGCAGAATATTTCAAGTTATTTATTCTGTAAATCCTTGACAGCCAATATTATCATCATCCACAACAGTCAGCTCTGATTTAAGCAATGGCAAATGTATCAAAAAAATGAATCATCTCTTGAACGCAAAATTGTTCTAAGTTTTACTTGTTACAGTGCATGATTCAGAACATATCCAGATATTAATTTATGTTTTCATTTTAGAAGATAAATGTTTATATTTATGTATTTATTTAGTTACTTGTACAGAATTCGTTAGTTTGTGATTACGTTTTTGTGTGTGCATAGGTAATGCCATAAAATTCAAGTGATACATTAAAATATAATATGATATTGACGCAACATGATGTTTTACATATACACTTATAAAACCAATAATGAAAAATAAAACAAAAATGTGAGATTTGAATGCAGGAGCTTACACAGAAGAGAAATGCTTTCTAAACCACTCGGCCACTGCTAATCTAACCTTATGCTCTCTTTCCAGGTGCTTATGACCATTATGTTTACAGGCAAAGCATCACTGCATAGGTTAATCTTATTTTGATTTTTAGTGTTTTACTTTAAATCAAAATAAGATTAACAAAAGTTTCACTGTGTGGATTCCGACATTCCGTAAACACTGCATAGGTATTGTAAATAAGTGTTTACAAGCATCTCTAAAGTTCGCTGAATGATACATAGAATCTGAAGATGACTCATTTTTTTTGCCAAAGGGTGTACATAATATTTCATCAAAGTTATATTACTTTCATACTAGTGGAAAAATTATTGTATGCAACATCATATCGAATAAAATCCTATTTCACTCTCTTGTTACAAAAATAACTGTTAAATGGTACCTGTTATGCAGCGATATTGTAAATGTATTCTGTGCATGAGTTAACATCTGAATGCCTAATCATCTCATATGTGTATAGGCAAATTAGGGATTATTGTTAAATAAATTGTACTTACGAGAGATTATTGCTTTTATTCTCAGAGATCCTGAAGTAAATGAAAAAAAATCATTATAAAATACAAAATACTTTATTATGTGATGTTCAAAGTATTAACATATATAGAAAACACTTTACATATAAAATGTGTATAAAGTTGGTTAGTTTTGTGCCACTGAAATTATTTATATACAAAACTACCCAGACCAATGTGGTATATATCTCTGTACTTTGCAAGTTTAGCACCAAAGTCTCAGCAAGTAGTGGGCACTCATTCCTTGCCCCACATCATAAAAACTAACATGTATATTCATCAGTTTTTAGTAGGTCCCCCCTCCCAAAAAAAAAAAACTCCAGAATATATAAAACCATTGCTAATTGCAATCTTTTTTCAATAAAAGTTGATAAACACTCACATAATTAATAGTTTTATAGTAACATAAAATTTAATTGAAATGAACACCACTTTAAGAACATATTTTAATCACTTTCAAAATATCATAAAATCAATATAAACCAATTTTATTCTAACAACATAAGTTATAAAACGTTTATTTCTGCACAGTTATATGATCACCATCAAAGTATAATGTATTTAATTACAAGGGGCATAATCCATGACATGACCTACATACTTTACTCTTAACAGTTTTAGAACATAGAACAAACATAAAAATACAAAAATATAAAACACTGCAGAACGTTTGTTTAAAACACCAGATATGTAATATGCAAGCAATGTAAGGCTTTTTTGTTTCATATGACAATAACTGTACCTACTTTGGTGGGAGCATTATAAGGGATTATATTACTCCCAAAGTTGCAATAAAAGATAAGGGATTCAAACCTGCTGAAGTTCGTAATATACTTCACAAAGATCTTACGTAACTTTGAGTGGCAAGTAATCTCAGAATCAGATATTATTTTCAATGTTGAAAATATTTACAAAAATTGTGATTTCTAATGCAAATCAAGGCACTAGAGTTTGGTGAACTACTATGCACCAGATGAGATGGGGTGACTGGAAAAATACATGGCAGGAGAAACTGGAAAATACAGAGAAAATCTGCCCAAATATCAAACCTGGTTGTCTTATTAAAAGCATTGGAAAATACTGATAAAAAAAAAGTAGATAGCAGTTAGTATATATATATTCAATTTGACAACTTATTAACACCTTTCTTCATGCATTTTGGGGCCATCTACAATAATTTGTACATTTTAACAAAACCTAGTATACCTATTTATGCAAATCTAAAGTGCACCTTTTTTGTCTAAATGTAGTATTAAAAATTATGGTGTGCATTAAGATTCGATGGCACATTAGATTCAATTGCAAATTTGTTCTGTAGTCCGCTAGTAACTTCATTAAAATTTAACATTTATATATATTATTTACTCTTTATAATAGACTTTTTGATCGGAAATCAAATGTTCATAATGCATTGCTGCAATTCTCAACTTTATTACGTTTATTGTTAGCCTATTATTGCATAGGGCATTTGAGTAACAGGTAGACATGAAATAGAGGGCAAACAGAGAAAAACATCTTATGATGCTACTTTCAAGCACATAGTAATTCTTGTGCTGAAAAAAATGATAACATAAAAGCAGGAAGAGAGTTCAATGTACCTAGGAGCAATGTTTGCTTGTGGAGGCAACAGAAATTGGCATTATTTGCAACTAAAGCTAGTAGGAAAAAATTCACTGGTTCTTTCAAAGGAAGACATCCTGACATTGAAGAAAAAGTTTTGGAATTCGTACATGAAAGGATGAAGAACGGGCAACTAGTGACACCATAAGAAATAAGTTTTTCTTCTTTGATCTATGCCAACTGTCTTGGCAACAGCACGAGTGATGCATTTTGTCCTACGTGCTCCAAGATGCAACAATAGTACATTTATAAATTCTATATTCTGATTGATTTATGAAGCAGATGGGCATATCTATAAGACACGACACAACAATATGCCAAAATTGTTTTTTATGATTTTAAGTTTCAAATTTGGAGTGAATATTACATTCACATATAGACATTTTTCAATTAATTGCAATAAAATAAAAAATAATTTATTAATAAATAATTTATAATACATCATCCCTTTTTGTTTATATGTTATTAATTTTTTTCATCATATCTATTTTTTTTGTATTTTTTCATCATATCTATTTTTTTTGTATTTTTATTTTACAATTGAGAAGCATTTTTTTCAAAAGTTGCTAATGCCCAAATTTTAAAAATTGAGCTTTTGGTGATTACATTTCAAAACTGTTGTTACAATTGGTTTCAGCATAGATGATAATTGCTGCCGCTATAATGAAATTGAAAATGGGATTGTTTGTTAACTGTAATTTGCTCTCAATTATTTAAAGCTAAGATGAAAATGACAACTAGTTTACAAGAGAACAAATAATAGGATAGGCTGATACATTGTATAACAAAATTAATGGAAAATCTAATTTATATTAAACATACCATGAAAATACCTCTGCAATGTTATCATAAAACACTTTTTGTGTTCAAAATTATAGCACTGTAACTATAATAGTGCAAGTGCTAATTAAATTATATGCAACATCAAAAAGAGGTCCTTGTTCCATGACCCATTTCCTTAAATCTGTTGTCCTTTTCTGTCCAAATACATCAATTAATTCTAGTTTACGTTTCCAGTTTGCATCAATTAATGTTGAAATGAATTCTTGGCGTTTTACCAAATTTTTTACCACAATCCTAGTAAGATATTGCACTATTCTGTTGCAGTTACCAATTACATAGATCAGCAAGAAAACAGTTACAAATGAATAAATTATCAATTGGTCTCCATCCTACATGAACTAAAGTATCATTAAGGGAGTTAAGAACGAATTATAAAAATAATAAGTATTGTAAATGGAATTTACTATTAAAATAGAATAATTACATTAATACATCAAAAAATACTAAAATACTATGTTTTAAATTAATAAGATCTACATGCTGGACCTTCTGTGGCCATAAGGTTCTACAAAATCCTTGAAGAGGGCAGGCATAACTAACTAGGAGTAACATAAACTCCACAACTTCCAGACACTAAAATTGTAATTGTCCCTGGTTAAGTGAAAGAGAGGACCTTGTGGTTTTCTTTGCCAAGTAAAATTAATATATTATTATTATTATTATTATTATTATTATTATTATTATTGTTGTTGTTGTTGTTGTTGTTGTTGTTGTTAAAAAGTTTATGAAGGCCACAAATGGTCTGAAGATACAGTAAAGGAGTAATTGCTAATATTGTTAACTAAATCATTACAATGACTTTCCCAAGAAACTAATCTCATGTATTCCCTGCGCCTCCACTTCTCACTTACTGTGTGTCATGTGTTCAAGAATTAAATGTAACAAACCATGATAAATGTATTCAGCCACCCAGATCTGTTGCCTCCCAACTTCTTTATTGCTACCTAATGAAGAGAAAAGTGTACAAAAATACTGTATAATTAACAATACAAAGAAGCTGTGCGCCAAGATATTGAAGCCATTGATGTTGCAACTTTGGATAAATACATTCAAGTGTAATATAACAAATTATTTATGAGGAAATCACTCAAATTTCACTTTCAATTGTTTCACTTAACTGTTGCCTTCCTCATCAGCAGAAGAAAACTAGTGAAATTTGAGTGATTTCTTCATAAATAATTTATTATATTATACTATATATCACTGTGAAAATCCCCACTATTAAAAACTACATTCAAATGTGTTTGGATGCAGAAAATTTTCAGCATATTATGGACAGGTCCTATTTTACATTGTTGAAGTTATGTGTATATCAATTTGCAAACAATTATCTGATTAACAAATATTAGACAATAGATTAAGGCCAATAGTGAGATAATTACCAAGTACATGATCAAATATAGAAATTAGAAAATAACTTTTTAAATTATATCTGGAGTTTAACAAAAAAATATTGAAACATGCTGTACATTACGTGTTAAGCATGTCCAGTTTGAAACATGTTAAAAACTTTGAGACTACAATATATATCCTCTTAGACTAACTTCTGTTTTATAAAATATCATTTTTGTCAGACTTTCTAAGTTTAATTTGTAGAACTTTTAAATTCTAACCAATTTTTAATAATTTTTATATAATTTAAAATATCAACTGGCTAAGAAGTTTGTCTGATCGTGCAATTTTTTTTTTTTAAATAGCTTTATATATTTCTAGTTCACTCTCCATAGTTGTGAATCCATTGTTTTCAAATTTTAGATGTATGTTATCATTAAGCCTCTACACCATGTAAAAATTATCATTTTATAAAAATCTGTTGTATATAATTCTAAACATTCAAAACTATGCATGTTATAATTCACGCTTAAAATGAATGAGATTCAAGTCAAAACAAACTATTTGTTTCGTCAGTTATATATAGTAAACCTTCTACAATGATTTGATAGTTTTGTAAAGAGAGCATGATATACTTGTGGTATTAAACGAAGTTCACTTGTAATATTTTAAGCATAATGTTAAGAGAAAGTAATACAGAGCCTTTGTGCATGACCTTATCTACTTGTGGTACTCTACTTGGTTGGCCGAGGCATATATTGGCTCTCACTTCTGCTGACCTTGCTTCTTCCGCATTCAATGCTGGTATAAAAAAAGATGTGTGTTTGTCATGTTTAAAAATTGGTACATAACATTTTTCAAAATTGTGTTTTAGTGTGTCTGTGTGTTCTGAGATATGTGTCATAAGAAAGAATTTTTATACCAAGTACCCATTTATCTTGCTCACCTAAAATAATTTTTTTCTGATGCACTAAATGGAAAATTGTTTCAAACAAAAGTTTTTAACAAATTGTGGTATATTTTTTGTATCTCCATTAATGTAGGAGATATGGGATAGAACTTAAGTTTTTTTAATTGGCACCATGCACATTTTATTCAAAAATACATTTACCCTCTCCAAGAGCTATTCAGAAATGTATCACATTGTAGCATTTTAGTAAAGAAAACAGTAGGTATGGCAATGATAAATGCGTGACTACTCTTATTTAATAGCACTACAGTGTATTTGTTTAACTAAATCATTTAACCTCTTCAATAATGTCCTAGAATAAATCATCATCTGCCAATTCTTCGTAGATCAGTAGTGTTTCTACTTTCTCTTTAGACGTGTATATCTTGTAAGAAAAACTGTGGTCACAACAGCTCAGTGCAATATTAAATTAATCTGACGAAAGTCTATCCCATATCTCCTACATTGATGGAATATAAAAAAGTATACCTTTAGCAAGAACTTCCCCAGGATGTTAAAAAAACTTTTGCTTGAAACAATTTTTCATTTGATGCATATGAAAAAAATTATTTTAGATAAATGGAACAACCTTTATACTGTAGTTACAAATTTAGGCAGGGAGGTTAAAAATAAAACTGGCCAGTATTCCTTCTACATAAATGTAGCTTTTAGACAAATGAGTGATAAGAAGGGGCAGAACAGCCCATACTCACTATGAGAAAACTAGCACTTTTATCTGAATATAAGAGGACTCGCGATTTCAGAACAGTTTCTGTAGAATTTTATATTTTAAGTATTTATGCAATCAAATCAGAGACAAAATATTTTATTTATGCATTTTGGAACATTTATAAAATTACTATATATTTTGAAAATCTCTGTTGCAATGTTCATGTGAGCAGGCCTATCAAATTATATTTTAACATGGGAAATTTTCTGAAGTTATCTGGCATCTAACTTCAAAATCTTTTGATTCATGAGGGTAAGAAACCACATAAGTATGAAGTTTGTGACAAGAGATTTACCCAGCCATATAAGATATTCCACAAAAATATGGTCTAACACATGACAAGTATATGCACTTGTAACTTGTATAATTTTCTCTACAAGTGTAGGAATATTGGTTATTTCAAATAATTTTTGGAACCAGTTGACCTAAATATGCAAAGTATTAGCAAAAATGTTAATGATGAGATTAGGAATATGTATAAAGAGAGCATAATTCAATATTTGAGTGCAATTAAAAAGTTTACTTAAATGTGATTAAAATACAGTTTATGACAGATATTTGCCTTTCTTGTTTCAAATGGAAATATTTGAGTCCAGCATCTTACATTGGTTTTTAACTAAAATAGTTTCTTTCCATTCATCATTCTCTTTTATAATTTTTTTGCTTGTATAAAAAATATGATTGCCAAACAATACAAACAAATTTATATAAATATAAATTATCAAATAGACTAATAAAATAAATGACCAAGCAAATTCTGGAAACCATTTCTCAATGAATGAAACTGATGCTATGCATGCTAAGCTATATTTCTGTATTTCAGTACCGATGTTAATTGTTACATTTTTCTTCTTCTTTACTTTCATTTTCATCACTACATAAAATAACATCTTCATTGTTTCTAAGTGTGAACAAGTTAGTGTTGCTATGAATCAGTGACATCTGTGATCACAGCTGTACGGCAGTAAGTTGCAATTGTTTAATATCAAATGAACTATGAGTCAGCACTATGGAAGCGTGACATTGTTGTTCTTAGGTTCAGGCATGATATATTGCATAAAACTGGGATATCTGAGCATCTCAGTAACATGAGCATGGAAACCCCTATAAAACGCCACAAATATTTATTTTTTTAATATGCAAACTTAAGATGACCACCAGTTTTCATAATGGAAAAATGGGGAAAAAAAAACTGGAGAAAAATAAGAGAGAAGTTCTGTCAAATTTCACCAAACTGTGAATAGTTACAAGTTATACAAAACCAGAGTGTGGAGAGCTACAAAACTGTTCAAATTGAAGCAATATACTCACCTATTGTCCGGCAATTTCAGCCATATAATGATGAACACTTGTAAATTCTGTCATTGGATTTTGGAGTGTTAAGGTTCGTGATCCAAACTTCATATACTTCACTGATAAGGAATGACTCCACTAATTTTTTGTTGATTTGGTTTATTTACGGATGCTCTTTAACATCTCAGGTCATCAGCATCCCATTCAATTTAGGGCGTGAAATGGCTGATAAATTTTGCTCAGAAGTCTCTTTTTTCAGGCTTGAGGTTTCATTATAGTGCCGTAAATGTACAACACGGAACCCATGGCTTTACTCCTCTTCCAAAAGAAGCCATATTTAGGATTTTTACACCTGAAAAAATCCATCGATCCTGGCCAGGTTTGAACCTGCAATCTTGGGTTTAGAAGGCAAGTATGGTTACCACTAGATCACCAGGACCGACTCTCCACTAATTTGCCAAGTTAATAGGTAATAGGTATTGGAGCACAGATTTTATACATAAAATTCCTTTGCATGATGAGAAAACTGGTACATGGTACATATATAACATGGTATGTATCTATTGTGACCATAATTGTTATTTTATGTTTTAACAATGAACGAAAGAAAGCCAGAGTCTCAGATGCTGTGATAATAGTAAATTTTGTCAGGTTTTAGTGCACTTGGCAAATCACAAGATTTCCTGCAGTTACCAGGTAAGTTCTGGGCAAAGGCTCTGTATATTAATATAAATACTAATTTACTTGCATAATAAAATGTGTCACAAGTGGAGCATTATGCATTTTCATAATTATATTTTACCTAGTTTCAATACTACTGAATAAAAAATTTATATTATATTTATATGATATTATAACAAGTTATTGAGGAAATCACTCAAATTTCACTAATTTTGTTCTACTTACTTAGTCAAGAGATATTTATTATATTATACTATATTTCACTGTGAAAATTCCTGTTATTCAAAACAACTTATATACAGGATTTTCCAAAATGACTTTCTGGGTTTTGTGAATTTCTTGTGGGTAATGAATTAAGCATATGACTAATTTCATACATGGATGGATACAGTAATTCAAAATGTTTTGTTCTTTGCTACACACCACTCAGTATTTGCTGTTTGTCACCAGCAATTTGGAGAAGGCATTTTGTATTCTCAAATAATATCAAAAGGTCCTAACTCTGACAATTCCATCTGCACATACTATGAGCAGTTTATGGAGACAGGGTCCTTGTGTAAAGGAAAAAGCACCAGACATCCATATGTGTTGGAGGAAACAATAGGCCAGGCCAGAGAAGCTTACCAATGCAGCCCTGTGGTCATATCTCAAACCACATTTTGGTATGGGTATGTTATGGAGCATTTGAGAATGAATTCTTATCACTTTGTACTGCTTCAAGCTTTGACAAGCACCAACATGAGGCTTTTGTATCAAACAGCAGCAATGGATGGAAGACGATAGTTTTAGTGATTTTTTTTATGGTGTTTAAAGCCCATTTTTACTACTGAGGCACCTTATGATGATACACGAGATGAAATGATATATTGAGAAAGGATTTTTGTAAGGAAGGAAACGTTCCAGGCCTAAGTTTAGGGTACCTCCCCGTCATTTACCATTTATGACGACTGAGGAAAACCTGGATAACCCGGTCCTGGCAGGATTTGAACCCCAGACCTCCCACTCACAAATCCACACCTTAACGACCTCGGCCACCCGTGGCGGTAATTTTTAATGGTGAATTAACCTTTCATTTAAATGGAAAAGTCAATTAACATAATGTTTGCATTTAGGGGATAAAAAACCCCATTGTTAAATTGAACATGAGCAAGACTTTCCAAAAGCTAATGTGTTTTGTGCTGTGTCCAAGGTGAAATTGCATGACCCATTGGACAATAACAGGGAATATGATCACTGAATGGTGGCTAATACAATTAAATATCAACAGATATAATTGAGATGATTTCATATTGCAACAAGATGCTCCATATCATTCCATTGGGAGGCCACGGAATTGTTAAAACAGTACTTACTGCAGTGATGGCTTAGATATGCGACCAATAGTTATCAAATGTTCTTGTCTTGGCCACCTTGGTCAAACTAAACCCCTTGCAACTTTTGTGTAGGGTTATGTAAGGGATCAAGCTTTTTTCTTTTCTTATCTACAACATTCTGGATATAAAGATGCATCGGAACTGCCTTTTAAAAAATCACCAGTTACATGCTAGTGTGTGAGGGTAGAGAAAAGCTTGTGAACTGTATTATACAGTATAACAACATTTGTATTCCTACCCCAATTATATATGTGCAGTGATTTTCTGAAACTCTTAACATCATTTTGGATAGCCATATATAAATATAATTTCAAAGGGCTCCAGAATGTAGCAGATCCATTTGTTCTGGTTGTGAGTACTTCAAGAACCTTTAAAGTTCAGTTCTTTCAACTGGCTAGCAACTGTCTCCAATATACAGATAATTATATGTTATATCTTCATATTTTTTTATCAAATATATAAACTTCAACAAAAATAATGTTCTGAGGTTCTAACTTCAGGCCTGTCCAAAAGTTTATGACTATTTTCTGATTGATGAGATGAACAAAATGCAGTGTTCGTCTACTCTACAAATAACTAACTACCTTATAATTTAAAAATGGAAATATATTACACAGCATTTCATTTCTTGAAGTGTGCACCTAGTGCCCCACAATAAATCACAATTCACCACATTCAATCTCACATTTCCATCTTGTGATGCGTTCTAGTCACACATTTCAGCCTCTATTATGTAACTTACCAGTTTATAATGGGCATGATCTGTATTAAAATTGCACTGTGTTATGTGTTAGGCTAATGAAAGAGTTTGACGTTGTTCAGTTATTGCCCGGTAGTGTTCTGACTTGGAGCTATCATTTTCTGGAAGTTCTTCCAACTGGTTTCAATGGGTGGAAAAACTGCTATCACTATGAGTGCAGCCACTAGAAGTATGATGACAACGATGTATAGTCCAAGCATGAATTTGCGGAAACACGAGTGCTGAAAAAATAAACAAAGATGTACTCTTGAAGCTATTAAATGAAATAATAAAATAATATTAATATAAATTTTTTTTTGAATGGTGTTTAACACCCGTTTTTACTACTGAGGCATCACAGGCAGTGAACACTGGTGATACATGAGATGAAATAATAAATTGGGAAAGGATTTTTTAGGAAGGAAATGTTCCAGGCCTAAGTTTAGGGTATCTCCCCAGCATTTGCCTTTATGAGGACTGAGGAAAACCTGGAAAAAACCTGTCAGGGAGGGCCGCCCTGGCGAGATTTGAACCCCAAACCTCCCACTCACAAGTCTGCGCCTTAACGACCTCAGCCACCTGTGGTGGTTTGATATAGAGTGGTTTGGTGACACTTATACTTTATTTACTTGGTTTTTATTTATTATTGAATATTATTTGGGAACATTCCTCCCATCATTAGCAGAAGACCAACTAGCAGAAGATGCTCCATAGGCAATCAGAAAAATGTATTGAATATACCCAATGATGATGTTTCAAAGTTTATGAGCAGCTATTATTTTTGATGAGTCAATAGTTCCAAAGATTTACGAGAGTGTTTCCATAATTTTGGTTTTTTATTATTTCATGGCTTTGTGAAGTAAACTGCCATTCCTGATTTCTCCATTTGTTTGTAACGAATATTTCTGAAATGTTCTTTGATATGCGTATCCAAATTTCTTTCCATCTTTCCAACATATACCTCCTGATCAGAGTCTTTATAATTCATTTGGTAGATACCCAACTTCTTGTCAGAGAATATAGGTTCTTTACCGTAAGATTTTAATAAATGTTTAATACTGTGGTCCTTTTGAGGATCCAACATTATTTTCCATTGTTTAAACATTTTTTAAAATTTATTGAACATGCTAGGGTGGTATGTAAATTTTTTGAATTGCATATCTTCTTTTATTTGTGATAGCAAAATTGGTTTTCATATCTTTATTTCTTTTAAACTTTTTAATCATTTTATCTATTTTTTTTTTATGGAAATCATTATGTAGTGCATGCGGATGATGTATTGGTACTCTCCTATTTATTTTTTTGTACTGATTGGAACATACACTATTCTGTATGCAAAGCTATTTAAGATGACCTGCTGTTGTGTTTTGGGATTGAAGCTATTATTTTTTATGTAACTTTCACTGTGGGCAGGTTTCCTATATATTCCAAAGGAAACAATATCTGTTATTGTTTCATATAATGTTCACTCTAAAAAGGGGATCCAGCCATACTTTTCAATTTCAATGTAAACTTTATTGATTTTTCCTGAAAATTTAATAGTTTTAAGGCCTCATTAACCAGATGTTTTGGTGTAATGGCAAATATGTCATTCACATAAGGGTTTAAAAACTTGTTTAGACTATTCCATAAATATTGAGAACTACATTGCCAATATAGAAATAAGCATTCAAGATTTAAAAGAAACCAGTAAATGTGAAATTAAAAGAGTAATGTGAAAGAGTATTAACTAAATTAAATGCAGATTTTCAGAAAATACCTCATAACAAACAAATCTATAAGTCTTGAATGACCAACAAATAATTTATAACAAAGCAGATTAATCAGATGGTTAAGATATGGATGAACCAAGTTAAGGTATAGGAAATTTTCAGAGATCAGCAGGTTTAAGAAATTTATTGTAGTTATAAGTTATTTTGCTTTATTGAGCCCAAGTCTTCCGGACATTCCAGTGGGAAAATGCTGATGAACTGAAGATGAGGGCCCAGTAATTAATTAGATGGAATTGTTAAAATTATATATTTTATAGATGTATTAGTAACACAAATTTGATATAAAATATTTGTTTTGAAGAAGGTAGGAGAATTTGTAAAAATATTTGTAAAAGAATAATATTTGTATGTAAATTGGAAATTAGAAAAAATAAATTAAAATTCATACCAAAGCAGATAAAGGGAATACATTATTATTATTATTATTATTATTATTATTATTATTATTATTATTATTATTATTATTATTATTATTAGATGAAGAAGATTTCATTAAGAGAATAGAATCTCTGCTAAAAATAAGGAATATATTGAAATTAAAGAAGAGCTGTCAAAAGAGAGCATCAGGGAAGTCAATGTCACATTAAAAACAGTAAAACTTTAACAAATAAAGAAATCCAAAAAGTAAGCTTAAAAGCCTAAGAATCCCTAAGATGCATGGTCTACTAAAAATTTATAAAAAAGACAATAGTATGGGAACGATTATAAACTGACCTACAAGATAGCAAAATGGCTTTTCCATTTCTGTTCGTTAACAAAATTTAGAAGTTTAATAAAAATTCTAAATTTTATTGAAAAAGTTAAGAAGCACATACTTCGCTGAAAGACCTACTTGTATCTTTTGATGTGTTTGTTTTATTCCCTAGCATTCCTATAAACAGAATATCTAAATTGTTAAAAAACTGACTCATATTTACACAAATACTTGCTAAAGCAATAGATGATTTTATAAGTTTGACAGAACTATGCATCAACCAATATATATCTTTTAGTATAAATGGTAAATTTTACCAACAAAGTTTTGGATTGATTATGAGTAAACCTCTTTTACCTGGCAGATTTGTTTACAAGCGATTGTGAAATTTGCCTAACTGATGCCTTTCCTCTAATTTTTTAAGACTTTGCACAGATATGTCGATAACATATTTGCCATTATAACAAAACACCTGGTTAACGATGTCTTTTATTTATTAAATTTACAGAAAATATCAATATAGTTTACATTAGAAATTGAAAAGAATGATTGGATCCTCTTTTTAAATTTGAAGATTATAAAAGACAATAACTATTTGGTCTTTGGAATATATAGGAAATCTACCCAGAATGACAATTACATTAAAAATAATAGTCAATGTGCCATCCTAAATAGCCTGCATACAAATTGGTTGTTCCAATCAGTAGAAAAAAATACAAAGAAGAATATCAATACATCATCCATACACCACTACATAATGGTTTCTATAAAGAAATTAGTAGATAAAATGATTAAAAAGTTTAAATAAAATAACAATTATCAAATACATGTGTTTGCCAACACAAATAAAAGATTTGCAATTCAAAAAATTTACATACCACCCCCAGCATGTTCAATAAATTTAAAAAAACAAAATTAAAAAAAATGGAGAATAATGTTGGCTCCTCAAAAAGCCCACAGTATTAACAATTTATTAAAATCTTCCTGTAGAGATCCTATATTTTCTGGCAAGTTGTATGGTACCTACCAAATCAATTGCAAATACTGTGATCAAGTATATATTGGAAAAACAAAAAGAAATTTGGAAACCCATACCAAAGAACATTTCAGAAATATCCGTTACAGAGAGATAGAAAAATTGAAAGTGGTAGTCCACTTTTGGTCAGAAAACCATGAATTTGATAAAAAGAACTAAATTATTGAAACACATTTGGAAATCTTTGGAACTATCGATGTGGAAAAAAATTACATCATCAAAAATAAAAACTTCCAGACACTATCATTGGATGGATATATTTGATAAATTTCTCTGACCGCCTACAGAGTACACTTCTACCAGTTCATCTTCTGCCGGTGAGCAAATATTCCTGAAACACATCCAATTAAAAAAAAAAAAGTAAGTGAAATATAAGAGTAACTAAACCAACTCTATATCAATATTACAGATGTACAATTATTTTAAAGTATCATCTTTTAAACAACAAAATGCACTAAATGAATTTCCTAAAATAATATCTTTATTATAATAATTTATTATTAAATACAATTAATTTAAAATTTTCATACCTACATAGCATTACGTGGAAAATGCTATAACTAATTTTTGGTTTAAATCTCTTGACATTTGAGGAATGTCCACTAATGTGACACTAGTAAATAACAACGGTGCAACAATGTCTCATATGGACAGTATAGCTTGCTGCTTGCAAAACACAAAATGCAATATCTCTGTGTACATGCATATTTCATATTATAGAAAAGCAACAAGTAGCTAAGATAAAAGATGACATTCTTCTGAACAAGTACAAAAAGGAATCATATTTTTTACCCAGTATATATATTTTTGCTATACTTATAGCAGTAATAAATACATTGCTGGTATATTTTAAGTTACTTTATTTTTTTAATGTTATCATAGACATAATTATCATTTAAGAATGTGAAATTCTCCACAACCTAAAGGAATTTAGAAATAAATTATCCCACAAGCTTTTCCCTTATATTAAAAACCACTCACCAGATATAATGCCACTGAAAAACGGAGAAAAATATTTCAAATGAAATAAATTACATTTAAGAACAAAATAATTATATGTACATTCTTTGCTCAAACAAGGCTGGTTCCAGACTTTGCCTGCTCCAAGACATGTTGCAAATTGCTAAAAGAAGTATTCAAAGCTCCCAGCTCAAGAAACATTCCTTCACATGAAAGTAATGCATTGTTTGAAGTAATTCTTTAACAGGTAAAAGAGGAATGAATGAATAGTGTTTAATGCCCGTTTTTGCTACAGAGGCACCACAGGCAATGGACACTGATGATACACGAGATGAAATGATATATTGGGAAAGGATTTATTTTCATGGAAGGAATCGTTCCAGGCCGAATTTTAGGGTACCTCCCCGGCATTTGCCATTTTATGAGGACTGAGGAAAACCTGGAAAAAACCTCAGTCAGGAAGGACGGTCCTGGCGGTATTCGAACCCAGACCTTCCGCTCACAAGTCCGAGACTTAACGACCTCGGCCACCCGTGGCAGTGGGTAAAAGAGGATATATATATATATATATAAAACGTCAGATAGATAGAGGTCTATGACCGTAACTTCCTGCAGGTTGAAGCAGTTAAAGTCTGGTGGACAATAACAAAAACCAAAATGAGTATAAAGGGCGGTAAACATTTCAATTGTAAGTTAAACTTCGATGTAATAGTATTTTTCAGCTCTTTCAGTTCTTGCATTTATGTTATCAAACTTTTTTATGAAAATGTTGTTTAGCAAGCACAGCACCAATAGCAATGGACACACAGAAAGATATTCTAGTATATTATATTTATATTATTGTGTCTCATGTTTTCTTATAATTTAAGTGAAAACTGCAATAGCATTTACCACAAATGCAGAACATTCTGTTGAGTGAAATGAAATTTGGAACAGCACCATATTAGTTTTTGTGAAATATCAGGAAATTTCCACTGTACAATAAGGGCAAATTGCATTTATTAGGCTGGCTGAAAAGTGAATTCCTATTGAACACTATTCATTGTCTCCGAGTAACAATACTACAATATTACCATATTTTAAAAAGAGTACATACATATAAGATTTTCTCTAGTTCCACTGATCTTACTACAGAGTTTGACAACCTTCTGTCATACTTAATCAAGATCACCAGTATGTCTGTATCCAGCAACAGTTGTTATTCTAAAGCAGTCGCCATCAATTCTTGCAAGTTTGGGCAATGGGTGACCTTAACAAAACCGGGCGCTACAGCAGGTAGTTGAAGGGATGGATACAGCACAGCATTGGATTGCAATAGTGTATAGTTCAAAATACCACAAATCCTCATAGATGTTGTTAGTTTCTCCTAACAGTCATCAAGTTGGTTTAAGATGGAGAGTATGTCTCATTGAAACCAGTCCCACCGTATTTAAAAGTAAGTGAAGTATAAGAGTGTGTTAGAAGATAGATTAGATATAATTTACACAGGTGTTGTAATTTAACATGATAGTATTCAGTATACTATCAGATACTATTTGGTAAAATTGTATGCAAGATAACTTGCTTTTATTTTCACACATTAAAATAAGCATTTAATTAAGTAAAATGGATCTATTATTCAGTATAGAATAATTTTACCACCACTAGCAAAACCAAGCTGGGACAAAGAATGCTATGAGAATACCGATTGCCTGCTTGAAATTGTGTGTGCAGCAGGGAGGATAGTTGCGATGTGACATGGCAATGAGTCGAGATTGAATTGTTCAAGAGCATTAATTCACTTACTGGAGCATCCTGTTTCCTGTCAGAAGAATGCAAGGGACTGCGGCTGGAAGTCATTTCCTTCATTGGGAATGAGTTAATTCGTTTGGAACTGTTTCTTTCACTGGCAATACTGGCAATCTGCAAAACACAAAGTTTGCTAATCATTCACTACATTGTATACTAAAATTATTGTTAATGATGACTGTAGGAATCAACAGAGTGCATCGATCTTAAAATCTTAGGTAGATTAAAAGTAAAATCATGTCAACACATTAAAACACTCTTGATGTTCCACTTTTTTTAAAAAAACTGGAACATGTTTTGTGAGACCTTGCTCACATTGTCAACCATGAACGACTTAAGTATTTTTTTTTTGCTAATTTTTAGGTCAACTAGCCGATGTGTTCAAGTTGTTAATAACTGCATGTTTGTGTATTGTGGGGTTAAAACCGCCAGCTTTAATGTGACAGTATTTTAAAGAATATACACAAAAGTGTACAGAAATTCAAGAGGCAAAAACTTATAAAAAGACCACAACACTTTCAGCAAATAAGATAAAAGCTAATTAAAAAATGTACATACCATCCATGGGCTACAAAAAATTTCAGAATATTGTAAAAGATTTTAACATCAGTTTAGCACCTATAAACAGAATTAATGTTGAAAATCTCCTGATTGATAATGTTAATGACAATATTTCACAAGAGAAAAGAGGCAGGTATTTATAAAATAAGTTGTGCAGAATGTGAAAAAATCTACATTAGGAAAAGAAAGAGAAATATAGGCACATGGTTAAAAGAACATTTCAGGAACATAACTATGATATATTGAACAAAACAAAATTATTAAAATCAGTGTAAGGACCTATAGAATTAGCAACATGGGGGAAAATATACATTTAAAAGCACAAAGACAGAATGAATTTTGACACATCCAGTGATGAAAAATAAACTTCAAGTTCATCACGCCCCCACCAGAGCAGATTACACATCCCCACAGCATAACGGTTTATTCTCCAGTCAACAATGGGGCTGAAGGTGCTTACAAAGTGCATGAAACTGGTTTTACATATTTAAACAAGTGGAGCAAAAGAGTTCGACTTAATCACACAATGATCTTAACATCATTTTGTTTGGCATATATAGGAAACCCTCACATACAGATAATCATATAAAGAATAACAGTTTCAATCCTAAACCACACCAACACGCCATTATGTATCAGATTGATTATTTGGATTATTACCAACATATGTAGGCAAAACAATAAGAAATTTGGAGACAAGGACCAAAGAATACTTCAGGAATGTAAGATATAAACAGGTGGATAAATCAGCAGTTGCAGACCATTTGGATTTATGATCATGACATTGCCAAAGAAGCCAAACTGTTCAAAGCTACCAATAAGCCGAAGAAATTGGCAATATGGGAGAAAATTTATACCTTAAAAAATAAACATCATGTTATGAACTTTTGACATCCCACCAATTGACTTCCTGTTCCATTATTTATTGGAACCACCAGAGGTCACCTGCCAGCGTTAGTCGGTCCCCATCTGATGATGAGAGCAAATGCTCTTGAAATATATTCTGATGAATTAACCAGTTAGTGAAGTTTAGCGTCACCTAATACCAACTTATTTATATATTCAACTTTACTACTTACCGATAATATTAGATGCACTGCCACATGAAACGTTACATAGCCCACAAGTATCCAATCCATCCATTTAGGAAGCTCAGCCTTTGACAAACTAATAGCAAAGAAGATGGTCACAACTGAAACAGAATATTACTCAAATAATATAAAACATATCTCTATGCAGAAATATAATTTTCCAGGTTGTTTGGCCATGGTCAAATGGAGTTCACCGTTCCAGATATTTCAATAGTAACTACATCTAACATCTCAGTGCTGCTATGATTTTTGTGAAGTATTCTCTTCTTGATCTTATTCTCCATCTGATCATCAGTGGTATTGAAGATGCCAAACAGCCCAAAAGATTATATTTCTACATGTGACACTGACTGAAAGCCTTCACATTACATAAAATATCTCCAGATATTTTGTATCTCAGCAGTGTTTAGAAAATATTATGATTAATTTAAAAGGAGCTGGCCAAAGTCTGCCAAATGGATGGGAGAAAAAGAGTGCTCTAGCAATATGAAAGAATTCTGTTTTAAATTACACTTTCATAGTATTTATGTAAACTTTTATTTAACCATTTTATATCCTATTCAGGAGCCACATTATTATAGTATTTGGGAGTTTCTGTAGATTCCCATCTGTAATAAATTAATAATTATTTGAAATATCATACAATTTTTTAATGATAGAAAAATTTAAAGACCAGAATTTCATAATTTATTCATTATTCCCTAGGTTCCAAGATGAATGAAAAATAGGTAACTTAATTAAAGATAACTTCTGTTCAATATTTTTGCCTCACTCTGTAAAATAACCTACCAACAATTATCGGGACTGGCTATAGGAAATGCACTTTCTCCATTTCTGGCAGATTTCATGTTTTTTTTAAACACACATCATAAATGCCTTTTTTACTTAATTTTTAAAATGTGGTTAAGATATGTAGCTGATGTCTTTCCAATAATAAAAAAGAAATATTCATCAAACACACTTAAAAGTTTCAAATTTAGAAGAGGAACCTATAAAATTCACCATAGAAACTGAGGAATATGGACAACTTTCATTTTTAGACTTAAAAATCTTTAGGAATGCAGAAAAACTGAACTTTGGTATTTATAGAAAAAGCATATATACACATTACAAAAAACTATAATCCAATTCTAAATAAATATGCCATTTTTAGTAGTTTGATACACAGATTAGTTAAATTTCCAGCTCACACAAACAGAATACCAAAAAGAATTACAATTTAATTATATTCAATATAGCAATAATCAATGGTTAACACAATAGTTAAAAGGATTAACAATTTCAAAAGACAAAAATCCATTAAAGACATTTCTACACTTATATACAAGAGAATTACAAATGCAGCAAATTTAAATATCATCCAGAATACCACCACAAAATTGGGAAGATCTTCAAAGAACATGGCATAAAATTAGCACCACAAAATAAATACTACATAAAACTTTCAGGTTCATTGCTATAAGACAGCATACCACCAGAGAAAAAGCCAGGCATATAAGCAATAGAATGATTGGATTGCAATTTAAAATACATAAGAAATACTAAGAGAAATTTGGAAACGAGGAAGAAAGAAAATTTTAGAAATGTCCAGCTAAAACAATTGGAATTCATTTTTAGGAACACAACAATAAAATTAAGCAAGAAGTCATTTTGTTAAAGGAAATACATACTCCAATGGAAACATCCACATGGAAAAAAAGTTTAATTCGTCAAACTCGTGATAAATTAATGAATTTTGACATTACACTTCTGGACAAATTCAGTAGAGTCCTATTCAGAGAGCAACCCAGATCCAGTCACAACAACCAAACAGACTAAAACTTACCAAGGAGTCAGCAACTGAAGATGGAAATAAAGGCTCCCGAAACATGTTCTAAATAAACATTCAATTTTAAATATTATAAAATTGTATTTGAGAAAGAGATTTTGGCATCTGCTATACATAAGTGGATATCACAGCTACAAATGGCTAGAGAAATATGTGGTGCTCTTAAACTCTATGCAAATTGACCTTGAACAAAATTGCATTTCTTTGTAAAGGCTGGCAATTAATATACGTTGGCAATTCACATGATTTTTTTATTGCTGGAATTTTTGCACCTTTGAATCATTTAAATAATAAACCAAAAAAAAAAAAAAAAAATGGATTTTAATGCATTAAAAAATTTACATCAACCTAAATTACAGCAGTTTAATCACAACAAGTTTTGATATTTATCTTATTTTGATTTAAAGTAAAACACTAAAAATTATGTCGTCACATTAAAATTCTCTTTAAGTTTCACAAACACAAGTTTCTGTTTAAGTTTCACAAACACACTTGTGTTTGTGAAATTTAAAGAGAATTTTAATGTGATGACATGATTTTTAGTGTTTTACTTTAAATCAAAATAAGATTAACAAAAGTTTCACTGTGTGGATTCCGAAATTCCGTAAACATATTTGATATTTATATTTGCTTCAGACTTGTAATGCGAAAGATGTTTATACTCACTGCCAATGATGTGAGCTATATTTCCCACAAGCCAGTGTAGCCAGTTGAAGAGAGGTCGGCGTCTGGAGTCAGGATGTGGACGAAATGCTGCCCCAATTGGTTGTAGTATGACTAGTATAGTAGTAACACATCCAAGGATAGCATGAGGGTTTTTCTCAAGTGACCAATGCCACTCAAGCTCAACAAAGATAAGCACTGCAGCAGCCACTGTCAGCAGACATGTCAGCAACATCAGCAGTCGATGCCACTGTAACACAGCATTCACTTTTAATGTTTTGAACCATTAGTACTTAAAAATAGTTTTGAATAGTGGGAATTCTCAAAGTGAAATGTAGCATCAATTAAACAAACTTTAATATAATTTGTCCAAGAATTGGAAAAGGATTTTTTAAAATTTCCAGTAGATAAAATATTTTAAAATGCTTAAAAACACCTCAATAGCCTCACTCCCAATGTACAAGAAAATAGTCTGCGTAAAAAACATTTAAAATATTAATAATTTATTCCAATTATTAGAAATGGTAGGATTTTTATTTTAAAGGGAGGAAATGTGCCACGCCTAAGTTTGGGGTACCTCCCTGATACTTGCCATTTATGAGGACTGAGGAAATATAGGAAAAAACTTCATTGAGGGTTGTTTCAGGTCAGATTAGCAAGTAGTCAGTAGACCAAAATTAATTTTTTTTTTATCACCTAATTTCTGTATTATATTTAACAATTTCTAACATTTTCTTTATACCTTTCTCTGTACAGAACAGGTGATGGCATATGAAATGTTGCAACAACATTCTTTAGGTTATATTTTAGAACTGTTTAAAGTTTTCTATAATATTTACTCTTCACATCTTCTAAGTATGATAGAGTGAGCATTAAATTTAACTTATACCTGATTTGAGAATATCTAGTTCAGGTATATGTTTCTGGAGAATGACACATGACACCTGCTAGCCATTTGATAGTTTTTTGTTCTTGTCTCCAAATAAGCAGAACAATAAGACATTTGGAGACAAGGATGAAAGAACATTTTATAAATGTAAGATATAAACTAGTGGATAAATTGGCAGTTGCAGATAATTTATGGACTTATAATTATGACATTGCAAAAGAAACCAAACTGTTGAAAGCTACCAACAATTCCAGGGAATTAGCAATAAGGGAAAAGATTTCATTTTAAAGGATAAGTGTTGTGAAAGGGCTTCCTGTTTTGCTATATTAGAACCACCAGAGGTCATATCATCAGCTGCCAGCATTAGTCAGTCCCCAGTTGCAGTTGAGAGTTAATCAGTTAGTGAAGTATAGTGTTATCTAATATAAACTTCTTTATAATCTACTAGTTAAAAATACTTGTAATAATCAAGTACAGTATGTTCCATATGCATTAAATAATTCATAGAACTCTTTTCTTGGTATATTTATCAAAAAGCAGACTTTCCATTAATGTAAACATCCTATATTTTAGCCTACTCTATACAAACAGCCAATTTCACCACTGCATAGTGGTGCCCTATGGGTGTTGCAGCTACAACACCACCATGCCAGGGGGAATGCCCACAAGTTCATGAGATCAATGGGTTGGCATTGGGCAAAAACATACCCTACATAATTTTCTTTACTCCATATATTTTTCATGTACTTATATAAACTTAAGACTTTTTTATTATTAATGCCATCAAATACTGGATTTTTCATGGATATGTCCATCATCTATTTTACATTTTGAATTAGCAGCCAGAAGGTTATCTGCTGGTGAAGCAAAAATAACATCCATGTTATGTATACAATTTCTCAATACTAATTACAATGAAAATAAGCATGTATCTTATGACCGGACATCTTTTTAGAAAATTCTCTTTTACATGCATCAGTTAATCTTTAGAAATTGCATGAATTTCTCGCCAGATATTTTTTTCATAAAGTAAGAAGAACAAATGCCTAAAAATTGTTCTGGAAATTAATATGAGGTTCACTACAAACATTTTAAGATGAGGAAAAGTTAATGTATATTCACTTGAAGAAATGTGGTAGCCCTACACCTTATGAGTGTATATCCACTTAGAGAAATGTGGTAACCCTATACCTTATGAGTAAAACGGTACCCAACAGCAACTCTCCCCACTCCTGCATTCCAGAGCTTGAGGGTAAACAACCTCTCCTGTGCATGGGCAGCCAGTTGTTATGATGGAGCTGGAGAGAGAGAGAGAATCGGGGGAGAAAGAGGGATTTGGCGCTATGCTTCTTTATGATTTCAAGATTGGTTTAAATGAGTCCCAAAGTTTTGAGCACTTGCAACAGGCTTTTGGGAACCGTACTCCCTCTAGGATAATAGTTTTCTGCTGGCATGCAGAATTTAAAAGGGCCAAACTTCACTGCAAGATGTTGAGGGAACAAGCGTATGGCAAATGAGGAAAACATTCTTGCAGTGGAAAAAATGGTAAATAAAAATAATTGTGTAACATTTAAGGACATCAAGGTAGTCTTCCAGTATGGATCATCAGCAGTGTCAAAAGTCTTATGATCATCTTCATGTCAGGAAGGTTTCCTCCCAATGGGTGCTCAACAATTTGACAGAGCCACAAAAGCGCACCTGTATTGAATGGTGTGAAGAAATGCTGCAGAGATTCGGTGAAGGGAGTTCAAGGCATGTTTCTGATGTCATCACAAGTGATGAAACATGGATTTACCAATTTGACCTGGAGACTAAACAACAATCGGCAACTTGGATCTTTCCAGATGATAATACATCAATGAAAGGAAGAGGAGTCAAAGTGTTGGGAAGAAAATGGTAGCCACATTTTTTTTGACCACTTGCCATGTTTCCTCTGGAGGAGCAAAGGAAAGTCATTGCTCAGTTATATACCACAGTTTGCCAGGCAAAAGTTTTTGACCTGCTCCGAGAGGTCCACAGAGGTCAGACTCATGTCTAATTCTTCCTACTGTCCGGATCTGGCTCCATGCTATTAGTTTCTCTACCTAGTGGTAAAAAATCACATTTGAAAAAAGCGATTTTCCAGCCCTGAAGAAGCTGTAGTTGCATATGAAAATTAACTTTTCAACCTTGAGGAAAATGAGTGGTAGGGGTATTTTGATAGTGTTTTTTGAGGATAAGAAAATGTACAGATGGTGGTGGAGAGTACTTTGAAAAGATGAAATAGTCGAAGTGAATCTACCCCTTCTAATTTGATGTGTCTAAACTTTCATAGTGACCCTTGTACTATGACTGTATTCAACAGATAGTAGCATTATAGGGAAAAGATTCTAAAGATTTCTGACTATATGTTAACAATGATGTACACTTCAAGCTTTATGTTACGCACCTGGAAGCTGAACTAAAACTTCTAAGATTTGGCACATATAACCAATGTAAATGTCTATTTCATTCTCTTCCTGAACATTGGATAATATATTAAATTTCTGATTAGTATTTATTTTGTTTTTTTTTTCCAGTAGCTGACATTAAGTCTCTGCATTTTATTTTATTACGAGAACCACAAAACTATAAAAATGAATAAATTTTAAAGTATTTTCACTGGTATACACATTGTAATGTCATTAACTGAAACTCCTATAGTTTTCTAAATGAGTAGAACTTACAACAAACCAGTGGTCTTTGCCACAAAACTGACTCCCAACCCAGGTCTGCTTGAAGTATCTTGCTAGGAGTATTCCAATGCCTGCTGTACCAATCCATGCAGTTATCATGAATGCACCATGCAAACGAAGCAGCAGCTTTGACGGGGCTTCAGCAATCACAATGTCTGATAGCAAAAGACTTTGACTTGAGCCTTCAGCTACTACGTCATGAATTCCAAGACGCACACCTGGTAAATATACAATATTTAGTTTTGAATAGTGGTAATTTTCACAGTGAAAATATAGTATAATATAACAAATTATTATTGACGGAATCATTCAAGTTTCACTAATTTTGTTCCAATTACTTGGATATGTTTCAAAGGCTATTGCTTTAATCTCCATGGACACCCACACAGATAATTGTATAATAAACAACAGCCACAATCCAAAACAACATAAAATCACCATAATCAATAGTCTCATATTCAGATTAACAAACCCACCAATAAGCAAGACAGAATAAAATTTGGAATACTATAAAATCATAGATATAACACAGAAATATGGCTACACAATAGATCTCGTTAACAAGAAAAATAGAAAAATTCAAAAAACAAAAGCAAATAAAAGATATCGATACACTAAAAGAAAAATTAAAAAAACAAAAGCAAATAAAAGATATCGATACACTAAAAGGCTACAAAGGAGATCATATATATATAAGAAATTAACATTCCACCCATGGGGACACCAAAAATTCCAGATTTTTAAAAAGGCAAACATCATTTTGGCTCCAGTAAATAAATGTAGCTTAAAACCCTCCTAAAACCAACACAAATGACAAAATTCTGCCAGGAAAACATCAGGCATTTAACAAATAGGTTGCAAAGACTGCAATATGAAATACACAGGCAAAACAAAATGAACAATTAAAGGAACACATGAGAAATGTAAAGTATAAACACATGGAAAAATCAGCAATAGCAGACCATTAACTACGACTTCCAAAAGGAACCAAAACTCTTCAAAAATGATAGAATTAACAGTGTGGGAAAATATATTCTTAAACAAGAACAAGGAAAATTTTTGTAAATTATAATTAATCTGTTGTCTAACACACTCTTTACTTTTAAATATGGTGGGACCGGTTTCGAATAGACATCCTCTCCATCTCCATCTTGAAGAGGGAGAGGATGTCTCTTCGAAAACAGTTCCGCCGTATTTAAAAGTAAGTGAAGCATAAGAATGTGTTAGACGACAGATTAATTATAATTTACATTTAACAAGCTTCACTGTGTAAGTTGCAACAGAATTTTTTAAAAGTGTCTTTATTTTTCGAAAGTTCTTAAATGAAGGAAAATTTTGTTAACTTTGATCTCCCAAGCAATAGTAACCTCATCACTAAGTTCGTAAAATCCACACAGCAACATCTTAATACCATGCTGGGAAGCAGAAGTGGAACCATGCTGAAGATGAAGATGAAGGCAACAGCCTTTGAAACATGTCCGAATAAGTGGAACAAAATTAGTGAAATTTGAATAATTCCCTCAATAATAATTTGTTATATAATATAATATTTATTTTGTCATTTTTCTAACTTTTCTCTAATTTATGTTCAACACTATTAAATGCGTGAATTAACATTTATAACACTAATTTATGATACAAAGTCATAAATGTATCTTAATAACATATGCGACATCATATGAACTTCAAAAATTCATGACCATCAAAAACATTGTAGAAGTATTTTTTTTTTAATCTGAATATTATGCAAATTTTATGAGTCAAAATTTCCAGTGACCAAGCTACTTTACTTGTAAAGAAACAGAGCCCTTTATCATTAAAATGTATTTATATATAACTATTATTACTTATCTATACACGAAGTTTCAATCACATCTCACCTTTAGTTTTGCCAGCAGCTATCAACAGATTATAGCTATTCTTCTCCAGATTATATACCCTGTTCATGACTGTGCTCTCAGTGTCACGCTCAAAGGCACAACGAATGTCACCATTTACATAGGAACCATTCAACAGTCTGATTGCATCATGATTCTGTAACACAATTATAACATAAAGATTTGTGATACTATTCAGATTATATAACTAATAAGGTTACATCAAACCCTAGTCCATGGGCCTACATTGTGAAAAAGTCAGATTTGTGGTGACTGACCAAGCATACTACATGTTTTTTTCTTTCCAACACTTCCCAAACTCAACCATGTGACATGTATTTTACTTGGACTACACCATGTTTGTGGAAGTCAGGGAGGAATACGAAGGTCATGCTAAAAGTTTTATAATGAATAATGAAGAGTTGTGACAAGCCAGTGCAGATTTTTCCAGCTTTAGATTGATGTTTCGATAGCATTATGTGCAAGTCTGCAATGTATGGTGCCAGCACAGTTATATTTGTATATGCAGGTGTTGCTGCACTAGACACAAGGTTGGATATCTTGTTGGTCCTGGTGGTTTAGTGGTAACCATAGACCTTGTAGACCCAAGATTGTGGGTTCAATCTCACCCACGGCCAATGGATTTTTTTGGATGTGTAAAAATATTAAGTATGCCTTCCTTCAAGAGGAAAGTAAAACTGTGGGTCCCATGTTATTGATTTATGGCACATAAAAGAACCTCAAGCCTGAAAGATGTGGCCTCTGAGCAAAATTTACTGGCTATTTCACGGTCTGAATTGAATGGAATGCTAATGACCTGAGATGTTAAAGAATATCCATAAATAAATCAAATGAACAACAACAAGTTGGATCTCAAGCAAGAACATTTCCCGATTATGATTTTCTACAACTTTTAAGTCAGTTTTGGAGAGAGGGAATGCCTTAAAAGATTGCATCATGCATATGGGGGGAATCTTTGCCCTTTGCAATCCACTATTTATGGATGGTTTGCAGATTTTTGAAGACTGCACAGGATAGCAGGCGACAGCAACAACCAATGAAAATGTGATGAAAGCCGAGTGCATGTTGGGAGAAGATTATTGTTGTATACATCAGATTCAAGATCAGCAGCAGTGAAAACAATCCTCAAAGAAAAACTTCACATCAGGAAGCTCTGCAGTCGTTGGTTCCTCCACCACCACACAAATGAGCAGAAAAAAGCTTGTGTGGATTGGTATCAGGAAATGATAGAAAAATTTGATGCGGGAAGATTCAAAAACATATTTAACTTATAACAGGTGACGAAAGCTTGATATACCCAGTATGATACAGAAACTAAGCGACAGTTTGGGTCTCCCCAACAAGGAGGCGAGTGAGTATTGGCATGAAGATGTTCTGTTCCTTCTTCTCAGCTAGTGGTCATACTGTGGTCATAATGTATTATTATTAATTTGTGTGACGATTGTTTTACGATAAAAGTGTATTTATTTGAGGAAAAAAAGACTGTCCCTGCCAGATTGTACCATAAAATGCCTGCCTCAAGTCTTCAAAGTACTACGAATGAAGAAGTCTATGACTGGTCTGCGTGAAATCTTCTGCACCACCACAATGCCTGTGCCCATACTGCACTAGAAACAACCCAATTTCTGCAGGAGCAAGGAGTCAAATAATCGTCCCATCCTCCCTATAGTCCAGATCTGGCTCCATGCGACATTTTTCTATTCCCTAAAATAAAAGAAAAAATTTGTGGCCAACAATTTGAATCATCTGAAACTGCAGTAGTTGCATACAAAGAATATATTTGCACCCTATCCAAAGAAGCGTGGCATTCAGTATTTACAAAATGGTTTGAACACAAAACACATTGTATTGAATGCAATGGAGAATACTTTGAAAAGATGCAATGATCAGATCTAAATTTTTTAAAATTTTAATGCATCTATTCTCAAAACATTTACAGCTACTCTTGTACAATAGTGTAAATGACTTCATTGTGCTTTGAAAAAGATTCTTGTAAGGGCCCCCACATCAATTTTTGTACCAAGATGTTACTGGGCTCCACCTACCACAATTCCATGTCGTAACCAGGAGGGATACTTAGATAAGACACACAGTTTTCTGGTGTGAAAACTTAAAAAAAATCTAAGCTTCATATATGCTATAGATTCACCAGATGTATCAGCCATCAAGCATGTTCGAATTTTGCTCAAGGACAAAGACCAAGAGTTGGAACTTTTTGCAGTGTAAGTTCATAGATACTTATCTGATATAATTCTGAGCTTAGAAGAAGAAGGTATGGAAGGAGGCTGAGCAGTTAAAAATGTTGACAACTGTGAGGGACAACCTTGACAGATTTGCCAAAAATAAACTTGTATTCATTTTGAGAATGATCCAGATGTGGAAGCCTTTTCAATTTTGCTGAACTTCCTTTCTGTTTGTTTACAAAATATGTTTCGTTAGTTTCAGAGATGTTGAGCAGAATTTCTTCATATATAAGGATCTCTTGAGCTCAAAGCCCCAGCAACTTACATTCAAAAACATAGAAACATTGAAATATAGTATAACAAACTGATTAAAACCTAGCAAATGCCATGTTTACTTACTAAATACTGGTTACTTTACATTAACTGCTACAGTGTTAAATAAAGAAGGTTTAAACCTGAATAAACTTTTTTCAGCATTTTGAATCTGTTAATTTTCAGAACCTTTCTTTCTTCTTTCCAACCATAAAATCTGTTTTCTGGTGATAACACTTTGAAACATTCTATGGTTCTTGAAACCTTATATGAAGGTTTATAAAATAAATTAAATAATACATTAAACAAGGAATGTGTGAGTTACCTTCAAACGTGTGTTGTTTGGTTCATTGGTGTTCCATGACATGAAGGCACTCACCCCATTAGGCGCTGAAGGATTGTATACACACTCTACGACACTGTCGTCGCCCTGTAAACAAACTTGACAGTTTCAAACTCTGCTTACCTCTGCAGCATCAACTTAATAAAAGTCATGATTAAGACCATATTAATTGTTTTGTATAATATGAAAAATATAAGTAAAGAAGGTGAAATGCCAAAAAATAAAATTTTTTAAAAAATATTTTAGTTTCAATTAAGAATACTTATTAATTTAGCAAGGAAAGTATTTTCATGTCGAAACTTATTTTTTAAATGCCGTAAAACTGCCACTTCAGGATATGAACACATTTATATTATAAACAAACAAAAACAAAAGTGAATATGCAGAAATGGAAAGTTGTTGATTTGGTTTATTTATAAATGCTCTTTAACAGCTCAGTTTATCAGTTTCCCATTCAATTCAGGGTGTGAAATGGCTGATAAATTTTGCTCAGAGGCCTCTCTTTCAGGCTTGAGATTCTTTTACATGCCCTAAATTTACAACATGGGACTCGTGACTTTACTTCCCTTCCAAAGGAAGCATACTTATAGTTTTTACATGCCCGAAAAAATCCATTGATTGGCCAAGATTGAACCCGCAATCTTGAATTGTTTACAAGGTATATATGGTTACCACTATACCAGCAGGACCAACAGGAATAGAAAGGAAAATATCAAAATATTCATAAAATATTGTTATAAATTCTCCAATTAAAGAAATGGAGGAATATATAAAACATATTTTAATCTAGATTTCAATAGTTTGGGATTTTCATAGTGAAATATAGTATCATATAACAAATTATTTATGAGGAAATCACTCAAATTTCACTGGTTTTATCCTACTTACTTGGACATGTTTCAAAGGCAAATTTCCTTCATCGTCAGCACTAAGTGGAATCATGCTGATGATGAAGGAAATTTGCCTTTGAAACATGTCCAAGTAAGTGGAACAAAACTAGTGAAATTTGAGTGATTTCCCCATAAATAATTTGTTATATGATATTTTTAATCATTCACATATAGCCTGGAAATATAGCAGGAATTTCTTGTAGCAAAATTTCATTTCATTTCATTAATTAATAAGGCCTAATTTAGATTTTATATGAATCTTTATTAAAAGTTATTCAAACAGCTAGGAATTCGCTTAGTTTATGCAGCTCCTGTTTGACAGACTTTTTTTGCACATTTTATACCTCTTGTAAAGTCATAAGAAGCATTTATATTGGGCTGTTACATTAATAAACTGTAAACTTTACTGCAGCTACTAAAGAGCGAAAGAGTAGAAGAAATGGTATTTAATATATATGATTATATTAAAAGGCTCTTTTCTCTAACACTGGACCAAGGAAAAAAAATTCACTTACCATAATTTATGTGAAAGTAAAATTTTAGTAAAATTTAATTTCAGGAATAATTTAAAAAATTAAACAGTGAAATTGCAAAGTGATACAAATGATGAAACAAATAAAGGTTTATATTCCTATGTCACTAGAGAAGGGAATGATTATTATCATACGGTGTGCTTAAGCAGAGTTATGTCAGGTAAAGATCTCTATTGCAGAGGAATTTAATTACTTAACAAACTTCCCCAGCATTTAAAATCTGTCAATGATTATGGATTCTAAAAATCTTCTAAAGAGCTGTCTAATTTTAAAAATATATCTTTAATAAAAAGATCAATCATAAATATTGCAGATGTAACCTTAAAATGTGTTACTATTTTATTTAAAGTGTGTTAAAATAGATGGTCTTTTCAATAAAAAATTATCATACATTTTATACGGAATGAATTTCTCTCACTAAAATTTAACTTTATAATAACTTGTTAGCTTAATGCATAATGCTACACATGGTATTAGATTTATTGTCTGCCCTCCAATTTCAACAGTCCTGGTGATCTAGTGGTAACCATACTTGCCTCACTGACCCAAGATCGTGGGTTTAATTCCGGCCAGGGTCAATGGATTTTTTCTGGAATAAAAATGCTAAAGTATGGCTTTCTTCGAAAAGAAAGTAAAGCCATGGGTCTCATGTCATAGATTTATGGCACATAAAATAACCCTACGCTTGAAAGAAGAGGCCTCTGATTATAATTTATCAATTTCACATCCTGAATTGAATGGGATGCTGATGACCTAAGTGTATCTACAACTCAACTTCCAATTCCACCTGAGAGATGTGGAATTTGCGACATGTTCAGTTTTGCCAGAAAAATAGAGGTGACATGCAACAAACAATATGCTGCTCTGAAATTTGCTTTCATCTCAACAAATCTTCAGCTGAGGCCTATGCAATGTTACAGGAGGCCTATTGAGTGTTTGTTCTTTCCCATAATACAGCTCGAAGATGATTTAAAATGTTTAAACAGGGGAGATAATTGATTTCAAAAGAAGATAAACCTGGCACTCCAGTTTATGCCCTAACGAAAGAAAACTGTTAATACTGCTGCTGTCCTTGTTATGAAATGATTGTAGAAAAGCATCAAGAACACTTTCAGATATTCTGAAAATTTTACTGAGTGCTAAGCTTGCTGATACTTTGGTCACATTATTTTGATTCTGAGACCAAATAGCAAAAAGTGGTTGCTTCTGCTGAGAAAGTTATACTTAAACAATTTTCTGATATTCAAGCAATGCATAAACAACTGTAACTGGGCAATCCACAGAGTGTTCTAAAAACTCTGCAAGGCCTATCATACAAAAGGCCACATTTCCATGCAACAAGTTGGATGCTGCACCATGATCACAAATGTTATTGCTTAATATCTCACAAAAATCTATGTGAAGTGAGTCTCTCATCCTCCCTATTGTCCAGCCTTAGGCCCATGTAACCTTTTTCCTTTTACTTAAATTGAAGAAACACCTTCCTGGGACGCATTTTCTATTATCAGAAGAAATGAGAAGGCTGTGGGGGCGATTCTAAAAGACCTGTCAAAAAATGGTCTCCAGCATGCACAGATTTCAACAAGAACTACTTTGAGAAAGATCATCAAAATTATGAGGATGAATAAAGGTATGTTGTCAAAAATATTATGATCATTCTTTATTGAATAGCCCTCTTATCTTGTACAAAAATTTTAAATGATTATTACAAATATAAAAGTGTGCACTTGGAATCACGGATACAGTTTGAAAATGGTGACAGTATTTATAGTAATTATTACTACTGTGGTGCTTTTAAGTAGTAAGAATGTATTAACAATATTCTCTGATACTGTTAATACATTATTGTAATATACTGTTTAATCACATATTGCGGTTGACTAAAATTACTTCACTGATTAGGCATATATGAATAAGGAAGGTTTGTGAGCTGTATAGAGCAGGGCAAGGCTAGAGAGAAAGCACTGAGATGCTATGTTTGGCATGCTTTGGTAGGGGAATGCTCGCCTGGCCTGCTCAAATTAACACCCAGAAAGGAAACATGTAAGATCATATCATCATGTAAATTCTATTAATCTAACAAACTGAGTGTGTATTTCAGGTATCTGATTCATTAACAGTGTTTTGATTTATGGTTTCTCCTTTAAGCCGTTCTAGTGCAACATGCTACAGATACAAATGGATTTTAGTACGGGCTTGCCCCTTATCACACTATGTGGTAATTAGAATTTTAGTAATTAGGAAATCACAAGTAGCTGTACAGTGGTTGCGTCGTATTACTATTTAATTTCTTACTTATCAGGGATGTTCAATAGGCTGTACCCCATTTAAATTACTGCCACAGATGGCCCATGTCATTAAGGCGCAGACTCGTGGTGGGAGGTCTGGAATCCAAATCCTGCCAGGACCATCCTCCCTGACTGAGGTATTTTCCAGGTTTTCCTCAATCCTCATAAATGGCAAATGCCGGGGAGATATCCTAAAATTAGGCCTGGAACGATTCATTCTTTAAAATCTCATATATCATCAGTGCCCATCACCTGCGATGGCCTCTATAGCAAAAGCGGGCGTTACACACCATTCATTCATTCCCAATTAAATTGTAGAGTGCATTTAAGATGATTGTTCAGTAATTATAAGTATTAAAGGAAGATTATTTTTAAGCAAAACATCAATAATTGGATAAATTTGATTTATGCATTTTTAATAATTATATAAACCAATAATTTTTTAAAATAAATTTTTCTCTCAAGAATATATGATAAAAATAAGATTTTTGATGAGCACATTAAAGACGTCTTTTTAATGCACATTTAAAACTTTTAAAGGAATGTTTATTAAATATTTTGCCATGCTTTGGTAAACAGAAACTTGCCTTTAATAAAGAAACACATTTTGAAAGCAATGATTATATTTTATTGAAAACAATATCAGCTGCTTACTTCTCTGCAATTACGAGATTTTTACTAAGTTTATGATGGAACTCTAAGCTTACCATTTTTGAATCATCTGAAAGGCCAACAGCTACATACTGACTGCCATGTGCCAGCATTTCAAACACATACTTTTCACCCAACACGGTAACAGATACAATGCCCACGCAGTTGCCATTCTGTACACATCCGCTGCCTCCTTTCTTGGAACCAAAGCACACTTTCCTGCTCCCACAACCCAAATAGATGGGGTCCTTTACTTGTGTGCCCTGAAAAAGAACATTCAGATCTTTAGTTCATGAAAATGAAAAAATATAAACAGGTTTTTTTTAAGTGAATAAATTGTACTTATGAAGCTGTAGACAATATAGTAATATATCTTACATTAATGTAGTCAACCTATCCACACAAACTCTATTTGAAAGCTTAAAAGAAGTTAGGAACAGTGAAGTTGTTAAATATACAAATGAGTCAGTATATGATGACACTAAAACTTCACTAACTGATTAATTCTTCAGAACATGTTTCAAGAGCATTCACTCTCATCCTCAGCTGGGTACCGATTAATGCTGGCAGGTGATGTAGTGACCTCTGGTGGTTCCATTAGATAACGGAACATGAAGTTCATTGGTGGAATGTCAAAGTTCATAACTCTATGTTTACTTTTTAAAATATAAATCTTTTCCCAAATTGCCAATTCCTTAGGATTGGTGGTAGCTTTTAACAGTTTGGCTTCTCCTGCATTATCATGATCATAAGTCCAAAAATGATCTGCAACTGCCGATTTATCCACTTGTTTATATCTTACATTTCTGAAGTGTTCTTTGATCCTTGTCTCCAAATTTCGTATTGTTGTGCCTATATATATCTGATCACACTGCAAACAATCTATCCAATACACTCCTGCCTTTTGCTGGGTGGAATAACATCTTTTATAGTGCTGTTCAGAAGCTTTCCAATACTAAATTTATTGTGTGCTGCCAAACCAATATCATAATTTTTAAAAACCTTCATGAATGCCCTACTTACCCATGGATGATATGTGAATTTTTTAAAAACTCCATTTACTTGTATAACATTAGGACATGTTTCAGAAGCTAATTGCTTTCCACATCAGCGTTGACTCACTACTGGAACTGCCACGGATGGCCAAGGTTGTTAAGGTGCAGACAGGTGAGCGGGAGGTCTGGGTTCGAATACTGCCAGGACCGTCCTCCCTGACTGAGGTTTTTTCCATGTTTTCCTCAGTCCTCATAAATGGCAAATGCCAGGAGTTACCCTAAACTTGGGCATGAAACGATTCCTTCCTTAAAAATAAATTCTTTCCCAATATATCATTTCATGTATCATCATTGTCCATCGTCTGTGGTGCCTCTGTAGCAAAAACGGGCGTTAAACACCATTCATTCACTATTGGAACTGGTGGCTGGATCCCAAGATGCTTTTGAGCGTTTTCTGATGATTCTAATAGGAACTTGCTTAGTTCTTCCATGGATGGGAAATCAAAATTCATCAAATTTTTTCTTACTTTTAAAGATAAAAATCTTTTCCCAAGTGGAAGTAGTTTGTGAAGTTCTTTTAGCAGCCTAGTCTTTGGTTTAATTTCATGATTATCAGCCCAAAAGTGAGCTGCTACTGCTGATTTATCAACCTGTTTAAAACGAATATTCCAAAAAAGTTCTTTCCTCTGAATTTTCAAATTTCTCTTAGTTTTTCCTATGTACAAGATTTCTGGTCATAATCTGCACATTTTATTTCATAAATTCCTGACTTCTGTTCTGTTGGTTTGGTGTCTTTTGTTGTGCAACATAATAAATGTTTTATATTATATTTGTTCTTTGGAGATAACTTTATACCTTGTTCTTTGAATATCCTCTTAAAAATTTTGTGGTAAGTTGGATGATATGTGAAGCTTTTGAATTTATATCTTTCCTTGATGTTCTTCAGTGTGGAAACTTCTCTTATAAATTTTTGTCTTTTAACTTTATTGATAATTTTTGTTACTATGTCTATGATGAAACCATTGGTTATTGCTGTCTTAATTATCCGTTGGTATTGGAATTAAATTAATTGCCATTTTGTACTCTGTGTCTGTGAGTGGGATTTTAATTAATCTGTGTGTCAAGTGTTATGTAAGTTAATAGAGTAAGTGTGAACAGGTTGAATACATTAATGTAGGGCAATTTATTTCATGCATGTAACATAAATATAAAACATTCCCTTTCAAAGAAAAATTAACTGTAATAAACAGGTAAATAAAAAAAAAATGTAAAAGCAGTTCAAAATAGGATGGCATAGGCAACTAGTGTCTTCTTATGCAGGGTAAACAGCATAGTTTGTGCATTGTAAGTGCATTAATTTTGAAGTTAACTAGCCTATGCATTAAGTTGTTGATAACTGCACATTTGTGCATTGTGAGTTTAAAACCATCAGCTTTGATGTTACATATTTAAACAAGTAAGTGGAGCAAAAGAGTGCTAGTTCGACTTAATCACACAATTATCTTAATAAGCAGCTTGTTTGTTTCATTCATGAAGCTTAGATTTTATCCCGACCACCAATGTCCTAAAATTGTCTCATGCAGATAGATACAAGGTCATTTGTCAGCACTATTAAATACATCTGTACATTGACTTATAGTGTTGCCTAGCAGAGTGCCTCAAAGTTACCACTCTGGAGGATTAATTTTTTATCTCATTTGTGAGCAATAGAAAAAGGGTATTATATCAGAAACCCATGAAAAGCAGACAGACCTTACTTTTCTTTTAATGCCAGTGCAAATCCCATATTTTTATTTGTAATTGTCAGGGCATAAGAAATGAGGGCAAGTATATCAATAAAAAATGCTTATAAATTGAAAAAAGCAAGAAAACACCAAAGGATATGTTCCGGGTAATCCAGGAAATTAACAACAGAATTAGACCCAGTTCAGTGATAAGATGGAGTAATCTTATGTGAAAAAAGAAGATTCTTCAATAGGATGATACTTGAGGGAAGATGAAATTGAAGATTCATATGAAAAACAACCTCTCTTTTGGAAAGATAGGTGGAATGAGTACTAGAGCAGGTATCACAAAATAAAGCTCCAGGAAACTATTGAACTATAAAAGACACTGAAAAGAGAAATCACATGAATATTGGCTGTTCTTTGCAATGTAAAATGAGAAAATGTCAAAGGGCCCAAAGAATGGAGACAAGACTATATTTATAAATATAAATAGTGTCAAGAATAGCAAATCTACTGACTATGGGAACTAGCGCACATCTCTCATGCAAGTAAACTCATGTTGAAATTCATTCACAAGACTGGAACAATATATAGAGAAAGAGCTATTGCCGGAGCAGGCAGGCTAGTTTCTGAAAGGGAAGAAGAATAAACAGCCAAAAAGCAAATCGACGGTGGATTTTGGAGAAATATCATGAAAGACATAATAAACTATTTATATGCTTTATTGACTATAAGAAGAATTATTCTACAAGAAGTGAGCATGAGATCAATAGAAAGATTGGGAAAAGGAATTTGGAAAGAGATTCTTATTATTATAATCCAGAATATTGAAAAACAGGAAATATGGGCAAATCTTAATGCCTAAAAATCTCTGAAATTATATAGCATACTAAAAAATGTATGGAGAAGAGAAAGATATATTTAAATCTGTGATAAGGCAGGAAGGAAAGGATTTTTTTTTATTTGTTTTATTTACGGATGCTCTTTAACAGCTCAGGTCATCAGCATCCCATTCTATTCAGGGCTTGAAATGGCAAACAAATTTTGCTCAGAGGCCTTTTCTTTCAGGCTGCAGGTTCTTTATCATGCCATAAATGTATGACATGGGAGCTATGGCTTTACTTCCCTTCCAAAGGAAGTCATACTTAGGATTTTTACGCCCAAAAAATCCATTGATTCTGGCCAGGATGGAACCCACGATCTTGGGTTTAGAAGGCAAGTATGGTTACCACTACATCACCAGGACTGACCATATTTGGCAGAATAAGTTCTGCTCCATCATTTTCAATGGTTTCAAAATTAATCTTCATGTGTTGAAAAATAAAAACAGTTTGAAAAAATTAATTTCTTTTCTCATATACCATTCTGTGAAATTTTCAAATTACCCTTGTATGATATAACTGTTCATGAATTTAGCAGTGAAATATCACATTTTTTTTTACAGATCTCTGCTGTAAATGCAGCTATATTGAGTGTCACAGTAATTTGTAAAACAGAAATAACACATTCTTTTCATTATTTTTTTTAACAAACAGCTTTATCTTGTAGCAGAAGAAACATAGTGCTTTTATAATCTTAAAATGAAAATATCTCCAAACCATAAGCAGACATAAATAGTTTCTTACCATTGACCTCTGTGTTGGTTCAGTGGGTGGTTCAGGTGTGGTGGTTGTGCGGGAAAATGCAGGTATGTGTGTGGTTGAGATTCCTTTTGACTGAAGATCTTCTGCTGACACACTTCGCTTTGCAATGCTCACTGATTGTGATTTGATTCCAGCCCAGAATGTGGAAAATTCCTGCACCACAGTGGCACTGTAACATAAAAAAAGTTGCTATACTTCTTGTTAAACTTAATGTTTCATTCGTTATTGAGAGATACTTTTTATCTTTCAATAAATGTGTTGTTTTCATACATGTTGTACAGGACTTCCAGAATATGTCTTTACCACAGGGTTTCGTTTCTCGATAGCCAGTCACACCTATATTCTTCCAATATAAAATCTTACCTTATACAAATGCTAGAAATGCCATCCTCGCTAAACTGGTATTGTACGGGGTAAACATATTTTGATTGTCACAATTTGATTTGCTTGTTGTAATATTTCTAATTTCATTCATATGCAGATAGTTGTGATAAAATAGGATGGGAGGTGTATACATTGTATCTTACAGGATTCAGGAATAACAAGGAAGTGTGCATTATGTGTGGGGAAACAGAAGGGGTACATCATTGTTTGTTGCAGTGATACATAATGGGATAAAATGGAAAGAAATATAGCAGTTATGATAATACTGACATTAGAGGGGGGAACAGTTTTTGATTGATTGATTTGGTTTATTTATGGACACTTTTTAACACTTCAGGTCATCTGTGTCCCACACTATTCAGGGCTTGAAACGGCCAACAGATTTTCTCAGAGGCCTCTCCTTTCAAGCTTGAGATTATTTTTCCTGCAGTAAATGTGCGACATGGGACCCACAGCTTTACTTCCCTTTCAAAGGAAGCCATACTTGCAATTTTTATGCCCAAAAATATCCATCCATCCTGACCTAGTCTTGGGTTGAGGAGCTAAGTATGGTTACACTACACCACCAGGACCGACAAAAAGGGGGAAGGAGGCTTATGGGTGAATATTTAGAAAGAGTATGGGAGAAATGGATTAGGAAAGTTAAGAAGGAAAAGGGAAGGATTTAAGTGGAAAATGGGACCCAAATACATTTTAAAAACTACATAATCATGATATGCTGGAGCTCAAAAGAAAATTGTGTCAATTCTCAAAAGTGAAGAAAATGTATATAATTTGTAAATTTTTGTAGATTGTAAAATTAATGTAAGAATTCATTTCTAGTTAATGTTTTTTTTATAGTATTAGCGATTTTCTTTTGTTTACAAAAGGTGCAGATTATATAAGGAGCTGAGCCTAAGTTTTCTGGATATTACAATAGGAATCTACTGATGAACCGAAGATTGGGGCTCAGTCACTATTATTATGATAAGGTATTGATTTGGAGATAAAACATTACATTTTAATTATTAGTACATATTTTATAGTTGTATTTGAATGGTAAATAAATTTAAATTCAACTTATTCCCCAATAGGTGCAAAAATCATTTGCCAAATTCCATTAACTATATATACAGAGGGGGCCAAAAAATGCATACACACTTTCACAAGCTGATATCTATTTAATGTATTTCAGAGTTGAACCGAAAAACAACAGTAATGTGTAGTATGATGTTCTGTAAACAGACGTGACTCTCATACATTATGATAGCATTATTATGTGACAGGTACATCAACAATGAACAAATGAAGATTTGTAAGATTATCGTACGATGTTCTGTAAACAGGTGTGACTCACATTACGTTATGCTAGCTTTGCTACAACAAAATGGAGTCAAGATTAATTTTGAACAGCAGAAAGCAATTTTGAAGTGGTATTGGAAAGCCGAGAGTGTTGTTAAAGTTCAAAGGCATTGGAGACATGTGTACAGAACAGAACCGCCATTGGACTTCTACTTATGGTGAACTTTTAAGGATGTTGTATACCGTAGGAAACCAACTACACTGGCAGCACTTCGGGAAGAAATTGAAATGGCATGTGCTGCAATCGCTGAGGACACTTTCACAAACGTTGCTCAATCAGTAGTTCAACATACTAGGAGTGTATGGGCATTTTGAGCAACTGTTGTAACTGTAAAGATCTAAGATGATTAGTGCTTATCCTTTTCTGTTTGTGTGAATTTAGTTTTGTTATGTTAACACAGTTTTTTCTTTGCTTGAAGTGTATCTACATTTTTCAGCACCCCCTGTGTATATATATATATATACACACACAGGATGTTAATGAACTACAACAAAATAATTTCAAAGAGTGTAGAGATGTCGTATATAAGCAATTTGAGATAGTAAACATATTGCCTGTCGTTCAAATTTTGAAGTTATGGTTATAAGTTTCTAAAGCACCAGTATGCCACTGAATAATGAAGATGTCCCTTGAAAGCATAGCACTGATAACGAAGGGAGGTTTCTGAAAGTATCACCCTGGTGCCATGGTTATGACATTAGCTTTTGAATAAGAGATGGTCATTTGTTTTTGAGTTTGACTCTGTTCTCATTTTTTTTATTTTGTTTGTTTTCTGACTGGCCTAATAATGTAGTTTTTAGCCTACGTTTTAAGTTGATGTTTCAATTTATACACTTAAATCTTATCATATAATTACGACCTTTGTAGTTGTTATTCTACTTACCAATCGGAATCGTGCCCTGAGTATGTGTTAGGTAAATTAAGTTTAAGGCATCATGTTAGTGGTAAGTTTATCCAATGTATATTGGTAATACATTCATTGTTGAGAAAGAGAGTAAAAGTTGAAAGCATTAAATAAACTTCATTCATAATTCTTTAGTATGCATATTGCAACATTTCACATTTAATAAAAAAATAAAAGTAACACCATGCCAAGAATTGAACCCGTGATTATGCACTACACCACATAAGCAAAGACCTCTTTCAATAGTAGGCTAGATTGAGACAACTTAATGATTAGAATCAGATTTGAGGGATTTTTATGGCATTAAATCTTGAAAATGCTGATAACAAGCTGCGGAAAATTGATGTAGAGTCGGATAATAGTTGTTTAGTGTACTAAATGCTGTTAATCTTAATACCTCAGAGAGGTTGTTTTTCTTGGAGACATTGTATCTGATTAAGTTTCAATCTGATATCTATGTATTGTAAAGAGTCAGTTAATATGATGGCAGGTTTAGTGCTTATTTTTAAAATTTTGTTTAAATCTTTTTTCTGTGCATCATTATGAAAGTCTTGTGTTTTTAACCATTGTGTGCTGTCAGATTTAAAATAATTTATTTCTGTGTTGATAACTTTTTCATTTTTGTTCCAGTACTGACGTTTTAATATCTAGCTTTGTTTTAATTGGCACGTTGTTAGTTATGCTCTGCATTGCAGTAATTGGTGTTGTTTTTACAGCTCCTGTTATTATTCTTAATGACCTAGATTGCATTGTATCCAATTTAGTTTTAAGTTGGTTGTTATTGTGTATACTATGTCACTTCCATACAGCAAATTGGGCTTTATGCAGCTTTTGTTGCTTTTAATATGTTGTTGTTCTTGTTTATTTTCTTAGTCATACTGTTGATCTATTCAGTGAATGAAAGTTTTTATCAAGTGTTACTCCAAGATAACTAGTATGACCTTTCTCTTGTGGAAATTCATTATTGGTTTTAAGTTGCAAATCATTTGCAGTGTGTTGAAGACTGAAAAGCTTGAAAACTGTCTTTTTAGTACTCATTTTCATATTGTTCATGGATTCCCATGTTTCTTTCCATGCAGTTGATAATTTTCTGCATTTCATTTTCTCATTTTTTGCAATGTTGTTCATTCTGCTTATTTTTTGGCTAATTCTATTGCAAAAAAAAAAGTGTTATATACAAAGAATAAGTTTTAAGTCCTGTCAATACATATTTTTCCCCCTAGAAAACAAGAGACTGGATTCATGGCGTCCGTTAACAAAATGTCTTAAACCAAAATGTTCACTTGTTAAATCAAAGGAAAAAATCATAATTATATGATTATATGGTTGTGAAGCAGGTTAATGTTGAATGTTGCCTCCCCTGTCCATTCTTCACACTTCTGACAATATGCATCTGGTCACTTGAAGCATGTAATGCAAAAAATTTCATTTTCTAATTTTTAGTAATATTGTCTATTTTGCTTATTAAAGTATTTTTTTGGCTAATCCATATGACGGTATCATTTTCAAATAATCCTGTATTAGCCTTTGGGAAGTCAACTATTTTGTTGATGTCGTCTAAGAAAATGAAAAAAAATTGGACTGAAAACAACCATTAGGCACCCTGTCAGAAGCATGAACATTCAATATTAACCTGCTTCACAACAATTTAATTATAATATTTTTCCCTTCACCTATAACAAGTGAACATTTTGGTTTAAAGACATTTTCTTAACAAAATCCATAAATTGAGTTGTTTAAGAAGTATTTCAGTTTCTTTGCTATATGTGAAAAAGAGGAGAATTATTTTAACATTATTTCAGTTTTCAATTCAATATGTAATAATATAATAAAGTTTAAAAGGCTGCATCATATGACAACATAATGTTCTGAACAATGCTATAAGAAACTAAAGTATTGCTTGCACATGAATTGGACCATAATTTTGTCGAGGGACCTCTTTTTTACAGCTATAGATTCTTTAAACTTCTGTAAATCTATGATATGGGACTGTGGTCTTAAAGTCCCTCTTGGAGGATTTATAATGGGATTATTACATCTAGAAACATCTATCTTGTTTTGTTTTGAACTTACAAACTTTGAATCCAGAGGAAAGTGTGTTAAAGCTAGAATTTCTAGGAAGGCAGTGTATTACTACATCTGCCAAGTTAGTAAATAATTCCATGTGGGTTTTATACTTACACAAACACGACATTTCCTTCATAATCATCTGGCGCTTGCCATTCAAACTGCAAAGAAGTCAGCTCTGAGTTGTTTCGATGAGTCACTGAATTCTGAAAAAAACAGAAGCACAGTGCTGAAGCAAAGTAAAAAATGAAAGTAAGTGAGGTTGTTTGTATGAATAACGTTTGTGTAGGAGATAAAAATGGAAAGATATCATGCATTATTCAAGATGAAAATATTGGTATCAATATAAGATCTGTACTGGCTGTTGGACTCATAGCTTTCATTCTGTCGTCTTTGAAATGCTTAGATACAATCGGAGAGTACTGTAGAAATAAATTATCAGAGACCTTGCTGGATCATGTCTATAAATTTTCATGGATGCACAAGAGGGACAAATTAAAAGTTCTGTGTTCCAGAGACTAGAGGTTTTACAGCCTGAAGGTGTCCAAAGAAGTACTGAAAAAATTTATAAAAATTAAACCTTATAGTTTCTGTGTTTTGTGTCCCAGTATTTCTGCCAGTCTTCAAAGGTAAAAATTTTTTGATAGATCCTTAACATATTCACCTCTGCAGCTTTCACTATTACTGGAAAATGCTTCTCACTAAGGTCTCTCCAATTTTGGGAAAAGGAAAAAGTCACATGGGGCTAAATTTGGACTATAGGGAGGGCGAAGGACACACTTCACATTCATTTTTGTGAAATATTCAGCAAGAACATTTGAGATGTGCAGCCCTGCTTTACTGTGGTGCAGTATTCATGGAAATGTACCCTTCTGGAGTATTAGGACATCTCTGTAGTACTATCCAGTTATAATTCTGTATGCATGTACAACATGCTGGTAAACCATTTCTTGAAACTTTGGTGTTGTTGATGAAGATTTCCAAACAGAGCTTTGCTACTTGTTCTCAGGATCTCCGTTTCATCAGCGTAACATTTGAAAGAAACTCCACACCTTCCTGTAACATCTTCAAGTCTAGAAATTCACTGGGCACAAACTTGTTTCATGTACAACTTTTCAATCATTAGAATGTAGATGACTTTCATTAAATTTTCAGAATAAATGAGTGTTCTTATTGTTATTCAACAATCCTCTCTCACAATGCCAGTAGCGGTGTTAATGTTTTCTTCGGTTAGAGCACAAACTGGAGGACAGAGTAAACCTTTCTTTGAAATTGATTACCTTCTCTCTTTAAACATTTTACACCATTTTCAAGGGAACAGCAAACACTTCATAGGCCTCACCAATAGATATGTTGACACGAAACAGCATATTGTTTATCATGTGTCACTTGAATTTTGCTGTAAGTGCAACTGAAAAACTTACACACTCTCACAGGTAGAAATGAAATTGACAACAGTAAAATGTAAATACTATGAAGAAAAGATATTTTCTGTAAAAACTTTTGCATGAAATAAAAGACTTTACGCCTTACATAAAGCAAAACCAATTTTCAAATATTTGTATTCATTTTATGTCAAATTTATTGTGATTATTAATAATGCTACTATTTTTGATAGTTATAATGCATACTGATTTCTAGCACTTGCTTTCAAAGCTGACAAAAATTGTCATTTCATGTTATGCTTTTGACATTAACATTTCATATCTTCATATCACAATGCCTAAAATAACAAGTTTAAATAAAACAAAACTTAAAAATCATTCATAATGAAAGTGCAACAATGTTTCTTCATTTAAAAAGTTTGTAAAGCCATAATTTGCACAAGTCACAAAAAAATTACATTTTCATGTAAAAAATTAAAAATATAACTTTTTGCCATTATCCCAAGCAACTTTTAATTCAATTTTAATAAATATTATGTGTTATTTAAACTTTGTATGAATTGCAGAAATACAAGGATGGTTTTATAAGTAGCTTAGTTCACATACTAATAGAGGACAACAGCAACATCTATATGTGGTCATTGAGTTTGCATTCTATGTCACAAGTCAATCTGATGTTATTGTGTTTGGCAGCTGTTTAAACACAAGAGTTTCAAGTGAATAATGAATAACTTTTTTTATTTGATTATTTTTAGGGGAAAATTGTAAGGATTTTGCCTACATTAGGTACTGCAGCTCCAAAATCAGCTGTGAGGCTACAAATCATCCACTAAGCCCATGATATTGTTTTGGCTGACAAAAGTGTGCAAGAGTTAGTAGAGGCCATGGGAAATCATTTTATTTTTGATTAATGAGTTCCACATTAAAAAACTTTGCACAAGCATGTCTACTCATACCGAACATTTTGTGACTATGGAAGAAATGAGCATTCATTCATTCATTACACTGAAAATGAAACATCGGCCTAAACTTGTGAACTGCACAAGGCGAACAGCATTCCAACAACTGGAAAGGTGATTGCTTCAGTTTTTTGAGATGCAAAAGAAATTCTTTTGATTGACTACTAGGTTGAGGGAATATTGTGCATCGCTTTTGGAGAGACAGAAGACAGTGATTCTGGAAAAACGTCTGATGGCCAAAAGAAGATGTTGTTTCAACATGCCAATGCGCCACTCAGAACAAACTGACCAAACTTACAATTTGAAATGCTTGTGCATCTACCTTATTCACTTGATCTTGTACCTTCGGATTAACATGTGTTCTCGAAATTCAAAACTTTCCTTGCTGGACATAAATTTAAGTCAAATGAAGAGGTCATACAAGATATATATGAGTATTTTGATGACTTCAATAAAATCAATTTCCTCAAGGAAATCATGAACCTGCAGAAACATTGCAGCGAGTGTGTTGAACTTCCGGGAACTTTGTCAAAAAATAAAGTACCAAAAGAGGCACTATCACTAACCACCTTACTGTTGTTATTGCCTGTTTTCTGTAGTTCATCTGACATGGCTGTTCGAAATTTTTGTTTTATAAACTTTAACTTAATTTTTGTAAAAGAAATATTCAGATTTTTTGGCTCATCCAAAACTGTATTACATGTTCGTTATTATGTTAAAAAAATATACACATTATATGAAAACAATGTCTATATTTCAATGGATACATTTATTTTTTTAAAAAAGCAGATAATAATAAAAATGAAGATGTTTAACCTTTACCTACTTTCTATAGTTTATGAAACCTCACTTTTATTCAGAAACAAAATCCCTAATAAAATAATAAGACCCTAAGTAGTTGTAATGTAACATTTTTACCTCAGCTACTCTAAAACAATCCACTGTTTTGCTTAGGGCAGAGATGTTGGTGAAACTGCCCACCACTGCACCATCTGTGCCGTCATCTGTGATAGCCTGAATCATGTAGCCCTTGAACATGACACCAGCCTGAGATGTCAGCATCAGCTGCAGACGTTCCCCTTGGCGCACTCCATTGATAGCAGGTTGCAACACGAAAGGCGAGGGATTCTTTTGGGGTTTGGCACCTCCGTGCACAGGCAGTCTATCTCCACAAGATCCATTTGGGGCCCCCGAGGGATAACTCAGCACAGCTCCAACAAACAACACCAGAAACAGTGTTGACAACATCTGAAACAATCATATAATATTAGATTCAAGTTCCAAATATCTCAGCAATTCAGTAAAAACACTTGGTGTAAAGCACTGTACGATTCAAACCTCCTGACCTCCTTTCAGCCATGTTCACTCTGATAAGGGAGCATTATGCTCATTACTTACAAAACTAAAAAGTCTGTCACATAGGAGCTGCATAAACTTAATGGATTTCTCGCAGAGTTGAATAACTTTTAATAAAAATATATATAAAATCCAAATTAGACCTTAATAATTAATGAAATGAAATAAGTTATGGCATTACTGTGTGATATTAGTGGAACAAAATTACAAATTATTATTATTATTATTATTATTATTATTATTATTATTATTATTATTATTATTGAGATTAAACCACCAGGATTAATGGTAAATTATTAATTAATTTTTTTATTCTTATTTACTTACGGACGCTCTTTAACATCTCAAGTCATCAGCGTCCCATTCAACTCATGGCGTGAAACGGCCGACAAATTTTGCTCAGAGGCCTCTGTTTCAGGCTTGAGGTTCTTTTTCGTGCCGCAAATGTACGACACGGGACCCACGGCTTTACTTCCCTTCCGAAGGAAGCCATACTTAGGATTTTTACGCCCGAAAAAAATCCATCGGTCCTGGCCGGGTTCGAACCCGCGATTTGGGTGTAGGAGGCAAGTATGGTAACCACTAGGACCGACACATTAATTAAATGAAATATATGACCAATGATAGACAAAACTATACTGAAAAGGTATTTTTAAATATTTTTAAATGTGGCCATGTTTATGAACTGTGCCCTTGATTATCATCTTTACATTCGCTAAAAAAGAGAAAAATAACAGAAAGTTTCGAGTTACGTTGTGTATTTAAGATGATGTTCATATGTTTCAATAAAACAAAAACATGTTACCATTTAAAAACAATTGCAATGTACTAGGTATATAAAAACAATCAAAAGTTACATCGATTTTCAGTGACTTTGAAATTTAATTTAAATGTTATTAACATGTAACGTAAACGTTTTCTGAAGGTTATTACAGAGCGCTCTTACATACAAATATAATTCTCACACACATATTAGATTAATATTTCACATTTGCTATCTTCACGACGATACTTTTGTTAAATAAAAAACATATGTATCGTTATAAGTACAGTTTATATGCTGAGTTAATTTGTTCTTTTATTTTAAAATAATATAGAGAAAATGAAATGCAAGGGTACTTTTTAAATTTCAGTTTTCAAGTATACCCTACTCCTAAAGTCGATTGCCCTAAATTTTCAGAGAATCTGTTTCTTATATTTTTAAATGGTATACACCGAATTTTGTTGTGAAGAAGATTTTTAAAATTTGGGTTCCAGGTAAATACCCACTCCAAATGTCCGATTTCCCTGATTTTCAGGAACTATTTTCGTTGCGAAAAAAAAAAAAAATAAATAAATGTTGGTGCCGCTAGAGTAATTTTTAAATTTTAAGTTTCAGGTAATACCCTATCTCTAATCTTTCACTGATTTTCAGAAACTATTATTCCTGTTTTACTTTAATGGCCTAAACCGAGTTTCGTTGAGAAAAAACAACATTTGCGACATGTAGAGCGATTTTTAAATTCGCTTTAACCCTCACTATTTAAAGTTAAACTAAATTTTCAGGTATACCCTCACTCCTAATTGCCAAATTTTCCTAATTTTCAGAAACAAAACTAAATTATTTTTCTGTGTACCGAATTTCGTTGGGATACCATAAGGTTTGCGCGCAGTGGGTCCCCAGGTATCTTTCTGAGGAGCAGAAGAGTCCTTGCTGCTGTGTTACCAAGCAGAGAGAAGTCGTTTCTTTGAATATTGGTTCCGCAATCAACCACGGACGTTCATCGCTGTGGGGATCCATAACCTTGTAACACGCTAGGACACTTGCTTGAACAAAAGATATGTCACCCATACTTCACACTTACTTCCTGTATGTTCATATATTTAAAAAAAAAAAATAATAAATTACAGGACAAGTTTCTCTTTTTCACTTGGGCAAAACATATTCGGAATGTGAAAACAACAAATTTTAAGAACATAAGTACATTCGTTGATTCAAATGTGTAATCGTAGAAACGCGATAAATTGAAAATATTGAACAAAAGTAATATCTCATACAATGTGCAAACAAAGATATACAATCGACTGCACCGATCTTTTTATTCCGTATGTACTAATTATTAATTTCAAGGTTTTCCGTTTTAAAAGCAAATTTGAAGCATTTCTGAGTGCTGATATATAATTTATTGGTGAGAGCGTGTTGTTTTGGGATGGTTTTTACACTTGTTGTAGAACGAATTTGGCTGCACTTGCAACTTTTTCATAGCGGTTGCCGTGACAACGGAATCCGCTTACTTTAAGCATGTACAATCAAAATCGAGAATAGGACAGTGGCAGCATTTAGGACGGGGAGAAATATGTCGTTGACTGGCTGACCTGTTTCCATAGCAACGCAGAAGGATGCGCGAGCCGGTGAGCATTGCCAGCTTCTAAAAACGTAAAATATGAGATTTAATTTAACTACAATTTTTAAATTTACATCTACTAGTACAGTGAGTTGCCTACTTGATTTATAGTCTGTAGTTACAAAATTAAACGGATTTGGATTGTAAAGTATTAGTTACAATGCTATTGCTTTTAGCTCCGATTAAAAAAGTCATCACTTGAACGCAAAATTCTTCATATCCTATTCTGAACTGAGCGCGCGATTCACAAGGTAAACAGCAAGGCTGTGTAACCACTTGAGCAGTTGCGCTATATGGCATGCACTGAAGACGCTGTCTGGTGAGTGTGTTTCCGTTACCTCTGTGACAGAATGTGCAGTGATGCAGTGGTTAAGAATGCAGGCGTCGGTTCCTGGCATGACGCACATTTCTTTAATAAACCTTTGTAACATATTATGACAAATTAGTTTTGAAATATTGTTTTCCATACACAGCAAGCTTTCACGCTAACATATAATAATATTTCCTTCAGGATTTATCTAAATGCAATATGCTGTACATGCACGAAGGACAAAAGATGACTTAGGACAAATTTAAGAAACCTGGGATGTTGTAGCCTCTCGTTCACACTACTGTAGAAATCTGACATCATCTATACCCTGAAGATTGAGGGCAGTTATACTTGCTGAGGGTTCATACACCCGATATTAATTTGTGTTTTCACTTTAGAAGATAAATATTTCTTTCCATGTATTTATTTAGATATTAGTAAAGAATACGTTAGTTTTGTGTGTACATAGGTAATGTCACGAAACTCAAATGATACGTTGAATATAATATGATATTAAGGCAACATTATGTTCTACATATACACTTATTAAACCAATAATAAAAAATAAAACAAAAAAATGTGGGGTTTGAACCCAGGAGCTTACACAGAAGAGCAATGCCTTCTAAACCTCTCGGCCACCGCTACTCTACCCCAATATTCTCTTTCCAGGGGCTTATGATTGTGACCACAACGTTTACAGGCAAAGCGCCCACTGCAGTGTGCACTAGCTGCATACGCGTTGTGAATGCAGCGTTTATGAGCGTCCCCAAAGTTCTCCGATCGACACGTAGAATCTGGGACGACTCATTTCCTTTTTTTTTTTTTTTTTTTTGTTTTGTTTTTGTTTGTTTGTTTGTTTTTTTTTTTTTTGTTTGTCAAAGGGTACCTATAATGTGTTGTTTTCACTTATTAGCCTTCAAGTACTCCAAAACAGTGAGTAGATGTAACTGTGTACATCAGTATATTTTTATACTCAAACTGTGTAGTAGATACTCAACATTATTTTCAAATTAAGCCATGTGAAGGCAGGCTGCACTAACTTTTTATGTCACGAGGTGCCACTGGTGTGCAGGTTTAGTATTTTCAGTTTTGTTAAGTTCCTCAGTATCTTGTGCTAGAAGGAAGCCAGTCTAATTCATTGTTTCTTTATTTGGATTTAAGAACTCTTCTTTAACGTCATCAGGTTCCATTCAGTGCAGAACGTGAATCGGCCAATAAATTTTGTTCAGAGGTCTCTTTGTCGGGCTTGAGGTTCTTTTACCTGCCGTAAATCTACGACAAGACACCAGCGAATTACTTCCCTTCCTAAGGAAGCCAAACTTATGATTTTTTACGCCCCAACTAATCCATCGACCATGACCGGATTGAACTTGAGACAAGAATGTTTACCCCTAGGCCACCAAGACCGACTTGCGCATTGTGCTTAGATATTATGTTTCGGTTATAGCGAAGTGAACGTACCGAGGTGGTTTGTCCCAGGCCACAGTAAAACGCCATATTTGTTATATATTTTTGTTTTAAGTACACCTAGACACAAAACTGAATTTTTAAAGTGGACTAAGGTGATTCTGCAAAAAGATATACTTTCAAATGGAACTAGAGTTGGTGATTTATACTTTAGCGCAGAGTTAATCACAAAAATATATGCTTTCATGGTGAAAAGTAATGTGGAAATACCCAGTGTGTTGGAAATTGTTGCCAACTAGCCTAAATAATTTACAACTATGTATTAAGTCTCGCGAACATTCTCCAAAGCGCCAGACAGGTTAGTGGGTATGCAAATGATTATTTTAAAATAGCATAGTTCACTTTTAGACACTTTTGCTGTGGGCAGAGACAGACAGGGACCAAATGTTATACATTTGTGCTTAGTAAACATTTCATTATAAGCTACAAGGAGCATTCAAAAAGTATGGAATTTAAGTCCAATTTTGTCTTATTAAATGTTCATATGTTTCAATAAAACAAAAACATGTTACTATTTAAAAACAATTACAATGTACTAAGCAAATAAAAACAATCGAAAGTTACATCGATTTTCAGTGGCTTTGAAATTTAATGTAAATGTTATTAACATGTAACGTAAACGTTTTCTGAAGGTTATTACAAAGCGCTCTTACATACAAATATAATTCTCACACACATATTAGATTAATATTTCGCATTTGCTATCTTAACGATGGTGTTTTTGTTAAATATAAAACATATGTTAGCATTATAAATATAGTTTATATGCTTAATTAATTTGTCATTTTATTTTAAAATATAGAGAAAATTAAACGCTAGAGAAATTTCGGTTGCCATGTATACCCTTATTCCTAATGTTTCGTTTTCCGCAATTTTCAGAAGCTATTTTCTTATTTTATTTCAATGGCATATGCCGAGTATTGTTGTGAAAAAAAATGCTGTCGCTAGAGTGATTTTTAAATTTTGGGTTGAAGGTATGCCCCCCACTTCTAATGGCCTGATTTCGCTGATATTTAGAAACTATTTTTATTCGTTTATTTTAATGGCATATGCAGAGTTTCGTTGAGGGAAAAAAATCGCAGCCGCTAGAGCGATTTTTAAATTTTCGCTTTAGGTTAACCCCGCAATGGTACAATTTTGCTGGTTAACGGATTCGAAAAATCGTTTTTAATTGATGGTTTCGTTGAGAAAGAACATAAATTGAGACCGCTAGAACGTTGTGTGTGATACACACACACACACACAAATTAGCAATAATTAGAAACGCAATAAAGGATAAAACACTAAGAGAAAGTCACACTTGTAATAGAACTACTAGGTTCTTCTATGGCAAGAAGACAAGTGTCGACAACATATATATTATTCCACTATCATTTTCGGTGCCGAAAAGGTAGGATGATGGAGATTTGATGAAATTTTTTAAAAATCTTTGCATGGGTACAACAGAATAGCTACTACATTCCTTTAGAATTCGCTAAAACACTTGAAACTCAATGAAATGACTTAACCTCAAAATTTTGCTTTTCTATGCATTTCTGCACATTTTATCCATTCTATGCATACATTTCTTATGTTTATTTTAATAATATACATAGTTACCTTTTTATGTCGTTATTCATGCAACTAATTTGAAGGTTATCTACCGACTTAACTACATATATTCGACAATTTTACGCTCGAAAGAATTCTTTCCCTCAACCTTCCATGTCTAACTGCAAATCATGACAGTTCAAATACCAAGGAAAAAGTATCATAGCGTGACTTGTTGCCTTTAAAATCGTGATATGTTGAATTTGAAGCCGCAAGAAACGGAAAATAGTGTGAGTCTCCATCCTTTTGCACTGATTCATTCAATTTGTTAACGTATAAAAACGTTTACCGGAAAAAGCTCTGTAACTCATAACACCAAATGTTTACGAAACGCACTTCCGGCTGCCAGTTTTTCAAGGTCAGCCGCTTTCTTCTCCCACGTGCAACACACCTATCATTTTCTGCAATCTGTACAGGACGAAATGCTTTACTCCCATGCCATCGACTCATTTACTACACTACAAGATTTCCAACACGTACTTGTCCTTCAAATATTAGCTCATTTGAAAACGATTGGCAACAGTGTTATTCAGCGATCGTAATAGTGAATGAGAGAACATATAGAATCATTGATAAATTCTGAAAAACTGGAACATTCAACAATGGGGTGCTAATGAGAATGCCGCCCATAAACGGCAACACTTTTTTAAATAATGCGTAAAATGTATGACCATTCAAGAGTATTCTTTGCATATCAGCTTGTAATATTTTGTTATGATCATTTTCGAAGTTGGCAACACTGCATTGTCACTAATTTAAATAATGTAAGCCACGACTTGCATTGTTGCACTGTCTGTAGTTACATTGTGTATGCAATGCCATTATTGTTACGTGATATAAAAACATATTGTCAGTTTATATACTGAAATCGTCTTAAAATGCAAAAACAAAAATTGTCTTCTTCCAAACACACTAATAAATGTGAAACAAGCGTTAATATTGACAAAATTAGAAAAACTGCTTGACAAAACAGAATGGTAATAACACTTATTTATATTATTGATGCTTTGTAATTGGGTATCTCAGAACACGAGAGACAGCGAGAGCAATCGTTTAGTCCTCCCTATAAATCTGAGCCTTGATGAGCATGGAACATGTTTTATATTTTATTTGATCGCGGGTCACTGGCAGTTCTGAAAAGATTATCCGTTTGGATTAAACGTCTTGCAATAAGAATAAGAATATCAGAGGATATAGTATTGGCCGGGACTGTTCCTTCTTTTAGTCTTTGTCCCGTCTTTTTTTTTTTTAAGGTAAAACGGGGCGTCAAAGTGTCCCTTTACTGTGGCAATGACTTACCGACATAAAATGCCGTTAATAACAGTTCCCATAATGTACTGCTTACTTAATATCAGTTTCATGAAAAAAATAAACATTGCGGACAACTGATAAAACAAGCGGTGTTTATATTATCGGCATATACCTGCAACAGTAAACGACTGCTGTGTCTGATAATTGAACTGCGCTCTCTATGGTAAGATGATGCCAACTAACTAATCGTAATCACCCTATTTTATATGAATGTTGCCTACAATATTGAAAACTGCAAACGCATATGCTTCAGTCGAAAGAAATTCGTTACAGTCGTGATGTGATTTTGGTATAACGCTGATTTAGTGAAATATTAAAACACAGTATACTTTTATAAACTGCGAGTGCTAAAATGCTTGAAAATCATGTCACCTCTGAAAAGAAAATGTGCTTTAATAGTGACCTACAAAAGGAATATCTATCTATGTATTAAAAACAATTTCTGACTCAGCTATTGGATGCAACAAGTGTACACTTACTTTCAGCATAAGCGATCGATATATCACATCATTTAACAAACAAAAATATGAAGAATGGTACGCGGCAAGTGCATCTTCTACCGCCGTATTGACCTTTTTATTTTTTAAGTGAAAGTTTTGGTGAGCTAGATATGAAAGTACCAGCTGTTAAAGAGCGTTCTGCCAAGCACAACCCATGGACTACTTCTAAACTTATCCAATGTATTTTTGAACAAAATTTAGTGCGGTCGTAGTATGGCCGAGGCATTTGTATGAAATATTTTAACCCCTTTTGCCATTTCTGAACAACAATTGATTTACAGAAATCTAATTTTATTTTGATAATTGGCGGAAGCGTCGAACAATAAAGATGTAAAAATATTTCCATTGCTTGTCAGGTCATTTAATCTTAATAAAGGAATTCAAGTTAAAAGCTTTGCCTGAAGAAACTTCAGAAACCATTGCTATGTTTTTGAATGAGTGTTTGGAAAATACTAACCTAACCCTAGACTGCATACATTGTATCACATATTATTGCTTAAATGGGGTGCTATGAAACCCCGTTAAATTTTATTTAAATTATTACACTAAATTGATTGTTTTGTTTAATAAACGCCTCTGACAACACTTGCACAACTATCCATTACAGACTTTGACGTAAGAATTCACATAAAAATATCTCGATGTTCAGCATACGCCGTTTTCTGGCGTTTCACGCAATATGATTTTGGATCTTGGACAAACAGAACATTTTCCTTGTTTACAATGCGGTCTTCTTCCTCAGGTATTCCTGTCACTCTCTTCTGTGTAGTTCTTAGTTCATGAGGCATATTCTTGTTCTGAAGCCTCTGCGCCTTATGTGCTGTAGATACCCAAGTCAGATATTTTCTTCTTACAATGCGACCTTTCTTGTTGTCTGTCTTAAATAAGACCACGGAATTAACCCCAACCTGATCTGGAATTCCATAGAAGAGACCATCTTTGGGTCTTTCGAGATCAGGATAGGTATGAACAATCTGATTGAATGTGTCGACTCCCTTGGTTTCATTGTAAAGACGTATTACCTATGGCTTATTTGTCACTTTCATTTACGTCTTTTCCATTGTGCATTGTGGACAAGAAGAATAACACGCTTTCCTTTTTGACCAAATATGAGACCAGCATTGTTTTGGCAAACGAGACGAACCAGCTAGCGAGAAGGTAGGAAGGAAAAAGGAATCTCCTGCTTATTTTTGTGAGTGTTCCGCCCAAGGTTAGACTGTACCGAGTTACTGGTATATCAGCTAGTAGAATTGACGTCAACCATGGTCAAATTTCTTCCAGTCAGACCCATGGATACTGACTGTTAGTTCACGTACACCTTTATTGATAGTCGTTCCTTCCTTAAGCGTATATGGAATGACATTTTATCATATAATAAGTATAACAATCATTAGTGCTTATAATTTTATGCCATACTTATCAAATTTGGGGGGAATATACGAGATGGTATTCACGATATTCGGGACTGATGCTACCATCTTGACAGTAGTTGCAGTAGAGTTTTGTATCGCTAGGTGGCAACACTAGCACATCTGACGAGTGAGTGTTTAAAGTTTCATGCAGCTGGGTAGATGTGTTCAGATTCTATAGTACTTTTCTTGATATTCTGTGTGTTGTGTGTGGCGATTTTACGACGAATCCAAGATTAGAACAGAGAGTGTGCATCAAATTCTGTGTAAATCTCGGGAAAAATGCTACGGAGACCCTCGCAACGACTCAAGTATTTGGGGGGCAAAGCATGAGCCGTACATGCTAATGAAGACATGCTCACACCGGCCGAGTCCGTCAGCTGCACAACACCTGACATTATTGCCAAAGTTCAACACCTCTTTCAACAATGTGCAACAATGTCTACCTCATTATATATGGAAGCATATGAGGCAGGTCCAACAATACCTGGGGTGTTATAGCAACCCAATAAGCAATCTACGGTTAAAAGAAAAAATAATAACTTTATGTGCAGATAATACTAATATGTGTGTGTGTGTTTTGAATAAAAACGCCCGTTTTTTACTACTAAGGCACCACAGGCGGTGGACACTGATGATACATGAGATGAAATGATATATTGGGAAAGAATTTTTAAGGAAGGAAACGTTCCAGGCCTAAGTTTAGGGTACCTTCCCGGCATTTGCCATTTGTGAGGACTGAGGAAAACCAGGAAAAACCTCAATCAGGGAGGACAGTACTGGTGGGATTCGAACCCCAAATCTCCCGTTCATGAGTCCGCGCCTTAGCGACCTCGGAGACCCGTGGCGGTCCTATTGATATTGAAGGCATTGTTTCTAAAATATATTCTTAATTCTATGTGCATACTATAAGGGTTGAAAGTCTTAAAGAATTTTGTGAATTTGTAGACCAGGAGTGCAAACAAAGTTTTAGGGGTATAGCAAAACAAGGCGGTTTGCTTTACTCCGTGCGATCGACCGTCTTCTGACTGTTTGCACCTCTGAAATCATATTTTGAATCTAAAAATAAATGTCAATTTCTTATCGAGTCATTCTTTGAAAATCCTTTAACAGAAGATTGGCTGTACTTTCTTCACAACCAAATATCAACTTTTCATTCTGCAGTTCAAAGAGTGGAGGGTCAAACAATTTCAGGTTTTGAGCTAATTTCTGTGTTAAATTATTTAAACACTAATGTAGTTTCCAAGGATTTATAACAATTTAGATCAATTCTAAGTAAATTGGAAAAGGAGGTTTTATCATCAGAGAGAGATTTAAACAGTATGGCCAAACATTTTATCAAACTGCAGCTGAATATTTAAATAAATGATTGCACACGTTGAGAGTTTGCGGGACTATAATAAGGTAGAGATAACCCGGTGGAAGAATAAACAAAAGACTGAAGATTTCATTCGCGACGTGGTTCCTTCATCTATAGTAGAGGAGTATGTGTATATTAAACAATACATAACACCGAAAATATTGGAAAAAAGGAAACTGGAAAAAAACATCACCAAGCGACTGGTGGGTAGAAAAATTTAATTCGCCATATTATCTTTCAAAACCGAAATACATCACAGGAAAATTAAATATTCAACTCCTTATAAAATCAACGACAAGTAATAATTATATTTTCAGAAAATTTAATCTTCATCTCATTTTTCTTAAAATATTGAAAATTTTCTCTGTCCTGGAACTAACGCCCCACTGAAGGAATGGTTTATGAACAAGTGACAGAAGGCTCTTTCAGTACAAACTTTGAAAGCTGTGTTGATGAATAAGATGAACTTTCTCACTTGTGTAAACTTTTACAAAATGTTGTGCGATTACTAACAGCAAAATATCAATGAATGCTGCACTAATAATTCTTTGGCCGGAAAGAAAAGGCGCATAAGTAAAAACATTTCGTTTTATGGTTTTTATATTTGATGGAGTACAGAGATTTTAGCTTTTAAAACACGAACATTTATTGTAATTCAAATTAAAAACACACGTATTTAATTTTTGTATTATTTATCCAGATAAGAGTAAATTTAAAAAATGTTTTTTTTTTATTTATGTGCATTTTCCCGCCGACCGAAGAATTCTAAAGGATTGTTAGCGAATTCAATAATACATTATGTAAGTTAGTAATTATTTATTCATTATTAGTTTCCAAACCTAAGTATTTATGACAAAGCTATTTTTAGCATCCTCTTTTGCACCCCCTCCCCTTTCCCCCCATTGAGACAAATATTAAATTGCAACGTTTTTTTATTTAAAAGTGTGGTCACCTTAACGTTGTCTCATAAAAAATGTCAGTTTTCAAGTTTGGTGTTTTCAAAAACTGTCATGGTATTATTTACGGGATGTCATATATATTGTGCGCTATCTATGGCTAGAAGAGGTTCAAATCCGGCCAGGATCGATGGGTATGGATGGCTTCCTTCGGAAGGGAAGTAAAGCCGTGGGTCCCGTGTCGTACATTTACGGCCCGAAAAAGAACCTCAAGCCTGAAAGAGAGGCCTCTGAGAAAAATTTGTCGGCGGTTTCACGCCCTGAGTTGAATGGGACGCTGATGACCTGAGATATTAAAGAGCGTCCATAAATAAATCAATATAAGAGGTATAAACAAACATTGACGAATTTGTCCACCACCAGCCGCCACTGCTACGATTTCTCTGGCAAGGCGGCCCTTTACTTCCATCTAAAAGATTTCCTTGAAGTGGTCAAGCTCTCTGAACACTCTCAGTAAAGTGTATCAACTCATTCGAAGAGGCCACAAGGCGAAGTACAGACGACCTTGCTTCCAACTGTGTTGCCCTTGCTTACTCATGCGCTAGCATGACTAACAGTTCCAACTTCCCAACTTATCAAAGTAGATGTGATTCATGCACTTCCCAGGACCAGGACACCAGGACTGTTGTATTCATATCTGGCTCCACATGATACAACCTCTTGGAAAATTTTAAGGGGGTGTATTGTGAGAGAAAGGGTTTCAGGTTAAAATTGTTTTCTCTGCTTCTTATGACAGCCATCGTAATGTATAGGCGACCTTGATAATTGGGCCTTAAAACATCTTTATTGAAACTACTGATAATAGTTGCATCTTGGTTTCAAAATGCTGAAGACTCATTCCTTCCCTTTTCACGCTTTCACATAAGCACATGTTTCTTAAAGCTCTTCACATTAGAAACAGTTAAATCAGGTTTTGTCTGTAGCGGACTAAAAAAAAAGTTCCATTACAAGTGTTTCCACTATTTCATCCACAGTCAAAAACTCTACTCCTCGTTGCGTTCAGTTGCGGCTATTCGTGGGCAACCACAGTGGCGGCTAGTAACAAAAAGTAGGTGCTGCCCTACCTTCACGTAAGGAGTTCAATTTAAAAATAAATATTGAATATCTACTACTCAGTTTAAAAAAGTCCGTCACCAGGAGGTGGGTAATCCTAGCGAAATGCTCAAGTCGAATTTGTATTACAGAGCGCTAGAGCAGAGAAATGGATGCCGCTAGAGAGCTTTTTAAATTTCCTACTCCTAATGGTCCGATTTCTTTAATTTTCAGAAACTATTTTTTTAAAAATTTTATTTCAATTAAGTTTTACTGAGTAAAACCAAAAATTGCAGCCGCTACAGCTATTTTTAAATTTTCGCTTTAAGTTAAACCCTACTCTTTAAATTTCGGTTTTCAGGTATATCCTTCACTCTTAATGGTCCGGTTTCCCCGATTTTCAGAATTTGTATATACCATGCTTCGTTGCAAAAATAAATAAATAAAAATGGTGCAGCTACAGTGATTTTTAAATTTTGGGTTTCAAGTAAACCCCTACTCATAATCGTCTGATTTCGCTGATTTTCAATTTTGTTTCAATGGTATATACCAACTTCCGTTCAGAAAAAAAAATTGCAGCCGCTAGAGTTAGTTTAAATGTTCACTTTAGGTTAACCTCCCCACCCTCAATGGCCCAGTGTTGCTGGTTAACGAATTGGATGAATGGTTTGTTAATTGATGGATATATGGCGAGTTTCGTTGAGAAAAACAAAAATTACGTTCGGTAGAACGATTTTTAAAATTTCGGATCATCCGCAATGATCCAATTTTGCTGGTCAACGAACTAGTTACCTCCATGAGTGGCCGAGGTCGTTAAGGCGCGGGCTCATGAGTGGAATGAATGAATGGTGTTTAACGCCCGTTTTTGCTACAGAGGCACCACAGGCGATGGACACTGATGATACATGAGATGAAATGATATATTGGGAAAGGATTTTATGGAAGGAATCGTTCCAGGCCTAAGTTTAGGGTACCTTTCCGGCATTTGCCATTTATGAGGACTGAGGAAAACCTGGAAAAACCTCAGTCAGGAAGGACGGTCCTGGCGGTATTCGAACCCAGACCTCCCGCTCACGAGTCCGAGACTTAACGACCTCGGCCACCCGTGGCGGTGCTCATGAGTGGGAGGTCCACCAGGACCGTCCTCCCTGACTGAGGTTTTCCTTAATCCTCAGGTTTTCCTCAGTCCTCATAAATGACAAGTCCCGGGAAGATACCCTAAACTTAGGCCTGGAACGTTTCCTTCCTTAATAAATCCTTTCCCAATATATAATTTCATGTCATGTATCATCGGTGTCCACCGCCTGTGGTGCCTCAGTAGTAAAACCGGACGTTTAAAAAAATCGATGAACAGTTTGTTAAATGATATTTATATGCCGAGTTTCGTTGAGAAAAACCTAAAATACGGCCGCAAGAGCGATTTTTAAAATTTCGCTTTAAGTTAACCCCCCACCTAATGGTCTAAATTTTGCTGCATTTTGAACTCTACGAATCATTTGTTCATTGATTGTTATATGACGAATTTCGCTGAGAAAAAAGAAAAATTGCGGCCGTTAGAGTGATAACACACGTATGTGCACGCGTGAACCTTTATCAGTGTTTCATCCAAGAACTGTCATTTCGCGCCTCTTTTGTATATCTCTTCACATTTACGTAAACCATTATTTGACTGCAGCAATTCCACTCTTACAAATCCTCGTGCAATCTGGGTTAAAAATAAAAAAACTAACCCGCCTAAAAATGATAAAATAAAATCTACTTTTTGTCATCACATCAAAAGTACTACAGTATGCGTGTAATAGGAAAATTAACTTATTGACGTACTGTTTGTACATAATCCGTAAAACAAACTACAGAGTACCCACTCAAGACGTTGGAGCTAGATGCAATAACAATTAAAGTAATACGTTAACAATCCATGATGTGCTATTTTTGAGACTACAGACTATAAAGTACAATATCAACAATAGAAAATACAATTACTGCAGTTATACACAGTCTCAAGCTAGTTGGCAATGCTCGCCGACACGCGCATCCTTCTAAATTACTATGGTAACGGTTCAGTCAATCAACGAAACACCAAGTGCAGCCAAACTCTGCATGTGTGATGTTTAGAACAGTTTATATTTCAACCGATATACTACTACTATTATAGGCTTAGAGCATGTCAAGGTAAGAAAAGGGAAGTGGTGATTTATTGAACCTTGAGTTCTGATAAGTGTTGTATTGCCTATCTTGTTACTTTCCACCGTCAGATCGGCCTTGAAATAGCGGCTTGACCCAACTACAAAGCATGCAAAAACCTTTAAGTCTCCAAACGGTACCATTTTTCTGTAATATTGCTGATTAACATTTAATTTTTTACAAAAATACTAAATTATGACAATCACTATTTTTTTAAAAACAAATCGCGTTCTTTATCGCTTGTCAATGGAATGAATTAATTTTAAATTTACTGTTTTATATGCAGGTTACCTCGTTAATGTATTTGTTTCTCAATCGTTCTACGAGGAGCAACCAGCCTATCAATTGTTGGACAATAATGTCTACAAAAATGTAACTAGCGCAGCTGGCAACAATGAACCTTAATCTATCAAAATATGTATAATTGCACGTTTAAACCTGCATAGTCACTGTCGTACAGTCTGTTGAGTACAGTCCTGTGTCAATAGCTGATGAAAAATCATGAATATTTCTAAAGAAAACTTTTCATTCTACATTTTCACACGCTATAAGCAGGTGAAAGAGCGAGGACTTGGTAGCTGTTCATGGTGATCAAGTGTGTTCATTTGATATCATTGTAAGATGTATTCGATCATTTGAAGAAGGGCGAGAGACTTTGAAAGACAACCCTCGCTCTGGCCGGCTTCTGGAATCTGTGAACGAGAGAACAATTCAAAGAGTGGAGGAAAATCAACATGGAAGTGTTTATCAGTGTTGGCAGCATTGACAGTACACTCTATGAACATTTAAAGCTGCGAAAACTCTGTGTAAAATGTGTTCCACATTCCCTAACCAACGAAGAATGTGCAAGGAAACTGCTGAGCATGTTTACACCAAATGTTCTAAACGTTTGATAAATACATGCACTGGTGATGAAATTTGGTTTTATTTCTATACCTCCCCAAATAAAGCTCAGAACTGCTTGTGGGTAAATGAGAATGTTCAACTATGAAGGGGCAACAGTGGTTGAATATGTCAAAAGGAAAGTGGGCCCGATACTTCAGTTTTTGCTCTAACAGAAAGAAGACACCAACACCGCTGCTGTTACTGTAAGAGCGGATCGTCAAATAATATTAAGAACACTTTCAGCAATTATGAACATTGCACTGGTTGTGATAACTGATAAGATGCACATGAGAGGTGTTTGTGCACGGTGGGTCCCAAGACTGTTACGTGCTGTTGAAGTTGATGTTACAGGAAGATGCGGAGTGTCTTTCAAAGGAGATGAAAATTGGTTGAATCATTTTGAAGTTGAGAGCAAATATGCAAATCTCTATGTAGAAATGTCCATAATTACACGCACGCGCGGGCACACACATAAAAGTGGTTGATTCTTTTGAGGAAGATGTGGTGATGTCAAAGGCCACGTTTCCATGCAACATTCTGGATGCTGCACCCACATTGGAAATGTTGTTGCTGAATATCTCCCAAAAATACGTGGCGTGTAGCTCCCACCCGCCCTACAGCCCAGATTTAGCCCCAAATTGAAGGAACATCTCCGTGAGAGGCATTTTCCATTATCAGAAGCAGTGGTGATGCAGGAGCTGTCAAAAAATGGTTTCCTGCACGTCTTTGAATACTGTCACATCCAACGGGAATTACCTTGAGAAAGATTATCAAAATTATGAGGATGAGCAAAGGTATACTGCCAAAAAAAAATGAATGATTATAATTTATTAAACAGCATTCGTATAAAACTGCTACGTTGCAATGCATCGATTCTTTTATGTTTTCTAAATTAACGAAATTCCTGTAATAAAAATTCATTGCAACCACAATTTCAGGCCCATATCGCAGAAATAAGTTTTTCGCTTCGATTATGAAACGTACTGTTTTCAACACTTTACAGATTTGTAAGCGCACCATCATCAGTCGTTTGTTTTCCTCCACTAGGAACGCTAACAACTCACGAACGGAATGACTGGGCATATTTCAATAAGAAACTGTTTAGTCACGTCACCTGTGCGGTTTATGTCAGTTACTAATGAGTACCAAGGGATAGGAAAAAAATCGATTGTGTTAAGTTGGTCATAATCATAACAATAGAGTTCGCTAACAAAGAGCTAAAAGAGAAGATAGTTTCTGTTTGACAATTTCCCGAATTGGTATATGGTTGAGAACATTTATTTACGTTATTTTGCAACAATATATATATATATATATATATATATATATATATATATAGCCAATATGATTTATCTAAGGTCTGAATATTTATTCTATTCCTTAATAGATGTAAAACTAAAAAAAAAATCTTTTGTACCGGAAAAATATATCAAGACTTCTCGAAAACTTTTTAGTCGGTCCTGGTGGTGTAGAGGTAACCATACTTGTCTCCCAAACCCAAGATCGCGGGTTCGAACCCGGCCAGGACCAGTGGATTTTTTCGGGGCGTAAAAATCCTAAGTATGGCTTCCTTCGGAAGGGAAGCAAAGTTGTGGGTCCCGTGTCGTACATTTACGGCACGAAAAAGAACCTCAAGCCTGAAAGAGAGGCCTCTGAGCAAAATTTGTCGGCCGTTTCACGCAACATACATAGCCCCGAACTTGCTCCAGGTTCATGATTACCTAATGGAAAAGGGTCTCTTCCAGGTCCTTAAAATACGTCTGTATGACCTCTTAATTTTTGTATAGCCAACATTTCACAATTTCTGAATATGTACATGTTATTCGACGATCTTCATCACAGTGTTAACATTTTCTTCCGTTAGATCACAAACTGGAGCGCCGAGTCCACCTTCCTTTTAAATTCATTGCCTTCCCTCTTTAAACATTTTTAACCGTCTTCAAGCTGTGCTATAGAAAAGAACAAACTCTCCCTAGACCTCTGCTGAAGATTTGTGACGAAAGCAGACTTACCGAGCAGCAAGTTGTTCGTCGCTTGTCAGCTCCATTTTGCTCGAGGCGGAACTGAACATGTTTCTACTTGCACGCCTCTCGGGAATCGGCAGTGCCAACAATGAAACTAGTACCATGTGTATATTACACATTAAGCTAACAAAATATTGTAAAATAAATTTTAGTGCGAGAAATTGTGCCTGCAAAAAATATGTAACTGTAATCGTAATAGGATTATTTCAGGGGTTCCCTGACGGCTATCAGCGACGGCTGACATTAGTGAACTTTATTAAAAACGAGGTGCGCAGTGCATTTCCACAATCACTGCTTAAAACAATGACTGTGACTATTGTTTTGGAGGTCATTTTTTGCAACACTTTTATTAGCTACAAAGTCAGTATGCCATGGCATTGGTTAAAGCTAAATACTAATTAATTCCATGTCAATTACGTTTTATTTGGGTGCTCTTCAAAAAATTACCTAAAACGGGTGTTGAATAAAGAGGAAAACCTGGCACATTGCAGACGTGCGCAGAAGAATAACAACTGAAAAGCAGAGGTCACGGGGGTGCCAATTGTTAGCGACAGCTTTCGAGAGGGCAGCACCAGAAGAAATGGAGCATACTAGTGACATGAAACCTCTTAAGAGTGTTGGAAGTATATCATAATAAAATAAATAATGCACACTATATATAAAATCTGATTAGTGTGTTTTTCCTGCCCCAAGAGCATATTGAAAGAGTCATTTGACATCACCTTGTAAATTGTCAGGTACTTTCTCTTATAATTTCCAGTCGTGGTGTTAGCCGTTCTTGCTTCACCTGCAACTCTTAACGAGCCATTTTTAACTTTAAGAGAAGTATTTTCCGCCTTTCCAAACACGATAGGACCATCGTTGCAACATCTTCATCGATTTCAGTCGTTTGTAAGATGGTGTCAAGTTAGAAATTTCTTCTGCCAAGGTCCCTGTGAGTATCGAAGTGTAAACAAGGAAAACTCTATACAAAATATAGCAGCGTTCAACTCCGTCGCCAAGGTTACACCTTCACCTGTTTAACGCCCAGACGATTTCCATTTCATCGACAATCAATAAAGAGCCCTTTCATGAGCCAACAGGTTCTGGGTTTGTATGTACCTGGGCTAGCTTATAAATATCTTGCTCCAATATTCCCTTTATCGGCGTGAAATGAAACCAATTTGCTTCAGATGTTTTTTGAAGGCAAATATTAACAAAGTTAATTAATTATTGCAATGCTGAATAAAATTTCATTTTCGGTCCAGAAAATACATCACAATTATCATAAATAATATATACAATACTTATCACTGATTTAGAATATTACTTTTTTGGTACCTTCTTTATTATGCAACAGGGTTCAACGCACATGGGATCCATCAATAATAGGCGTATTCCCGACCTGACTCGGAGATATCGTGAAGATGAACAAGCTGTTAAGCATCATCCTTTTGAAGGCGTGTTGTAAAGTTCCACACGCGTAAGTGTAGTCACTTGTTTGTGACGATCTTGTAAACAAACTAGTGCTAACAGTTTCTACAGAAAGGATAAAACTGAATGGAATGGTTTATCAACATGAACTCCCCGCAAACGACTGTTAATGAGGCTATTTTGAGCGTCGAAAACGCTTTGAGCTGCATCTATCTGTATGGCGTCTTCTCCATTATAATACACGTCCTAAAGTTTGCAATTTTGTTGCTCAATGTTTGGCAGAAAAAGAGAGAGAGAGAGAGAGAGAGAGAGAGAGAGAGAGAGAACGAATGAACGAACGAACGAATGAATTAATGTATGTTCATCCTCCAAACATCAGGACCTGTTTCAGGGTCATTCACTCCCATCATTAGCAGAAGACCAACTGGTACAGGCAGTTGGGAGAAATTTATCAAATATATCCAATGACGGTGTCTCGAAGTTCATGATGTTTTTATTTTTGATGATGTAAAATTTTTCCCATGTCGTTAGTTTCAATGGTTTGCAGGTGTTTTATTATTATTATTATTATTATTATTATTATTATTATTATTATTATTATTATTATTATTTTCATGGTATGGGTCACCCTCTTTCACCTTTCTTGGCAGAAATTCACCTGACACATTTTTCCTCTAATTTTTCAGATATGGCACATATATGTGGACGACATATTTGCCATTATATGTAAATATTTAGTTAACGATGCCTTAAAATTATTAATTTTACAGGAAAAATCAATGAAATTTACATTAGAATTTGAAAATAATGCATAAATGCCCTTTCTGGATTTGAAGATTATAAAAGACAACAACCATTTGGCCTTTGGGATATATAGGAAACCTACACAAGGTGACAATTACATTACAAATGATAGCTTTAGTCCCAGCTCTGTGCAACATTTTCCTGTTCGTCTTAAAACGAGTTGCCAGCGTTTTGGTTCATCAAAGGTTGTCGTTCTGAAGACGATGTCAACATTTTTCCAGCACTCTTCCAGGCAGACCCGTTGATTCATGTGTACAGAACTCAAGAGGGACTACTTCAGAAAAACCATAGCAACCTTGACCCTGCCTAGTGCACTGAAAAAAAAAATCTCAGCTTTTATTGACCATCTCTCATATGCCATTCGAATATGACTCTGCCATACATACAATGGTTTTATGACTGTCGGCAATTTAAAATTGCGAAACGCATATAGCTTTGCTTTGTGTTGCGCAATTCCCGTTTCTACAGACGGGTTTTGTGACCATTGTCACACAGGGTTGTAAAAAGGTGACGCATTCGCCATATTGTTAGGGCACTCCGTTGCTTGCATTGGCAGAGAAAAGACAGACAGATCTATTCAAAACACCCAGTCGCCAGTCGCCAGTGGCGAAACGTGGCTTTATTGTATGGATGTCGAAATTAGCGGGGAAAAAAGATTTGTAATGTTATCATAAAACATTTATATATATAATTCAATAGTGTAAATAGAAATGACATTTCTTTATGCAATTATAAAAATTCCGTCACGTAGGAGCTGTGTAAACTAAGCGAATTCCTCAGCAAATTGAATTTGTGAATGTTGTTACACAGCGCTAGAGCAGAGAATGTAGTAAAAACAAGTAACGCTGAGTGAAGATATACATATGTATTTAATAAAAACACATAACTTTCAGGCTTAAAAGTATATGTTTCTACCGTATAATTACTACTTTATTTACGTGTTATATTGTTAGCTTAACGTTTAGCTGCATAACAACTAAAATGGAATGTAATTAATATTTAAAGCACAAAGTTAATTTAAGACGTACGATCGCTTGTTTCGAAACCGTTGTGTTCTCTCCGCCTGCATTTATTGTACACTTTGCACTACCAAGGTTGATAGAGTACATACACTAACGTTTAAGATTTGTACATCGCACCGTATCGCTCCAGCATTCCCTGGGATTCCGCTTTTTTCCGCTGCCGTTCGGTACTGCATGCACAAAACGCCGCTGTCTGTAACATTAAGTCGGATTATTAATTGTCCATGCGCATTACCAGACTATTCCCCTCCCATACTTTTTTCACATGAAACCAACGAGTTTATCGCTTGGCGGGAATGCCCAATTGTTAATGCTAACACCCCCCTCCCTGGGACATTTGTTGTGCGAGTTTCTGCAAAGATTTGATAGAGTGTCTATTGGAAAATTAATGTTTTAGTTGCTAGGGAGAAATCTGTCTTTTTTAAAATACTCTCTAGTTGAAATCTATTTTCATTTTAGTATTTGGTCTAAAGTGGTTATTTTCTGAGTCATTTAGAGAATTCCGGCGGATGTGACTTGATATGTTGCTTATTCATTTCATCATTACCTAGTACTATTTGCATTGCGTCATCGTGACGACTAGCTGCGGTTATTCCCCATACAACAATGGAGACATCCTTTGCAGAAGTTTGTTGTACATTCTGGGTAATTGCGATAATATGACTGGAACTTTGCACGATCTTTTAATAAATCTCGCCCTAAAACTTAGGCACAATGCTGAGCATAAAACAAATTGAAGTAACGGGAGTAGGTAGGTCCATAAGTTTCCAGCCTCGCCGATAAGTATTATCGCCTTCACAAAATCCTTATCTTTTGCCATAACTTATCTGTTAAGTAAATAATTGCACCTGTAGCTGTGTTCAGTTGTTCAGATATAGTTGCATAAAGAAAGCCATATATAGAAGATTGTAACATGTTCAAAAAGCAGTATGAACCTGTTATTAAGTTCTTCACAAAAGGATTATTCCAAATGAAATTAAACAGCGATTGGACGGTGTATATGGGGAAGCATCCCCCTCATATTCTCTCGTAAAAGAATAGGCCAAACTTTTTCGAATGGATCGAGATTTCATGGAAGACGAAGAGCGTGCAGATCGCCCTTGGAGGTGCTCACTCCTGAAAACATCGCTCTTGTGGAAGGAGAAATTATGGAAGATCGGCGGCTCAAAGTTACAGAAATAGCAGCAAGGTTAGGCCTTTCTAAACAACAGTCCTTCGAATTATTCATGAACATTTAAACATGAATAAGGTTAGTGCCTAGACTTCTTTCCTCAGTCCAAAAACAGCAACGAGTCATCTGTTGTCAGGCATTTTTGAGCTCTGCCGTGGCAAAGAGAGAGAATTCTGCAAACCATTGTTACAGAGGAGAAACTATGGTTCTCTACTATGATCCCTTGTCCAAAAGAGAATCAATGGAGTGAGAGGGGAAGCACTGTCTCTAAAGCAAGGTCACTCAGTCAACCAAAAAGATCATGGACACAATCTTTTGGGACTGTGAAGGAATACTCGTTGACTTCAAGGAGAGGAACACCGCAGTAAACGGGAGTACTATGCTGGCCTGCTGTACAGACTACGTGCTTCCATCAAAGAGGAAAGGCGAGGAAAACTGCGCGGTGGTGTGCGCCTTCTTCACGACAACGCGCCTCTTGTTGCAAAGGAAGCTGTGAAGAAATGTGGTTTCAAGGAAATCTACCACCCACCCTACAGCCCAGATCTAGCTCCTAGTGACCATTTCCTCTTCTCAAAACTCAAGTAGGGCCTTTGAGGAAGGAAATTTAAGTGTGAAGAAGAAGTGATGGATGCTGTTTATGCCCATTTTGCAGACAAGAGTTATCACTATTTTGGAGGGGGGGTTGAAATGTTAATTCAAAAATGTTAGAAGTGTATTGCAATAAAGGATAATTATACTGAAAAGTGAAATATCGTTTTTGTCTTTATCATACCTAGAAAATGATTAAGCGGAAACTTATGAACTCATTTTTTTCTCCTGTTGCGCAATTTAGCAACCTGTGCAATACAACATCGTCTTCACTCAAAGAGGTCATGTCATCCACTGGATTAGAAAACTGACGCAGACACGTGTTGTTCCGGTGTGCGGCCGCATGTCTTAAATCACTAAAGAGACAAGTAGGGATCAAATTTATCTGACTTGACGCTGACTTGTGCATAGCGTGGAGTTAGCGTGCACTCTGGCACTGAAACACACGTCTGTGGACAAGAGTTTTTCGATGTCCAAAGCACGATGTCCTCTCACGATGTGGGTGAGAGGTACAAGAAAACCCTCCACAGGGCTCCTGTTATTTCGATCACATCCAACTGAAAGAAACAATCCTCAAAGCAGCAGGGCATTGTTTGGTCACATCAACAATTCAACTATTTATTCAACATCTTCCAGAAATATGACAGTGTGCAGGTTCTAGAATAAGTTATTTCTCAGATATAGGCATGCTACTTAAACGGAGGGAATCCGGAAATGATAGCGATGTGTTACAAATATGGCACAATCCATGGTTACGTCCATTTCGTAGGGCGCCGATTGTAAGCAGTGTGTAGCGAAAGCATAGTGTTCCTTTGTTATCAAGTACAGAAAGGCGTGGACAAGATGGTAACGACTTTCATGGAGACGTTTAACCGCGCGCTGTGGTCAAGAAGCTCCTGCACAGAAATCTGTTTACAGCTGGGTCCGTGTGTTCGCCAGGGGTTGGGTGCCAACAAGCAAAAATGTCCGTCAACATCCCGGTCTCCCAAGAACGCTGAGGTTGTGTCTCGCTGATAGATGTGTAACTTTTGATGAGCTGGAATGTCAGACAGGCTCTGGCAGCGCAACCATGCACAGGTGACAACACAGACACTGGAGGTCAAAACAGTCGAAGTTTGTCGTATGCTGCTGGAAACACTAATTAAGAACCGGAATTTTTGGAGAAGTTGGTAAATGATGAGTCATAGTGTCATTGCCACATCAGAGAAAAAAGTCCCATCCAGAGAGTCCCCAAGCCAAGAAATTTCATGTTGCTCCCTATGCGGGTATGCAGCTGATCGCCGTCTTTTAGAACACTTCAGGTATATTACTGAACGCCTGTCACAGCGAGATCCGTACACGTTTTAGGCGCAGGATTCAGCAACCGCGAAAGGGGAAGCGATCTGCAGGAGTGTTGCTCGAGCATAACATGCGCGGCCGCACCCACCATATCCACCGGACCTCCCTCCGTCTCATTGTACCTTATTCGACAACATGATGCACTCGTGCACTGTAAAATAACATTAAAAAAGCAGCAACAAAGGGCGTCTGTCCACGAGTGGTGACGTAGTGGTCCCCAACAATGAAGTTACCAACAGTACATTGACGAATGTTGCATAATAAATAAAGTACAAAATCTACTATTGCAAACGCCCCTCTTATATCCATATAAAGATACTGCACATAAATATTATACTTTTGCAAGACAAATTAGCTTAAAAAATGTGTTGCACTACTCAGCAAGCGGTTTTCATGTAACAGACTTGACAATAACTTAGATAGCCTTTAGCTGTGTATGCAGCTCTTAAAGGTATAAGGCAAAATTTTTATGAGAGATTTATAGTAGCGTTCAGATCATACAAAAATGAAATGACGCAAAAATGATCCTGTTATTTGAAAAAACACTCATTATTAAAACCAAGCGCCGTTGAAGTAAACAACATTCTTTTGTTAACGTACAGGGTGGCGCACGAAATGTCATACATTGAAATTGTGTAATAAATATGTAAGGCAACGTTGGAATGTTGAGATGATTAGCCGTAATTCGTGCATGGTTCGACAGAAGTTGTCAATATCACGCATGCGTGGCGCCACCGTTTCAGTTCAGTAAAACGACGGCCAAAGGCCGGGTGATGATAGAACAGAAAGTGAAGACTGTGTTGTTTTACGCGGAAACGGAGAGTGTAGCAGAAACGCAACGACGTTTTCGTGTTCATTTGCGTACGAAGTGGGCCCCCTGCAGACAGAGAGTGTATAAATTAACCACACAATTTGAAACAGACGGCAGTATTTTAGAACAAAAGCGACCTCGTGTCAACACAGTCCGTACTCCAGAGAATATCGAGACTGTGAGAGTGGCTTTGACACGAAGTCCCAGGAAATCCACGAGACGAGCTTCACCCGAGCTGGGCATCTCGCGTCGTTTTATTCAAAGAATACTTCATGCTGACTGAACTTATTCCCATACAAAATGACAGACGGAAAATGACAAGGTACGGCGATTACAGTTTGTGACTTCGGATGATACCGTGATTCACTACACATGGTTTTCTGATGAGGTCTACATTCATTTGAACGGTAGCATCAATAGGCAGAATATCAGATTTTGGGCACGAGAACCTCCTGGTGTTGTACATGAGATTGAAAATTACGAAAAAAAGTTAGTGTACGGGATGTCATTTCTAGCCATGGAATCATTGGGCCAATCTTTTTCAACGGCACAGTCAACAGTGCGCGCTACATGGACATGATGCAGAGCAATTTTCTTCCGCGACTTTATGGACAGGTTTACCAATGGAGACGCAATGGTTCATGCAAGATGGAGCTCGTCCTCATACAGCAAGCGTTATTCTGGATTTCTTGCACCAACATGTCGGGCTCCGTGTGATGTCCCATCGATATCCAGGACGGTTCAATATGGCCGCCACACAGCCTGGATATTAATCCCTGAGATTATTTCTTATGGGGACATTTACAATAAACCACGCCAGCGGCTATCACAAACTTTTTCCAGGAAGTAACAGAAGACTTGTGTCGTAGAGTGGTCGGAAGAGGTGGTACGTCAACAAGGTGGACATATTGAACATGTACTGCACGCTCGCTGAGCACACACATTCTGACGATTAATGTAAAAAAGAAAAAAATTGACAAGTTTTGTTTATTAAAAGTCATGTAAACAATTTTCAATGTATGACATTTCGTGCGCCACTCTGTATGTGTTCTAAAACGTGGGCAAGCAATCTTTTCTGTGTTCGCTTTTTAGACAGTCGGTGCATATTTAAAGAGAAAATATTCCTCAAAGACTGACAAACTGTTTAAGAATATTATTTGTGTTTGATACGTCTTAAATTCTATAAAAAAAAAAAAAATCCACACAGATTCTTCAAGTTCAGTTCCAACTTTCAAGGCCCTCTGATATACAGATTGCGTTCAGCTGTTTCTTTCATTGCTTTCCTAAAAGAGAACATCTTTGAAAAACCAAACAATGTTACATAATGTACCAACTATACGCCAATAACTTTCCCATATTCTCCAAGCCTGGAGAGCGATAAAAGCTCCAGGGTTACCGCTTGGGAACGAGGCCGAGGCCTGATGACGTCAGCTGACGCAATGCTGGCACGCACACGTTCTTGGCTCGCCTCTAATGTGCACGCAAATTGCATCTTAGTGTCAGCGGAGCCACGGGAAAATGTTGAATATTTCATGTATTAATTAACATTTAAATATGAGATTTAAAAAGGTGACGGTCAATTTCCAAACTTGATATGTACAGGGGACCAATTCAATTATTACTCTAAGCCTACAGTGAACTTTTAAGCATTAAAAACAATGACCTCTGACGCCTAAAGTAATAAACACGCAACTACAAAACTAAAAATAAACATTTTAAAAATATTTTAAATGTTTTTTAACTATCACAACCCTTTAAATATGGACTTAATCATTAAATTTACTTGATTGCATTGCTATTAATATATACACAACATTTCATTCAACTTGGATAAATACTTTGCGAGCTATAATTTATTTTATCAATTTAATTACATATTTTTCGCATAATCAAAATCCCCACGCATTTCATGAGTTGAGAAAATTGGTTGGTATTTTTGCAATTGGAGCTTTGAACACCATACAAAAATTGTATGAAGAGATATTTTAAATAAATTTGATATGAGTGAACTGGGATAATTTTTTAACTGTATAAGAAACGTTAATTTTTAAAATTAATAACTGTTTAATTTTTTTAAAAAACTATTATTGGTGTTAGCTCGTATTGTCCTATAGAATAACACAGTGGATTCTTCCGTACATTCTGGAAAATTTTAATTTTAAACAAAAATTATTACGTGTGCAACATTTTGAATGTGTGAAAATGAAGTTTTGAGAAAAATGCTGTTTTATAAAAAGTATGCTAATTAAATGGTTGTAGAGCCCGAAGGGGGGGGGGTCCAAAAACTCACTCCCAATGTACCTTAAATTTTGTGTACAAATATAAAAGTTTAATTATCACTTGCTGTTTGTAGTAACCACGTGTTTCAAATTAACTTCAGCAATAGTAACAGGGAGCACATATACACTCTCAGTCAGTTCCAAGAAATAATTATAGACGTATTTCGCAACGCAGAACTTCACGAACGCTAAGATATTTCAAAATAGTTTAAACTCTATTGCCACGGTAACGCTTGTGACTGAACAGAGAACAATGGTATCGGAGAATCATGACCTTGCAAGCACCAAGCAAAGCGGAACATACGTCTAGAATACAAATGACTGCACCTGTAGGATTTGGCCGCCTCGTCAAGGAGGCCCATCACCTCTCCATAACGGGACCACGTGACGTCATGCTACGACAAGCACTGGGGGCCTTTCCCCTCTGTGTGTACGGCAATGGGTTGAAACGTTCGTTGCTCGAGCAGCAAGTGCAGACCTTGGAAAGAGTTTGGGTCCAGGTGCGTTGATCTAACGTCTCGAAAGGATTGTGGCACCTGTCTTCGTCTCCAGCAAATGGGCACGGTCTTGAGTAGCAAATACTCCATTTCGAGGTGACGTGATAAAGAATTTGTCTAGGAACATGTCACTAGATTTTTATCTAGAGAATGCATATTGTCGCATAGCAACGGCGCAAGGTTAAGTGACTGGAGAGTATTTATGTAAGTGGACGCACTTTCTCCAACATAGGAATGTAGTGATGTAACTCTCTACCACTGTGCAGAGACCTTGCCAGAAGCACCTCAGGATACCAGCAGATTTAGAAGTCAGGAAACGCAAAACACTTACGAATTATGTCAGTTTGTGCTTGCCACCTTAATTTGAGAAACGAAACAAGATACAAGCGACGAATTAATTTTACTTCCCTCCCATATAGATGTCTTTTATAGACTTAAACAGCGTGTGCAAAAATAACTGAATCGTACATTTCCAGACAGATAATTCGACAGAAACAAGCCTATCTCATGGTCCATTAGCCTTCTGCTTTTGTGATCATGCCAAGAATGAGGGTTTCAGTGAAAGAACGGCGAACACTGACCCCCTCCAGTTTAATAAGAGAAACAGTTTCAAGCCTTACTCCAGACATTCTTGACAGATTTTGGACTGAAATTGAATTTTGTTTTGACGTCCGTCGTTTTTTTTTTTTTTTGATTGATTTATTTAAGGACGCTCTTTAACATATCAGGTCATCAGCGTCCCATTCAATTCAGGGCGTGAAACGACCGGTAAATTTTGCTCAGAGGCTTCTCTTTCAGGCTTGAGGTTCTTTTTCGTGCCGTAAATGTACGACACGGGACCCACGGCTTTACTTCCCTTCCGAAGGAAGCCATACTTAGGATTTTTACGCCCGAAAAAATCCATCGGTCCTGGCCGGGTGCGAACCCGCGATCTTGGGTGTAGGAGGTAAGTATGGTAACCACTACACCACCAGGACCGACACGTCCGTCGTGCTCTTAATGACATGGATATTGTAATTAATTAATGAATTCATTAAAAACACACTCGATCACAACATATAATCACAACACGAAAGTTAGGCAAAATAGCTTTTCTGGGTGGATATATTTAAGAGCCAGATAGAAATGAACAAATTTCCGTACATTTGCGGTCGGTAGGACAAGTTTTTAATTTATCTTTAGTGTGTGTGCGTGCGCGCGCCTATTTTGCCTTCTGTTGCCTACTTTAAAGTTTAAAACTTTTGGGGGGGGGCTGTTTTGGATCGTTATGAGTTTTTTTTTCTGCACTTCAAAAAAGCACATAAATTTCAATATATCGAAGTGAAAAAATTAATAAAATTAAATGGCATGTTCACCTCACAAAAATATTTATTGAGAATTTTGTTATACAAGTATTTCTTATCAAGCGATCAAAAACTTTCTCCCCAATCCATTCACTTAAGTTTTTAAATAGCAGAACCTTCATTAGTGAAAGGAACGCATGATTATTTCGGTCATAAGAACACCAGGAAATAGGACGAGGAAAGTACTGTAGTCCTTGTGAATGACCTTGTATCGATTTGCGCGAGACAATTTTACAAAATCTGTGGTGGGGTAACTTCTGAGCAGCATAAATGTAACAAACAATTGCAAGCAAGAAAGATCAGCGGAGTACAACCACGTAATAAACCGTACCTAAATATTCAGTACGGAAGTAAGACAGATATTAAGCTGATTCCCCTCTAAACGCATGAACAGAAAATGAACTCGACCAGAAATCACTGCACATCTTTTGCTCATTCGCCAGGACTATTAAAATGTTTCACTTTGTCTTGATCAATATTTTCCATGTAGTCCTAAAAGGTGAATGTTCTGTTGTAACTGGTATGAGTCCTTCCTAAATAACTTGTTTTAAATATACTGCAATCACTTCAGTAGAATGTTCTAGTTCCACGATGAAAAATGTTCTCTCTGAGAAACGGCTGATTATGACAGTTGATACGAGAGTGGGTCCACAAGTATCCGGCTTCGCCGATAAGAATTATCGCCTTCACAAAACCCTGATCTGGTGTCATAACTTATCTGTTAAGTAAATAATTGCAGCTGTAACTTCCGCTCCGCTGTGTTCAGTTGTTCAGAAGATTGTGTTCAAAATGGAGTTTCGAGCTGTTATTAAGTTCTTCACAAAAGAAGGACTTACTCCAAATGAAATTAAACAGCGATTGGACGGCGTATATGGGGAAGCACCCCCTTCATATTGTACCGTAAAAGAACGGGATAGACTGTTTCGAATGCGTCTAGAAAGCATTGAAGACGAACAGCGTGCATGTCGGCCCTTGGAGGTGCTCACTCCAGAAAACATCGCTCTTTTGGAAGGAGAAATTATGGATGACCGGCGGTTTAAAGTTACAGAAATAGCAGAGGGTTGAGCCTTTCTAAAATGCCTATACTTCTTTCCTCAGTCCAAAAGCAGCAACATGTCATCTGTTGTAAGGTATTTTTGGACCTCTGCTAGGGCAACGAGAGAGAAGTTCTGCAAACCATTGTTACAGGAGATGAAACTATGATCCTCTACTATGGTCTCTTGTCCAAAAGAGAATCAACGGAAAGGCGTAAACCTGGCGAAGCACCGTCTCTAAAGACCAAGGTCACTCAGTCAACCAAGAAGATCATGTCACAATCTTTTGGGACTGTGAAGGAATATTCTTCATTGACTTCAAGGAGAGGAACACCACAGTAAATGGGGAGTACTATGCTGACCTACTGCACAGACTACGTGCTTCCATCAAAGAGAAAAGGCGAGGAAAGTTGAGTGCTGGTGTGCGCCTTCTTCACGACAACGCGCCTGTGCACATACAGCTCTTGTTGCAAAGGAAGCTGTGAAGAAATGTGGCTTCAAGGAGAATTAGCCCTACTACCCAGAACTAGCTCCCAGCGACTATTTCCTCTTCTTAAAATTCAAATTCAAGAAAAGAAGGAAATTTAAGTGTGACGAAGAAATGATGGATGCTGTTTATACCCATTTTGCAGACAAGACTTATATTGGGGGGGGGGGAATTTAAATGTTAATTCAAAGGTGTGAAAAATGTATTGCAATAAAGGGTGACTATATTAATAAGTGAAAATGGTTAGACCGGAAACTTAAGGATTTACCCTTGTATATCCTAACCGCTCACATTGTTTTGAGTCCTGGCCAAGGCCGCCTGTCTGCCAGCACTTCTGAGCAGTAACCAGTCTACTTTTGTTGCCGACGACTTTGTTTTGTGTGTAAATGTTGTTATAAAAATGAAACACTCGTCGTTTTCCTGAAAAGTTATTTGGAATTTATCTGGTAATTGTCTCCTTCCATTATTGAATTAACGATCGTAATTTGGCGCAAATATTGAGCGTTGGCCAACAACATCACTACCGAAATTAGCACAATGTGTTGTGCACATACAGCTACAAAAATGTTAAAACTCTAATTTTACATGTATACACGCATGCATTATCTAGAAGATGATCCCGTAGCAGGTATGCGTTATTGTAAGTGGTTTCTTTCATCAGTGATTTAAGGTTAACCTACCCACAGTTGTGTTCTTTACAGACGAGGCGTAGTTCTACCAAAATGGTCGTGTGAAAAGCCACAACACTTGCTATTGGTGTTCTGAAAATCCAAACGTATACAGGAAACCCCTCTTTATGACAGAAAAATTGCAGTTTGGTGTTTGATTACAGCAAGACGCATAAGGCGCGGCCGGCTGTGGCATGTCCACCTGCTGATACGCAAAACCGCTTACATTCTGGAAGGGGTATATGTACATGTGCATATTCTGCAAAGTGTGTTTGTTCTACGCTTCTAAAAGTTCTCGGCTTGACACAATGATGTCGTGAAGGTGCCAAATTACTCTCATAGTTGTTAACTATCATCCTTTAAATGTAAAATTTCAACGGCATAAGTGTATTCGCCTATTTATGAGGATCATGTAAACAAACCAGTGTGAACTATTCCTTCATAGCGGATAAAACTAAAAAACCAGCTGTGATAAAGTATTTCGTTTCGAAGGGTTTAACCCCAACAAAAATACAAAAGCAGTAGATTCCACGTTTAAAGATTCTTCCCCTTCGTTTTCAACCGTTAAAAAGTGAGCTGCTGAATTAAACGTGGTCGTACATCCATTCAAGATGATCAGCGGTCAGGGTTTGCAAACCTGCTACGATCGACGAGATTGTGATAAAAATTCAAATGCCGTACTGCGTCATCCCAGGTTGAAAGTAACATGAGTTGGCGGACATTGCAAAGATAGGCCGTGTCCACTTCATTTTAAACGAAGTTTTGGGTATGAGAAAGCTTCCCTCTTGATGGTTGCTGCATTTATGGATCAAAAACGCACTCGAATTTACATTTCGCAAGAGTGTTTAGATTTGTTTAAACGCCACTGAGATTCTCCGACTTTTCATAAAAGCAGGTGAGAAATGGATTCATCGCTACACGCCAGAGACGAAAGGAACAGCCCAAACAGTGTGTGGCAACAGGTGAAAGTGCACCAAAGAAAGCAAAAACGGTTTCATCTGCAGGAAAAGTCATGGCTATGGTCTTTTGGGATTCTCATGGTGTGGTGCTTGTAGACTATCTCCAGAAGGACAGAACCATCACCGGGGAGTGTTACGCTTCACTACTGGATCAACTAAAGGATGCTATTCAGGCTAAACGTCCACACCTTGCGAAAAATACAGTTCTCTTTCATCACGATAATGCTTCTTTACACATGTCTGGGATTGTTGCTGCAAAACTGCATGACCTTCGCTTTCAAATGCTTCCACATCTGCCATATTCGCCAATTTGGCTCCCAGCGATTACTTTTTGTTCTCAAACTTGAAGAAATGAACTGGGTGGACGAAGATTCACATCAAATGATGACGATGAAGCTGAAACAGACGCTTATTTTTCACAGTTGGACAGACAAGTCTTATTTTACTGAGGGTATTAAATAGTTGGAAACTCGTTGGAATGAATGTATTGATTTACAAGGTGACTTTGTTGAAAAACAAAAAAGCATGCATTAAATGTTGTGTTTTCTTGATAAGGCCGAGAACTTTTAGAACATCTCATAACTGGCCCAAATTTACAGGATTTGCAGTATTCAACTTTTCTTTTTACAGAAGTAAAAAAATTTCAGGAAAATATTTCACTTCAACAAAAGTGGTATTGAAACAAGAAATTTTAAAAGCTCTCGTGTAATAATAAATTTCCCATCTGTAATCCAAAAAATTACATTAGATGTCGTATTTTTAATTTGCTTCCCTAAACTGAGATTAACCCCGCTGTCAAACCTCGGCCAGGAATGGTGAATAACAATATCCTTGTATACCGTACCAGAGACCGCCCCCACTTTTCTGGAGGATGTGGCTAGGCGGAAGTGACGAAGTTCCTACTTGCACCACAACCGCTTCCACTTGTTGCCTTCCCCCCCCCCCCCCCCCCCCTCAAGACCTACCCAAATCAGGTAGCAAATTCAGAAAGCATATACAAAGGTTTCACAGCTGCGAATATATCACGTACAACGGATTGCGTAAATGTGGAAATAAAAACTATGCGTGACACTGTACCAATCCCACCCATAACGCATTTCAAAAATGTATGAAATGTAGAAACACCTTGTGCTCAGTTTTAAGTTCATATATTGTTGCATTACGTCATAACAAGTGCTGACGTACAGAAGCGTGTCGATCAAACAGCTGTAGGCAATTAAAGTGAATGTAAATTCATAAAGATATGAAATGTGTTCTAGTACAAATATGGTGTCCTTCCTGGTAGAAGATGAACATGGTAGTCGTTTCTTGGAAAATTGCCACGACGGAAGAAAACACGTTACAAGATCGAAGAGTGGGATATACAGACTGAAAATTAAAAAGACTATTGGATAATTATAGAGAAACACTACATTAATGGAAACATGCTCCTTATCTCTAATTTTTTAATTAAAATATTACAAACACTATGTGACTATGGTATAATGCCGGTTACCTCTACTACAGTGCCTCCTTGCAAGGGGGTTGGCCAACAATTTACTCTAATGGCACTATTATTATTATTATTATTATTATTATTATTATTATTAAATTTGAAATATTGAACTATAGCCGTAGTGGATTAAACATATTGTTTTCAGTTCTTTGAAGCGAGGCATGTATTTAGACGTTTAATGACAAATAAGTGGTTTTTTTTTTTTTTTTTTTTAATTTAGGAACATTTCATAACATCGAGTCAATGGTAATTTAAAATGTATAAAGCACACAGGAACTGGGTAAACTAAGGGAATACCTCAGAAGTAGAGTAACGTTAAGAGCTTATTAATTAATTAAATTAGTTATGGCATTACTTGTGTTAATTAGCGTGACACACTCTAAAGCTAACTAATAAAAGAAAAACTGAACTATAATACATTACTTAACTAGGTTTGTATGTTTTTTCTCTTCCAAAGCACATGAAAATAAATGTCTATAGTGAAATTATTCTAATTTTCAAACGTAAGGAGAAAAAATTAAAACTCTTGCAATCAACAAGTATAACATTTTTTTAGAATTCTTCTTCTTATTATTATTGCGATTAAACCACAAAAATTGATAATACACTATTAATTAAACGAAATGCATTATCAATGATAGACAAAGCTATACTGTATGGATGTTTTTAAACATTTTTAAATGTAACCATGTTTATGAACTGAGTCCTTGATATCATCTTTACAATCACTAAAATAGAGAGAAACAACAGAAAGTTTCGAGTTACGTTGTGTATTTAAGATGTTGTTCATATGTTTCAATAAAACAAAAACATGTCACTATTTAAAAACAACTGCAATGTACTAAGTAAATAAAAACAGGAAAGTTACATCGATTTTCAGTGGCTTTGAAATTTAATTTAAATGTTATTAACATGTAACGTAAACGTTTTCTGAAGGTTATTACAGAGCGCTCTTACATACAAATATAATTCTCACACATATTAGATTAATATTTCACATTTGATATCTTCACAACGATACTTTTGTTAAATATAAAACCTATGCAACGTTATAAATACAGTTTATATGCTGAGTTAATTTGTACTTTTATTTTAAAGCAATATAGAGAAAATTAAACTATACAGCGATTTGAAATTTCGGTTTTCGAGTAAAGCCCCAATTCTAATGGCCTGCTTTCCCTAATTTTCAAAAATATTTTCTCGTTTAATTTAAATGGCATATGCGGAGTTTCGGGGGGGGGGGGAATCGCAGCCGCTAGAGCGATTTTTAAATTTTCACTTTAGGTTAACCACCACCAATGGTACAATTTTGCTGGTTAACGAACTCAATGATCATTTGCTAATTGATGGCTATATGCAAAGTTTCGTTGAGAAAAAAACAAAAATTGCGGCTACTAGAGCGTTAATTAATGTGTGATCTTTTATTATATTACTTCAGATAATTTTATTAAGCTCCGCTGTCTCTTTCTGTTTATGTTTAGCTACCATGCGACCAGTTTTCTTTTCTACCGGAGAGTTTTGCTTATGGGCGAGCTTGTCGCTCGTTAGCCGGATAGCAGGCCAGCCGGTCTCGATGATTAGCGAGAGGATAAAACAATAAAACAAACCAACGGTACAATTCACAAACCAATTTAAGAGACTCATTACTTACCACATTATCAAATCAGGTGTTGAAACTGCCCGCCCTCATTCTCCACACATTTTTGGCATTCACTGCTCGCTGTAGTTCTTTTTGAGAAATCCGCACATTTTTTGACGAATATTATCTTTGAGTTCTTATATAGTGTGCAGGTTCGTCTTGTACACGACATTTTTTAATTTACCCCAGAGATAATAATCGCAAGCTGTTAAATCGGGGGACCGAGAGGGCTACAAATCCCTACTAATAATTCTGTCTTGTGGAAACACATTGTGAATTGCTCTCATGGAATTATTCGCAGCGTGAGCAGTGGCAGAGTCCTGTTGAAAAAATGCATGATCACGCTCCGTGTCGGTTAATTCTCTGAAAAAAAGCGGTTAGTATGATATTCACATAAGTAACAGAATTAACTGTATGTTCCTGTGATTCTTTCATCAGTGAGTTAACACAAGACATAATGCACTTTATGTATCCAGTCGAATTAAGAAACGAACAACACAACACACACACACGGGAACAGCTGCGCTATGACCGCGACAATCAGCAAGCAGTAAGCAAGCAGGCTTAATACCCTCTCCACGGCGTGGCTAGCTCATTGGAAAAACCCCGTATGCCTCGGTACGTCGTTAATTCTTGATTATAAGTTTGTAGAATCTTGAGGTCTATATTCAGCAGCAGCTGATCAGAATTCATGCCCAATTTCTTTTAGGTGAACATTAACATAAACTGTTAACTATAATTATGTTAAGAGTAACTTATGTCAGAATTTTACGATAAAAGTACATTGATTAACAATAGACACTATAGGAACGCTTAGAAAACAAATCACAAATATAAAAATATTAAAACATTTGTCCAAACGCACGTGATACAAGTGGGAGAAATTACGTTATGAGTGGACACGCCTCAAACGTCAAGTCGCAGTTCTTTACAACAGCAGTGCCATAAACGGGCAAACACAATGACAGAGAAATCTCCACCTCTCTCCTTTATGTCGTCACGATATTCAAGCGAGAAAACAGCCTGGCAATTTCTAAGGATCATTGTCACAACCGCCTGGTTTGCGCCAATTCAAGGACTCCCTTTCGGAAAGAAGCCACAGTTTCATCTCTAATGGCAACGGATTTCAACATTTCTTTCCGATTGAGAACAGGTCTTACTTTTGAGCTGTTAAGCCACGGACTCGTAAACGAAAAGCTTACATTTCGAAATTTGCCAGGAGGTTTTTCCAGATTTCCTCATTTCTACGGGTTTTTCCAATTTATCATTTCCTCTCATGGATTATCACTGTGTAATGATTGCGAGTCAGTAGTCAAAACGAACGTTAAACACCATTAAAGAAAGTTAACTACAGGAAGACATCTTCCAATGAAGTTTCTGCTGAAACACAAATATAACAGAAAGCGTCAACCTTGCCGAGCGTTCAGCACTGAGCTCAACATGAGAAATGTTTTACAGTCGCTGTTTGATAACGCTCAGAGAAAGCACTTTGGTGAAGAACGTTATCATGCAACCTCGTGTTGGTCAAACAAGTGTGGCACATGTAGAAAGTGGAAACTAGTGTGCTAATTAGTCCATAGATGACAGTGTTATCCCGCATGAAAATATTTTTGGAACACATGACAAACTAAAGCATTTGCAATGAGCCTGGAAAAAATTTGTCAAATTGCAACTAAGGGTGTAGTGCTGAAACGTTTGGTTCACAGCCAGCGAAACTCAAAGCAGAGAAGTTTCTTCCCAGGTTACACTGCACAAGCAGGTCGCACATACCTGTGGTTACCTTTTTATCGTCAAGGATACTCCTAACATAACACGACCGCAGTGTTGAAGTAATGACCCACATGTTTTCATCAGGTGGCCTCTTTTCCGGTCGTCTAATCGATCCGTTTTCTCTTCCTTGTGTTCTCAGAGCACCGTCAACTTAACATTTGACACGGTTGGTTCTATATCCATAACTTTGTATTATCACATCAAAGCCTCTAATGTATTTGAGAAACCCAAATGCCTTTCTGTGTTCTGAAACATCATTTTAGAGCTCCAAAACAGGGTTGTTCAGCGAAAAAAATTTGACCAGAGGATAAATAGTTGCAAGGGAAGTACTTAACAAAATAAGAAAATTTTGAACACTATTGAATATCGACTTTCTAAAATTCACAGAATGCGGAAATTTAATATTAAACCCCTAATGACGTATGCATATTTCATTCTGAACTTATTCCATTCTAAAATCATTCATGAAAGTTTGAGGTTAGACTGGGGACTGAAATGTGGATTAAAAAGAAAATGGAACAGATTAATGGGATAATGGGAAGGAACAAATTACGGTGGTATACAAAACTATCAATATTTCGGATAGTAGCGTATAACTCCCAAGAGGAAAAATTATGATGTATTTTCTACAGTATATACAGGGTCATTTGTAAAGTTTTCGGAATGAAGTACAAAATGACATAATTTGGAAATCACTCTTATTTTTCAACATTGTATAACTTGATACTAATGCATTTTGTCCAGCGATACTCCAAATCCTTTATCCCATCACAAAAGTCAGAATCCTTCAGGTTTGGAAAATATGCCTCAACTAATGATTTTTAGTCGGTCCTGGTGATGCAACGGTAACCATACTTGCCTCCTAAACCCAAGATCGCGGGTTCAAACCCGGCCAGGATCGATGGATTTTTTCGGGGCATAAAAATAGTAAGTATGGCTTCCTTTGGAAGGGAAGTAAAGCCGTGGGTCCCGTGTCGTACATTTACGGCAAGGTAAAGAACCTCAAGCCTGAAAGAAGAGACCTCTGAGCAAAATTTGTCGGCCGTTTCACGCCCTGATTTGAATGGGACGCTGATGACCTGAGGTGTTAAAGAGCGTCTATAAATAAACCAAAGCTTGCTGTTTACCTTGTGAACCGCGCGCTGAAACGAATAGGAGTTAGAAGATTTTTTGTTCAAGAAATGACTCTTTTTTTTTTTTTTTTTTTGTGTGTGTGTGTGTCAAAGGGCAGCTCTATAGAACAAAACTGCTGCATGAATTGTCTTGCAATTTTAAGTGCTGTTTCTAGGTATAACAACAAGGCTAAAGAAGCAGAAATATTTTCAAAAATTATTGCAATTTTTGTATAGAAAGTTTATAAAAAAACAAGCATCAAACAAAAAAGGGTAATTCTTGTTCTAATACTTATGGTTGTGTGTCCAAATTTCAATGTGGTAGCTGTAAGTTTTGCAACAGCAGGGACATAAACATCGCAAGGTAAGAAAGGGTATTCTGACCGCCCCTTTTGTACCAAGCTAACTTCGCAAAGCATGCATTAGATTTATATATATTTTTATAACAGAACTTTTTCCCCGAGAAACCGGTTGCTGTATTTCTCTACGGAAATGTGTCTCATTGCATATGCAAACCACAGATAAGAACAAATCTTATCACAGTTCCAACGCCTCCAGTGCAAAACATAGCCTTAACAATACATGGGGGTTTTAACCTCTAGCAACCTGCGGACTGCTTATATCTTTCTAATGCTAGAACTTGCTCTAATGCAAACATATTAGTTGCCTTATGGGACTCTCTGTGAAAGAGTATGCAAACAATGTACGATCAAAACGTTTAGGCACCTCCAGGACTATTTTAAAAATATTTTTCACTATTTATTCATTACAAAGTTACAAAAATTATGAGATATCGAACAAATGACAGCCGATTTCTATTACAAAACACTGACGTACTGAAAAGATTTTCACTGCCCCCTTAAAATTATGAGATATCGAACAAATGACAGCCGATTTCTATTACAAAACACTGACGTACTGAAAAGATTTTCACTGCCCCCTTAAAATTATGAGATATCGAACAAATGACAGTCGATTTCTATTAAACAAACACTGACGTACTGAAAAGATTTTCACTGCCCCCTTAAAATATTCCGTTAGATATTGAGCAAGTCATATTTTATAGAACAGCAACCCGGATATATCAATATTTTATTCAATATGTACGTAATTATTAAGTTTATTTACCGTTTTTAACTCAAATTATTTAAACTATTTCTAAGTGCAGACATTACGACTCTTATATCTGTTATTTTGCTGCACTTGCGACCTGTTTCATAGCGGTTGCCATGACAACACCAGACGCTTGCTTTATCTCTTTTGAGAGAGCGCGTTGGCATGCTATGGAGAAGTAAATCCCAATTTAGTTAACTTACGGGCTATTTTAGCGAATTCCGAAGGAAATGTGGTTGTATCCCTAAAATTATTTTTTGAAAAATTTCTTGAAATTCTACTTACTAGACCCGAAAATCACAATGAAATAAACTATATGTGTGTGTGTGTCCGTTACGCTCTAGCGGTTCAATTTTGTTTTTTCTCAACGAAACTCGGCATATATTCATCAATTAACAAACGATTCCCCGAGTTCGTCTACCAGCAAAATTGTATAATTGGGGGTAAGAATTAACCTTGTGGGAGGGAAAAAAAATCGCTATAGCGGCCACAAATTAATTATTTTTCCCAACAAAACTCGGTATATTTCTTTAAAATAAATTCATAAAAGCATTTCCCGAAAATCAGGGCAGTGGGCTATTAAGAGTGGAGGCATACCTGAAAAACAAGTGTGGGTTAAAGAGCAATTTAAAAATCGCTATAGCGGCCGGAATTTATTATTTTTTAAAAAATTGGTATAGGTCATTGAAATAAAAGAAGAAAAATAATTTCTGAAAACTAGATAAATCAGGACATTAGGTGTGGGGGTTTACTTGAAAACCAACATTTAAAAATCGCTCTAGCGGCACCTATATTTGTTTCTTCACAACAAAGCTAATATACGTGTACATATATGTATATCATTTAAATAAAACAAGAAAAATAGTTTCTGAAAATTAGGGAAATCGGACCATTAGGAGCGAAGGGGATGCCTGAAAAAAGAAATTTTAAAATCGCTTTATTGTTTAACTTTCTCTCAACTGTTTCAAAATAAAAAGAAAAATCATTTCAGCATATAAACTGTATTTATAATGATACATATGTTTTATATTTAACAAAAGTATCGTCGTGAAGATAGCAAATGTGAAATATTAATCTAATATGTGTGTAAGAATTATATTTGTATGTAAGAGCGCTCTGTAATAACCTTCAGAAAACGTTTACGTTACATGTTAATAACATTTAAATTAAATTTCAAAGCCACTGAAAATCGATGTAACTTTCGACTGTTTTTATTTACTTAGTACATTGCAATTGTTTTTAAATAGTGACATGTTTTTGCTTTATTGAAACATATGAACATCATCTTAAATACACAACGTAACTCGAAACTTTCTGTTATTTCCGTCTATTTTAGTAAATGTAAAGATGATATGAAGAACTCACTTCATAAACATGGCTATATTTAAAAATACCCACACAGTATAGCTTTGTCTATCAGTTTTCATATATTTCATTTAATTGTATACCATTAATTTTGTATTTAATCTCAACAATTCTAATTTTGATCTCCTTACTTTTGAAAAACAGAGTAATTTCAATATATACATTTATTTTCAAGTGCCCCTGAAGGGGGGGGGGAGACAAATCTGGTTAAGTAATGTATTTTAGTTGTTTTTCTTTTATTAGTTTTTGTCATGCTACTTAACACAAAAACGCCATAACTTATTACTTTAATTAATAAGGCCATAATTTGGATTTTAGCAAAAATGTTGCATTTGAAGAGGTATCGATAAAAACCTGTTCAAATGTACGTACGTCATGATTTTGTAAGCACTTCCAGTTTTCGTAACCCTGTGTATCTTACTGTAACTACAAATGCATCATGTTCTTCCCGTTCAATAATTTCGTATTCAAACTTTGACAAAATATTTACATCCGTTTTAGGACACAGATGGAACGATTATGGTGAACAAAGTAAAATTATGACGTAAGTGTAGAGATATCATCATAATTAAAAGCTATGTGGTAACTTTTTCAAGGAGAGTCCTTTTTGCAGGACGGTGCACCCACTCATAAGTCCATCAATGCGTTGTAAAAAATTGGGAAGATTTGGTTTTGAATTGTTGACCACTGCCCATCTAGTTCCATAACGTTTTCTCCCTTAAAAGCGATTTTAATCACCATGCTATGAAAGACAATAAAAAAAACTGTACAATTTCCACAAAACATTACTCCAAAAGTAATTAATTCATAGTTTGTACTGTTCAGAATTGGTTTCACTAACACGTTGAATTACATTTTGGGGCACGTCTAGGAATGTCACATGCCTGCGATCAGTTACGCACTAGGGCTGCCAGAGTAGCACCTCAGAAATGGGATCTCTCTCTACCAAGCACACAGATGCTAGGAAGCTGTAACGTGTACAGTTTCCATGACGACCATATGTTTAACTTTAAACGGCTTACCTTGAACCAGGAAGCGAACGATGAACTGTAAAAACGGAACCACATTTACAAGATCACACGTTTGTCACCAAGTGCCATGCTCAACTGAGGCAACACCACCACTAGCGTCTACAACACCATGCCCGAAGGACGTGTTAACCACTCAACGCGTAGGAATGCCTCGCCTCGCCTCAGCAAGCCACAACTTGAAGATTTCACACCTGGCCGCCAGAGCACGCCTGTAGCTCAGCGCCAGCAGTAGCTTTGCCAAATTGACACCAGGGTGCGCGTGTTGCCTGTGAGTCCTGCTTCGCACGTGAGCTCATGTGCTGTTACGTGAGTGCATGTCCATTCACGCCTCTTGTTATTTATGTGAAATGTGCTTGGTATGGAGAAATCACAGAGCCTCCATTATTTATTTACTCCGACAAGAGTTAACGCTATGGAGTATGTAAATGTTACAGCTTTTTAATAAAGGTAAAAAGTTGAAATATAGTGTTAAATTCTACTTGTTCTCTAATAATTTTTCTCAAGTACAAGGAGGTCAGTCCTGGTGGTGTAGTGGTAACCATACTTGCCTTCTACACCCCAGAATTGTGGGTTCAAACCTGGCAAGGATCGATGGATTTTTTCGGGCGTATAAATCCTAAGTATAGCTTCCTTTGGAAGGGAAGTAAAGCTGTGAGACCCGTGTCATACATTTACGGCACGAAAAAGAACCTCAAGTCTGAAAGAAGAGACCTCTGAGCAAAATTTGTCGGCCGTTTCAGCCCTGAATTGAATGGGACGCTGATAACCTGAGATGTTAAAGAGCGTCCGTAAATAAACCAAATCAAGTACAAGGGGAGAAAGGAGGAGGAGATGATGTGAGAGATCATACTAATAATCATCTAAAATATAAGACCTTAATACAAAATAAACATGGCCGCCTGATATAGGGTGTCCCATGATGAAGGCAGATTTTAAATTGATCGCCTCTGCCACAGTTTGTGGGGGTTGCCGGACCTGAAATTTAACATACTGTCATCGATTAACGATTGCCATTGGCATGTGTTGTTAACAGCTAAATAGAGCGATACACGAAGTTTCAAACGCGTTCATATTCTGAAAGTGCATTTTAAGTATGGTGTATGTTATGCAGTCGACTAACAAATCTAAGATTTGCAGACAATCTGGTCTTATTCGCCAAAACATCGATTGCTGAAACAATTATGTGAGCATAGCAAAAATGCAGGGCTGTCGCCAAACAAACTGAAGACACAGTTAATTTCAAACGGACCTTTTTTTTTAATGGTGTTTAACGCCCGTTTTTACTACAGAGGCATCACAGGCGGTGGACACTGGTGATACATGAAATGATATATTGGGAAAGGATTATTAAGGAAGGAAAGGTTCCAGGTCTAAGTTTAGGGTACCTTCCCGGCATTTGCCATTTATGAGGACTGAGGAAAACATGGAAAAAACCTGTCAGGGAGGACGCTCCTAGCGGGATTCGAACACCAGACCTACCGCTCACGAGTCCGCGCCCTAACAACCTCGGCCACTGGTGGCGGTCAAACGGACCTGAAACCCGATAAAAATGGATGGAACAGTCCTCACATATGTCAGCGAATATACGCAGCTAGGACAACAGATTTCCTTCCATGATAAAATGGAAAAAGAAGTACAACGAAGGATCTCATTAACTGGAGAGCATTTTGGGCCCATAAGTTTATTATTGTTAGACCAAAGACTAAGAAAATCAGATTCCAGAGCTCGAAACCTGTGTAACTCTGATATTGCTATATGGGTGTCAGACAAGGTCAATAAGAGAAAAACAAAATAACAAAATTCAAATATGCAAAAGAAAAATGCAACGCAAGATCCTGGGAATAACTTTGAAGGACAAAATACCTATAGCATTAATAAATCAGTTATCTCAGACAACAGACTTCGCACAAGTAGCTACCAGAAGCAAATGGCAATGAGGCGGCCATGTCGCAAGAATACAAGACCTACAAGATCTCCATGTGGGACCCCCGGATGGGAAAAAGGACACAAGGCGGACCCAGAAGCAGATGAACAGATCTCTTCAAGGAACATGCAGGTCAAGAATAGCAAGAGGAAGGGAAAAATGGAAATCTCTCGAGAAGCAACTGGTGCAGTGAGAAATGGAGTAACCAAAGAACAAATCAGTCAGAGTGTCTTGAACAGCATACGAACAACTAGCGTGAAATAGCAAGCGAGCTTTCCCTACTTGTTAGGAGACCTTTGCTCTTAAGGGACACAATAGACTATCTTTTATGTTATGCAGCGACCGTTCGAAGATTTCGTGTAATTTTTATGTAGACGAAATGCTCCTAACGTGTCAACAGTGCTGAGACTGGTAAAAAAATATGAAGATACAGAATCACTGAGAATATCAGATCACCGTAGAGAATGTTGCCCTCGTCAGACAGAGCGTTGCTAAGAGCCATTCTTCACAATTAACCATTCCGAGAAGCAGTTTACAGCGAATTTTAACAAAATATCTGCACATGCAAGATCAAACTAACACAAGAACTGAAACCGATGGATCATTTGCAGCGTCTCACCTCTCTCGCAACGGTCACTGAGATTGTGTCATTTGACAGTATGTGACTAATTTTTGGTGGTTGTAATGTAAAATCTCGTGTTTATGTGGACAATCCACCCTCAACCCAAGGCAAAAATTAGACGTGTCATGGGAGAAATCAGCGGGAGCGATAACGCGCCAGCTCACTCAGCCGACAGTTTCAAGTGTCTTTTACAGCGGTTGGGATGGCGAGTTCTTCCACACCCTCCATAATGTGCAATGTTCACTGTTGTCACTCCTGTGAGAGTAGTGCAAGTTGAGACACGTTCAGTTCCGCATACAACAAAATGAAGGTGAAACACGACGAAAAATACGCTGCTTTGAAATTTTACTCTGTTCTCCAGCCTGTGCTCTAACGGTTGAAAACATTAACACTGCTGCTGTGTGAGAGAGGATCGTTAAACACTTTCACTGAGTGCCGCCACCCACACATTGGTGCATTGGGTCTCAAGACTGATGCATGCAGTTGAAGGTGATGTTACAGGGAGGTGCGGAGTTTCTTTCAAAGGTGATGCTGATGAAACTTGGTGACATCATTTCGATCATGAGAGCAAACAATAAAGCTCTGTGTGGAAATTTCCATCGTCACCAACATAAAAAAAAGAAAGGAAATTGGTTACTTTTGCTAGGGAAGTTATGGTCATCTCATTTTCTGATATTCAAGGAATGGTTTACCAGCATGTCGTATCTGCACACACAAGTGTAACTGGGCTGAGATGTCCTGAAAATACTACAAGGTCACATTTCTATGCAACAGGCTGGATGCTGCACCACAATATTGCACGGTCGCATAACGCAAATGCTGAATATCGCACAAAAATAACGCAAAGAGTCTCTCACCCTCCCTATAGTTCAGATTTAGCCTCATGTGACTCTTTTCTTTTCCCCAAAAAGAATAAACGCCTCCGTGAGAGGTGTTTTCCATCATCAGAAGCAGCGGTGAAGATTACGGAAGCGATTCTGATCGACTTGTCAATAAATGGTTTCCAGCATGTCTTTGAAGTCTGACAGAAACGCTGGGATACGTGTACTGCATCCAACAGGAGACTACTTTGAGAAACATCATCAACTTTGTGATAATGTTTAAATGTATACTGTGAAAAATGAGAGGGGGGGGGAAAGAAAGAAAATATGGCCACTTGTTATAGGGCAGATGTCGTATTTTACGTGCTATTGTGTTGAAAGGCCTCTTTTATGTCTCAAAATATGCGATAACTTTTGCCCAAAAATCTCCAAGGACTTACGAATAAAATTCCTATTATTTAATGGTTTTTTCGAACATAATTTTATTTTATAATCTGATATGCAGTTGTATAACTTTTAGAAATGACGAAAAACTCTCCCATCAAGAACCCAAATGCTGTAGTGTTGGTGATACATCAAACTATGTTACCAGCTCAAGAAATGGGCGTAAACTCACCAACACAGTCACGAGAAAGCCTTATTTAATACTGTTTTAGATCATCTTCGTAGTCTAGTGGTAGCGCTTGCGGCTACTATTCCGGAGGTCCTGGGTTCGAATACTGATCAAATCAAGTTATGTGGATTTTTCCCTACCCGAAGAAGGTGAATGCCAGATAACTTTAAGGCTTAGAGGACCCCAACATCATTTGCGTCATCACTAATTCATATCATTCCATTCCACTCCTAATTATAGACTTAATACGCACAGAATTCACGTCGCGAGAAGACCAGTGCCTTAAAATAGACATTATATAAAATGCACAAAAAGTTATTTTTAATTCAACTACCGAAAATTAAGCGCCGCTAAAGAACGACTGTTGCTATAGAAACTACACACTTACCTTGTATATTTGTTCCACATGACGCTGATAAAACAAATAAAGACCACCACCCGGCAGCGGAGAATGATGCCTGACGTCAGTATCACACAACCTGAAATATAAAGTACCATTTATAAATAAATATTAAAGTTTTTACATTATGTTTAATGTAACTTAAAACTAGGAATTTCTAAGTATTAAAAGGCAGAATAAAGCAGAATGGCTTTATGTTGCTCTTGAACTGTAGACAACAGGTGGAAAGGATGCAAAAGACCAGAAAAAAAAAAAAAAATCACCCTCTTCCCTTACTTTTGACACTCATAGTTTTTGTGTCCGTGCTTTGCTGGTAATGATAGTAGTTTAAGTGTAATTAAGTTGATGTTAAATGCTTAAAAAGCCCAAATGACTACATATCAGTAGCGTATGGTTAGCTGGATGTTAGTTACTTTCCGAGCGGCCCTAGTTTACGAACAGTGATTAATGACATAACACCTTCCATATGCTAGACATAAAATCAGATTAAGCGCTGTAAAGTGTGAAGGAGAAACTATAAAATCTCTGCTTCATTGCATTCCGTGAGTGAAGATTGAAAACATAGTCAAAATGTTTGTAATTTCTTTTTGTACGATTTAACATTTATCGCAATTACATAATTTGCCATACTAATGTACATTATATATATGTACTATGAAAACTGCGACAGGTGTTCACACCCCGCGTGCCTGAGAATGAATCTGTGTGTGTGTGTGTGTGTGTGTGTGTGTGTGTGTGTGTGTGTGTGTGTGTATATATATATATATATATATAAATTTAATGATAATTATTAAACATTTTATATTATCTGTAGAAGTAAGGAAATTTCATATAATAGAAAAATGTACTCAAGCTACCTGGTTGTACCTTTTGGCTGCGAAGTGCCTATTGTCACAAAGCTAACAAAGCTAAGTGCATGCAGATGTCGGAAACAATAAGTCTTTTGTATTTTCACTTGCTGAAAATGCTCGGAAGTTCGTTAAAAATACCACAGGAGCAGGTGTCTGCGAGAATGGCCTCCTTTCACTTTGACATCGGAAGATCACGAACTCTCCAATCACAGACCAAAGAGTTGAAACGTTTAAAGTGAACGATTATGGAAGAATGAGAGCTTACCAATAATATTTGAATATTTTGAAGGCTTAGCGAGCCGTGAGCTCCCTTTTGTGGACCCCGTGGAGATACTTTGAAAATAGTATAAAAGGGGAAACTTCCTTGCGAAGTTTACGCGATTTTTGGGCGGCGGGGCATGCAGTTATGAGGCGCAGAGATGGACTTCGGTTTGGGCAGTAGACGCTTTTAAGGTTTTCAAGTTAGCAGTGTAGGAAAGTACAGTGGTGCTAGTTCGCACAACTAAGTGCAGTTTCGACTTCAGTTTACGCAGCGTCGGGGTTAGGCGTTTTAGTTCAGTTCAGTGATGCCCGCTAACTTCGTCGGCAAAGAGGCAGCGAGGTCAACAAATTATCATACGAATAAACACTTCCAGGCGTTGAACGAAGCACTGTCGTGTGATTCAAACCACTAACAGACATTATTACATCGAGGTGATCGCGGCCGACAGTAACTAATCAGAATTCTATTCCAAACTTCCAATTATCACCGCCCCCGCGAGCCACTTACGAGGGTAGGTCCATAAGTTTCCGGCCTCTCCTTTTCACCTTCACAAAACCCTTATCTGGTATCATATTAGTTGCATAAAGAAGGCTATGTGTAGAAGATGTGACATGTTCAAAATGGAGTATGGGCCTGTTATTAAGTTCTTCACAAAGAAGAACTTACTCAAAATGAAATTAAACAGCGATTGGAAGGTGTATGGGGAAACATCCCCCTCATATTCTACAGTAAAATAATGGGTCAAACTTTTTCGAATGGGTCGAGAAAGCATTGAAGACGAAGAGCGTGCAGGTCGGCCCTTGGAGGTGCTCACTCCTAAAAACCTCGCTCTTGTGGAAGGAGAAAATATGGAAGACCGGCAACACAAAGTTACAGAAATAGCTGCAAGGTTTGGCCTTTCTAAAACAACAGTCCTTCCAATTATTCATGAACATTTAAATATGAATAAGGTTAGTACCTAAGACTTCTTTCCTCAGTCCAAAAGCAGCAACGAGTCATCTGTTGACAGGCATTTTTGGAGCTCTGCCGTGGCAACGTGAGAGAAGTTCTGCAAACCATTGTTACAGGAGATGAAACTATGATCCTTTACTATGATCCCTTGTCCAAAAGAGAATCAAGGGAGTGGCGTAAACCTGGCGAAGCACCGCCTCTAAAGGACAAGGTCACTCAGTCAACCAAGAAGATCATGGCCACAATCTTTTGGCACTGTGAAGGAATACTCTTCATTGACTTCAAGGAGAGGAACGCTACAGCAAATGGGGAGTACTATGCTGGTCTACTGCACAGACTACGTGCTTACATCAAAGAGAAAAGGCGAGGAAAGCTGAGTGGTGGTGTGCGCCTTCTTCACGACAACGCGCCTGTGCACACAGCTCTTGTTACAAAGGAAACTGTGAAGAAATGTGACTTCAAGGAGATCGATCATCCACCCTACAGCTCAGATCTAACTCCCAGTGACCATTTCCTCTTCTCAAAACTCAAGAAGGATCTTCGAGGAAGGAAATTTAAGAAGTGGTGGATGCTGTTTATGCCCATTTTACAGACAAGACTTCTGACTATTTGGGGAGGGGGGTTGAAATGTTAATTCAAAGATGTGAGAAGTGTGTTGCAATAAAGTGAAACATAGCTTTTGTCTTTATCATACCTCATGGTTAGGCCGGAAACTTATGGACCTACCCTCGTACAACCATGTCGTCGACACTCCAACTAGAAACCACTTCAAATTTGGAGCCCAGCGTGCGGTCACATCGCATTAAATCCACTTCAAAACCCACTTCCCTCCTCTATGAACACCTCGTTAAATTGGACAGTTTTTTATTGAACCTGTCCAGGTTAGGGAGGTTTCACTGCAGTAGCCGGATTGCAACGATTTAAATCAATTGATTTTTATAATAATCATTGAATTTCATAATAAAATCAGTGATTAAAATCAATTGGATTTTTTATTTGTCTTATTGTTTGTGGTCCATTGTGGTTCAAACGTGAACTGCTGATTTTGTTTAGCTTTGTTTCCTGCCCCTGTTGTAGTTGTAGGCTTATAATAGTAATTTAATTTTCTAGCAGAAAAGTCGCTTTATTTAGTTGTACTTGTAAAAGTGTTGCAAGAATGTTATTCACTTAAAATGAATAATCCGGGCCGAAAACTTCATCCAGTATGGGCAGAATTTAAAATGTTTCCTACTTCAAGTGCAAAATGCATGGAATGAAATTACGTTTTTAGAAATGTAATGACACAAAAGGATAATTAAGAAGAAAGTGATACTCTAACATCTGACAATGAAAATAAACATTTAGAGACAGGTCCGAACAATATCCGTCACTTTGCAAAAGTTGTATCAGCTGAGAGAGGTCACACTCCCTTCTGCTATAGGCTAAATGCAGAACTGTATGATACATCAGAAGGAAGGCTGCCGATGATATTCGATTATGGCTACATGGACACAACCTTTTTTGACTGACTGAAGCATTTTTGCAAATTTGGGAAGTCTAGTATAACCACATTTACCACTGTAGTCTTCATACTGCAGGGAGAATTTCATAACTTTGCCCTGCCTTCCTTCGCAAGCAAGCCACACGATGCAGCCTCTCGACAAAGGATTTTTGGGCCAATTGGGTGTTACAAATGGATAATGAAAAACGCTGGGTAAGTCATTACCCAAAGGGAATTATCTTTAACATTCAGATCTTCATATAAGAAAGTTGCTACAGTTGAAATGACCACGAATTATTTCCGAAACACTGATAGCCACCTTTTCAACCGAAATATTTTTTTCAAATGAAGATCTACTAGATCCTACTGCGGGAGCTGAATATGTTGATAAAAACTCAAATGATGTTGAAAATGGGACAAATAACAGTGTTTCTTGCAATAATCCCCCTCCCAATAACATTTCATCAGAAGCGAAAAAGTTGCAGGAAGAAATCAGAAATTATGGCAGTCTTACCTTACAAAAACCAGTTTAAGGCTTCGTCAAAAGTCTATAAGAGAAATTACAACAGGAAGAAAAAAAAAATTTAATTCTGAAATCCCAACAACAAGGGGAGTAGAAGATATTCGGTGCTTATGAGGAACCCACAGAAGAACTGGATTCAGTGCAAGAACTGTATGAGGGAGGTGGTATATTTCAGTTAAGGCTTACTCTTGTAGGATTGCATCTTTAAGAGTGCACTTTTAGTTTTTCGGAAAAATGCACAATCAAATGCTATATACCGAGAGAGCCAAAATGTACACACACTTTCACAGTACATATCTATTTAATATATTTCAAAGTTGAACCCAAAAACTACAGTAATGTGTAGTATGATGTTCTGTAAACAGATGTGACTCACATTACGTTATGATAGCGTTGATACAACAAAGTGGAGCCAAGATTATCGTTTGAATAGCGGAACGCAATTTTGAAGTGATATTGGAAAACCGAGAATGTTGTTGAAGTTCAAAGACAATGAAGACGTGTGTACAGAACAGAACCGTCAACGTGAGTGACAATTGCACGTATTCGAGACAAATTTGAGACTCGTGGTACCGTATGCGATGTTCACAGGGAGACCTTGGCACAGCAACAAGCCCCAAGGCACTGGATAGGAGGAAGAGGTCCGATTGAGTTTCCACCGCGTTCTCCGGATCTAACTCCGTTGGACTTCTACCTATGGGGAACTCTTAAGGATGTTGTATACCGTAGAAAACCAGCTACACTGACAGCACTTCGGGAAGAAATTGAAATGGCATGTGCTGAGGACACTTTCGCAAACGTTACTCAGTCAGTAGTTCAACGTACTCAGAAGTGTATCGACGCCGATGGTGGACATTTTCAGCAACTGTTGTAACTGTAAAAGTCTAAGAAGATTAATGCTCATCATTTTCTGTTTGTGTGGATTCAATTTTTTTATGTTAACACAGTTTTTTCTTTGCTTGAAGTGTGTATACATTTTTTGCACCCTCTGTGTTATTGTTTCAAATGAGTAGACAGTTGTTTGATAATGGAGTTGTGTAATTTGGTTTGACTTTCAAGTAATTTCGTTAAAACAAATTAATATTATTTCTTATGTGCGTACTCTTTGAGGAACTCACTCTGTCATATTTGTAAGTTGTTGTTGGAACTTCAGATGTCACTTTACAGATGAAGCCTGCTTAGGTAAACTCTCAAATGGGCAATAGAAAATCCTAAAGCTGTGCATTTACACAAAATCGTAGCGTGGTGTTGCGTGTCCCTCAGATCGATGGGCGGAGACATTCTCACCATGGGTTATGAGCAGACCATGTTGAAGGTATGAGTATATAAACAGCAAACCGTCATTTAAGTAACATAAACCTTTACGGACAATAGTTTAGGACCTCTAGCGAGAGAAACCACTACGTATATGATAATTTCTCCGTTTTTCTTTCACCATATCCTTTAATCTCAGAATATAATTGTCTTACACAAATGTTTCATTATTTGAAGTATTTCCCAAAAACTGTATTACAATTTTGGCAAAAACTATGCATCATTAGTCACAAGCTTTGTATTCACCCCTACTGACCACAAAATACAGAAATACATAAATGACAACATATTATTAATAATTTTAGAAGCACTGAATTGACGCCACTGCCCAATGTCTCGATACACAATCGATCTGTGCTGTAGGCGTGGCCATGGCAGCCAATGGGATTATAGGGAGGTGTGGGAGGCCTTATCGCTCTGTTGCAGGGTTTGTTTGGAGGGGGAGTTGGCCCCTTATCTGCTGCAGCCACTCGCACCTGGGAATGTGTATGTGAATGCGTGCGTTCAGGGGCAACTCTCCCGCCACACTTGCTTTCCCGGAGAATGTGCAGTCCCGTCTTTCTCTTGTTAACAGACCACACTGGTCAACATAATTCCCCCCCCCTCCCTCCCCAGAAGAAAACTGAAGCGACCCTCGTGCAGTTTTATCCTGAATTCAATTTTTCCACCAAATATATATTTTATGAGATTAGCTTAAGTTATAATGGAATGAAATAACCTATTGCTTAATTTATATGTAGTTAAAGAAACGAGGTGTTCTATTTTATTGGAATTAAGAATACCAAAATTATTAGGCTTATTCATGTTCCGACACTGATACTAAACAGAGAACCATTATTGACCTAAGTATGCTTGCCAGGACTAATATTTTTTTCCCTTTAGGCCTAGGGTTTTGTGTTTAAAACTGTAACGAAGGGCCTTAGGAATTTATTTACGAAAGCGTTGTTTTACTAGTATCGCGAAATCTATGGGCGATGGATGATAGTGTTTTTTTTTTTAAACAGTGTTTAACGCCCGTTTTTGCTACTGAGGCACCAGTGGACATTGGTGATACATGAAATGAAACAATAAATTGGGAAAGGGTGTTTTTTAAGGAAGGAAACGTTCCAGATGTAAGTTTAAGATGGGTGTCCCATAATTTGTCTGAAGCAGGGAAGCTTCACGGGGTAGAAAGGTGTCAAGAAATGTTGCAAAGATTTAACTGAGGAAAGTCTCGCCGTTACCGGTGACGAAACATGGATATATCGGTTTAGTCCAGACACAAAACGCTAGTCCTCCATTTGGGTTTACCTGATGACCTGTAAAAGTCAAGAAACCAAGGGGTGTGGGAAAGAAAATGGTTGCCTCTTTCTTCTCCATAAGTGATCACGTGGCAACCCATCAGAGAACTGTTGCTGCAAAATGATACCCAGCAGTTTGCCTTCCGAAAGTGTTTCAGAAACTCCAAGAACGGCGCTCAAAGACAGGACTAAAGAGCATTTTGTTGAACCATGACAATGCATCAGCTCATACCGATAATATAACAATGTGGAGTTTCTGCAAGGAACTGAGGAAAACTAATGACTCATACATCCTACAGTCCCAATTTGGCATCATGCGATTTCTTCCTGTTGCCTACTGTGAAGAAATGACTTCGATTTTCTAGCCCCGAAGAAGCGTTTGCAGTATACGAGGAGTTATTTGCGTCCCGGAAACTGAGTGACGTGGATGCTTCCAGAGGATGGAACGCTGGATACAGTGTCGGGGGAATATTTCGAGAAACGTTTTTATGAGTATTTATTATATGCTGTCTGAATACTTCCTAGTATTCGGGTTGTGCAGAATGGCAGAAGAAATAAATGATTAAAAGAAATATTTGATGGAAAAACGACTATAATGGCCTACACTTTTTCTATCAAGTCGGTCCTGGTGGTGTAGTGATAACCACACTTGACTTCTAAACCCAAGATCGCGGGTTTAAACCCGGCCAGGATCAATGGATATTTTCAGGCGTAAAAATGATAAGCATGGTTTCCTTCGGAAGGGAAGTAAAGCCGTGGGTCCCGTGTCGTACATTTACGGCACGATAAAGAACCTCAAACCTGAAAGAGAGGCCTCTGAGCAAAATTTGTCGGCGGTTTCACATCCTGAATTGAATCGGACGAAGATGACCTGAGATGTTAAAGAGCATCCATAAATAAACCAAATGAACAAATCAATTTATCAAACATGACAAAATACGATTTGGCTGATGTTCTTGTGTTACTGTAACATTTTAAAGTGCTACTACAGAAGTAATTTGTTGAAATGATACCAGTTTCAGTTAGAAACCAGCCAGTCGAAAAGTGAACCTTTCCTTCCCAAAATGTTTTGTGTGCCTACATTTAGGAGTCACGAGGGAACAAAGTGTTTCAAATTTGCCGTTGCTCGCTCAGTAAACAAACAGATCACAACGCTGTTAACGGAAGTTGTGGCGCCGGAAGTACCGTCCTTCTTGATAGCCTATCCGCTGTCTGGGCAGATAAAAGCTCCACTTGAAAACTGTAACTCAGCTTTGTGCACGATCACGTTTCATTTCCGTCATTCTCACGGGTGTGTTGGATTAGCGCGCCAGGCCGACCGGCCCCAAACGAGCATTTAATGTCCCCACAATCCGCCACGCGCCGCTATACAAAGCAAATCCCCCTTTATTGTTATTGCACTACCCCCTACTGGCTTTCTGTAAAAAGAGAAACTTGAATAAATTGAAAACCAGCAGAAAAAAGGCCGGTTTGGCCAGTCGTTACTTTAATGGCCATACATTTGCTTTTAGAAATTTGAACTTTATAGTAGTGATGGTGAATTCGGGAAAAGCAGCGACACATTTACATATTGTTATGTTGTGCCGCGTGTCGCAAACGACCTTTAGCTTTATTTCTTTACAGGCGTTCGAACATTAAATAATAATTTGATCGTTTACCCGTTTTCGAAGCTGAGAGGCCCCATTTCTGATACCAAAGTATAACAAAACCGGAACGTATTTACATTATGTTCAATTGTGTTTTTTTTAAGAGTGTTTTTGCTGCTGAGACATCACAGGCGGTGGACACTGATGATGCATGAGATCAAATTATACAATGGGAAACATTTTTTTTTCAACCAAGGCCTAAAATTAGGGATTGAACCCGCGATCTTGGGTCTACGACCTCGGCTATTCGTATTTTTATGGCATCCTGAAACAGCTAACTGTATAAGGAAAATTGGTGATAATAATTCGAAAAGAAAAAATAATTTTTTTATCATGGAAAGAGTACGTGTTATTACATGCCTAATGTTTAGGAAAGAACTGCACTATATTAACTGTTTCCATAGTAACCAAGTTGAGAATTATTTCATACTTTTATACAACCTGGTTACCATGTAAACAGTACGTGTTATTACATGCCTAATGTTTAGGAAAGAACTGCACTATATTAACTGTTTCCATAGTAACCAAGTTGATAATTATTTCATACTTTTGTACAACCTGGTTATCATGTAAACAGTACGTGTTATTACATGCCTAATGTTTAGGAAAGAACTGCACTATATTAACTGTTTCCATAGTAACCAAGTTGAGAATTATTTCATACTTTTGTACAACCTGGTTACCATGTAAACAGTACGTGTTATTACATGCTTAATGTTTAGGAAAGAACTGCACTATATTAACTGTTTCCATAGTAACCAAGTTGATAATTATTTCATACTTTTGTACAACCTGGTTATCATGTAAACAGTACGTGTTATTACATGCCTAATGTTTAGGAAAGAACTGCACTATATTAACTGTTTCCATAGTAACCAAGTTGATAATTATTTCATACTTTTGTACAACCTGGTTATCATGTAAACAGTACGTGTTATTACATGCCTAATGTTTAGGAAAGAACTGCACTATATTAACTGTTTCCATAGTAACCAAGTTGAGAATTATTTCATACTTTTATACAACCTGGTTACCATGTAAACAGTACGTGTTATTACATGCCTAATGTTTAGGAAAGAACTGCACTATATTAACTGTTTCCATAGTAACCAAGTTGATAATTATTTCATACTTTTGTACAACCTGGTTATCATGTAAACAGTACGTGTTATTACATGCCTAATGTTTAGGAAAGAACTGCACTACATTAACTGTTTCCATAGTAACCAAGTTGAGAATTATTTCATACTTTTGTACAACCTGGTTACCATGTAAACAGTACGTGTTGTTATATTCCTAATGTACAGGAAAGAACTGCACTATATTAACTGTTTCCATGGTAACCAAGTTGAGAATTATTTCATACTTTTATACAACCTGGTTACCATGTAAACAGTACGTGTTGTTATATTCCTAATGTACAGGAAAGAACTACACTATATTAACTGTTTCCATGGTAACCAAGTTGAGAATTATTTCATACTTTTGTATAACCTGGTTACCATGTAAACAGTACGTGTTGTTATATTCCTAATGTACAGGAAAGAACTGCACTATATTAACTGTTTCCATGGTAACCAAGTTGAGAATTATTTCATACTTTTGTACAACCTGGTTACCGTGGAAACAGTACGTGTTGTTATATTCCTAATGAGCAGGAAAGAACTGCACTGTATTAACTGTTTCCATGGTAACCAAGTTGAGAATTATTTCATACTTTTGTATAACCTGGTTATCATGGAAACAGTACGTGTTGTTATATTCCTAATGTGCAGGAAAGAACTGCACTGTATTAACTGTTTCCATAGTAACCATCTGTTTAATTCTTCTGGTTACTATAAAGTCACAGTCATCAGTACAGATGATACATTATTTAATGGTGATCGATGTGCACCATATTTAAAGCGTCTGTATCGGCTGCCTGAAGGGAACCTGCAGATGTAACGCCTATGAAGGTCATATTCACTTGTAACACGTACTTGCTTTAAGTGTTTGTGTGTATTGAGGAGTTATCTCGTGAGAAGAGGCTAATGAATTTTCTGGCTGACAAATTCGCCATGACGTGTGATTTCCTGGACAGAGTCACTCGACTGCCGCGTGTCAGGATATTACCATAAGTTGGGTGTCCTCACGTATCGCCCATCACACAACCAGCTCATCTGCTCACCCCACGCTGTCACTCCCCAAAAAGTAGCGGTTTAGAAATCTCGGTCTCAAGCCTGCATGCTTCACTCAGTTTTAAAGTAGACACTTAGCGTAATTAATAAAATATGCGCATGCGTATAATTAATAAAATATGCGCATGCGTATAATTAATAAAATATGCGCATGCGTATAATTAATAAAATATGCGCATGCGTAATACTACAAAACAAAAGTCGATACTTTTGTTTCTTAAAGGAACACCGAAGTGAAATTTGGAATTTTCAATGGTTAAACTATAGAGTTTTTAATTTTGTACATATAAGTTTTATTCAGACTTATTATTGCATGTACAGGCTGTTGGGTTGAATTTTTGTGTATTTTGCACCACTATTTTTAAACACTTATTTCTACTGCGATTGGACCCAAGAAAAGAGTTTGAAATATTTCTTCAAATCTCCCACATACTAGGCATCTAAAATTGTAAACGTGTGCGGTAACGTCCTAACGGCCGCAATTTTTGTTTTTTCTCAACGAAACTCGGCATATAATCAATTAGCAAACGATTCACCGATTTCGTTAAGCAGTAAAATTGGACTATTGGGGGCGGGGTTTAACCTAAAGCAAAAATTAAAAATCACTCAATTTCTATTTTGCTCAACGAACTTCGGTATTGAAATAAAATAAGAATAACAGTTTCTGAATATTGATCAAATCGAGCTATTAAGAATGCGAGTTTATCTAAAACCCAAAATTTAAAAATCGCTCTAGCGGCAGCAATATTTTTTTACGACTAAACTCGGCATATACCATATAACTAAAATAGAAAAGTAGTTTCTGAAAATTAGGGAAACTGAACCATTAGAAGTAGGGGTATACTTGAAAACAAAAATATAAAAAGGGCTCTAGTGTTTAATTTTCTCCGTATTGTTTCAAAATAAAAGTACAAATTAATTCAGCATATAAACTGTATTTATAAAGATACAAATGTTTTATATATAACAAAAGTATCGTCATGAAGATATCAAATGTGAAATATTAATCTAATATGTGTTTGAGAATTATATTTGTATGTAAGAGCGCTCTGTAATAACCTTCAGAAAACGTTTACATTACATGTTAATAACATTTAAATTAAATTTCAAAGCCACTGAAAATCGATGTAACTTTCGACTGTTTTTATTTACTTAGTACATTGCAATTGTTTTTAAATAGTAGCATGTTTTTGTTTTATTGAAACATATGAACATCATCTTAAATACACAATGTAACTCGAAACTTTCTGTTATTTTTCTCTATTTTGATGAATATAAAGACATCAAGGGCTTTAAAGTGTTTAAAAATACCAATACATTTGTCATATATTTCATTTAATTAATAGTATACCATTAATTTTTGTAGTTTAATCTCAATATCATTATAGTAGTTGTAAAAGTGTGGTTTTACTTTTTTAATACTTATAGACTGCAAAAATTCTAATTTTGTTACTCTCTCTTTTGAAAATTAGAGTAATTCTATGTAGACATTTTTTTTTTTTCAAATTGTTATGAAGGGGGAAAACAGATTAACCTAGTTAACTAATGCATTATAGTTCAGTTTTTCTTTTATTAGTTAGCTTTAGAGTTTGTCATACTAATTAACATAATGTAATGCTATAACTTATTGCATCAATTAATAAGTCAATAATTTGGATAACTTTTTTGAAGTTATTGTACTTGCTGAGGAATTCTCTTAGTTTACGCAGCTCCTGCGTGATGGATTTTTGTTAACTTATTTTTTGTTTTTTACACAACAATGCTCGTTATTTTGAAACCGGATCCACAGCATAGGTTTCTAAACTGAGGGGAGGGGGTGAGATATTTACAGGAAGGGTATAGGTAACTCAGAAGAAAACAGAAACGCCAGGTTTGATAAATAGAGAAATTTGAAAGTGTTTTTTTTTTTTTTTGTTTTGTTTGTTTTTGCCACAGTTGCATTTAAATCGTAGAATGTACATTGTTTTGAAATATAAATGTTTCTAGGAAGAAAATATTATAATAAATATAGGGGGCATGGGATTTTCAGGGCCTACAAACAGGATCATAACGACAGGCATGTACATTAAAAATTTGGAAGGAGAAAGCTTACGAGTGGAGGCATACATAATATAAATTTAAATTGAAAAAAAATGTATTTTAAGTTTTGGATGCCTAAAAATTAAAGGTAAACAATAAGGGAGTTCAAGTGTATAGGCATTTAAATATTGGTACTAAAACAAATGTTCCTCTTGGGGGAGGGGATTCTGTGGGGTACAATGTAATTTTAAGGGCAAAAAAAAAAAAAAAAAAAAAAAAAAAGAGTTGACCAAAATTGCCATTTTTTTTCACTTCGTCGTCTGCATAAGATTTCTAAAAGACATCAGATCTAAGGGAAAGTTTTCAAAAATGTTGTAAGACCCTTAATATGCGAGGAAAATCTCTAAAGCCCTTACATGCAAGAAAAAGTTTCAATTATAAATAATTACTTAATGTTTAACATAACAGAATGAAGCACACTTCAGTTTTTCAGTAACTGAATACGTCACCGGTTTGTTTTATAAGTCTACTATTTTAAAAATAACCCCGCGTGATATATACGCCACCGGCAAAGACTTTACATAATATTCCCAGGGGCTGTAATCCCCGACAACAACCGTCAGTAATTTGCACTTTTATCTCTTCACTTATGGAGTTAATCGGGATGAGTTTTAATCCGTTCATTCCCCCTTTCATCTCGTAACAAGCAAGAGGGAGGCAGAGTGGATGATGCTTTTTTGTTATTTCCTTACTCGTTCACTGTTCTTCATCATTCTGATATTTCCTTTCTTTAACTAAATTCTATTTAAGAAAAGTATAACCTCACTCCCGCTAAAGTTTAATGCTTAGTATATAAACATTGTAATACTAAAAAAAGTTTATATAAGAGAACGGTAATTTTACAGAAACTGTCACTACGGAATGCGCCCGGTAAGGTGGAGTTTTTGGGTACGGATAAAATTAAAAAAAAAAAAATGGATATAGCACCATTTTCAAGGTATCAACTGTCATAGCCGCTTGTCAGAGAGAACATTTTTCATCAGGAAAAAAAAAAAGAACGTTCTACTTCCACTGAAGTGATTAGAGCATATTTAAAACAAATTATTTCGGAAGGACCCATACCAGTTACAACAGAACCTTTTAGGACATCATGAAAATGTTGATCAAGAAAAAGTAAAGTAGTTTTGAATAGTCCTGGTGAATGAGCAAAAGATGCGCAGTGGTTTCTGGTCGAGTTCATTATCTGTTTACGCGTTTATAGGGAAATCAGGTTAGTATTTCTCTTACTTCCGTACTGAACACATTGTAGGGACGGTTTATTGCACAGCTGTACCGCTCGCTTCTTTCTCGCTTGCAATTGTTTGTTACATTTATACAGCTGAGAAGTTACCCTTACCACAAAATTCCTAGAATTGTTTCGTGCAGATCGATAAAAGGTCATTTACCAGGACTATTCAAAACTACAGTACTTCCCTCATCTTCTCTATTTCCTGGTATTTGTATCCCCAAGGTAACCGTGGTTCCTTGGACAAATGAAGGTTCAGCTATTTAAAGAGCTTATGTAAATGGGTTCAGGAGAAAGTTTTTGGCTGCTTGAAAATAAATAAATACACACAAGATTCCTAACAGATATTTTAATGAGGTGAATGTGCCATTTAATTTTTATAACTTTTTTCACTTTGACACATTGCAATAATCTATGTGCTTTTTAAAATGTGTAAATAATCGCAGAAAAAATCCATAACGATTTCAAAACAAGCAAAAAAAAAAAAAAACTTTTAAGCCTTAAAATACGCAACAGAAGCCAAAATAGGTCAAATCAAACCTATCAACCTTAAATGTATGGAAACATGTTCATTTCTATCTGACTCTTAAATGTATTCACCTAGATAGAAAAATCATTTGCCTAACTTCCGGGCTCTAGTAATTATATTACAAAATGTACTTACTGCATAATTTGATGCGATTTGAACCTGTGATATTGAATTTGAGTTATTCATCGCAGCCTTTCAACGATCTACCCAATCGGGCAAGCTTAAGAAGCTTAAAATATGTTTTGTTCTTTGCGGTTAGTTTTGAAAAAAAGCATGAACATTTCACAATTTTTTCATTATTTCAGTGGTTCCTGACAATGAAAAACCATCTAAATACATTTTTAAAACTCGAAAGAAAAAACTTAAAATACAAGCTTAACGGGAAAATATTTGAGAATAAAGTGGTGCAAAGAATCAAACAGGCAATTTTGATATAACAACACCCATTTTCTAAAAACAAGCAATAACCTGGTAGGCATGAAAAATATTTGTAATTTTAAAAATATGTTTAATAATGTGGAGAGTGGAAAGAAATAAATTTCAGAGCAATGTCCCATTTGTGTGGCAATGACTTGCTGATATAAAATACCGTCAACAACAATGCTCATAATGTACTGTTTAGTATCATTTTCATGAAAAAATTAAACATTACCGACAACTGACAAAACAAACCGCTATTTACATTACCTGCAACAATGTGAGGGGAGTACAGTAAACGACTGTGGTAGCCGACAATTGAACTGCGCCACTCTCTATGGTAAGATGATGCCAAGAAACTACTCTGTTTTATATGAATGTCGCCAACAATATTGACAACTGCAAACGCATGCGCTTCAGTGGAAAAAAATCCATTAAAGTTGTGATGTGACTCTGGTAGAAGACAGTATTGTGTTCTGATTGTATGAAATACTAAAATACAGTATACTTTTGTAAACTGAGAGTGCTAAAATGCTTGAAAATCATGTCACCTCTCAAAAGAAAATGTGTTTTAATAGTGACCTACAGAAGGAATATCTATATATTAAAAAAAACACTTTCTGACTCAGATGTTGGATGCAATAAGCGTGCATCTACTTTCGGTATAAGCGATCGGATATATAACAAGATATAAACAAACAAAAATATGAAGAATGGTGCGCGACAAGTGCATCTTCTACCGCCGTATTGACTATTTTTTTTAAAAGTGAAATAGTGAACTAGATAGAAATCAGCAGCTGTTGTCATATTGTCCAGCACAACCATGGACTGTATTTCTAAACCTATCCAATGTATTTTTGAACAAAAATTTACATGCGGCTGTAGTAAAATGAGATATTCCATTTCTGAACTATAATCTGATTCGGTAGAAAGCTAATTTTATTTCAATAACAACGGATGAACCGAACAGGAAAGACGTAAAATATTTCAATTGTTTGTTAGGTACTTTAATGAAGGGATTCAAGTTAAACTCTTTCTCTGAAGAAACTTTAGAAACAATTGCTATGTTTTTAAATGTACTAACTTAAAAAAGAACAATGGTTCTTTGTGCAGATAATACGAACTGCAATTTTGGAGGTGTATCTAGAAATGGCGTCAACAACGTTTTCACTGAACTGAAAGGAAATTTAGGGCAGAACTATTTGGGGTTGGGTGCTCTGCTCATACTCTGATATCCTTCCTGTTGATGATATTTCTAAAATATATTCTATGTGTAAGGGCTGAAAGTAAAAGAATTTTGTGAATTTGTAGACCAGGAGTACAAACAAAGTTTTAGGGTACAGCAAAAGTTTGCTTTACTCCCTGCGGTCGAACGCCCTTTAACTGTTTGCACCTCTGAAATCATATTTTGAGTCTCAAAATAAATGTCCGTTTCTTATCAAATCATTCTTTGAAAATCCTCTATCAGAAGATTGGCTGTACTTTCTTCACAACCAAATATCAACTTTTCACTCCGAAGATCAAATAGTAGAGGGTCAAACAATTACATTTTTGGGGTAATTTCTGTGTTAAATTATTTAAAAACTAATGTAGTTCCCAAGGGTTTATAACATCAGCTGTCAGATCAATTCTTGGTAAATTGGAAAAGGAGAGTTTATCACCAGAGATTGCAAAATTTCAACAGCGTGTCCATGCATTTTATCAAACACTAGCTGAATATTTAAATAAATGATTGCACCCGTTGAGAGTTTGCAGGACTACAATAAGGTAGAGATAACCTGGTGGAAGGATATACAAAAGACTGAAGATTTCATTTCTTGAGACAGTTACACAACATTAGTTTAAACGCCGACGTGAATAAAACAAAACATGCACGCTTCACTATATGGTTCTTTGCAGTGCACTAAAATACGTTATTTTTCTTTCGTATGACAATGTGTTGAGTTTTCAATATTTGCGCTGCACATAACAAACACGATAACACATATGCCAATAATATGCTTTGCATTTAAAAACAGTGCTTATTATTAATGTAATTTACGTAACATTTCACAATTTCTAACCTGCTTATTTTTCTGAAGATGCATACATTTCATTTAACATTCACCAACTCAGCTTTTCCATACATTGCGCATGCGCTTTAACTGCGTAATAGAAAATTATCTTCAACTCATAACAAATACAGCATTCATATAATTAACATTCAAATTTCAGTACGTGGCAAGCGGAAAGTTTTCTTCAACAATTCTTTTATTACGACATGAAACGCAATAGCCAATAGGAGCCCAGGGCGCCAAGAGTGCGTTCAGAAAAAGAATCAAGCGTCTGTGTCTATTCTGCTAATTGCTACACAACAAATCGTGGCGTCTCTAAGGGGTGGGACAAAACCATCTATTTGCTAAACATCGTTCGTGTTAACCCTTGCTGCCCACATCCGGCAAAACATGCGTGCGTTTGAGCCTTTAGAACAATTTTCAATCCTTATTCGGTTTGTAGAATCATCGATCACATCCGTAAACTCAAAGACGACCCAGCTAAATGATTACTATGAACATTTAATAACAAGACTTTCAGCAGTTTCTAAAGTTTGGGGACTTGATAATGTTGCAGTTGTTTTTCAACAAGCCATGGAAACACGTTTGATATTGTTGCGTCAGTCTCCAACAGTGCTGCCAACTTCAAAGACATTTATTTAGTTTTACAAAAATATTTGTCCATTTAAAGGATGAAAGAAATATAAAGAAATCTACCAATATTTCTAAAATCGAAGATTAATATTTTCTGTGACTATGTAATTCATCAGTCTAGTAACATATTGTAGTCTTTGTACCTTCATTTTACAACAATGTCGTTCCTATTTATTTCCTTCGTTCTGGGTCACGAATGTAGCCTCAAGATTGTCTGTTGAAGGCATAAATCAAATTTATAAACGCTTCCCCTTTAAAAATGCACAATTAATTGCACTTTCAGAAGTGATTAGTAAAAAAGCACCATCTATTGTTTCTCTTTCTCTTTATTCCTTGTCCTTGCGAATATAAAGGAAGCAAATGAAAATGACAAGGCATAAAGGCAATTAAGGAATGCGTCATTGGAACTAGATGTTTGTGTTATGGAAAAATGTCAGCTGTATCAAACTGGTGAATGTATCCATTAGTGAAACGTTTCGTGAGGTCGTTGTGTTTCCCACACTCAAGTGCAATTTCGAAAGAATTTTTTCATCAATAAATTTGATTTTAAAAAAGCAAAGGAAAAAATTACAAATAAAAATGATCGCTGGTTTGCTTCATGCCGAAAGAGCAACAATGGATACATATTGTAGAACATATCTGTCCCAAAAGATCATATTGCCAACATGAATTCGTCCATGTATGATTCCACCAGGAAAAGGAAATAATATAGCATTTGTGATAGGGAGTATGCTAATAAATCCTCACCCCATTGTCATATAAGCCTATAAGTGTGTATTGACTGCATATATTGTTTTTATTTTATCAATATTCTGCGGACTTTTTATTTAATGGAGTCCGCAATAACTTGGATTAGCATATCTTTGAAGAAAAAAATTTAAAGGCTTAGAATCTATTTTTTTTTAATTCATTAAAGACATAGTACAGAATTGTTGGCACTGTCAAAGATATTTGCAGAATTTTAACGTTCTCTAAGAAAAAGTAATGAAATTGAGTTGGCAACATTAGTTGTCATCAACATGGAATTTTCATAAAGAATAACACTTGACATTTACAGTGTATTTGCAGAGAATAAACGATCTGAACAATATTAATTTGCTTTTAGCCGAGTAATATAGGGTGTATAATGACTGTTTCCGTTGAAAATTAAGGTGCACCAAGGGAAAATGTTTATATTCTTTCAGCAAGTAATTTATGTAGCCCAATATGCCTTTAATGTATGTCATTTAGTAAATTTCCTTTTAAAGGTTAGCACAATGGCCATACACTAACATGTTAATACTTCAAACCAACCTTGTATAATATATAATACTAAACGTTTTCAACGTTTTCGTTAAATTTCAAAATAGGTGATAATCTGAGCTTAAATTTAGCGAATATATATATAATATGATATTTAATTTATTGTAGAGGGTGCTCCATAAGTCACCGTACCCCTATTTTTTCACAATATATCGAGCTTATGTAATATATTTATATAAATTTTAACTTGAAATATCACATATTGATAAATAAGGAGTATTTTAGCAACAATAAAAACAGTACTTAGGTATTTCTTACCCAATCATGTACTTTGTGTAGTTTATTTAGTTCTGTTCTACTCTTCAGTACGAAATATTAAGTTAAATCAACGCTCTCTGCGTTAACATTGTTAGCGGCGATATTATTGCAGTTCGTTTACGTAAAACTATCGTATCCAGTGAATCAAGTTTTTGAAAAGTTTAACGTTCTAACTAACGAAAAACGAAAAACTTTCTGTACTTAACTGTTTTCATTAATTCCGCGACAATTTCAAAGCCGAACACCATGTTTCCTGATTACTGAACCAGGATATTTGCACAGCAGATGTTTTGGGTCTGAAATATACAATGCGCTAATTAAAACTCATCCAGTGCAGAGTTAAATAATGTTGTCTAATAAATAATTAATTTTTTTTTTTTTTTTTTTTTTTGCTTTACATACACACACATTCACGCTCCAAGTTAATTATATCTAATTCTGTAGATGTTTCATTAACTTTACATTAAATATCTGGACACTATAAATAACAATTTTGCTAATCCGATTTGTAAGCTCAAATTTTACTTAAATATTTTAAATTTATATTATAACAGAATACATAGGTTATTATTTGGCACTCGTGTATTTAATATAAAATTGTTTTAACCACTGATATGATTTTTTTTTTACCTTACACTAATCTCTGGTATCAGAATTCTATTTGATATATAACTGTCTTGTATTATGCTCCTGCACTTTTTATTAGTAATTACATGTACAAAATTACAACGTTTAAAAACAACTGAATTTACACCCCAGAACGAGCATTTGCTATTACGGGATAGTGTCTTCTGTTTTATATATGTGTATTTAAATAAACGAATAACAAATAACAAATAGTTGAAAATCGTAATAGTACAAATTGGCAGCAGATACGAGTAGTTAGTTACTGGATTGAAGAACGCTTATTTGCGAGTGTTTGGGTTCATGAAAGACTACTAACTGGTCAGACAATGCAACAAAATATGACGTAATTCATACAGAGATGTGGGGAGTTACTTCCAAGAAAAAAAAAATTAATTTTTAAAATAAATCCTACACTTGCTTTTATATCTTTTTTATGAAAAGAAAATTTTTATGGTTTTTGTCGCGCGAGTTATTGAGAATATGATAGGATAGTGTGCAAAAGGCTTGTGTTCCATTTAGTCATTTTGAATTGAATTTTCATAACTAAATGTTAAAACGGAGAGAACATTATTTATTCACTAATTGTGTTTGTTTAAAACGTACTCAAAATCATTATACAGAGCTACAAAATGTCCATCAAATTCATTTAAAAATATGATGGATATAGTTTAACTTTTATGAAAAAATAAAAAATAATTTAAATTGTCCACAAATGCACTATTGTCGTTAATTTTTTTTTCAAAGAATAAAAAGGAAGTTAACTGAGGTGTCCATTACCAGTTGTACGAACTGCTTTATAATTATCATTATCTTTTAAATGAGATTTTTGCCCGAGAAGTTATTTCGCATGGAAATATATTTTTTTGGATGTGCTGCATTGTGTGGATAATTTGTTTAAATTATATATTCTTTTTTCATAAAAGTTAAAGTATATCCATCTTATATTTTTAAATGATTTTGATGGACATTCTTTAAATTCAGAACAAGCTCGTCACATCTCAGGTCATTAGCGTCCCATTCAGTTCAGGGCGTGAAACGGTCGATAAATTTTGCTCAGAGGTCTCTTCTATCAGGCTTGAGGTTCTTTTTCGTGACGTTAATGTACGACACGGGACCCAGGCTTTACTTCCCTTCCGAAGGTAGCCATACTTGGGATAGTCCAAACCTGAACACGATAGAATATGCCTCAGACGTGCTAAGGGTCGATTCCCCGATTCACTGGCAGATCTTCGGATTGCACTTTAAGCGGAATGGGAACTGATAGGCAGATCTTATCCGGAGCATGCATGACCAGGCTAGAGGTCGCAACATTCGTTATTGAGATCGTGGCTAGAGAAGCAGAGAGTCATTGTCAATTTGCAACATTTTTAAAAAGTTCTGAAATTGATCATGTTTGAATACTTTTCTGCATTAAATTAGGGTAAAATTTGTACTTAAAATACTCCTTATGCCTGCCTTGCTTGGGTGATAAAATATTGTTAAAAAAATTCTATTTTAATATTTATGTCTTCGTTTTTTTTCTTTAAAATGTTTTTAAAATTAAGTGTTTCGCTTTTTATTTTGCCGTTTAGTGTAATTTAATTTTGCTGATTTTTGGAAAATATTTTTTTCTTATTTTATTTTAATGGCATACACTGAGTTTCATTGAGAAGGGGAGAAAAAAAAAAAAAAAAAGTCGCTAGAGAGCTTTTTAAAATTTTGTTTTAAGTTAACCCCCCATCTCAATGGTCCAATTTTGCTGAAAACGAACTCGATTAATCGTTTGTTAATTGATCGTTATATGCCGAGTATCTTTGAGAAAAATACAAAAATTACGACCGCTAGAGCGTTGACACACACACACTTTTTTCAGTCATTTTTGGTGCCTAATAAGTATTATGGAAATTTAAAGAACATTTTCAAAAATCTTTTCCTGGGTACACCAACAATACATTCTTTCGAAATTCGCTAAACGTATACCATCGCTCTGTTTAAAATTTTCATATTACTCCCATGAGCCCCCTGATGGAGCTCGCTGAAGAGTTGCCCATGAAGCTATCATGCAGGGCTCTTCTTCCGAAAAGCTACTCGGAAAATAACATAATTTTAAAGATATTAGCTTGTAACATTATGTGAATGCCCCCTGCATATAAAAATATTTTTTAACCTTTTTCTCCCTTAATTTCAATTAAAAATATATTCATTTTTAAAATCCTTTAACGTGATAAAAGGCCTTTGACTTGAACAAAAATTTGCTTCATCCGGGTATTTGAACCCGGAGTATTTGCAACCAGGGATGGACACTCGGAAAATCAATAGTTTCTAATAGAAAAACCAGGCTCCTAATTTTGCTGGACCAACGGCAAGCACTGTGCAGCAAGTGGGGGGGAAGGGCACGCCCCTGCGACCCGCCTATTGGGCAATGCAGGCGCATGAGCTTTGGACTGTGGGGGAGTCCTTGCATCGCTCTGAATTTCGACACACAACTTTCTTGTCTGCGACCACTGTCGTTTTTACAAGTTTTCTCTTGCCATGTAATTCTGGTGGTTTATTTTCCTTCCGAATACATTCTGCAGAACAATAAATGGTGAGTACATGGATGACTGCATTTATGTTTAAAGTATACAAACACTACAGCCATGCATTTCATATAGTCTTTCATAACTAAGTACCTTGGCGATATTTAAACAACATAATAATAGTAAATGAACACAGGAAAAAAATTACTTGACATCTCGGGTGTGTAAATGTTTTTGTTTTAATATCAAAGTATATATGTACTAAATAATAAAATTAAAAATAAAGTAACTGTTGAAACTGACTAAAATAACAAAAACTAAATAATAATAATAATAATAATAATAATAATAATAATAATAATAATAATAATAATAATAATAAAATACGCTACTTTTAACTTTTTGTGCAAAAATCTTAAGGATTTTATTAAACATGAATTTGCCATAGAGGTTTGTATGAATCTATCTGCTTGTAAAATTAAATTACATCACTAGATTAACGAAAGTAGTGTTTCCACAACATTTATGTAAAGACAGTTATCCGTAATTGAAACTGACACAAAATCACACGAACGTGCAAAATATCTACATCTAATATACTGCTAATTGAGTTAATGCAGAAAATAATTTCGTCTCTAATCCGTTGCTAATAAACATTGTTGGTAACTCTTAGTTTACTGGAACAACCATTGGCACGCCTGACAATCGTATACATTTATTTTAAATTACGCACAACTTTTACTGATTTATTTGTGTCTGTTGTTGTGCAATTGAAACGCAAAGCAGAATGTAACAAACATCTGCGTATTTTGAGAATTCTCTAACACAGCTATTACTTTTACACTAAATTACATGTTTTCTATTGTATGTTTAGATATAAGGTATGGCTTATGTTAGCAACCGGAAGTTGAATTGCAAAGCCATCTCACAAAAGTTTGTATCGCAGAAAGCATGGCTAGCAACAATAAAACATCAGACCGAAAGTTTACAACGCTATTATTAAGGTTTATAAGCAGCTGGCTTATACAGATAAGAAGCTTATCTGGGTCAGAAGTGGTGTTTTAAATGTGCAGCAAAACTAAAGTGTGTTTTCTACACCTCCATCATTTTATTTCGTCTGGTAAGCATTTCATAGTATTAAACCATTATTCCTGACGAACTATGACTTATACATAAATACTTTATTCTGAAATTTCGTTATTGTAAGGGTTTAACAACAATAAAATATTTTAAAAAACACGAGTACCGCAAGAGGCGCAGTTTAGTAACGATCACATATTATAGATTGCATTTGTTGCTTATTAGTGTATGTTGTTGATTCTGACAGAATAGTTTAAATGATATACTATGTACATTGTAGAGATAATACTAAAATAATGCTACCTATAATAAAACATAGCTGATAAGTGTACGGTGGTGTTCCTAAAAACAAACGTAATATATTCATGCTATTCTTTGGAACTTGTTGAAACAGTATTAATTTAATATTTTATTTAAAGAAACTAATACCATAAAAAAATAAGTACGTTCTATTTTTATAACCCAAGCCAAAACAAATACGTTATCATCTCGAAGTATTAAAAATAAATCAAAGAGTCAAGCAATAATTATAAAATACGCTATTACTGTCGGTCCTGGTGGTGTAGTGGGTAACCATAAATATCTTCTAAACCGAAAATCGCGGGTTCGAACCCGGTCAGGATCGATGGATTTTTTCGGGCGTAAAAATCCTAAGTATGTCTTCCTTCGGAAGGGAAATAAAGCCGTGGTCCCGTGTCGTACATTTACGGCGCGAAAAAGAACCTCAAGCCTGAAAGAAGAGACCTCTGAGCAAAATTTGTCGACCGTTTCATGCCCTGAATTGAATGGGACGCTGATGACCTGAGAAGTTAAAGAGCGCCCGTAAATAAATCAAATCAAATCAAATCTGCCCTAGTACTGCTTTATATTAACTTCTTAGAAACCACAAGCAAATATATACGATCGATGATGAATGATCATAATTTTTTTCACAACATGCCTTTATTCATTCTCATCATCGGATGATATTTCTGAAAGTAGTCGGTCCCCGTTGTATGCCATGAACCTAACCCAGAGTTTCTGTCAGTCTTCAGAGACATGTTGGAAAGTATTTTTGACAGGTTCTCCAGAATCGCCTCCACAGACTCACTATTGCTTCTGAAGTTAGGAAATGACACCGACAAAGAGGTTTCCTCAATTTGGAGAAAAGAAACAATTCACAAGGGGCTAAATATGGACTCGGGAGGAACACTTACCACTCAATTTTGTGGTATGCGGCCATGCATTATCTTGGTGCAGTATCCAGTTTTTTACAGGGAAAGGTAGCTTTTGCATGTGATATGACCTTGCAGAGTACTCAGGACATCTCTGTAGTACTGCCCAGTTGCAGGTACCTCATGATGGTAGGCCATTCCTTGAAAGCCTTGTTTTTTATGTTGGAGATTTCCATAGAGAGCTTTGTTGTTTGCACTCAGGATCAAAATTATGTAACCAAGTTTCATCAGATTACCTTGGAAAGAAACTCCGCATCTTCCTGTAACATCATCTTCAACTCTATGCAAACCTGCACAAACACGTCGCATATGCAAATTTTCGGTTACCACTAGTTAATGGCATCCAATGAAAATTTCAGAATTCCTGAAAGTATTCTTAACCTTATTCAACGATTCTTTCTCACAAAGACAAACGTTTTCTTCTGTTACAGTACAACTGGAGCCCTGGTTCACTTTCCTTAAAATTGATTACCTTACCTCTGTAAACATATTAAATCATCTTCGAGCTGTGCTACAGGGAAAAACAAGATCTCAGATGAAGATTTGTTTAAACGAAAGCAGAATTTCAGAGCAGCTTATTGTTTTATCAACATTTTGCTGTAGACGGAACTGAACACGTCTCAACTTACATACCACTCACAGGTGGAAACCGGAAGCGACAACAATGAAACTTGTACAATGCGTATATCACTCATTAAGCTGAGAAAATATTGTAACGTTAAATTTTAGTACGAGAAATTAGCTCTGTAAAAAAAAGTATGATATACTTTATCGAACAGCCTTCGTATATGCAGCATTTGTACTCCAGCTGGACGGAAGTGTTAATGCTTCGTCTAGCAACTGTTTATCACTTTAGCATTTAAAATATTTTATTAGCCGCCATTATAGTTATTTCCCATAATGTGTACCACGACGACCATCAGTATTTTTATTGGATAAATAACAGTGTTAATAAAGATAGCCGTGTTATCAGATTTATCCACATTCGTTGTTTTAAAATGGTGTTTCCCAAACTGTGGTTCGCGGACAGCCTGGATGTCCCAGATCTTCTATCTTATTATTATTTATACCCAAAAAGTCGAACTGTGGCCACAATGAATTACGCTTTTGTATTTAGTTCTTTGAAATGAGGCATGTGTTTAGATATTTACACTAATCTGCTATATATTTCCACCTCATGTAATTTTTTACTGATTTTCAATTCCAGAACAGCTATAAATAAATGTCTGTCATTAATTGCTAAATTTAAAGAAGAAATTCGCAGTGTTAGGGAATAAAGTTATGATAACGTTATTCTTTTTTATGCACATATTTGTTTGTGAAGTACTTTATTTTCATTTGTATATTTAAAATATTGAATTTTCCCTGTAACTGTGTAACTTTAGCCTAAACGGAATTCTTTCACTACATAAAATATTTTAACAATATAAAATAAGAAAGCATTGTCTGGTATACATTAAAATGTGTGAAATAAAAAGTCCGTCATGCATGAACTGCGTAAACTAAGCGAATTCCTCACCTAATACGGTAACTTTAAAGTAGAATATAAAATCCAAACTATGGCCTTGTTAGTTAATAAAATGAGTTGTGCCATTACTGTGTGGTTTTAGGGGAACAAAATTAGAATACTTGCAACCTATAAGTATTACAAAAGAGAAACCACATTTTTAGAATTATTATAATTATTGATATTAAACCTACAAAAATTAATTGTATTTTATCAATTAAATGAAATATATTACCACTGATAGACAAAGTTCTACTGTGTGGGTATTTTAAATGTAACCATGTTTATAAACTGAGCCCTTGATATCATCTTTACATTCACTAAAATAAAGAAAAATAACAGAAAGTTTTGAGTTACATTGTGTATTTAAGATGATGTTCATATGTTTCAATAAAACAAAAACACGTTACTATTTAAAAACAATTGCAATGTACTAAGTAAATAAAAACAATCGAAAGTTACATCGATTTTCAGTGGCTTTGAATTTAATTTAAATGTTAATAACATGTAACGTAAACGTTTTCTGAAAAGCGCTCTTACATACAAATATAATTCTCACACATATATTAGATTAATATTTCACATTTGCTATCTTCACGACAATGCTTTTGTTAAATATAAAACATATGCATCGTTATAAATGCAGTTTTATACTGCATTAATGTGTTTTAAAACAATATAGGGAAAATTAAACGCAAGAGCACTTTATGAATTTCGGTTTTTCAAGTATACCTCTATTCGCTTTTTCTAATTTTCAGAAAATATTTCTATTATTATATTTAAATGGTATATATTGACTTTTGTTGTAAAAAACAAATATGGGGCGCCGCTAGCGCAATTTTAAAATGTTGGATTTTAGATAAAAACCTATTTCTAATGGCCGAGTGCTCTGATATTTGGAAACTGCTTTTAACGGTTAACGAACTGAAGGAATTGTTTATTAAGTTATGGTTATGTGCCAGTTCTTGAGCGTTAACGGACACACACACATACACACATATATCGTGGGTGCCAAAAATGTATACACACAGTAGATATCTATTTAATATCATTCAAAGTTGGACCGAAAAACAACAGTAATGTGCAGTATGATGTTCTGTAAACAGATGTGACTCACATTACGTTATGATAGCATTGCTACAACAAAATGGAGGCAAGATTATCGGTTGAAAAGCGGAAAGCAATTTTGAAGTGGTATTGGAAAACCGAGAATGCTGTTCAAAGGCAATGGAGACGGGTGTACAGAACAGAACCGCCAACGTAACAATTGCACGCATTCGAGACAAAATTTGAGACTCATGGTATCGTATGCGATGTTCACAAGGGCAGATCTGGGAGACCTCGCACAGCAACAAGCCCCGCGCACTGGATCCAAGGTACTGGATAGGACGAAGAGGTCCGATTGAGTTTCAACCGCGTTCTCCGGATCTAACTCCGTTGTACTTCTACCTATGGGGAACTCTTAAGGATGCTGTATACCGAAGAAAACCAGCTACACTGACAGCACTTCGGGAAGAAATTGAAACGGCATGTGCTGAGGACACTTTCGCAAACGTTGCTCAATCAGTAGTTCAACGTACTCAGAAGTATATCGACGCCGATGGTGGGCATTTTGAACAACTGTTGTAACTGTAAAAGTCTAAGATGATTAGTGCTCATCATTTTCTGTTTGTGTGAATTCAGTTTTGTTTTGTTAACACAGTTTTTTCTTTGCTTGAAGTGTGTATACATTTTTTTTAAACATATATATGACTAAAGAATATATAGAGAGGTTTCACGGGTACACCTGTTTTCGGAACCCGGTAAAACGTAACTTAAAAGATGGAGAAATATGCTACTGCATCATTAACTTACCTAATTAATTTCGTATTTAAAGTTATTAATGTGAAATAGATGCATATGTCAATTCATTTTTAAAACACTGTTGCACCATTTTTGGAGAGGAATTGTATGGGGGGGGGGGGTGTATTTCCCGTAACTACAGCCACTTGTGGAAGAAGCTTCTCTAGTGTATCAGGTGAAGTCACTACGGTTTCCTGTTACAGCCGCTCATCACCTTCTCGCCGTCCATGTTCGAGATGGAGTGGTCTGGAGACGGGGACGGCACCGACTGCAGCACCACCAGCTCGCCACCCCGTGGAATCGGAGCTGCTGGTGGCGGCGGCTGTAATGGGGGCGGTGCCGGGGGCGGTTCGGAGGAACTGGAGGAAGATATGTCTGACGACTTCTCTCTGCCGGACTCCGAGGAAGACGAGGAGGACCTTGAGGAGCGAACAGGCAATACCAGCAGCAACGCCAGGTATCGCTTTGACAACCGCACAGTCACCCTTAGTATTGATGGCACAGTTTGTTGGTCTGATCGCTTTGACAACATATCTGGAATGAGCAGCTGACAAAGTATTTAGATAGTTTGAGCAGGTAGGATCTCAGAAGATTTATGTTGGAGGATTTGTACGTCCAAAAAGTTTGGAGCTGGGGGTGTTTTCAATATCGCGATTGTTGTATTGTGTCGCGGTCATATACTGTCATTCATCCATCTTCATCCGCCTCAAACTGCAGCACACGCTCTGATAACACACCACTTCTGACAAAGCCTTCCGCATTCCAAAAATACCCACAATGCCTTGTGCTTGTCCATGAGAGTTGTCAAATGTCACCTCAATGTGTCGTATGATGAAATGTTTCAGCTGATGCATCTTCCATGCTGATAGTCGTCCAAACAGTTTTCTTTTTTAAAGAAAATTCCAAAGGTTGTATCCATCAAATTATTTTTGAAAGATTTCTTGCAATCCTCATCGATCGTACCTACTATGTGCCGAAAATAATATATATGTAATATACATGTCCGTTAACGGTCGCAATTTTTACTTTTCAACAAAACTAGGCATATAATGATCAATTAACATATGATTCATCCAATTCATTAACCAGCAAAATTGGCCATTGAAGGTAGAGGTTACCTTAAACGAAAATTTTCAAGACAATTAAAAATCGCAACCAAAGGCCGTGATTATTATTATTTCTCAACGAAACTCGGTATATTTCTTTAAAATAAATTAATAAAAGTAACTTCCGAAAATCAGGGCAATCGAGAGATAAGGAGTGAGGGTTAAAGCAAAAATTTAAAAATCACTATAGCCGTCGTAATGTTTAATTTTTTTTAAAGGAAAATCGGTATATGCCATTAGGAGTGGGGGGTTACCCCGAAACCTAAAATTTAAAAATGTTCCAGCGGCATGATAATTGTTTCTTCCCTACAAAATTCTGTATATACCATTTAAATTAAATGAAAAAAAGTATTTTCTAAAAATTAGAGAAATTGAACCATTAGGAGTAGAGGTATACTTAAAAATCGAAGGGGTACATTTAAAAACCGCTCTTACGTTTAATTTTCTTTCAGCTGTTTCAAAATGAAAGTATAAATTAACTCAGCATATAAACTGTATTTATGACGATGCATATGTTTTATATTTAACAAAAGTATCGTCGTGAAGACATAAAACGTGAAACATTAATCTAATATGTGTGTAAGAATTATATTTGTATGTAAGAGCGCTCTGTAAAAACCTTCAGAAAACGTTTACGTTACATGTTAATAACATTTAAATTAAATTTCAAAGCCACTGAAAATCGATGTAACTTTCGACTGTTTTTATTTGCTTTGTGCATTGCAATTGTTTTTTAATAGTAACATGTTTTTGTTTTATCGAAACATATGAACATCTTGAACACACAATGTAACTAGAAACTTTCTGTTATTTCTCTCTATTTTAGTGAATGTAAAGATGATATCAAGGACTTAGTTCATAACCATGGTTACATTTAAAAATACTCACACAGTATGTCTTTCAGGAGTCATATGTTTCATTTAATTAATACTATATCATTAAGTTTTGTGGTTTTATCTCAACAATAATTCTAAAAATGTAGTTCCTCTTTTGTTATACTTATAGATTGCAGGAATGCTAATTTTGTTCCCCTAATTTTTCACTATAGACATTTGTTTTGAAAGGGGAAAACAGACAAACCCGTTAATTAATGTGTTACAGTTCAATTTTTCTTTTATTAGTTACCATTAAAGTTTGTCATGTTAATTAACACACAATAACTCCATAACTTATTTCATTAATTAATGAGGTTATAATTTGAATATTTATTCTCTTTTAAAGTTACTCTAGTAGGAGAGGAAGTCCCTGAGTTTACACAGCTCCTGTGTGACGGACTATCCTGCCCCTCCCCCCACACACACAAACACTTGACTCTCCACCTTCTTTATTTCATAACTAGCGCAAACTTTCATCAAATCTGCAAAATTCAAGGCGTGTTTACAAGCACAACGCTCTAAATAACAAATGACAGATAAAAAGGTGCGTAATATCCCAGCAACCAACCCAGTGCTGTGATGATCAACAAAAGCGCTAAAATTTTTTGTATAAACTATTGGATAACATATTTCACAAAAACATGCGCCTTTTTATGTTATTAGTGTAAAAATTGGAGGCGACTGTTTGAAATACTTGCTCCGATTTTACGCGGAATCGTCCACATGAGATGTAGGATTTTATAAAAAGATAAATAATTGTGAAAAGTAATTCATAAAGCTTGCAAGTTATTATATTGAAAATGCTTCAGTCTGTTGTAAGGAATTCTTTTTTCTATTGGCAGTACTGGAACGGCAAGAGCAGGCCCGGGGTTCCGCGAGCCCCTGGGCCCATCTCTGTCCCAGCAAGGCCCGCCAGCTGCTCCTCGTATCATCGTACGCAAGATATTCACCAATTCTAGAGAACGCTGGCGGCAACAGAACGTGAGCGGCGCCTTCGCCGAGCTCCGCAAGTTGGTGCCCACCCATCCTCCAGACAAGAAACTGTCTAAGAACGAAATCCTGCGGATGGCTATCAGGTACGGTAATGCAACACAGACTATTTATAAACTTTAGGCGATCTGAAAACTTTGTTCAATCTGGATATCCTTCACCTGGCACGTATTCAAGGCTGATACGGCCATGTTTAAATTTTGCAGCCTATTTTAATTCGTTGAAGATGATTCACGGCACGCGTGCTTTAGAAAGATGTATTTAACAAAATATTTCAAACAATTACTTGATATTTCAAATGAATTCTTATGACAGTTGCGTAAAAACAATTAACTTTGCCAATTGCATGGTCACCTATTTAAGACTGCCCTCAAACGTTCTATTTAACTAAGACAATTCTCCAGCTGATCAAATAATACAACGCTGAACTGACTTTCCAGGCTCCGTACACCCCTAATCTTGCACCCGTTAATTTTTAGTGTTCTTTTCTTACGCTGAAGAATGAAATTCGCCTTTAGACTCCTAGCACAATCTACCGAGTCATGCCTTAAGCTCAGATGCATAAGTTGGTAGCGTTTGATTTTGGCATGCCAAATCCGCGTTGTTAGGCGTTCATTATTTGCCATTTGGAACGACAACGTGCTTGTAAATGCGGTTTGCATTTTCCATATATGAAAAGAGTTGGTGCTACTAGGAAAACTCTTTAAGCTTTAAGAACGAACAACAAGTCAGTGCAGTTTTTCCTGGCTTTAGATTGAAGTTCATATAGCCATATGTGCCAGTCTGAGCCCGCTGCAGCAATGTGAGGTGTAAGTGCTTTTGTGTATGTGTACGCAGGTGTTGCCCTGCCAGACGTTAAGATGAGTCTCAAGCGTTTCCGCGCTGTTATTTTTTACGAATTTAAAGTCGGTTTAAAAGAGAGAGAATGCCTTGAAAGATTACATAATAGATTTGGGCATCCTTTCTTTATTGACAGATTTTAGGAGAGGAAGGGGCGCTTCTTCGAAAATGGAGACGGAGCAGGATGGCCCGCTACAGCAACAATTAACGAAAGCTGAGCGCATATTTCGGGAATATCATCGCATGTTATGAGATTCAAGAAGGCCTGAATACTGTGCAGTAGTGAAAACAATCCTTGAAAAAAAAAAAAAAAATTCATGTCAGGAAGCTCCGTAGTCAAAATGCGGACTTGGGAGTGGGAGGTCTGGGGTTCGATTCTCACTAGGACCGCCCTCCCTGACTTTTTTTTGTTTTCAGGTTTTCCTCAATCCTCATAAATGGCAAATGCCGGAGAGGTACCTTAAACTTAGACCTGGAACACTTCCGTCCTTAAAATATATATTTTTTCTTTCCCAATTTATCATTTCATTTCAATCATCATCAATGTTCACCGTCTATGGTGCCTCAGTAGTAAAAAAAAAGCGTTAAACTACATTAAAAGCCCTCACAGATGCGCAGAATGCACGCGTGGATTGGTGCAAGAAAATGTTGGAAAATTTTGATATATCGCTATTACCTAGAAACTAAGCAACAATCATCGGCCTGAATCTTCTCAGGGCAGGACCCCCCCCCCATAAAAACGCTTGCAACTTATTTATCCACCTCTTGTCTCAGATACATTCGGCTGTTGAGCAACGTGTTGGAGTGGCAGAAGAAACATCAGACGACCAGCAATAACATTAACAACAACAACGATCTGGCGGCTGCCAATCACAATAAACAGGTTGATGTGCAGGTCAAGTGTGAGACAACAGCGTGCAACGGATCGTGCCACCCACCTTCAAGAGGTCGCCCGCCTCTGCTCATCCTGCGATCCGCCCCTCCACCGCCACCCTTAAGCAACAACCTTCTAATGGTCGGGGAACCGCGATACCCTCGGCAGATCAAGGTAGGTGTTGTATTTTGAAACATATTTAATATTATTACTTGACATGACATCTTTTGGCAGAAGTGCTTAAAGGGGTAATTCCTGAGAAAACGAGGACCATGCCGAAAGCTTTTAGCTGCGTCTTAACTCTCCAAGAGTGCAAATTATGATTAAGTGTAATAGGCAACTTAATGTTTATGTATCGCCTGCTGAACCTATGTATATCATTATTGAGTATTCAGGTGAAAGGGGTTGCTATTTAAATTTCGAGATTTGAAGAAACTATTATATATATAATTTTTCTGTTGGCAGTATTGCAAAGAGTGTGTCTTGATTAGCAACCATGGAGGAAGTTAGCGCGCAGTGTCCATTTTTGCAGTCCCAGCAAACTGTTAATTGTGGTCGTGCGCCCCACGTCAAGTTTTAATATCGAGGTAATTCGAAAGCATTTTCGTGCTATGGTTACAAGTACCAAAAAGGAAAATTACGGGGATGAGGGGTTTCCAAACTGCTGCTTCACTTAAAAATTTTTTATTGGTTTGCAGAGTTTAGAGCCTTGATAGACGAGGAGCTCATGTATATGAAGAACTGAGTGACTTACAGGGAGATAGAAGATTTTCTAAGCATTCATTCGTAGCTGGTATCAGAAATCCTGTACAAATACGAGAGATAAGCCATAAGTCATAGCAGCTATTTTTTTTTTTTCTCTCGCGAATAAGGGATAGCACGAAAAATCCATGATATACGATTAAAATGTTTTTGAATAAAGCCACCAGATAGTGTATACAAGCAGAGCTGCGTGTCTCAGTGCGCTCCGAAGTTCAGTTGGTGAGCTACAGAGGTCAGGAATGGAGGTCACAAAGAGTGAAAATAGCTTTTCTCCGAGGCCTTGTGACGCCAAAAAAGATGTGTAATACTGGAATATTGGGCATTCATGGTGGTCCCCTCAAGCACTGTCTGACACACCATGACTTTTGTTGGTGAAGAAGTTTGACGAAACTTGTGTTTGCGTGGTGACCCAGGGTGACGACATTCACTGGACTGTCACTTGAGTTCTGGTTCATACGTCCTTGTCCACGTCTCATCAATTGCAATGATGCGATTCAACATGGCATCCGTTTCTACCTGATATCTCGTCAGATTGATGCGACATGTTTCGTAGCGAGTCCACTTCTGTACTTAATTGATGTGACACCCACTTTGCACACATTTTCCGCATGTTCGGATTCTCCCCTAAAATGCAATGCATTGTTTTCGCTGGAATTCCTGTTTGATCTTTTAATTCCACAAGTGTCCAGCGGCTATCATCACGTAAGCACTGTTTCTCCACCTTCATCCTTACATTCTTGTACGCGGACACAGGACGCCCACTGCGCAGCAGATCGACATTCTGCCGCGTTTGAAGGACACTGTTCACCTCGCTACTGTTCGATAGGACAGGGCGCGCGCAACCAGTGCTTTCCGTAGCTCTGCGTGCATTCCTGTCGCGGATGACCTCCCTCTTGTCGCTCATCAACTGAACTTCCGGTAGTGCTGAGAAAGGCAGTTCTGCTCACATCAAAATCTGGTGGTTTCATTCGAAAGTATGTTCCACACACTTTCAATCGTACATGTTAGGTTTTCGTGTTGTCTCTTGTTCGCCAGAAAAAAAAAAAAACAATAGTTGCAATGATTTACGAATTATCCCATATATCTTCGCGCGAGGAAGCTTTGTTATTGTTGGGTATCTCACAACCTCAGTCTTGCCAAATAACCACCCCTGTCACAGCCCCTGCGAAAATTAAGCAATGTCAAAGTGTTGGCTAGAAGTTGCTTGTCAATTACTAACTCTTCACAACCCAACAGAACAGCAAAGTCCTTGTGTCTCTTAAACGCTCCATCTGTGAGTTCGTGTGCCTCATAATAAATGTAGAGGGACGGAAAGCATTTTCTCTGGAATGCTGAACTTAAGGCTTATTCACATCTGGTGTAGTCCTTTTGTCTTCTAGCTTTACGTGGAGTTGTGTCAATTTTCTTCTTGGAAATGCTGGATCCGTAATCTGTGTTTTCCTTTAAACTAGTAACTTCTTCATCTGCTTTAGTGTGCTAAAGAAAAAGACGGAAGTGGATCTGCTGGGAAAAACTGACTTCTTGCCAAAACATTTGGAGTGTAGCAGAATCCATTTAAGCTCGAGTGTACAGCGACAGCTTTTATACATTTTAACAGCTAAAACTTCTTGCATGATCTCTCGTATGGGATTTTGACTCTGGATCAGAGTAATAAACCGCATGTCTCTGAACCCTGTTGATGAATCAGTCACACAGTCAGAAATCCTGTTTAACACCTGATACGTTTTCACGCAGGAGGAGCGACTAGAGGATGAAGACGAGATCGAGGATTCTCCCCCTTTATCTCCCAGACAACGCCGACCAAGAGTCCTTCTGGTACCAGGACAAAACCTGCTTCAGATCAGGGGCCGGCGTGCAAGACCGACCCCATCCTGGTTCCTGGAAAAGGAGAAACGTAACAAATAGACTGCGTTTCTCTATGTACACTGTAGGAAATAAAATGTTATGTGTTTACTCATTTACAACTGGTTTTAATTCCTTTCTATTTAAAGAAATGAACAAAGTTCGCTATCAAAATTGATAAATCCTAGGGTCACTTATTTTTAATGAAACGAAAAATTAACAAAATTTGCTCTACCGAGTTTTTGGTCTTGCAGTAGACAAAGGTATGAAAAATGTCACCGTAGGTTGTAAATTCATCATGAATACTTAAAAGCAAGTGCGACCAGTGTTCATCAAAATGCTCTGTGAAACTGTCACTGGTGGCTCGTAAGATGAGCTTAAAAATATTCAAAGTTAAACTTTCCTTTCATGATTATTTACGGCTTTCATTTCAAAACGCCCAGTCTGAGTGACTGATTATTTGAAACAAAAAGATGTCAATATAAATATTGAGGGGCAGCTTAAAACTAATGTTAATTATATATGGAAAATTTTCTTGTGTATAGTACAGAAGTTCGAAATAAAGAAGCAGACATAAAAAATTCGGGTCACGGCCGGGAGATTCAAACTTCAGGATTCCGGACTGATGCTCTATCAGCTGACGTAAGCATGCATGGAACCTTTGTCACATGATTCTATACGGAGTGCGGTTTTAGGAGGCACATAGGCTCAGGCAATGCGTGCTAGCGATGGCTACACTGCTGCTAAGTGAGGTGGGAAGAGATAAGACAAAATGAAGACTTATGCGGCAGCGGAGAAAGCCGAACGAGGTCTTGACTTCAACAGATGTAAGGAATAATTAGTTAAACCACTTGAACGGCCCTTAGTTCAGTTGGATGGAGAGTCGTGCTATAAAAGGAAAGGTCGTGTGTTCGACCTCTCACGGGTCAATTTCTTATCCCTTGTAATCTTGATCATTATTCCGAATAGTTCATCCAGCACTTAGGGTCTTGTTGCACTCACCTGTTTCGTTTATCATGACTGGTTGCTTATGATTTCTGCCGTTAGATGGCACTATGTAGGTTCTGCTAGAGTTTAAAGGAGATTTGCCACCTTTACGATTTACCCGCTAATACAGCAGTACACAATCCACTATTAATTTATAGTTACGAAAAGGAGGCGAGCGGAGGTCGCTAGGCCGTAGCAACCAACTGGAACCACAGGTTTCTAGGATTTACCAGAGGTTAGCTTAGGTTAGTGTGTATATATAAATTTATTGCGAATTTCAAAGGTAGAAAAAAAAAAAAAAAACGCACGTACGCACACATCCGTCCTCTCTCTGGCGGTCGCAATTTTTGTTTTTCCTCAACGAAACGGCGGTCGCAATTTTTGTTTTTCCTCAACGAAACTCGGCACATAGCTATCAATTAACAAACGTTCGTCGAGTTCGTTAACCACCAAAATTGGACCACTGGGGATAGGGCTTAACCTAAAGCGAAAATTGGGAGGGAAAAAAAAAAAAACCGTTCTGGCGGCGGCAATTTTTGCTTTATATCAACGAAACTCAGTAAAAACTTAAAATTGATAAAAGTAATTTGCGAAAATCATGGCAATCGGACCACTATGAGTGAGGTGTATCTGAAAAACTTTTGGGGAATAACGCGAAATTTAAAAATCCCTCTAGCGGGTGCAATTTTAAATGTTTTAAAAAGAAACTCAAGATATATGCCATTGAATAAAGTAGGAAAAATAGTTTTAGAAAATCAGTGAAATCATACTATTGGGAGGGGAGGTTTTACCTGAAACCTAACATTAAAATATCCCTTTTGTGGCATTAACATATGATTTTTCACAACGAAAGTCCGCATATGCGATTTAAATAGAATAAGAAAAATCGTTGCTGGAAATCAGGGAAATCGAGTCAATAGGTAGGGAGGTTCGCCTGTACCCCAAAACAAAAATCGCTTCAATGGCATTAATATGTGGTTTTTTTTCGCAACGAAACTTCATATATGCCATTTAAATGGAATAAGAAAAATAGTTTCTGAAACTCAGGGAAATGAAGCTCTTAGACGGGGAAGGGATACCTGAAAACAAACATTTAAAAATTGTTCATCGACAGCAATATTTGTTTCTTCACAACAAAATTCGGTATATATTATTTAAATAAAACAGTAAAATGTAGTTACCTAAAATTGGAGAAATTGGACCATTAGGAGTAGGGGTATACTTCAAAATTGAAATTTAAAAAACGCTTTTGCCTTTTTTTTCTATATTGTTTTAAAATAAAAGCACAAATTAATTCAACATATAAACTGTATTTATAATGATGCATATGTTTTATATTTTACAAAAGTATCGTCGTGAAGATAGCAAATGTGAAATATTAATCTAATATGTGTTTGAGAATTATATTTGTATATAAGAGCACTCTGTAATAACCTTCAGAAAACGTTTACGTTACATGTTAATAACATTTAAATTAAATTTCAAAGCCACTGAAAATCGATGTAACTTTCGATTGTTTTTATTTACTTAGTACATTGCAATTGTTTTTAAATAGTAACATGTTTTTGTTTTATTGAAACATATGAACATCATCTTAAATACACAATGTAACTCGAAACTTTCTGTTATTCTCTCTATTTTAGTGAATGTAAAGATGATATCATAAACATGGTTACATTTAAAAATACTCACACAGTATAACTTTGTCTATCAGTGGTCATATATTTCATCTAATTAATAGTATACCATTAATTTTTGTGGTTTAATTTCAATAATAATATTTCTAAAAAGGTGGTTTCTCCATTGTAATACTTATAGATTGCAAGACTTCTAATTTTGTTCCCCTAACACCACACAGTAACGCCATAATTTATTTCATTTCATAAATAAGGCCTAATTTGAATTTTATACTTTTTTTTTTTAAAGTTACTCTACTAGGTGAGGAATTCGCTTAGTTTAAGCAGCTCCTGCGTGACGAACTTTTGTTATTCCACCCCCATTCTTCTTTTTGGCGTTGATGGCCCTGCCTCGTTTTGAAACATGTTTTGTACTAAATTCTGCGCAATGACCACAAAGCAAACACTTCAGTTATCACAATTATTTACTCTGCACATATAGTATTCGCGTACGACACGCCTGAAATGTAGCACAAACGGAAAGCTGTGATCACGTGATGAGATGGTGTGACTAGGGAACTGATAACAATATACGATCTATTGTTGCCTATTGGACTGGCACAGTTAATAATGGAGTTCTGTTAGGGCTGCAGTGATTTGAATGTAACAAATTGAACATGCACGTTCATAAGATTGAGAACTGCACGCTAAAGCAAAATAATATACAAAAATAATTTTAAAAAGACGTTAATCAGTTTGATAAACTTTCAAAAAGCTCCTACATTCCATCGATTTTGGCAAACATATTCCCCTATCTCTTTTGAATTAAAATATTCCTAAGCCGAGGGACTTGCCTATCAACATCGCATCACTGGTTACTAATCTACAGCTTGATGAAAAGAAATAATACAATTGAAAAGTTGGAACATATAAACACAAGGATCACCTTTGTCTATTTTGGGAGGGGGGGGGTTGAAATGTTAATACAGAATGTGAGAAACGCATTGAAGTAAAGGGAGATTTTGTTAAAAAAGATGACCCCTATATTTTTATTCTATAGTCGGACTAATAGCTTATGGACAGCCATAATTATTTTCGTAATTACATTTTCAAAATGGTGCATACTCTATAAGAAACAACATAAAAGTAAGTAGATTAGCCAGGAGTTTCGAAATATGCCATTACTAATATTCGCCAAAAATGAAATGTTTTATTCCCTACAACAAACGGACCGATTTTTATTTTGCTCAAATTCAGCGTGTCAAATTGAAGGTCCATAATCGAGGTCAAACGAAAAATCGGCTATAATACTTTGGCTTCATGTAAGATAACTGTATTGGCATAAGATAATAAAATTACAATTTAATATTCTTTGCCCTTGAGCACAAGGCTGAAACCTGTGTTTGGGTTAATGTTTCGAAATTTTGCTATAATGTTTGGCAAGATACGAGATATTTTTTATTTCTATTTTATGTCTCTGTAAGAAAGATCATTATAAGTGTTTGCATTGATATTTTTGGACCTAGCGGTGCCATATTTCACAAAAAAAATTCGTCATTATATTATAGTAGTGCAAAAAAGTACAACGGGTATTATAAAAATTCTAGACCTAATGCAGAAATGTCATGAAGATGGCCAACATACTACGATAGTTGTTGATTATCACCCTTTAGATGGCGCGATACAAAGTTTCAGAAGAGCAATTCACTTGTTTGTAAAGATCGTAAACAAACTAGTGTTAACATTTTCTACAAAATGGATAAATGAAATATCAGCTGTGATGTAGTACTTCGTTTTGAAGTGTTTAGCCCCAAAAGAAATACAAAAGGATTTAGATTCCAAATTAAACGATCATTTTCCTTCGATTTCGACAGTTAAAAAGTGGGCTGCTAAATTTAGGCGCGGTCATTCAAGATGAGGAGCTTTCAGGACGTCCCAAAACTGCTACGACCGAGAGATTGTGAGAAAATTTCGTAATACCGTACTCAATGATCGCCGATTGAAGGTATGTGAGTTGGCTGACATTGCAAATACCTCGATAAACCATGTCCATTACATTCTACACGAAGTTTTGGATATGAGAAAACTTTCCGCTTAATGCGTGCAGCGTTTGTTAACAAGGGACCAAAAACACATTCGAATGAACATTTTGCAAGAGTGTTTAAACACAATTCCAGTCAGTTTCTTCGACATTTCATAGCAGTAAAATGAAACATGAATTCACCAATACACGCCAGAGACGAAGTGGCAGTCAAACAGAGGGTGGCAATAGGTGAAAGTGCACTAAAGAAAGCAAAAACGGTTCCATCTGCAGGAAAAGTCATAGCTACAGCTTTCTGGGATTCTCGAGGTGTCGTGCTCGTAGATTATCTCCAGAAGAGTAGAACCGTCACCGGGGAGTATTACGCTTCATTAATGGACCAACTGAAAGATGCTATTTGGGGTAAACGTCCACACCTTACGAAAAAGAAAGTTCTCTTTCATCACGATAATGCGCCTTCACACACTGTTGCTATAAAACTGCATGACGCTCACTTTCAAGTGCTTCCACATCCGCCATACTCGTCGGATTGAACTGCGAGCGATTACTTTCTGTTTCCAAACCTGAAGAAAGGGCTGAGTGGACGAAGATTCACATCACATGAATGTTGAAGCTGAGACAGACGCTTATTTTTCACAGGTGGACAAATTTTATTTTACTGGGGGTATTAATAAGTTGGAAAGCCGTTAGACTAAATGTATTTACTTACAAGGGGACTTTGGAAGAAAATAAAAATCTTGTAAGTTTTGTGTTTCAGACTGAGAACTTTCAGAATGCCCGTGGTATTAAAATATAAAAAATGTGAGGTTAGTTTCTATAATTTTTCGTTCTATTTCACACGGAATTGCCCTATTTGTCAACACTTTTACAGTAAAATTTAATAATTTAACAATAAAGTATTTTTTATAAAAGATCTAAGTTTGCTAAGTCTGTAGCCCCCACCCCTTCCCCCCAAAAAGCCTATTGACCCTATTGACCCTAACAGAAATCGAATTTGTTGTCTTCATAGTTTTCTGTTGCTAAGTACAATTCTAACACAGCTGTGATGTTGATTTCACTTGGCTGCCTCTGGCCGGAAACGGAAGTCAGTATCACAAGCCATTATCAATTTCTCGTGTAGTTTCGGGAAATTCCACAAAATGTGACTAACTCCGTAAGGAGTTCGGGCAAGACGTGACATGACACGTGAACAAGGAATACAACAATTAATTCCCGGGCTATAATCGTCGTCCTGGCTTTAAAATTTAACTTTGAAAACACAGTACTGCCAGTGTTGGCACTTTTAACTGCAATTATTGTTCTTGTTTGGCGTCTTCTGAGCTAATTCATACCATTCTGTCACGATGTAGAAAACGGACTCCCCATTCCATGTTTCCTAAGAGAGAGAGAGCTTTTACACTTGCGACTTCTTACCGACCAACTCACAGTATGGATTCAAACCTCTTGTACAGCAGCATGAGGACGTGCATTGTGGTGCACAGTGTTAAGTTCTTTTCCTGTCACCAGGATATGGTATGCGAAAGCCTCTTGGATGTATGGCAGTAGGCCATAAGTAAATGACAAATATTTATACAACTTAAACAGCCCCTGAAATCCAGCAGCAAAACTTTTTGGGCTTCAGTCGGAACCAGGAAGTGGCTTTTTACACCATCGTAGGGTAAATGTTCACTCGAAAGATGTTTAAGTGCTGAACAAATGGAAGTTGGAGCAACGTTGGGGCTACACGGAGGATGCTCGAGGGCTTCCCACTTGAAATTTCGCTGCGTCTCAATTTACCGTGTAGGCAGTATGAGGACGCACGTTGTCATGTAAACTATGGTGAGGAGTCTTGGTCGCTTACAAACTTTCCTGAGAATGTTGCTGTAGGAATCAGTTTGTGCTTGAGCCTGGTATGCCTTTGTGATCCCAGAAAACTGCTCACTTTTAAATTTATTTTTCCTTTCCCCGCAGGCGACGCAGGATGTTTCCACACTCTTTGTCTTAGGCTGGTAATGGTGAAATCTGTGATAACTTGCGATAGCATATCGTGGTAGCGATTGAGATGCTGTAATGCCATACCCATCGTGGGAGGGGAGGTGCATGCGTGGCACCGTCATGCACAGACTTTGTAAAAACTCAACCTGTCACACATTATGAGACAGGTCGTGCCGCGTGAACAACCAATAGCAGTGTCTATAGTTACCTCGGATTAGTTCAGTCTGTGCCAATCTCCTTTGGCCGACAGAGTGTTTCTGACCCAGTTGTACACAGCTTGACGTGACAGGTGCTTCTCAATGAAGCATTTCTTTATTAACGATGTTTGATTCAATGTCTTTTGCCCACAATGGTGTGCTGCGATCAGTCAGAGGCCCGTGATCTTGTAACTGCTGTTTCGCTATTGTAAACATAGATTGTCTCTCGTTGTCCTCTGGACTAACGCCAATAGCCCCAGGTTCCTCAGTCAAACATTGTAGCACTCCACATAAATTTGTAATCTACTTAATGACTTACTTAAAACTTCAGCAAAAGCAAGCTCGTTGTAGCTTACTAAATTTATGTTTATGTACCATTGCAGATATAAATTCAGTAATCTGCTTCAATTCCTTTCCAGTCCTGTGTGTTTTTCTTTTAATGCTATTTAATGTTGAGGCACCATAGGTAGTGGACACTGATGATACACGAGATGAAGTGATAAACTGGGAAAGGGTTTTTTTTAAAGGAAGGAAGCGTTCTTGGTCTAAGTTTATCTCCCTGGAATTTGTCATTTGCTGAGTAAAACCAGGAATAAGCCTCGGTCAGGAAGGAGGGTCCTGTTGAAAATCGAACTCCAGGCATCCTGCTCACAATTCTGTGTCTTAATGACATCAGCCGCCCGTGGCAGTTCCAGTGTGTTAAGTCAGTTGTGCTACAGACAAGTTTTCTTGAGGTTAGATGTGCTTGACGAATTCTCCTCTAAGTGACGTAACTACACAGCACATAAGATTCACCATCTTCACGTCATTACTTGATAGAAGTCTTTCAGTACCTGTTATCTGTGATCACATGACATTAGAATATGGATACACAACAAATTAAACTGAAAGCATTAACAGCATAGACAACATTATGGTAAGCATCGGGATTCTTAAGCACTAAACATCAAGTTAAGTACACTTAAACTAGTGAGTCAATACAAACCATGAATACAAGCTATGAGTCACTACCCGGCAGATAAACAAGAACCAATGAACGACAGGTGTAAGGGGTAAGAGGGTGTTTTGCAGCTCGTGACCTACTTTCTCCCACCTACTGTCAACATTCTAGTACCAACATAATTCATTCTAGTTTTAGTGCTTAGAAACTCCAATACCTAATTATTTAGCTTTGTCTTTCACGATTCTTCAGAACACTTAACAGAATAAAGACAAAAATATGGAAAACAAGGATATTTTTGCAAGAATCAGGAGTGACATTGGTGAACCACCCACCATACAGTCCAGATCTGTCTCTCTGTGTTTGTGACTGTCAAAGAAAAACTGAGGGAGCTATTAGTTTGGGAGTCTGGAAGAAGTGTTGCATTCTTCTTAGGGGACCTTGGTGCTATCTTGAAAGAAGCATGATGTAGTTGCTTTGTTGATATATAACTTTATATCCGGACAGAGGCTGGGAGGAGAGAGACTATGTCAAAAATAAATAGGTAGAATTGGTATGGTATGGTCTTCCACTTAGTAGAACCCTGAAAATTAACTAACCATTCTTGTATTTTAGATATATATATATACACACCAAGAAGAAGGCAACCTGTGCCTTTTAACAGACCCTTATCCTGTTATGTTAATTATATCAAAATGGCAAAGTATTTTGGAAAAGTTACAGCCTTTTTTAAATTCAAGACCAATCTTTGATGTTTACCACAAGTTCTTCAAAAAAGTGAAAAAAATATTAGAAATATTCTTAGATCTATTTTGGAATTAAAAAAAAGGGGATGTGGTTATGTAACCAACACAAGCTTCAGAGAAATAGAAAAAAAAAAAAGATATAATTATCAGAGCCCGGAAGTTAGGCTAAATGCCTTTTCTATTCGAGTGGTTATATTTAAGAGTCAAATTGTATGTGTTACCATACAATTGGGATCGGTAGTGCCAGTTTTTATTCTGCTTTTTTTGATTGTTATAAATTTCTTCTGCAATTATTTATGCATTTTAAAAAGTGCATAAAGAATTACAATGTATCACAGTGAAGAAATTATAAAAATTCAATGAAATGTTCACCTTATAAAAATATCTTTTGAGAATCTTGATATACATTTATTTCTTTTCAAGCAGTCAAAAACTTTCTCTTCATTATTCACTTAAGCTCTTTAAACAGCAGAAGTCCATTGGTGAAAGGAATGCACGATTACTGGAAATAAAGAGGATGAGGGAAGTACTGTAGTTTTGAATAATCCTAACTTTTGAGCTGCATGAATGTAACAAATGGTTGCAAGTGAGAAAAATGAACAGTGGTACAACTGTGCAATAAACCGTCCCTACTATTTGTTCAGTACGGGAAGTAAGAGAGATACTAACCTGATTCTCGCTAAATGCATAAACAGAAAATGAACTTGACCAAAAACCACTGGGCATCATTTGCTCATTTGCCAGGACTATTCAAAACGACTTTACTTTGTCTTGATCAACTTTTCATGATGTCCTGAAAGGTGAATGTTCTGTTGTAGCAGGTATGAGTCCTTCGGAAATAGTTTGTTTTAAATATGCTCCAATCACTTCAGTGGAAGTAGATCGTTCTCTTTTTTTGCCTATTGAAAAATGCTCTCTCTGACAAGCGGCTGACTATGACAGTTGATACCTTGAAAAAACATCTTGTTGCTTGTAACCAATAAAAGTAGCTTAAGTAGTTTAATTATGTGATAAAGAAATTATTAAGTATCTTAAATACCTATTTTCATCAATAATCAGTGATATTACTTTCTGAATTCACTTTTAATAAATGCATATTTTAATTATATTACTGCCTATTTTCAGTTCCTTTTTTAATGCTTCTTTTAACCAAAATAAATGCCTGAACTTCCGGACTCTGCTCTTTATATATTTGAGTAACCTTTCAAAGCATGATTCAGAGCACATTTTAATTATAATATAACAGATGCATGTTTCTTAAACGAGAACATTATTATGAAATTAATTACAATTTTATTACTTAAACTTCAGCATATATATTCAGTTTTATGTGCAGTGGTTAGATTGGTCTGGTCACCTTGCATCAAGGAAATCTGGGCATCATCCCAGCATCTACAATTTCAAATTTGTATTGGACGAAATCATATCTGTACAGTTTTTCTCCAATTTCCCCTGCCATGCATTTTGTTATTTCTTCATAATCCTAAAACTCCTATCTTCATCTCCATCATCCAGCATAATGGACTACACTATATCATTGTCCTCCTGCAACTGGCACAGGTGGCAGAGGTCATTAAAGTATTAAAGTGTGGACTTGTCAGCAGGAGGTCTGGGATTTGAATCCCGCCAAGACCGTCCTCCCTGAATTTTTTCCCTAGGTTTTACTCAGTCCTCATAAATGGAAAATGCCGGGCATGTACCCTAAATTTAGGGTTTGGAATGTTTCCTTCCTTAAAAAAATTCTTTCCAAATATAAAATTTTATTTCACATATCATCAGTGTCCACCGCCTGGGGTGCTTCAGCAATAAAAAGTGCGTTAAACACCATTCATTCTGCTGTCCCCCGTCTCTCATGTGCAAAATTTTGAGACAGGACTTTGTGCAATCTCAAAAAATGCATATCAAAACTGCCTTCTGAAACTCAAACGCTATTGGGAGATCTGTATCACTAGAGGAGGGGGAAAAATTACTTGAAGGGAGACGACAATCAATACGATGAGGTAAATTTAAATTTTGAAAATTTATAAAGACTCTCTCAGCACATTTCTACAAAATTCTCTATTCCCTGATTTTTATGTGGAATAAAAACAGAATATACAATTGTAAATAAAACTTTAATAATAAGATTCATTAAAAAGATGAAAATATAAGAAACTTTTTCTGTATTTGGCTTGAATTTTCTTTAGATAACTTACACAACCAAAGTCGCAAGTTATGACAGTATACTTGTTTAGTAGAAGCGCCAAATGTTTCCATTTTGACACTATACATTTACGTCTCAGCAAGAAATAGAGTGAAACACAGAATATGCTAGTCTACCTTACACCATCACCTCAAATCTCAGCAGATACAATACCAAATTACCACTACCACTACACTACATTGTGTTTAAGTGTTCAACAGACCTGTACTGATGATAATCAAAACACTCCAAAGTGTCACATTAGTCTTCAGAAACACTGTTTCACTTCCATTATCATCAAAATGCTTCCTAATGCTGGCAAAGCAGGGCAAGTTCTTGGTAAGATCCTGAACAGAACCAGAGACAATTTCATAGTTGGCAATACCAACGGTTAGTGTGTTATTGCGGGACAATGTGCGAGTTTGCAGGATCCAAAGATTTCCATGCAGATCCACCCTGACATCTCTTGGGAACAAAGTAGTGTTGATGTGGCCCTCTGTATCGCTTGTACAGTTGCGCATGGTGTCACAACAGCCGACAGCCTTTTCTGTCACCTGCAATGACATGTCATGAGTACCACAAAATTAAATAGTTATTTGGGAACCTCTGGGGGGATTTTTCAGAGTTCTTTCAAAATTATTAAACAGATTAAGTAGAAATCTTTTTCTTATAACATAAAATTATTATTTTGCAAAATACAATCATTTTTGACAATTATTCACCATTTGAATTTGCTGGCAATACCAATTCTTGGACTCGGAGGTAAAAAAAAAAAAAAAATTGAACACGCATTTCTGATATCTTCAAGATAATTGAGCCACCTTTCTCAACAAAATGTTACCATGTGCCAGAACAAGTCTTAGTCCAAAGACTGTCATGCAGCTGAGTATTCCTCAGCAAGTCAAGTTTGTGAACGTTATTACAGAGTGCTAGAGCATAGAAGTTGCATATTCAGTTTACAGAAATTGGGAAAGCAGTGACCCGTGTGTCTGCGACCAGGAGCCCACAATTCAAAACACTCACCTCTGGCCATTATTCCTTCTCTTGTGGTGTAATTAGCGGCCACTGCATTTTTCAGAGCCTTTGATAATATAGCAATAGAGAATATGCCTCTTTTGATACCAGATGGGTACAGACAGAATAAAAGTTTTTGTAAAAAAAAAATAAAAACAAACAAACAAAAACAAAAAAACCCAATAACACCACCACCACCTTATAAATTATGAGTTAATTTGCCATTGTTTTCTTCACAACTGAGAGAAAATTAAATGCTAGAGCACTTTATAAATTTTGGTTTTCAGGTATATCCTTATTCCTAATGGTTCGAAAATTCTAATTTTCAGAAACTACTTTTCTTATTTTAATTAAATTATACATACCAAGTTTTGATGTGAAAAAGTAAATAATGATGTCTCTAGAATTTTTAAATTATGGGTTTCAGGTAAACCTCCATTACTAAAATTCTCATATCCCTGATTTTTAGAATCATTTCTATTATTTTATTTCAATGGCATATACCAAGCTTTATAGGAAAAAAAAAACTACGGCTGCTAGAGTGAATTTTAAATGCTGGGTTTCAGAGGAACTTCCACTCCTGAATTGTCTGATTTTCAGAAATTATTTTTCTCACTTTATTTCAATGATATTTAAAGGGTTTTGTTGAGAAAAAACAAAAATTGCAGCCACTAAAGTGATTTTTATATTTTTGCTTCAGGTTAATCCCCACTCTTTAAATTTCAATGTTAGTGAGTAGTGTTACGCCCATTTTTACTACTGAGGCACCACAGGAGGTGGACACTGATGATACACGAGATGAAATGTAAATTGGGAAAGGACTCCTTTTAAAGGAAGTAAGCATTCCAGCCCCAAATCTGGGGTACCTCCCCACCATTGGCCATTTATGAGGACTGAGGAAAACCTGGAAAAAAACTGTCAGGGAGGATGGTCCTGGTGGGATTCGAACCCCAAACCTCCTGCTCATGTGTCTGCATCTTAATGACCACCCATGGATGTATTTTAAATTTGAATTTTCGTGCATTCCTCTCTCTTAATGGTCTGATTACCGCAATTTTCAGGAGCAATTTTTCTTTTTTTTATTAAAATGGCATATACCAAGTGTTGCAAAAAAACAAATATTGGTGCTGCTAGAGCAATTTTTAAATTTAAATTTCATGTAAACTCCCATTATTAATATTCTGATTTTTAGAAACTATTTTTATTATTTTATTTCAATGGCATACACCAAGTTTCATTGAGAAAATAAACAAAAATTACAACCGCTAGAGTGTTAAAAACACACACATATTATTTTCATCACCACTTTTGGTGTCTAGTAAGTATGATGAAGACTTGAAGAAATTTTTCAAAAATCTTTTCAAAAGTACAACAGCTACATTCCTTTGCAATTTGCTAAAAGCACATCTGCTGCAGGGCAAGGCAGCATTTCTAATCCTGTTTTTTTTTTTTGTAGAGTCATTCTTAATCAATGGGCAGTTGAATTGTATCAAAGTGGAGTAGTGTAGTTTAAAAACTTTATAAACTCTTTGTAATTGGTCACAGTACAACTCAGCATCAATTCCATGTTTGGGAACAGTTCAAAATAGACACGCAATCAAAATTCCACCACATACAATAAATCACCTTTTACCCCAAAATATTTTGACACACCAGTGACTGAGGTTAATTTCCATGAGATAACCATTGATTTCTTTCTCACAATTATGTAACAAGAGCCATTTTTCATTAAATATCATAATTCATTTGCAGCATCAGTCATGGAGATTTTTTAGAAGCTGTTTACATGTATTAACACTTTGCAGGGCTTTCAGCTTAAAAAGTTTATATGGATCCATTCTTCAACTTTTAATATTACTAACGAGAAACCAAAGAAAAAAAAATTTATGATCATTTCAAGGTACGATGGCTGCTCAATAAAGATCGATCATAATTTATTTTGAAAATACACCTTTACTCATCCTGATAATTTTTATCATCTTTCTGAAATCAGTCCCCACTGAATGCATCACACCTGTTCGGCATTTGTACTAGTTCTCAAATACATCCTGCAAACCATTTTTTGACAGGTTCTTCAGAAACACACCCACAGTCCTCGCCATTGTTTCCGATGATGGAAAATGCCTACCACAAAGTTGTTTTTTCAACTTAGGGAACAGGACAGACAATGGGATTAAATTATGACAATAAAGAGGATGAGTGATACACTTCACATTGACATTTGCGTTTGTGAGATATTCAGCAACAACATTTGTGATCTGATATGGCCTTGCACAGTTTTCACGACTCCTCTGTAATATTGCCCAGAGAGAGTTGTAAATGCAGGTATAACGTGCTGATAAATCATTCCAAAAATGTGATGACCCTAACTTTCTCAGCAGGAGCAACCACGTATGACTATACAAAGATTTGCTGTTTGCTCTCAGAATTGAAATTGTGTACCCGATTTTCATCAGCAGTGATTACCTTTGAAAGAAACTGCACATTTTCCTGTAATATCAACTTCAAGTACATGCAAATGTCCCTTTGTTCAGGAATCAGCATATTGGAACCCACCATGCACGAACACTTCTAATGTGCAACTTTTCAGATGCAAACATGTGGATGGAAAAGTGAAATTTTCAGCATTTCAAAAAGAGTTCTTAATGTTATTTGACGATTATTTCTTACAATAACAATATGGGTATTAGAGCTAATTGCCTTACCTCTTTAAACGTTTTAAAACATCTATGAGCAGTGGTACATAAAAGAACAAACTCTCCATAGGCCTCAGGTGAAGATTTGTTAAGAGTGAATTCAGTGAATTGCTCATTGCACGTCACCTCCATTTTGGCGTAGGCGGAAATGAACATGTCTCAACTTGCTGCCTATGACATAATGTACTGAAAAGTTGTCATGCCTGCATTTTGAATGAGTATTGTAAATGTTTTCATAGATAGTGAAAGCAGTGTAGTATAGTGTAAATAAAATTATTACAACTACAAACAAAACATATTTTGAATAATTCTCTAAATATACCCTTTGGGACACTACACTAACAATTTTGATGTCAAAATAATGGCTAATTGAGCAAAAACTACTATATATCTAACATAAATAAACAGAGTGTTATCTTAAGTGACTCTAAAGCAGCACTAACAAGTATAATGAATTATAGGTACCTACTGACATACACTGCCATGGGTGGCCAAGGTCGTTAAGGTGCGGACTTGTGAGCAGGAGGTGTGGGGTTCGAATCCCACCAGGACCATCCTTCCTGACTGAGGTTTTTTCCAGGTTTTCCTCAGTCCTCATAATTAGCAAATGCTGGAAAGATACCCTAAACTTATACCTGGGACATTTCATTCCTTAAAAAAAATTCTTTCCAAATATATCATTTCATCCCATTTATCATCAGTGTCCACTGCCTGTGGTGCCTCAGCAGTAAAAACGGGCATGAAACACCATTAAAAAAAAATATATATATATTTAAGTTCATCATTTTGAAATCACACCTTAATTACAGACTCTATCTTATGTATTTTGTGGAGCCGTCAAGTTCTGTGAGTCTCCTTTTGCAAATAGCCTACAAATTTTCTATTGGATTAATGTCAGGGAAGTTCCCTGGCCACTCTAACTCACGAATATTGTCCTCACGGAGAAATTTCTTCACTTTCTTTGAAGTATCCCCAATCTAGCTGGAAAATTCTGTCACCATCTAGAAACCTCTTCTGCAGTTCTCCAACAACTCTCTTTTCCATTATTTGGATGCACTAGTCAGATTTCATCATCCCGTCAACTGGTACAAAGGGCGATTCTTATCAGAGAAAAGAACTTTCTTCCAGTGTTCCATTGTCCAATCCTAAGACTACATGCCCATAAGAGACGTTTCCTGTGTAAGTCTCCTGTTAGGTGTTTCTTTATAGGTTTGCGGGCTTTCCTCCCAACTGCTAGAAGTCTACGAGTGCTGATTCACTCCCATTTCCTCCCAATTCCTGAGCCAATCCACAGCAGTGAGCCAAGGTTTTGACTTGCTTCTTTTGAGGAGAAAAATTTTATTAGTTGGCATCATTTTCTTTTCTCTGTTACAGTTCCAACCCCCCTTTTTTTTGATGAAATTGAGTCAGTCTATTTATATCGTTGAATAAATTTGTTTATAGTGCCTCTAAAGACCCCAAATTTAGTAGCTAACTCTCTTTGTTTAATGAAAGTATTCTGATATAATGCTATAATCGCAATACTCTTCCTGGGTGTAATATACACTGTAGGCATAGGTATTACTAATCGTACAAAGAAACCTTAACATTCCTCAAAAGTGACACACATGAAATAAATACCATTTTATTCTAAAACAATCATCACACAGATTGATTAATTATGAATAACAGTGCAGAGAATGCATAGAGAGTACGGGATCTAAGAATAAGCAATGAGTAGCTCACTGTTGCCACCATTGGAAAAACTATGAAAAAATGATCTTACTCGAATCAAGTCGTGCGAGACTGTAATATTTAGTCATTGCTGTTTCTTTACTGATATTCAGGGTAATACTTTTTCCAAATTGGAAATGCTATGGCAGAAAGCATTTTTAGATTGGTTTGATTTGACATGGAATAACACTATAAGATTTGCACTAATATAAAAAGACCCTACATATTTACCTTTGTATAGAAAAGGATATCTGTCCATCTATCCATATCTGATGCACCAGATGCTGAATTGTTATCAGTCTCGCCAACCAACTGCAAGCTCTCCAGGTCCAATGCTTTTAGCGCAGCTGTTGACACACTGAGCTTTCCATCCTGCAAATATAGTATGGAGTCCCCTTCGACTGGGCAGGATAATGCCAACCCAAAGAAATCTCCTGTGATGTTTGAACTGTCAATTTCACTGTAGAATTGTGGATGAGTAATACTCCAAAATGTTTCATTACTGAAGTCATAAACCACTATATCAGGATCTCCAACATCAACTATGAAGGCAAAGGCATCTTCACAATTCTTAGCACTGACATCCACTACAAAATTGGTATGAAGTGATTCCTCTTTGGTGATAGTATCAGGTAAGGATGCAATATGAAGAATATTTCGAGTTTCTAGCTCGAATATGAGCAGCCGTGCTGGGCTAATGCGCTCAGGTACACCCAGAATATCTGCAACTCCACTATCAAGAACCCAGAGACGGTTACAGGTGTCAGCACGCACTCTGTATGGTGATATTAGCAAGTTTTGTATTGCATTGCTATTTCCAATAAGAGCATGCATGTTGTGCCATGACCAGCTGGGGTAGGGCCTCAAAACGGGTGATTTGTTTGGTGTATCACCTGCCAAACACAAAATACAGAAACAGTTTCAAAATTAGCTTTTGAATAGAAGGAATTTTCATAGTGAAATATAAAATAATAATGAAATTTTTTCACCCACATACAAATTGCCAATTACTTTTTAAACGAATTTAATATTATGGAAAAACAAAAGGATAAAAAAACTCCACAACATTTAATAGAAAGAATCAGAGAGGTAAAACCAGAAAACAGAAATTTCTAGTTTCTTATGATGTGGTCTCTCTGTTTTGCAGTATCCCTAAAGAAAGACTAATAATTAGTGTAAAGAAATTTACAATGGAAATAGAAAACAATAATTTCATCCCTTCCTGGACATAAAAATTATAAAAAATGGAAATGTACTGAAATTTGGCATATTCAGAAAAGATGCCCACACAATTATCATGAACAGCCATAACCCAAAACCTTCAGATCTACCAATAAATATGACAAAATACAAATATGAGTATCAAAGAAGCACAGAAATAGCACAGAAAAATGACTACACAACAGATCTGGTCAACAAGAAAATAGAAAGATTCAAGAAACACAAACAAATTAAAGAAATCATCACACTTAAAGGCTACAAAGGAGGTAATGTATACAAGAAATTCCATCCATGCGCACACCAAAAATTTCAGAAGATTTTTAAATATGCAAATTTTTATTTTCCTTCCTGTAAACAAAGGTAGTTTAAAAACCATGTAAAAATTAACACAAAGGACAAAATTCCGTCAGGAAAACAACAGGACATTTACGATATTGCTTGCAAAGACTGAACTTTAAAAATGATTTTACCCACATTTTTCTACTTCCAGTTTAACTGGAATTAACTCCAAATCTCTTTTAAACACAAGACTGAAATATGAAACAGCATGTAGCGCAATTGCTGAGGACACTTTCACAAATGTTGCTCAATCAGTAGTTCAACGTACTCAGAAGTGTATCGACGCCAATGGTGGGCATTTTGAGCAACTGTTGTAACTGTAAAAGTCTAAGGTGATTAGTGCTCATCATTTTCTGTTTGTGTGAATTCAGTTTTGTTATGTTAACTCGGTTTTTTTCTTTGCTTGAAGTGTGTATACATTTTTTGACACCCTCTGTATTTCTAAGAATTTATATCTAAATAATTTTAGTGCTGATTTTACACACTAAGAATAAGAAGAGACACAACTAAAATTTTTTTAATTTTGGGTGTATTGTGGTTTTCTAATGGTCTATAAGAGTTTCATTAGGTGTAAGAATGTCATACTTATATTTCTGTTAATTTCCATCAAAGAGTACTAAGAAAATAACAATTTATTGATTTTATATTCGGAATACAAAATTGTAATACCCCTGCTATAAAATTTAGTTTTTTTCAATCGTGGCCATATTATTCTTGGTGTGCAGTTTTATGTTATGTTCTTTGAAAATCTTCTGAAAATTGTGATGATAATCTGAGTGATAAGTGAATGTCTTATAATTGTTATTCTCTTTCATATTTTGATGAGTAGAAATCTCTTAAATAGATTTTTGTCTTTCAAATTTGTTAATTTCTTTATCTTTGTATTAGTATAAAAAAATTTAGATAAATTAATGAATTATGACATTCCACCTGTGGATGAATTCAGAAAATTTCTATTCCAACAGAAGTCAACAGAGATCTAGCCACAACTTAATAGCCAAAACTTACCAAGCGGACAGTCAACAGCTGAAGATGGGAACAAAGATTCCCAAAACACGTCCTAATCAAAATCCATTTAAGTGAAGTTTTATGTCAACATTAAAAAAAACATTCAATTTGGAAGAAGCCATTTTTTAAAAAAGAAATACATATGGAATAGAACTATGCACATGGGTAAAACATTTCTATCTTAAAAATTTAGATAAAAGAATTTTGACACCACAATTTGTCTCCCTAAGGCCATTATAAATTCACACACACACACACACACACAAAAAGGTTTCAAAATTGTTGCTTTACCACATGGCAATGCCTCTATCTTCAAAACTTTGAAATTTCTGCAAGAATTGACGAGTAATACTGGTGAACTAATGGCTGTACATTTAAGTTTTGGCTCTCTGTGACTATTTTCTGTTTGCATCTGTCAAAGGAAATCTGATTGGTTATAAGTTTTGAATAAAATTAAAAAATAAACTAACACTTTCTCTTGGAACAACACTTTTAAACTATGAGTATTTTCCAATTTATGTACAAGCCATAATTACTAACCATTTTGTTATTGAGATAAATTAATAATAGATTTTTTAAAAGGGAAAGAAAGAACGACTTTATATTTTAAATGAATACTTAAAGACAGATGTACCAAAATATAAAAAGCATTATCTTGCCAATTGCATGGTTACCTATGATCGAGACCGCTTTTCAGTCTGCCTTTGTAATTCATATTTGTGTCCTGAACGAACACTTCCCCTCCAAGGGAGAGAGCACTTTAAGTGGTTGAAATTGCTGTAAGAAAGATACTGCAGAATAAGTCAGAGCTTCTCAAGATTACACACCTGTAGGCACATACACAAAGCTGAGTGATGCAGCCACTCCAGATCGCCAACGCGGTACAGCTAGAAACACCATGTTCTGCCAAATTTCCATACTGAACGGAATGCCATGCTCTTTCACCAGATGGCCCGTGTTTCTGTCTGGATATCTGCTGCGTAACTTCTCCCACTCAAATACTGTTTTCAGTTCAGCTGCTGTCTGCAGCGTAGTCAACACTACCAGCCATATAAGCATCACCATCATAACCTGCAGCTGCAAGAAAATTATTAGATCTCTAAAATGAATAGTTTTGTGTATATGTACACCCTTTGATAAAAAAAAAATTAGTCATCTCTTGAATGCAAAATTTCTTCTAAGTCCTGCTCGTAACAGCATGTGATTGACAAGGTATGCAGCAAAGCAGTTGTGTTATATGCCATGTATTAAAGATGCTGTGATTAAGTGCAGGTTTGTCTCCTGGCATGAAGCACTTTTATTTTTTAATAAACCTTTGTAACATATTATAACAAATTAATTTTGCAATATTTTTTCCCATACTCAGCAATATTTAACATGAACTATTATATATTATATTTCCTTTAATGTTTGCTCTATCTAAATGCAATATGCTGCACACGCATTCAGGAATGCACATGCACAAAGACAAAAGATGGCTTATGGGCACAAAGTCGAGAAACCTGGGATGTTGTAGCCTCTTGTCCACACTACTGTAGAAATCTGACATCATCTATGCCCGGAAGATTGAGGGTAGTTATACATGCTGAGGGTTCATACACCTGATATTAATTTGAGTTTTAATTTTAGAAGTTAATGTTTTTGTTTTATTTGTAAAGAGTACGTTAGTTTGTGATTATGTTTTTATTAGTCATAAAACTCACATTAAAATATAATATGATATTGTATATATGTGCTTATAATACCAATAATAAAAAATAAAACAAACATGTTGTGTGCTATTTGAACCCAGGAGCTTACGCAGAAGAGCAATGCTTTCTAAACTGCTTGGTCACTCTACTCTATCCTAATTTCTCACTCCAGATGCTTATGACTGTAACCATTACAATCATTGTTAAAACACAAACACTCTCTTTCTCTGCACTATGCACTCACTACATGCACATTTGAATACAGCGTTTACAAGCATCCCCATAGTTCTCCAATCGAGTTCTAAAATTATGTAAAAGCTTATATTAAAATGTTTAAAAATAAATTAAACTCCAGGTTTTGTGGAGATCAGCTCACCTCAAATATGCATGTAAATTTTCTCCAGTTTTCATCTGCAGAGTTGGAGTAGCACCCAAAGGGCAGTTTCTTCAACATCATCTCATATGATGAAATTTAACTTTCACATGTATCCTTTCCATCAAGCGTTTCCTCGTTACCAAATCTAAATAATAGTTAAGAGGTGTTTCTGCATCTGAAAGAATAAGTAAAATGGTACAGTAGGTATTCTGTCATTTTTTGCCTTTTTAAATCATATCAGGGACAATTCCAGTCGGTCTTGTTTATATAACCTCACAAGCAACTTGTGTAGCATCTTTTTAAGTCTTTTAAATTACGGGCGCCAACTAGAAGTTTAAAATCTTATTGCTTCATTTTTGCGTGATGTATTTGGTTTATTTATGGACGCATCTCTGGTCATCAGCGTCCTATTAAAATCAGAGCGTTAAACGCCAGGTAAATTTTGCTCAGAAGCCTTTTCTTTCAGGCTTGAGGTTCTTTTACGTGCCGCAAATCTACGACATCCCGACTTTACTTCCCTTCCGAAGAAAGTTATATTTAGGATTGTTATGTCCGAAAAAAATCCATCGCGATCTTGTGCATGGTGTAAAACAATACAGAGCAATTATAACACAACGCCATAGACAAATAACAAAATGCGAGCCTTCTCTGCAGAGCTTTTGTGGGCATACTGTTTACTCCCAGTTGACTGCGCGGCCACCTCTGCTTTAAATAATAAAAATGTTCTTTTTGTCCAATACCACACACCCCTGGATGACGATATTGTAGCAGACGACTGTGGCCGGGACGCCCATAGGGTTGCCCGGTGCAGATTGTGAAGATGATACGGTAATGATGCATCGGAGCGGTGGAATGAAATGAATTAATGAGGCAAATGAGCTCAGAGTCCTTGGCGCCTTAAAGTTATCTTTCAAGGTAAGCAAAAACTGATATTTTATTTTAACCGTTTATTCAAACTGGTTTTAAATATGGTAGTAAAATTTGCACCCCAGACAACAAAAGATTTGATATAGTTTTAGGTATGAACGACATTGGAATTATAATTGAATTGAAATATATAAGGCCATCAGATGAATTTAAGAACATTAGTGAGGCAGCTCTAAAGAAATTTTTGAGAAAAGCTGTCAGGAAGGTCTAAAGCAAATTGTTCAGAAAAGCTATGATCAAGTATTCAGTAATGCTAAATATTTTCCAAAAGGTATGAAAAATTACGTTTTATTAGGTATAACCATTACTGAAGACAAAAGAGCTGCTATAGGTTATTTAACTAAGAGGCAAAAAGACAGAGAACTACTTGATGTTAATGATGCAGAAAGGGCAGTTAAGTAACATGATTTTTACATTACATTGTACTATGGTACTAATGTTTTTGTTTTATTTGCTTTCTTACCGTGATTTTAACGGAAACTGTTATTTAAACATTTTCAATTCATGAGTAAAAGAAAACTTTAAGAAAAAACTTTCAAATTGTGCACCCACTTTTAAGAAAAGAGAGAAAGATTGTAGTGCCTGATTTCATGTCTTGTTGCTTAAAATGTGTAGTACCACATTGTATGAATGATAAAAAAACTTACCCAGACAGCTTGACATAACAGCGAATTGTAATGAAGAATCGAAATCTAATCTAATCTGCTGTTTACCGCTATTGTATACATCTTGTCTTTTTTTTTTTTCCATAACCATAAACACATTTTTCACTAAGGTTTGTAATACTTAACAATTCATTTGTATGTGGCTTTCAATCGAGGAAAATTACGCAGCTTGCATTTTATTGGTCCAACTAAATATATTGATTGTTGATCGGCTGTTCATTTAAAGGGTTGCTTACAAATGATAATAAACGCAATTTGAGTTACTACAAAATTTCGGTTTATTTACCGTAAATGCATATATAAACAGTATTGATCACTTTTCTCAAATATATGTACGTACATTTCAACAAACGATAGTGAGCAAAACAATTTTTATGTTTTCAATACTCAAGTTTCAGCAACACACTAATAAGTAATAATATTTATTACCTTATTTTAGCTGATATATGTTGCTATTTATAATATACTATAAAAATGAATAGCGACATATTGGTGCAAATGTCTGCTTATTATTTTAAAAGATTCGCTCGATTATCTTTTATTTGCAGAATTTTCTCGCACTTTGTTAATTGATGCGATCAGAATAGCCAACATGATACTCACAATAAGCGCTAAAGATAGTGATTGCCAAAACCAATTTGTTTTCTTGCCTTTATGTTCAAAATGTTGCTCATTATTTCTGCGATAGTTTCTCCATACTTACCTGTAACTCCAAGGCGAGCACATAAGTGTCTCGTAAACTCTTTGACTAAGATCTACAGGAAATCCGGACTGGACTTCCTGAAACAATATCCTCGTGACAATTATCTTCCCTTTCCTGGAATCTGAACAGGACAGAAAAACCTTGGTATTCACCTTTTTCACCTTTCATTTTCGATTTTACATTGCGGGGACAAAATCTCTCAATACAATATGCTCTGTCTGTGCATCATAAACTTATAGTGGATGTCAATAAAAGCATGTGGCGGTAATAATTTTGATTGGTTGACCAGCAAATTAACTCCCGGAGTTGTATCGCTTATTAAATAAATACACTCGGTCATTTGTACGCCTTTCTATTCATTTTTGTTTCTTATATAGCGCGAAGGAATCATTTTAGTGTATATATGTCTAACTTCTTGCCAATGAAGAACTTAATGAGTTCGAAATATAGCAATTTCAAGTGTGACTTTATCTAAGTGTTTTATCCTTTTCTGCTTTTATTATTGCTGTTGGTTTGTTACATTGTTAATAGTGTTAGTTTATTTTTCTTATATATATAGATGAAGACTTGTCTTCTTGCCATAGAAGGACTCCACCAGTCCGAAATATAGCGATCTCAAGTGTGACTTTTTCTTAAGTGTTTTATCCTTTTCTGCTATTATAATTACTGTTAATAGTGTTACTTTATTTTTCTTCTTGTTTTATATTATATTACATTATATATATATATATATATATATATATATATAAACTTCATCAACCCCTTGTTACTACTACGTGACATGTGGTGTGCCACAGGGTTCGGTTTTGGGTCCTACTCTGTGAAATATTTATTACAATGCGTTTTGCAGTTACCAGTGCTCCGGGGTGTGAAGTTGATAGCATATACTGATGACTCGAATGCTCGTGATAGCATCTGACATAGATTCTTTAGAAATTGTTGCAAACCAGCCCTTAGACGGGCTTATATCCTGGCTAGACAATAAAAGCCTTAGATTGGCACCACAGAAGACAGAAGTGGTGTTACTGATGGGAGCCCGGAAGGCAAAATCAATCACAATAAACATAGATGGCCTAGCTATACAGAGTAAAGAACTATTAAATACCTTGGAATATGGCAAGACCAAGAGAAAATAACAGACGTATTCTTTTCTCTGTTGTTAAATCCATCATGTTATACGGAGCACAGGTACAAACTTTATAGAAATATGCAGAGGAAAGTTGCTTTAAGAATAACTAGTGCATGTAGGATCAGGTAAGGCATTTTCGTGATACATTTGTATAAAGTACCCTCTCTTTAGCTTTCCTTCTCCAGGCAGGCCCGCTGTTGTCCAACTGCTCTTTCTGTTCTTCCACTATATTTTTCCTCTTTCTCTACTAAGTCTATTACTAGCCGCCCAATAATTACTAAGCTTCCGCTTCAGGAGAACATTGACTAAGGGTTAGTACAAATTGATGATACTCTCCTGGAGCACATTTCTTCTTCTTTTCTCTTTTACCTTCCTCAACAATGGGTCCCAAGCACGAACCAAAGAAACTTACGACGCGCGCTAACACAAAAAGCACTAACCAGCCCCCAAATCCTGAACCTCTCCCTCATTGTCTCCGGGCTCTACCCCCTCTGCTTCTTTCTCACTAGCAATGGGCCGACGCACAGCCATTGGCCGGCAGTGGGCACTGGCCCCCTTCAAGCCGGCCGAGCCTTAACCCTACCGCTACTTAGCGGAGGCACGTGCAGCAAAGCAGGAGTAACATTAGACACAACCATGCGATGGTGGGATCACATACAAAACAGTGCCACCAGTGGGCGGCGGCGCCTTAAAATGTGTGCCCCAGTTCTTAGGAGCAAATTGGTGTCATTGAAAGCAAAGCTAATCTTATACAAAGCATTTATATTAAGTATATTAACTTACGCTAGCGCTGCCTGGGCCCATATCCCGAAAACCACAATGAAACAACTACAGATCGTACAAAACATCAGCTTAAGAAAACTTCTCAATGCTCCAATGATCACCACGAATGCTGCTATTCATCGGGAAACACAAATTGAGCCTGTCGCGGACTTTATTGAAAATAAAGCACGCAAGACTTGGGCAAAGATTCGCGTTCACCCGAATATAGCAGTAAAAAATATAGGAAGAGGCTCGCCGATTCATCGGAAGCAAAAAGGATAAAATTATTCTAAAAACTTCCAGGCACAAGCGCCCATACTCTGTACATAGTGTATATATAGGGTTACGTTAGGATTAAGCATTAGTTTTTAAGGTCAGTAGTTGTAAAAAAAAAAAATAATAATAATAATAATAAATAAATAAAAAAATAAATTAAAAAAATGGTATCCGTCACGATTCATAATGTCATCTCAAAGGTATGTCATTCTCCTTCGGCCGGCAACCACACCGGTCGACTGTATGGATTTACCTTGGATATGTAAATGTTCTATACACATGTATTGATGCTAGTTATAGATATATGTAAATTAAACCTGTAAGGCCGTCTTATATAGGCCCCAGGTCACATTTATCAATAAAAAACTTGAAACTTGAAAGCCTTGGTTATCTCGGTGCTCAAGGAGTGTGGTATACCTTTCTATACCTACTCCCTGAGCAAACCGAACGTCGTCCGACGGGTCATCAGGGGCCTGGATTCCAAGACCACCCCAGAGGAAGTGCGGGAGGCTCTAAGTGCCGAGCATGGAATCAGGGCGCTCGGCGCGCGCAGCATTCCGAGACCAGCTCTCGAGGCGAACAGACCACCCTGAGCAAGCGGCACCAGCGCAGACAGCCGACACCAGCGGACCAGCCTGCAAAGAGGGTCGACGCACAGCCATTGGCCGGCAGTGGGCACTGGCCCCCTTCTAGCCGGCCGAGCCCGAACCTTGCCGCTACTTAGCGGAGGCACGTGCAGCAATCGCCGTGGACAGAGCTTCCCCTGCTAGCTTGCTGACGTCGTGCCCCCCCTCCCCCACCCTGAGCCGCAGCCCAGCCTGCCAAGGCCTGGAACTGAAGGAAGAGGACCCTGCTCCAGCGAGGCATAACTCTTCACCTAAGCCTCCCGCTACCGTCGTCTGGAGCGCCATAGCCAGGACAGGCGACAAAGGGGCAGTCAATCGGGTCTTGAAGAAAGCGATTTCTGAATTCCTGAGCTGCCCCTCCCCCGACCCGACTGTGACTGACAGGACCACACATAACCGGGCTCTCAAGGTCACAGCCAGCAGGGGTCCGGGCTTTGGTCCGGACCTGGGGCTAACTAGACCCCCTAAAGGCGCGTGCTCCCCTGGAGACGTCCGGCCCTCTGAGAGTTGCTGGATGGCACCCGGGACCACTGACAAACCCCCCCGCAGTACCAGCAGCCAGGTAAGTCCGACGATGGACGACTTCCCTGCCCTGCCTTCGACCTCGTCCGCCAAGGACCCCGTTCCTATGATACCCGTTGCTCAGGCAAAGGGGAAGGAGCTAGCCAGGGCTAGCTCCAAAAGAGCAAGGCTCGACCGGTCCCCGGACCGGGAAGCCGGGAGTGCGTCGGCGGCACCAGCTGCCCCCGTCCCTTCCCCTGTACCAGCACCAGCACCCTCCCCGCTTCTTGCCCCTCTTCCCGAGAGCCGATCTGAGCTCTCGGACTGCGAGGAATTTGAATTGGTTCGCTCAAAGCGGCAAAAGAGGGCAGGCAGAACGCCGCCCTCCCAGAAAGCGGCGGCGCCGCAGAATGCTCCTGCTCCCCGCCAAACCCCTACCACTCCCGCTCCTGCACCGTTCAAGATGCCTGTCATCATGACGGATCCCTTCCCAAACCATGTGAGGATCATGAGGGCCCTGGGCTCCAAGTTGAAGGCCCCTTTCCAGGCGACACGCCTGCCCCGGCAGGTCAAGCTGAACACCAGCACCCCGGAAGACCACGAGGCCGCTAGGTCGGTACTCAGGGAGAACAGTATAACTTTCTATACCTTCTCCCTGAAGAAGCCGAACGTGGCTCGTCGTATCATTCGGGGTCTGGATTCAGAGACCAGCCCGGAAGATGTGCGGGAAGCTCTGAGAGCCGAGCACGGAATTGTGGCGCTCTCCGTGTCCCAGCTGAGGAAAACTGTCCTCAGCGAGGCTGGAGAGACATCCAGGGCCCCCATGCCTCTGTTCCTAGTGGTAGTGAACAAGGAAGCTGGCCGCATTCCCGATATAGATCTCGTGAAGAGCCTATTCTTCACGAGAGTGAAAATAGAACCTTACATGGGCAAGGAAGGACCTGCCCAGTGCTTTAAGTGCCTGGGCTTCCATCACTCTAGCGTAGCATGCGAACGTAAGCTTGCATGCCTCCGCTGTGCTGGTCCTCACCTTGTGAAGGACTGTACCGAGGCCAGGGAGGACCGCAAGTGTGCCAACTGTGGGGAGACCCACATTGGCATCTACAGCGGTTGCCCCGTAAGGCTCCGTATAATCGAGAGCAGGAGAGCCAAGAATGAGTAGAAAGTCCAGCACCGGGAACAGCCGCGCCGGCCTTCTGCACCCGTACGGCCGGGGGTGTCCTTCTTGGACGCCCTCAGCCGACAGGAGCAGAGGCTGGAGGAGGCGACACCAGCGCAGGAGCTGCCGTCTACCGACGTAGCCCAACCGGCGCCCAGCACGGCCCTGGCCAAGGAACCGGCCGTAGAAGCACCGAAGCCCGCACCTCCCCAGCCCAGTTCTTCGGGCTCCAACAAGGGGAAAAAGAAAAAATCAAAGGGGAAGAAAAGCGCCCTCCTTCCAAGCCAGCCACGCCCAACTCAAGGGCCAATGGCAAGCAAGCAGAGAAACCAGCAGAGCAGGTGGCAGCCGCCCAGGTTTCTTCCCCCGCTCCGACGCCCGCTATTCCATTCGCCGTGGCCGACCAAGCAACCGACGCCTCCTAACAGGCACCCAGTGCTGTACTGACTGCTCAGGACGTACAGGACTTCCAGCAGCTTTCTAGTTGGTTCACGGACCTTATTTCAAACTCCCTCCCCCTACTGCGGCGCTGCAAGCAGGTTATGCTCAGTAAAACGGCATCACCAGCCCAAAAGATCCAGATCGTGCTCAGGACGCTCGGGCACCTATTCCCCGACTCCCTTAGCGAGTAATGGCCCCTCGGCTAGTCCGGAGACCATTACGAGCTGCATTCTGGAATGCGAACGGAGTCAGGGAGCAGAGGCCGGGCATCCTGGAGTTTGTAGAGGACCACGGAATCGATATTCTGATGGTCTGCGAAACCCACCTCCATGCCGGAGTGAACTTTCACCTGCCAAGTTACGTCGCCCATTGGACTGACAGAGTCGGCCGACGGGGCGGTTGTACTGCAATATTCATTAAAAGACATATCGCTCACTCCCTGATCACACTCCCGCCCCTACAGCACGTCGAGGCGACCGCCATAAGGCTCTCCTTGGGCGGCCAAGACGTCGTGCTGGTTGCGGCTTACGATCCACCAGATGGTCGCTTCCACGAAGCAGACTATACAGCACTCGTCAACCTACATCCCGCAATCTGCATCGCAGGAGATCTCAACGCGAAGCACGCCTCGTGGCACAGCCACACTGCTAACCGCAGAGGCCGCCAGGTCGCCCGCTTCATAAGCGGGGATCCGGCCCTGCTCGCGCACGGTCCGAGAGGTCCAACGCACCGTCCCCCCCCCGTGGCAGGGGGGACGTCATTGACATCCTGATCACCAAAAACATTCACTTTCATCTGGACCTCAGAACGGTCAACGCGCTGGACTCCGATCAAGACCCGGTCGTGATGGATGCCAGCGTCATGCTCCCAGCTCTGGCCATACCAGACTGGACAAATGAGACCGACTGGGATGCAGTAATCCATCGACTGAACCAGTGTGTAGAACCGTCCCCCCAAGTCGACTCAATCGAGGAGCTCGAGGAAGCGGCAGCACACTTCTCCAGCACCGTCCTTCTTGCGGTTCGTGCCCACACCTACCCCATACCGTACGAGAACTCGAACCCGCATATCATCCCACGACCCATTAGGCAACTCATTAAAGCCAAAAACGTCGTACGGAAGCTATGGCAGAGATTCCGGCACCCCAGGATAGGAGAAGTCCACAGGAGGTTCAAAACCCTGGTGAGACGCCTCCTAAGGGCACACAGATCTGAGGCCTGGGAAAACACGCTTAGGCACGCTAACCTCCAAGAGAGGAAACCGTGGCGGATCGACCGAGGCCTTCGGAGAGATAAGGCTGAACACAACCACCCCGTGCACAAGCGCTTTCTTGGTCACCTGGTATACGAGGCCCAAGAAAATAGGAGGCTTTCGCAGACCACCTGGAGTTTCATTTCCAACCACGAGAGGAACCCCAGGACGACGACCACACTGAGCTCGTGGAGGACACCGTCTCAGCCTTCCTACAAGGTGGACGGGGCCAACATGAGAACTTCCACATCCCCATCGCCACCCCCAAGGAGGTGGCCTTCCTGATCCAACGCCAAATACCCCACAAAGCCCCTGGGCAAGACCGCGTAACAGCGGAAATGCTCCAGCACCTTCCCAGACGGGCCGTGATACACTTGACGCGGATTTACAATGCCTGACTACATCTGCGCCACTTTCCTTCTTCATGGAAAGAGGCGCAAGTGGTCTGCATTGCGAAGCCCGGCAAAGATCCGGTCCTTCCTTCAAGTTACCGCTCCATAAGCCTCCTTCCCATAGTCTCCAAAATATTTGAGAAACTTCTCCTGTCCCGGCTTCTCCCTCACCTTGAGGAGAAGCAACTCCTACCAAACTATTAGTTCGGTTTTCGCCCTGGGCTTTCCACGACCCAGCTGCTACTGCGAGTGGCCGAGAGGGTCTCGATTGGCTTCCAATCGAGGTCTAAGTCGGTAGCGGTTCTGTTGGACGTGGAAAAAGCCTTCTCGACCACGTGGCATGATGGCCTCATCTACAAACTCCTCGAGCACGACATCCCTGCCCCCTACATTTCCCTGTTGGCAGCTTCCTCAGAGAACGCAGCTTCCGGGTAAAAGTAGATGGCAAACTCTCTACAGTGCGGCCCATTGGCGCGGGAGTGCCGGAGGGCAACGTGCTGTCCCCGACGCTCTTCAATGCTTACATGGCCGACTTCCCCATCAACGACAGAACGACCACATGTCAATATGACATGACGACCTGCTGATTCTGGCAGAGAATAATAATCAAAATTATGCATTGTGTCCAATTCAGAACCAACTCCGAGCGGTGGAGACCTGGAGCGAGCAATGGCGGATGGCCATTAATCCGGAGAAAAGCTCTGCTATTCTCCTGACTAAGGGCCGACGTCACAGGCGCCGGCGGGACCTGGTGTTGCATCGCCGGCGGATCCCCTGGGTCCGCAGTGCGAGGTACCTCGGGGTCACGCTGGACCACTCGCTGATCTTTAGGGAGCACATACTCGCTAAAATTCGGCAAGGCCATGCTGCCCTCGGGAAGTTGTACCCAATCCTGAGCTCTCGCTCAATGACCTTGACCCAAAAGCTGCGCCTCTACCGTGCCACGATTCCGGCGATGGTTCTGTACGGCTGTGAGATCTGGGGCGTCGCGGCCTCGACCACGATCCGCAGAATCCAGACCCTGCAGAACCGAGCGCTAAGAATCGTGTACGGCACAGACCGCCGCTTTCCCGCCCACATACTCCACGAACACTCCAACATACCCTACATCATAGATGTCATACGGGAGAGGGCCCGGACGCTATATGATACATTCCCGCATCATCCCAACACACTGGTCATGACTCTAGGGGACTACGATCATAGAGCCCCTAGACGATTTAAATCTTACTGGCTCCCCAAGGACGCCATGGGACCCCTTGGGGACTTATAACTGAACCCTCAAACCATCTCTAGAACCTGAGTCTGAGCAACTCACCAAATCCCATCCCGACACCTGCCAGAGGCAAACCATGCTGCTAACGCCGGCCGATCACTGACGTTAAGCAGCATCGAGCATGGCCAGTGCTTGGATGGCCGACCGCCGGGCACTGCACTCGCTGAGGTTAAGTAGCCTCGAGCGTGGTCGGCGCTTGGATGGGTGGCAGCCCGAGCACTGAACTCGCCTCTGGCAACAACAAAGCACATCCCTCATCCTGTGCTATTAAGAACATCCTACGTCCATCGAGCAGGTAAAGCCGCGCGCGGCTAGGTACTGTTGACACTTGACACCCACCTGGGAAATTCATTTTTCAGGTGCCCCGAACTGGCATCTGGCATCTGGCATCTGGCAGGGCGCTCGGCGTGGCTCAGCTGAGGAAAACTGTCCTCGGCGAGTCCGGTGAGACAACCAGAGCCCCTATGCCACTCTTTTTGGTGATTGCAGAGAGGGAGCCCGGCCGGATACCTGAGCTGGACAGAATTACACAGCTCTTCTACACCAAGATCAAAATCGAGCCATACATGGGCAAAGAGGGACCCGCCCAGTGCTTTAGGTGCCTGGGCTTTAACCACTCAAGCCACGCATGCGAGCGGAGGATTACATGCATCCGCTGTGCTGGTCCCCATGAAGTCCGCGACTGCACGGTGCCGCGGGAGAGCCCCAAGTGCGCCAAGTGTGGCGAAAGTCACCATGGATATTTGGCGGCTGCCCCGCCCGCCTGAGGGTCATTGTAAAGGCAAGGGGGCCGAGTATACAGACAGAAACAAAAAACAGAGCCCCAGCTCCGATCCAGTCAGGGAAATCCTTCTCTACGGCATTAAACAGGCAGGAGCACTGCTGGAGCAGGCCACGGCCACAATTTACAGCAGCCCAACAGAGCAGGCAGTTCCATCAGAACCTTCAGCTATAACCGCTGACCTTGAGGGCCAGACTGGCCCCAAGGGGGGAAAAAGACGAAGAAGAAGAAGAAACATCAGCACCCACAACAACTCCAGAATCTGCAGCAGGCTGTAAAAAAGCAGTAAGAAAAGACTGCGTTTACAAAAAAGATCCAGGCGGTGAGTACTGCTACAGCCGCTCCCGTCAAGGTCAGCGTAGCTGAGGTCTCAGCCACGCCCACGGCCTGCCCAACAGCTGCTCCTGCTCCGGCTCTGTCAGCCCAGCCCACCTCCTCTCCCGCTCCCACCCCAACCACGGCTGCGGTCGACCAGGCGAGGAGCCCGCTTCTCCCCATGTCCAGCTCGGACGCGGCGGAGTTCCGGGCCCTAAGCACATGGTTTACCCTGCTGCTGGAACACTCCCTCCCGCTCCTGCGGCGCTGCAGGCAGATGCTGGAAGATCCTGCCATCACGCCAACAGAAAAATTGATGTGTTCAGGACGGCTGACCAGCTTTTCCCCGACCCCACTAGCTCGTAATGGCCCCACTAGTTCGACGACCATTCCGAGCTACATTATAGAATGCGCACGGGACCGCGGATAAGCGGCCCGGCCTCCTGGAGTTTGTAGGACCACGGAATAGACATCCTGATGGTCTGCGAGACCCACCTGCACGCGGGTGTTAACTTCAACCTGCCAAGATACGTCGCCCATCGGACCGATCGCATCGGCCGACGGGGCACAGGTACTGCAATCTTCATCCAGCATCACCTCGTCCACGCCCCCTTTCCCGTTCCGCCCCTACAGCACGTCGAAGCGACCGCCATAACGCTTTCCTTGGGCGGCCAGGACATCGTGCTGGTTACGGCATATGACCCACCAGATGGCCAGTTCCACGAAGCTGACTACACTACACTCCTAAACCTGCACCCCACAGTCTGCATCGCCGGTGATTTCAACGCGAAGCACGCCATGTGGCACAGTCGCAGCAGCAACCGCAGAGGTCGGCTGCTCTCTCGCCTCATAAGCAGAGACCCGACCCTGCTCGCGCATGGTCCGCGAAGTCCAACTAACCATCCCACTCGTGGAATAGGGGAAGTCATAGACTATTTGATCACAAAAAACTTCCACTTTCATCTCGACCTCGCAGTTGTCAACGCGCTGGACTCCGATCACGACCCAGTCGTGGTGGATGCCAGCGTCGACCTACCAGCTCTGTTACAACCAGACTGGATAGAAGAGACCGACTGGGATGCAGCAATCCACCGCTTAAACCAGTCCGTAGAACCGTCACCTCACATCGACTCAATCGAGGAGCTGGAGGAGGCGGCTACGAACTTCTCCAACACCGTACTCCTTGCGGTCCGTGCCCATACTTACCGCATACCGCACGAGCACTCCAGTCCCTACACCATTCCCCCGCCCCTCAGGCGGCTTATCAGAGCCAAAAACGCCGTGCGGAGGCTATGGCAGAGATTCCGTCACCCCAAGATAGGAGAAATCTACCGGCGGTTCAAAACCCTGGTTAGAAATCTCCTTCGGGCACATCGATCAGATTCCTGGGAAAGCACGCTACGACACGCGGACCTCCAAGAGAGGAAACCGTGGCGGATCGTCGGAGGCCTTCGACCAGACAAGGCCCAGCATGAACACCCCCTGCACAGCCGTTTCCAGGAGCGCTTAGTTTTTGAGCCCCGAGAAAGGGCAGAGGCCTTTGCAGACTATGTGGAGTCCCAGTTCCAACCCCGGGACGAGCCCCAGGACGATGACCATACTGAGCTCGTGGAGGAGACGGTCTCGGCCTTCATGGAAGGTGAGTGGCGCCCCCGGGAGACCTTTCACATTCCGATAACCACCCCGAAAGAAGTGGCCACCCAAATCCGGAACCTCAAAGCCAATAAAGCCCCTGGGCAGGACCGTGTCAATGCGGAAATGCTCCAGCACCTTCCCAGAAGAGCCGTGATCCACTTTACGCGGATCTTCAATGCATTCCTCCACCTCCGCCACTTCCCCTCTTCGTGGAAGGAGGCGCGGGTGGTGTGCATTTTGAAACCCGGCAAGGACCCGGTCCATTCATCTAATTACCGCTCCATAAGTCTCCTTCCTACGGTATCGAAAGTCTTCGAAAGACTTCTCCTCTCCCGGCTCCTCCGTCATCTTGAGGAGGGGCTACTCCTACCCAATCACCAGTTTGGTTTTCGTCCTGGGCACTCAACATCTCAGCAATTGCTGCGTGTAGCCGAGAAGGTCGCGCTTGATTTCCAAGCGAGGGCAAAATCGGTAGCGGTGCTGCTGGACGTTGAAAAAGCTTTTGCTACTACCTGGCATGATGGTCTCCTCTATAAACTCTTAGAACACAACATTCCATCCCCCTACATTTCCCTGGTGGCCAGTTTCCTCCACGGACGCAGCTTCCGGGTGAAGGTGGGGGGCAGGCTCTCTACAGTCAGGCCCATTGGCGCGGGGGTGTCGGAAGGCAGTGTACTGTCTCCGACGCTCTTTGCTGCTTACATGGCCGACTTCCCCACACACCGACAAACTACAACCTGCCAGTATGCAGACGATCTGCTGCTACTATCACAGAATAATAACCAAATTTATGCTATCAGACCATTACAGAAACAACTCAGAGAGGCAGAGGCCTGGAGCAAAAAATGGCGCATGGCAATTAGTCCGGAGAAGAGCTCTGCTATTCTCCTCACTAAGGGCCGACACCGGAGGCGCCTGCGGGACCTCGTGTTGCATCGCCGGCGGATCCTCTGGGTCCGCAGCGCGAAGTATCTCGGGGTTACGTTGGACCGCTCCTTGGTCTTCAAGGAGCACGTGCTTGCTAAAGTCCAGCAAGGCCGTGTAGCTCTCGGGCAGCTGTACCCCATCCTCAGCTCTCGAACCATGCACCTGATCCAAAAGATACGAGTGTACCGTGCCATAATACCGGCTATGGTTCTGTACGGATGCGAAATCTGGGTCTGCGGCTCCGTCCGAGATCCGCAAGATTCAAACCCTGCAGAACCGGGCGCTCAGGATTATATACGGTACCGACAGATTCTTCCCAGCTCACTTCCTACACGACCATTCCAACGTCCCGTATATCGTGGACGTCATACGAGAAAGATCTCGAACGCTCCACGATAACATCCTGGACCACCCTAACGAGTTGGTCAGAGCTTTAGGGGCCTACGACCATAGAGATCCTACAGATTGCCCAAGGACATTATGGGTCCCCTTGGGTAAGCATTTCTATTATGTTTCTAAACAAACTAGCATCTAACCTGAACCTGTACAATATCCTAAAACTCCCCCACAAGCGGCCGCAATGCTGCCCCCATGGCTGATCACCAAGGTTAAGCAGCATTGAGCGTGGTCACCTCTTGGATGAGTGACCACCAAAGGGGACCACGTGCCGTTGGCCATCCCCACCTCAGCACCAAATTTGATCATTATCAAAATTCCTTGCAAAAACTGCTCCTAACAACACTCCTTCGATCCTCGCAGGCGGCAACCATCCTGCGAAACACGGCTGAAAACCGCGTTAAGCTGCATTGGGCGTGGTCAATACTTGGACGGGTGACCGCCGAGAAATGACGCGCGCCGCCCGCACAACCTAAACACTAATCTTCTTCCAGTTCCATGTATAATTGATCCTAGTCCATCGAGCAGGTAAAGCCGCGAGCGGCTAGGTACTGCTGACACAGAACACCCACCTGGAAATACTTTTCTCATCTACATCAGTAGCAATTGACCCCCCGGCGTATTGGTTGCAGTCGGGGACTCAACACTGACGCGCTCGTATGCATTACATGTAAACTAATCTTTACTAACCAGGGGTGCTTAAGCGGAACCCGACTCAATCTATCTCCTAATTACACCCCAACCTGCATCAACTACATTAACAGCATCAAGCACCCCTCATGCATGTTTAGTTACTAACTTCATGGGGAGGCGATGTAGCCTCTGCGGATGATCGCCACCGGGGTTGGCGGGTGTGTGGGCCCCCTAATTTTTTTAAAAAAGTGCTGATGGTCGTTAACAGCAAAACGTATTGTGGCAGTGACGCGGTGGCGGTCGAGTGTTGCAATGTGATATAGTTTTTGGTACCCCATCTATTAGACCAATTGATTAGAATATATTTTTATTTCAGCTAGCTTTAAATAAAGGGTTCTGTTTGTAAGTCAAGAAAAGCAGGAATTTTGCTATTCGAATAGCACAGAGACCATTTTGGCAGACAATGGAGCAAATTCCTAACTTTTGTTCATTAGGAGGACGGGTGTTCGCCCCGGCCAGGTATGCTGTAAATAAACCACGCTATATTACCGCTAAGGACGTTGAACTATAACGTTCGGTAGAACTTGAAATTAAACGCTGGACGAATCGCCGAGTGGTTAAGCTCAAATAATCGGACTGGCCAATAATAATATGAGAGTGGCATGAAGTCACAGATAGCTTATGAGTGTGTCTAAATTCATAGCGGCGGGCAAATAGAGCGCCCTGTATCACGTGGTCACGCGAGCCTGTTTGGGTATTTAAGAACGTGAAATCGCCTTTTTGGAGGTTTTTTAGGTCTTCTATTCTTTTACTCTGGTCCGTTCTCGTCATTCAGCATTAAGAAGTTATAAACAACGTCAACTTGCAGATAACAAGGTGTTCTCTCTGGTCGATTAATACCTTTAATTCCTTCACACAACCCGGCACTACCAGGTCCCGAAAACCAGCTACATCCCTGTAGATCAACTGGAAGAGTTATTGAGTGGTGAGCTGTATCGCAAATAATCAAAGTGCTATCATCATTCTTCCCTCCACCTATAACCCCTTCAAACTTTGGCCTACCAAAGTGGGGCAATCATAATCAAAATTACGCCCCCGCATCACGAATAACTCCTTCAAGTGGCTCACATTAATTTGTTCTCAAGGTAAGCCTTTTAGTGAATGTTGTAGCATCTTACAAGGAAGTGATTGTATATAAAATGCAGATTAAGATAACATATTTACTTATTCAATTAAACGTAATACTGAAGTAGAGATGTCTTACGAAACTCATTGATAAACTTAAGTTTTTCACCTTTCGTTTTCTAAGTCATACAGAGGTATAAGTTTTACGTAATATTTAAATGTTCTAAATAATATAATAAAATGTTTTCTATTGAAAATCCTGTTAGATGTATCTATGAGCTATTAAATAGGTACGCCTAGAACTCAGTATATCACGAAATTACCTTACCGCCTACGTTACATTCTATCACGAAATTGCCTATCTTCAATGTTTACATATTTTAGGGTTAAGCTACTGCAAAATGCCAGGTAGAAAGAACACTGAACAAAACATCAGATAAACCAAAGAGAAGTAGGCTTGCTAAGAAAGAAAAACGTACTTACCGTAATTATTTGCACAAAAACATTTTGGAAGCCATAAGACTGATTAGGGAAGAAAAATATTCCATTTATAAAGCGTCTAAAAGCAATGGAATCCCGTGGTCGACGTTAAAGGATTAGTTTTTTGAGACGCCATATTCTTGAAACAGCTATCCAAGCGGCCGTGGTTGCAGCAGTTCCGCTCAAAGAACGTCCAAAAAAGGAGTTTACATACCCTCCAGACGTACTAGACCTCATCCACGAGAGACTATGAAAGACGCAAGTGGCAACGAACACGCCTACTTAGGCATAACATCAAAGCGGCCACATTTAATAGCGAAAACACGAGTTAAGCAACAAACGCTACAACCATGGAGCCAAACACTTGCACGTATGCAGCCTGGTAACGGACAGATATGGCAATTAACGAAGCGACTAATTAAAAAACCAGTCATCATCCTGCCCCTATGCCAGCGGTAATGCCAGCAACCGCGCTAAAACAAACGAAGACAAAGCAAAGGCCTTGGCGGATGCTCTCGAAACCGCGTGCCAGCCCAACCACACACCACAGGGCAATGTCTTTAGCACCCAAGTTGAAGAAGTCACTTCTTGCATATTGACTGCCCCTACACACAACAGAATACCAGCGAAATCAAATGGATTATATCACACCTCAACGACCGAAAGGCGCCAGGCCCGGACGAAATACAAAATTTGGTACTAAAACGTCTTACAGATAAAGCGCTGCACACGCTAATCGAAATCACCAACTACTGCCTACAGAACGGCTACTATCTCAACCAGTGGAAACTAGTCGGAGTTCTCATGTTCCCCAAACCAGGGAAGGACGCCACAGAGCCAAACAACTATAGGCCCATAAGCCTTCTAAATGGAATAAATAAAGTAGTTGAAAAAATAATAGCAAAACGTCTCAATGCGCATGTAATTAAGCAACAAATACTCACCAATGAGCAATTCGGTTTTCGAGTCAAACACTCGACAACCCAGCAGCTCACAAGATGCGTCGAGCACATGACACAAGGTTTCAATAACAACAGTTTTTCTAGACATCGAAAGAGCCTTTGACACAGTACATCACCCAGGCCTCCTTTACAAGCTTAAATTACTAAAAATTGGTGACACCATGACAAAACTCATTGCACACTAATTGTCGGGTCGGACCTTCAGTATCCAACTTGACAATACCTCCTCAACAACAATGCCAATCCGAGCAGGAGTACCATAAGGCAGCATACTTGGGCCTCTCTTGTTTGACCTATACATTAACGACATATCCAAAACCACAACACTACGCTATCTATGTATGCAATTGCTGCGCAATCTCGGAAACCAGTCTTAACAATAACCAGGCTACAAACTGCCCTAAACGAACTTGAACCCTGGCTAAGAAAATGGAGAATAAAAGTTAATACCAATAAAACCCAAGCAGTACTCATCACTAAGCGTCCAGGACATCACAAAGAAGTGACCCCTGAAAATATCACCTGGAAAACCGAAACTTAGGAGTTTTCCTAGATTCCCAACTAAACTTCGCCAAACACATAAAGCAGGTGAAATTCAAAGCAAATTTCCAATTGAGCCGTATATACTCAGATTTTTCATACAGTTACAGGTCCACCAGTCTGCTCAAAAGATTTGAGCGGCTGGTCCTAGCCCGCATTTCTCTCTTTGAGGAGAAACTCCCACCGGACCATCAGTTTGGTTTTCGACAGGGACATTCCACCACCCAGAAACCACTGCGAGTAACGTAACAAGCTATCAAGAGAAGGCCAAGACCGTGGCAGTGCTGCTGCATGTGGAAAAAGCCTTTGCAACTACGTGGCCGGATGGGCTACTATACAAGCGCGCATCCCCTCCCCATACAATGCACTGATAGCTGGGTTCCTCCGATACCGCAGTTTCCGTGCAAGGGTGGAGGGCACCATGTCAACTCCAGGCGTTGGAGTACCGGAGGACAGTGTACTTTTTGCTGCTTACATGGCCGACCTCGACAGAGCCGAAAGTTACTATATGTCAGTACGCGGATGATGATATGCTACTCAACACTGCTACGGACCACTCCAAAGACAGTTACGAGCTATTGGGGAAAGGAGTTGCCCTTTTCCTAGCTCAGACCAGACTGCCGCATGACCAGCAGCCCCTCCGGCTGCGTTGCAGTGATTCCCTGGGTCAAAAACGCGAAGTATCTGGGCGTTCTGCTGTTCAAGCGTCTCATTTTTTCCTCCACAAAATAAAGCTAAGCCATGCAGCTCTCAGCCAGCTGTATCCTGTATTCCTATCCACTCACCTAAAACTGCGGACTTATCGAGCCATCGCACCGGCCCTGATTTTGCACGGCTGCGAGTCTGGGGAGTGGTGGTCAAGTCCACCATCCGTTGCATCCAGTGGCGTTCAGAACAGGGCGCTCAGGATGATCTACGATACCGGAGTCAGATTTCCGTCGAACTTTCTCCATGAACAATCCGGGGTTCCATACATTGTCGATGTCATTCGTAAGAGGGCAAAGACTTTGTATGATAAACTCCCCTATCACCCGAACTAACTGGCGCGTCTCCTGGGACAATACGATACCAGGCGTTGCCCCTCATACAGGCTCCCAAAGGACATCTTGGGCAGATAACCAAATTACAAGCAATCTCACTGCCCGAAAAAGTGGTGACTATACCATGCAGTGGTTAAGCAGCATTGGTCTTGGTCACCGCTAGGATGTGTGGCCAACAAATGCTTTACCAGGTTAAGCAGCATTGGCCTTGGTCATCGCTTGGATGGGTGGCCAAAATGTTTAACCTGTCACATCCAAGGAATCCTCGCCTAATTACCTTAGACCACAAACTACACAATATTAAAGCACATTAAATGACCCACTAAAACAAGACATACGACAAATTGCGCTTCTCTACTATTCTGCAACCAAACAAAATAAAATCTAGGCTGAAGAGAAACTAAATCCTAAAGCAGCTTTGGGGTGTAAAAACCCCTAAACCACCTTCATACATTCATTCAAAATGTTATTTTAATTTAGTTAATGTGCCTGGGTGTTGTGCATTTGGTTGTATAACTCAAGGAAAGAAAGACGTTGCGTTATTTCGCATTCAAGGTTTAATTTGACATGTACACTGCAATAAAAATAATTTGTGTAATAAAATATTTCTCAACATGGATTCGTTGTATTTAGCAATGACTATTATTAAGTATATTATACTTACGATATTGTTACAGTATACCGTGCGCATATTCTCGAATACATTTGTCACTGCTTTCAAAAATTAGATGAAAGTATGTAATTTTGAAGGTCTTTTGAAAGTTTAATATAAAATGGTTTACCACAATCACATAGTTCATTTGCAATGCCACTATTGCATAAAAAATAATTTAAAAATGCACCATGCTACTGTAAGATAACTAAATGCATGTTCATAATTGGAAGAAAAGAAATAGAAAATATAGATCAATGCATTAAGAATAGTTTAAGTTTTCAGGCATATCATTTTAGTTTATTAATCTCTAGTTTTCACATACCAATTAAAAATATAGATTCCTGATTGTTATAGTCATTCTCAGTGGTTCAATTTAGAGCAGAGAAATATTAAACTACATAAAGTTTTTGCTCTCATTAACAAGGCCTACGTTTAATATTGTGATTCTGTTTAAACCGACGATAGCCTTTTCCTCGCCGGCAAACGACCCGTCGTTGGCCGCTGAGTGCCGTAACTCTAACTGATATAGTCCCAAAAGTATGCATTTTCTGTCTGACCTAGGTCTCTTCTAATGCAAAAAAAACTTGAGCATATGCAGAAGGCATCACATAACAGTATGACACAAATAAATATTTTAGGAATTAATTGTATGACAAATCCTAAACCTTCAGCTCAAAAAACAAACACCAGAGCATATTGCGCTGCCAAACCAGCAGTTAGGTTTCAGGCAAGGTCTCTCCGCTGAGTTACAAACTAACTGATGATGTAAGCACCGAACAAAATAATAGCAGCGCTGTAGCCCTCTTCTTGGACATGGAAGCAGCCTTTAACAGGTGCTGGCAGAACAGGTTAATAAACAAATTATTTCACCAAACACAAGCCATAAGACCACAACTTGAGCAGAATGCTGCTCGAGTCTGATAATTTTCACACATCTGTATAACATATAGCCTGTAGGCTGTGCATTAAACAGCCATAGAGGAAAATACACAATAAAATTGGAATTCTTAAAGGGTTCGGTTGGTAGTTTCGGCTGCAGCAGTGAAAGAAGCATCTGCGTTGAAAAGTCCAGCCGAGCCAGCCCAAAGCGCTCCGAGGGGAGCAGAGCGACACGCTGCCTAACGCAAAGTAGCAGAATAGGGGAGATGACAGCATCCAACAGTTTCTGACTGGAACCTAAGGCGCCTTTCGGGGTTGGTCCGCTGCTTAAGAATGGTCAAGACGGGATGTGCTCCTGCTGACACTAGGATGATACAGACTAACTCTTCACAAACTAACAGCATATCCAAGTGAGTGCGATGAGCCCGTAAAAGCCATGCTACAAGGTTCTGGACCTGAGCGATGACAGTCGCCTTGTCATTGAGGGCCAGCCTGCGGTCCCTGGCCCAACGACTTGGACCACACCTCCGCTGCTGAAGGCCAGTTGCCCGGCATACCAGAGGATGTGGAAGGAACCCCACAAGATCTCACGCAGATACGACAAGATCTTCCCAAAGATTACACACTCGCATAGCTCGGCGGCCTTAACAACAGAATTTGATTGAGTGTACCGACCAAAGTCTTGCGAATAGGGACCATTACTACGGATTCAAATTCACCACAGTCAAAGACTACAACAACTTTGTCAGATTTTGCAGAACAACAAAGTCCTCTTCCACATTGCTGGGCACCCTGAGCATTGGACCTACATGTTCGTCATTAAGGTCTGTATGGCGACATGGCCGAGGAAGAGGTTAAGACCGAACTTACACACTTAAAATTTGAAGTGATTAAAAAGTCTCCAGGATATTCTCTACAAAGTTCAGGGTGCATCTGCCCATTTGCCTTGTAGAGTTAACAAATCAGACATGCTGCACGGATTTTTCTCGCTGTATGGTGCGAATTTAGGATTACGTTGCCCCCAGAGGCTTCGTACAATGTGGCAGATGTCTCCATTTTCGGCATCTTACCCGAAACTGTGAGGCAACACAGGTGTGCTCCCGTTGTGTTGGACACCACCACGTCAGCAAATGCTGTGCCACATATCGCAAGTGTGTTCTTTGCGCTCAAACGGACCATGGAGCTCGCTGGAGGGGCTGCCCAGTTTATCTAAGGCTTGCCAATCCTTCTGCCCTTAGTATGGGACTTGGCGTCGAAAGCCGGGGCACCTATCCCGCAGGAATACATCTATACACAACGTACACCATAACCATAATCAGACACACTTCCAAGTACAGCACAACACTTAAACTACCACATATCACAGCAGCCACCCACCGTTACACCCTCGCAGACAAGCACAAAACCTACAATGACCATCTAACACCCAACAGAACTACCACCGACAACAGCGCCAACCCAACAGACCCCTATCCTCATTCCCATCACCCTCAACCTCAAGACAGTGTTGGTGGCCTAATTGTGAAATATTCCTTATAGCGCTCGGACAGAAGCCTAGCACCAAATTTCAAAATCTAAGCACAAAAAACTCAAGGATATTCGTGTCCGGGTTCGACAATCCAGATGCTCCCCAAGGACCATTGAGGGCTTCAAAATTTGCTCTGCCTTAACATTTAAGTGTTGTTTTTACCTTGTCATTTAAAAGAAACCAAAAGAAGCTTTCCCCTGTATGTAGAGCATTAACTTTTATTGCTATAGTCGGCAGGGAAAAGTCACCGACAAAGTCCAACCGTACGGATGACGCTACTCCTCATGTCTTGTGATGTCATCAGACAACGTCCAAGGATGATAATACCTCCTTGGTCGATTGGGGAGGGATGCTTCTTCGGGGTCTTCGTGAGGCAACCCCACGTTGAATTTCGTCCTGTTCTACACTTACACCATGAGCAAGTAGAGGCTATGCCTTAAGATCCTGCCATTTGAGAGTTATTTCAGGCAAACTACCTCAAAAAGAGGTCGATTTATAACAAAATTCCTAACAGGGTAAACTCAGCGGTATTGGGTAGAAGTGGTTACTAATGCTTGAATGTTTGCAGTCGCTGAGGGGCGGGGGTTGAAAGGGGTGAAAATAGGTTTTTCGCGATTTGCGGCGTAAATACTTGTTTTATTGAGAAAAGTTAAACGAGAAAGTTGTAGATAATTAAAAAATCTACAACTTTCGTACGTAACATTTTTGCAGATAATCTCAAAATTTTGGAGTAAAACGCGAAAAACTGAATTTTTCGTTTTTCATTTTTTACTCAGCCAAAAAAATCCAATCTTCAGGAAATTTAGTACAATTGAATCTATTTCTATTCCAAGTAATTAGCAATTTTTTTGATTAACTTGATTCATTTCTGGGAAATTAACGATTTTCGAAAAAAAAGTGTTTTTTTTTTCGAGTAACTCAAAAAGGTTTTTTTTTTTTTTTTTGCCCTAGACAACTTATACACCTATTTTTTTTAATTACTTCAACTTTCATATAAAAAAACGCGCTACAAGCAAAAAATATCTTTAAATTTGTAAAAAAAAAAAACTGAAAAATCTCATTTTCAGAATCTTGGCTACTTTTATATTAACAATGATGATTCTCGTTGAAGTTTGCAACGAGATGGAGGGCTTCCGTAATGTTTCATGTACATCTGCACAGCATATCGATGCCAGGGAATCTAATAATAGTATAACTTTTTGATACATACAACCCCGTTTCCTGACACACCAAATACCGTGTCTATTTTTTCTGGAGTAATTGGAAGAGATTCAATTAACTGCTACGAAGCTTATGAAATCGGTAAAAGATCGGCAGAGGATTTTGTACCGCCTCCTGTGCCAGTACAAGAGGTTTTTTCGAGGTTTTTTATTTTCTATTGTTTTACTCTGGTCCGCTCTCGTCATTCAGCATTAAGAAGTTATAGGAACATCAATGTTCGAGCGTCACGTCTTCCCAGCAGTCAAGAAACACACTACTAATCAAGCAATACACCTCCGCGTGTCTGCCCGACGTCTCATTACTGCTGTCCGAACAGAAACGCCATGGCACGAACTCTTTGTTGAATAAACAACGTCAACTTGCAGATAACAAGGTGTTCTCTCTGGTCGATTAATACCTTTAATTCCTTCACACAACCCGGCACTACCAGGTCCCGAAAACCAGCTACATCCCTGTAGATCAACGTGAAGAGTTATTGAGTGGTGAGCTGTATCGCAAATAATCAAAGTCCTATCACCATTCTTCTCTCCACCTATAACCCCTTCAAACTGTGGCCTACCAATGCGAGGCAACATTTAATTCGCCACCCGCGCCACCCTCACACCCATAACTCTTTCATTTGTAACTCGAAACTTTGTGTTGTTTCTCTCTGTTTTAGTGAATGTAAAGATGATATTAAGGGTTCAGTTCATAACCATGGTTACATTTAAAAATACTCATACCGTATAGATTTGTCTATCAGTGGTCATGTATTTAATTTAATTAATAGTATACCATTAATTTTTGTTTTATATCAACATTAATAATTCCAAAAATATGGTTTTTCTTTTGTGATACTTAAAAAGTACAAGAATTCTAATGTTGTTACATTTACTTTTGAAAATTAAAAATAATTTCATTAGAGACATTTATTTTCAAGTGATTTTGAAGGGGGGGAAAAAACGAGACAAATCTAGTTAAGTAATGTATTATAGTTAAGTTTTTCTTTTATTATTTAGCCGTAGAGTTTGTCATGTTAATTAACACAGAATGCCATAACTTATTTAATAAGGCTTTAATTTGGATTTTATGTTCTTTTTGAATGTCCATGCTACGGAATGTATACATCTTATCCTGGTAGTTCCTTGTGATTTGCCTGTCAACGATAACGATTGATATATTTTATTTTTGACCAAAAAAAAAGTCGTGAAAGTAACAATACTTTAAGATTTCATCATTAATAAACTGTTTGCCCCCCCTTATTGTATTGCGCATTCATTAAAAAAAAAAGTGTAATCTATAATAATCACTGTCAAAGAATTTTAGTTTTGGGTGGATAATGCATTTAATGTATTTAAGATTATAAATTAAAGGCTAAAAAAATTATACTCTGCTGATTGCGGTAACTTAATCAAATGGTTTATATACAACCTTTTTAAACTGCATAGTAGTTTTATTTTTTTAAGCTTATACTCTATCGCTTTAATTTGGAAATATGGAAAAGGGAAGAAAGTTCATGGAATAATGTTTCAAAGAAACTAAAAATAATTTAAAAAAACTTAGTTTTGTTTGTACAATTTCGTGATGCATTAAAAACTTGTACAATTTAGACATTTCAATGAAATTGGTGCATAATTTGAATGGACAATTTTGAAGTTGAACCATCTTCCCTTTTTGATCATCAATTATATTAGACTATTTAAAACAGAAGTTATAAATAACATTCAGTCACATATAATGAAAATATTTGCTACCTAATTAGTTTTAAAATTTAAATGTCATATTTTGTGATACAATAATTATTAGAATTTCCTGCACATGCTTACAGTATTGCTATAGTATGAATCCATATGGAATACGATTCTATTGCCCCTTTATCACCCTCTCATTCGTAATCAAATAAATAATACTATCAAACTTAACCCCATGAAATTAAAGTGCATATGCAGAAAATTTTAAAAATGACTGAATATGGGCATTAGCTCATCAAAAGGTTTGATCACGAAGAGCTCTAATTTGCTAAATTGTTTTATGCTACATATCGGAGCGTTATGCAATTTTTTTTCACATGTTTGAACAATATCTTTCATTTCTTTTTTACATTACATCAATATAGTCTCCCTCCTTCTCTAGGACTGAGTTCCAACGTCTGGAAAACTATTTTCCATTCAAAGAATCACTTCTGCTCAACTGTGGAATGACTAGGGTAAAGGTGGAAAAAGGCTCTTCCAGAAAAAGAAAAACGACGTTCAATTATGGGTTTCTTCAAATATGGGAATAACTCGAAGTATACTGAGCTCATGCCCGGGCTGTAGGGCAGATGAGCTAACACTTCTTTTCCATATTCACTACTTTCCCGTGTGCACGCGAGCGTTGTCATGCAGGATGAGCGCTCAATGAAGTCATGATAATACATTGCTTCAGGACTCTTGTCTGTCATATTAATACCTTGCTGATCAAAAGTAAGGGCCGTTAATTGCTTAACTTTTGATTGCGAAGTCAAAAATCTTTTTGATTGTGTCGACCCATTTGACTGTTGGACTTATTTCCTCAGGTTCGCCATGTCTTTATTTCTCTGTTTCTGCTCAGCAGTCAAGAAAAGAGGAACCACAGCGCACAAATTTTTCTCTTTAGTAAAAAAATTGTCAAAATGCAATTGCTGAAATTGGCGGAATACCTTTGGCTTTTGAAAGTTCCTCATATGTCACACGACGATTTTCTTGAAGATCCGTCACAAATTTCACAATTCGTTCATCTGTTGATATCTTGCTGGTCTTGGGTCCTCGTCTACGCTGATATGATCATGGTGAAAATGAACTATGCTATGGTTCACTGGGAACACACCACAAAGTTCACTTAAAGCACATGGAGTATTTACATTGTAAAAGGTTTATCTTCAACAATCACAGTACCCAAAATAACTGCAGGCTCCATTTCCAGCTCTTGATATCTACACACAGGGTGCGCTATGGATGAATTTTTCTCAAGCCTTCAATGTCAATTGATAAGGCATGTGTTGCATCATTCAATCTGCAGTACTCTCAACTTTAAATTATTTATCACCCACACATATGGTTGAACATTCTGTTTATAATTTGACATGTAGGCCAGAGGTCTTTCATACAACAATGGCAGCACTTATTTAATGGCGGTGCTTCCTCGCCATATCACAGTGTTGTCATAGAGTATATGTGGTATTTACAAGTGTGACTGCGCCACCAATCACCCACCCACACTCTGGTAACACTGCTGCCTCTGCCCTACAGGTGTTTTCATACGATTCTTCTGTTCTATTGCACTAACTGTACTGTGTTTTGAGTATTTCAAAGGTTAGTAAGTTATTAAGTACGTTACAAATTAATGTGGGGTACTACAAGTTGGAATGAGGCACCTCGGGTTCTTTCCATTAGATGGCAGCATATGTCAGGTACAATTTGGAACATTCGGCACGAGATGTTTATAATAGCGAAAAAGCAGTTACAAGACGGAGAAGCCTCTAAATAAGTATGTAGCTATCTAGCAGAGCTCCATTGTGCGACTTTTATGGGCAAAGGCATGCAATCAAAAAATATTCATAAGGAAATGCTTCCCATCTACAGTGAGAAGGGCCTGTCACGGCAAGCTGTTTGCAATTGGGTGCAGAAGTTCTTTGAAGGACAACCATGTAACTGAGATGAACGGAGATTATAAACAAGGCGAATTTATAAGAGAAATAAAAGTACTTTTCAAATCACTATTCTTATTTGTTTAAGTTATATATCAATTTGTTATTTAATGATTTGCTCTCGTATCTCATATATGTAACAGTACATTAAAATAAGCCATACAGGCATGTATAAAAGTAGTTAGATAAAATGGCTGAACAATTTTTCAGACATTTACATTTTCAAACATAAAATATACTATATTAACTTTTTCAAAAAACATTAAAACAAAAATAATAAACTACACATCTTGCATGCCTTATTTTATACATGCCGATATGAAATGTAATTGCCATGTATATTGTGCTTCCGTTATAAATAAGCAGTACTCTAAAACTAGTGTCGCTTTATGTTATAGAATTTCCAATTTTGTGTGGAAAATGTATTTATTTCATGTTATAAATTAAAGTAAAAAAAAAATAAATAAAAGCGTTTATACTTTGGTCATATAGTAAGGATTAACTAAATAATTTGTATATTTTTTTCTTTCTTAAGCATGCATTGCATTCGCTTTCGTTTTAAACTGAACCAGAGATTGGAAAAAAGGAAGAACGTCCATGGAAGTATGTTTCGAGAAAACTACAAATAATGTTAAAAACAAGTTTTGTTCATTACAAACTCGTACATTTGAATAAATTTGGGACATAGTTTCAATGGATTAACACAATAAATTTTCCTACCATCAATCCCGAAGTTGGTGAATTGTCTTCCCTTTTTAATCATAAATTCAATTAGACTATTTAAAACTTGAGCTACAAACAAGAGTCAGTCACATGCAATGAAAGGATGATTTGCAAAATCTTTTCTACCTCATTAGATATAAAATTTGAACATTACAAAAGTTTGTTTTAAATAATACACCTCATGATCAATCATTATTACAATTTCCTGCACATACAGCATTGCTACATTTCCATTATCATTCTTTTTATCCTTCTCAACCATATCAAAAAGACTACAAAACTAAATAACATGAAATTTAGGCGCATATGCAGAAAATTATTAAAATGGGCATTAGCTCACTTAAAAGCTTAACCACAAATAGCTGTAATTTGAAAAAGTTTTGTTTTATGCTAAATATATCTGAAATTATACAAATCATCCCCTATTTACATTAATTATCGATATACATAATCTTTCATTTTGACATTCTTTCCTTCTACATTGCTTCAATATAATCTTTACTTATCTATGATTGAGTTCTAACGTTTGGAAAACAGTGATATTTCATTCAAAATATCACTTCTGCTCATTTGTGGAATGGCTTGGGGAAGAAATGTCTTCCAGAGAACGGAAACCAACTCCACAGATAGCTTTTAATCTTCAAATTTGGAAATAACTTTAAGTCTGCCGAACTCGTGCCCGGACTGTAGGGCAGATGAGGTAACATCTCCTATTCGCATTCGCGCATCTTATTGGTAACAACATTCCCATGTGCTGGAGAGCGGTGTAATGGAGAATAACACCTTGAGCAAATGAAGTCATCATGATACATTGCTGCAGGATTGTTATGTCATCATTGTACTCGTAAAAAAATGTTGGCTGTGTGGAAGATGCATTCATTTCCTCAAGTTCGGCATATCCTTACGTTTATGTTTCTGTTCAGCAGTTAAGAGCAGAGGGACCCATTGCGCATTAATTTCTCTCTTTTGTCAGATTACTGACACTGGCGGAATCCCTTGGCTTCTGAAAATTCTTCACATGTCATAAGACGATCTCCTAGAAGAGCATCGGTCAAAAGTTTCACAATTCGTTCATCTGTTGATGTCTTCCTATTCTTGGGTTAATGCTGACATGACCAATATGAAAATGATTAGTCCAATGAAGAACTGAAACACGGTTCATTGTGAACTCAAAGCTCTGTTGAGTATTTACCGTGTAAAACTTGCTCTTTGATCTTCAGCGGTCCAATACACCTGACATACCTGCAGGCTCCATTTCTAGCTCTTGATGTCTACACCATTGGCGAAACGAACACGCCTGCTTCTTTCTGAGGCTTCAATTGCAATTGACTCTTCGCATTATTTGGTTGTAATTAATTTTGTCTTTAACATGTAGGCCAGAGGTCTTTCAACCATATTAGCTATTTTATTGGCAGCACTTATTTAATGGCGGTGCTTCCTCGCCATATCACAGTGTTGTCATGGAGTACATGTGGTATTTACAAGTGTGACTGCGCCACCAGCCACCCTCCCACACTCTGGTAACACCGCTGCCCCTGGCTACATGTAATTTTCAACGATTCTTTTATTCTATAGCTCTGTTACATTAACTGTAATGGGCTTTAAGTATTTCAAACGTTGGTAATTATTTAGTAAGTTACAAATTAATGTGAGGTTCTACTAGTTCGTATGAGACACTTGCGGCCATTGCCACTAGATGGCAGCGTATTGTCGGTGGCAACTGATCGACTGTAGACAGTCAATGTTTAAAATAGTTAAACAGCAGTTGCAAGATGGAGACGCCTCCAAGTGAGTGTGTAACCATCTAGCACACCTCCATTGTGCAATTTTTGTGGGCAAAAGGTCGGAGTCAAAGGATATTCATAACGAAATGCTTCCTATCTAAGGTGAGAAGTGTCTGTCACGTCAAGCTGTTTACGATTAAGTGCAGAAATTCTCTGAAGAGTTAAACAGAGACGAATTTGAAATAAGAAATAAAACTAATTTTCAAATCATTACTCTTGTTTACCAATTTGTAACTTAATGATTTACTGTCGTATTAAATGTAACACCACGTAACTCAGAATATTAAAACTAGATACACAGGCATGTATAAAGATGGTTAGATAAACAAAATGGCTGCAACAATTGTTCAGACATTTAAATTTTCAAATAAAAAATATACATGTATTAAATATATCAAAAACTCTAAAACAAAAAATTATAAACTACATTTTTATCTCGTTTTACACATGCTTGTATGAAATGTAAAGACTTGTCACTGCATTAATAATAAAGGTTTTGCTTCAATTGGCAATAAACTAGAATTTTGCTTTTTAGTTGCAATACAAGACCATATAACCAATTACCACAAACACCAGTTGATTACTTATTGCTCCAGTTTAGTACAAGACAAAGAAACATCTCATGTCGTGATATATTCATAGGAACTATTATTCAGTTATTTCTACCAACAATTTTTGGTTTATTTTCTTTTTTTAAATGCGAGCAGCAAAGTTAAATTTTCTGAGAGTTAATTTACTTTAGATGAACGCTCAATACTAAACATGTATTCAAAAACCTTTCCATTCAAATGACATTAAAAAAAATAAAATAAACTAAAAAAAAAAACCTATCTTGGTCAAATTCAGCACCTGTGCTTTCCACCCAATCCTTCAAATTCTATACATTGATGGTAAGTCGGGGAGTTCCCCCTTTATGGGGAAATTTCAAATAAATTGACAGAAAACAGAATTTTGTATATGTTCCTTCATACTCGTGGAAATTTTTCGATAACGGACATTCAGTGAAAATCTTAATTACACTCTAATAATTATTTATTGTTTTTATATACTTCCTGATTGATTACAAGTGTGTAAATTTCATTTAAGAAAGTTGGCGCTTCCCAAGAGGTGTATGCAAGATGTTTTTACAGTTTTGTTTTGTATACTTTATGAAACAGTGATGAATCCAGCCGCTTTCCTATAAGATTAATTAAGTCTAAAAAATTAATCCATATTATAGGTGTGAGCTATTAAGAATTCCTTTAGATAATTTTTTAAAATATGACTTTAAATTGCTCATTTCTTTATAATATTTAATTCTGAAGGAGAGGCCATTCATTATATATCTGAATTGCAGAATAGTCGGCACCCGTCTGGAAAATATGCAATAAATTAGCCGGCAATCATTATTGTTTCTAGTATTGAGTCTCTTTACATTGAAATCCGGGAAGGAAAAAAAATGACATCTACCACATAACACATTAATTGATATACATTAGAGATGTACGTCACTCAAGATCTGCGTTAACCAAGCGAATTCCTCACCCAGATGAATAAAAATAATCATAAAATCTATTATTATTATTAATTAATGAAATATGAAACGGCAAATTTCTACTCCAGACACATCCCAGGTAGTCACCTTAATTTAGCTAGGTGAACAGAAAACCCTTTCGATATTAAAATACATTAAAATTGGTTAACTTAATATTTTAAGTATGAACTTGAATATCTGCTCCTACCAGGCCGTCAGTTTGGCGAGCAGCAGAAAACTTTCAACTGCATAAAGGGCGGAAATAGACCATAAAACCGTAGACACCCTCTTTCTTGCAACAGCCTTTGTGATCATGAAACTAGTAGCTAGATACCCTTAGAAATAATGTTAACAAAGGAACTTTGATTTTCACCCCAAGGAATGCTGTTACGCAAACTTCTGGTAAACAAGAAACGGAACACCGTTGAGGTATATTTTTCGCGCAAATAGCAGCAACTATCACCCCACCTCTAGCCAGAGGAACCGCGAAAAATATACCAACCAGAAGATTGCGTAGCACAAAATTCAAACAGTTCAGCCAATAGCAACTTGGCGTGATTTTTAAATTATTGAATATGTCAGAAAGCGTCGGCACAAACCGACCGACCGCCCAGACACAAAAAAACCCGGATTGCGGAGAATCGGGGGGGGGGCGCATTCCAAGACCGGCTCCCATGCAGGCAGCATCTCGGATGAGCAGCAGCACGCACCTGAGAGCAACGTTTGAAGATACCGGCAGGCAGTGGACTCTGGTCCCCTGCAAGCCTGCCCCCCCCAACACCTATCTTAAGGAGAGCAGAATAATTCCTAATCGACGAGCTGTGACCGTGGCAACCGTGGACTAGTTTCCTCTTTCAGCCTGCCCACGGCGCAGCTATTGTCGTTGTAGGAGCCAGCATCATGCCGCAGCCTGTTGCAAGGCCTAGGCTTTCATTTCACCCAGTACTGAAGGTAAGGTTGATAGATCTTCATAGGGGTTTCTTTCTATTTTCTACCTTCTACTGTACATCTTTCTAACTGACCACAACAGACTGACAGACTACGCCGACATCGGGGCTTGCAAGAGCCAAGCCCTCGAGCCGACATAATGGCTCGAGTGGGCGCCCCCCTTAAGGTGGTCCGCTCCGCTGCAAGCAGCCGGATAGCACCCGCGACGACCCATACCATGAGCGCATCTGAGGAGGATGACATTCCACAACCTGGGCCCAGTAATAAGGGCACTTTGGCCGCCTCACGGCCATTAACTAGATCTAGCAAGCGGAGTAAGCTTGAGGGGGAACTGCCAGCGGACGCGTCCGCCCCTCCCCCCTGCCGGAGACGAGCAGCGCATCTAGCAAAGGCTCAGACTCGGAATCGGAGGGATTCACCGAGGTGCGCAGCCGGAGACGGCGGCGCTCTGATCGGAAGAAGAACACTGGCGCCCCCACCCCCAGCACCGGCCCCCTACCTCCACCCAGCAGGAGGGAAAGAATACCGCCGATTGTGGCAGACCCGTTCCCCAGCTATGGGCGAGTTATGCGCAAGCTGGAGGCGAAGTTAACTGGCAACTTTATTTCCACCCGCAAGCCAAGGCGTGTGCGCATACAAACTTTCACAGCAGTAGATCATGAGGCTGCACGGACAGTCCTTCGAGACGAAGGAGTTCAATTCTACACGTTCTCCATACAGCGTCCTCAGATGGAACGCCGTGTCACTCGGGGCCTAGACTCCGAATGCACGGTCGAGGAAGTGAAGGAGGCGCTGTTGGAAGAGCACAACATCCAACCAGTTACGGTGGCACAACTGAAGAAAACTGTCAGAGCAGAAGAAGGCATGACTAAAGCACCTATGCCCTTGTTTCTTGTCATTGCCAACAAAAAGAAGGAAACAAGAATGCAGCCAATCAACACAGTGCGTGTCCTGATTCATACCAGGGTGACCATAGAGAATTACTATGGGCAAGGACCGGCACAGTGCCACAGGTGCCTGGGTTTCCATCACTCGAGCATGGAGTGCGAGCGGAACTTGCATGCCTGCGGTGTGCTGGGCTCCACCCGGCGAAGGAGTGCCCGTCCCCGCTCGAAGAGCGTAAATGTGCAAACTGTGGACAGCAGCACGTAGGCATTTACAGCGGCTGTCCGATACGTAGAAAAATTATAGAAGGACGTAGGCATAGAGTCCTGCGCCAGTTAGTAACACTGCAACTTTCGCGGCGGCACTGCAGGGGGCCGAGACCACCCTCGCAGCAGCCAGCCAAAGCGAACCAATGGGAGCAGAGCCTGGCCCGAGCGGCGCTCAGACACCTATTGAGCAGCAACTACAGCAGCCAGCACCACAAGAAGTGGTGCTGGCTGCACAAGAAGTTCAAAAAGTCCAAAAGTTCAAAAAGAACTTCTTGTGCACCTGCACAAGAAGTTCAAAAAGTCCGATAGGAAAAAGAAAAGGGCACCAGCAGCCCCGACACTGGCCCCTACCAGTGCCGCGTCAAGCAGCCAATTAGTGGCCGCTTCGCTGCCAACGGCGCCTACTGTCGCCCAGACAATGCCAGCGAGCGGTGCGGACGCGTGCCAAGTGCCTGTGCTTATAGCGATGCTTTATCAACTATACGACACATAATGCATGCATTGTGGATGCTTGCATAACCAGTGCCGGTTATATAACTAACTATACAGAAGTTTGTTGTGTTTATTTAACAACTGTTCGTGTTTTTTCCGTATATAAACAATTCTTGTGTGTGGTGAACTAATGTGCCTGCCACAGTGCCCAGTGTAACGTCCACGGCAAAATAAACTTAGTGTACAACAGTGTAACAATGTTTAAAAGTGTTTCACGCCTGGTTTTTGGTTATAAACAATACGAAACAGGCCACAAACCTCACGAAAACAAGGCTCCCACGTGCCCTTGTTGCACAGAGGGCAGCCACGCTGTCCTCTCTCCGCTGGCTGCGAGAAGCCAGCCTCTCTACTAGCAGTTCAGTTACCAGCCGGAAGGCGGCGCTAAGTGCAAAAGTAGTAGGTCCCCCTCGGAAGACCAAATAGTAGTACAGGGCCCCCCCTAGGGCAAACCCACTACATAGCCCACTATCCACATCTTCTTCTGTGTTTCACTACTGTATCTCCAAAAACCCATATGACGACCATGGCTTCTACAACGGACTCTCAAACATATTTCATTGATGGTGGAGACATCACCACATTCATGAATCAGCCTCTCATCATTGACCCTCCACTACCACTCGCAGCCGATGCGTTAGCTGTGCTGCGACTGGAAAAGAAGGCCAGGCAAGAATTCCTCAGTGCGGCCGAAGCAGAACTGGTCAGGATTCTGTCCAACCCTGAACCCACCATCACGCCTGCAGCAAGCACTGCTGTAACCAAAATGTCGGCGCATAGAAATCGCCTACATGCAATAGACGACTACATTTGCAAGAGTCTCACGGCCCAGCAATCCTCATGGCAAACCGTGACATCGCGACATTCAGCTCGACCTGGAACCACAGCAGAACGGTCACAACCTACCACCACCTCAAATAGATTCGATCCCTTACAGCCGACAGCGGTATCTGCCAACACCGCTGCAACAGTCACGGATGAAACATCCACGGGAGCAATCAAGAGGCGCAGGAACTGGAGGCCATTGTCACGTTTATCGACAAGGCCTTCTGCAACTAAACGATGGCGACAATAGGGGGTCACCAAATCGAATTCAGATCCCTGCTCTGGAATGCCGATGGCATTCTACGACAGAGATATGAATTCGAAAACTTCCTGCGTAGAAATAAAATCGATATAGCACTTGTAGGGGAAACCAAAACTAGTCAGAGCACAAGAATGCAGCCAATCGACACAGTGCGTGTCCTGATTCATACCAGTGACCATAGAGAATTACTATGGGCAAGGACCGGCACAGTGCCACAGGTGCCTGGGTTTCCATCACTCGAGCATGGAGTGCGAGCGGAACTTGCATGCCTGCGGTGTGCTGGGCTCCACCCGGCGAAGGAGTGCCCGTCCCCGCTCGAAGAGCGTAAATGTGCAAACTGTGGACAGCAGCACGTAGGCATTTACAGCGGCTGTCCGATACGTAGAAAAATTATAGAAGGACGTAGGCATAGAGTCCTGCGCCAGTTAGTAACACTGCAACTTTCGCGGCGGCACTGCAGGGGGCCGAGACCACCCTCGCAGCAGCCAGCCAAAGCGAACCAATGGGAGCAGAGCCTGGCCCGAGCGGCGCTCAGACACCTATTGAGCAGCAACTACAGCAGCCAGCACCACAAGAAGTGGTGCTGGCTGCACAAGAAGTTCAAAAAGTCCAAAAGTTCAAAAAGAACTTCTTGTGCACCTGCACAAGAAGTTCAAAAAGTCCGATAGGAAAAAGAAAAGGGCACCAGCAGCCCCGACACTGGCCCCTACCAGTGCCGCGTCAAGCAGCCAATTAGTGGCCGCTTCGCTGCCAACGGCGCCTACTGTCGCCCAGACAATGCCAGCGAGCGGTGCGGACGCGTGCCAAGTGCCTGTGCTTATAGCGATGCTTTATCAACTATACGACACATAATGCATGCATTGTGGATGCTTGCATAACCAGTGCCGGTTATATAACTAACTATACAGAAGTTTGTTGTGTTTATTTAACAACTGTTCGTGTTTTTTCCGTATATAAACAATTCTTGTGTGTGGTGAACTAATGTGCCTGCCACAGTGCCCAGTGTAACGTCCACGGCAAAATAAACTTAGTGTACAACAGTGTAACAGTGTTTAAAAGTGTTTCACGCCTGGTTTTTGGTTATAAACAATACGAAACAGGCCACAAACCTCACGAAAACAAGGCTCCCACGTGCCCTTGTTGCACAGAGGGCAGCCACGCTGTCCTCTCTCCGCTGGCTGCGAGAAGCCAGCCTCTCTACTAGCAGTTCAGTTACCAGCCGGAAGGCGGTGCTAAGTGCAAAAGTAGTAGGTCCCCCTCGGAAGACCAAATAGTAGTACAGGGCCCCCCCCTAGGGCAAACCCACTACATAGCCCACTATCCACATCTTCTTCTGTGTTTCACTACTGTATCTCCAAAAACCCATATGACGACCATGGCTTCTACAACGGACTCTCAAACATATTTCATTGATGGTGGAGACATCACCACATTCATGAATCAGCCTCTCATCATTGACCCTCCACTACCACTCGCAGCCGATGCGTTAGCTGTGCTGCGACTGGAAAAGAAGGCCAGGCAAGAATTCCTCAGTGCGGCCGAAGCAGAACTGGTCAGGATTCTGTCCAACCCTGAACCCACCATCACGCCTGCAGCAAGCACTGCTGTAACCAAAATGTCGGCGCATAGAAATCGCCTACATGCAATAGACGACTACATTTGCAAGAGTCTCACGGCCCAGCAATCCTCATGGCAAACCGTGACATCGCGACATTCAGCTCGACCTGGAACCACAGCAGAACGGTCACAACCTACCACCACCTCAAATAGATTCGATCCCTTACAGCCGACAGCGGTATCTGCCAACACCGCTGCAACAGTCACGGATGAAACATCCACGGGAGCAATCAAGAGGCGCAGGAACTGGAGGCCATTGTCACGTTTATCGACAAGGCCTTCTGCAACTAAACGATGGCGACAATAGGGGGTCACCAAATCGAATTCAGATCCCTGCTCTGGAATGCCGATGGCATTCTACGACAGAGATATGAATTCGAAAACTTCCTGCGTAGAAATAAAATCGATATAGCACTTGTAGGGGAAACCAAAACTAGTCAGAGCACAAGAATGCAGCCAATCGACACAGTGCGTGTCCTGATTCATACCAGTGACCATAGAGAATTACTATGGGCAAGGACCGGCACAGTGCCACAGGTGCCTGGGTTTCCATCACTCGAGCATGGAGTGCGAGCGGAACTTGCATGCCTGCGGTGTGCTGGGCTCCACCCGGCGAAGGAGTGCCCGTCCCCGCTCGAAGAGCGTAAATGTGCAAACTGTGGACAGCAGCACGTAGGCATTTACAGCGGCTGTCCGATACGTAGAAAAATTATAGAAGGACGTAGGCATAGAGTCCTGCGCCAGTTAGTAACACTGCAACTTTCGCGGCGGCACTGCAGGGGGCCGAGACCACCCTCGCAGCAGCCAGCCAAAGCGAACCAATGGGAGCAGAGCCTGGCCCGAGCGGCGCTCAGACACCTATTGAGCAGCAACTACAGCAGCCAGCACCACAAGAAGTGGTGCTGGCTGCACAAGAAGTTCAAAAAGTCCAAAAGTTCAAAAAGAACTTCTTGTGCACCTGCACAAGAAGTTCAAAAAGTCCGATAGGAAAAAGAAAAGGGCACCAGCAGCCCCGACACTGGCCCCTACCAGTGCCGCGTCAAGCAGCCAATTAGTGGCCGCTTCGCTGCCAACGGCGCCTACTGTCGCCCAGACAATGCCAGCGAGCGGTGCGGACGCGTGCCAAGTGCCTGTGCTTATAGCGATGCTTTATCAACTATACGACACATAATGCATGCATTGTGGATGCTTGCATAACCAGTGCCGGTTATATAACTAACTATACAGAAGTTTGTTGTGTTTATTTAACAACTGTTCGTGTTTTTTCCGTATATAAACAATTCTTGTGTGTGGTGAACTAATGTGCCTGCCACAGTGCCCAGTGTAACGTCCACGGCAAAATAAACTTAGTGTACAACAGTGTAACAGTGTTTAAAAGTGTTTCACGCCTGGTTTTTGGTTATAAACAATACGAAACAGGCCACAAACCTCACGAAAACAAGGCTCCCACGTGCCCTTGTTGCACAGAGGGCAGCCACGCTGTCCTCTCTCCGCTGGCTGCGAGAAGCCAGCCTCTCTACTAGCAGTTCAGTTACCAGCCGGAAGGCGGTGCTAAGTGCAAAAGTAGTAGGTCCCCCTCGGAAGACCAAATAGTAGTACAGGGCCCCCCCCTAGGGCAAACCCACTACATAGCCCACTATCCACATCTTCTTCTGTGTTTCACTACTGTATCTCCAAAAACCCATATGACGACCATGGCTTCTACAACGGACTCTCAAACATATTTCATTGATGGTGGAGACATCACCACATTCATGAATCAGCCTCTCATCATTGACCCTCCACTACCACTCGCAGCCGATGCGTTAGCTGTGCTGCGACTGGAAAAGAAGGCCAGGCAAGAATTCCTCAGTGCGGCCGAAGCAGAACTGGTCAGGATTCTGTCCAACCCTGAACCCACCATCACGCCTGCAGCAAGCACTGCTGTAACCAAAATGTCGGCGCATAGAAATCGCCTACATGCAATAGACGACTACATTTGCAAGAGTCTCACGGCCCAGCAATCCTCATGGCAAACCGTGACATCGCGACATTCAGCTCGACCTGGAACCACAGCAGAACGGTCACAACCTACCACCACCTCAAATAGATTCGATCCCTTACAGCCGACAGCGGTATCTGCCAACACCGCTGCAACAGTCACGGATGAAACATCCACGGGAGCAATCAAGAGGCGCAGGAACTGGAGGCCATTGTCACGTTTATCGACAAGGCCTTCTGCAACTAAACGATGGCGACAATAGGGGGTCACCAAATCGAATTCAGATCCCTGCTCTGGAATGCCGATGGCATTCTACGACAGAGATATGAATTCGAAAACTTCCTGCGTAGAAATAAAATCGATATAGCACTTGTAGGGGAAACCAAAACTAGTCAGAGCACAAGAATGCAGCCAATCGACACAGTGCGTGTCCTGATTCATACCAGTGACCATAGAGAATTACTATGGGCAAGGACCGGCACAGTGCCACAGGTGCCTGGGTTTCCATCACTCGAGCATGGAGTGCGAGCGGAACTTGCATGCCTGCGGTGTGCTGGGCTCCACCCGGCGAAGGAGTGCCCGTCCCCGCTCGAAGAGCGTAAATGTGCAAACTGTGGACAGCAGCACGTAGGCATTTACAGCGGCTGTCCGATACGTAGAAAAATTATAGAAGGACGTAGGCATAGAGTCCTGCGCCAGTTAGTAACACTGCAACTTTCGCGGCGGCACTGCAGGGGGCCGAGACCACCCTCGCAGCAGCCAGCCAAAGCGAACCAATGGGAGCAGAGCCTGGCCCGAGCGGCGCTCAGACACCTATTGAGCAGCAACTACAGCAGCCAGCACCACAAGAAGTGGTGCTGGCTGCACAAGAAGTTCAAAAAGTCCAAAAGTTCAAAAAGAACTTCTTGTGCACCTGCACAAGAAGTTCAAAAAGTCCGATAGGAAAAAGAAAAGGGCACCAGCAGCCCCGACACTGGCCCCTACCAGTGCCGCGTCAAGCAGCCAATTAGTGGCCGCTTCGCTGCCAACGGCGCCTACTGTCGCCCAGACAATGCCAGCGAGCGGTGCGGACGCGTGCCAAGTGCCTGTGCTTATAGCGATGCTTTATCAACTATACGACACATAATGCATGCATTGTGGATGCTTGCATAACCAGTGCCGGTTATATAACTAACTATACAGAAGTTTGTTGTGTTTATTTAACAACTGTTCGTGTTTTTTCCGTATATAAACAATTCTTGTGTGTGGTGAACTAATGTGCCTGCCACAGTGCCCAGTGTAACGTCCACGGCAAAATAAACTTAGTGTACAACAGTGTAACAGTGTTTAAAAGTGTTTCACGCCTGGTTTTTGGTTATAAACAATACGAAACAGGCCACAAACCTCACGAAAACAAGGCTCCCACGTGCCCTTGTTGCACAGAGGGCAGCCACGCTGTCCTCTCTCCGCTGGCTGCGAGAAGCCAGCCTCTCTACTAGCAGTTCAGTTACCAGCCGGAAGGCGGTGCTAAGTGCAAAAGTAGTAGGTCCCCCTCGGAAGACCAAATAGTAGTACAGGGCCCCCCCCTAGGGCAAACCCACTACATAGCCCACTATCCACATCTTCTTCTGTGTTTCACTACTGTATCTCCAAAAACCCATATGACGACCATGGCTTCTACAACGGACTCTCAAACATATTTCATTGATGGTGGAGACATCACCACATTCATGAATCAGCCTCTCATCATTGACCCTCCACTACCACTCGCAGCCGATGCGTTAGCTGTGCTGCGACTGGAAAAGAAGGCCAGGCAAGAATTCCTCAGTGCGGCCGAAGCAGAACTGGTCAGGATTCTGTCCAACCCTGAACCCACCATCACGCCTGCAGCAAGCACTGCTGTAACCAAAATGTCGGCGCATAGAAATCGCCTACATGCAATAGACGACTACATTTGCAAGAGTCTCACGGCCCAGCAATCCTCATGGCAAACCGTGACATCGCGACATTCAGCTCGACCTGGAACCACAGCAGAACGGTCACAACCTACCACCACCTCAAATAGATTCGATCCCTTACAGCCGACAGCGGTATCTGCCAACACCGCTGCAACAGTCACGGATGAAACATCCACGGGAGCAATCAAGAGGCGCAGGAACTGGAGGCCATTGTCACGTTTATCGACAAGGCCTTCTGCAACTAAACGATGGCGACAATAGGGGGTCACCAAATCGAATTCAGATCCCTGCTCTGGAATGCCGATGGCATTCTACGACAGAGATATGAATTCGAAAACTTCCTGCGTAGAAATAAAATCGATATAGCACTTGTAGGGGAAACCAAAACTAGTCAGAGCACAAGAATGCAGCCAATCGACACAGTGCGTGTCCTGATTCATACCAGTGACCATAGAGAATTACTATGGGCAAGGACCGGCACAGTGCCACAGGTGCCTGGGTTTCCATCACTCGAGCATGGAGTGCGAGCGGAACTTGCATGCCTGCGGTGTGCTGGGCTCCACCCTGTGAAAGAGTGCCCGTCCCCGCTCGAAGAGCGTAAATGTGCAAACTGTGGACAGCAGCACGTAGGCATTTACAGCGGCTGTCCGATACGTAGAAAAATTATAGAAGGACGTAGGCATAGAGTCCTGCGCCAGTTAGTAACACTGCAACTTTCGCGGCGGCACTGCAGGGGGCCGAGACCACCCTCGCAGCAGCCAGCCAAAGCGAACCAATGGGAGCAGAGCCTGGCCCGAGCGGCGCTCAGGCACCTATTGAGCAGCAACAACAGCAGCCAGCACCACATGCACCTACACAGGAGGCCCAACCTAAGCCAAAGAGGCCTAAAAAATCAGAAAGCAAAAAAGAAAAGGGCACCAGCAGCCCCGACACAGGCTCCTACCAGTGCGGCCTAAAGCAGCCAATGAGCGGCCGCTTTGCTGCCACCGGCGCCTACTGTCGCCCAGCAAGCGCCTGTGACGTCCCCTGGACAACATCCCTGAATTGCGTATATCTGGAGGCGCAGTACACTGGAGTACAGAGGCCACTTACTTAGGAGTAAGGCTTGACACCAAGCTTACCTGGAAACCACACATCGTGGAAGTAGCAAACAGAGTCAGCCGGAGGATGGCAATGTTGTATCCTTTCTATTCTAAATTCTCAACGATGTCCGTCGGTACTAAAGTGCTGGTCTACAAACAGGTGCTACGTCCAGCGTTAACTTATGCGTGCCAAGTTTGGGGCACAGCTGCTAAAACGCACCTGAACCTTCTACAAGTACTTCAAAATAGGTATTTGCGTACCGCCACCAGCTCCGGCTGGTATATACCCAACGCAAACATTCACAAAGACCTTCAGTTCCCAACATTATCCGAATTCATCCTGCAAACAACACAATCCTTCCAATCCAATCTCTCCAAAAGCTTCAATTCCCTCATACGCGGACTCCGGGATTATGATATAGACCCCGGCCCTCGCAGAAAACGACCCAGACTAACCTGAAACCCCTTTTAAACCCTATACATCAAATTACCTAGGTATCCCATAATAATATGTATCATTATACAAACCATACCATACCCTAAAAAATAACCCACCGCTATCCCCCCCATTTGCTCTTTACACTCTCAACCCTTATGCGAGCAAAGGACAAAAGTCCTGGTATGGCTACAGCCAGGGGGACTCCCTTCCCTTGTGGGGGGTAGTCCACCAGCAGCACATCGAGGTGAGTACTGTGAAACACGCACCCGCCAACATCGAAACCACCAGAGCCATGAATGCCCCAGCGGCATCACCAGATTTCATTGTCGAAGAGGACGTACGGGAGTACCCGGCACTTATGAAGTGGTACCTCGAAATCATTCAAGTACAACTGCCAGCATTGCGCAGCTGCAAGGCGGTGTATGAGGACGCCAGTGCATCCCCAGCCGACAAGACCCGTGCGATGCTTTGCACGATGGAGTTATTGTTTCGTAATACCCGATCTTAATGGCAGGCAGACTTGTCCGCCGACCATTTAGGGCCGCGTTCTGGAACGCAAACGGTATCAGGGATCAACACTCCACCGTGCTCGAGTTTGTAGAGTACCACGAATTGACATCCGGTTAGTCTGTGAGACTAACCTAACGAACGGTGTGCAGTTTACATTGCCAAGCTACGTGACCCACAGGGCCGACCGAGTCGGCCGACAGGGAGGCTGCACGGCCATCCTAATTAAGAACCACATAACCCACACTCCTGTCCAGATCCCGCCCTTACAGCAGGTCGAAGCTTGCGCCATCCGGTTAGAGCTGGGCGGGCAAGACTTACTGCTGGTTGCGGCCTACGACCCGCCTGGTCACCGCTGCATAGAAGCGGACTACACAACCCTACTGAACCTGTATCCAACGGTATGCATAGCAGGAGACCTCAACGCGAAGCACACGCATTGGCACAGTCGCCAAACGAACAGAAGAGGCCGTGCGTTCTACCGCCTCATAAGCGGAGACCCGGCCCTCATCACGCATGGCCCGAGAGGTCCAACGTTCCACCCGACCCACGGTGGCAAGTCGGATGTCCTTGACATTATGATCACCAAGAACATTGCATTCCATCTGGACCTCACGGTAGTCAACGAACTGGATTCCGACCATGACCCGGTCATGGTGGACACAGACGTGACTATGGCCGCTCTGCATTTCCCCGAGTGGAGTGAAGAGTTCGACTGGGAAGCAGCAGTCCTTCACTTAAACCAAACTGTAGAACCGAATCCTCGCATCGACTCTGTTGAGGCACTCGAGGCGCGGCTATAGCCTTCTCCGACCGCATCCTCAGCGCGGTACGCGCCAACACCTACCGCATCCCTCACGACCACCTAAACCCCATGACCATTCCAAATGAGCTTAGGCAGCTCATCAAGACCAAAGGAACCGTACGCAAGCTATGGCAACGCTTCCGTCACCCCAGGATCCGAGCGGTCTACCAGAGGTTCAAAACCCTGGTGAGAAGACTGCTCAGGACGCACCGCAGAGAGGCCTGGGAAAACAAAATGCAGCAAGTTTACTTCCAGGAGAGGAAACCTTGGCGGATCATTAAAAGTCTACGTAAGGACAAAACCTTACATACACACCCGATTCACGGCACTCCCGGGAGGCTGTCTTTCACCCCCCGCGATAAAGCCGAGGCTCTCGCAGACTACCTGGAGACCCAGTTCGAGCTCCGGGAGGATGAGAACTTCACTTATATCGTGGAGGAGCGGGTGGATGCCTTCCTTGAGGCCCCGCCTATCCCCCACGACGACGTCCACATCCCCGTCGCCACCCCAAAAGAGGTGGCATCCCAAATCAAAAACCTGAAACCCAACAAGGCCCCTGGACATGACCGTGTCACGGCGGACATGCTCCAGCACCTACCTAAAAAAGCTGTGCCCCACTTGACACGGATTTATAATGCATGCCTTCACCTGCGCCATTTTCCCAGTGCGTGGAAAGAGGCGAGAGTGGTATGCATTCTAAAGCCTGGCAAGAACCCAGTTTTTCCCTCTAGTTACAGATACATCAGCCTGCTCCCAGCCATTTCAAAACTCTTTGAGCGGCTGGTCCTCTCCCCATTTCTCCTCTGTTCGAGCAGAAAGGCCTCCTTCCGGACCATCAGTTTGGTTTTCGGGCTGGCCACTCCACCACCCAACAGCTACTCCGAGTAACGGAGGCCTCCTTGGGATACCAAGAAAAGGCCATGAGCGTGGCAGTACTGCTGGACGTGGAAAAAGCCTTTGCGACCACCTGGCATGAGGGGTTACGCTATAAACTCATACAAGCAAGCATCTCTCCCCCCTACATTATACTGATCGCGGGTTTCCTTAGAGACCGTAGCTTTCGTGTAAGGGTGGAGATGAGGATGTCCACACAAAGGCCCATTGGCGCGGGAGTGCCGGAAGGCAGCGTGCTGTCCCAGATACTCTTCGCAGCTTACATGGACGATTTTCCTACAGAGCCCAAAGTTACGACATGCCAGTATGCAGACGATCTCCTGCTGCTGGCCCAAAACAAGAACCTGCAATATTGCTACCGGCCACTCCAAAGACAGCTCAGAGCCATCGGGGAATTGAGCGAGAAATGGCGCATGGCCATCAGCCCGGGGAAGAGCTCTGCCCTTCTCCTAGCTCAGACCAGGCTCCCGCATGACCAACAATCTCTCCGGCTACGACGCAGGGTAATCCCCTGGGTCACCCACGCGCAGTACCTCGGGGTGATGTTGGACAAGCGTCTCACTTTCCTCCCCCACGCTAAGGGGAAAATAAAGCTAGGCCATGCAGCTCTTCGGCAGCTGTACCCGATCTTCCGATCCAGAACACTACCTACGTACCAAAAACTGAGGATCTATCGCGCTATCATACCGCCCCTGATTCTGTATGGCTGCGAGGTCTGGAGTGTGGTGGCCAAGGGCATCATCCGCAGAATCCAGTGCGTACAGAACAGGGCGCTTAGGATGATATACGATACATGCCGTCGGTTTCCTGCGTACATTCTCCATGAACATTCCGGAGTGCCATACATTGTCGATGTCATTCGTGAGAGGGCAAAGACTTTGTATGATAAACTCCCATACCATCCCAACCAGCTGGCGCGTCTTCTAGGGCAGTACGACCCCAAAGCAAAAAGACGCTGCAGTTCATACAGGCTCCCCAAGGACATATTGGTGACTTGACACTAAATAAATAGCCTTCCACCTGAAAAGCGGCCTGTCTGCTTTACCGAAGAGTTCCTCAGACGTGAAGCAGCATTGGGCGTGGACGCCGCTTGGATGGGTGACCGATGTTAAGTCGTATTGGGCGTGGTCAGTGGTTGGATGGGTGACCGTCTTGATAAACTAGCCAGGGCCAATCCAGCAAGAATAACCATTGAAAACCTCCTCAGATCCGACTCTATTATTATAGACGTGATACAACATAACATTAGAAAGATATAACCCAACGAAGATCTATCAACCACACAGGTAAAGCCGCAGGTGCGGCTAGGTACTGTGGCCTTCAACCCGCCCGCAGGGCGGCTCGTGACTGTTCTGGCGGAGAATCTGGGGCAGTACACGAGGAGTCGATCTCAGCATATGGGCAGTTTTAATAAGTAGTAAAGGGACAGATTCATGATAGCGAAGTCGAGTGAAAGACTGTGTACGGCTTGCGAATGGGAAATAGCACCAGTGATCGAAGTTCCTTGACGTAACAGAGCCATAGTTGATATCCATACAACCCTGAGAGTAACTTGAACATTTATTAAATACTTTTCTTATTATGACGAACTGATTGTTTCTTTTTTTTTTCTTCATACCCGTCTACGAGACCAGGACCTATCCACTAACTTCTTCTACCCGTGAATTGGTTATATTTTTCCCAATCATTCCAAAAAACCCATCCAAAAGTCTCATAAATAGCCGGAGCAGACGGAGGCGAGGTGCAACGAGAACGAGGAGAAGATTTCAACACCGACTACCATCTTAAACTTAAACCATTATTTCCCTCCGCTTATGACGCCTAACGTGTCCTTACTATTTATTTCCCTCCACAAATGAATTTATTTCCCTCCACAAATGAATTTATTTCCCTCCACAAATGAGTTATGGCATTACTGTATGGCACTAGGGGAACAAAATTAATTGCAATCTATAAGTATTACAAAGGAGAAACTACATTTTTAGAGTTATTATTGAAATTAAACAACAAAAATTAATGGTATTCTATTAATTAAATGAAATACATGACCCCTGATAGACAAAGCTACACTGTGTGAGTATTTTTAAATGTAAACCATGGTTATGAACTGAGTCCTTGATATCATCTTTACATTCACTAAAATAGAGAGAAATAACAGAAAGTTTCGAGTTACGTTGTGTATTTAAGATGATGTTCATATGTTTCAATAAAACAAAACATGCTACTGTTTAAAAACAATTGCAATGTACTAAGTAAATAAAAACAATCGAAAGTTACATCGATTTTCAGTGGCTTTGAAATTTAATTTAACATTTTTAAATGTAGCCATGTTTATGAACTGAGCCCTTGATATCATCTTTACATTCACTAAAATAGAGAGAAACAACAGAAAGTTTCGAGTTACATTGTGTATTTAAGATGATGTTCATATGTTTCAATAAAACAAAAACATAACTCGCACTGGAAGATCAATGTTCGAGCTTCACTTCTTCTCAGCAGTCAGAAAACATACTGTCAGTCAAATATTACTGCTCCGCGTGTCTGCCAAACGTCTCATTGCTGCGGTTCGAACAGAAACGCCCTGGTATGCACTTTTTGTTGAATGGACGACGTCAACTGGCAGATAACAGGGTGTTCTTTCTTGTTAACACATTATCTTTACTTCCCCTCACTCAAGCCGGCACTATGAGGTCCCAAAAACCAGCAACATTAGAAGAGTTATTGAGTGGTGAGTTGTATCGCATATAATCAAACTCCCATCACAATTCATCCCGCCGCCCATAACGGCTTCAAACTTTGGTCTACCAACGTGATGCATGCTCAAAACATTTTAAAACACCACCTAAGCCACCCTTTCTAACTCCAGGTTAACGCGGAAACAAAATGTATTCGCAGGAGCCCTGGCGCATTCATAAAATACACTCCGTGCACAGAAGAGTCAAAACGAAGTACATAAGCTATATTTCTGAACAGCAGGGAAATAGGAAGTCCCTACCTAATGACCTTCAGCAACCAGGAAGGTATATGCCTATGAAAACTGACCGCGGGAAGCCAGACGTTCCGCATCCCGGCCTACCTCTTCCCCAGTAGTTTACGAGCAAGCTGTGGAAAAGCACTTAAAAACAATAAGCTTACTCTTTCGTGGGGCTCAATGTGTCTGAGAACACTTCCTTAATAAATAAGGATGCCTGTAGGGCAAAGTTTAACAGTAACAAGTATAAAAAGTTAAAAGAAATAAGTGTATGTTAATCATGATAATTGCTAGAATGAGAATAAATGATATAACGTCCTTAAGGTGAAAACAGCTCGAAACCAAAGTTTTGAGGCACTTAGGTTTCAGTGTACTTGCCAATTTTTCATTCTTCTATTTATAATACTTGTTGAAAAAAAATTAAGGTTTAGTGTATTATAAGAAATTCTCCAAATATATTTCAATTATAAATGAGGCACTGCGCATTTATTCACACAGAATGTAGCTATAGAGCCTGCCATGTTTCATTTGTCTATGACAAACTGTTTCGGAGAAATAAACATTGAAACAAATTACTGCCTCAAGAATTTCTATAATCAGAATTGCATTTGATTTCAGGTATATAATGACATAATAATAAATGGTATCATATTACAATTATGATCAGGATTTTAATTTTATAATTGTTAGTGTACGTATGTGTGTGTGTGTATGTTCAATAAATAACATTCAGAAAAGGGTTACATTTCTGAACATCTGTCAAAAAGGCAGGCTGTATAACAATAGGGCATGCTGGTCATCTGTTGGTACTGTTAGCAAGAGAATAGCCTTGCTTCGAAAGAAGGTAGTCTTTTGTTAAAACTAGACCCATTTTGCCCTTTCGCACATCCTCCAAGACAGGTCTGTTGACTCGAGACACTAAATGTATTTTATTATACTTTAAACTGGGGCATAGCAAAAAATATGATTTCAATCAATAACTTGACATATTCAAAAGAAACTCCGTAAGTGGAAACAGATGTCTTAAAAGAAACCAACATTTTAACTGTTTCCTACAGATTCAAAGGGAGGCCGCTTATATTTAACCGAAGCGTGCTTTATCGTAGAACCTTAGTAAGATGATCTAAAGTTAATCTGTCATTACCACAAAAACACCTCACACACGCACAAATATATGTATCGAGGGTGCCAAAAATGTATTCACACTTTCACAGTAGATATCTACTTAATATATTTCAAATTTGCACCGAAAAACAACAGTAATGTGTAGTATGATGTTCTGTAAACAAATGTGATTCACATTACGTTATGATAGCGTTGCTACAACAAAATGGAGCCAAGATTATCGTCTGAACAGCGGAAAGCAATTTTGAAGTGGTATTGGAATAACCGAGAATGATATTCAAGTTCTAATGCAATGGAGACGTGTGTACAGAACAGAACCGCCAACGCGAGTAACAATTGCACGCATTCGAGACACATTTAAGACTCGTGGTACCGTATGCGATGCTCACAAGGGAGACCTCGCACAGCAACAAGCCCGGCGCACTGGATAGGACGAAGAGGTCCGATTGAGTTTCCACCGCGTTCCTCCGTTGGACTTCTACCTATGGGGAACTCTTAAGGATGTTGTATACCGTAGAAAACCCAGCTACACTGACAGCACTTCGGGAAGAAATTGAAACGGCATGTGCTGAGGACACTTTCGCAAACGTTGCTCAATCAGTAGTTCAACGTACTCAGAAGTGTATCGACGTCGATGGTGGGTATTTTGATCAACTGTTGGAACTGTAAAAGTGTAAGATGATTAGTGCTCATCATTTTCTGTTTGTGTGAATTCAGTTTTGTTATATATATTTACCGCCACGGGTGGCCGAGGTCGTTAAGGCATGGACTCGTGAGCGGGAGGTCTGCGGTTCGAATCCCGCCAGGACCGTCCTCCCTGACTGGGGTTTTTTCCAGGTTTTCCTCAGTCTTCATAACTGGCAAATGCCGGGGAGGTACCTAAACTTAGGCCTGGAACGCTTCCTTCCTTAAAAAAAAAAAAAAAAAATCCTTTCCCAATATATCATTTCATGTCGTGTATCATCAGTGTCCACCGCCTGTGGTGCCTCAGTAGTAAAAACGGGCGTTAAACACTACTCAAAAAAAAAAAAAAAGTTTTGTTATATTAACACAGGTTTTCTTTGTTTGAAGTGTGTACACATTTTTGGCACCCTCTGTGTGTGTACATATGGCAAATGTTTCCTATTTCGTAAAAACCCTAACGTGGGGACATTTTAGAAAGCAAGTGAGGTGGTTCAACGAGTAAACATCTTTCAAAACCTAACGAATAAACGATATCTGGTGTGGTGCAATAGGAAACCAAGTTCAATAATATTTCAAGGAAATAAATTTTCGCGGATTCGGAGCTTTATCCTTTTGGATTTTATATCGAGAAGTTTTTTTGATAGGGACAGTACACTAATACTACAATCATAGAGTTGTTGCGGCTGATTCAGTAGAATACAAGCTATTGCTAAGGTTATACTCATACGTTTAATATTACTATAAAGTCTTTACGGCAAAGTGATTAGTGCTATCATAAAGTGTTATCGTGATGTTATAGGTGACGGTCAGATTTAGATTGTGTGAAGTTATAACAGAAGAATCAAAGTAAAGTCAAAGTGCGTAAATTGTGTCTATAAATCCCCCAGAGAAGGCCGTGAATTTTAATCTGAGAGTAAATTATACAGAAAATATAAAATCAGAATTATCACCACACTACAGACACACGGCTTGGCCAAAACCTTGCAATGTCCATTAAAAATAAAGTTTAACTTGAGCCCAAAATTGTTCCTGATGACATATCGTCATTAAAAGCAGTCCATACTCCCCTGAGATTCCTATCCTCTGCCTCGAAACCAGAGAAATAGGAAACACCAAACTCCAGACTTCAACAGCCAAGGCCACTCAAGAAGATTATCATTTAATTAAACCCCCACCATTAAATGTCGGTCCCAACATCTCGAAATGACCCACATATTGCACCAGCAGTTACGAAGCGGTAGTTATCAAAACCCGCCATCTTTCATAGAACCATATGTGCAATAATACGTGGATTGGTCAAGAATCACGGTGCATGTTTCATATGTCTATGACAAACCGTTTCGGAGAAATAAACTTCTCGAAATGACCCACAGATTGCAGCAATAGTTCCGATGCGGTTTTGTTATCAAAACCCGCCATCTTATATAGAAACACTTCTGCAATAATACACGGATTGGTCAAGAATCGTAGTGGCTATACCTGTCTATTGCAGTACAGCCGCGAAAAATGACAAATATCAAACATGGTGATATTATTAAGTACTTGGTAACGAAGGGGAGAAATTAACTGAAATTCATACAGATATGGCGAACACTCTAGGGAACTCAGCATCATTTGCGACCGTGAAAGCTTGCGTCACATCAGAAATTATCTATAAAGTGAACGACGAGGTTCTGTAGGATCGCTGCTTAAACGTATCCGAAATTGCTGACACTCCAGGCATTTCACATTTTGGGGCGAGAATTGTGCTTATAAAAAGACTAACTACTGCGACTCCCGATCAAAAGCTAATCAAAGCGTAAATATCTCAGCAAAGTTTGACCCCTTTTTAAGAGATCGTGCCCTACTTTATGCGTCGATTTGTGACCAATTATGAAACGTGCGCACTGCTCAGAACTTTTCCAAAGTACTTGAAAACCGCTAAAATAACTCCAGTATTTAAGAAAGGGAAAAAGCCAAAGTGATTACTAGACCAATATTATTATTATGCTCGGTTTCAAAAATTTATGTAAAAGTAATGTTTAACCGAATGGATTCGTTTTTTAAAACACAGAAAATTCTAAACCCTGCACAGCATGGATTTATAAAGTGGAAATTTACAGAGACAACAATCCATGCCTTTTTAGAAAATGTTTACAAATCATTGGATAAAAGAGAATATGATATAAGTTTATTCCTGGATTTATCAAAGGCCTTTGATTTAATTGATCATGCAATCCTTATACAACGTCTCAATGTAAGTGTTCCTAAAGGTTCAAGGAGGCTGGGTCTCTTGCTGTTTATAATCTATATAAATGACTTATCAAATCAAATTAAAAATCCCAGATAACCCTATTTGCAGATGATACAAATCTTTCAGAGAAAGTACATTCAAATATAAGTCAGAGTCAGCTATCAAAATGGTTTCAGAATAACAAACTTGTAATTAACATGGAAAAAACTCATGCAATGTCTTTTTGGTACCTAAAGTAATATACATTAATACATACCTCCTATAGAACTTGAAAACAAAACGATTTTCTATGTAAACAGTGTAAAATTCTTAGGAGTATGGATAGATGAAAATTTACAATGGAATATCCATGCTGAGAAGCTGTCGTCAAAGCTGAGTCAAATATGCTTTGCCCTCAAAGTAATAAGGGAAAGGGTTAGTCAAAATACACCGAGATGTTTGTACTATGCTTATTTCCACAGCCTCATTAGATATGAAATCATATTCTGGGGTAAAAAATCAGATATTATTTTTAAAATGCAAATAAAGGGCACTAAGAATGATTTCATGTAAAAAGAAAAATGAATCCTGTAAAATGCTATTTAAATCCTTAAAAAAATATTACCTGTTACCTGCATTTATATATTTGAAGTCTTAATGTGCACTAAAAAGCATTTATCAGGACAAAAAGTGTTTATCACAAGAAACAACCATCAGTTAAGCAGCGTAAGTCATAATACTACATTATATGAACACAACTCATTATATAATAGTACTAAATTATACAACAAACTGTCGCAAACCTAACTAGATACTAGACGCCCCAAAATTTTTAAAATTAGTGTGGAATCTTTACTGCTTGAATATTGTTTTTACAGTGTAGAAGCATATCTGCAGGCACTTACTACTTATATAAATTAGGATTTAAAATTAAACATAAATACACCTATTATCCTTATCTACAAACTATAAATGCAAATTTTAAATTTCTGTATATTTTATAAGTTTTAATTTTCAAACTGTTATTTTGTCTATGTACTTTTCTATAACCTGACGTATCCAATATCATGTATTTGATCTTTACGGATGAATAAATGATTATTGACTATAGTCCCTTACAGTTAACTGCCTCTCCAACCCAGCATGACTCGTTAGTCTTGTCAGTTGATAATGTTAAAACATGTCTTAAATTTTAGAATTTAAAGAGTGAAACGCTCAAGAGTGTTGAATATTTTTATCATTTTAAAATTATAATATCCCTTGGGAAAGAAGTTTTAACTGATTAGATTTATACATAGAAAATACTTTTCTACCCTGTTTATGTGTGTATACATATATAAGTTTCCTATGAATATAAAATCTTGTGTCCATAACTACAATACTAGAGGTAAAGATGACCTCGCATTGCCGACACATAAATTACAGCTATATGAGAAGATGCCTTGTTATACTGGAACAAAATTATATAATTAACTTCCTGATAATATTAAGAATTGCAATGGATATAATCAATTCAAGAAACACTTGTTTCCTTTCCTTATAGACAAGGTTTAGCATTTAAAATTTTCAAAAAAAGACCGATAAGGGATATAAAATAGTAATTCTAGGTAAAGAACAATATACCACTAGTATGTTAAACTTATTGAACAATAAAGAATTTGACAAAGTCAAATCAGATCCATTGAATGAATGCTTGAAAATAGTTAATGAAGCCATAAGAAAAAGCACAATTATTCCAGATACAAGTAAATATAAATTAATCACAAATAATCCAAAAATAGTAAGTATATATGGCTTAATAAAAAGTCATAAACTAATAATGAGCATGAGACCAATCATAAACAATATTAACACCCCCACATATTTGCTAGCAAAATGGCTATCAAACAGATTCAATGAATTACCACAGTTCAAAAGCAGAAGCATAAATAATTCTATTCAATTAATTGAAGAAATAAAGGATATTAGATTATTACCTACAGACATACTAGTGTCGTTTGATGTGATTTCATTGTTCCCCAGTATTCCTAGAGAAAAACTTTTAATCATTTTACAAAAATGGTTAAAAGAAATAGGAATCAATGAAACACACAGTAAAGAGTACATACATCAGACAAACATTTGTATTAATCAGTCATATTTTACATTTGATAAACATTTTTATAAACAACAAACAGGCTTGACCATGGGCAGTCCTCTATCTCCTTTCCTGGCAAATCTTTACATGAGTAATTTTGAAACACATATTACTTCAGCCTTTCCACACTTCTTTAAGTGTTGGTACAGATATGTTGATGATATTTTTGTCATAGTTAATAAAAAGTTAATTGAAGATGCACTAAAGATTTTGAATATTCAAGATAAAGATGAAATAGAAACAGAAAATCATGATATAAAAAATGAAGTTGAATTATTGAGGGCTGTACAGGGACCAGTAGAACTGGATATATGGGAAAAGATTTGCATCTATAAACATAAGGGATCATTTGAGGATTTTGACATTCTGAAAGAAGAAAATATAAATTTTAAGTTCATAAAAGTTTCACCAGAGCGGAACATTGCTTCTGATACTATGTAACAAGAACCTTTCACACCAGTCGTCCATGGCTGAAGATAGAGATAACTTATCTTTGAAACCAGTTCCGGATATTTTTAAGGTTAGTGAAGCATGGAGAGTGTTAGGCAACAGATTTAATTAAGGTTTAGCGTGATATTGAAGAAAATTTAAATTATAATTAATTATTATGTTACACACTATGCATGTATTGTACTACCATAGTAAATGTGTGGGGAAATTGGGTAATTTATGAGTTTTCACTTTTAGAATAAATTTTGTCATTTTATACATTGACATGGCTTAATTATGTACAACACAATAGTTAGCCTGAAATAATTAAATGAAATATTCTAAAGTTTACAATAGTTTCAGCTATTGTAAACCAAAAACTTTACCTTTCGTTTTGGATCTTTTGCTGCATGTCTAAGACGTGTACCCACATCCTTAGCAATGTCGTTCAGACATACACCTTTAATAATCTATCTAGACCATACACTGATAAGTTTTCAATGAGCAGGCATGTCTTTGAATCACCACCACACTCTATAATAGTGCAGTGCATATTACAAAAGTAATGAATTTCTGCCAGATTTCCTTGGCAGCATGTGCCCAGAAGACCCTGTGTAATTTGCTTCACACTTTACGTAAGTTCTTAACCCATTCTTTGTATTTGCCTAACTCTAGCTTTAAATGAACATGTATCACAATACTTGGATTTAACTTCAAAATCGATCACTAATCCTGTGAGATCATTAACATTTCCAATTCTATAGAGAAGTATGTCCTCTTTTGTGCCAAGTACCATCATTAGACACATACATGCCAACAGTGTCATGCTCAAGAGAGATTTTGATTAACATCTAAATGAGCTTGACAGACAACTTTGTGTGCAATATTCAGCATTGCAGTTTATAGCTCTCTCTTTACGAATTGTAAGTAGAGGAGCTCATACAGAATTTCTGCATAGTGGCATTGACTTTACCAATTACCAGATGTGCTTTAATCATTTTCCTGTTAACATCAAATGGAGTTCGAGAAAAGTCACCAGTAAACCAGGACTAACATAAGTATCAACATATTTCATTATTACGAGCAGAGCAGTACACAACACTTGGCAAAACACCTGTAGTCACCCATGGGATGAAAAAGTCAAAGGAAGGTTGCAAAACTTACATGAAATGGTAGCATAAGTCATCAAGAGAAGATGTAAACTCGTCAGAAACGATTAACTCATCTGCCCAAAAAAGTGATTTATAGCAGATTTGAGTGGCATAAAGGAAAAATGGCATCTGAGGGGTGAGGATGGTGGTGATGTCCTGTCATTGCCAACAGCAAGAAATGCACTAGGTTGCAGTGAAAATACTAGCTGTGTTGACCACCAAGTATAGATTTAGAGCAGTTTTGTCATAGAAAATTTATCGAAAACCTAACATAAGAGATACTCGCTATTATAGGGACCTTGTAAAACCTAAACCTACCTAGGGGTTATATTTTAAGATCTTAAAATGTAACCCCAAGATCAGGTTAAGTTAATGGGTTAAATTGCATGTTTCATTTACAGGCTTCACTTAAATAGGTTCGCTACTTGGGTGAACTAATATGCAGAAGCAATGGCAAAATGAAGGAATTTAAATTAATCTCCCTAGTACTACTGGGGTCAATATGACACCAAAAGCAAATTTGAAATAAAAATTTCCGCTGTTTTTTAAAACTATTAATTTCAAAATTTATGACCTTTGCCCTGTGAGTCAACTGTATCCAATGATGTTTTATTAATTTTTATATTTTATAGATTCCATTCAAAATTGGATTTTTTCTTTGAATGTTACATTATGAAAGTAGTAATGCTGTCTGTGTTATTTTGAATATCTGTTACTCAAAACACAGGCAACAATAAAAATAACCTTTCCCACTTATTTATTACCCATTGTTACGGTTTGTTGCCTCATTTGTTATTAGTACTCTGTGTCAGTGGGTAGTAAATTACATTATGAGTACAAAACATTTGAATAGTCCAGAGATAGAAGCAATTTTGAATGAAGAAGAGAAATATAGTGAAGTAACAGCTGATGACGATTGAGAGCTTGATACTATTATAACCGAAGACAGTGAATTGGCTGAAAATTCTGATGATGTTGGAGATTTAAAAACTACTGTTCCTGAAGTTGATGACATATCAAATTTGAATGTTTTCAAATAAGTACGTGGACGATGCACCTTTGTGAACATTATGTGGACAGAAAACATTCTTAACAGTACATAAAATGCTGTTCTTTCATCTGACAAAAAAAAAAAAAAAAAAAAAAAAAAAAAAAAAAAAAAAAAAAAAAAAAAAAAAAAAAAAAAAAAAAAAAAAGAGGAGTTGCTTTGTTTCAAATGTATGGATATTTAAAATGGAGGAAAGAAGACAACGTGTGAAAGTGTGCTTATATACACAGTTATTTGATTTTCACAGTAAAAATGTGTCTTTTTATGCCAGTTCAGTAAACCAACTGCAATGCTATCAATATATCCTATGTAAATTACTTGGGGTCTATTTGATCCCAGTGATATTCAGTGAAGCAAACAAAGTCTGTTAGTAGGAAGGTTAATAGAGAAGAAATAAACATCTACAAGATATGTACAAGATGAAGAAAATTAATTGAAGAGTATAAGTTTATTTATAGATAACAAGAAAATCAGTGGACTTGATCGAAATCAAAAATAAAAAAATATAGGGGAATTAAAGAAGTAGCAATAAATCCTTAAAATGTCTTTCTATTTTCCAATCTAAACAACCACATAATCTGTACTAGATTGTTCCACATTCAGTTCATTTATATCATCAAGGAGAACTTTTAAAGTTTTCTGGCACTTGGACCTTATTATATTCATTTAAAGCTTCTGTGGGCATTATACCACTATCTTCACGTCATACACCTCAGCACTGAATTCTTTCTTGCTGCAACAGATTTCTTAGTTGATCTTTTCTTAATAGGCCTATTCATAATGTTACATTTTTCTACTAATAATCAGAAAATAATAATGCTTTAATTCACAGCATATTCTTTAAGAGTTTGATTGTTAATATTTAAGATTATTGCATCGTCTTGTGGCAGATTTTTGCCTGTTTCTCGTTTTATTATATTCCTAGTAGTTTTTATTTTGTTTTTTGACTGATTGATAAGTGTTTTCTAATGGAGATCTTTCGCTGCTTTTATGACTTTCCTAAGTCAGCTTATACTTATTTGTTTTTATTCCACGATGAATACACAGTCTCCCTCATAAACACTTTATATTGCTTGAAAAAATAGCAAAATAACAAACGCGTGGTACATACGAAATGAAAGACAAATAATCAAAAGTTTACTATCATTTAATTCACAGAATATTTTTCACGAGTTTTAGTTTATGAAAGTGAAAGGTCAATTTACAAGCCTAAACTTCCTAATCTGTAAAAGCTTAAGAACAAACTTGGTTATAACGATGCAACAAGAAAGCTAGTATGCAATTTATATTTGCTATCTAATCTTTATCATATTTACTTATTTTTGATCCAGTTTATTCTTATCTGTTTTATTCCACAATGAATACGTCTACCTTTTAAACACTTCATATTGCTTGAAAAATAGCAAAATACAAACACGTGATATTTTTTACATACAAAACGAATGACTAATAATCAGAAGTTAATTATCATTTAATTCACAGAATATTCTTCACGAGTTATAGTTTATGAGAGTGAAAGATCAATTTACAAGCCTTAACTTCCTAATTTGAAAAAGCTTAAGAACAAACTTGATTATAACGTTGCAACAAGAAAGCTAGTGGGTATTTAATATTTTCTACCTAATCTTTATCTTGTAGATACCTATTTTCATTCCAGCTTAGTTTAGTTTAGTTCTCGGAGCATTCAGTGAGTTCGTGAAGCAGCCACAGAGACCTACGAATATTGAACTTGTCATATACAAATACCACAGTAGTTTTCAATCTGTAGTTACAAAAATTTGTTTAAATCTACATAAATAATTACAATAAAAATAAAAAGAACACTTAGAACAACTCAACCAACACCAAAAACAGACAAATCAATCATACAACTTTTATTAATACATATTTACATATACATTCATATGTTGTGCAGTATACTATTGTCACTCATATACTCCTTTACAGAATAATAGGCCTTTTTACATATGTATTTTCTAAGAGCAGATTTAAAGGAATTGTCATTGTTTATTAAGGCTTTTAGGCTAGAGGGAAGAGCATTGTATACTAAAAGGCACTCATAATAAACGCCTTTTTGATGGCATGAAAGTGCTGAAATTGGGCGATGTGGATTTGCTTTTTGTCTAGTATTCTTGTCGTGTATATTTTGATTTTGAACAAATTTTTGTTTATTTCTTATATAAAAGTTCATGAGGGATAAAATATATTTGCAAGGAAGAGTTAAAATTTCAAATTTACTAAAGAGGTTTCTGCATGAATGTCTACTGTGTGTACCAGCAATTATTCTATGACTTTTTTCTGTAACAGGAAGACACGTTCACTTTTAACCGAATTTCCCCAAAATATTAGACCGTACTTCATTATTGAGTTGATATAAGAATAATAAACTAGTTTTAAAGTCTTAATTGACTCCAACATTAATAATGCACATATTGCATAGCATGCACCGCTTAGTTTAGGTGTAATATAATCAATGTGATCTTTCCAATTCATATGGTTATCAATTATTAAACCAAGGAATTTAATATATTTCGTTTGTGAAAGTGCACTGTTATAATATCCTATCTGTAATTGTGGATCTGGAGATCTGTGAGTAATGAATTTCATAACATTTGTTTTATCTAGATTTAGAGACAATTTGTTTGCTTTGAACCTAACACAATGAACTGAGAACCAGATTTAGTGTAATGGCACAATCATCAAGGCTCTTTCCATTTATCAATATGCTTGTGTCATCTGCAAATAGAACAGCATTTCCTACATCTTGGAAGGTAAGGAGATGTCATTTATATATATATCAGAAAAAGAAGAGGACCCAGAACAGTTCCTTGAGGCACTCCATGGTTAATCATTCCCCACTCTGATGATTTGTTTTTATTTTTGAAGGGACAATTTATGACTACTTTTTGTTTCCTTTTGTCAAGGTAGGATATAAACCATTTTAAATATTGGTTTTTTATTCCATAGAAGGCTAATTTATCTATCAGAATTTCATGAATGAAACAGTCAAAAGCCTTAGCTAAGTCACAAAATATTACTCCTACGTGTACTCTTTCATTATATGCAGTTAAAATTTCATTAGTGAGTTTATAGATTGCATTTTCTGTTGAAATTCCTTTTCTAAAGCGAAACTGATCACTAACTAGAATATTGTTACTTTCAAGGTAATGGTAAAGCCTATTGTATATACTTTCTCAAACCCTTAGAAAATGTAGGTGAAATAGCTATAGGTCTATAATTACAGACATTTATATTTTCTCCCTTTTTGCAAAGGGGCCTCACTATTGAATATTTTAGCCTCTCAGGAAATACACAGAATGCTAAAGATTCATTACACAAGTGACTAAGGGGGGTACTAATTTCCTTTGCACAGGCCTTTATGACTTTGCTGTTGATCTCATCATAGCCAGAAGAGTTTTTTGATTTTAGTTTCCTAATGATATTACTGATTTCTAGTGGGGTAGTGATACCTGGTTTGAATTCATTATTTTGAGGGGGAGTTGATGATTGTAAAATTTTTAAAGCATCTCTTTTATCACCAGAATATAAATTTAAATTTTTTGTTACATTAAGAAAGTAATCATTAAACTCATTTGCTACGTCTGCAGGGTATTGTATCTCTTGATTGTTAATATTTAAGATTATTGCATCGTCTTGTTGCAGATTTTTGTCTGTTTCTTGTTTTATTATATTCCAAGTAGTTTTTATTTTGTTTTTTGACTGATTGATAAGTGTTTGATAATGGAGGCCTTTCGCTGCTTTTATGACTTTCCTAAGTCAGCTTATACTTATTTGTTTTTATTCCACGATGAATACACAGTCTCCCTCATAAACACTTTATATTGCTTGAAAAAATAGCAAAATAACAAACACGTGGTACATACGAAACGAAAGACTAATAATCAAAAGTTTACTATCATTTAGTTCACAGAATATTTTTCACGAGTTTTAGTTTATGAAAGTGAAAGGTCAATTTACAAGTCTAAACTTCCTAATCTGTAAAAGCTTAAGAACAAACTTGGTTATAACGATGCAACAAGAAAGCTAGTAAGCAATTTATATTTGCTATCTAATCTTTATCATATTTACTTATTTTTATTTCAGTTTATTCTTATCTGTTTTATTCCACAACGAATACGTATCCCTTTTAAATACTTCATATTGCTTGAAAAATAGCAAAATACAAACACGTGATATTTTTTACATACAAAACGAACGACTAATAATCAGAAATTAACTATCACTTAATTCACAGAATATTCTTCACGAGTTATAGTTTATGAGAGTGAAAGATCAATTTACAAGCCATAACTTGCTAATTTGAAAAAGCTTAAGAACAAACTTGGTTATAACGTTGCAACAAGAAAACTAGTATGTATTTAATATTTGCTACCTAATCTTTATCTTGTAGATACCTATTTTAATTCCAGCTTAGTATAGTTTAGTTCTCGGAGCATTCAGTGAACTCGTGAAGCACCCACAGAGACCTACGAACATTGAACTTGTCATATACAAATACCACAGAGGTTTACAATCTGTATTTACAAATTTTTTTTTAAATCTACATAAATAATTACAATAAAAATAAAAAGAACACTTAGAATAACTCAACCAACACCAAAAACAGACAAATCAATCATACAACTTTTATTAATATATATTTACATATACATTCATATGTTGCGCAGTATACTATTGTCACTCATATACTCCTTTACAGAATAATAGGCCTTTTTACATAGGTATTATTAAGAGCAGATTTAAAGGAATTGTCGTTGTTTATTAAGGGTTTTAGGCTAGAGGGAAGAGCATTGTATACTAAAAGGCACTCATAATAAACGCCTTTTTGATGGCATGAAAGTGCTGAAATTGGGCGATGTGGATTTGCTTTTTGTCTAGTATTCTTGTCGTGTATATTTTGATTTTGAACAAATTTTTGTTTATTTCTTATATAAAAGTTCATGAGGGATAAAATATATTTGCAAGGATGAGTTAAAATTTCAAATTTACTAAAGAGGTTTCTGCATGAATGTCTACTGTGTGTACCAGCAATTATTCTATGACTTTTTTCTGTAACAGGAAGACACGTTCACTTTTAACCGAATTTCCCCAAAATATTAGACCGTACTTCATTATTGAGTTGAAATAAGAATAATAAACTAGTTTTAAAGTCTTAATTGACTCCAACATTAATAATGCACATATTGCATAGCATGCACTGCTTAGTTTAGGTGTAATATAATCAATGTGATCTTTCCAATTCATATGGTTATCAATTATTAAACCAAGGAATTTAATATATTTCGTTTGTGAAAGTGCACTGTTATAATATCCTATCTGTAATTGTGGATCTGGAGATCTGTGAGTAATGAATTTCATAACATTTGTTTTATCTAGATTTAGAGACAATTTGTTTGCTTTGAACCATACACAATGAACTGAGAACCAGATTTAGTTTAATGGCACAATCATTAAGGCTCTTTCCATTTATCAATATCTTGTGTCATGTGCAAATGGAACAGCATCATGGATAGGTAAGGAGAGGTCATTTATATATATATATATCAGAAAATGACCCAGAACAGATCCTTGAGGCACTCCATGGTTAATCATTCTCCACTCCGATGCATTGTTTTTATTTCTGAAGGGGTAATTTATCATTACTTTTTGTTTCCTTTTGTCAAGGTAGGATATAAACCATTTTAAATTGGTTTTTTATTCCATAGAAGGCTAATTTATCTATCAGAATTTCATGAATGACACAGTCAAAAGCCTTAGCTAAGTCACAAAATATTCCTTCTACATGTGCTCTTTCATTAAATGCAGTTAAAATTTCATTAGTGAGTTTAGAGATTGCATTTTCTTTTGAAATTCCTTTTCTAAAGCCAAACTGATCACTAACTAGAACATTGTTACTTTCAAGGTAATGGTAAAGCCTATTGTACATTACTTTCTCAAACACCTTAGAAAATGTAGGTGAAATAGCTATAGGTCTATAATTACAGACATTTATCTATTCTCCCTTTTTGTACAGGGGCCTCACTATTGAATATTTTAGCCTCTCAGGAAATACACCGAATGCTAAAGATTCATTACACAAGTGACTAAGGAGGGTACTAATTTCCTTTGCGCAGGCCTTTATGACTTTGCTGTTGATCTCATCATAGCCAGAAGAGTTTTTTGATTTTAGTTTCCTAATGATATTACTGATTTCTAGTGGGGTAGTGATACCTGGTTTGAATTCATTACTATGAGGGGGAGTTGACGATTGTAAAAATGTTAAAGCATCTCTTTTATCACCAGAATATAAATTTAAATTTTTTGTTACATTAAGAAAGTAATCATTAAACTCATTTGCTACATATGCAGGGTATTGTATCTCTTGATTGTTAATATTTAAGATTATTGCATCGTCTTGTTGCAGATTTTTGTCTGTTTCTTGTTTTATTATATTCCAAGTAGTTTTTATTTTGTTTTTTGACTGATTGATAAGTGTTTGATAATGGAGGCCTTTCGCTGCTTTTATGACTTTCCTAAGTCAGCTTATACTTATTTGTTTTTATTCCACGATGAATACACAGTCTCCCTCATAAACACTTTATTAAGCTTGAAAAAATAGCAAAATAACAAACACGTGGTACATACGAAACGAAAGACTAATAATCAAAAGTTTACTATCATTTAATTCACAGAATATTTTTCACGAGTTTTAGTTTATGAAAGTGAAAGGTCAATTTACAAGCCTAAACTTCCTAATCTGTAAAAGCTTAAGAACAAACTTGGTTATAACGATGCAACATGAAAGCTAGTACGCAATTTATATTTGCTATCTAATCTTTATCATATTTACTTATTTTTATTTCAGTTTATTCTTATCTGTTTTATTCCACAATGAATACGTCTCCCTTTTAAACACTTCATATTGCTTGAAAAATAGCAAAATACAAACACGTGATATTTTTTACATACAAAACGAACGACTAATAATCAGAAGTTAATTATCATTTAATTCACAGAATATTCTTCACGAGTTATAGTTTAGACAGTGAAAGATCAATTTACAAGCCTTAACTTCCTAATTTGAAAAAGCTTAAGAACAAACTTGGTTATAACGTTGCAACAAGAAAGCTAGTACGTATTTAATATTTTCTACCTAATCTTTATCTTATAGATACCTATTTTTATTCCAGCTTATACTTATCTGTTTTTATTCCACGATGAATACACAGTCTCCCTCATAAACACCTTGTATTGCTTGAAAAAAATAGCAAAATAACAAACACGTGGTATTTTCACATTCGAAATGAACTGAATGTGGAAGTTCTTGGCCCGGCGTTCTTCCGTTGTCTACAAGTTTTCTGAAAATCTCAGAAGATGTCTCTGTACCCCCTAATACCTAATTTCAACCCTACAATCACGCCGCGCAATTTAAATACAAGCTTTTGTAGCAGAAAGAGATTGAAGTAATTTAAAAAGCCACAACCTCCCACACAAATGCAATTAGATCGTGAGTAGTGACCATTTAAATCACGCGGAGGGTATCTGTCGGGGGCTTATAAAAGATATTTTTTTATTTTAAAACAAAAGTTTAAAAGAATTAAACTTTTCATCGTTTTTGCCCGAATTCACAGACGTTGGATCCTCTAAGGGAAACCGGTGTGAAATCTTGCAACATGTCTCTTGTGAAACCCAAAACATTGAAAAAAATCAGTGATCGCATTTCTGGCATCTATTTAATAATCCAGTTACTTTGATGGTGTCAAATTTGTATTTCTCCTTGTAAATAGGTCAGAGTGGATTCGTACGACGGCTGTTCAAAGTCAGTCTTCAAAGTTATGCTGGAAATCATTTTTCGCAGATTCTTCAGAATCGCCTCTGGAGCCTTCAGACTGCTTCTGATGATGAAAAACACCTTTCACAAAACATTTCTTCAATCTGCGGAAAAGGAAAAAGTCACGCGGAGCTAAATCTTTTTTTTTTTTTTTTGAGTAGTGTTTAACGCCCGTTTTTACTACTGAGGCACCACAGGCGGTGGACACTGATGATACATGAAATGAAATGATAAATTGGGAAAGGATATTTTGGAAGCGTTCCAGGCCTAAGTTTAGGTACCTCCCCGGCATTTGCCAGTTATGAAGACTGAGGAAAACCTGGAAAAAACCCCAGTCAGGGAGGACGGTCCTGGAGGGATTCGAACCGCAGACCTCCCGCTCACGAGTCCGTGCCTTAACGACCTCGGCCACCCGTGGCGGTCAAAGTTAAATCTGGACTGTAGAGAGGGTGAGAGACATACTTCACATTGATTTTTGTGAGATATTCATAAACAACACGCTGTACATTATTGTAATGCAGCATCCAGTTTGTTTCATGGAAATGTGGCGTTTTGCGCATGATATGGCCTTGCAGAACTTATAGGGCATCTCTGTAGTATTGCCCAGTTAGAACTGTGTGTGCAGTTATGACATGAAGGTAAACCATTCCATGAATATCGGAAAATGAGATGCTCATAACTTATCATAAGCAACCACTTATGTTGGTGATGATGGAAATTTCCACAAAGTGCTTTGGTGTTTGCTCTCAGGGAAGTTACATCAGCAGTGATTACCTTTGAAAGAAACGCCGCACTTTCCTGTAACATCAAATTAATCTACATACAAACCTGCTTTCTTGGAACGCACGTGCACAAACACGTCTCATGTGCAAGTTTTCTGTTACCAATGGTAGGTGACACACAGTGAAATTTTAATAATTTCTGGAAGGGTTCTTAATGCTATTCGACGATTCTCTCTCGCAGTGGTGTTAATGTTTTTTTACTATTAAGAACACATACTGGAGCACTGGGCCCATCGATCCCTTGAAATTCCCTCTTTTAACATTTTAAATAATATTTCAGTTGTGCTATAGGGAAGAACAAATTCTTCATAGGCCTCAGCTGAAGATTTCTTGAAACGGATATAAAATTTCAGAACAGAACGTTGTTCGTTGCGTGTCATCTCCATTTTGTTGTAGGCGGAACTGAGCATATCTCAACATGAACGTCTGTAACAGGCGGAATTCGGAAGTAACAACAATATACCTAGTAGAACGAGTGCACATTAAGCATTAAGGTAACAAAAGATTGTTAAATAAAATTTAAGCGCAAGAAATTGTAACTTTAAAAAAATAATAAATGTTTTAAACAACTTTTTTATATTGATTTCTTTTCTAAATCTACTTCCACTGGTTGGTTCTGATAGAAATCAAATCAAATCAAATCAATGAATCTAAAATCATACTGGTTGTATCCTCTGGCCTTTATGTCAATTCTTCGAGTGCAACCACTGGGTGTTAGGCCAGTTACTTCATGGACAACGAATCCCTTTTCCCTAAGAGCTTAGCGATTATGTCTTGAGTTGCGTGTTTCTCTGAAGGGGCACGATTCCAGCATATGAGAAAGCGTGTCGGACTTTCTGAGGCACCGCCCTGAGATTTCCCCGGAAGAGATGTGATTGCTGCAACGTTGATAATCATCTTTATGGCGTATTTCCATTCAGAACGATAGACCCTGATGATTTTGTACCCATTCACTGCTTGCAGTGTATTCTTTATAAAGAACGATTCCTTTAACCTTCTCAGACAGTACACTAGTTAGTAAAATTATCTCAATTTCCGTCGTACTTTTATGTTAGAAGGTAGGTGTGCACGATTTTCAAAATTTTGTGTTGTCTGAAAATACTCATAGGTATTTTCTTTTATTATTAGTTTTAAATACACATAATAAAATGCATCTTGTAGTTTTTCATATTTTATTTCTAAAAAAAAAAACAACATTGTATATTATATGAATTGTAGTGCTTCTGTTATACAGAGTAAATTGTTGTTATTATTATTATTATTATTTTCATACTAAAAGGAAAAGAAAAATAACTAAGCAAAAAGCCAAGCAAAAAACCCAAGTATAATAAAAATATTTGAAACTTTTCATAAAATTAACTAGTTTCTATTAGTTCTTCCACAGAAAATAAATGCAAGTTTTTCAAAAGCTGTGGATCTTCTCATTTTTTTTTTAAGGTTGTGGAAAAAAAAAATTTTTTTACAAGTCTTTACTCTACCTAATAATTTTTATATTTTTCAAAGTGGTCCTAGCGTTTCTGCCGGTCTTCAAAGACACACCGGGAGCAAATTTTTGACAGGTCCTTTCAGAAACACCTTCGCAGCCTTCACCATTGCTTCTGACGATGGCAAATCCATTCCACGAAGTTGTTTCTTCAATTTACGAAAAAAGAAAAGACATATGACCTAAATCAGGACTATAGGGAGGATGAGGGACATACTTTATGTTAAGTTTTCAGCAACATTTGCGTTATCGTGGTGCATCATGCAGCTTGTGCAAGAGAGTGAAGTTTTGAGGACATCTCTGTAGTATTGCCCATTTACAGTTGTACATGTAGGTACGACATGCTGGTAAACTATGCCTTGAATATAACAACCGTAAAGTAATAGAATCAAATGGTGTAGGTCTATCAGAGTCTCAAATCCACATATTCTACCGAAAGTAAACATTGCAGCGGGAACAATTATCAGTGAAACATATAGCAGAAATTGTGAGTTTAAGTGCGGTAATCTAATTGGGGGATGTATAGACGAAGTGAGACTCGAAAAATGGAAAACAAATTGCCTTTGGCTTTCAGTAAACAATTCCGTAGCTGTTATACAGGCAGTAAAATGCATATTAATTTTTTTTAATCGAAGGGTTGAATGCAAAAAAACAATAAAAAGTTAAATGATAAAATTAGTAACCAAGGAAGGAGTAAATTTCACTTATGAAGTAGGAATCGATTTTGAATGAAAAGAAAGACAGAAAAAAGAGGCAGTTAATAAATTTCTCCTTATAGATTACAGGAAATGAAAACAAAATAATTTGAAGAAATTCCAAGTGAACGCGCATGTTTCTAGAACAGCGTACCTCAGATGTAAAGAAAAGGAATAATTTTTACCTTTCAAAAATTAATGTGAATTTCAAGCATTCAACGAATTAAATATTGGAAGCATGCTTCATTCAGATTATACTTGTGGAAATATAATGCACTCCATTAGTAAATACATATCGTCTCTCCTATCGAAGTTCATTATTGATTCCTGTTGTTTTCAGCGTTTTAGCTCACGAAAGCACTAACCAAGCAAGTCATGCTTAATTGTCTATGTTCGTTGCGTCTGCGATGATTCACTGTGCAACTATTTCTCTCATATCGTCGAGATAAATTCATCAACCGTGGAAGCCATTGCTGACAATATTGCATATTCCTTTATTGCTATGAAGGGTAATCAAAAGGTTCTGCAACCAGCCTATTCATTGTTGGACAATAATGTCTACAAAAATGCAACTAACGCAGCTGGTAAGCTATCAAAGTATGCATAAGTGCGAGTTTAAACTTGCATAGTCTGTTGAGTTCAGTCCTGTGTCAATAGCTGGTGAAAAACCATGAATATTTGTGTATATATATATATATATATATATATATATATATATATATATATATATATATAAAACAACTTTAGTTTCTGCATGTTCACACGCTATAAGATGGTGAAAGAGCAAGGACTTGGTAGCTGTTCATGATGATCAAGAGTGTTCACTTGATATCATTGCAAGTTGGATTCGATCATTTGAAGAAGGGCTAGAGACTTTGAAATACAATCCTCGCTCTAGCCGGCCTCGAGAAGCTGTGAACGAGAGAACAATTCAAAAAGTGAGGAACTTGATGAAGGAAAATCGACATGTTACTGTTGAAATACTAAGTATGGAAATGCTGGCAGCGTTGACAGTATACTGCATGAACATTTAAAGCAGCAAAAAAACTGTGCAAAATGTGTTCCACATTCCCTCACCATGAAGAGAAGAGGAGAAAGGAATGTGCAAGGAAACTGCTGAGCATGTTTCACCAAATGTCCTAAACGTTTGACAGATATATGTACTGGTGATGAAAGTTGGTTTTATTAATACACCACCCCAAATAAAACTCAGAACTGTGTGTGGGTAAATGAGAATGACCCACGACCAGTTGTTCTTCGACAAGATTTTCGTTCTCGGAGGCAAATATTCAGTTTTCTTCAACTATGAAGCACCATTAGTGGTTGACTGTATACCAGAAGGAATGACAATGAATGGAGAATACTATGTCACTTACATTTTGTATCCTTTATTTGAAGAGCTGAGGCGGCAGCATCCAAAGACATGAACTCCAAGGCTGTTGCTTTTGTACGACAATACCTCTCCTCACAGAACAGCTGCCAATTCGAGCAAACAGGAAGTCATCAAGGTCCAGTTCCTTGACCACCCACCCTACAACCTTGACCTTGCACCATGCGAGTTCTGGTTGTTTCTTTGAGTGAAATCTTGCATTGCTAGAAAATCTTTTAAACAAGTGCAGGACTTTGCTGAAACTATAAAATTCAGCTCTGCTGATAATTTCTCAGTCCATTACATTTGTGATAAATATAATGCTAATATTGCAGTTAAACATTGTTTGAATTATACACTGGAACTTTAAGTACATCATGTAATTAGATACCAAGTCTGTTCTGCTCAATTGCAAGTCCTTCTTGGACACATTATATTCACATTTTTCTGCAAACCCATACATCAACATAAATAGACTGAAATTGCCATGGCATTGGGACTTGAACTTTAAAAAATAGGAAGGATATTTAACATTTGTTGAGCAGCATCCTCTTGCAATACTGTGGCATTTATGATGTCAAGTTATACACCTATCTTGCATTTCACAAGTCTAGAAAACAATCATTTACTGCCTCCACAAATCAGAGTAATATTTATTGGATTGCTCCAGAAAATGACTTTATGGAATTTCATAATGGAGTGGTTCTATTTAGGGATGTTCGGGAAACAATAAAGTCACTTTCCCTGTATCAAAATTCAGACACTATAACTGCTTCTTTGGAAATAAAACTTTGCATTAATGCATTGACTGCAATGAAAGACAAATATTATGTTTATTTTCAAGCAGTCCAAGTCGAATATTTCACTACAAAAACATTCAAAGATAACCCTGTCTCCAAACTTTTCAACACAGATAAAAATTGTTCACAAATTTCAAGTAGCAATTTCTTCAACGATTAGTGGACAATATGACTGCATGATTTTCAGTACTTAAAAAGTGTGAAGTTTAAAATATCTGTGAATAAGTAATTCTACCTGCAGTAAGATGACACACCACCACACTAGTACTGAGACATGTGAGCTTATCTTTTTGACATTATATCAGGATGTTGAATAGGATGAAGAGATGCTTTTGAAATTCCATCCACCTTTTCTTGACTCAGTACTCTTAGGTCATTTTCTGTAGGGAACCTTAAAATATATGGTATATTGCAGGAAACCAGCTACATTAGCTGTACTACAGAATTGTCTTGCAAAGTGTGTGGATGAACATTTGAGCATCTTATGTGGTTGCAAGATGTCAAACATGACTTATAATTCCATACATCTATTAAAAAGCATTAATGCAGATATTTTTTATGTTTAAATATGTGAACAATTTTTGGGCCCTTCTGTATTATAAGGCATAACACTTTTAAGCTGCTTTGAAAAAAATTGACTAAAGTTTCAATATTAGTTTTAACCCATTAGATTAAAAAGTGGAATCTGTAATGCCATTAATATGCTATGGTTTAAATGTGAAGGAATATCGGCGAGATCACTTACTGTACTTTGAATCAACATGTTTCTTTATGAATTCTTCTGTCACGTTCTGTAAAAATCCACTTTTTTTTCTGCAATATTTTTGAAATGGAGCATAAGACAGGGATACTATTTCTGTTCAAAAAAGAGGGAAAAAAGAAACCATCACATATATTTCAAATCTATTCTCTCTTGTCAGTTTTGCTAACATTAATAATAAAAGTATAATCATTTATAAGTAATCCATATAATGGCCTTTAATGTATCGTTCATGTGTAATGGTGCACTCAGAAATAGGAAACAAGAAAAGAATAATATTTCTACAGAAAAAGTCAGTAGTGGCAGTTATTTCTGTAAGGTAAGGGTAACCATTTGCTTTACATCTCTCATTACATCAAACACCTGGGTTAGATATCTAAACCTGTGTAGCAAAATTACTATAAATTGTGTATATATCCATTTTCACACATTCTTTTTTATTATTTCAAAGCTGTTAAATAAATAGATTTCTCTTTGAGATGTAGCAAGTGGTCACCCTAACAGGAAAAATCATATACATAAGACAGTTGAACAGAAGAGAACATCTGATACTCATACAGGCTTGCCAACATTTCTTTGCAGTAAACACATCTTTCTAATTTTAGGCCTTGTTATCAGCCCTAGTATACATATTATTTACTTCATAATATTGATAATATTTTTTCAAGTGGCACTTTATTCCTTTGGACCATTTCTGTCCTATCTAAGCTCTGGAATGAGCCTGAAATTTGCAAGATATCAAGTGCACAGCTATGATGTCAACCCCCTGCATTTATCTGAGGCAGCATTTCACTTGACCAAAGTTCAAGATGTAGAAGGGAGGAACACCTATGCGAAAGATGGAGGATATAGAGAGCTCCATACTTGGGCAGCAGGGAACAGTTTTTGAGTTGTGGACCCCAATTTGCAAACCAATTTGTTCGATGGCTCAGATCCACCCAAATATTTTGTTGATTTTTTAAAAAAAATTTATAGTAATTCTCAAAAAAGTACAATTTGTATCATATTTAGTTAGAAATCAGAACTATGCAGTATATTAGCAGCAATTTGCACAAATAATAGTATGTGATTGATAAAGTAATGGTATAGACAGAGAAAGTTAAATATATTTTGGTACCTGGGGTCAGGTCAGAGCCGGGTCCCCTGGAATTCCAGCACATTGTGCTGATGAACTGGGAACTGGGGTCTGACGCAATAGAAGTGAACAATTGGTATCCTAAATATCATTTAAATATGTCATTTACAAACTCTTTATGCTTCACTTACTTTTTGAAGTACAGAACCGGTTTCCAAGACATATCATCTTCCTCCTCAGCCAACATTGAGTCTTCACATTGGCTTAGGATGAACATGATATGTCTTCGAAACCGCTTCTGTACTTCAAAAAGTAAGTGAAGCATAAAGACTATGTAAATGACATATTCAAATGATTTTATAATATGAACTTCACTGTGTTATAGAATTTTTAAAAATTTTAAAATAAAAAAAATATTCTATTTATTTGGAATTTAGATTAAGGCATCACTTTCTGGTTTTAAAAGAATGAAAAATATTTTGCAAACAACAATGATGCAGAAAAGAATTTTTAATATACAAAAGAACCATGCTCAAAATTTGGATTAGGAAGAAGTCTGTGATGAATCAACAGGTTGGAGAGACACATTTTCTTGCTACTCAGTAACACTTTAATAGTGAGTTTTATAGTTTCAGTATTTAAGTTTATAAAAATAAGGATTATATTTTAATTTTAGAAGCTTTTTTCTTAATTAGATGCCCATATCATTTAATGGTAATTTAAAAACTTCTTCTTGCCACTAAATCACTCAATAGTTTTGATGTTAAACAGTTTTATATATATATATACCTAAACTAACAATAATTACAAAAGCAGAAAGGATAAAACGCTAAGAAAAAATCACAGCAATTACAACTTTGTGAATTTTTCTTAGTGTTTTATTCTTTCTGTTTTTGTAATTATTGTTAATTTAGTTACATTGTTAATAGTGTTACATTATTTTTCATGTATATTATATATATAATTTAAATTTCATAAATAAATGTATTTTAACACAACACTGGGTATTGATTTATATATATTTTTAAATCATCAACATTTTTGCAGCCAGTTAGTTTTACCAAGTAAAAAGTTGTGCCACTATTTGTGTTACATGATCAAAAGATAATACAGATGCGGGTGGAGTGGTTATTGTGAATTTTTTTTATCATAAAATCCACTTATGGCCACCGGGATTGAACCCAGGTCACATTTCACACAGTATAGCTACAGTGTCATTCATCATTGATATTATGATTAAAATATTACAATAGTAACAATAGAACTGTCAGTCCTAGTGGCCTAGTAGTAACTGCACTTTCCCCTAGACCAAAGCTAACAGGTTCAAATCTGACTAGATCAATGGATTTGTTAGGTATAAAAATCTGAATTATGGCTTCCTTTGAAAGGGGAGTAAAGCCATTGGTTCTGTGTTGTAGATTTATGGCATATAAAAGAACCTCAAGCCTGAAAGAAGAGGCCTCTGAGAAAAATTTATCAGGCATTTCATACCCTGAATTGAATGAGATGCATGATGCCTGAGAAGTTAAAGGGTGTACTTAAATAAACCAAATCAACAAGTGAGTGAATGACTATGAGAGAAATTTTCATTTTTTAGAGCTTTCAGCTGCTGTTTTATTATTGCACTGGCTGTAAATGTTAAATTTCTTGATCTCTTTAATGCTAATAAATTTTAAATAAAAATAATTTTAACAAAACATAAAACTCCTTTGCTTTTATTTTTACAATATTTAATTTTAATTTCAAACTTTTACTTGTTAAAATATCAAGTAAGTCACTTAACATTACCACCTTTATCTCCTTTAAACTCTTTTAATGCATTTTTCTTTTAAGACAGAGGCTCATGAATTTTTATAGTAATTATGACTTGGATTTGTATGTAAATAAATTACTTTTTTCTAATATATTCACCCCTAAAACAAAGTTTAATGTCTCGATCAAGCTCCGATTGGTGTATATTTAAAGTTTTATTTTACATAAAAATACATTTTTTTAAAAATATATGTGAATAAATATTTTCGACATTTTTCTCATAAATACATGTTTTAGTACTTTTCAGACATTGCATAAATAAACATATTCGACAATTTCTCTGTAAGTACATATTTGATACTTTCCTCGTTCTCTTTACAACATGAAACTTTATCTCATAATAATTCATTAGCCATGTTGATTTCTGCTGATTCAGTTGCATGTGCAAGCCAGGGAAGTACAGAGTTCCATCCTAAGATTGCATAGTATATTGACTGTTTGTTAATGCTGGCAGGCAATGATGTAATACATCAAGTTAAGAAATTCTTATATTGTTAGTTAGAATCAGATCACTGAAGCAGTTGGGTGTTTTAATTAGCAGCGTGAATTAAATATGTCAAAAGGGAAATTGTGTCTATGTGAATGTTTGCAGCAGTAATTAGAAGAGTTTACATCTGATTTTTAGCTGCAACTGGTGAGTTCCAATATTCATTTTTCTAGTAAGTTATATGTTTTCTTATGTTTTGTTTAAAATTTTTTAAAATATATTTCATTATTTTAGAATTTTTAGCACATAAAAAATAAATATTTTTTTAACTTTTTAGTGCATAAAAATCCCAGCCCTAGTAATTATATGAACTTTGTCACATATTTCTAATTCAAACAGTAATTTGTCATTTAAACCTCACCCAGGTCTTTCGAATTAGATAAAGATGGTGAGCCTAGAATTTTGTCACTAGTGAATACACAAAGCACGCTTAAATCGCCATGGAAATGAATATGAGGTAGTGGATTTCTAACAGTCTCAAAGAGTTCATCAAAGGGTGGTGTGCCATGTTGGTTATAAAAATAATCATGCTGTATTTCTTTGAGAACAAAGATGGAGACACTGCAACTACAAATTCTGTGCTCAGCAGGTATATGCTCCAAATTTTTCTTGTTCCAAATATATATAAAATCCAACTCCATACAGATATATAATTTCAGCAAGATGGTGCTAATGCACACACTCAAGAATCAACATGGGAGTTTTGAAGAACCTGTTTTTGGAATGTTTGGTATCTTGCTTTGAAAATGTGCCATGGTGACATCATCTGGACCTTACAGCCCCTAACTGCTCCCTCTGGTGCTATCTCAAAGGGAAAGTCTATTACATCAGATCAGCAAACTTTGGAAACCCATAGCCAGAGATATTAAAAAAAGAGTAATGGACAACTTGCAGCATTGAATTCAAAGTTATGGTAATTATGCAAAATATGTCTTCCTCAATAGTGTCTTATTAATTTTCCCGAACTGTACATTAAGGTAATATTATTAATTTATAATTATCTACTGGAAAATAAAAAAATAGTTTTAATTTTAAAATGTTTTTATTATTTCTGCCAGACTTCTGTATATTGGCCTATATTTAAGAATATTTGTTTATCTTGTATTGACTGTACATATAAAAATTAATGAAAAGTATATATATTTTGGTAGAAATTTTCCTGTCTGATGGTATAATATCAGTAGAAACCTAATTATCCACCTGTGAATTAGATTATCTGTCCAGCGGCACTACTCCTAGGGCCGGAGGGGCCTGAATTCCTCAAAATTTTCTTAGAGGGGCTGAGTGTTCCCTTCCAACATTTCCAAAGTGTGACGATATATCAACATGTATTTAATTTTTAATTTGAATGTACTAAATATGATAAAAGATGTAAATTTGTTCTTTCTTCAAAAGTTACAAGGCAATGATGGGGTTAAGATAAGGACATTCTGTCTAGTTAGATGAATGATTTGCCTCTAATCAGTATCATCATTTTATTCCAATTGGTTCATTGTTTCATCAGATGAGGTTGTAAAGCAAATCGTTTTTGTCTTTAAATCTATTTATTTAAATTCTATTTCTACTTGTGTATGATATGGATATTTTGTCACACGATGCAGTTAGTACAAAAGAAAACAAGTTTTCAGGAAGTATATTCTATGGTTCAGTGCCTGGCAGATACCTTCTTACATATCACATCCACTTATGAACTTTTTGGGAGAAATAATAAAAAGTGTCTAATCTTCACTTACAAGAACTGCAGTTAACATGCCAAAGGTTCAATCCAAAATTTTGAAAGAATTATTTTTCGTCTGTTAACAATCACATGTAGAAGTGATGGTCTTACAGACATCTTCAAATTTTAAAAATAAGATGATATTGAAGCTGATAGGTTGACATTGCATTTTAACATAATTATGGATATTTTGGGAACAAAGGTGAACCAGAACCATGTAAGATAACATTTCTTCAATTACAGTTTCTGAAACATGATAGCTGTGCATCCAAAATTTTTCCAGAGTTACCCATATTTGCACTACTGGTTTTAACTGTTCAGATGTCAATTTATACAGTTAAAAGATCATTCTTGAATCTTAGAAGGCTGAAGAACAACACTCGGGATGAAAAAACCCAAAAACTTTTACATTTGCTTGTCATAAAATATTATGGTAGGCATTTGTTGTCATGGAGACATTTAGGCTATGTTGAATGTTTATGTTTTATAAACATACCATTGTGACCGAATATTCCAATTATGTGTAGAACGTCTCAGATATAACAAATTTGTCTTAAACATTTTGTGGTTCATTATTTTTCCATGCTGTGAGTGTAATTAGGATTGTCACATTTTATCTTAATAAAATGAGACCTGAAGATGTGACTTGAACTGTAGCCCTAAACAATGATGGATGCAGTGTACGTTACATTGCAAATGTAATGAATATGACTAAAAACATAGTTCACAATGCCTTAAGACGATTTAGAGAGACCCTATAATATACCAGAATTGGGTCATCCAAGGTTTGGGTCATCCAAGAGTTACAAATCAAAATGATGACAGATATATGGTATTGACAGCTATGGACTGTAGTCCAGCAATTTGTTAACGTGCATGGATGCTCATGTCAGCCAAAACAGTTTGAAGAAAGTTAAAAATAAATGAACTGATATCAAGTAGATCTACAAATGATTCCAGGTTGCTCAGGCTGCACTGAGTAAAATGATTGCATTTTGCAAATTATCATAGAGAATGGAGAAATAAACAGTGGAGCTGTGATCTGTTCACATACTAGTCCCATTTAAATCTGTGCTGACCTGATGGATGTGAAAGAGTTTGGAGAAAGAGGAGAGAATGATTTGCATAATGCTGCATTTCCAAAAAGTGATGGAATGATGGTTTGGGGAGGAGTATTTCTGGATGCTCGTAATGAGTTAGTTTTAGTGGAAAATGGAAGTCTAACAGCTGGTAGGTATATAAATGAATGTTTGGCTAATCATGTTGATCCATTTAGCCTATTTATAGGCGATAATTTTCCTTTAATGCACAATGCATGCCCATATATTGCTCACATGATAAGAGATTATCTACAAGAAATGAGAATCCATGTCTTACCATGACCAGCAAGGAGTCTTGACATGAATCCGCTTGAACACATGTCAGCATTACTGAAATGGCATGTTAAGACAAGTGTTACTGTCAGAAACTTTACGTAGTTCAGGCCAGTGAAGAATGGGTGCAAATTCCTCAAGAAGACATTGCTAGCCTGATAGAAAGCATGTCAAAATGTATGAATCCATCATTCAAGCCAGAGGGATAATACCCTAATTAAAATGCATTTTTAATGTTTCAAGCACTGAAAAATGCACTGATAGTTAAAACAAAGCTTATCATTGTTTAAAGTTTTTTGTAGCTTTTCTCATGAGAGTTAAGTTTTTATTTCTACATTGCAATTTAAGTTGCTTAATAAAACAATCTTTAGTTTAAATAGGTTTTCTTTCATTTTAAAATAATTAAGAATAAAATATAAGAATTAAGAAAAAATATAATCATAAAAGTGTCTGGGTTTTTTGTCCCTGAATGTACTTAAGTAGAGAGCAATCTTAATGCAACTGCCATTTTAAACTGATATCGAAATAAAACCAGTTCTTTGAATCTTAATGGTATGTTCATTGGAGGATATGAATTGCTATGACGGGTAAGTAACAAACATTTTTGTTTCTTAAAATGCATGTTTTCTGCTAATAGTTGTTCCTTTTTATGTCTTAAACTATTATTATTGATTTCATGTTTTTAGTTAAAACAAGATCTAACATTCTAGTAGAATTATTAAACAAGTCATAGGTTCTTAATTACCTAGCGAGTCGATTTTAATAATCTTATGCTGCACTTACTGTTGAATTATGCAAAACTAGTTTTGCAGGCTTTTGCCTGCATCCTCAGTTGCGAGTTGACACGAAATTAAATGTTATATTTAAGTCATAGGTTTTATTTTAGTTTGATGGCATATTACTTTGTTTTAGTTTATCTGCTTATTAACAGAGATATTTTTAGTTACCTCATGGTGAACGTTTATAAACTTTGTGTTTTGGTTGATGTTGCTGATATGTATATTTATTAATCTCACAGAGAGGGGTTGTGTTCCCTCAATATATTACAGAAGTCAGCATCTATGTGTCTGATGGTCTTCCTGGTCATTAAATTTTTCCATAATTAATCATGAAATCCCCACTAAAATTAAATCTCAAAAACATGAACATAATAGGTCTAATACTAGTTTAATAGTTCAAGGCTACTACATAATGGCAAAAGTCAGAGGGCATGCACAACTATCTCTTCTTTTAACACTTTTGCCATTTATAATATAGAACCTTGAAGTTTATAAGCTAATTTTTTTTTACTTTGAGTGGAATTTTGCCTCACGATGTTTTCATTATCAGTAAAGCAAAAATGCAAAGTTTTGTATATGGAAACAAAAATGAAAATTATAGAAACATTTGATAATGTTGAAATGGTGGTTAATTTAGCCAATGAATTTGATGTTGGTGTCACAACTGTATGGGATATCTTTAAATAAACAGGGCCCTCGTGCAATTTTTGGAGCAATAAGACAACAATTCACTCTTATTGTTTTGCTTCATAGAATTAGAATGCATATCAGCAAAAAATTACTGGTATTAAGTTCAGAAAAAAACGACAGATTTCTTCAAATGGACATAAAGATAAAAACTCCCTTCCCTCATTAGGATGGATAATTGTGTTGTACTATAAACAAATTGGAGTTACAAGGTTTTGACCTTTGTTCAAGTTTTTCTGAAGGAAAATGTATACCTCAGATAAATACAACTCTGAACAAGCTTGCACTAAATAGCTCATGTCTGTCCCAACACCAGTGCTGCCATCTGGGAGTCTCTTCAGTGTATACAGTAGGTAATAGAATAGCTTCTCACAGAGTTTTTGTTTTCTCTTTATACCTTTTTTTTTCTCACAAGAAAAAACATCAAATGACATTTTGATAACATCGTACAGAAATTACATACAAAACTAATGAACTACAGGATCACAAGTTCACAAAATGATATGTTTTTAAGCTTTTTTTTATTATTTTTTATGAATCATATACCATGGCAGCATTGCTTTCATATGTGTCATTTGCAGGATATTATGATTATTATTACTTCTTTTTTATGTGAAAGTTGCATCGATAAAGAGCTTATATTCTTGGCTTGTGGTTAGAAATTTTAAGGTGTTATTAGGTGAAACAATAACATGTTAACTTTCATTTGCTATAAGTTAATACCTTTCTAAGTACTGTGCCATTTAACACCCAATAATTAAAATAATGTTAAGTTCCACAGACCACTGCAGCATTCCAAAAAAATCAAAAGATTTCTTTGTAAACCCCCCTATTTTTTTTTTTTTTCTGAACACAGAATTAAAGTGCAAATCACTTCTTAAATGTGGTTAGTGAATTTTGTATTGACATTAAACAGTACTAGCCTGACACCTAGAACACTTACATCGTTTGTAAGAAATTAGTGACACGACACGGCTGCAGTCCAAAACATTCACAACAAATGCTAACACCCTACCATTTTCTCAACCTGTTACATAATATCATCTTATTATTATTTATTTATATGTGTGCTTATGGTTTGTCCACTGACATTAGATTAGTTGATAAAATGGTGTGCTGGAATGAAATTACCTTACTCTGCCTGTGCCACATTTTGACTCGTCTTGAGGCCGCTGGATTGAGAAGACTTCATCTTCCATAAAAGCACTTGGGAAAAAAAGGTAGCTTTAGTTTCAAGTTCTCACATTCTTGCCAACACAGTGCACTAGAAAAACCTCAGAGGGCGACCCCATTGTCGTGAAGCACACACAGAACATCTTCCATTTCACTCTCTCTCTTTCATATAATGTTTCCTTCTCTGTGTTTATAAAAGTTCAATATTTCATTTTGTTTTAAATTACAGATTAGTTCAGTCAGACTTAGAAGAACAGTGTTCGGTTAGCCGATGCATTGCTGTCATTCCTGCATGCAGGAAACAGAAAGCAGGTGGACGTAGAAAGTCTTTCAACACATGCAGTGTCAGGAAATATTTGTCAACAACTAAACTGAATTTCTGTTTAAGCAGGAACAGAATTTTTCATTTTTAAAAACAAAATTTTCTGCATCAAGGGATGTAAATAGCAGACTTTTAAAATATTCACTGAAATGTCAAGTGTAAATCTGTTTTAACATTTGCTTTGTGTGATTTTATGTTAATGAAATTAAATAACTTAAGTTGTATGCCAATGAAATTCAGTTTAGCATCCAGCATGCACCTCTCTCTAGCCACAGTGTTTGATGTTCTTTCCAGCTGTTGACATCTGAACCAGCTTCACGTGGTAATCTGAATCCAGGATGAGATCTGAGATACAACCCACCATTCCATTCTTGTATTTATTCTGGGAGGCTTGCTGTATATTCTCCATGCCCCCTGTAATATAAAAGGTCATTAGGTTGGTCATATATTTAAGGCTGCTGGTGCCCCTGGGAAAAACCCTTGCTCTTTCTTTGTGCATGCATTTGTGGGTGAAAAACACTATATTGTGTTTTAACTGAAAATATGAATATAACAAATTAATAAAAAGAATTTGCATTAGATTTAACTTGGTCTTTTACGACCAAGAGCCAAAACATTAAATATAACATAAACCACCACCAATTGCACTATAAAAGAGACATTATGCCAAAACACTTTCCGGTATGTTAATAAGGAACTAAGTAACATTATACCAAATTTGTACTTACGAAGCTGTTGACAATGGAATGGTGTTATACCCTAACTTAGATATTCATTCATTTTTATACTAAACTCCATTTACTTGTGCACAATAAGATGTGTTTCGGGATAATAAAGTGCTGAGTTCATCCATAGGAGGAAACTCGAAAGTTCATTAGGTTTTCTTTATTCTCCCGAAATAAGTCTTATTGTATGGAAGTAAATGGAGTTTTGTGTAAAAAATGAATGAATATCTAAATTTAGGTTATTATACCAAATTATTTTAATATAAATAGAAATAAACTGAACACCAACATATTTGTAAAAGAACTTATACTCTCTAAAATTACCAAACTCCCTAAAACTGATGGAAGGAACTGACTTCAAAACAGAATTAAAAATGTACTTAATTAATAAATGTTTATAGAATACATAAATTGTAGTGTAAAGCAAAATAATACACATGCTTATTTAGTAGTCATATTTATTTTTTATTAGATTTGACAAGGACTGCCTAGCTGCCCGCCTCCAAAAGATAGGCATCCATGAGTCAGAAGGATGCACACTTTGTTATGAACCAAAAAACAGGATGGACAGCAAATGCCCACTACACTGCAGAAAACTTGACTAGGAGCTCCTGAAGAACAAAAGCATCTCTACCCTATACTGGACTGCTAGGAAGCAAATGTATTGTAATGCCTGAGATTCCATTAGGAGTAGGAGGAGGAGGAGGAGGAGGAGAAGAAGAAGAAGGAGAAGGAGGAGGAGGAGGAGGAGGAGAAGAAGAAGGAGGAGAAGGAGGAGGAGGAGGAGGAGGAGGAGGAGAAGAAGAAGAAGAAGAAGAAGAAGAAGAAGAAGAAGAAGAAGAAGAAGAAGAAGAAGAAGAAGAAGAAGAAGAAGAAGCAGCAGCCAGTTATATCAAACTATGAGCTTTATTTTTTCAAAACATATTAAACAAGAACATAAACATGCTCATCACAGTTCCCCATTTCAGATATTGAAAATGATATTGCCTGATATTATGTGACCTTCTCTACTACACTGACATGCAAGAGTTCCATTCATGATATTCACCATGACTGCCTCACAAACTTGCATTTTGATTTTGCAGACAACTTGCCGAATTTCTTCCTTTAACTTGCAGATGTTTCCAAGTTTATTAACAAAAACTAATGATTTAAGATTACCCCAAAGAAAAAAAAATCATAAAAGGTTAAATAACATGACCTTGGTGGCCATTGCTGGTCATTTTCATAATTAGCACATGTTGCTCAGTTGTAAACTGTTCCATGAAGACACACACAATGAAGAAATGCAGAGTGAAGCAACATTGGAAAGTTAACAGATATCAACATGATACAAAACAGTGTTAAAAACCGAAAAACAAAAAAATAGTGAGTAATTCAAAACCGGTATGCTTTTTGAATTATGCCCCACACTAAGAAAGAAATAATTCATAAAGACTTTGAAAGAACTTAAACTTTATAGTGGTCAAATATACTGCACCAATTATCAGTTAGATAATGCTATTAAAGTTTATAAACATCTTTAGAATTATGTGTCAGATGTACAAAATCTTTGATCTGGTGGATTAAAACTGAAACACAATGGCACCTTCTATATAAAGATGCTTTTAAAAAATATTAACAGCAGGTCTGGGACTAGGGGCAAAACTGTGGTTGAAATGTATGGAATATACTACTAAAAGCTAATAGCATTAGCAAAGTTAATATATTTACTCCAAATGTTTTCAAATGTTGACACACACATTTGGTGTCACTGACTGACTACTTGATCATTTTAGGCTGTCTCGGCTGAATATGATTCAGTAAGTTCTTAAGGATTTATCATTGTTGCTAAAGCTTTTAGATTAGGCGGAAGTGTGTTAAATACATTAATAATAAACAATTTTTTGGTTAACAGGATAATGCTGAAGATGTCTGTATAAATTTCCATTTTGTCTAGTAATTTTTGTCATGAATATCTTGGTTTACTACAAATTTTTCTGAATTATTTTTATATATAATGTCATCAGAGATAATATAAATTCACAGGAAAAAGGTATCTGCAAAATGAATTACTATTTACTATTACTAATGATATTCAGATCAAAGGCAAATCAATATGCAAATTTCTAAGCAAAGTGTAGCATATTTCCAGAGCAATCAACAGATTTTATATACGAATTTCTAATAAATGATAAAAACATGACTACTATATATGAAATGAAACAGTAGTCAAAATAATTAAAACATTATGACTCTCCACTGCCAAAGAAAGTCACGTTAATGAAATCAGCTGGAAAAATTATGGTTTCAATTTTTCATGGATACTAAAGGCATCCAACTATATTAACCAACATGAAGTTAAACAAAAATAAAGGACATAAATATAGACTATCTTTATGTAATCTAAAACTGTGGTATTCCCCCAAGCACTTACCAATATAGAGGCCTGTGTTAGTGTTCAGTTGCCGTAGTTTTCCTGGTGATCTCTTTGTCACTGCTGTTCCATTGTCCACTGTCACAGACCCTTCTTGTTCGTTCCTATGAAACACGTGATATTATTGCAGTAATTTTTCTGGTTTTATCTTTATGATATTTAATATTTATCAAAGTGATTATTTTTCTAATTTATTATATAAAAGTCTATTAATATTTTTGAATAATGTTTAATACCCATTTTGGATGTGATTTGCTATGTATGATTTAGATACAGTCAACTCTACAATCTTCATGCAGAGTTTAAATGACTGCTGTTGTAAACTCTGGCTGTCAGGAATACAATACAACAAAATTTGGCAGTTTTTTACAGTCCAGGCAACATGAGAAGGTAGGTCCATAAGTTTCCCGCCTCGCTGATAAGCATTATCGCCTACACAAAAACCTTATCTGGTGTCATACCTTATCTGTTAAGTAAATAATTGTAGCTGTAACTTCAGTTCCACTGTGTTCAGATATAGTTACATAAAGAAGGCTATGTGTAGAAGATTGTGATATGTTCAATTGGAGTATCGAGCTGTTATTATGCTCTTCACAAAAGAAAGACTTACTCCAAATGAAATTAAACAGCGATTGGGCAGTGAATATGGGGAAGCATCCCTCTCATATTCTACCGTAAAAGAATGGACCAAACTTTTTCGAATGGGTCGAGAAAGCATTGAAGACGAAGAGTGTGCAGGTCAGCCCTTGGAGGTGCTCACTCCTGAAAACATCGCTCTTGTGGAAGGAGAAATTATGGAAGACCGGTGGCTCAAAGTTACAAAAATAGTAGCAAGGTCGGGCCTTTCTAAAACAACAGTCTTTCGAATTATTCATGAACATTTAAACATGAATAAGGTTAGTGCCTGGACTTCTTTCCTCAGTCCAAAAGCAGCAACGAGTCATCTGTTGTCAGACATTTTTGGAACTCTGCCGTGGTAACGAGAGAGAAGTTCTGCAAACCATTGTTACAGGAGATGAAACTATGGACCTCTACTATGATCCCTTGTCCAAAACAGAATCAATGGAGTGGTGTAAACCTGGTGAAACACCTCCTCTAAAGGTCAAGGTCACTCAGTCAACCAAGAGGATCATGGACACGATCTTTTGGGACTGTGAAGGAATATTCTTCATTGACTTCAAAGAGAGGAACACTACAGTAAATGGGGAGTACTATGCTGGCCTACTACACAGACTACGTGCTTCCACCAAAGAGAAAAGGCGAGGAAAACTGAGGGCTGGTGTGCGCCTTCTTCGCGACAACGCGCATGTGCACACAGCTCTTGTTGCAAAGGAAGCTGTGAAGAAATGTGACTTCAAGGAGATCGACCATCCACCCTACAGCCCAGATCTATTTCCCAGTGACTATTTCCTCTTCTCAAAACTCTATAAGGACCTTCGAGGAAGGAAATTTAAGTATGACGAAGAAGTGATGGATGCTGTTTATGCCCATTTTGCAGACAAGACTTCTGACTATTTGGGGGGAGGGAATTGAAATGTTAATTCAAAGATGTGAGAAGTGTATTGCAATAAAGGAAAACTATTGAAAAGTGAAATATAGTTTTTGTCTTTATCATACCTAAAAACGGTTAGGCCGGAAATTTATATACCTACCCTGGTATATATTCTCAATATTTGCACAGCTTAAGTCCAGCTAAACTTTCTTCATATTACCTTTATATACTTGCCACAGCTTTTTCATTTTAATAACATTAAAACAACTAACAATTACCTTATAGCCTTAACTCGATGCCAGAGACCATCATCGACCCTTGTAAAGTTATATGTGATGGTAACTTCCCCACTGCCAAGGTTGAACCGGAAGTGCAGAAATCCATCTGAGATGCCCAAAGCAAGGAAGTCGCTGCCACCTGCAGCTGCCATGTTGCGGCGTCCACTCCAGAGCAGCAAACCAGACGCAGAGCTGGTGCGGAAGCGCATGTTAATGTTGATCTTATAACTGACCACCCTGAAACACAAGTGCTGCTTTATAACACTGCAGTCCACTCTCTGCAGACAAATACATTACCGACACTTTCAGTTTTCCAAATGAAACTATACTGCATTAGTACATACGAGGGTAGGTTCATAAGTTTTCCGGCCTAACCTTTTTCAAGGTATCATAAAGACAAAAACTGTATTTCACTTTTCAGTATAGTTAATCTTTATTGCAATACACTTCACACATGTTTGAATTAACATTTCAATCCCCCCTCCAAATAGTAAGATATCTTGTCTGCAAAATGGGCATAAACAGCATCCATCACTTCTTCGTCACACTTAAATTTCCTTCCTCGAAGTTCTTCTTGAGTTTTCAGAAGAGGAAATAGTCACTGGGAGCTAGATCTGGGCTGTAGGGTGGATGGTCGATCTGCTTGTAGTCACATTTCTTCACAGCTTCCTTTGTAACAAGAGCTGTGTGCACAGGCGTGTTGTCGTGAAGAAGGCGCACACCACCACTCAGCTTTCCTCGCCTTTTCTCTTTGATGGAAGCACGTCGTCTGTGCAGTAGACCAACATAATATTCCATATTTACTGTGGTGTTCCTCTCCTTGAAGTCAATGAGGAATATTCCGTCACAGTGCCAAAAGATTGTGGCCATGATCTTCTTGGTTGACTGAGTGACCTTGACCTTTAGAGGCGGTGTTTCGCCAGGTTTACGCCATTCCATTGATTCTCTTTTGAACAAGGAATCATAGTAGAGGATCATAGTTTCATCTTCTGTAACAATGGTTTGCAGAACTTCTCTCTCGTTGCCACGGCAGAGCTCCAAAAATGCCGACAACAGATGACTCGTTGCCGCTTTTGAACTGAGGAAAGGAGTCTAGGCACTAACCTTATTCATGTTTAAATGTTCATGAATAATTCGAAGGACTGTTGTTTTAGAAAGACCCAACCTTGCTGCTATTTTTGTAACTTTGAGCCACCGGTCGGTCTTCCATAATTTCTCCTTCCACAAGAGCGACCGATGTTTTCAGGAGTGAGCATCTCCAAGGGTGGACCTGCAGGCTCTTCGTCTTCAATGCTTTCTCGACCCATTCGGAAAAACTTGGCTCCTTCTTTTACTGTAGAATATGAGGGGGATGCTTCCCCATATACACCTTCCAATCGCTGTTTTATTTCATTTGGAGTAAGTGCTTCTTTTGCGAAGAACTTAATAACAGCTCGATACTCCATTTTGAACATGTCACAATTTTCTACACTTTGTCTTCTTTATGGAACTATATCTGAACAACTGAACACGGTTGAGCAGAAGTTACAACTGCAATTATTTACTTAACAGATAAGGTATGACACCATATAAGGATTTTGTGAAAGCGATAATCCATATCGACAAGGCCGGAAACTTATGAACGTACTGCCGTACAGTGCGGACCAGCCAAAAGGTTTACGCGTGTTTCACGGGCAGAATGAAGAGCGCGATCTAACCATTTTCAAGAGTGAATATGTACTGCTCTGAAGTCGGCAGGTACAGATTAAATAAAGAAATAAAAATTAATGCATTACATTAAGTAAAACTATTTGAAAGATCAAAGAAACAACATTCCTCCCAAGATATTTTAAAAATTAAACTATTAAAATGAATTATTTTTATATTGAAATATAGCACTGAAGGAATGGAAGTACTATAAATGTTATAAATATATGTTCAAGTTTTCAAATATTATTGGAACCTTCTTTCATATAAGTCTTATACACATATTAAAGATGCACGTATTATATAACACTTTGCATTGAACTATTGAAATATTAAGTTTTTCTTATAATATTCAAATATGATCTATTTTATGACAATTCTGCTCTTAATACCTTAGAGCCATTTATATTATACATAATCCATTGACTTTGTATTACTAGTTTTAGCAATACTTCAACCTTTTTATTTTGCTTACTATAAATGTTTCATTTTAATAACATATTTAAGGACATTAAAAGCAGCATTTTAAAAAAGATCCTTTGTATAAGTAAGCATATTTTTAGGGATAATGGTATATTTTTCATCTTCATGCCTTGCGACGATTAAATTTCCTGTAACTAATTGCTTCAACCGCTGTAGGGGATTTCTACCTTGCTACTGATGTTTTCATTTTTTGTTATTATCTGTTGGGGACTTGTATCGGCAAGCTTGTGCAGCATTTTCAGAGAGGGAAAGAGAGAGGTTAGAAGAAGCGTTAAAAAGTGCCTTTGTGTTCATGAAACCTTATCTCTCGTCACGTATATTTCCAGCAAAAATTGCTTCCAGCTTTATACAGACTGTTTTTTGTTCCCTTACATTCTTAAATAAAATATTTTAAAAGATCAGATTATATAATTATGGTGAAACAGTACATTGATGGCAACACAGGGTGATTTTTCCTTCGCGGGACTGCTCCTCGTGTAGTTGGCCTCAGTTGTGATCTCGTTCCCACACTTGAAAGACGGCCAGAGAGTCAGAGGGGGTGTCAGTAAGAGTTTAACTCTAGGAACGAACGGACGTGTTCTTGTGTATTTATAACAATGCATTAAGGCGGCGGCGTAATACATTGATTAAATTATGTCAATATGGCTCAATTCAAGTATTCTATTTCCTAATGTGTATTTATTTACGGTTCGTATGTGCGTAGAGAATCGACTTATGATGTATGGAGGTTGTTTCAAGAGAAATTCCCTGATTTCAACTTCCTAGTCCAAGTTCACAGATTGATAAATACATTTCGTGAAACGGGAAGTATTTTGATAAGAAAATTGGATATGCTCTGGAACGTTCTCATAAAAGAAAAACTTCGACATTTTTCTTAGAAAACGAGATTTTCCTCTTCCTTTATTTAAACGGTTATATAACTAGTAACTTTAACGCCTATAAAATTAGTGTAGTGTAAGAACTGAAGCCAGGGGTTAATTTTGGGAATGACTTTTGAATGTTGACGAAGAAATTGGTCCTAATCTAATTTTCTTTGCACGAATCTCGGTTACACCGAAGTGGTTATGTTAATTCACAAAATTCACGAAAACTCAGACGGTTAATTGGTTAAAGTACTGTCAGATACAACCACATCCTGACATCACCCTATGCAAACAAACCGAGTACTACAAGATCATTATGGACAGCTCAACAACACTCATACTTTACGTAGACGACATGACAATAGGTTCAGAAAGCACACAAGAGCTGCAAAATCAGACTCACCTCATGTGCCCTGGAAAACGACTTGCAAATAAATCACGGAAAAACTAAACAAATGATTTTCAGAAAATCTGGTAAACTCACACCAAAGGACACACACATCCTTCAAAATAAACCTCCAGGTGGTATCCAAATTCAAACGTCTTGGAGTTCATCTCCAAACAACACCAACATCCTTCAACACTCATGAACAACAGAGGCAATGTACAATATCCAAAAACTCTCAATAAAAACAGCAGTCATAGCAACTTACGGGATTCACCTAATCTGCGACAAGCTAAAAATCAATGACCTCATTACACTAGAGAAAGTCATGAATATCGGAAAGACTGACTTACGTACTAACGAAAGAAACTTTTTCACAGAGGGCAAATACTTCTGTCAAACACAAGCCTGCGACAGCACACGCCAAATACTCCTACAAAAGAACAACATTCTACTGAACCGTTGATGAATGGAGACAGGCAAACTGCGACACGTAGTTAACTCGATGCATGCCTTTCAGCACCAGTTCTGCCTAAACAAGAGATTCCACTTGCCAAATGTGAGAAGTGTGCAAGGTATCGTGCCCAAATCTGCAAGAAAAGACATATCTCAATAACAAAAGTAGCACTAGGATAACGCAACCCAGTTTATTCTTGCACATTGTGCGCATTTCATTAATAAATAAAATATCCAACCTAAGAACAGCCAATAACTGGAGGAAAAAAAATAATAATCACGGCCAGTTCGATTCCTTACTTTCACGACAATTCCGAAAGGTAATAGTTGGAGTCTATTGTCATATGCCAGCAATGAATACACACGAATGGAAGGAACTAAATTTCCCGTTGCTACACGTGTATACAAGAACGGCCGCAATGGGTTTCACTTCAGAGTCTGCAAACAAAGAGGATTTCATCAGGCGTTCACTTCAGTGTTCCTGTACCCTGTGGAGTCGGTCCTGGTAGTGTTAGTGGTAACCTTCTAAACCCAAGATCGCGGGTTCACTCCCGGTCGGGGCCGATGCATTTTTTGGCATAAAATCGTAAGTATGGCTTCCTTCGGAAGGGAAGTAAAGCCGTGGGTCCCGTGTCGTATATTTACGGCACGGAAAGGAACCTCAAGCCTGAAAGAGAGGCCTCTGAGCAAATTTTGTCGGCCGTTTCACGCCCTGATTTGAATGGGACGCTGATGATGTTTAAGAACGTCCGTAAATAAACCAAAGCAATCAAACCGCTATGTTGACAACATTGTCAACAGCGTGACGCAGAAGACGAAAATGTTATGTAGTTAAACACTTTTCATGTATTTCATAAACAATAAGGTAACTAAGTCGAGAACTGCAGCAATGACGTAAATAACGAAACATTTGAATGAAGTTACCGGCGAACTACGAAACGGATTTGCACTCGATTTTGAATAGCACACTTGAAGGTGTGCAGACAGGCCATTTACCTGCGGATGGTGTCCGGGTCGCTGTAGTGCAGGTAGGAGTCGCCAGAGAAGCGCGGGATGGGGACGTCTTGCAGTTGCTGCTCGCCGTGCGGCTGATGACACTGGGTGCCCCCTTCCTTGCACTCGCATGTGAAATAGTCCAGTCTGGGCACGCACCTGCCTCCCTCGCCGCATGGCCGAGCCACACAGGGATGTGGACAGTTATCAACGTTCACACCTCCTAGCGCTGCAGCCAGGATCTGCAGCGGCTCATTGTTGATCACCACCTGCAACATGCAACACGTTTACACTTGTGCAACCCACACTGACATTGTAAAATAATCTTTGTAGCGCTTTTCATTATACTGGTGGCAGAAAACAGTAATACAAAACAACGAATTCTTACTAAACATGACTGTATACACTTTACGACTAAACACAATGCTTGGATGACATTGTAGTATCGGATATTTTACCGAGTGGGGGGCGTAGGCGCTCACGTTTGGTTCTCATATTTGGGCCGGTCATCCTAACCTCGGATTTTCTCATGATTTCCTCTCTCCTATTTCATGTCATTTCTATTTTATTACAGATTCGAAAGTACCCGGAGAGGTGGGTTGTGTGCGGTGTGAGGGTGGCTTGGCTCTGGAAAAGTTTCTGCCCCGACGTCTGGTTGAAATCGGCCCTTCTGAGGGAAGCGAATTCTTTGGGGGTGGTACCACTGGCGTCGGGGTATTCTATCTAGAAACATTGTTAGGAAACCTTTCTACGTCCGTGCTCCTGGATCCCAGCTGACCTGTTTCTGCCTCAACTCATCCTTTCCTCCCGGAGGTGTCCCCACTATGGACATGGACATTTGACATGTTATATAAACTATTTCAACCAAGAGTAAATAAAATTATATTTAGATTTCTGCTTCTCTAGTACTCTGCATATTTTAAACAGTTATACACACACACACACACATATATATATAAAAACTCTTTAAAATGCACTAGAAAGTGTAGCTGCTCGAAATGTAGTATTTTACAATGTTAATATCATTTTTTAGTGTGTCACTTTCTAATGCATTTTAAAGGGTTGTTAGGTCTCCACGGGAGATTATTTTGTATTTCTGTAAAAAGTATATATACAGTGCGATCAATGATGCTTTCCCCCGCGGCGTGAAGGGGGTAGCAAGCCTGCTGCTTATTTATTGACCTTGCCGACTGTCGCAGCAGTAGTGCAGCTGTTCCCGGGCGTGTGTTGTGCTGTGCGTTTGTTAATTCGACAGTATACATAAAGCGTATTATGCCTCGTGTGTTTACAACGGCACAGCGTGTCTAGTATGATTCATTTGTGTTAACTCGGTGGTGAAAGAATCATAGGAGCAGACAGTTGATTCTGTTATTTGTGTAAATATCACACTAACTCCTTTTTTATTCAGAGAATTAACCGACAGGGAGCGTGATCATGCATTTTCCCAACAGTGTACATGATGAACCCGCACACCGTACAAGAACTCAAAGATAATATTCGTCAAGAAATTATCCGGATTTCTCAAAATGATCTACAGCGAGTGATGAATAATTTCCTAAAAAGATGCAAAAAATATGTGGAGAATGAAAACGGGCAGTTTCAACACCTCATTTGATAAGTTGTCAATAAATAGCCTCTTAAATTGGTTTTGTTGTATAGTTAGCTTGTTTTACCCTTGCGCTAATCACGGAGGCCAGGCTAGCCAGCTAACGCTCATAGGTAAAACACTCCAGGGGAAAACAAATCTGATTGCTGTAAATATAAATATAAATATATATATATATATATTATGTCAAGCCCTTTTTCTCTCAGTTCATTGGTTGTCTTGCTTTAATGCGATAAAGTAAACATTTTAAAAAATAAACAGTTTCTAAGGAGAAACCCGAAAAGACTAATGCTAAACACAAAAAAAAAAGTTAATATAACTGACAGAATACATCCTACAAATGTTAAGTGTCATATTTAATATAACACTTTAACAGGCTACAAACAAATTTATTTATATTGGACTAAATAAACCGTAAAATACAAAAATATGGGCTGATTTCTCTCTCTCTCTCTCTTTTAAAAAAGTGCCAATATTATTTTATGTTCTATCAAGAGCTACCATAAATTACATTTCGAACAGGAAGGTCTTGCTAGTTAGGTTCGTCGTGCAGGCAGAGCGAACTGAGTTAATAGCAATATATTAACATTTGAAGGAAAGTGCGATCAGTTTTTCAAATCTTCCGTCTAACTTCACAGGAATCCTCCATTGAGTCATAATTGCTATCGGGAACGCGTTACTTTTATTCATATGCTTTGTCATGTGTATTAAAAATATTTTTTTCTAGAATAATGCAAACATAGAAAAAAAATGACCCCGAGGTTTCATTTAGTAATACTAATGGTATATTTCGTACGTGTTCTAGCATGCAGTACATATCTCATATATCTGTGTGTCATTTGCTTTGCATGCATATTTATTTTTTGTAATATTTGTAAATTCCTGTATTCAGCTGTATTAATGTGTGATTTTAAGCAGCAATGGCATTTTTTGTGAATTTTCATTGATGTTACCGCTAGTGAATTTCTGTCCCAAACGTTGCCTACACTGACAATGCGAGGCGCAAGTTGAAACAATATGACGGTGTAGAAGCGTGCAAAAAACTGGGAAGTAGGAGAATGTAAATAAGGGCAAAATGCAGAGTTGTTTAACTTCATTTCACAGGATGCTCCTGGTCGCCCTGCATAAAATTCTCATTTTCAGTACATTCCTGGGCTTTGTGGCCTTTTCACAAAGAAATTGGCGGATTATATGGAAACGAAATAAGTATTGCAATAACATGAATTCAAAGAAAAAAGTTCGAACAAAGCTAAAAGTATATCTTGAGGAATAATATTAACAAATATTTAAAAATACAATAAACACCTTGAAATTTTGCAGCTGTAATGTTCACACTGGTAATATTTCAGGTCATTTCTGTCGAACAGGAATATGCATTTCACGAGGATGGTTTGGTACAAGTTCAGTCTAGCACTGTACTTTATTTTTCGACATAGTACCTAGTGGGTTTCTTCCAGGTACTCAAAATATTCATTTACTTCTGTATGAGTATTCATTTGAGTAAAGTCCCGTCAGGAACATTTTGACTTTCTGGGGTAGATGATAATTCGAGGGAATGAGATCAGGTGAATAGGATGGATGCGGAAGCATTTCAATTTGTAGTTCGGACTGTATTCCTAGCGACGCGGCTTGAATGCACCGGCGGATTGTCATGCTGAAACATCACCTTTTTATGCCATTCCAGCAATCATAACTGTGAAATACAACGCACAATAATCAGAGGAAACTCAGTGTAGTTGTTTTACGTTTGGCGCCTCTGAGCCGAACATAGTTAAGCACCGAGTTCTATTTATATCACTTGCATACTAGCGATATACGCGACGAGCACACAGTTTAAAACGTTACGTCTACGCAGAGTGCGTGTCTTGAGATATGCCACCACTGATTTCCATTTAGATTGCGACTTGGTCCTCGTCCAATTTCTATCCAAATGAAGCTGCTTTCTCAAACTACCTTAATTAACCTTGCCAACTTTAGCACCACTTTCTGTTGCCATTTCCTTGAAATTCAGAGGTTGGTAACCAATACAAATATAACTCGGATTAAGAAACTGGTTTGATTTGGAACTGATGCTGTGTGCGGGTTCGAGTCTTAGGCAGAAATGTATCAGAAACCCGCACAAAGTCTAATTGTGACAGTTACACAAACTGCGAGACAGATGTTCAGCGTATTGTGTCAGATCACAAGCTTTAATTGAGAGTTGCCTGCCACATTGCCATTCCTTCTGCTACCTCATTTGCAATTCAAACCAGCTCCCTTTTTCACCAACTTGCACAATTTTTGCTTCACGTTAAGACCCGAGCGGGATTTTCTTAACCGCTGTTTCGAGGCAAGCTTAGAGTAACATCCCATAGTCAGGGTCCAAATGGTCTCACTGCCTTGTTTAAAAGATACGTGCACCTAACCAGACGAACCACAACACTTTTTATCTTTCTATGCCACTCGAAACGAACATTTGTCTATGACCTTCAGTTTGATTGTACAGTATTTCTGCACATTAGCTGACACCGTCTAAATTAATCGCAAATATTTCGTATTAAGTACGTTAATTATCGAAAGAGTAGACTTTTTTTAATTCAAAACAGCAATACTCACGTTGCATTTGTAGTTGTTGTAGTTTCCGAAACATTGTCTTGTTTTCATTTCTTAAAATGTCTCTTTAGAAGCGAATAAACAAAACCATAACGAAACTATTACAGCGCCAAACAGGAAACGAGTTTCAAAGGCAACAATGTAACGAATGAAATACACAACGCCCATTGGTAGCGCACATCATTAAAATAAATATATTTATGCTCCACTACTTATTGCAAGGTATGTTCTCAGTTTGGTTATTTTATTCAACTATTTGGTAGGCTGCGTTTTCGCATCTGCTCGTAACAATTAACACATTCCAGGGTGTCCAACTTAGAAACACGGAAAAGCTTGACTCGCACAATTGACCTATAAGAAAGACGCTAATCTACGCTGTCTGTTCTTGCAGCTATTAGCAAACTGTTACCTAGCTAACTGAAGTAAGAATTGTTTTAAGAAAAGTTCGAATGTTATTTTGTCTTATTTAAAATCGGCATTTTGTTAGCAGAAATACAGATTATGATCTTAAAACATATAACGACACTTTTCTCAACTGTTTTCATATATCAATAAATTATACTGCATGTGTAAATAATGGAGAAACATTGCATTTTCAATTTATACTGTTTTCGAGCTTTAGAGCAATCTCTTAGGACAATACGGAGGCTACTATATTTTATATGCTTAAAATTGTCAATATGTGCTTTAAAACAGAGTACATGATATTGGATCACTCACTAGTACAGAACGACATAATTTCGGACGTTTACGCATTCTCATACGTTCTGATAAGATACAAACCCCATTACTGTCAAATAACTCACAAAGCATCATCATGCAGACCACTAATTTTGTAAATGTGTCCTTCTCCGTAAATTGTAATTACTATATGAACTGAGGATTTAACACAAACTGTTTTCTATTTCACATATTTGGATTAACTTGTGTACAGCCGAGTGGGGTGGTTCACAGGACTTGCATTCGGGAGGTCCCAGGTTCAAATCCTTTGGGATCGGACATCTTGAACTTTTATTTTTTCGCGGTTACTCTGACTTACGCAAATGCTTTCCTTTCAACGAGTACAGGATAGGAGGGCTATTGCTGTGTGCGGTGGTTTGCGCTTTGTAAAGGTTCCTGCCCCGATGTCTGGTATGGAATGCGGCGCTTATGAGTGACTCGAACTTCTTGAAGTGGAGGGAACGCCGCCGGCGTCACTTCGGGTTTTTTTTTTTTTTTTTGAGTAGTGTTTAACGCCCGTTTTCACTACTGAGGCACCACAGGCGGTGGACACTGATGATACATGAAATGAAATGATAAATTGGGAAAGGATTTTTTTTTTTTTTTTTTTTTTTTTTTTTAAGGAAGGAAGCGTTCCAGGCCTAAGTTTAGGTACCTCCCCGGCATTTGCCAGTTATGAAGACTGAGGAAAACCTGGAAAAAACCCCAGTCAGGGAGGACGGTCCTGGCGGGATTCGAACTGCAGACCTCCCGCTCACGAGTCCGTGCCTTAACGACCTCGGCCACTCGCGGCGGTACTTCGGGGGTAGAGTCTATAGAGTAGACATGCCATATTTCACAGAATAGAATTCTGAGTGCGCATGTCACGAAATTGACTTTTATTACATGCAATATCTTTATCTAAATAAAGGGATGGCATAATTTAATGCGAAAACGAAAACAATTATTACTATTTTTTAATGAATTAAATAGCTCTCAAGCATATGTATTTCATTAAAAGCCTAATAATTATTATTACCGAATATACAAGAAGCGTTCCAAAATATATACTATTGACGCTAAAGTTTAGGTCACCGAGTTAGTGATACTACCCGCTGCGATAATTTTCTGGTTGCATTTACGGCCTTTGTACAAATTCTGATTTTGTATAGAATTCCTCTGAATAATTCTAACCGAAGAACTTTAGAATTTCCAAGTTTCATACCTATTCACTGCTGAAAATCTTAAAAGCACTGAAAAATATTTTACGGACTTAACAAAACAACAACAATAATAATAATTATTATTACTGCCACTAAAACAAATAGCACAGTTCTTAATCGTTAATATTATTATTTCAGGTTACATTAGCTCTTCTTTAATGGTAAAGGGCTGCCAAGAAAATGAATCCAGTAATAAATTAATAAATGTAGGTGTTATTTCTGCAGTGAAATATTCTCTTTGGTAATGACCTATTTTGTATAGCAATTTTGCAAACACCACTCTATCTCTCTATAATATTATTTTCCCCTTTCAGCACTTAATTATTGACTAAAGTTGCAGTAAAGCGGAGTAAATACAATTTGCGCTTTTCAGAGATCATCATTTATGGTAATTATATACCCTCGCCACTAATTTTCAACGAATTCCGTAGGAAGGTAGTTATTGTGATTATGCCCATTAAATCTTTTTAAAAATGTTGCTCAAATGTCTATTGACCCTACTTACTAAGCATAGAAAATGGCAATGAAAAAAAAAAATACATAATGTGTGTGTATGTGCGTTCACGCGCGATCATGCAAACATTTAAGTGTTCCATAATATGCGTCATTTTCTATTTTATAATGAAATATTGAAAAGTGCTAATATTATTAAGTCAATATGAAATACAAAAATGTCATTAAATATAAAATAAAATATCAGGCAAATGTCCTGCATCACTTCGTTCCCGCTGAATTTCCCCCATGACACGTCTCGTTTCTGCCTTGGGTTCAAGGATGGTTCGTGAATTGTGCACATAAACACAAGATTTTACATACCCCCTCAAAAAATTGCCACATGGTGTCAAATCACACAATCTCGGTGACCGTTGCGAAAGAGGTAAATGTTCGACGTTGCAAATGGTTCGTCGGCTTCAGCTCTTGTGTTAGTTCGATCTTAACAGGATGCATATGCAGATCTTTTGTTAAAATTCGATGCAAACTGCTTCTCGGAGTGATTGTTGAGAACGGCGGCGGGCTCATAGCAACGCTCTGTCTGACGAGGTGATTTGATGTTCTCTGTCGATCCTGTATCTTCCTATTTCTACACTGTTGACACGTTAGGCGCATTTCATCTACACAAAAACTACACGAAGTCTTCGAACGGTTTCTGCAGAACATTCACCGTACTTAAAATTCACTTTCAGATTCTGAACGTGTTGATACTTCGTGTATCGCTTCATTAGCTGATAACAATACATACAAATGACAATCGTTAATCGCAATACAAACAGATGGCAGTGTGCTAAAGTTCATGTTTGGCAACCTAACAAACCGACGGAGGCACTCAATTTAAAAATTTGGGGTCACCATATGCCCTTTAACGCTCTAGTGGCCGCAATTTTGTTTTTTCTCAACGAAACGCGGCATTTAACGATAACGGTTCATCGAATTCGTTAACCAGCAAATGGTTTAAAAATCGTTCTAACGGTACTAATATTTTATTTTCATAACGAAACTGGGTATATAGAATTAAAACAAAATAAGAAAAACATTTTCTGAAAATAAGGGAAATCGGACCCTAGGGAGTGTAGAGTACCTGAGATCGGAATTTTAACAAGCGCTTTAGCGGTGATTTCCTGGTAGTAGACACGAGTCACTGCCTCCTCCCAATTTCTCTAAACTCTGCTCCAATGCTCTTTATTAACTTTCAAAAATTCCATTTATACTTTCTCAGCTAAAATAATAGAAAGTAGGAATAAAGGGAAAAAATTATTAATAGTAATAACTAACAATAGTTAACCTACATTAATAAATAATCAACAATCAAACAGAAAACTAGTTAAAAAAAATTTTCCCATCTTAGTTAATGTGGTGTTCTGCATAATTATCTTTTATTTCAGTGACAAACAATTGAATTTCATGTTTATTTTGAAAAGAATACGTACATGTTCATTACAGTAGCGTTTTAATTAATCCGCAACTGCTGTGTTTTCAGCTGTTCATTAAACAATCACCGTATCAGAAGAAGTACAACCAACTCGGAGCAACATCAAAGGTGGCGACACAAGCCGTCCCTACTGTATATACGAGATGCGATCAGGGTGTTCTATCTGAGACAGCTCATACTGGTCATCCCTCCCTCCCTTCCTCCCGGAGGTGTCACCATTGGCGGCGTAGACACAATGGCCAGTCCGTGAGAAAGATTCAAGTGCAAAAATGTCCTCCTCCAACCCTAACCGCCCTCCATGTATGGCATGCAGCAAAACAAACACACTGAAATGTTGGTTAAAGACGTTGGTACAGAACGTGTTCAAAACATGTACAATCACATGCCACACACTGTTCATAACGTTTCTGAAGATTGTTGAAAATGTTGCTGTAATGATGTAGAAAACGACGTTATTTTCTCGCATAGTTGGGGAATATTTACAGGTGGGCCGTGTCTTGAAAACTGACTCTTTCTACATACATCAGGCGCCGTCAGTTGCGGGGAGCAGGCAGAGTACGGGAATGGAGTTCCACGAGAAATTAGGCAATCTCCAAAAGAAGTGCAAGTGTGGACTGTTGCTCCATCTTGCTGTATTCATGGTCGTTGGAGGGGTAAGCTTCTGGCGTGACAAAAAAGGCACAAATCCCGCAAGAATGGGTGATAATGAAGTCGTTCTAGCGCTTCTCAATAAATAAGAGCCCAACATTTCATGACGGACGGACAGACCCACGCACTGTGTAGTTGTTTCTGTATAACAACATCAGAGAGCTGAAATCCTAAAAAAATGAGTTGTTTGTCTGTTGATATAGCCATCAAGTAGTAGTCCCTGATTCTGTTTGTGGTGACGGTTCTTGGGCGAGCTGGTGACACAGCATTGATCCAGTACGACGGAACTTGCCAACTTTTTTTATTTGGTATCTGCTTATTAACTCTCTCCCCAGACCGTTCTTTAACGTGAGGCATACGCGGTCCATTCTGACGTCCTATTCCATAAGACCAGAAGAAATAATGATCCACGATAAAAATCTTATTTTCTGTCGTGAGAACCATAATTGCAGAAATCATGACAAAACTGAACTCACAACGTGTAAAAACTTTATATAAAATAAATGAATACTTCATTGCTATGGAAACTGCGACAGCAAATGATCGATAACTCGTGTCATTTGTTTTACCATAGACTGTATAAGATAGTCGCGTTGTTCTGGAGATGTAGTGAAATCGTTTCTTGTAAATGACTGGAACTAATATTTTTAAATTCTCAATTAATATAAAAACTTTTCACCTTACCTTTCACAAGTTGATATAATTATTTAAACAAAATCGTTAAATTCCTATAAGTTTGAGTGTATTGAATTTGGTAACACGCGGTATAAAACAGCAGAAGAATATGATTAGATGCGATCATCACGCCACAGTTTCGTACATTCACCGCAGTATCTTCGCCGGAAATTTTTTTACTTTATAAGAAAACTATAGCTTGCAAAATAAATATTGGAAAAGTCAGCCATATTTCAAGCGGTTTTCGACTACCAACCACTACATCTAGCCAAGATACAAAACCCGCCAAGGTTAGGTACACTGATTAATGTTGCAGATAGCGCTGGTAGGGAAGTCTGTCGGTTGAAGACTTCCTGGCTAAGGCAGGCCAGCTCCACATTAATTCAGCAATTTATTATGCTTTCTTTCATTTAGGGGCGGGCTTAAAGCATTCTTCATAGCAACGCTACAAGGTAAGACGAATCTATGAAATATACCATACATCATTTCTTTAGCAATCAGTCAAATATTTAAGAAATATTTCCCTATATAGTTTTTTAATACGTTAGAGGTACTCTTTACAGAACGATATATTCATTGTATTTGATGCTTATTCGATAACAAGATCGGGGTGAGAAAATGGTGCAACTCTGTCAAACAGCTTGCATTTCTATCCGTGTCGGAAACAAGCGCCAAACTACATAAAGAATACGCAACCATTAAGCTCCCCAAAATTGATTGTTTGGGTCTCAGATGCGACAAAATTTGCGGTTAAAGGCTTTGAATATATTATTATTATTATTATTATTATTAAGAAAAATATGGCAACATAGGCAAAATGCAGGGAGTGCCAAAAATGTATACAAACTTCAAACAAAGAAAAAAAACTTGAGTTAATAAAACAAAACTAAATCCACACAAACAGAAAATGATAAGCACTAATCATCTTAGACTTTTACAGTTACAACAGTTGCTCATCGGCGTCGATACACTTCTGAGTACGTTGAACTACTGGTTGAGCAACGTTTGCGAAAGTGTCCTCAGCACATGCCGTTTCAATTTCTTCCCGAAGTGTTGTCAGTGTAGCTGGTTTTCTACGGTATGCAACATCCTTAAGAGTTCCCCATAGGTAGAAGTTCAACGGCGGTTCTGTTCTGTGCATACGTCTCCATTCCCTTTGAACTTCAACAACATTCTCGGTTTTCCAATACACTTCAAAATTGCTTTCCGCTGTTCAAACGATAATCTTGGCTCCATTTTGTTGTAGCAACACTATCATAATGTATGTGAGTTACGTCTGTTTACAGAACATCATACTACACATTACTGTTTTGTTTAGTTCCAACTTTGAAATATGTTAAATAGATATCTGCTGTGAAAGTGAGTTTACAATTTTTGGCACCCTCGTAAATATAATACGGAAGGCAGTTGTTTTCAATGTGCTGTGATGTCCTGTGTCATGTTTAAACATCTTGTCAACTAATTTACTTGTCACTTCCAATTCCCACCTATAAAACGTGTGCAAGTTGAAACACGTTCTGTTCCGCCCACGGCATAATGGAGGTGACACGACGAACATTATGCACATCTGAAATTCTGCTTTCGTGACAAAAAAATCTTCCTACGCCTTGCTACAAGAGGTTTATGGAGAGTTTGTGCTTCCCTATAGCACAACTCGAATGAGTTTTAAAATGTGTAAAGTACGGAGACAATAAATTTTATACAAACATTCTCATAATCTGCATGCAGTTGTGAAGATGGTGTTACGAAACACTAGGAGTTTCTTTGAACGACAATCAAGCATTGCTGATGAAACTTGGCTACATTATTTCGACCCTGAGAGCAAAGAGCAAATCTCTGCTTGGTTACCTCGTCTCCCCCCTACAAAATAGTTGCTTCTGTTGCGAAAGCTATGAATATCATACCTGCAGAGGGAACCAATGTGCGACCGGTTTTCTTTTCCCCGGAGTGTTTTACCTATGAGCGAGCGTGTCGCTTGTTAGCCGGCCAGCCCGGTCTCGGGGATTAACGGGAGGGTAAAACAATAAAACAAACCAACCATGCAACATACACAAACCAATTTAAGATACTCATTACTTAACAAATTATCAAATGAGGTCAATACCGCATTCATTCTCTACACATTTTAGGAAATTATTCATCCACTCGCTGTAGTTCATTTTGAGAAATCGGGACAATTTCCTAACGAATATTATCTTTGAGTTCTTGTATGGTGTGCAGGTTCGTCTTGTACACGACATATTTTAATTACCCCAGAGATAATTGCAGGCTGTTAAATCGGGGACCGAGAGGGCTACAAATCCCTATCAATAATTCTGTCTTGTGGAAACACATTGTGAATTGCTCTCATGGAACTATTCGCAGTGTGAGCTGTGGCAGAGTCCTGTTGAAAAAATACATAATCACACTCCCTGTCGGTTAATTCTCTGAAAAAACCGGTTAGTATGATATTTACATAAGTAACAGAATCAACTGTAAGCTTCTATGATTCTTTCACCACTGAGTTAACACAAGACAATACACTTTATGTATACTGTCGAATTAAGAAACGAACAACACAACACACACCCGGGAACAGCTGCGCTACGGCTGTGACAGTAAGCAAGGTCACTAAGTAAGCAAGTAGGCTTGCTACCCCCTACATAACATGGCAAACAAGTGGGGAGCTCGTTCTTAGGAAAAACTCCACGCCGCGGGGTAAAGTATCACTGATTGCACTGTATAACTGGACAATACTATAGAGAGATCTTGAAAACTGCGCACGGCCATATCAAATTTAATAGGCCACATTTCCGTTCATCAAACTGGATGCTGCCCCACGACAACGCACGGCCGAATATCTCACAAAAGTGAATAACGAAGCGCGTCTCTCATCCTCCCTATAGTCCAGATTTAGCCATGTGTAACTTTTTCCTTTTCTCCAAATTGAAGAAACACTATCGTGGGAGGCATTTTCCACCACCAGAAGTAATGGTTAAGGTGATTCTGTAGGACCTGTCAAAAATTTGTTTCCAGCATGTCTTTGAAGAATGTCAGAAACGCTGAGTTGCATTCAACGGAGACTATTTTGAGAAAAATCATCAAAATTATGAGGATGGGTAAAGATATGTGTCAAAAATTATGACCATTCTTTATTGAACAGCCATGCACATCTACGAGGTATTAGTTCCGGGATATCCTGTATATCACAAGTAGTTCTTGCCTTATTTGTGGACATGTCTTGCAACACAAACGGTGCATCGCTGAGCAGTTGCTAGGAAGCAAGTATTTCAAAAGAATGGGGTTTAAACATCTTCCCACATATACTGGTATGTCTCACAAAAAAGGGAAATTTTCTTCAATTCCTTGCATATTATTTACGGCACTTTTTATTCTTTCTCTCTTGGGTATTTCGCATTAACTCACTCACCTTCTGTATGCAGCCGACAAAAGACGTCCGGACCTTCACTTTGGGGGAGACCATGTCGAAGTTGGGCACGCCGCCGATGTAGAGGTTCTGCGGGAGAGAAAGCTGTGTGAAGGCTCCCGGAGCCATCGCCTGCGTCGCTGGAAGGTCGTCCACTTGCAGAATCGCCAGGCGGCCCGTTCTGGACAGCCTCAGTTCGTGCCATTCGCCCAGCGCCACGGGTTCTCTGCTCCTGAAACATCATCACAGATGTCAACAAAGAAAACTGCAATCATTTTACACAAAGGGAAAACCATGGGCTACGAGAAAAGTCTGGCAAATTTCAACGAAATGATGTTAATTTTGTTAAGCGGCATGACGATTGGTAAGCGTGATTCTTGTAACGATTTTTGTTCATATTTTCAAACAGATGCAACATGCACCGTTGGCAGCTATCTTTAAGTGATCGGTGTAACACGTGTCGTAGAAATCGATAAACGTGAGTCTCGTCCAGTGGTAAAACATTTTAATTTTGGATTAGGACACATGCAAACTGAGCTGAGAGATGTTCATAGGGCCTCTGCACCAGCACTCAAGAACACTTTTAACTGGATAAATTATTTTAAATCTAACTGTACGAGTACTGCAGATGTTGCACGTTCCGGACGCCCGAGTGAGGTTTCTTCTGAAGAAATGGTCGATAAAATTCATGGTATCGTGATACAGGTTCGTGAGATTGCTGAGACGGTAGACACGGTACATAATTTCCTGCATGAAGTTCTGCATATGAAGAAGCTGAGTGCGCGATGGATGCTGCGTTTGTTGACTCCAGACCAAAAACGCTCAAGGAAGGACATCTCAAAAAGGAAATTTGATTCCACATTGCATCCCGGAATTAAAACGGCAATCAAAACTTTGGGTTGGGGAAAGTGAAAGTCATGACACTTTTTAGGGACTGACATGGTACCACCATGATTGACTATTTGCAAAAGAGTAAAACAGTGACTGTCTGTTATTACGTAACTTTACTGGTCCGTTTGCACAGTGAGTTGAAGCAGAAGCGAGCAAGATTGGAGGGCCAAAGGTGCTCGTTCACCAGCACTATGCGCCTGCTCACACGTCCGTCATTGCGATGTCAAAAGTGCACGATCTGGGCATCCTATTCCCCAAATTTGTCCTCAAGCGACTTTTTTCTCTTTCCAAATCTCAAACATTCGCTTGGGAGAAGAAATTTTAGTCGAATGAAGAACTTTTCTGTGCTGTAAACGAGAGTATAATGCACAGGTGAATTTTTTGTTTTCTAATAGAAAAAACAAATTGTAATCTCGCTGGAGCAAATGTATTGAGCTTATCAATCCGCCCGCCCTCCAATGTATAAACTTTCCGTCAGTTTTAGCGTTGAGGCTGCAATATTCATTAAACATTTATGCAGAGTTTAAAAATTCAACTTATGGAATGCATGCATTTTACGTACTTTATTATTTTTATTAAAGCTGATGCAGAGTGGTGAAAAACCAATGCCCTTAAAATCGTTGAGTTGGCTTATCACTTCTCTCTTCATTTTTACGGGATCTTTTAGCTCTGCTAAATTCGACAAACAAACGGAGAAATATTTCTGAACGTTGTGTTAAGAACCATAGTAACCGTTATTCAATTACATAGAAACGTTTTCTCTCAAACTTCATTTTACACTCGCCCGCACAACTTCAACAGTCAGCTCTGGCAATGAAATTCGCTTCTAAGTGCAAGGAGAGGAGAAAGCAAGTTCCTACATGTTCAAAAAGTTTATATGATATTCGAAAAGGAAAGAATTGCATTCCCTAAGGGCTCACTCTCCGAACTAAACAAGAAACAAGCTACAAATGGAAAAAGTGCCATTAGTTACAATGTTATTTTTCTTTTATATTAATGAGACTTGGGTGGGCAATAATTAACAATTAGGAAATGCTGGCAAAATGAAAATCAATCAGGCGTATCGATCAAGCGAATTTCGCTAACCGTCTCATTGCTGTCAGAATATAATAAACTTGTTCCAGCGCTTTTTTCCATCTTGGAAGCACTTCTGGAACTCACTTTTCGGTGTGTCCTCCGGCTCCTTTAGCGATTGTGTTTTTACCTCATCAATGGTGGCAAAACGTCGTCCTTTCATGGTTTTCTTCAGCCTCAGGAATAAAAAGAAGTCGCAAGTGACCATGTGCGGCAAATGTGGTGCTGAGGCAAAACATAACGGTTTTGGTTTTTGCCAAAAAATCACGAACAAGCGGTGAGGTGTGAGCAGCTATCTCGGCACAAACTTTGCTGCCCAAAACATCCGAAAAAATTGCTTGGCACGAACCAAATGATATACCGACATCAGCTGATATGATTCGGCGATTTTCCAGAATTGTTTTCTTCACTTGTCGGCGGTTATTGATGTGCTAGGACGGTAGTCATCTTTAACGTCTTCACGGCCCTCTTTGAAACGTCTGTACCGCTCGTAAGCTCTTGTCTTGCTCATAGCAGATTCGCCAAAAGCCACAGTCAACATTTCCAATACTTTGTTGCACTTTATTCCATTTTTCAAGCAAAATTTCATACAAATTCTTTGATCCATTTTTTCGAAAGTAAAAAAAATTGCCGAACACACCAAAACACGTCTAACCATTTCGACTGTCAACAATGAACTAAACATTCAAAACAGCTGAAAACGACAACATTGGCTAGAAATATGTGTACCAACAAACTAAAAGAAAAAAATTGGAAATTGGATTTATGAAGCTCGCGAAATAAAAAAAAAAATCCGTTATTTTTAGATCGCACCTCGTGTGTCTTAATTTTGCTTTACTTGTTTTTTACTACATTCTCTGCCCAGGCGCTCTGTAATATTCTTCACAAATTCAACTTGCTGAGGAATTCGCTTAGTTTACGCAGCTCTCTCCTGTCTATGAAAACCTGGGGGACTGAGTTTGGGGGTCCGGAAGAAGCTGTCGCGACTACGACGAGCAGGGTGCTGCCATGGCGTGGCTTCTTCTATGATTGGTTATAGAGAATGAAACTTTGTGTTGAAAATAAATAGAATTGATGAATTATGGGCCTCTAAATGGCAGAATTCCGAAATGCCATTACTTGAGCGTGATAGGCAAATACTTCGAGAATTCCCACCACACCACCGAAGGCTTAAAACTCTGCCAAAAATAATAAGTTGTGTACAATTTGCACAAAAAGGTTATTTCTCAGAGGAAAAGTTCTATCTGGAAAATTTGCACGAGTTTGCCTCCCCCCACCAGCCGCACCGTTCAATTTTGTCAATATGTTTTATGAAAACAGCCCCTGTTAATTGTTGTTTGGAGAACAAATATTACCGTTAACAACACCCCAGGCAGTGTGCAAGACTGTACCGCATTGCGGGCCGACACACACAATATTGGGCTAAGAATATCAATATCGGGCACAATGTACGCTTCGGGTATCCTTTAGGCGCGGTAGACGAACTTGCCACATTCTCTCAAAGTGCTAGAAAATTAGGATGAACCACAAGTTTCCGGTATCATAATATTTCATTTGGGGCAATAAATTTCAAACAAATTTGTTTACCCTGTGTCATACAGGCTGATCCATATAAATTTGTACCGCTCAATTACAATTTCTGAATGAATTCTTTAAAATATGTACAACTGTTTCAGAACCTTCTACTAACTGAAGAGAAATTCAATTGGAAGTGTTCAATCACATATTCTGTGATGTACGAACGTTGATGTGTTCAAGTGTGCTTGGACTTCTGGAGGACTTAAATCTGTTGTTTTCTGAAATACGTTGAAGACTGCAGCGCAATCTTGTTGGAAGTAGACTTCAAGTCGACGTCATTAGCTTGCAGAGACTAAGAATCTATTGATCCTACCCAGAATTTGTATTTGGCTTGTATATAATACAAATATGTTGTCAATAAATACAAAAGGATGCCAAAAACTGTATACATTTCAAGCAAAGAAAAAAACTGAATCCACACAAACAGAAAATGATGAGTACTAATCATCTTAGACTTTTACAGTTACAACAGTTGCTCAAAATGTCCACCATCAGCGTCGATACACTTCTGAGTACGTTGAACTACTGATTGAGCAACGTTTGCGAAAGTGTACTCAGCGATTGCAGCACTTGCCGTTTCAATTTCTTCCCGAAGTGCTGTCAGTGTAGCTGGTTTTCTACGGTATGCAACATTCTGAAGAGTTCCCCATAAGTAGAAGTCCAACGGAGTTAGATCCGGAGAACGCGGTTGAAACTCAAGCGGACCTCTTCGTCTTATCCAGTGCCTTAGGAGATTGTCATCAAGGTACCCTATTGGATGGGTTTAAGTTTCGTCTTTTATAGTTGGAGAGACTGTATAACACATTTCTACCAGTTTCTTTTAACTTGTCTTTCTTTGCAAGACATGAAGCGGGTGATCGTCTGGAGCATTCTTCAACACTGCGCTTCTCTGGTCACGTAAACTGCACAATAGTTTTCCGATATCTGTCAAAAAATCTTCAGATTCCTGAAATATACACTGGTCTTGCTTGATATATGTTCTGAACTAAACACTCATATAGATAAGAGCACCCAACACTTTACTCAACGCTCAAATGTAGAAACAATTCTTTTACATGTGCAGGACATTAGTTGGAAAGAAAGAAACATTTGAAAAACTAATGTCTTATACACGGTTAATATGAACTCCGTATACGTCCATCAACCGGCCATCGCATGGACTCGCTGATGTATCCCTGGAGTATCTCGTATTGTCTGACAGTCTTTACATACTAGACATAAAAAAAAAACCCAGCAGGAAATAATGGATTGAGATATCTTGTGGAAAAACAAACACTCTTAAATTAAGTTATATCATTTTAATGGCATAATAATTAATTAACTACAGTCTAGTTGACTGTCCTCAAAATGACCCATCACGGAGCTGATGGTGTTCGGTCCTGTCCTTTCACCCTCTCCGAAATAACTGTGGAAGCTCAACGCATCCACATTCTGCGCATGTGCAGAGCTAGTCTTTCCCCTAGTTCAAACGCGCAACCGTCAATTGGAACAACTTCTTGAAGTCCTGTTTGTTACAGCGCACAGTTTACAAGGTATAGAGCAAGACTGTGTAACCGCTACAGCAGATGTTTTATAAGAGAGCCTGACTAGTGTGTGTGTGTGTGTTCCGTTAGCTCTGTGGCAGAGTGTGCACTGATGCAGTGGTTAAGAGTGCAGGTTCGTTTCTCAGCAAGAATAACATATTTGTTAACAAACCTTTGTTTCGTAATATCGTTTCCCATACACAGCAAGTTTTAACGTTAACGTATATATGAATGCTATTATCTTTCCTTCAGTTTTTGTTCTGTCTAAATGCAATATGCTGCATATGCTCGAAGACAAAAGATGGCTTATGGACACAAATTCAAGAAGTTTGTGATGTTGTAGTTTCTCGTCCATGCTACTGTAGAAATCTGACGTTATATATGTTCCGGAGATTGAGGGCAGTTAAACATGCTGAGGGTTCATACACCCGATATTAATTTGTGTTTATTTGTGTGTTTTCGCTTTAGAGAATACCTTTTCTGTTCATGTATTTATTTAATTAATCGTAAAGAGTACGTTACTTTGTGATTACGTTTTTGTGTGCGCCTAGGTAATGTCATAAAACTTAAATTATATGTTAAAAATAGTATGATATTTAGGCAACATTATGTTTTACATAAACACTTATACAACCAATAATAAAACAAATATTGTGTGGGGTTTGAACCCAGGACTTGCGCAGAGAAACAAAGCCTTCCTAGTCGCTCGGCTATCGCCACTCTGTTCCCTTTCCAGGTATTTATGATTGTGACCATTACGTTTACAAGCGCCCACTGCAGTGTGCCAGTCGTTGCATGCGCGTTGTAAACGCAATGCTTGCGAGTCCGCGAAGTTCTTCCATCGACACGTAGAATCTGACAATTTTTTTTTTTGTCAAAGGGTGTAACTTGTCAACCCCGTACTTTAACAATATTTAATTATTCAGCCCTCCATACGCCACAACCTGTATCCGCTTAAAATACATTACGTATTAAACCAAAGTTGGTAACAATGAACTTGTGATAGTGATGTCACAAAATGTAGTTTTTAGCTTGAGTTAAAAGAACCAGATACGCTTTTATAGGGAAATATACAACAGATACCTCATTGACTAAAGCTATAAACTATTTTAAAAAATAATATATTATTACTATTGTTAGTTATTTTTTAATGAAGCAATCGGATTTAAAAAAAAACGAGAGGTTGTCAGAGAAAAACGGGTTGCAGTATTGTATTTAGAGCTAAATTCGTAAATCAGTTCTTATTTCATAAAAAACATTTTTATTTTTACTTATCAATATTACAGAAAAATAATAATGCAATGAAACAGCCACTTTTTATCATGTATCACCCTCTATTTATATACTTAAAGCATATTTGCACAACCGTTTCTTGTATTAGATAATTCTTTAAATTACAGACTAGACATGCGATGCTAAGCCCTCTCCAGCATAAAGCACCTTGCTCTGTCAACAGCATTGTTTGCTCCTTAGACAACGTTGCCTCCCCTTTGATCCATACAGAGTAAGTCTAGCCAGGTCAAGTGCGCCGCTGGCAGAGTGGCAGAGTAAAGATAATCAAAACAAGAGTTTATAATGGGAGCGGTGTGGGGGGCACACAGCTTTTGGCAAGCGTTTCATGAGGTAATAAATCTATTCACTACCGAAAACGTGTCCAGAACAACACAACGTCCGCCATGCAGAAGACAGGTGAAGCGTTTCCTTCCTTAGTTTGTTTAAATGCAAAGTAGCACAAATCTTTTACGTGTTAAATACCGAGGGTGCCAAAAATGTATACACAATATCACAGTACATATCTATTTAATATATTTCAAAGTTGGACCGAAAAACAACAGTAATGTGTAGTATGATGTTCTGTAAACAGATGTGTGACTCACATACATTATGCTAGTGTTGCTACAATAACATGGAGCCAAGATTATCGTTTGAACAGTGGAAAGTAATTTTGAAGTGGTATTGGGAAAACCGAGAATGTTGTTGAAGTTCAAAGACAATGGAGACGTGTGTACAGAACGCCTCCGCGCTGCCGGCCTGTCCCGCGGTTGTGTCATGCATTGCTCACCCAGTATAATACTTTACCTTATGCACTGACGCCGTCCTGTGGCCCCAGTCCCGAACGGTAGCGAAGAAAGCAAACTGATTACAATTTCAGTACTAGGTATTGCTTTAGGTGCATGTAGGCCTGTTAGTTCAGTTGGTTAGAGCGTCGTGCTAATAATGTCAAGGCCATGGGTTCGATTCCCCCACGGGTAAACTTTTATCTCACTTATCTTTTTTTCTCATGTAAACTTCATAATTTGTCTATCACGTTCTTAATAGAATAAAAGTTGCCTTTTTATAGGTTAGGTTAAGTTAGTTTAGGTTTTGCAAAAAACAACAGAACCCCACACTAACACTTTATAGCTCTGCCGTTCGGGCGGAATTCGGCTTTCTCCGCTGCCGTTCGGGACTTCGGCTACAGGAAGGCGTCGATTTATAACGTTATGTCATATAAATATTTGAGACTTAGTTTAGTTAACATAATTGAAGCACTTTACATTTATTGGTTTAGAGATTTACCTACTTGCTTTGTAGTCTGTAGCTACAAAAATAAATATTTTTGGATTTTTAGCGCATTATTTTACTTGCTATTGCATTTAACTCCTGTTGTATTGAGGCGTTTGGGGTGGTACTACTGTCTGTAGCTTCGGTTTTCTACGCCGGCAATCAGATGCATTTACATAAAATGACGTATAAGCAGCGAATCTTGGTAAATAGGTCATTTTACTTTTTTAAAAGATCATTTTCCTATTATATGCCTCCTGTACGCCTTCTGTTGTGTAAGAAGTTATATAAAGTAGTAAGTATATATAATTGAGGGTAATGTAATAAGACATAAGGGATGCACAAGAGTTTGTAGGAGTAAAACTGCAGAGTCAAATCACAGATTATGTTCATGTGATGTTGATTCGGTTTATTTACGGACGCTCTTTAACATCTCAGGTCATCAGCGTCCCATTCAATTCAGGGGCGTGAAACGGCTGACAAATTTTGCTCAGAGGTCTCTTCTTTCAGGCTTGAGGTTGTTTTACGTGAACGATACGGGACTCACGGCTTTACTTCCCTTAGGCATATTTAGGATTTTTACTCCCGAAAAAAGTCGACCTTGGCCGGTATTAAACCTGCTATCTTAAGAAGTTTACCATTGGACAATTCCAACCGACACTTAGCGAAGTAAAACATTACGGTAATTTCACTGCGGTATCGGACTGTAATTGGTCAAAATTTAAAACTTAGTTTCAGTTCATTGGTCGATTTCATGATAACGTCACATAAATTTTAAACTATTTAACTAAATTACACACATGTGCAGAAGCACTTTAATAAAGCAACCTCCCTTCGTTAATGCATCAAGAAAAGTTGGGTATCTCACCTGATGGTGGCTGCTCCGGTGCCCAAGTCGAAGGTGAATTCGAGATGTCCGTCGCTCATATAGACGGCCATAAAGTCGCCCACGCCATCCGAGCGGTGGCCGTTGTACAGGATGACACCATCTTGAGCGCTGGGCTTGAGAGTCAGCTGTAGGTCAAGCCAGGAAAGAGCCGAACCTGCCAGACCCGGGTAGCGCAGGTAACTGGATCCGTTGAACGACGGCACCTGCACAACAAGGTGATCAACAATTAGTTTCCTCTGCGCATCTGCTTGTGGAACGCCTTATGCCTACTCCGCCCCACAATTTGCATTTGTATCTATTATTCAGTAGAGAGTTGCCGTATTGAAATTCGAAACGCCGCACCGGCACGCTCATAAAGCCTCCGGTGACCTCTCTTCGGATTCCAATTATGTTGTTATTTTGTCTTACGTAGGGTGTATCAGCAGCAGTTTTGGAACCCACTGTGCACAAACGGCACCCAGTGAAATGTTCAGAATTTCTGAAAGTGTTATCCGACGGTGCTCTCTCACGATGATAGCAGCGGTGTTAATGTTTTCTTCCATTGGGTACAAACTGGAGCCTGGCCTACCTTCCTTCTCAAACGATTGCCCTCTTTAACAGTATTTATTTAAAGTTAAATTGAAGTGGAAATGGACTGTGAAGAGAGAAGAAGAAAATTCACACAAATAATTGTATATAGTTGATAAAATAATGGTATAGACAGAGTAAGTTAGACGTCATTTTGGTAGCTGGGGTCGGGTCAGAGCCGGGCCCCCCCTGGAATTCCAGTACGTTGTGCTGATGAACCGGGGACTGGGGTCTGATGCAATAGAAGTGAATAATTTGTATTCTGTTTATTTTGAATTTAGAATAAAGCATTAATATACCATTAATTGTTGTAAAATTGTAATTGTGAGGGGTACATCTAAAATAACCTGGATGTCCCTTGTAGTTTGCATTTGTATGACTAAGTGATTGTAAAAGAGCACTGTGGAAACTTGTTGTATTATTAAGTGGAAATAAATTCAATTCAAAACATTTTAAATCATCTTCGATCTATGCTATAAAGAAAAACAAGATCTCCATAGGCCTCAACTGAAGATTCGTCGAGAAGAAAACAGAATTTAAAAGTAGCATATTGTTCGTTGCGTGTCACCTCCACTTTGCTGTAGGCGGAACTGAACATGTGTTAACTTGCATACCTCTCACAGGCGGGTACCGCAACTGACAACAATAAAACTAGGCGAGCAAAATGTTGTAAAGTTAAACTTTCGCGCATCTTACTTGTCTTACGTTGAGCGTTCGCCAACAAATTCACTACCGAAATTAACACAAAAAACGTTGGGATTTCAGTGTCTTCTGCACATACAGCAACAAAATTATTAAAATTCATCACTTACAAGTGTACACGTGTCCATTGTCTACAACAAGGTGATCCCGTAGCATGTGTGCATTATTGTGAGTGGTTTCTTTCATCAGTGACTGAAGGGTTGTGTTCTTTTCAGACGAGGCGGTTCGGCCAAAATGACCATGTGAACACTTGCAATACTCCCTATTGTTGTTCTGAAAATGCAAATAGTAAACTTGAAACCTCTCATTATGATAGAAAATTGGAGTTTGGTATACGATTAGCGCCAGAGGCATAATCGGGTGATTTTTTTTTTACCAGCAGAGTGGTACCAAAATGACATCCTGATCCTATTTTTTAATCAGCTGACGAAAGAAGAGAAATCATATGGGTGGTTTCAACAAGATTCCACCATGCTCATACAACAGAGGAGTCCATGAGAAAAACTAGGGAAGTGTTTGAAGACAGAGCCGTCAGTGATTTTAATTTGTGGGATGGCATGAAGGATAGCGAGTACAAAACAAATTCTCTCACATTGGAAGAGCTCAAGGAAAGCACAAGAAATGAAATCAGAAACATTACAGTGGTGAACTAAATCCTGTCTATTGGAATGTACAATGCCGGATTAGCTGAGGGAGCATTTTTTTGAATGTGTTTAACGCCCATTTTTACTACCGAGGCACCACAGCCGGTGCACACTGATGATACATGAGATGAAATGAAAATTGGGAAAGATTTTTTTTAAGGAAAGAAGCGTTCAAGTTTAGGATACCTATACGGCATTTACCATTTATGAGCACTGAGGAAAACCAGGAAAAGACCTTAGTCAGGGAGGACGGTCCTGGTGGGAATCGAACCCAAGATCTTACGCTCACGAGTCCACGCCTTAACGACCTCGGCCACCTGTGGCGGTTCTGAGGGAGGATGACATTATCATCTTTTGCTACAGTGTAAGATTATACACGCAGTTTTTAGAACCGAAATCAGCTGCCAAGATACAAAACTGCGTACGTGCGGTAAGGGGATATTTTGCAAGCCGTGTAGTTGTAATTGGATTTCTCACATTTGTGTAAGAAATAAATTAGTTATAATGACCTTTGTATTAGGTCAAATTACAAAACTGTGTACATGTAAACAATGATTAAAAGCGTTGCAAAGCATTACAAAATATCACTAAATGAATATTCAAAACGACGCAACTATTAAAGAGAATCGTGAATTGTAATAATTTAGCCATTCGTCTGCAGCAAGCAGGCGGTCGATATATCCCGTGGTTATTCTCAAGAACTGGAACACGATGTCGAGCGAGGGAATAATTAAGCTCCGGAAGGAAGAAAGACATTCCAAAGAAGTATCGCTCGGGGCATTTGCGTTTCCAAGGAACACAAGAGGGGCGTCTTCGTGATGTAATCCGATGAACGTGACTTGGAGGCCAAATGCGCTCTGCCTCTCCAGACATTCGATAAATCGACAGCAGCCAAGTAGTGCCCACTTATTCACAGCCGGTTCTGTTCATTTTAGAACAATAAAAACTTGCTTATTCTTTGATTCTTTTCCCACAAGATTCCCTTGAAAGCGTTTACTAAATAGGAAGATGTATTCATTTATTTTAAATAGTGTTTTAATTACAGGGGCATCACAGACGATACCCGAGGTGAAATGGGAGGGGAGGGGGTATTTTTTTAAAGGAAGGAAACGTTCCAGGTCTAAGTTTTAGGGTGCCTCCCCGGCATTTGTCATTTATGAGAACTGAGGAAAACCTGGAAAAAACCTTAGTCAGGAAGGACGGCCCTGGGGAGTCGAACCCCAAACCTCCCAGCCTGGTCCCCTGTGGCGGTTATATATGTAGATTTTCATATAGTGCGGGAAATAGCGTCCTACCCCAGAAACAGGCAGCATCAGCCCTGCGGAAAATGTGGTTGTACTGTAAACAGATGGTAAAAGAGGTGTGTATTGATTGTTGGTAGCGTTCAACAACCCTTAAAGAATGACATGCCTGGCCAGGCCGCTTGCATGTGTCCATGCTGGAGCAATGCCAAGGAAAACAAACACTTTATTCTCCAAATATATTGCCCGTCAAAAAGCTCGTAACACCGAGGGAAAAAATGGACAGTTAATAATAAAAAAACACAAACAGTTTATAACATTCCCTCAATTTTTTCTTTGAACTTTACCGATGAGTACAGCTTACCTAAGCCTATTTTATGGCAGAATTTGGCACCAATAAGTCATGAAAAATTATAGTTTTATTTCTCAACATACTTTCACAATTTGTTATATTATTCATAAAGTGCGATTTCTTCAGCCCTGTAAAATGCATATTTGTTTCAGTGACATCCTTTGATGAATTGATACGAATTTGTTTCCTGACAGTCATTTCTTCATGTTGAGGAACAGGAACCCAAATTCGAAGAGTAGAGGCACGAGGAATAATTCCATACCTTATATTTAACAATTTTGAGATCGCAATGGCGCGTTGTCGCGATGAAACAGCACAGTTTTCTTTGCCAAGTAAGAAAGATTCTTCTTGATCAAGTGGCATAGAAAAAAATGTTAAAACAACGCATTTCCTTCTGAGGGGATTTGCCTTTTCCGGTGGTAACCCGCGTATTCACTGTCCTTTTGTTTCCGGCGGATTGAAGCACTGTCACATATCATCTCCGTAATTCATTGAATTTCATGATCTCAAGTGACAAGTCATTCTTTATTGTTTACACCTCGCCAATAGCTATTTCATTTCCAAATGATTGGATGAAATATTATGCACTCCATCTTCAGAAATCTACTGCCCCTTCAGTCTCCGATAGCACTAGGACCATGGAATGGATTTTTTTTTCAATCATTTCAAAAGGAGCATTCAGAAATGTTTTGCAACCACTAACTACAAAATGTAACTAAAGCAATTCGCAACAATGAACCTTAAGCTATCAAAATATTTATAAGTGAAAGGTTAAATTCCCATAGTCACTGTCGCACAGTCTTTTGAGTTCAGTCCTGTTCAATAGTTATATTTCTAAAGAAAACTTTACATTCTACATTTTCACACGCTGTAAGATGGTGAAAGAGCGAGGACTTGGTAGCTGTTCATGGCGATCAAGTGTTCATGTGATATCAATGTAAGATGTATTCGATCATTTGAAGAAGGACGAGGGACTTTGAAAGACAACCCTCGCTCTGGCCGACCTCGGGAAGCTGTGAACGAGAGAACAATTCAAAGAGCAAGGAACTTGGTGGAGGAAAATCGACATATTACTGTTGAAATACTAAGTATGGAAGTGTTGGCAGCATTGACAGTATACTGCATGAACATTTAAAGCTGCGAAAAATCTGTCCAAATGGGTTCCACATTCCCTAACCAATGAAGAGAAGAAGAGGAGAAAGGAATGTGCAAGGAAACTGCTGAGCATGTTTCACCAAATGTTCTAAACGTTTGACAGATATATGTACTGGTGATGAAAGTTGGTTTTATTTCTATACCACTCCAACAGCATAAAATTCTTTGGGCTAATGTCGGAACCCTTTCTACCGAAAGAAAATGTTTACGAGGGTTGAACAAATGAAAGTCGCTTAGAGAACGATCAGGGCTATACAGAGGATGCTCGAGGAATTTCCATTTGAAATCTCGCGGCGTCTCGTTTGTATTGCCAGTATGAGGCCGCGCGTTGTCATGCAGAAGCAACAATCTTTTGGTAAGGGATCCTGTGCGCTTCTTTACCAAGTTTCCTGAGGATAAAATTCTTCAGACTGGAATGCAGGTGACTTCGTGAACTCATCGATACACTGCATCATTTTACCGCCAGATGGTGTTAGTTTAAAATATTTTTCGAAGGGTGTTTCCATTGCATTGACACCCACTTTATCTCTGGCTTGTAATAATGAACCCAAGATTCATCACCTGTAACATGGTTTGGATGCGTGGCCGAGTTAATGCGAATTTTGCGGGAAGCAAGCTGTTTGCCCGGCGGACTCGGATACCATAGGCCCTTATAATCAACCACAAATTTCTATAGCACAACAAATACAATGGCATTTCGTGAATAATGTTGGTTTTCCTGCTCGTGTCGCTACATGACCATGTAAATAAAACCATGCTTCGTACGTAAAAAATATAATAATAATAATAATAATAATAATAATAATAATAATAATAATAATAAAAAACGGGTCATTACAGCGAACGTTAACATTACACAACATCCAATTGCAGAAATTAACTCTACTCATATTATCGCTTGGTTGCAATTCCTAAACTACAGTTATCTTATAGGGTTTTCATTTTAAAAGTTTAGTGGCATGCCAAGCCGAGGTTTGCGAAATTCCTGATCCCTATTCAGAGATTTCTTTGGCCCATGTTCTAGCTTTTCTCCGATATCATCAACATTTTTTCCGCTATAAGAACATGGCGTTTTACTTTCGGCTTCTTGTCAAATACAGATCCCGTTTTCCCTAAATCTATTCACAAAATTATGAACCATTTCTATATGGGGCGCACGAATAGCAGACTTTTTTGACTGGTTTATTTATGGACGCTCTTTAACATCTCAGGTCATCAGCGTCCCATTCAACTCAGGGCGTGAAACGGCCGACTAATTTTGCTCTGAGGTCTCTCTTTCAGGCTGGAGGTTCTTTTTCGTGTCGTAAATGTACAACACGGGACCCACGACTTTACTTCCCTTCCGAAGGAAGCCATACTTAGGATTTTTACACCCGAAAAAATTCATCGCTCCTGGCCGGGCCGAATAGCGGGGAATCTGTCTATAATCACTGACTCACTTCTCTACATGAGTTTGTTGTCACATAGGAATCATACATGAAGATGCTGTGTGCTAAAGTATATGGATCTTTTGGCATTATAATAGCACTAACATACTATAACACTGAAACACGTGGTCTCACCAAGTTTCTACATCTGTACAGCACAAAGACTTCGCGTCAACTGATAAGCCGGCGTACGGAAGGAGGAGGGGGAAACGCAACCGGTTAGAAACAGTGCAGGTAAATCCCTAAGGCTACCACGCGTCGAAATGAAGACTCTGTATATGTTTTACCCACAGAACCGCACAACGAAGCATTGCTCAAGGGTTGTGTACGCACTAAGAGGCCCCGCCATTTTGCAATTGCTATCTCGCTATTGTAAACAGCGATTGTCAGCAATTGCTACTTGACTGATATTGCCATTTAATGACAATAGCCTCAGGTGCCTTTCTCGAAAGTGTTGTACCTTACTTAATGACTTCCGTCGTACTTTACATGAAGAATTACGAATCATAATGCTAAGTGCAAGAATGTTGCGACGCTTGTTAACAACAGATCAAAATCGCATTCATATGGAAATATCGTAACAGTGTTTGCAATGCTTTAAGAGCAACATAACTAATTTTGTGTGTCGACCTACAGCTGTGGATGACATTTGGAGCCAGCAACACACCCCAGAACTGAAACAGATGTCACAACAGCTGACAGAGTCGGGTTTTCGGAGCAAAGAAGACAAGGTGCATTTCATCTGCAGCTATGTCTTTTGGGACACTAAATTAATTTTATCAACTGTGTATGGATAAAGTCACAAACTGAAAGCACTATTACAATGTATTATTTATGCCAATTAGATGAAAAAAATCATGACAAAAGGTCTCATTTATAGAGCAAAATACTTTCTTTTTATCAAGAAAATGCACCTGCTCATAAAATTGTCTATGCAATGGAGAAATTAAGAGGTCTAAAGTATGAACTGTTAGATCATCTATCATACTCCACACTTTTAACTCCCTCTGATTTTCGTTTCCTCCCAGAGCACACACTTTTTCATCAAATCAAGAGGCGATTGCAGCTGTGGAAAGGAATGTTGCAGACGTTCCTGAAAACATCTTCAAACACGAAATAATGGCATTGAGAATCGCTGAGGTAAAAGTATGATTCTTATTTGGAACTATGTTGAAAAATAAAAACACATTATTTTATTGTTATTCCGAGAACCTTTTAGAACGCCCTCATAGCGAGACCCCGCGTTTTAGAAATATAATTAAACGAATATTACTTTTTATTGGAATTTTCGATGATACATAAAAATAATATCGACATCTTTTATTTTAAGAAGAGAGCTATCAGTGGCGAGTTGTTAAAATAATTTATTTAGGTCTCTAGTGAAATTTTATATTAGATATGTCTTATACACTTTTATAGAATGTGTAATGTCAATTATATCACATTTTTTTAATGTACAGCATTAGTATTTTCAGTTTATGTTCTTTAAAATTGTTGATATTAACAAATACGACGGTATATTGGTAAGTTCTTACCCTAACTTAGAAAAGAGAATTGTATTTAAAAACATATTGTTTATGCATTTTGCACATTTATCTTTTAACACTGTATATTTAGCACAACTCCATAAAATATTTTTAATTCTATTTAAAAATTTTGTTTTCTTGCTGTGCAAACTTGTGCTCCACAGTATTTGCCATTACTTTATTCCAAGTACATTTACACACTCCGTTGCAATCAAGAGTGCACAGTATTGCCCACACACCGAAAAAAAATCCCTAAAATTTTCCTCCATTATAACTTCTTCTTTGTCCCTAAACAGGTGGGACACAAACTTTCTTTGAGCGTGCTAAAGTATTTATTTGTAAAAGACTTGTCCGGCAAGGAAATTTTGTGGATATGACAAATATATTGTCCTTTTTCTACGCCACCATAAAAAAAATTTGGTTGTGGAGTTTGAGAGAGGAAGAACAGGTGTCAAGGATGAACTTCTTCTTTATGTCCACTTCCGAAAATGTTGATACGGTGCATGATATGATTTTGAAGGATCGATAGATTGAGCAGAAACTTTGAGCAAATCTTTAACATCGTATATCACGTTTGATTATGAGAAAAGTCCCAAAATACCTGAATGCTAATCACAAATTACTCACAACTGTCTATTAAAGGTGAATTGTCCAACTTTGTGAAACAAAAGCACAGTCAAAGGGATGAAACATCGAATGATTATGAATTTGCTCAAAATTCAGATACTTCTCTGCCATATTATCTTCAAAAACACACAATATCAAAACAGCTGCGATCTCCAAAACTGAAGACACTATTTACAAAACAACACACTTGTCTGGTTCCGTTGATGGGAAGGGTCCGAGGCTATGAACAAACCCACACCACATCTTAACGCTTTTCACACACTCACATATCTCTTAGCCTTCTTCACATACTTCATAGACTTCTAGTTCAACCATCAACTAAATATGAATCAATTTATATAGGAGGGTAGGTTCATAAGTTTCCGGTCTAACCATTTTCAAGGTATGATAAAAACAAAAACCATATTTCACTTTTCAATATAGTTACCCTTTATTACAATACACTTCTCACATCTTTGAATTAACCTTTAAATCGACCCCCTCAAATAATCAGAAGTCTTGTCTGCAAAATGACCATAAACAGCATCCATCACTTCTTTATCACACTTAAATTTCCTTCCTCAAGGTCCTTCTTGAGTTTTAAGAAGAGGAAACAGTAACTAGGAGCTGTGGGCTATGGGCTGTAGAGTGGATGGTGGATCTCCTTGAAGCCACATTTCTTCACAGCTTCCTTTGCAACAACAGCTGCGTGCACAGACGCGTTGTCGGGAAGAAGGCGCACACCAGCACTCAGCTTTCCTCGTCTTTTCTCTTTGATAGAAGCACGTAATCTGTGCAGTAGGCCAGCATAGTACTCCCCATTTACTGCTTCGTCCGGTTTGCGCTATACCATTGATTTCCTTTTGGACAAGAGGTCATGGTACAGGACAATAGTTTTAACTCCTGTAACAATGGTTTGCAGAACTTCTTTCCCGTAGCCAATGCCTGTCAACAGATGACTCGTTGCTGCTTTTGGACTGAGGAAAGAAGTCTAGGCACTAACCAAATTCATGTTTAAATGTTCATGAGCAATTCGAAGGACTGTTGTTTTAGAAAGGCCTGACCCTTCTGTAACGTTGAGCCGCCGGTCGGTCTTCCATAATTTCTCCTTCCACAAGGGCGATGTTTTCAGGAGTGAGCACTCCAAGGGCCGACCTGCACGCTCTTCGTCTTCAATGCTTTCTCGCTCCATTCGAAAAAGTTTGGCCCATTCTTTTACTGTAGAATATGAGGGGGGTGTTTCCCCATATACACCGTCTAATCGCTGTTTAATTTCATTTGAAGTAAGTAATTCATTTGTGAAGAACTTAATAACAGCTCGATACTCCATTTTGAACATGTCACAATCTTCTATACATAGCCTTCTTTATGCAACTATATCTGAACCCTCATACGTAAAGCTCTTTGGTATTCAATTTTACATGGATTGACTAGTACGTGATCAGTGATGCAGTTTGGGAATGTGAAGGAAAGCAAATAATTATAATCAAGAACATCGATCGGCATTTCTGGGCCATCTTCCAGTAGTATCCAAAGTATTTGTAATTAACTGTTAGAAAGTTGGGCCGGCAAGTGCGAGTCGGTCCTGCGGTATCCATTCATAGCTTTTAATTTAAGTGCTCTGATTTATAGGGTAAAATGCGCCTGGCCGCAGCATCCGAACAGTCCGCAAACCAGTCTCACATCACAATGGATCCTGTGGTAATAAAGGAATCCCGCAAGAAGCCACTATCTTTAGGATGATGGAGAGGCTGGAGTGAACAAAGGTCTTTCATAAGACATCTGCAGCCAGAGCGCCCACAATAGACAAGTCGTTTTGTGTGTATTGCAGCTACGCCGTGAGAATGTTTTACAATTATTTCTATAGCGCAGAAATGTAAGAGCAGTCGAGTGAGAGAGTGCAATTTTAAAAATTGCAGGATTTTAAGAATCTCAAAGTAGCAGATGCCAAATTCACCTTTAACGTTGCGACTTTGTGTGAACGTTACACCCGCAGAAGAAGTTACCATGTGGTACGTTTGGAGATAAGAACCAGCGTCTCGCCAATTTTAATAACACGCACTCTCCCCTTATTATTTTCTTTTTTACCTCTCCTGGTGTGCGTTCAACACGACCAGCTTGTCTGAGTATGCCAGCCAAAGAAATAGGGATCAGAAAACAAGAAAAAATATTCTCACCTTTGTATAGTTGAATGTGATCTTTGCCACGAGGATAATAGTGAGTGTCTCTAATGCATAACTTGTGAATTACCAGGGAAACTATTTCATTTTCTGGAGCACTGCAGTGTTTCCCTTTCTCTCGACGTAGCATTGCAGCCACGCCTTACTCCTTTATGATAACACTCCAATGGCCCCTCAGTTTTTGCTTGACAGTTAAGCCACAGCGAGCCAGATCTGGACTGTACGGTGGGAGCTTCACCTGTGTCACTCCCAAGTCTTGCAGAGATTCCATTGTTTTCAATACACAGAAGCACTGCTGTGGTGAAGCAACAATACTCGCAACCCAGGCTTCGGTATTCTTTCTGTTAGTAGCGGCTCATGACACAAACAGTTGGCGCAGTCACATTACTACACAGTTTCAGTGTAAAATATACACAACTATATCTACTAAATTATTGCACAAGAGAATGCTGATAAAGCAAAAACTATTACAGTGCAACCAGCGATGCTTTACCCTGCGGCACGAGCTTTTTCCCATGAGCCTACTTGCTTACTTGTTAATCTTTCTGACTATTGTAGTCGTAGCGCAGCTGTTCCTGGGTGTGTGTTGTGTTGTTCGTTTCTTAACTCGACAGTATACATAAAGCGTTATGTCTTCTGTTAACTCAGTGATGAAAGAATCACAGGAACATACAGTTAATTCTGTTACTTATGTGAATATCATACTAACCGCTTTTTTAAGAGGATTAACCGACAGGGAGCGTGATTATGTATTTTTCCAACAGGACTCTGCCACTGCTCACACTGCGAATAATTCCATGAGAGCAATTCACAATGTGTTTCCACAAGACAGAGTTATTGATAGGGATTTGTAGCCCTCTCGGTCCCCCGATTTAGCAGCCTGTGTTTATTATCTCCGGGGTAAATTAAAAAAAAAAAACGCGTACATGGCGAGCCCGCACATCTTAGAAGAACTCAAAGATAATATTCGCGAGGAAATTGTCCGGATTTCTCAAAATAAACTACAGCGAGTGTTAAAACGGTTTGTGTTTTGTTGTATGATTAGTTTGTTTTATTGTTTTACCTTTACGTAATACCACCACGGGTGGCCGAGGTCGTTAAGACATGGACTCATGAGCGGGAGGTCTGGGGTTTGAATTCCGCCAGAACCGTCCTCCCTGACAGATTTTTTCCATGTTTTCCTCAGTCCTCATAAATGGCAAATGCCGGGGAGGTAGCCTAAACTTAGGCCTAGAACGATTCCCTCTTTAAAAATGAATCCTTTCCCCAGTATATCATTTCATCTCACGTGTCATCACTGTCCATCGCCTGTGGTGCCTCAGTAGCGAAAACGGGCGTTAAACACTAGTCATTCATTCTTTACGATAATCATCGATATTCGACTGGCTGGCTAAAGAGCGGCATGCTCGCCAGTAGGTAAAATACTACGGGGGAAAACAAGACTGATTGCACAGTGCTACAACACGTCAAGGTAATAGGAAAATAAATTTTTAAAAAGGCATATTGACACAGAAGATTCACTGTTTGCACGCTAATTTATGTAAATCCAAATACACCTTATGCACTGGAATGCTTATTAAACTCTACTTTCTACCTTAGATGCCATAAAGAATTCAAAATGTCTGCGAAAGAAACACAGACACAAGTCGAAACTATTTAGAAGAGCTTTGTGATGTGTTCAGTGATGCAAGAATACCAAAGAATAAAATTGGAAAACTCCAAATTTAATTAAATGTGTAGTTACATCACGTGATAGGCAAGGTGAAGTTGGTGAACGAGCTGAGGGAAATTAGCAAAGTGTTTCAATGACGTGTAAATCAATCCTATTGTGTTAACGCCCTATCGCTTCACTTTATGTAATGTGCAAAGGTGAAACTTTATTTTTACATACGGGAAAATGATTTTGGACATGAAAACAAAAAGTATTATTGTGTCATAAAGTTACAACTAATACTTCGAATACTAGGGATTTTTATTATTCTCTCCCCCCCATGGGATCACAACAATGTCTACGAGGACGCTTTGATAAGCGGTAACTTGTTTACCATAATTCCAAGGTCACAAGTCATTCGGATGTTGTTGTTTGGCACTTGTTTAAACAAAAGCGTTTCGAGTGACAGTAAAAAATGGATAAGATTAGGTCCAGGGGATCCAAAATCAGCCATGAGAGAGAAAAAAACCCATCGATAAAATCTACGACATGCTTTCGACTGACAGACGAGTGAAAGAAAGTACGAGGGTAATAGAACTCATGGGCATCTTATTCATTTCGTTTTGTATGATGAATTACACGTGAAAAAATTTGGCGAACGTCACGTCTGCCTACTTCGGAACAAAACCAAAACACCGGCCAAGTTTTTGGAAATGTTTAAGGAGATAAAGATATCCTATTGTGTCACTTAAGGGCAAAGGTCTCCTAACAAGTAGGGAAAGCTCGCTTGCTATTCCACGCTAGTTGTTCGTATGCTGTCTGACTGATTTGTTCTTTGTTTATTCTATTTCTCCCTATGCTAGTTGCTTCTCGAGGGATTTCCATTTTTCCCTTCCTCTTGCTACTCTTGGCCTGCATGTTCCTTGAAGAGGTCTGTTCGTCTTCTTCTGGGTCCGCCTTGTGTCCTTTTTCCTATCCGGTGGTCCCACATGGAGATCTTGTAGGTCTTGCATTCTTGCGACGTGACCGCCCCATTGCCATTTGCTTCTGGTAGCTACTTGTGTTGTCTGAGATAACTGATTTATTAATACTACAGGTATTTTGTCCTTCAAAGTTATTTCCAGGATCTTGCGTTGCATTTTTCTTTGGCATATTTCAATTTTGTTCTTTTGTTTTTCTGTTACTGGACATGTATGGCACTCTATAGTAATACAGGTTTCGAGCGTCTGGAATCTGATTTTCTTAGTCTTTGGTCTAACAAAACCAACTTATGGGCCCAAAATGCTCTTCAGGTTAATCAGATCCTTCTTTGTACTTCTTTTTATCATTTTATCACGGAAGGAAATCTGTTGTCCTAGCTGCGTATATTCGCTCACATATGTGAGGACTGTTCCATCTATTTGTATTGGGGTTTCAGGTCCGTTTGACATGAACTGTGTCTTCAGTTTGTTTAGTGACAGCCCTACATTTTTGCTATGCTCACTAATTGTTCCAGCAATCGGTGTTTTGGTGAATAAGACACATCGTCGGCAAATCTTGTGTATTGGGCGTTTTAAGTGCACATACCTCTCAAACAATGGGTGTTATTATTTTTGCGAAACACGTGTAGAACCCTCAGCTCTGCCGTTTGTCAGGCCAAATTTTCTGGTGATACTCTCATCATCTTGCACGTAGCTCCCTATAAGACTGCGAACGTTTCCTACAGCCGAAGCGCACAGTTCAGACAAGTCGGGATGAGTGATAAAGCCAGTACAACTTACTGCTTTCGCTATTAGAAATAATCTTGAAAGCTGGAGCCAGAAATACTCTCAGAGTTAATAAGTGCAATATTTTAGGAGGAGGAGAACAGTGCTTAAGTGTTTAGTTTGAGAACTATGTGCAGTCGTTACTAATTACAAAGAGCCTTCATTTCCCCTTAAGCACAGCACTGGGATACATACCCTTAGTGCGGTTCCGGGAACTCTTGTCATTAGCTGCGCTCTAGCGACGCTATTAGCAAGCTTTCCTGATATCTCGCCGGCCCATTGTTGTCAGCTATTTCGCGGTCACCAGATTTGGTTCCGGTGCAGCGGCTTTGCCAAACATACTGACCGGGAGCACACTCCATATTTCTACTTGTCGGGGCCTGGTGTTAAAGCAGCCCGTTACCGGCTTTGAGAGCATTCGTTTGTTTCAATTCACTTCATTATGCTTTATAATCTTATTTTTTAGATTATCACGTAGGAACGCAAATGATGTCTTATTAATGATTAAATTATTTTCAAATACTTAGGATTTCAGAAGGTTCTATAGTTTTGAGACCGGATCTTTCAAGGTATCGCATTCTGAAAAAAAGAATAATATATTTAGTCATCATGGAACACTGTGAATTACGGGGACCATGCAAAAAGTAATGTTACAACATTTATATAGGATCGAAAAAATGCTTGTACTCAATTGAAATTCACAGAAAACTTCGCAAACATATTAAACTATTTTTCAACGTGATCGCCGACGAGATCAATACATTTCTGTAGTCGGGGCATCAGCTTTTGTATGCCAGTGTCATAGACCTCCGCCGCCAGCTCTTTTAGCCATTTCTTCACGCAGTCTGTTCAGTAAACCAGCACAGTACTCCCCATTTACTGTGGTGTTCCTCTCCTTGAAGTCAATGAAGAGTATTCATTCACAGTCCCAAAAGATTGTGGCCATGATCTTCTTGGTTGACTGAGTGACTGAAGAACAGTTAATGCTGGATGGTATGTAACAAATTGTTTGCCAGAAGTCATCGACGAAATTAGGAAAACAACCAAAAATGTCACATCATTGTCCATCATGACAATGCCAGCTCTCACACAGCACGTCAAACAATTTATTATTTGAAGAAGAAAAACATTTATTGATGCCTCATTACCCGTATTCATCTGATTTATCGCCTAACGACTTATTTAAATTTCCAAATGTAAAACAAAAAATGCGTGGACAGAATTTTACCTCGAGAAGCTGTTGAAGCCTTTCAAAACCATGCTTTTGAGATTCAGAGTGGAAAATGTTTCAGAGTTGGTTTGAACACGTGAAAGAGTGTATAAATCTTAAAAGTGGATATTTTGAAAAGCTAAAGAGCAGTTTGTTTCTTCCCTGGTTTTTGTAGAACTTAAAAAAGCAACCCTCGTATACAAAGATTTTGGGACAACAATTTGGCATAGACACTCCATAAATGATTAACAAGTCCCTCCTTGTATGTCAAACAAAAGCACTGGTGTTGCAGATATCTGGACATTGGAAACCAATGAGTTGTGAAATGGAATTTAGGAGGACATTCATACATTTTTATGAATTTAAATGCCGGTTTAACCAGTGGTTTGAGTGCAGGACACAGAGAAAGGCGTTCTGCTTTACATGCCATGGTTTTCTGCTGGTTCACCGCGAAGCAATTTTCTATTGGAGACTGCGATAAAAGAAGTTGTAAAAGTAGCCTATAAAACATTCGAGGTGGCCTCAGGGATTAGTTGGCTGAGAGTTTTCACCATTCTGCGTTAATATTTAAGAGCGAAGAAATTTTCTTCTTAATATGTGCAGCATTTCAATCACTTTGGAATGTTACAGGAAATGTTGGACGCTCTAGATGTGTCTCAGATATCGAAACAGGTGACAAAACATGGTTTTACCAATTCGAGCAATAAAATGGACGACATTGGTCGGGTTGGTTTTCCATGACAAACTTCCTTCGACCAAACTGGAGAAATCAAGAATAAAGTCTTCTTTCCTTTGCATGACCAAATCAGAGACAGAGAACCCGTGGTCTATCTGCGTTTTCTCAAAACCCAAGGAGAGAATACGGGGCATTTTGTTATTGTGTATGTTATATATACTTTTTAATATAGTGTTATTGTTACCATCATTACAACTGTGTAAAGATAAACTAAAATAAAAAAGGCAACAAATGAAAAAATTTGCAAACTTTATTACATATACCGAGGGTGCCAAAAATGTACACACATTTTCACAGTGGATATCTATTTAATTTTTTTCAAAATTGGAGCAAAAAACAACAGTAATGTGTAGTATGATGTTCTGTATACAGATGTGACTCACATTACATTATGCTAGCGTTGCTACAACAAAATGGAGCCAAGATTATCGTATGAACAGCGGAAACAAATTTAAGTGGATTGGAAAACTGAGAATGTTGTTGAAGTTCAAAGGCAATGGAGACGCGTGTACAGAACAGAACCGTCAACGCGAGTAACAATTGCACGCTTTCGAGACAAATTTGAGACTCGTGGTACCGTATGCGATGTTTACATGGGCAGATCTGGGAGACCTCGCACAGCTAACAAGCCCCGTGTCCTCGGCTATAGTTTTGGAACATTTTAAGCTCTAACCGCAGAAACCTACAAAGCAATGTGCACGTGAGACTAGGATTAGTAAAACGCCGTATTATTAAAACAGCAAAGTTGAAAGTTTTCATCTCAAGACTTTTGCATGCATTAAATGAAGATGACCCTGATCGGAGAATGCAGCACTGTGAGTGGTTTCGGAACATGGTGCAAGAGGATGAGGCCTTCGTAGGGAAAGTTGTTTGGTCCGATGAGACACAATTTAAGTTGAACGGAACTGTTAACTGTGCCTACGGTGTGCAAACAATCCACGTGTTATTTTGGAAAAGGCTGTTAATTTACCTGGAATTAATGTTTGGTGTGGGTTGTCATTTATCGGTCTAATTGGATCATTTTTTTGATTCGCCCTGCGCACCAGAACATGATATGCAAATCTGTTTTAATTACCATTCATACACTCTGTGGAAATGAGGAAGTTTACTTCCAACAGGATGGTGCACCACCACATTACCACAGAGATGTACTTGCGTATCTTGATGATAATCTTGCAAGGCACTGGATAGGACAAAGAGGTCCGATTGAGTTTCCACCGCGTTCTCCGGATCTAATTCCGCTGGACTTCTACCTATGGGGAACTCTTAAGGATGTTGTATACCGTAGAAAACCCAGCTACACTGACAGCACTTCGAGAAGAAATTGAAACGGCAAGTGCTGAGGACACTTTCACAAACGTTGCTCAATCAGTAGTTCAACGTACTCAGAAGTGTGTCGACGTGGGCATTTTGAGCAACTGTTGTAACTGTAAAAGTCTAAGATGATTAGTGCTCATCATTTTATGTTCGTGTGAATTCAGTTTTGTTATGTTAACACAGTTTTTTCTTTGCTTGAAGTGTGTATCATTTTTGGCACGCTCTGTATACAGGTCAGAGGTCTTCAAATGAGACAGAATGTCGACTTGGCTCACAGTGGGCAACCTATGTCCGGAGAAAAAACCAATCCTGCTCCAATCACGATAACACGCCTGCGACTGCAGCGTCAAAATTATTGAACCTAAGACACGAGACCTTCTTCTACCCCCATACTCTCCTGATTAGGTCTCCCTGTTCCCCAACATGAAGAAATGCACCAAAAGAAGAGGATATTGTGAAGAAAAAAGATTTTGCAGAACTGAAGAAATCGATTTTACAAACAAATTAGTATGTGTATGTATTTGAATGGAGATTAAAGATTTTCCCCCAAAATGTAATCAAACAGATAAAGCAGTCATCATACATAAAATAAAAATCATATCCATGAATCCGCCTTCAGTTATAGGAAGATTATTTGCATAAACTGCCTTCTTCTTCTTGATAACTTAGAGATTGTGACTGTGCTGCAGGCAGTCTTTGATGCTCCGGTGATTAACCTTTGGAGAAGAACATTAAAATTTACTCCTAATGCTTCGTGCACTCTCGGGACAGCGTGAGAATCGCAGAAAGCTAGATGATAAAATTACGAGTGAGCATATGATAGAAATAGACGATAAAACTGGAGAAAAAACCTAATCAGGCAGCAATTTACGCGCCAGAAACTAGAAGTCACTTCGCTGGCATCGAACCCTCGTCATTTAAATGGAAGCTGTGAGCTGCCGGATTATTGGGACGGTTGTCACGTGACAAAGCTTTTGTTACCGCGCTCTTAAGCAGATGGATCCAGTTCCTCTCGTCGATTGCGGGAAAGCCGTGTGACTTGTAGGTCCCCAGTTTCGTTTCATAGTTAAATGCGTTCGTTTAATTCAGCATGGCACGTCAGAATCGAGAACAAAAGAGAAGAAAGGAAAGGAAAAAAATAAAAAAAGTTGTGTCACGCAGATGTTGCATCAGATGTTCAACAGTCTCTGTGTAATCAACAAGAGCTGGCTCATTAAGGGGCTGGTTCCTTTGTTCTTTGTCGCGATGGAAAACTTTAATCTTCACACTCCTCCCTGCGTCTATCGATCCTTGGAATCCGACATCGAGTGACAAGTGCAAAGTGGTCATATCTCGCGCATATTGTGCCGTGAAGACAAAAGCTGTCAACAGCAAAAGGCTTAACAATTCAAACAACGTTTGGTATTAAGAGATAAACAATCCCAAATCTGCCTGATGGGACGGCTTTTAACATCGCACTTATGCTCTTAAATGCAAGCTTAAGCAATAACTCCTAAAGCGACATCCGGCCCCACTTCCAGGTACTACTGACGATAATAACATGAAATAAATTGGGAAAGGATTATATTTTGTTTTAAGGAAGAAAGTGTTCGTTTGGGACACCACCTCGGCATTTGCCATTTAACAGAACTGGGGGTAAAAAACTTCAGGGAGGATGATCCTAATGGGAATTAACCCCCAGACTACCGTTTACGAGTCCGTGCCTTAACGACCTCGGCCACCCGGAAATATCGCCGTGAACCCTTAGGAAAAGTGGCTGGATGTTTGTTTTTCTAGTTTTGTAAAATATACCGATTATCAGGGGCGCAAGTACGACTATTTGTAGAGGGGATGCACAGAATAGTTTTGAGAATTTCTTGCTAGGAGCTGTTTATTGACAGTAATGACGGAAGCGGTGATGATTGTATTATACATACTGGTGCCAGGGGTACATATCCTTACATCACATCAGGTCGATCCTGGCGGTGTAGTGATAACCATACTTGCCTCGTAGACCCCAAGATCACGGGTTCAATTCCGGCCAGGATCTCTGAAATTTGTGGTCTTCGGTCAATAAACATGGGACCCAATGAGCACAAACTTTTCCATAACCTAAGCTTTTTATTATTTCTTGCACTGCACTATGTCCTACTGTAAGTTTTGCAGCGATTTCATGCACAGTGATACGCCTATCTTCTCTAATAAGCTCATCAACTCTTTCCTTGCTGCAGTCCGCGGGCTCATCTTGGATACTCGTTTTCCCATCTTTGAAACCCGGACAGGATCGATTGATTTTTTCGGGCGTAAAAATCCTAAGTATGACTTCCTTCGGAAGGGAAGTAAAGCCGTGGGTCCCGTGTCGTACGGCACGAAAAAGAACCTCAAGCCTGAAAGAGAGGCCTCTGAGCAAAATTTGTCGGCCATTTCACGCCCTGAGCTGAATGGGACGCTGATGACCTGAACTGTTAAAGAGCGTCCATAAATAAATCAATAAAAAAAAAAAAATCTTTGAAACGTTTCCCCCATCTGCTAACACTGCAGATGCAGAGATGTCTGCATCCATGCAGACATCTCTATTGAAGTCTGAGGTGAATTTCAGCAGCAGATTTTCCCTCTTTAACAAGGAATTCAATGACAATACGCTGTCGAAACGAAACATTGATGTCCGCCATTTTGGAAATACTGCCTGTGGTTACGTGATAGAAGCTAATGACGTCACAATATGGCTACATGTGGTGTAAAGTCTGTAGATTACGACCCTGTAGTCCTTTTCGTTACATTGTTGGAATTTGAATTTTAACAATGGGTTGCTCACGACTTTCATTATGACCCTGATAGCTATTAATAAAATATTTCTATTATTTGCTTGTATAAAGCGATTTTGGGGATATTTGAGAGTATTTTATTTGAAATGCCACCCTCATTTGCACACTTTATTTTTTGTAGTGCATCCATTCTGTCATCGCATGTTTAAAGTATTAGCAGGATAATTTAAAATACAGTATATGTTCGAGATCACAGAGACGAAATCCCTTACCACTTCCGTTAGGAGAACAGCCTCTGACGGACACGCCCTGTATGAGATGTTGGTGTTGCAGGTCACGCTCTCTCACCAAGAAAAGTTGTTCGGTTGCAAAGTGTTTCACTTGATGCCCTCGTGCAGATGTTGCAGATCTATCGTGCACAGACTGCCTTACTCTTGCCAATCGCAATTTTAAACTTGGAAATGGAGCACGGATCTCTTGGGCATCTGTTTGCTTAGACTTCGCACAGACGAACTTGGGCGCTGGAGAGAATACGCAATCATCATAATTGTTTTTCAAAACTTTCCTATACCAGTCCTCATAATTTTGATGACCTTTCTCAAAGTAGTCCCCGTGGATGCAATGCACCTCTGTCAGTTTTCAATATTTTGACAGCTTCTTCAGAATTTTTTCCGCAGCCTTCATCGCTGCTTTTGGTGATGGAAAATGCCTCCCACGAAGATGCTTCTTCAATTTGGGGAAATTAAAAAAGTCACCAGGGGCAGGGCTGTAGGGAGGATGAGGGGTGGGCTTCACGTTGCTTTTTGTGAGATATTCAGCAACAATATTTGCGACGTGCGACTGTGCGTTATCATCCTGCACCATCCAACCTGTTGCTTGGACATATGATCTTTTGTGTGTGATATGGCCTTGCAGAGTTTTCAGGACATCTCTGTAGTAGTGCCCAGTTGCAGTTGTGTGTGCAGATACGACATGTAGGTAAACCGTTCCTTGAACATAAAAAAAAAAAAAAGAAAAAAAGAAATGCCTACAACTTTCCCAGCAGAAGAACTTTGCCCCTTTTTTTAGTTTTGGTGAATATACAGAGCTTTGATGTTTGCTCCCAGGATCGAAATGACGTCGCCAAGTGTCATCAGCAGTGATTGCCTATGAAAGTGTTCTTAATGTTATTCGACGATGCTCTCTCACAATGATAGCAGCGGTGTTAATGTTTTCTTCCATTAGAGCACAAACTGGAGCCTCGGGCCCGCCCTCCTTTGAAATTAATTGCTTCTCCTGTTTAAACGTTTTAAACCATCTTATACCTGTGCTACAGATAAGAACAAACTCTATATAGACTTCCTGTAAGACTGCATGGGCCATGTTGAAACAAAAGCAGAATTTATGATTCACCTTGGGCAAGCCTAGCGGTTTATTACTTTTGTAATAATATCCCCACCTGCTCTCCTGTTATACGAGTATTACGTAAGTTTAAAATTCGCTTAGAGTGAGATGCACACACATATTGAAGGCTCAGTGCGGATTATTCCAACGCACTTTATTTTTCAAGTTTCCCCATAGCGATAAGACCTGGAGATCGCGCTGGCATAATCCTTTACTAATGACCATATCCTCAATCAAAGCTAACGAGAGCTGTATGCTTGCTTACATTCAAAGTTCGATAATCGTCCAAGGAATGCACAAATTCTTCACAAAATACAGGCCCTATAATTCTGTACGCATTCGCTGTGCACCATACAAAAATATTTTTGGCAATGCAATGATATTTCGTGTACAAGACCCTCTTTTTCTGCACTACAGTGTCTTGTAAATGGCGAACCATCGGCGAAAAAAAAGTTAAATTTGCTTCACTACAATGATTCCAAAACCCAGCTGTAGAAATATAGTATATTTAGCACATGGATGCAATTCCTGAACAGTGATGCGGTTTTTCATTTTAAAAAGTTGCTGGCATTCCAAGCTGACGTATGTAAAAGTATAATTTCCTATATAAGCTTTCGCAGAGATTTCTTTGGACTTTGTGTTTCTCCAATTTCGTCAAGTTTTTTGTGGTCAGGTACACGGCGGTTTTTTTTTTTTTTTTCCACTTTCTATCGAGAACATTTCCTATGATTTTAAATATATTTATAAGATTAGCAGCATTACATTTTTTTAATAATTTTTAACTCCCGTTTTTACTGCTGAGGCACCACAGGCGGTGGACACTGATGATACATGAGATAAAGTGATACATTGGGAAAGGATTTTTTAAGGAAGGAAACGTTCCACGCCTAAGTTTTAGGGTACCTTCCCAGCATTTGCCATTTATGAGGACTGAGGAAAACCTGGAAAAAGTCTCAGTCAGGGAAGATGGTCCTGGCAGCATTCGAACCCCAGACCTTCGCGCCTTAACGACCTCGGCCACCCGTGGTGGTCTTCAATTTGTACATTACACAAAGAAACTTTTTAGTATTGAACATATAAGGCTGTGAAACAGTGACGAGATGTAATGTATGCTGTTTATGCCCATTTTGCAGACAAGACTTCTGACTATTTGGGAGGGGGAGGTTGAAACGTTAATTCAAAGATGGAACAAGTGTATAGCATAAAACATAAAGGCAATACCTTACATCTTATAAAGAAAATACTCAAATATTTGACAACTATTACTCCAGTGTAAATGAAATCTTTTATCTCAAGACTAGTTTGATTATATTAACGTTCTAGGCACATCTTCCGATACATATGCTTTGGGTTATGTTGATTTCGTTCTTCGCACCACTTCCGCACACAGCGGTTAATGAGGAGTTTGGAGCATCCTGGCCGAAAACGCCCTGAGCTTACATCTGGTTGGCGCTGGCTAGAAAACACCTAGTGTGTGCCCCACCATCCATGCAGTCCGAACATAGGTCCGTGTGGCTTTTTTCTGTCCCTCTCTCAAAAACAAGTGCGGGGTCATCAACGGTTGTCGAAAAGAAGACGGAGGGAGTTTTGAAGACGACGTCAAAATATGGTTACCAGCACATCTTTCAGGACTAGCCAAATACATGTAACTAAATGCGGTTACTGCTAAAAAGAACATACCAACTTTGATCGTGTCTAATATTCTTCGTAAGTAAAAATAATAATTTCCAATATTTATTGAATAACCCTCGTGACACACAAATAGAGCGAAAAACACTTCGTTTCACAACTTATCCGAACGGCATAAAGACAACTCCAGCAATTTAAGGGGCACATTTTTGTTAAACTGTTACTGTTTTTGCATTTTTTGGTAAACTAATATATAAATATAAATTTTCATTCGTATTTGATAAATGATTTGCTATCTATTAATTATTTCATTAATTTTAATACGTAAATATGTCACATAGTCAAAATGTCCCATGCAGTTCATGAGTTGAGAAAATTGGTTGGCATTTTTGCAATTGGAGCTTTGACCCACATATAAAAATTGTGTAGAAAGTTATTTTAAATAAATTTGATGAGTGAACTGTAACAATTTTTTATATCTATAAGAAAATTTAATCTTTAAAATTACTCATTTTTCAATATATATATTTTGAAATTATTATTGGCTTTAGCATGTATCTTGCCTATTGAATAGTACAATGGATTCTTCTGCACATTCTGGGAAGTGTTAATTTAAATTGAATTTAAATAAAAAATGTTATGCGTGGGACATTTTGAATGCGTGAAAATGAAGTTTTGAGAAAAACGTTGTATTATAAAAAAGGAAGACGTGAAACACGCGGAGATCTTTAAATACTGTGGACGCCCAAAAGTTCAAGGAACTATTTGCAGAAAAAATCGATGTTTTGACCGATTTTGGCTGTGTCCCTTAAGCGTTGATAACGATTTCTGCGCTCAAGCTTGGCATGATTACAATATTGTTGTGCTTTTCAGTAAATTCTTTCAAACTAACAAGAATCTCCTGGGGTGCTTCTGCGACCTATTGCTGAGATGTACAAGTTCTCTTACCTGGAGGTCCACACGAGTCTCGCACAGGTCTCCGGCGAAGCCTAGCGGGCAGAGACACACCGCTGTCTCGCCAGATGTTAGACACTTGCCCCCATGCTGGCACGGCACCTTGCTGCAGCGGTCCACACTGCATTCCTCTGAAACGGACACACAGACAAAATGTAACCAAACCAGTTGAATGGGAAAAGGCATCACTCAAAATTACAATTCTAGTAATTTTATCAGATAACTATTAAAGAGAAAGTTTTATTTTGATTTGTTTCTACTGCAAAGCTTGGTTTAGCACACAAGTTACATGTTGTTACGAAATACTTTCATGACCTTCTTCTCAGTTTGCTATCCAAAGATGCCGGTACATACGAGCGTTCTGCCTGGTTCACGTTTTCGGTCTAATTATTTGAAAAACTGCTCCGGAACGGACTCACAAATAGCCTCAAATTGGATTTTTATTTATTTTATTTCAATAACCACACATCGTAAATATCTATTACATTTGGTTTTCTTGTAATTCAATGTTTGTATCTACACATTCAAGAATGAATGCTGTTAACAATACTGCAATGCTTTTTGGACCATCTGGGGAGGGCCTCGCAGAACACATTGTGAAAACCGCTGGCTTATTAAAAATGAATGAGAATCTATTGTGACAAATAGTTGCTCCATAACCGGTGGTTCTAAATTGTCAATTTAAGACAGGAAGAATAAATCTCAAAGATAAATACTGTGTTGAATTTTGTATGGTTTTTATGGAACCGAAACATACTATACAAGAAGTTTTTTTATTTGTAGCTTGCAATGTGCAAGGGACAGGGCCCCTAGAGCTGAAGAGTTTCCAGTATATCGATTGGGAGAACTTTCAGAGTGAAGAAACAGCGCAGTGCCATACTCCCAGATGACAAAGCGTATGGTGGGAAACTTTCTATCAATCTTAAAAAACTGCGCGGCTCCTCAAAAAGAAAGATCACAAAACATGTGCTTGAAAAATAAAATACGTTCTTTACGTGCCCTACTTCAAACACAAGAGACATTTGAGTAGGTAGAGTAAATGGCTTCGAAAATTACGATTAAAAATTTTAGATTTAAAATATAGCTAGTTATTGCTTAACCGAATCTGCCCAATTAATACAAAGTTAAAATATCATATTTTATTTTTGACCAAAGGCTTTCATTTGACAGCATTTAAGTTCCAATTAGTCCTCCTCCATACACTGTAGATTTACATCTGGCCAATTTCGGCAGTTGTGTCTGTTGACAGACAGAATGAGACTTTATCTGAGAATGCAATTTGTCTAAGAAAAGTGGACTGTTATTAATTCACAAAATTGCATTTTTCTATAGGATCATCGTCTGAAAGTTCCTGCAAAAGTTGAATTTTTAAGGGTGCTGCTCCACACTTTTAAGGATTTTCATCACGGAGTTTTGCCTTATATTTGATTCATGCGACAAATTTGTAGCAGAAACTTTTGGGTTTTCTTGCACACGGAGGAAAACATCCAATTAAGTATTCTCACCAATTACGACCTGATCTTGGCAAGTCCTTTATGCTTCCAGTTTAGTAAATTTCTGCACAACTCTTGTCGCTTCTGTATGGCGAATTGGAATGCATGTCATTAAGTAAATTCGCTACCTCTCGATGAGATCGTTGCCTATCTCCATAGCCAATCATAATTAAAATTAGAATTATTTCCGGTATACTCAACATCATATTTAACTTACTAGATGTCATGTTTAACTATCAATAAACATGATTCCATTGATATAAACAAAAATATTTATGTTATTACTGACAAAACACAGCAAACAAAAGAAGTGTTTTATTGTTCTCTAAACCCCCCCCCCCTTGATTTAGCAGCGATAAATTAGTACGGAAGTATCTAGTGCGGGAAATTTTTAAAAAGCTCTCAATGAGCGTTATTGGAAAATGTAAAAATAGATTGAGTATTCCATTTAAAATGGGAGAGTTGGAGTTACTTCAGGTGTAACCGGAAGTAGAAAAATGGTTAATTAGGTGGTGCAGGACTTTTAACAAACCATGCATTTATTTATTTATTTAACAACAATAACGGTTTCCGGCAATTGCGGGCCACCACAATGGACAGAGGATAAGAAGAAATATGAGTAAGTTTAGAAACAAAAATAGAAAAGCATGTAATATTTTAGGACACAGTCTAAACTCCTGGGACGGTTCCCATAATGAGAAATGGTCCTTGTGTTTAACATTTCCAGGTTGTTCTACGAGAACGGAGCAAGGTTTGAGTCCCAGGAAAGGCGGCCGAGCCGGATATACCTTCTACCTGGGCAGGAATGCTGCCTCGCCAAGCACGCCGAATTTGGATCAATATGAGTGGAGTACGGGCCCTACCTCGTTCATCATCGCGTTCTACAAAACCATCACGTGTAAACGAACCGGCCTTACCTCTGTCAAGTTTCCTGCCTTTTTAGTGCAATTGTTTAACTTAGCGTATATCAAATCTCTTTCCATGAGGCATATTGACTATGTAGTTTAATTGCGTACTTGCTTAGAGTACAAAATATGTTTTTAATAAATATCCTAAAATATTAAACTGTCATTTTTTCGCATTAAAGTTGTACCTACAGAATGTTACATAACTGGTGAGAAGCTTTTAAAGGTCGGATAGAGTAATTAATAGCAAGAAAGTATATAAAAATCGTTTCATTTGCATTTCGAGTTACACCTTCACCCTGATTGTTGTATTCAGAGTATAATTTTGGGCAATCAAGGAATATTTGTAACCATAGAGCAGTTTTGAAATTAAATATTTTCCCTGAGAGCCCCAAAAAGGCAAATTTCTGACCCACTTTAGTGAATTTCTACTTAACCTTAAGATACACACATTTTCGAAATGCACGTGTCATCGCCTTCTTTTGCTTTACGTTACTCAGCATTTTTGAAAGACTTGACGGTCTAAAAACCTGCCATTTTTTTGGGAGGTCAAAAAACAGAACATTGTTTGAGTTTTAACCATGGAAACCGCCAAAGGTGTGTAACCTATGGTGAAGAACTTGGACAGGCACTCAGGCTTGGCTCGAGAGAAATCTTCCAAATTTGATTAGGCTCAAGATTGGTCATCTAGCGATTCCAAACTGTAGTTAGCGCTTGAGGGTATGATTTGTAAGAAAATACACCTATGATACTATCTAAAAATCCAGGTCGGTTTTAGGAAAAGGTGCTCAATCTTGACATCTTCGTATTGGGTGGGCACTTTAATAAAAAGTAGCTCAAAAGAGAAAACCACAAAATTTCACTGTGCGTTTGTTTATTTCAAAATGACTTTAGACACTGTGGACATGGATGGACTATGGAAGAAATCAGTTGCACAACAAGATCTGTAGAAATAAATAAAAACACACAGCAAATTTTTGGTAATTCTTAAGTTTGAATCTAATTTTGAGTGAGTTATAGATTATGCTCCAATGTTAAACATGGTTAATTCTTTACTTGGATGCAGTAGCTACAGTTTGAATTCTTATACCTTCTTATCTATAGGTTGTATGCTAACAATGGGGAATGGTGTTACCGCGCTGAACACGAGAGTAAACATTAAAAGAAGTTTTATTGCGACACTTCGTTTTAACAACTGGCGCTCATTCTGTTTAGGGCCAGAATGGTTAGTTTCTCGTTTTATCACTAAGTTCAGTTGAGCGCATGCCTTTGAGTACAGAAGACGTTACCGGGGCTGTCGCCCTGATTGAAGATGGACGCCGTCTCCGTTATGCTCCTACAACCATAGGCGTGTCTTATACCACAGTGCAAGAAGCTGTGAAACGCTGAGTTATTCCGGAAAATGTGGATCTGACAGAAAAAGGAAAACTACGTCCAGAGATGGTCTCCTAGGTTCAAGCTCGGAATCGTTCACAACATGTACGAGGTGTTAATGTGAGCGAGAGGACTGTTCGACCACGACTTGGAGAACAAGATCTTGTCTGCAGACAAAAATGTGAGTCTGGTCGTCCGTCAAACATCGCAGTCTCCCAGGATAGGCGCATAACTTTTGATGAACTGAAATGTCACACAAGCCTCGGTAGACATTCACAATGATTTTAATATGAAAAACATTTGCGATCATTGGGTTTCAAACGTCTGACGCCAGTTTTAAGGTGAAGATCCTGAAATTTTGTAGAAGCTGGTGACTGGTGACACTACCATCCACATCAGAGAAGAAAGTTCAATCCATTCAATGGAAACACCAGGGAGTCTCCGACCCATGAAGTTTCGTGCTGCTCCTACGGGCAAGCAAATGATCGCCGTCTTTTGATACATTTGAGGTATACCGCTAATGGACTGCCTTCCTCAAGAAACGACTTCATTAGTCAGACCCTTACAGGGTTTAAATGGGGGCTCAGGAAAGGCGAAAAGGGAAATGGTCGGCAGGAATGCTCCCCCAATATGATAATGCGCGGCTCCACCACAGCAACACTACAACCGGAAAGTTGCCATCGCTGGGGTTCACTGTTGTGCCGCACCTACCATATTTACCAGATGTCGCTCCGTCTCATTATGCCTATTCGACAACTTGGACTCTCGACGAGACAACGAGCAAATTCATTAATTTATCCACGAGTGGAGGCGTAGTACCTCCAAACAATTTTTTTTTCCGAAGCCATAATGAAGTTACCAAGAAGTTGGCAAAGGTGGGGACTTTATTGAGACATCCCATCTACATTGAACCACGTTGCGTAATAAATACAATACATAAACTACTTTTGTAAACAATTCCCGAACGTCCTTGAATGTTGCGGTAACCTAACAGTATTTTGTAACAGAATTTATGCACCAATGAACAGATAACAATCATTAAAAAACTTACAAACTACTGTGAGATTTTCGCCGAAAATTTGTTGCCTTATATGGTGAAAGCACTAGTTACACCGGAAAATTTTTATAACACGGATCACAAAACAAATGGATAGGCTGTGGAAGTTTTCCTGATCCCAATCCGTTGAATGTATTTTTATGGAACAAATAAAGGTCATTGTAAATTCACGATACTGGAGAAATCATTCACTTTAAATACATTTTCTTGAAGAAAATATGAACAAAAATGTGGGAATTTGTATATTCTATATTTAATGTCATAACTTACAGAAAACGAATGAAAAATATTCTGTTTTCATTTAAAACTATTTTGAATATATGAATTTTGACTTGTGAGAACATTTTTTAAAAAAATAAATTATTTAATTTTAATTTAATTCTATATTTAAAAAAGTAAAGTAAAATCATTTCATTATGTAATAGCAATCTTTAATTGCATTTTATGTCTACGACGAAACAAAATACACGACATGTTGAATATATGTGCAGTTGGCCTGCTTGCCGGAACCGCTAGTCTACTTAATGCACACACCTGTGGCATATGGATAATATATTACTAACGTGCTTCGATAAAACAGAATTTTGGCACAGCCCAATGATTCTCTAGTATTGAAAGCAGATGAGATATGATACAAGTAGCAACACAACGCGATGTCTAGTTATCTATCTGAATCTATGCAACCTTTCAGGAATAGAACATTTTTAATTATATTTTTCCCTGAAGAATTTCGTCGACATCAGCTCTGGATCGCAGAGTCCTGCGCAGTGCCGACTCCCTCCCTCTCTCTTTCGGTATGGGGATGATATAGGAAGTGTCTGTGTATGTGAAAAGCGCTTCGGCAAATATTTGGCGACTCTTATCGAAAGATCTGAGTACAGGACTGCAGGGTGAGCAAGGAAATGGCTCAAAGTGTTTTTCACTCGTCACTACGTCAACATCCAGTATGATTTATTTCACACGCCCTGCTTTCTCCAGAAACTTTGCTGGATACATCGCCACGGTAACACAGCAGATGTCACCGTAACATGTCATGGTAAATCTGCAGTAAACAGCTGAGCAACTAATGAGAGATTCTTCCTTCGCGGGACGCCACCACACAGCGGCCGATCGCGGCTCGCAGATACGTAAGTTATTACTAATACTTAAAACACTTTCACCATTATCAATTAGGAAGATGCTTCAATTTCCAAATAAATCTGCATCAGCTTATGAAATGAACCATTACTCTCTGCAGTAACCTCTGAGAAATGGAAGAACTTCACGAATTATTTTTCAGTTCATGTAATGTGCATGGATTTGTCTTGTGCACTTTTCCCTTTAATTCCCTCCCCCTATAGAGATAAAAAATGGCAGGGTGTTAAATCGGAGGACCAGGAGGCCGTATTTTGTTAGTAATGACTCTGTCGTATCGTGGAATATTCCATGAATTGGTTGCAAATAGACTTGGGTTTATCTGCTATTGCAGGAGCAGGTTAGGTTTTTATGAACTCCATTATCGGTTGTTTCGTTTATCAACATATCTACTGAGGCGGACCCAAGATTCGTCCGTAAAGAAAATTAAATCAGGGCAAATTTATCCGTCATGGACACTATTAAAAATCTACTTCGGGGTGCAGGGTCACCCGGTTGAAGTTTTTGCACTACAGTTATTTTATACGGTTTTAACTCCAGCAGCCACAGAGGAATAGGACATTCCTGTGTGCTGAGAAAGACATCGAAGAGAGATTTTAGGGGAACGTTCCAGAGCATGTCCAGTGTTGGCTAACGTTTCTTTTATGAGCTGTAGCGGCTGGTAAGTTTTTTTTTTATAAAGAATACTTCCCTTTTCAAGAAATATCAGGGAATATCTCTTGAAACAATCTTCGTACATCTCGACTCGACTATGTAGGCACGTACGAATCATAAACAAATACTCTTTGAGGAATGGAATATCTGCATTGAGCCATATTAATATATGAATATATGAATACTTAATACACAGTCACGCAACACGCAAGAACAAGTCCGCACGCCCCTAGAGTTAAACTCCTACTGACCTCCCCTCCGGCTTTCAAGCGTGGAATTATTACGAGAACTGTACAGCTCAGCCAACCGTGGCCAATGCACGTGGGGCGGTCTCGCACAGAAATAATCACTCAGGAGTTTAGGTTTTGTTTTTTATTTAAGGACGCTCTCGAGCATCTTTTGACATTTGCGTCCCATTCAATTCAGACGTTAAAGGACCCATGGTTTTTGCTCAGAGGCCTCTTCTTTCAGGTTTGAGATTCTTTAAGTGCCGCAAATATAGAACGAGGGAACAACGGGTTTACTTAACTTCGGATTATTGCACCCTAAAAATCCATTGAAACTGGCCGGATCTACGAGGCAGTATGGTTACCACTAGACCAGCAGGACAGACAGAGAAGTTGATAAAGCCTGTTGATACACTAAAAGTTGGGGACTTTTTGGGTGACGCGCACTTTTGTTTAACTAACATGTTTATATTTTGCAAGCATCTCTTTATAGTCTTTCAATATAGTTTGCCTACTTTTCAATGATCAGCTGATATTCAAACCATGGCTTCTGTTCATCTGTCGAATGGCTCGGAAAGGCAAGCAAAAAGACGTAACTCATACTTGAGATATAATACAAGTCCGATGAACTCATGATCGGTCTGTAAGGTGGATGAGGTAACATTTCCCATTCATATTTGGGCAACTTATTGGTCAGAACACTACCAGTGTCCCATCGAGCGTTGTCATGGAGAATGAGTGCCCCAGTCTCAAGCTACTCGGGTCAAATTTTGTGCAGTTTTCTACGAAGTCACGGTAATATACTGTGACACTTGTTTTACACGACTCTATCTTTGGTGATAAAGCAAATATCGTCATTTGTTTGACCCTTGTTTGTGCTCGTCAAAATTGTATGCTCAAGGTTAAAAGGAACCTCTCCGCTCGTTGACCTTGTGAAGCAACAACAAGGAAGACCTGGTTTGTCTAGTTCACGGAAAAGATCACGACCACAATTTTCTGTATCTGTACAAAAACTGCGAAATGAAAGAATAGAGACGCGGCATGAGGAGTTCCCTTTCTGCATAACAATGTACGAGTGTTTACTACTCAAATTTTCAAAGGATGCTTAAGAACTGTAGACTCAGTCAACTGAACTTTCGGTCTTCCCAAATGGCTACTCCTTAGTGAAGATGTCGCGAAGATGGTTGCACAGTCACTGCCAACTGCAACACAAAGTTTATGTCCCCAGGGTTTTTAGAACACCGTCAGAAAGAAGACCAAAGTCTTGGGTTGCAAGGATTTTCCCTTCATCATACGCGCCGCTTTACAAACTTGATGAACTCCCCACCTAACAGTCCAGATCTGCTTCTTTGTGACTTTTTCCCATTTCCATTTGGAAAGAAACAGCTGACGGGGGCCATCAGTTTGGGACTCCGGAAGAAGAGCAGGTGCTGCCATCTATAAAGAACTGGCTACGAGGAACATTCAAAAAATTTTGCGATCAGTATTGAACAATAGTGTCTACAAAAATGAAACTAATAACAACGAACCTTAAATATGCATAAGTGCAAGTTTAAACTTGCATAGTCACTGTCATGCAGTCTGTTGAGTTCAGTCCTGTGTCAAAAATCATGAATATTTCTAAAGAACACTTTACATTCTACATTTTCACACGCTACAAGCAGGTGAAAGAGCGAGGACTTGGTAACTGTTCATGGTGATCAAGTGTGTTCATTTGATATCATTGTAAGATGGATTTGATCATTTGAAGAAGGGCGAGAGACTCTGAAACACAACCCTCGCTCTGGCCGGCCTCGGGAAGCTGTGAACGAGAGAACAAATCAAAGAGCGAGGAACTTGATGGAGGAAAATTGACATATTACTGTTGAAATGCTAAGAATGGAAGTGTTGGCAGCATTGACAGCATACTCCATGAACATTTAAAACTGTGAAAAATCTGTGCAAAATAGATTCCCCATTCCCTAACCAATGAAGAGAAGAAGAGGAGAAAGGAATGAGCAGGGAAACTGCTGAGCATGTTTACACCAAATGTTCCTAAACGTTTGACAGATATGTGTACTGGTGATGAAAGTTGGTTTTATTTCTATACCTCCCCAAATAAAGCTCAGAACTGCGTGTGGGTAAATGAGAATGACTCAAGTCCAGTTATTCTTCACAAGATTTTCGTTCTCGGAAGCTGTTTTCTTCAACTATGACAGTGGTTGACTGTATGTCAGAAGAAATGACAATGAATGGAGAATACTATGACACTTATATTTTGTATCCTTTATTTGAAGAACTGAGGCGGCGGCGTCCAAAGACAGGAACTTCAAGGCTGTTGCTTTTGAATGACAACACGTCTCCTCACAGAACAGCTGCAAATTTGAGCAAACAGGAAGTTGCCAAAGTCCAGTTGCTTGACCATCCACCCTACAGCCCTGACCTTGCACAGTGAGACTTCTGGTTGTTCCCTCGAGTGTTGGGTGCAGGACCTTGCTCAAGCCACAAATTCAGCTCTGTTGACAATATCTCAGTCAGTGCTTTTGACAAGCGGTTGCACCGTCTACAACTGTGTGTGTGGGGAGTACTTTGAAGGACGGTGGGGATAAGTTTCAGTCCTTACCTTGGACTTTAAGGTGACACTTGCAAAACTTTTTGAATGTTCCCCATAGCATCGCTTTGATTACGTAATGATCCAGTTTCTGTAATGTACGATCCCAAGAGGCAATTAAAAGAAACGGCTCATGAATTTTTTAAAAGCCGTGGCCCAGCATTTTGTTAAAGTTGCCATTAAGATAAAGACATTGCTTCTGGGAGATGTAAATAAGGCGTGTTGTTTGTTAGGAGGGTAATTCTCTCTAAGGAATGGCGTTTCTTTCTGCAGGATACAATACACCTCCCGTCTCCCTCTATTTATCATAAGGAAACCATTTCGTCCCGTACTATCAAAAGTTGGCAGAATTACACTCCGCAGCAAGTTCAACGTTAATGCTTTGTAAGCCTTATCTGCTTTACGAATAAAGACAATGTAGTAATTAAGGAAGATTTTAGTTGGCCTGCTAAGTTTATTTCGGAAATTCTTAGCAGGGTTTTTAAAATCGGGACTTAAATGCCAAATACGTCGACATATATGGTTTTAAAAATACCATTTCGAAATTTTAAATTAATTTTAATATTATTTCTAGTTTAAAATTACTAAATATTATCGCGAGAAGTAATGCCTGAAAACAGTATATTATTTTTTATTGAACAGCTCTGGTGTAAATTACAAAATAATGAATTAGTCCCTAAAAATTTGAGTATCTCAAATTTACCGTCAAAGACGTACAAAAAGTTATGAAAACCTAATGGGAACCTTGTTCGATTTGACTTGGAATGACTCAAGTGCCAATTGGAGCGTGAATGAATGAATGAATGAATGAATGAATGAATGAATGGTGTTTAACGTCCGTTTTTTGCTACAGAGGCACCACAGACGAGGAACACTGATGATATATGAAGTGAAATGATATATTGGAAAAAAAAAAATTTAAAGAAGGAATCGTTCCAGGCCTAAGTTTAGGCTAGCTCCCCGGCATTTGCCATTTATGAAGACTGAGGAAAACCTGGAAAAAACCTCGTCAGGGAGGACGGTCCTGGCGGGATTCGAACCCAGACCTCCCGCTCACGAGTCCGCGCCTTAACGACCTCGGCCACCCGTGGCGGTACTTGAAGCATGCAAGACAAATACCTGCACAATTTCGTTCCTCTAGTAAGCGAGCAACGTCATATCATAACCAGAGACGACACACGTGGATAACCGAAGCCGTGCTCACAAGTTGCGGGAAAGACAGGACGATCTTCTTCTTGGACATTATCCCGAGCACGGGGTTACAAGCAATGGGAAGTGGTATGCAGACGCCTAGTACATAAAGTCAAACGGCACTATTTTTCTCCATAATAGCCAAATGGGGAAGAGAAAACTTAGGAAACACTTCAACATCTTCCCTATAGCCCAGATCCTCATCCAGCGATTTTTATATTTTGGCCACCTTGATATCAGTTTGAAGAGAACGAGGGTGTATGTGACTGTGTAAGGCTAAGAATCCGTCAACAGGCCAAAAGCTTTTTTAATAATGAGATAGAGCGTCCTTCTCCAAGTTAAGCAGATTTTTTTGACACTTGGGCCGTTTTTCACTGCCCCACATGACACGGGTATGGAGTAAAAGGTTAAGAGTTACACAGGAATCAGGATGGACGTTACTTACCAACGTCGAAACCTTTGACGGAGTCGCCTTGGGGTGCCAAGTTGAAGCTGTACACGTGGTCGTTCACTTCGAGGTACCTGACGCAGCCCCGGAATCCTTCTTCAGTGGGCAACTTGTCGGTCAGCCCCGTCGTGTTTCCTGGACCTCCCAGAAAGAGCGGCTCTCGGAACGTGATGCGCGAGAACAGCCCCTGCAAAACAAAGTTCTGTGAATATTCTGACAGTTGACCCCCATCCACAATACACATAACAATGCTTTTCTGCGCAAGTAAAGAATTACTGTAACCTATCACATCTTCCATTTATACTGCAGAAATACGTCAGGTCTAAAGCATTGTCATGTCGAACCAGAAGACATTCTCAAAGAAGACTTAATTGTTAGTGCAACATTACTCCGTAATAGGTCAAATGTTATCATTTGTTTAAATAAACTTGTCAATCTCCTCTTTTATGTACAAGGTTGTTCAACAAAGAACGTTCATCATATTTTTACAACGTTTTGTTAGTTCAATATGTAACGTATACTTGGCACTAATTTCATTGTTGGCCCTTCAGGTTCCCGCCAGTGAAAGGCTCAGTTCCGCATACAGCAAAATGGATGAGCTGCTGTGTAATTCTGCTTTCATCTTCAGCTGAGGTCTATGCAATATTAAAAAAATGCCCTATGAAGAATTTGTTCTTCCCTAGAGTACAGCTCGAAGTGCTTAAAAAGGAGAGGCAATCAATATCAAAGGAAGGTGGACCTAGTGCTCAAGTTAGTGCTCTAACAGAAGAAAACATCGACATCGCTGCTATCATTGTGAGAGAGATTAACAACACTTTCAGAAAGTTTGAAAGTGCCAACCACATGAAATGCTGCACATGTATGCAAGGCTGCTGCGTACAGTTGAAGATTATGTTACAGAAGATGCGCAGTTTCTTTGCAAGACAAAACGGCTAATGAAACTTGGCTATATTATTTCGGTCCTGTGGCAAAAGTGGTTGTTTGTGCTGGGAAAGTTATGGTCAACTTGTTTTTCGATGTTCAAGGAATGGTTTAACAGCATGTCGTACCTGCACTGCATACGTAATACTGAAGAGATGTCTGATAAGCTCTACAAGACATATCACAAGTGAAGGGCCAATTTCCATGCAACACGATAATGCACGACCAGACATTGCAAAAGTTGTTACTGAATATCTCACAAAATCAATGTGAATTGTGTCCCGTGTGGCTTTTTCTTTTCTCCAAATTGAAGAAACACCTCCATAGGTAATCTTAAGCAGTGGGGACGGCCATTCTGAAGGACCGGTCAATAATTGTTTCCAGCATGTCTGTGAAGGCCGACAGAAACGCTGGGAATCCTGCATTTTAGCTTGAGTAAAGATATGTTGTAAAAATTATTATTCTTTAGTATACAGCACTCGTACAATGTTCACTTTCTTTACTTTCTATTGAAATAAAGCAGCAACTTCATCAACACCCCGTAACAGCTGACTAAACGCAGCTGATAGAGAGTATCTGCATTAGTGCTTTGCTGCTTCAAATTTAAAAGTTGTACATTGATATTACTGCAAGATTTCCCATATGTTTTATATATAATAAAAATAAAGTAACACTATTAACAATGTAACAAATTATCAGTAATTATAACAGCAGAAAGGGATAAAACACTAAGAAAAAGCACACTTGAGATCGCTATAATTCGAACTCGTGGAGTCCTTCTATGGCAAGAAGACAAGTGTGACTTTTGTGTGTGTGTGTGTGTGTGTGTGTGTGTGTGTGTGTGTGTGTGTTACAATCAATGTACCATTTCATTATAATTATCTAATAATATTTTATTTGACTTTGTAACGCAACAACAATCAGTCCTATAAAACCCCAGGTAAGGTTTCCTTGGAAAAGCACTTGATAAGAGATGACGTTGCAGGTGGTACATACATACATATCACTTCAGGGCAAGTGGATCTTCTCTCCTGCCTCCCAAATCAAAATGCCCCACAAACATACCGAAAATTGACTTGCATCGCATCTGGTGTTAAAATGTTAAATAGTATTTAAAATTCACGTTTTAATTCTCATTCTCCTATCTTCACAAATAAATTTAAACAAGACGGGAGTTGGCAGCACTACCAATAACTATGCATGCGCAGCTAAGCATTTTCAGCACTAAATTGTTACATCGTTTACACATTTCTATCATAAAACTTGCTGGATAGTATGCAAACACTTCTTATAAGTCACACCTTACAACGAGAGAGCAATACGCTTGGCAGCAGAACGCGTTGCCTGGTTTGCCAGGTGAATGGAATTGCGTGGATCAAATTCCAGCGCCACCAACCCTAATAACAAAGGCAGTAATTGGGCCGCCAAAGCTTTGAACTTTAATTAATAAACTGCACTAGAGCTATCTACCGCCTAACAAAGATACTAAATAATAACACAAATCTCAAAAAGTATAAAATGTGATGACTGCAAACACACGTTTTAAAACTAAGCTCTGAAAATTCTTATTTATGTACATACCTCGTAACTTACATATTCCATTGTGGTTGCCTTGTACTTACGTTTTATAAGTGCTTAAAAAGTTTTACTAGCTTTCATTGTGCCAAAAGCACGCAGATATCTTTTAATGACATTGTTAGAAGAAGAACGCACATTCGATTTTTTTCCAACAATAACAATTGCTCTCACACACAAGCGACTTCAGCACCATCTGCGAGGTTCTCGAAGAAGCGTCTCTGCTAATAATTGAAAGCGCTCTATCGAGAGTAATGTAAGTTTCCCCCACCAGAGCCATAAAACTCTGGAATCTGAATACGGGAGAACTAAACGACCTTTAGGAAAAAAAGAAGAGCCCAAAGCAGGGAAGAAAAATATCAGCAGAAAAGAGTTAATTTATTTTATGGCGAATTAAGGAGAACTCCAGCTACGTTATCGCTAAACTTCCCACATTTCGCGTGGGCTGCTCGTGCATTATGACGCGTAAAGTCGACAAGATGGCGCAGATGATGCTCGTTATTAAATATGCCTATCAACCTTGTGGTTAATGTCTAAATGCTGCAGTGCTAGCTCGGATTTACATTCCTCAAGAACAGACACAAGAATCATGCAGTAAACCTGCTTCTTTAATAATCGTAAGTTATTATTTTTCAAATGGCATATTAATGTTAAAAATTAAATTAGTAAATCTTACTAGAGGTTTAATATTGTTGGTAATATCATGGAAACAATCACAGCTAAACTATGCTTGAATGTTTCATAAGCTTCATAACGGAACCCCAAAATAAAACGCTGATACAATTTGGAACAGTGTGGTAATAAAGCGTATATCCTTACTGCAATTTTGCACATTAAAATATTAATATAGAGAACGGATTGTGTCCCTCAAAATTGTCAACGGATATGACGTCACAACCTTTTCCCGCTATTCTCTGCGGAATACGCAAAAGGTTATTTGATTTTTATACAAACGTTAACTTATTTGGTAGTATCGATTCGCGGTTTTGTGTTATTTGTACCTAATCTTGTAAACCGATAGTAGTGGTGATATATTTATGTCTTTCCAAAGAGTTTTATCCACGAAATGAATGCATAATATTTCAGATTGATAACAGACTTCTACAAGAGTGGTTGGAATGAAAAACCTAGCTGTGACATAGCTTTAGCATGCTATAAGATCCATAGAAATCAATTGCAGCGAACAAAGTTTGAAATATCTCGACAAGAAGATTATTAACAACAGGCTTTAAATATTTCACTTCGAATGTATAAACCAAGTATAAATACAGCACAATTAATTAATAAAATATTTAGTAAAGCAAACTATGAATAAATATATGAAAATATCCAGAAATAATGAGAATATTTGCACTAACATAAAATTATTTTCTAAAGTCTATAACTATATCGGAACAGAGTTTGAGACGGCACGACAAATACAAACTTTCGCTGTCCGTATCTTTAAATAAATTATACACCATACCAAGTATAATCTGCTATTAATTTTCTTCTTTATATCTATAAGTTAACATTTTCGATTTCTACGTTTCCAACCTTCATCGCACTATTCATTGCCAAAATAAATAAACAAAAATGAATAAAAATAAAACAGGAGTTTAATGTGATGAAATATTTCGGCATTTAATTACATTTCGAACGTAAATTGCAAAAAAAAAAAAAAAAAAAAAAAAAAAAAATCGCTCATACAGAACACATGAAAGTTGATCTCTACACCGGAACTACGTTTGCATCATGGAAAACGGTTGCCATGGTCACGTGTTTATTATGCTCCCTCCAGGGTTCTCATACTCTTAGTTTCAGCCACGCCGAAACAGGACAGCCATCTGTAAACGAACATATTGTGAATTTTGCTGCAGGATATGGAGCGAGTTATTAGCAAATAACTGTCACAATGTTGTTCATTAAAGCAAATCGTTAATTTGCACAAGCCAGGCAGATACGAGCACTGTTCAATAATGCATTTCTTCCACTAAGATTTTATTTTACAATATTTTGTTAACTTTATGTATAATGTAGTACTACTTTCATTGTGAGACATTCAGTTCGCTTATAGCAAAACGGAAGTGACACTTGACAAACAATCTGATGCCGTGAAATTCTGCTATGTCTCAACTATTCTTCAGCTGAGGCTTATGAAATGCTACAGGAGGTCCATGGAGAATTTTTCCCCCCTATAGCACAGCTCGAAGATGATTCCACATGTTTAAAAAAGAAGGCAACGAATTTTTGAAGACTGGCAGAAACGCTGAGATAGATACATTGAGAAAGATGATCAAAATTATGAGGATGAATTCAGGTATATTGTCAAAAATTTATGATCGTTCTTTATTGAACAGCCCTTGTAAGTATAGGATAAAATCTTGACGCTTCTATCTCAAGTAAGTTATTTTAAACTACAAAAATTGCACTGTTTCGTAATTTATGATTCTATGTTTTGTAGGAAAATTCTATCGCTATCACAGAGTACGTATAAAGATAACATAGAAGACGCATACGTGTCGGCAACATCTTGGGCGGCGAATATGGAAGTGCTCAGCGCTTCAAACATAAAATTTTAGCTGCAAGTTACAACTATTTCCATATGAAATGTGCTTTTTTTCACACTTGCACAATGTTAGGCCAAGAATTATTTGCCTGGTAGAATTAGAGTTAAGAGGCATTCTTTTACACTCAAGTTAAAATAACGAATACATAAAATAAATGGACATTCACGAGGGTAGATCCATAAGTTTACGGCCTAACCATTTTCTAGGTATGATAAAGACAAAAACTATTATTCACTTTTTAATTAAGTTACACTTTATTGCAATACACTTCTCACATCTTTGAATTAACATTTCAATCCCTTCCCCCCAAATAGTCAGAAGTTTTGTGTGCAAAATAGGCATAAACAGCATCCATTACTTCTTCGTCATGCTTAGATTTCCTTCCTCGAAGGGGATTCTTGAGTTTTCAGAAGGGAAATAGTCACTGGGAGCTAGGTTTGGGCTGCAGTGTGCATGGTCGATTTCCTTGAAGTGCCACATTTTCTCACAGGTTCCTTTGCAACAAGAACCGTGTGCACAGGCGCGTTGTCGTGAAGAAGACGCACACCATCACTCAGCTTTCCTCGCCTTTTCTCTTTGACAGAAGCACGTAGTCTGTGCAGTAGACCACATAGTACTCCCCATTTACTGTGGCGTTCCTCTCCTTGAAGTCAATGAAGAATATTCCTTCACAGTACCAAAAGATTGTGACCATGATCCTCTTGGTTGGCTGAGTGATCTTGGTCTTTAGAGGCGGTGCTTCGCCAGGTTTACTCCTGCCACTCCGTTGATTCTCTTTTGGACAAGGGATCATAGTAGAGGACATAGTTTCATCTCCTGTAACAATAGTTTGCAGAACTTCTCTCTCGTTGCCACGGCAGAGCTCCAAAAATGCCTGACAACAGATGACTCGTTGCTGCTTTTGGACTGAGGAAAGAAGTCTAGACACCCATCTTGCACTAACCTTATTCGTGTTTAAATGTTCATGAATAATTCCAAGGCCTGTTGTTTTGGAAAGGCCCAACCTTGTTGCTATTCTGTAACTTTGAGCCGCCGGTCTTCCATAATTTCTCCTTCCACAAGAGCGACCGATGTTTTCAGGAGTGAGCATCTCCAAGGGCCGACCTGCACGCTCTTCGTCTTCAATGATTTCTCGACCCATTCGAAAAAGTTTGGCCCATTCTTTTACTGTAGAATATGAAGGGGATGCTTCCCCATATACACCGTCCAATCGCTGTTTAATTTCATTTGGAGTAAGTGCTTCTTTTGTGAAGAACTTAACAGCTGGATACTCCATTTTGAACATGTCACAATATTCTACACATAGCCTTCTTTATGCAACTCTATCTGAACAACTGATCACAGCGGAGCGGAAGTCTACACAGCTGCAAGTATAGATAAGATATGTGAATTATAGACAGTGCAATTGACGCACTTCACATTGTTTTTTGTGAGATATTCAGCAACAATATTTGCGAAGGCTTACATAATTGTGGTGGAGCCTCCAGCTTATTGCACGGAAATGTGACCTTTACCACGCCATTATGGCCTTGCAGAGATTTCAGGACATCTCTGTAGTATGGCCAGTTACAGTTGTGTGTGCAGATATGACATGACTTTGAATATTGGAAAATGAGATGAATCGTAACTGTTTTTTTTTTCTTCTGTGTGTTGGTGATGATGCGGATTTCCACACAGAGCTTTGCTGTTACTCTCAGAATGGAAACGAGGTAGCCAGGCTTCATCAGCAGTCTTGAAACCCACTGTGCACAAACAAGTCTGGTGCTTCCTTGAGTAACTAAATATACAATCAGAGTGGTGAAAGAAGGGTGAAGCACCCCTTGCAATGCTGAAGATCATGGTGACAATTTTTCTGGGACAACAGGGGAATTTTGATGATAGACCTCGAATAAAGGAAGTTTATCTGGGAAGTGCTGTGTCGAGTTACTGCATCAGTTGCCTTCAAGGAAAAGAGGCATAGAAAGTGAGTGGAGTTTCGTCTACTACACGACAACGCACCAGTACATGCGGCTGGTGGAGCAGGGCAACCCAACACAGCTCAGGCCGCTCCCCAGCCCCTATCATAAACTGAAATCTGACCTGCGAGGGCGGAGGTTATCAAGTTGAACGACGCTATTTTTCAGCATTTTACTGATAAATCTTCAGATTATCTTTTAGGAGGGTTGAAATGTTTATGCAGAGATGTGAGAATAACATTAAAGTAGAGAGAGATTACACCTGTATTATTAATCTACCATCTTCCTGATATGATCAGGCCGGAAACTTATTGACTAGTGCCTGCGCATGTCGTGGCAGAGAGAGAGAGAGACAGAGTGGAGCAATCACCTCTGCCAAGAAAAATGGGAGCTCTAGGTCTTCTAGAGTTCACCCTGTCCCTATTTATATGGAGATTGAGTAGGACTAGGTAATGTATATTATTATTATTATTATTATTATTATTATTATTATTATTATTATTAATTTCTTGTTCGATTTTTCTTGAAAATATGCTTATGTAGATACAATCACGTGATACATTCTATTCATTAATTTAACAGCATATCTGGTTGTAAGCTTTATTCACATAGAACGAAAAGGCCGTCACTAGACAAACAACGAAATATATATTTATACTGTTGACATTATGGAAGAAACATTTACCTGTTTAACACACACCCCAGCAGTATGTAATTATTTGAAATGTGCATTAAAAAGAAAACTCCTCCCCAACGCGCTTTCGTATAACTTGTCTCTTATAAAAACTCCAAATTTGCAAATAGGGGCGTTTCAAAGTGTTAGGAACACGACAAAAAACTTCCTATGTAGTTTGTGTTATCAGACCATCTCGTGCGCCCTCTTCATTTTGTTACTGATGGGGAAGACATAAGGTAATTATTATACAAATTATTTCACATTTCGCGAAAAATCTTGTCCAATTATGGGGGGACACCATTGCTTTAAATTAATTTTCATTTCGAGTGTGAAGTATAGGGGTAGTTTTAAATATTCTAGCTTGTACGAGAGCTGATCGTAAAACTTTACTTAACCTCAAAATTTTGATGATCTCTCTCAAAGTAGCCCCCATTGGATGTGAGACACCAATCGCCTCTTCAGCCTTCACCAGAGCTTCTGATGTAAAATCCTCTCACGGAGGCATTTCTTCAATTGAGGAAGAGTAAAAAATCACACGGGGCTAAATCTGCACTATAAAGAGACTGAGGTACTTTGCATTGTATGGCCGTGCATTATCGTGGTGAAGCATCCAGTTTGTTGCTCGGAAATGTTGCCTTTCGCGTGTGACATGACCTTGCTGAGTTTTCAGGACATTTCTGTAGCATTGCCAGGTTACAGTTATATACGTGAAAGTAAAACATTCTTTAAATATCGGAAAACGAATTGACCGCAACTTTCCAGCAGCAGCAGCAACCACTTTTGATTTATTAATGGAGATAGTGATGAGCTGCACTGTTGCCCTCAGGTTTACCAACGTTTGAATGAACTGCCACAGCGTCTTCAACTCCATGTAAACTTTCGCTCAAAAATTCTTTTGTTCAATATGACACCAACTTAAATTTTTTAGAATTTCGGAAAGTGTTATTCGCCGATCCTCTCCCACAATGACAACAGCGGTGTTAAATGTTTTCTTCCGTTAGACCACAAACTAGAGCGTCTAGGTCCACTTTCTTTGAAACTGAGTGCCTACCCACTTTAAACATTTTAAACCATCTTCAAGTTGTGCTATAAGGAAAAATAAACTCTCTATAGACCTCAGCGGAAGATTTGTTGAGATAAAAACAGAATTTCTGAGCAGCATATTGTTTGTGGGTTGTTACTTCCATTATGCTTTGGGCGGAACTGAACAAGACTCACCTTGTATCACGTTTATATTAAGCATTAAGGTAACAAAACATTGTAAAGTTAAATTTTGGGCGACTATTTCACTCATGTGATCCATCATAAAACGAAATGAAAGTTTGAATTTTACTCAATCACATGCCAGATATCCCAGTGAAATTATCGAAAAGTTTTATCAAATCCGTTTTATCACGCGAAGTTCATTTGCCTTGTGGCCATTGCGGCCAAATCAATACCTCCATTATATAATTCCTGAGCACGCATCACTAGCCACTTTTCTGTGTTTTCAATAAATATACATTTAACTAACTTAATGTTTATTCATTCACTCTATGTTTTTGCGTCTTCAGCCAAGCAGTCTGAAATCATTTAGTAAATTATGTAAAAATACCCGCCTAAGCAAACATAAATATTAATAAACATGTTGTTCAGTTTTTTTCCTCGATTGGTATCAGTAAACTTTTGTTTTGTTTTGTTTTGTTTTTTGATTGATTTATTTGTGGACGCTCTTTAACATTTCAGGTCATCAGCGTCCCATTCAACTCAGGGCGTGAAACGGTAGACAAATTTTGCTCAGAGGCCTCTCTTTCAGGGTTGAGGTTCTTTTTCGTGCCACAAATGTACGATACGGGACCCACGGCTTTATTTCGCTTCCGAAAGAAGGCATATTTAGGATTTTTACGCCCGAAAAAAATCCATCAGTACTGGCCGGGTTCGAATCCGCGGTCTTGGATTTAGGAGGCCAGTTTGGTAACCATTACACCACCAGTAAATCGAACGATAGCGATTGTAGTAATCGACTTTCGTCTATTTCATTCCATAGTTTCTGAATAGGTTGATATTCATAAGAAAGTTAAGCATTTTATATAATTGTTAATAATCTGTGCGCGAATTTCAAATATATATTAGTTTTATTCTTATTCTATTCGTGAAATAGTCCTAAACACGCATTTGGGCTCTTCTATATTCTTTTGGCATTATTAACAATCGTCTGATGCTAGATGGCTTGAAAAGGTTAAGTATTCATAATATAAATATACAATTATTACAATATTATAAGTCAAGTTTACGGTAATTATATTTAAATTTTATTTTATTCGTGAAATAGCTGTAATAAATATCACTCAAGAGTGCGAGCTTTCCAGATAAATTTACTGGAAATATCAGACCCTCTTGTGATATTGCTTGTGATAATTTACGTATGAAAAAAGCCTCATTCCTTATTGAACGGGCCACGTATTATTTTTCCTCACTGAACTACTTTTGGACGAAAATTGTAAAGAAAATCGTGTTTGGACGTTCATAAATATTGAAAAGTACAATATTCATTTGGAACACAACAGCAAAGAAGTTCGAAGAGCGAAGCGGGCAGCATGTGACCAATTTCTGTTTGTACACATGAAGCAAAACGCTGTTAAATGTTTACATGTGGCAGGCTTTGATGTTGCCCGCAGTTGTTTTTTTATTTTGCGCGAATGCTACCGAATGCCAGGGGAGCGGTTGGTGGAAATACTCCAGTTAAAGCATCTACTTGACAGAGGAATCTACTGGCGTGTTGCGTTAAGCTGATTGGGATAGATTTGTAGTATCCGATTCAGTTAATGATATGGGTCTCCACATTAATAAGGCTACACAAACACATGCAGGGTAAGCCATCACCCTGTTTAAAGATCTCTCGCTCAAAGCTTAAAATCCCAAATGAGCATTCTACATTTATTTTCAAGTTGCTAATCGCTGGCTTATAACATTTAAATATGTAAACAAAGAAAGCTACAAACGTAAAAATGACGTGTGTGTTTGTCATAGTGATGATATGTTGAGGAATGAAGCCATGATAGTGTCATCAACTTTCATTTCTGTCAAAAGTGACTCAAGACAATCGCCCAAATGAACAAAATCACTCTGCTTTTAAGAGGTGATGTGCTAAACATATACGATACGTGAGAACACACCATATAAAAAACAGATAAGATACAGAGGGTGCCAAAAATGTATACACACTTCAAGCAAAGAAAAACCTGTGTTAACATAATAAAACTGAATTCACACAAACAGAAAACGATCAGCACTAATCATCTTAGACTTTTACAGTTAAAACAGTTGCTCAAAATGTCCACCATTGGCGTCGATACACTTCTGAGTACGTTGAACTACTGACTGAGTAACGTTTGCGAAAGTGTCCTCAGCGATTGCAGCACATGTTTCAATTTCTTCCCGAAGTGCTGTCAGTGTAGCTGGTTTTTCTACGATATACAACATTCTTAAGAGTTCCCCATAGAAGTCCAACGCAGTTTGATCCGGAGAACACGGTGGAAACTGAATCGGCTCTCTTCGTCCTATCCAGTGCCTTGGATCCGGTGCGCGAGGCTTGTTGCTGTGCGAGGTCTCCCTGATCTGCCCTTGTGAACATCGCGTATGGTACCGCGAGTCTCAAATTTATCTCGAATGCTTGGAATTGTTACTCGATGTGGCGGTTCTGCTCTGTACTCACATCTGTCTCCATTGCCTTTGAACTTCAACAACATTCTCGGTTTTCCAATATCACTTCAAAATTGCTTTCCGCTGTTCAAACGATAATCTTGGCTCCATTTTGTTGTAGTAACGGTAGCATAACGTAATGTGAGTCACATCTGTTTACAGAACATCATACGATACTCTTGGCTTCATTTGTTCATGTTGATTTACCTGTCACGTAGCAAGACTATCATAACGTATGTGAGTCACATCTGTTTACAGAACATTACTATTCGAGTTAGGATTTCAGTGTCTTGTGCACATACAGCAACAAAATTGTAAAACTTCAAACCTTTAAAGTGTACACTTACCTGTTGTCTATGACAAGGTGATCCCGTAGTATGTGTGCATTATTGTGAATGGTTCCTTTCATTAGTGACTAAACAATTAATCGGCACACAGCTTATGTTCTTTTCAACGGAGGCGTGATTTTAACAATATGATCACTTGAACATTCATAACACTCGCTATTGGTGTTCTAAAATTTAAATTATATACAAGAAATCTCAATTTATGACAGGAAAATTGGATTTTTCTGTGTGGTTAGCGCAAAATGCATAATCTGTCAATTTTTTTTTACGAGACAGATAGTAGTATTTTAAGGACATTCGTTAATATCATCATCAGCGTCCCATTCAATTCAGGGCGTGAAACGGCCAATAACTTTTGCTCAGAGGCTTGGGTCTACGAGGCAAGTATGGTTACCAGTAGACAGTAAATGGAGAGAAGTACGGAAACGACATTCCGACTCTGTTTTTCTAATCAGCTCACGAAAGAACGATTTTAACAAAATTTCCTCACTGCTCATATAATACAGGAGTCCATAGGTAAAATTAAGGAAAAGTTTGAAGATAGAATGATTAGAGCTGGTGTATGGCCTTCTCACTCCTCAGATTTAAATATCTGTGATATATATTTGTGGGAAAACATACAAAATGATAAAAAAAAAAAAAAAAAAACAACACTACAGTGTTAATCGGAAGGTGGAGGACATTTCCAGCATTTACTATAAGGTAAGATTTAATACAAAGCTTTAAGAAGCGAAGACAGAGTGCAGGGACAACCGGCTGTGGCATTTCCAGCTACCGAGACACAAAACCCTTGCGAGCGTTAAGGACAACTTCTTGAAGCACTGTATATAGCGTATAAGTATACATTTCCCTCTAGAAAAAAAATTATAAAATATATAATTTATCGTTGACCTACATTATATTTTATCAAATTATTTTTTTTTTTTACTTTGACACTTTTTAAAAATGCAGAGTATATAAAATAACGGTCTATAACAGCAGTGTTCCAACACATACATTTTACACTGTCTTTGGTACTGTCGGAATGATCATGTAGATTAATTAGTTACTGAATTAAAAGCGTATTTATTAAAGTGCTAAACGCTCATTCAGATTAAAGCGATAGTACATATAGTTTCAGGATTACAGATTATAAAAGAGTGTTAACAAAAACAAGCGGCTGTCTGCCAATCTCAATTTCACGCCGATGTGTTGAATTAGATGAAAAATAAAAACAAAACACAAGTGAAAAAAAATAGTTGATTACTGTGTTCTTTTGTTTTTGAGTTAATACGCTGTCATTTCTGGCTGAATTAGCACCACGAAAGACATTCAATAAGTAATGACATATTTCCTTTAGAGATTGTTTTAATCCAGTTTGTATTGCACTGAATTTTTCCTCGATTCTTTGACTATACAGTGATATATTTTAATATAATATCATCTCCTCATACAAATTGCGTCTTTTAGACTACCTAATAGTGCGGCTAGTGAAATTTTTGATTGGCAGTTCACAAATACAAATTACTTTCTGTTACATTGCTAACGAACATATTTTGGGGTGCAGCACCTTTACAAAAATATAGATGTTTTAGACGTTTGTGTTTTAGGATATAAAATGAAGCGAAATATGATTCTATAGCCTCTTTTTGCATCTTTCTATGAAATAAGCACGTTTATCGTATTTTCGTTTCTTCTTTGATGCTTCAGTACTTTTTAAAACATTTTCTTTTACGCTTTGTTAAAAAAAATGAACTTAAAAATAAGTTAATTTAGTTCTTCTTGAGAATCTACATAAAATCCTTTATTCTCATTTTGTAGAGTACAATGGAAACTTTAAAATTAAATAATTATTGTGGCTATAACATTTTCCATGTTAATGTAGCAAATTATGCAAGAAAAAACACAAGTATAAATTAAATCAAACTATTCGCCTGAACAACCGTTTTCCGTGCTGTTTGTGCACATTTTATATAAAAAAGGCTAAATAGCTCTAGCTATTCCTGGATATTCCCATGCCAATTGTACAGTCAAATAGTGACGGTGGTTGCCGATGTTTGTCGTTAGTGGTTTCGTATTCGCCCAGTTTTTGAATTAGTTTGTTGTGATTTCTATTCAAGAGACACATCACCTGCAACTGAGCTCCCCGGTATCTGCTGTGGCGTCAAGAGCTCACTTCCAGAAGGCGGAGGCACGAACTGCCCACTGTCGCCTCTTCATTACACCGGGCAGGTCCGCTGCCGACAGAATCTGCGAAACAGGTTCCAAGATTGGAACAAAGCAGCCAATCTCCCTGCCTGGTCACCAGCTACCCATGCTCAGAACACACGGCCATGGCTACCATTGCAGAAAGTCTGACCAGCATCAACCTCACCCTTTCCGTCAAAGCCGACTCGAGGAGGTCCTCGCGGCCAAATCAGCCGATTAGGAAAACAGCATCTCCCATTTGATTTCCAATCAAAAAGATTATTACAATAAAAAGTAAGTAGTTTATATTATAATCATCATTGCAATAATTCATACCCTTTGCAAACAGGAAGAACGCCCCACTTCACTAATAAAAGTGGAGGAACTTTCGTGCTCCCGCCAAACCCATCGTCGACTCCACAAACCTTCACATTCTCTGCCTTACATCAACCCAGTCCTAAGTCAAGGGAGTCCAAGTAGTCCATCTACCCAAGGGGCCCTACCCCTCCTGAAAATAGCCATTTTCCCCTTACGTTCCCCTCCACATCCTATACCATAATCGCAAGCGGAAGACTCCCAGGTTGGTGAATACCAAAGTCAGGTAGGCGCTGGGGCTAGTCGGAAACTGGATGTGAGACAAGTCCATCCCTAGTAAAATCCAAATTCACCATTCACCTAAGTCATTCATTCCAGAAGATAGGCGCTATCACCTCATCCATCCATCCGACAGGATAAGTGGAGGCTGATAAGATAGCGCGGAGTTGAGGTGCATAAAATTCGAGGGTGCATTCAGTCAAAAGCTGGCGTGAATTCATTTGATTTGATTTATGTAGCGAACACACGCCTTTGTCCAAGATTTGTCGAGATGTCGTGTCAAAATGCCACAATAAAGAAAATGTTGATATATATTTCTTCCAAATTGAATGCGAGAAGCCGTTTCAAAGAATTTACAAGCTTCTTTTGTTTGCATTTTTTCCAGTTAAGGCTACTGTCAAAATAGACACCGAGTTTTTTTTTTTTTTTTTTTTTTTTTTTTTTTTTTTTTTTTACAGACGATTTTATCGGCACTTTTGGTTCATTAGGTTTCACGGGAACGAGCCTTGTTTGATTAATTTTGTTCAGTAATCGATTATGCCCAATTAAGGTTGTCTGCAATTTTCCCGGCGTTATAATAATGTCGTTTTGTTTAGCCCGTGTTGATATCTAATTTATTTGGTGAGTATGTGCGTATACAGTTGTACTGCATCTCCCCTACGTTTAAATTCGCCATATCGTTCATAATTATGCCAAGTGAAGGAGATTTTAGCAAGTGAATGACCAAGTTTCATCATATTTCTTCCCGAAATCGTTGAAAAATTCCTAGCGCGGTGACAAAAACATGAACTTATTTCTGTTTGTGATGCATTACAATTCCCCTAATGTCAGTTACTTCTTCTTCTTCTTCTTTTACTGCTTTACAGACAGTCGCGGGCAAGTACAGCCATTAGGGAACGAAATGGTCAGAGCAATGAACTGCTGAACTCACTCTGAACACTCTGCCTGCCTTGCTGTACTAGAGGGGGGAGAGGGAAGGAGGGAGTGATACCGTCATAACTAGGGATTTACTCACATTCAAAACCCTGAGTTTACAAAATGACGATATCGCACACACTTTGGAGAAAAATCGATTGAGCTATACAAACTTTCTTAGGGGCGCGGATGTCATGAGGCAAGCCCCATCAATCCTACAACCGTACCAATGACAGGGTGTTTAAAAGTTTGCACACACTTCCGCTTGAAGGAGTTTCAAAAAGCAATAGTAGTAGCGTTTTTATTTATTTGATTTACGAGGCTAAAAGTCGTGAACAACTCATTGTTAAAATTCAAATTCCAACAATGTAACGAAAAGGACTACAGGGTCGTAATCTACAGACTTTACACCACAAGTGACGCCATTAGCTTCTATCACGTACATAGAACATGTCACAATCTTCTACACATAGCCTTCTTTATGCAACTATATCTGAACAACTGAACATAGCGGAGCGGAAGTTATAGCTGAAATTATTTACTTAACAGATAAGGTATGAAGATAAGGGTTTTGTCATTTTTTTTCTTACGGATCAATAAACTTTTTGATAATGTTGCTAATTTACAGAATTGATCGAAATTTATAATATTAATTCTACTCTTTATTTCTGTAAAATTGAAAACTAATACCAATAATGTTATACACTTGATGATCAAATACTTATCAAACTGAAATAGGTAATTGGAAGTCACGCCCGGTAGTCAAATCAGAGAAATTCGGCTTGCCGTACCGATACTCTTACTATCTTGCCTTCTCTAGCACAACCGCAACTCTTCAATATCTTAGTCTATATATCGTGGGTATCTTCATGCTATCTCGTTGCAGAGGTCTTATCACTCGAAACGTTACATGTTCACATTTATCAATTAATATAAACAATGCTGTTAAATTTTTATTTATTTCCTGCTCATTCCAAACATTTCCCTACCATGTGGGACTTATGTGTAAAAATCACATTTTAAATAAATAAATGATAATGAAGAGTTCGTCTTTTGTTCACCCTAAAGCACGTAAGCAAAGTGCAGTGCCACGTTCTCCCGCAAGTATGTTTTTGTGAAGGTGTATTTGTTTTTTTTTTAAGGTACCTAAACTTGGGAAGAAAATTTAATTTACAACTCGTTATTTACTATAAGCGGGACTAGAGCTTCACATTTTTCTCTGCAAGATGAAAATTGATCTACAATTGTGTTTTTGTCGTGTTTATATTTATACGATAAAAGAGTGCATAATATTAGGACGTCCAACCAGTGGTCACAAGTAATACTGATTCTTATACCAGTAATTTAGGGCTTAACTAGCCTTCTTATCCACATATTACTTGTGAGAAACCTACATTACAGTAAATTTCTTTTAACATCTGTTGTAAACTCATTCTCAAGAGAACAAAGATATGGGAAAGGATTTTTTGTAGTTTCTGGCTTAAGACGGCAGCTGCCGCTAATAGCTGTGACAGATGGCTTCAACACAATACTTTGCGTGCAGCGCGCTTCTGTTAAAATTGACCAAGAGCTTTCTAGGAAAGGGCTTGTCTTTCTTTAAAGGAACTAACTTCATGGTTTCATTTGAAGATGTGCGAGGATGGTATGAAAAATTCTCGGATTAACTATGAAAACACCAATAATTGTTCCGAGAGTTCATTTATATGTTTTAACATAATCTCCTTTCGATGCCCTATTCCATCCATTTAATATTTTCTGAAAGGTGTACAAACAAATAAGCATCTACAGCTGCAATCGCCTCCTGGTTAGAAGAAGACGCAGTCCCGCGAGGAAAAGCTTCAACTTTGGGAAGAGGTAAGGTCGGAGCCAATCCGGGTAGTATGGCGGATGTTCCAACAGTTGTAGTTTTGTAACTGTGGGCAGGTGAAAAGTGACCCTTTTCATTTCCATACCAGGTTTTATCTCACTAATTTTGGCATCTAGTCTTATTAAAATATGATAATTGTCTTGTTTGGCGCTCTGTTTTGAGGATGATGCACAGTAATGAATCGGCGACACAAAATCTGCTTTTTTGTGTTAAATCTCTCCAAATACTACTTAGAGGTTCCACGTGCATTCAGTCGGTCCTGGTGGTGTAGTGGTAACCATACTTGCCTCCTAAACTCAAGACAACGGATGCAATCTCGGCCAGGGTCGATATTTTTTTTCGGGCGTAAAAATCTCAAGTATGACTTCCTTCAGTAGGGAAGTAAAGCCGTGGGTCCCATGTCGTATATTTACTGCATGTAAAAGAACCTCAAGCCTGAAAGAAGAGACCTCTGAGCAAAATTTGTCGGCCGTTTCACGCCCTGAATTGCATGGGACGCTGATGACCTGAGAATGTTAAAGCGCATCCGCAAATAAAACAAATCCAAAATGGCCACTTCTTCATGCAAGATGTGTCCCTTGCGCTAGAGATGTCTATAGCCTCAGTAATTTCACGCACCTTGACTCGCCGATAGTCCACCATCGTATCGTGCCTTTTTCAACGATTTCTTGCGGTGTTTCATCATTTTGGATCATCTTAAAAGTTGGTGCGCCCACGTTTAAACTCAGCATCCCATTATCGTTGAAAGTGAAGGGGAAGAAGCGCCGTGTACTTTAATGAACTTTATTTTAAGAAGAATGTTATTCAGTACGATACTCTACTGAGACAAATCGCTTGCTTCGGGCTCTGAAGACAACAAACAACGCAATAGAAATACTTGTAATTTTTCAAGAACACTCATAACAGATGTACCAACTTAGCGAGAACAGTTCGCTGCAATAGTGCTGCCATCTTAAGGCCAAGGATTTTTCCGGTCACTCTCGTAGGTTCAAAATAAACCGGGGAGGGGGGGGGGAGCAACACCTACATTGTTTGAACGGAACTGTTAACTGTGTCTACTGGTGTGCAAACAATCCACGTGTTATTTTGGAAAAGACTGTTAATTTACCTGGAATTAATGTTTGGTTTGGGTTGTCATCTAGGGGTCTAATTGGACCATTCTTTTTTGAAGGAGCAGTAACAGGCCCAGTGTACGTAAAAATGATACGCACATCCATCTTACCCCTGATCATACACTTTATGCAAATGAGGAAATTTTATTTCCAAAAGGATGGTGCACCACCACACTACCGCCTAGGCCTAATCCTGTTTGGCTTCTACCTATGGGGAACTCCAAAGAATGTTGTACACGTAGAAAATCAGTTACACTGGCAACACTTCGGGAAGAAATTGAAACGGAATGTGCTGTAATCGCTGAGGATACTTTCGCAAACGTTGCTCAATCAGTAGTTCAACGTGCTCAGAAGTGTATCGACGCCGATGGTGGGCATTTTGAGCAACTGTTGTAACTGTAAAAGTCTAAGATGATTAGTGCTCATCATTTTCTGTTTGTGTGAATTTAGTTCTGTTACGTTAAGACAGTTTTTTCTTTGCTTGAAGTGTGTATACAGTTTTTGGCACACTTTGTATAATAACGGGAAAAATAATAAAGTAAATTTAGGTGTTGCGTTTTTTTAGTGTATTTACTACTTTAGTTACTGCTTCAGAAAACATTAAGAACACAGTTGTCTGCAATATTCTACTGTACTCTAGCGGCGTCTTGTTGAGAAGATTTTAGCGCGGTGAAAAATCTCTCAGCAGGAAATATTATGCCGTTAGTTCATGTTTACGGAGGGTCTGTTACTTAATCCGTCCAAAAAGGTAACTGGATGCGCTTGTTGTAACAGGATAATGCTGGCTGTTTTGTCAAGGCGGGCAGGTGCGGTAGATATGTACTAATCCGCAGTCAACAGAGCTCGCTTCACGTAACTCACTTTCCTGAATTGTATATATGTATGTATATAATCTCCGTAACTAAAATCACGCCAGCTGTAAACTGGAAAATATCTGCACCTTAGCTGAAACCACAGTAGACGAACAAACATTTTATCGTTCAGCTAGGTGTGCTCAATGTTTACACAAGGCTTGCTTATGAGAACCTTGAGAGTCAATTTGAGGCTGTAAGGGGATGTTCAGATTATCTGATACGCTACCAACTTTAATTTCAGACTTGGCATAATCACCGAGGATTAAATGTTCCAATTGTATCAGATACTGTGAGGTAAAATTATAAATTTATTCTAAACGAACGGAATATAATTCCATTAACTTTTTGAACATTAAATAACTTATCAAACATTTTTTAACCACTCTTAGGTATTCGGATATCATTTTGAGTCTATAATTTCGTCGGTCCTGGTGATGTAGTGGTAACCATACTTGCCTTCTAAACCCAAGATCGCGGGTTCAAACCCGGCCAGGATCGACGGATTTTTTCGGGCGTATGGCTTCCTTCGGAAGGGAAGTAAAGCCGTGGGTCCCGTGTCGTACATTTACGGCACGAAAAAGAACCTCAAGCCTGAAAAAAGAAGCCTCTGAGCAAAATTTGTCGGCCGTTTCACGCTCTGAATTGAATGGAACGCTGATGACCTGAGATGTTAAAGAGCGTCCGTAAATAAACCAAATCAATCAACAACCGTCTATAATTTCCTTTATTGTATGAGCATGATATCAAATGCAAATTAATCACATTTTTACACCTGAACCAATTGAAATGTCCAATGACACTGTTGTTAATATCAACTTTATTCTGTTGTTGAAGTATTTTAATCAGTTTTAACACATAATTTTATGAAATAAAGACGTCGTTAAGTCGTGAGGATTGCCTTGTTGGAAGATGGACGGAGCATGCTTTATGTTGCCCAGGTGTTGCGAGTCAATGTCTGTACTATACAGAGAACATACCGAAGGTTGCCATCTACTGCAGCAGAGCAAGGTCAGGTCGCAGAAGGGCGACATCTGCCAGAGATGATCAATTTCTGCGACTGCAAGTTTTACGTGATCGTCACACAACAGCCGTAGAAGCTCAGAATCGTTTGCAAATGGCACCAGGAGTCAATGTCAGCGTGAGAACAGCGAGGAGATTTAAAGAAGTTCAGCTCACCTCTAGAAGACCAGCCAGAGGTCCCTTTGCTTTCCCAGCAACATCGGCAAGCATGCCTTGCCTTTGCTCGTAAACATCTGGAGTGACTGAGGAGCAATAGAAAGCTGTCCTGTTCACTGATAAGTCGAGGTTTAGCCTGAGATGGTCAGATGGCAGGGAAAGAGTATGGATAAGGACTGGAGAAAGGTATTCCCCTTACACCTTCTCATTGACGAAGACTTTCAGTGGAGGTTCCATCATGGTGTATCAGCGTGGAAGTCAAGACAGAGTTGGTTTTTGTGTAGAACGGAGCCCTGGATGCAAACCGGTACATTGAGGAAATTTTCATGCGTGAGAGTGCCCGTCCACATGGGACCCACATTGTGATACAGTATTTGCCTGAGGTGAGGATTCAGGAACTAGTTTGACCAGCACCAAGCCCTGACCTCAACCACATTGAAATGTTTACGGGGAAAATGTTCGTCAAGAACTCAAATATTATTTTCGTCAGGAAATTGTCCGGATTTCTCAAAACGAACTACAGCGAGTGATGAATGCCAAAAATGTGTGGAGAATATAGGCGATAGTTTCAACCTCGTTTGATCATTTGGTAAGTAATGAGTCTCGTAAATTGGTTTGTGTATTGTTTAGGTTTGTTTTATTGTTTTATCTTCCTGCTAATTGCCGAGACCCGCCTGGCCAGTCAACCGACTTACGAGCGGCTTTCGGGGGAAAACGAAACTGATCGTACTGTACCGTTCAATTACATTAAGATATGCTTGGATATAGGAAAACAAAAAGACTGTAATTTTCCCAGCAGAAGCAACTAATATTTTTTTTAATTTTTTTTTTTAATATTAGTGGCCACATAGAGTTTTGCTGGTTGCTCTCATGATCAATATGATACACGCAATAGCCTTGGAATCCACCGTGCAAAAACACGTCTCACGTTATCAAGGAATGGGTGGCATCCAGGGAATTTTCAGAATTTCTGGAAGTATTTTTAAATGTTTTTCGATGACCCTCTCTTACAATGACAGCAGCGGTATTGATGGTTTCTTTCGTTAGAGCACAAACTGCAGGGCTGGGTCCACCTGTCTTTGAAATTGATTGCCTGCCCGCTTGAAACCAACTTCGAACTGTGCTATAGAGAAGAACAATCTCTCCATAGACCTCAGCTGAAAATTTGACGATACAAAAACAGAATTTCAGAGCAGTACGTGTATAATATTCGTCACGTGTCACTTCATTTTGCTGTAGGCGAAAACAAAGGAAACCAGTACATTAAGCTAACAAAATACTGTATACTTAAATCTTACAAGTCAGAGATATAAAAGCGAATGGACTGCCAAGGAAAGTTTTGAGTAATTTCTGAACAGCTTGAGCAAACAGATGATGTATAGTTACATGTGACAAGTGTCTGCAGTCATTTTTTCTTCCAAATCCTGATCTTGCACACAAATAAGTTTAACTATAAAGCGTATCTGTACTCACCTTGGAGCGGCCTTCCACGTGCTTGCCGTTGTTCAGTTGTATCCAGGCGTCCCATCGGTGACGGTACAGAGTGAGGCGGTTCCACTGATTCAGCAGGACAGTCTGATCTGACCTCACCACCCCCAGACCCGAGCCGCAGTCAAACCTGCCGACACATACAGAACACGTTGAGTGCTTCGGGCAGAACCCTCCAGGTTTACTGTACAACATGGTGAAAAAGTCTTTACGTCTTCTGGAAATTTATGTAATGACATTCACCTATAATACCATTTTATTAATTTTATTCTTCTTTTTCTTCAAATCTTCGCTATACATTTACAGTAGTCGACGACAGAGTTGAACCTTTTGTTACTTTAGCGAATTTCGAGGGAATGTAAGTATTGCTGTTGTACCCACAAAAAGATTCTTAAAACATTTCTAAAAATCTCCATCTATCCTACTTACTAGGCACCAAAAATTAAGATAAAAATGTAATATATTATGTTAACGCTCTAGCATCAGTCATTTTCTCAACGAAACTTGGCATATAACAAACAATTAACAAAATATTCATTGAATTCGTTAACCAGCAAAATTAAACCATTGGGGTGGAAGTTAACACAAAGAGAAAATTTAAAAATCCTTTAGTGGCTGCAATTTCTCTCTCTCTCTCTCTCTCTCTCTCTCTCTCTCTCCTCTCTCTCCCTCTCTCAAAAAGTCGGTATATGTCATTTAAATAAAAATCAGGTAAATCGGACAATTAGCAATGAGTGATACTTGAAAACATAAACTTTGTAAAGGCCGAGGATATCGTTAAACTGGCCCAGGGCCAGATGTGGCACACGGGGGATTATTATTATTATTATTATTATTATTATTATTATTATTATTATTATTAACAATTGGGTATTACCGTAAAGTGATAAACTCGTTCATTTTGTGTTAAAGTATATAGGGGAAATTGTTTGCGCATGCGCATGGACGTTTAAGCAGCGGGAAAAGCCGAAGGGGGAATGCTGGAGCGATGTACAATTCTTCCCCTGATTCTACGTGTCGATCGGAAAACTTCGGGAACGCTCGTAAATGCTGTGTATACAACGCGCATGCAGCGACTGGCACACTGCTATAGGCGTTTTGCCTGTGACAATCGTAACCATCTGGAAAAAATCATTAGGATAGAGAAGCGGTGGCCGAGAGGTTTAGCGTAAGGTTTCTGGGTTCAAATTAAACACAAATTTTTTATTGTTTACTACCGGTTATATGTAGAACATCATATTGCCGTTTCAATTTCTTCCCGAAGTGCTGTCAGTGTAGCTGGTTTTCTACGGTATACAGCACCCTTAAGAGTTCCCCATAGATAGAAGTTCAACGGCGGTTCTGTTCTGTACACACGTCTCCATTCCTTTGAACTTCAACAACATTCTCGGTTTTCTAATAACACTTCAAAATTGCTTTCCGCTGTTCAAAAGATAATCTTGGCTCCATTTTGTTGTAGCAACGTTAGCATAACGTAATGTGAGTCACATCTGTTTACAGAACATCATATTACACATTACTGTTGTTTTTCGGTCCTACTTTGAAATTTATTAAATAGATATCTACTGTGAAAATATTTTTAATGAAACAAAATTAATAAATAATGTATCACGCGCCTGAGCCTCTAAATTCTGAACCACTGCTCTAAACAAACATTTGAATACTTAAATTCATTTGGTGTTTATCGAATTCTGGCCGAAGTTACTTTAGAAAAGACTGCAGTTATTCAAACGTGTGACCAGATTACTCTGAGGACAAAGAAATGTATTGAGCTCTCGTGAGACAACGGTCTGCGGATTCGAGCCTGGTTTGTGCCGATGAGATAAGAACATGGGCATATGTTTCTTGCTTTTTATGATTCCACTTACTACTCTGCCCTCGGGAAACTACCACAACTTTCTCCCGAACTTTATTCTTCTTGCACAGCATCTCAGTCTTTGGGGAGTTGCCAGGCAAATGTGCAACCTATACTCCACAATGTGACCTTAAGGCATTGTTTGCGAAACATGCAGCAACACTTCAAAACATAACACAGCGCATTCCCTCTGTTTTTTCAGTAAAGTTTACCATTCGGGACCCTTTATTGAAGTTGCAATGTTTGGTGCACATTGTTCTTTTTAAAAAATTATTTAAAATATAAGCTTAACAGGGTGTATCAAATCCTGACTGTTTGTTTTAGACAGTGAATCAAAAAGGAAACCGGAATTGTTATTTTTTAATTTATTGTGCGCAATTATTCTACGAATTACAAACACAGCAGATACAAAGCACGAACAAAAAGGAGTCGGGTGGATTTTCAGCCAGTTAGTTGCTCACAAATACTTCCACGCTGTCATATCGGCAACCTCCCTGCTTCTTTTAACGACCAAAACATATGGTCATCGTAAAGCAACACATTTGGACTATAGAGAGGGTGTTTCAGGACTGTTCAGTAGATCTCCACGAAATATTCCCTTGTCAAAGCAGCTGTATAAGGACGGGCGTTGTTTTGGAGAACTTCTCCAATCGGTTGTTGATGTACTTTCCCGCCCATAAGTATGTTTTGTCTCAACCAGAAACCACCGCCACGAGTGGCAGAGGTCGTTAAGGCGCGGACTCATGAGTGGGAAGTCTGGGGTTCGAATCCCGACAGGACCGTCCTCTCTGACTGAGGTTTTTTTCCAGGTTTTCCTCAGTCCTCATAAATGGCAAATGCCAGGGAGGTACCCTAAATTTAGGCCTGGAACGTTTCCTTTCTTTAACATCCTTTCCCAATATATCATTTCATCTCATGTATCATCAGCGTCCACCGTCTGTGGTGCCTCAGTAGTGAAAACGGACATTAAACACTATTAAAAAAGAAAAATAATAATTCAACCCAAAATTAGCAGTAAATATCCGCATTGAGTGTTGGTCGTTCACCAAATGGACAAAATGTCTTAAAAGTTTCCGTGAACAGAGTTCTCGCAGTTAACAGAAGCGAATTTCTGACGTTTCCTCCCCTCTGTGCTTGCTTGCATCGATTCAGGAATATAGCGATCAGAGTTGTCAACGCCAAACATGAGAAAGCGCAAAATTCTTGCCCCAAAACATCGGAAATTTCAATTCTCATAAATGCCGAGTTCACGACACTTCAGGAACATCCACTGTACTGCACAGTTTCACTAGAACACAACCCCCCCCCCCATGAAAACTATTCGATTTCAGTGATTCTTGCAGAATAAAATTCATCGCTCAACTAAGTATTAAGGGTATTAAGTTTTATCTGCTTTTAATACACGTAGTCTGCACCAACAATAAAAAGATTTGGGACATCACGTAGTCAGTGGATGGATACACATTTTGGAGTGCACATTACTCAGTTTGTTTTTTCCGCAAGTAGGTGCGCTTCATACTACGGAATGACTGTCGAGGCACTGGAGAATTTTGTTGTACACTCTATACATACAACTAGAACTAGGGTCCCTAACAGACTCTGCAGGACAGGGAATGAAAGAAGAGAGCGTAGGGAGGCGAGCGGTAGACGCTATTATGGCATTTCTAGATTCGCCTTCAAGGGCTTTTCCAATACAACCAATTATATTGCTGTAAACAGTGGATATTGTTGTAGCCTTTGATGTAGGTATTCTTTTTCTTTTTCTTCCCCATTCCAAAAACTCCAGCTCTAGTGTCAAAAACACAATTTGGTAACTCTAGTGATGTAGCATGTTTCACTGCAGGCCAATCGCGATATTGCGCCAAACCCTCCCACACGTGCTGTCTGTTGCTACTCTAGAAATTCGTGTGATAAGGATCTCCGCTGATGTCACAGGATTCGAGGCGTCATCGTGAAATAGGGTAACATGTAAGACAGGCGTTCTAAAAGTTCTCGGCCTGAACAAGAAAACACAACATTTAAGAGAAATGTTTTTTTCCAATATCACTACATTAAGTCCAACTGTGAAAAATAAGCGTCTATCTCAACTTCAACGTCATCATTTGATGTGAAGCTTCGTCCACTCAGCCATTTCTTCAGGTTTGAGTACAAAAAGTAATCGCTGGGAACCAAATCCGGCGAATATGGTGGATGTGGAAGCACTTGTAAGCGAAGGTCATGCAGTTTTACAGCAACACCAGACGTGTGTGAAGGCGCATTATCGTGATGGATGAAAGAGAACTTTCTTTAACGCAAGGTATGGACGTTTAGCATGAAGAGCATTTTTCAGACGGTCCAGTAGTGAAGCGTAATACTCCCCGGTGATAGTTCTGCCCTTCTGAAAGCAGTCTACGAGCACCACACCGTGAGAATCCCAGGAAACCGTGGTCATGACTTTTCCTGCAGATAGAACCATTTTTGCTTTCTCTGTTGCACTTTCACCTGTTGCCACCCACTATTTAGACTGTTCCTTCATCTCTGGCGTATAGTGATGAGTCCATGTTTCATCTTCTGTTATGAAACGTCGGAGAAACTCACTGGAAATGCGTTTAAACAAGTCTAAACACTCTTGCGAAATGTTCATTCGAATGCGTTTTTGTTAACAAGCGCTGTACCTATCAAGAGTAAAGCTGTCTCATACCCAAAACTTTGTGTAAAATGTAGCGGACACGGTTTATCCAGGTCTCACGCACCTTTAATCGGCAATTATTGAGTACGGCATTGTCACAATCTCATCGGTTGTAGTAGTTTTCGGAGGCCCTGAGCGCTCGTCGTCTAGAAAGTTTCCATATAACTCCTTTTGTGTTTCTGTTGAGGTTAAACCCTTCAAAACGAAGTTCTATATCACAGTTCGTACTTCAGTTTTATCCATCAATCCCGCACAAGGTACTAAATTTTTAATTTTTTTTAAGGAAGGAAACGTTCAAGGCCTAAGTTTAGGGTACCTCCCCGGCATTCTCCATTTATGAGGACTGAGGAAAACCTGGAAAAAATCTCCGGTCCTGGCGAGTTTCGAACCCCAGACCTCCTGCTCACGAGTTCTCGTCTTAACGACCTTGGGCCATCCGTGGCGGTTACTAAACGTTGTCCTTTACAGTAAGAAGTACTCTACCTAAAACTTGCTTTGGAAGGTCCTTGCGACCGGCCATCCTGACAGAGTTTTTCTTCGTTTTCACTGATCCCGTATGTAAATCGTTTTCTGCTTACCAATTTCATCCCTTTTGTTCCGATTTTGAGGCGGTTTTTTGCATTTTGGTAATGCTTCTGACCCATGCCTGACAGGAAAGCTTGGGGGCTCGAATTCATGGAGTAGGGGGGACTACGCCGGGGTCTGGATCTCGTCTATGGCCGTGCCTCAAGGTCAATGTTTCGCTCCTCTCGGAACTGCCCCGAGTGGGAACCTAAGCAACAAGCCAGTCCTAGAGCAAGGATAAGCATAGAAATATCAACCGTTTTTCCTAATAATTAAATTTAAGGCGTGACCTTGAAATACACATTTTCATTTGCATTCTTGAGTGAGTGCACTGTCTTGCAAAAACAACACACTTTTTGAAAGGCTATACTGGAAATTCTTCCAAACATACCCACGCAGTTACATATGAAAACGTGCTATCCTTCGATATCGAACAAACAAACAGGTCCCGAAATACGGCAGCCCACTGTTTGCTTTATCAATATTAAGTCGCGCATACACAAAACACTGTCCTCCCGCTTCCAACAGGTAGTGTGGATTTTCCGCTTTAACCTTAGCAATACATTTTTTTTTTTTTCCAAAATCGAAATAAATAAGATCTGCAAAGATATTGGGAGAAATTCATGAAAGGCCATAAATTAAACCAGGAGTGAAGAAAGGGGTGGAAAGGAGGAGGGAACAAAGAAGTGAAAGTTTCCCCTGCATTCTGTGATGTAATATCGATAGCCTGCTCGAGGAATTCCTTTGTTACGCATAAAATAACCCGCGGTACGGTTTGAAACTTTGCCAGGTTTTCCCTAACGCTCAACTTTCGACATCTAATTATCATACACTTTCGTCTGCGTTGCGTGCTCCTAACCTCGCACTGGTGCTTTGAGTTTTGCATTTCAGTGACCTAAAACATATATTACTTAGTTGGGGGAGGCAGCCATAAAGCTTAAACTATTAAAAGCTGCAAAGCTTAATGTAAACTCCATTAACACGATTAGCTGATATTAGCTTGCCACTAGCATTTATTACTTTTGAAACAGCACGCGTTGTCACACTGGGAATGTACAGGAAATAACTGCACTATAATAATTGTTTCCATAGTAACCAAGTTAAAGAGAGTTATTCCCTAGTTTTGTATAACCTGGTTACCATGTAAACAGTACGTGTTGTTATATTCCTAATGTACAGGAAAGAACTGCACTATATTAACTGTTTCCATAGTAACCAAGTTAAAGAGAGTTATTCCCTAGTTTTGTATAACCTGGTTACCATGTAAACAGTACGTGTTGTTATATTCCTAATGTACAGGAAAGAACTGCAATATATTAACTGTTTCCATGGTAATCAAGTTGAGAATTATTTCATACTTTTGTACAACCTGGTTACCATGTAAACAGTACGTGTTTTTATATTCCTAATGTACAGGAAAGAACTGCACTATATTAACTGTTTCCATAGTAACCAAGTTGAGAATTATTTCATACTTTTGTACAACCTGGTTATCATGTAAACAGCACGTGTTGTTATATTACTAATGTACAGGAAAGAACTGCACTATATTAACTGTTTCCATAGTAACCAAGTTGAGAATTATTTCATACTTTTGTACAACCTGGTTATCATGTAAACATTACATGTTGTTATATTCCTAATGTACAGGAAAGAACTGCACTATATTAACTGTTTCCATGGTAACCAAGTTAAGAATTATTTTATACTTTTGTACAACCTGGTTATCATGTAAACAGAATGTGTTGTTATATTCCTAATGTAATGGAAAGAACTGCACTATATTAACTGTTTCCATAGTAACCATGTTGAGAATTATTTCCTACTTTTATACAACCTGGTTATCATGTAAACAGTACGTGTTGTTATATTCCTAATGTACAGGAAAGAACTGCACTATATTAACTGTTTACATAGTAACCAAGTTGAGAATTATTTCATACTTTTATACAACCTGATTACTATGGAAACAGTACGTGTTGTTATATTCCTAATGTACAGGAAAGAACTACACTATATTAACTGTTTCCATAGTAACCAAGTTGAGAATTATTTCATACTTTTGTACAACCTGGTTATCATGTAAACAGCACGTGTTGTTATATTACTAATGTACAGGAAAGAACTGCACTATATTAACTGTTTCCATAGTAACCAAGTTGAGAATTATTTCATACTTTTGTACAACCTGGTTATCATGTAAACATTACATGTTGTTATATTCCTAATGTACAGGAAAGAACTGCACTATATTAACTGTTTACATAGTAACCAAGTTGAGAATTATTTCCTACTTTTATACAACCTGGTTATCATGTAAACAGTACGTGTTGTTATATTCCTAATGTACAGGAAAAAACTGCACTATATTAACTGTTTCCATGGTAACCAAGTTAAGAATTATTTTATACTTTTGTACAACCTGGTTATCATGTAAACAGTACGTGTTGTTATATTCCTAATGTACTGGAAAGAACTGCACTATATTAACTGTTTCCATGGTAACCAAGTTAAGAATTATTTTATACTTTTGTACAACCTGGTTATCATGTAAACAGTACGTGTTGTTATATTCCTAATGTACTGGAAAGAACTGCACTATATTAACTGTTTCCATAGTAACCAAGTTAAAGAGAGTTATTTCCTACTTTTATACAACCTGGTTATCATGTAAACAGTACGTGTTGTTATATTCCTAATGTACAGGAAAGAACTGCACTATATGAACTGTTTCCATAGTAACCAAGTTGAGAATTATTTCATACTTTTGTACAACCTGGTTATCATGTAAACAGTGCGTGTTGTTATATTCCTAATGTACAGGAAAGAACTGCACTATATGAACTGTTTCCATAGTAACCAAGTTGAGAATTATTCCATACTTTTATACAACCTGGTTATCATGTAAACAGTACGTGTTGTTATATTCCTAATGTACAGGAAAGAACTGCACTATATTAACTGTTTACATAGTAACCAAGTTGAGAATTATTTCATACTTTTATACAACCTGATTACTATGGAAACAGTACGTGTTGTTATATTCCTAATGTACAGGAAAGAACTGCACTATATTAACTGTTTCCATGGCAACCAAGTTGAGAATTATTTCCTACTTTTATACAACCTGGTTATCATGTAAACAGTACGTGTTGTTATATTCCTAATGTACAGGAAAGAACTGCACTATATTAACTGTTTACATAGTAACCAAGTTGAGAATTATTTCATACTTTTGTACAACCTGGTTATCATGTAAACAGTGCGTGTTGTTATATTCCTAATGTAGAGGAAAGGACTGCACCATATTAATTGTTTCCATGGTAATAAAGTTGAGAAAACTTTAGTATTCATAAATAAAGCATCTTTTGTTATTAAATTTATCACAATTGCACAACACCCCCCTCTCTATTGTATTATTACACTTATGTCTTCACAATTAGAGAGAGGGTGTCTATATTTTATTCCCATAAGGAAGCTCTGGAACGCAATAGGGGAAGTTTTATGCTTTAGATATATGTGCATGTTCTTTTAGCTATGATTAAAGAAAACATATGCTGCTTAAGGGAACAATAGGCTATAAAACCGAGGACTTCACAGTATAAAAGGTTGTTGTTTCACTTTGGAACGCTTAAGTGATATCTAGTCCTTTTCGTTAAATATCTTGTTCAGATGTTTTAGAAAGAAGTCTGTTTGATTAACGTTCAAAGAAAACCTGGCAAAAAGTTTGCTTTCTTGACTTAAACAGTGTGTGTCGTATTCAGTCAAGAAACTACGATGCATTAGCTAGCACGTCAATTACAGTAAAAATAACACAGTCAAAAGTCTTGACAATTCGTTCTAGCCTTAACGTTATTGCTTGAAATTTGACAATCACGAAAAACCGCCAAATGTCTACTATAAGTATTGGCAATAGAATTTGCACATATTTTGTGAAGATATGTGCTGAAAAAAATGTCAGGCTATTCTAAACAGTTCCTAATTTCAAATGACCATAACTTTTGAACATTTTCAGATTCTGTAAAAATAAAAAATACAATTATTTCCCTAAGGAAATGGAAGGGAGGATATTGTAATAATAATAAACAAGAAAAATTAAATATGATCATCTATGCTATATGCTATAAAGTGCATTAGCAATTGTATTTCTAAGAGTTTTTTAAATGGCACGCGATATCAAATGTTTCAGTTACGCATAAATAAGAAATATCCATTCTTTGAGATAACCCTATAACCAGAGCCAGGAAGTTGAAATGCCTTTTCTATCTGGGCGGATATATTTACGAGTCAGATAGAAATGATTGTTTCCGTGCATTTGGGGTCAGTAGGGCCAGTTCTTATTTCCCCCCCTTTTTTTTGCCCATTTTAAGGTTGAAATTTTTTTTGTATGTTTTGAATATTCATGAATTTTTCCTGCGATTATATTTACCCATTTTAAAACGCATATAAAATTTTCAATATATGGAAGTGAAAAAAGTTATAAAAATTAAATGGCGTCTTCACCCTAAAAAATATTTATTGAGAACCTTATTATATATTTATTTCTTTGCAAGCAGTCAAAAACTTTCTCTTCAACCCATTCACTTAAGCTCTTTAAAAACCAGAACTTTTATTAGTGAAATGAACGCACGGTTACCTCGGGCATACGAATACCAGGAAATAGAGAGGATGAGGGAAGTACTGTAGGTTTGAATAGTTCTGGCTAATGACCTTGTATCGATCTGCGCGAGAAAATTCTGATATTGTTGTGTGGGTAACTTCTCAGCTGCATAAAAGTAACAAACAATTGCAAGCGAGAAAGATGAGAGCGGTACAACTGTGTAATAAACCGTCCCTACAATGTGTTCATTACGGAAGTAAGAGAGATACTAACCTGATTCCCCTAAAAATGCATAAACAGAAAATCAACTAGACCAGAAACCACTACACACATTTTGCTTATTTGCCAGGACTATTCAAAACTCCTTTACTTTGTTTTGATCAAAGTTCTTTTTCCATGATGTTCTCTCTGACGAGCGGCTGACTATAACAGTTAATACCTTTGTTGTTGCTTGTAAGCTAGCTTGCATATTTTAACCAAAATAAAAAACTGAACTTTCGGGCTCTGCCCATAGCCAATAGTCAGCCGGTTGTATCTGAGGAGGCCATCAATGCTTATTCATTATACGATCATTAAATATATTGCTTAATATGCGAGGTGGAGCGAATCGCATGAAATAATGTATTCGATATAGTCTGGCTACATTCGAAAATACCACTGCCCTTTACTGTTTTGTTTATCCGTTTTCCAATTACAGGTAAAATAAGGTTCTATTATAAAATGAAACTTAAAGCGAAACCTTTACATCGTGTAACTCTTGCTGGTCGTTTATGTTCATATTATTTTCCGCTCATGTAATTCAAAACACGCCTCAGTTTTTTCTGGTATTTTTATTACTGTGGGATCACAGGTAGCGGCCGGGAAAGAGGGGCGGGAGAGGAAACCCAAGTGATAGGTGGGGAGGTGCGCAATACAACGGATACTTCATCGTTGGTCATTCCATCGCCAATAGCGCTATGCCTGAGCAAGAGGTTGCACCGTCGTTTTTCACACCGGATTATCATTCGTTTTTTAACCAAAGATGGAGCCACGCCAACAGAGATTTTGTCCAGACTCGGGTTTTAATTAACAAACGATTCGTCGAGTTCGTTAACCAGCAAAACTGGTTGGAATGGAGGTTAACGTAAAGAGAAAATTAAAAAATATAAAGAACCCCTTAAAAATCTACGTATAGGCACAATTTTTGTTTTTTCTCCACGAAACTCGGCAGGTTTCATTGAAATAAAAAATAAAATTAGTTGCTGAAAATCAAGGCAATTGCACCATTAGGAGTGGGTTTATACCTGAAAACCAAGCGAGGGTTAAAGCGAAATTTAAAATCCGCAATTTTAAAAAGCTTAAAGGAAATTCGGTATATGCTATTGAAATAAAACAAGAAAAATAGTTTCTGAAAATCAGTGAAATCAGGCTATTAGGAGTGAGGGTTTGCCTGAAACCAACATTTTAAAATTACTCTAGTGGTACCAACATTTACTTTTTTAAACAAAAACTCAGGTTATATCATTGAAATGAATAATAAAAATAGTTTGTGAAAATTACGGAAACCCGAACTTTAGGAATAGGAATATATTTGAAAACCGAAATTTAAAAAGGGCTCTAGCGTTTAATTTTCTCTCAATTGTTTCAAAATAAAAGGACAAATTACTTCAGCATATAATCTGTATTTATAACGTTGCATATGTTTTATATTTAACAAAAGTATCGTCATGAAGATAGTAAATGTGAAATATTAATCTAATACGTGTTTGAGAATTATATTTGTATGTAAGAGCGCTCTTCAGAAAACGTTTACGTTACATGTTAATAACATTTAAATTAAATTTCAAAGCCACTGAAAATCGATGTAACTTTCGACTGTTTTTATTTGCTTAGTACATTGCAATTGTTTTTAAATAGTAACATGTTTTTGTTTTATTGAAACATATGAACATCATCTTATATACACAATGTAACTCGGAACTTTCTGTTATTTCTGTCTATTTTAGTGAATGTAAAGATGATATCAAGGACTCAGTTCATAACCATGGTTACATTTAAAAATACCCACACAGTATAACTTTGTATATCAGTGGTCATATACTTATAGACTGCAAGAATTCTAATTTTGTTCCCCAATACTACACACTGTCATAACTTATTTCATTTCATTAATTAATAAGCCGTAACTTGGACGTTATATTATTTTTTAAAGTTACTCTACCAGATGAGAAATTCGCTTAATTTGCGCAGCTCCTGCGTGACTTAACTTTTTTAACTAGCCCTCGTAATACAATAAAGAAAACCTTGTTAATTAAATTGGGTTACAGTGTATGATACTTAACTTATACAAATGGCTTGGGCAGGGGTTGAGACGTGAGCAATAGTCCTATAAATTCTAAATATGGCCGAAAAAGTATTTACTCCTTCTCACTCAGTAATCAGACCCCCGCTCGTAGAAACCTGGAATAAGGCTATAACGCCATCGTGCACACTAGTCTCAAAGAAACGACACGAGGGAGTCTAGATGAAAGGGGAAGTCGGTATTCTAGTGGTGTAGCGGTAACCATACTTGCCTTCTAAACTCAAGATCGCGGGTTCAAACCCGGCCAGAATCGATAGATTTTTTTCGAGCGTAAAAATCCTAAGTATGGCTTCCTTGGAAGGGAAGTAAAGCCGTAGGTCCCATGTCGTACATTTACGACACGATAAAGAACCTCAAGCCTGAAAGAAGAGACCTCTGAGCAAAATTTGTCTGCCGTTTCACGCCCTGAGTTGAATGGGACGCTAATGTCCTGAGATGTTAAAGAGCGTCCGTATATAAAAACCAATCAGTTGTGTCTTAGACTATTTTCAAATATCTAGATTGTTTCGCTTAACTGATAATAACACAAAACTCTGTTCTATATTTTATGCTGAATAAAATACAGCACCAAACGTCCCAAGTTTGCAGACTCGCTTCTCCCTCTCTCTGGCGCGGAAGGAACAAGGCAAACTTCCTCCGTGTCTTCCCCTGCCTACGATTTAACATACACAAGAAAGCTTACCCTCAACAATTTTCCCCGTCTTAGCTGATAGTATTATTAGAGCCAAGTTGGAGCTATAAATTTGCGCCAGGGCAAACACGCGATCGATCGCGCTTGGGAGATGCCCCACGTCGACCGGGAACTCTGACCATAACTTTTATACTTCTCTCACTTCTTTCCGATTTCCTCTTTCTGTCTCACTTTTACTGTTATTATTATGATTATTACTTTCCCTTGTGCCACACGTATTGTGGTGCGGTGATAAAGAATTTCTTCGCGGACTTTAATACTTCGAGATACAGCCCACGCTAGAGGTTATTTCCTTGGAATGTTCAAGTGTATCTTTAGCACCAAAGCAAAAGGTGTAGCCAAGTTACGCAAGCCATAAATGTAGTGATTATAACTACAGGGCGTGACATCTCAAAGGTAGACAATAAACGTTATTGTATAATGTCGGTAATTATGTTTAGCACGTTCACTTCCACTGACGCGCCAATTTTCACTAGTATTCAGAATGAATATTATACACGTATTGCATACAATGTTTTATGTAACTTTAGCATTGAAATATTTTTAAAAAGTATTAAGAATTTGATGTTATGACGTATTTTATTGCACGGTTTCTTAGAACTCGTTTCTATAACGATGCTGTTTTGTTTTTGTTCTGAAGAAGTTAAATGAAAATGGGTGTTAATGCCGCAATGATTCATATTGAAAATTCAAGAAGAAATTAAAAAGGGTGCTGAGGGTTTGTTAATTCCTAAAAAATCGAAAAGTGTATACAAAAAGAAATATGACAAGTTGTGTACATGGGGAATAAAAATATATGGTATTCAAAATAATGAAAAAAATCTTAATGGTATATTTTTCAGAAAGGATATGTTTTAAAGCTCGGAAACGCAACAAACCTAAGATTAGGTACACTCCCGGCATTTGCCATTTATGAGGGCTGAGGAAAACCTGAAAAAAAAACTCAGTCAGGGAGGACGGTCCTGGAGGGATTGGAACCCCAGACCTCCCGCTCACGAGTCCGCTCCTTAAAGACCTCGGACACCCGTGGAGGGCACATCTGCAGGGAAGTGTTGGTATATGGGGAATTGACACGCAAATCGGAAATATCTCGAGCAAATACCGCACAAAGAAGGTTAATAATTATAGAGAAGAGGGGCATTTCGGTGAGTAAAGGAACAGGGGTCGGTTCTGATGTTCTAGTGGTAATCATATTTACCTCCTAAACCCAAAATCGCGGGTTCAATCCCGGTCAGGGTTTATTGATTTTTCCGGACATAAAAATCTTAAGTATGACTTCTTTCGGAAAGAAAGTAAAGCTCTGGGTCCCATGTGTTAGAATTACGGCATGTAAAAGAACCTCAAGCCTGAAAGAAGAGACCTCTGAGCAAAATTTACCGGCTGTTTCGCGTCCTGAATTTGAATGGGATGCTGATGACCTGAGATGTTAAAGAGCTCCCGTAATTAAACCTACCACGACTACTTTTCCTAATAATAATAATAATAATAATAATAATAATAAACTACAAAGTGATTTGCTGGTAATGCGTTAATAGTATCTATACATAACTTCATTTGATTGTTATCTATAGTGCATTTGTTTCAACGAAGAATTTAGTGCAACGAGTGGCCGAGGTCGTTAAGGCGCGGAGGTCTGGGGTTCGAATCCCACCGGGAAAGTCCTCCCTGACTGAGGTTTTTTCCAGGTTTTCCTCAGTCCTCATAAATGGCAAATGCAAGGGAGGCACGCTAAACTTAGGCCTGGAACGCGTTCTTCCTTAAAAAAATCTTTCTCAATTTATCATTTCATCTCATGTGTCATGTGTGATGTTTCAGTAGTTAAAATTGGTGTGAAATACTACTTAAAAAAATAAGAAATTGGATAAAAATTTCCATGTTTTACAATAATGAGCATTTTGTTGAAGAAAATGTGACGTGATGGAAACTTTTGACTTTTAATTTTTGGAATCAGAAAAGATAAAAAAGTTCATAATTTCTACAGAGAAAACTTTACCATGTGTTGTATTTGCTTTGGAAGAAAAATTGAACCAAGAACAGCATAGGAGTAACGAATAGACCACTAAAAGGGAGTCGAACTCATGGTTCCAGACTGCGCTGAGGTAGGTAGTTACAGCGGTCCATAAATCAGGCCTACCAACTGGCACGGGTTCGTACGAAAGCATCTGGTGCCGTGAATAATAGCCGTATATCATCACCTGTGTCACTTTCGACCCAAGTTTCAAAACCAGCCCAAATTTCGTAACGAAAGGCAACTTTTACAGATACTCGTATGGAGAAAATGAAATTAAAACAAAAACAGAGATTGCAGATCGTTACAGCAGTCGCCGCTCATTACATAAGACAAAGAAGGTAAAGGCCAATTGTTCTGAGAACAATATTAAGCTTCTTTTTTGGGGAGGAATAGGTGGAGAATATAAAGTGTTTTCTAATTTAATTTTCTCAAAGAACAATACTAGAATCACCTCAAGGGTACAGTGAAAACAGTTATTATAAAGGAAAAAATTCCACTAAGATAACGCTTGGCCGCATCCGGTTTGCCGCATAAATTGAAGTAAAACGTTTATCTCTATACAGTCAAAATATAGCTTTGTAACCCAATTTCCATTTAATTGCACTCTTCAGAAAGTTTGGCACTGTTTAAGAAACTATTACATTTATTCGAGATTGGGTACGTCAGACATTATTTTATTACATAAAATGATGTAGCTTAAATTAATTTAAAATGATTTCATCTATATTGCTAACCTGAGTTTATGTAGGCTGCAGACTTGTTTCATCACTTTGAAAATCCTTTCTGGAAAAAAAAAACTCCGTCGCCTGGGAAAGTAGCCAACCTGTCACAGCATTTTGAAGATCTTCATCGTCGTGGCAGTGCTGATCCCAAGTAAGTTCTTCATGTGAGTGAACAGATGAAATGCCTCAAAAGATTTTGTGTTCGCAGAGCATTGTGAGGGCGAGCGTTGTCGTGCAAGAATACAACGCCGTGACGTTTGTTCTGGATGACTTTTCTCAGTTTTTTCAAAGTCTCACAGCAAACTGTGACGGTTCACTGAATTCGACAGGGGATATTGCCGTAGCATCTCAAACCGGTGGTCATAAGCTGACATAGTTTGTTTGGAGAACTGGTCTGATCCATGTCATAAACTGTTGTTTTGTTTCAGCGTTCACATACGTTACCCAAGTTTCGTCGCCAGTCAAAAAATCTTCTCCTTCCGTGTTGTACCGTGAAAGAAATTCTACGACAGAGCCCATTTGTTTGGTTTTGTGGATCTCTGTTAGAATTTTCGGTATCACCAATCACTGAACTTCCGATAGCCAAATGTTTTGGTGACAACCTCGTACATAACAGTCCGAGAAATTTGCGGAAATTGATCAGAAAGTTCAGAGATAGAGAATCGGCGGCTCTCACAAACTTTTTCGTCAGTTTTCTTGGCAAGATCATCACTAACTACAGAAAGCTTCAATTGGCGATCATTGATCATCGTCACAATCTCGTCGGTCGTAGTAGTTCTGGGACACCCTAAGAGCTCATAATCTTGACCACGCTTAAGTTCAGCAGGTCACTTTTTAACCAACGAAAATGAAATGGAAGAATCCTTTAACGTGGAATCTACTCCTTTTGTATTTCTGTTGGGGTTAAACCCTTCAAAACCAAGTACTTTATCACAGTCAGTGTTTCAGTTTTATTAATTTTGTTGACACTAGTTTGTTTACATGATAGTCACAAACAAGTGACTACATTTAGGTGTCTGAAACTTTACAGCGTGCCATCTGCTACTTAACAACCATCATAGTAATACGGCCATATTTAAAAAATCGGTGAGTCAGGCCGAAAACTTTTGGTTCACAGTTGCTCCGCATTTACATAGGACACTAAAAATTACGCGTTATTTTAAAACTACCTTCATGAATCGGATTTTGAAAAGGAACTGTAGCAGGTATTTTCATGTTCAGATAACAGCTTTGTGCCAGATATTATTACCCTCATTATTGAGTTGGTAGAGACAGGGGAAAAAAAAAAAGCCTTTGCTTAAGTTTTAACCTCAAAATGGGGAGATTATGAAATGCGTGTTTTCAAAAATCAGCAAAAGACTTTGAAAAGCTGAAAATCAGAGGATGTTTGTTTACCGCACTCTCTAACGTCTCACAGAGACCCTCACTGTTAATAATAATCGTTGCAGTTCTTAGGGGAGCATTGGTGCTGTCAAAGCAGCGGCGGCCGTACTTTCCGTGTAGTACAGCACAGCTAATAATGTCCCCTGAGTAGAATATATCCAGGAGATCTATATTATTGGTGCCTCATTGGAGACGTAGGAACTAACGGCCAGCTGTTGAGCAACCAAAGTAATCCAATACAAAATTTCGAAAAGGTGACATACAACGCTTGTTCTGAAAGTGGGAGGACGTCTAAAAATGGGGATATCGCACACTATCTGTCTCCTGTGGGGAATGGCCAACACCTGGGAATGGCAAATCGCACGCTGTGTGTCTCCTGTGGGGAATACCCACCACCTGGGGATCGAGGGGGCTGAAAAATTCCATAGCTGTAATTTAAAATCAGAAATCCCCTATTTAGATGTTGGGAAGAAATAAGCATTCTTTTTCAAATGTCCCCTTAAATTTCAAACTCAGTCGTAAAAAACGTATTGTTAATTTTCTAAATCAATTGCTTAAAACCTGCAGAAGATGGTTGTAGTGCCTAACGAAGACCTCGGCGGCAACAAGCAGGTGACCCCATCTGTGAGCACCACACAATGAACACCTCACTTAGCAAATAAAACCCTCCCCCCTCTTTTATTCCTCTTTCGTTCTTTTTTTCCGTTCGTACTGGGAACAAAGGAATTAATTTAAATAACAGCGCTCGGTTTTGTTTTAAATCATCCTGCGCTCCCTTATGCCGTACCAACTCGTCACTAGGGCGCGTTCGTTACAAAGGTTGTAGGTTCAAATTCTTGTGCAAATTGTGAAATTCCGCAATTCGCGCATTAAAATCTTTTTGTACTCGCTCTGCTTGGCTCAATGTCTAAAGTTAAAAAAAAAAATTCTAAAGGTAAAATATGATGCATCAGATGTCATTTCCCCCTCATTAGACATGCTATGTTTGTCATCGGCGCGCCTAGAAAGAGTGAAATGACTTCAACTGATATCACAGCATTCAGTTACCCCCGAACAGGGCACTTGCCGTAATGGATTTATACCCCACAACAATCGAATTACCAGGAACACGGTGCCGTTATTGTCCGCATTGCACCTCGTTATCTGCTCCATTCTGTCACTCACAGTAACACCCACTGTCCATCACAGGAAACCGTTGTAGCCGATAGGTACATTAACAAAGAAAACAAGGCAGCAATTTTACGAAATGTGAGCTTTAATTACCTGCAGGAGATAATTTGTAAATCAGTTCTAACGAACTTTCTACAAATTGTTACACGCGATACACAAACTGTTCATAGAAACCAACCTCTTGTCATATACTGGGTGAATCAACTAAAATTGCACCGCAAATATTTCAGAAATGGGAGGTGTTATTAATGTGCTGTTTTCAACCATTATGTTCTTGGGATTAGAGACGATGCTTCGCCAGGTTTACGCAACTCCAATGATTCTGTTTTGGACAAGGGATTATAGCAGAGGATCATAGTTTCATCTCCTGTAACAATGGTTTGCAGAACTTCTCTCTCGTAACCACGGCAGAGTTCCAAAAATGCCTGACAACCGATGACTCGTAGCTGCTTTTGGACTGAGGAAAGAAGTCTAGGCACTAACCTTATTCACGTTTAAAAGTTCATGAATAATTCAAAGGACTGTTGTTTTAGAAAGACCCAACCTTGCTGCTATTTCTGTAACTTTGAGCCACCAGTCTTACATAATTTCTCCTTCCACAAGATGATGTTTTCAGAAGTGAGCACCTCCAAGGGTCAACCTGCACGCTCTTCGTCTTCAATGCTTTCTGGACCCATTCGAAAAGTTTTGGCCCATTCTTTTACGGTAGAATATGAGGGGGGTGTTTCTCCATATATCTATTTGTTGTTTTTTTCGCAATAAAAATCGGTGTATACAATTTAAATAAAATAGGACCATTAGGAGTGGTGGTACACCTGAAAACCAAAACTTAAAACGCTCTAGTGGCAGCAATTTCTCTACTCTAGCGCTCCACAAGTTCAACTTGCTGAGGAATTCACCTAGTCGCTCCAGATGATCTCGGGCCATGAAACTGTCACTGTTTGTTGAGATGCCGTAACTCCGTAACACTCTGGGATTAATAAGAGCCGCTGCATTAACCTGCATCTCAATGTCTTCTGTGCTTGACGTTGTTCGCCCCTTCAACATTAGTCATGTCCAAACTGCTGGCAACCTTTCAATTGGCTGGACGCGACATTGCATTTGGCCCACACACGGCCATACATCAATCTTGTTCTATGATGCACCTCTTATCGCTAAGTTGTTTTACAGGAAGATCTGAAAGTGAAAGCTCTTCACGCACAGTGTTGCCAGGTTAGGACAAGTGTAACTTATTTATTGAATACTCCTTCTAAAAAAATACGCGGTACTTTGGAACTTGATAGGCTTATCTTAAGGCCATCATTGTCTACTTCTAAACTGAACTACGCTCAGTGAAGCATTGGATGGGAATGGAATGGCGCGTAAACAAACGCGCCTGGTTTCCAAGTTTTCAAGGTTGCTTTGTGAAGAACTATCAAAATGGTGATATAACAAACTGGTGATATAAAAAGTTGGTATAGCCCCATTTCATATAACGAGCTTAATCTTAAAACATTGTTCAGTATCCAATATACCGTTTAAGAATTAAAAAAAAAAGGCCGGTTACACAGTAGCTGTAACCGAACTCTTAGCAAGTAGAATTTGTGAACGTTATTGCAGAGCGCTAGAGCAGAGAAGTTACATATTGAATTTACAGAAATTGGCAGAAAGCAGCGACTCTGTGTCTACTACCTGGAGCCCACAATTCAAAACACTCACCTTCTCTTGTAGAAGACGGGCCAAGCCAGTTTAGTTAGTCGACTTTGATAACATAGCTATAGAGGTTCCCTATTATCGCAACAATAATATTTTAGCTTCAGCCAATAACAATCTAGGATTAACAGCAGATAAACCTAAAACTGCGGGAGAATTTATCAGTGTTATTGTTGGGACATCGAGTAACGATCTCGAAAGTTTACCGACTCGTTTGATACTCGTTTGATTTAAGGAACTTTTTCTAACACTTTTCGGGGTACAACCGCAATACCTTCAACACCTTCGGAACATACTGATATACGCAATTGCGTAATGTTTGAGAACAGATCAACTTCATATACAGCGTGGGTGCCAAAAATGTATACACACAGTAGATATCTATTTAATATATTTCAAAGTTGTACAGAAAAACAACAGCAGTTGCACTATGATGTTCTGTAAACAGATGTGACTCACATACTTATGATAGCGTTGCTACAACAAAATGGAGCCAAGATTATCGTTTGAACAGCGGAAAGCAATTTTGAAGTGGTAATGGAAAACCGAGAATGTTGTTGAAGTTCAAAGGCTATTGGACGAAGAGATCCGATTGAGTTTCCACCGCGTTCTCCGGATCTAACCGCCGTTGGACTTCTACCTATGGGGAACTCTTAAGGATGTTGTATACCGTAGAAAACCAGCTACACTGACAGCACTTCGGGAAGAAATTGAAACGGCATCGCTGAGAACACTTTCGTAAACGTTGCTCAATCAGTAGTTCAACGTACTCAGAAGTGTATCGACGCCGATGGTGGGCATTTTGAGCAACTGTTGTAACTGTAAAAGTCTAAGATGATTAGTGCTCATCATTTTATGTTTGTGTGAATTCAGTTTTGTTATGTTAACACAGTCTTTTCTTTACTTGAAGTGTGTAGACATTTTTGGCCCCATATATATAATTTACGAGGACTGAGTAAAACGGTCCTGGTGGGAATGGAACCCCAAACCTCCCGTTCACAAGTCCTCGGACACCCGTGGCGGTTTTATATAGGAATACTAAGCGATCACTAAGGTGGAACAACACAAACACATCGGCGGATAGCTGCAAACCTTATAAAAACACACAAATACACAAGAACTAGTTAATTTCGCGGAATCGTGGGTAACGTCGCCGTGCTTATTTAGTGCTTAGTGCTGCGTGGAAGTTTATCAGTGTTGTTATTATTCCGATACTCTATTTCACGCTTCTTTTGAATATCTCATTACACAGACAAACTATGATTTGACCCCAGCAGTTTCACTGCTACAGCACTCATGCCTTCTGGGTAATGAAGAAGACAAGTAAATAAGGCCACCTATTCTCAAAAATTACGCTCATGTTTAACAAAAATTAAAAACTGGTATATTGCAACACATCATAGACATTACAGCAACTGTATAATAAGAAAATGAACTTTTATAAAAACATTAAAAGTATTTGCACAATATTCACTGTTTGTACGTCATTTTATGCAAATGCAATACCCGAAGCTACAAACAATAGTACCATACAATCGCTTCAATATAGCCGGAGCTAAATGCAATAGCATATATATGTAACAACCCAAAAAGTTTTACTTTTGTAGATACTGACTATAAAACAATAAGATAAAATACTATAACACTGTAATACGTAAAAATTATTGCAGCTAAAAAGAGTAAAAAATAATACTTAGCTAACTGGCAATGCTCGCTAGCTCGCGCATCCTTCTGAGCTACTATGGAAGCTCAGGGCAGCCAATCAACGAGCGCATTTCTCCCTACCCTAGGTGCTGCTCACTATCCGATTATTCTTTTAGGCTGTACTTAAGCGTCTACCGTTTCCATGGCAGCCGCTATGAAACAGGTAGCAAGTGGAGTTAAACTAGTTCTAGCGGGATTGGGCTGTACCAGAGGTTAGAGGTGTAAGAATCATGCCAAAGCAGCCCGCTTTTACCCAAGAATTTGTATGTCTGCACTCAGAAAACGTTTAACTTGAGTTAAAAACGGAAAACCATGAAATTAATAATTAAATATATACTAGATAAAAGATTGCTGCAACCTAAACTGAACAATGAGGGTGATAATGTCTGGCAGTAAAATTGTTATCATTGGTACACGTCCTTTCAAAAGATTTTAACAGTATTAATGATAGTACCAGGTGTGATAATATCATTATCATTAATATGAAAATGCCCAAGAACAGAAAAGCCTGCCCAAGGGAAATTGAGCCAGGAATCCCTCGAATGTGAGCCCCATGCGTACCGCTTGAGCCTTTAATCGCCAAAAAGTGACTGTAAACTTCTAGTTACGTTTTTTTATTAGTGTTCACTACTGGGGCGATGGACACCGATGACACATGAGGCGAAATGATATATTGGGGAAGGATTTTTTTTTCAAGGAAGGAAACGTTCCAGGCCTAAGTTTAGGGTACCTCCCCGGCATTTGAGGACTGAGGAAAACCTGAAAAAGACCTCAGTCAGGAAGGACGGTCCTGGCGGTATTCGAACCCCAGACCTCCCGCTCACGAGTCCGCGTCTTAACGACCTCGGTCACCCGTGGAGTTTCTAGTTATTGTGACCTAGTGGACAGCGCTATCGGATTTATCATTATACAAAAAAATTCACGTGTGTTGCTAAGGCCTAGAAGTTGGGATCTTCGCGTCATGTATAAACAGCTGATAAAACTTCATTTTGGTATGAATAATGGAGGACTCGTGACTGATAGTTACCCATGGCGATATGAGGCGTGGTGTTTACACACTCAAAAGGAAGACGGACAACAATCAGACAGCGTGATCCGTTTCACAGTTTCGCAACCAGGGGGTGCTATAAAGTAATTAGTGCCTGGGTGACGTCATACAAGTGTCAGCAGGGGGTACGCCCTGAACATTTTCTTTTACGACGCCCACTGGCTTGATGGGGTGACATAAGGAGACATGGAGATAATGTTACCGTTTCCACTGGGGCCATAAGCTCCCTCATCAGGGCTGTAAAACGTACTCGTACAAGGGATGTCCAAACGCTCGTCTTTTTCTTGTACCGGTATAGATATTAGCATATTCATGAATGACATGCTGGGACGTCATTATAAAGTCTGGTATCAGAATTTTAAATCACCGACAACTGCCGCGTCACAGAGGAAGTTCGTGTTCGCTTCTTCAAAGTGATGCCTGGGAATAAAATGGGGTGTATAAGGCGGATGGTTACACACAGAGTCCGGGTTTTTATCGATTTCGAACTACAGAATATTCCAGTCTATTTAACTGCTCGCATTCTCTCTTTGCTGCATATGTAAAAACTTCATGACATTGTTTAAGCAATAGAGTTACCCGAGCGAGGTAAATAGATTCAAATTGAGAGATATTCACGGTTCCATGCTTGGGGGACAAAGTAACAGCGTCGGCCCGAAAGGTTCAATATCCATATCCAAGGGGTGGTCTAAAAGTTCTCGTCTGACTCAGAGATGTCGTGAAGATGGCCAAATTACTATGATGTTGTTAAGTATCCTCCTTTAGATGACGCGCTGTAAAGTTTCACACGCCTAAGTGTGCACCGCCACGGGTGGCCGAGGTCGTTAAGGCACGGACTCGTGAGCGGGAGGCCCGCGGTTCGAATCCCGCCAGGACCGTCCTCCCTGACTGGGGTTTTTTCCAGGTTTTCCTCAGTCTTCATAACTGGCAAATGCCGGGGAGGTACCTAAACTTAGGCCTGGAACGCTTCCTTCCTTTAAAAAAAAAATATCCTTTCCCAATTTATCATTTCATCTCATGTATCATCAGTGTCCACCGCCTGTGGTGCCTCAGTAGTAAAAACGGGCGTTAAACACTACTCAAAAAAAAAAAAAACGCCTAAGTGTTGTCACTTGTTTGTGAAGATCGTGTAAGCAAACTAGTGTTTCTTCCCCTTCGTTTTTGACGGTGAAAAACTGGGCTATCTGTTGAAAAATGCCCAGGTACACCGGGTATGTTTCAACAGCTGCTAATGCCACAATTCCATGGAGATAGCCAGGATTTTGTTTACTCGCAAGAAGGGGCTGCACCTCATTTTCATCATGACGTCAGTGAGTACTTCGATACTGAAATTCCTCGTCATTTGTTTGGACGTGCTGCTCGAAATAACTCTCCTCTTCTTCTGTGGTTTCCTCGATCACCTGACCTAACCATATATACTTTTTCCTTGTGGGATTATATCAAATATCGTGTGTTCGTGCCTCCTTTGTCACATGATTTAGCACAGTTACGAGAGAGAGTCACGCATGTAGTCACTGGTATCGACCGTCAGATGTTGGGACGCGTGTGGCAAGAGCTTGACTGATGTCTGCCGCATCACCAACTCGGGACAAATGGAACATCTGTAAGGTATGTACAAAACTTGGAGAGATACTCTACCCGTGGCGGTAAACCCAAACTCATGGGTTCAAACCCGGCCAGGATCGATAGATTTTTTCGGCAATAAACATCCTAAGTATGGCTTCCTTCGGAAGGGAAGTAAAATCGTGCGTCCCGTTTGTCGTACATTTAGGGCACAAAATAACCTCAAGTCTGAAAGAAGAGGTCTCTGAACAAAATTTGTCGGCCGTTTCACGCCCTGAATAGAATGGGACACTGATGACCTGAGATGTTAAAGAGCGTCCGTAAATAAACCAAATCCACGACCTCCAAAACCTGGGAGGGACTTTAGAATCAACCGGTATTCATTTAACCATCTATATTTATTTAAAAAGTTACTTTCTAAATGTTTGAGATTAAAACAGTATTTATAAAAAATAGGAATAAAAAAGGACGCAATAAATACACCAGCTGTAAACACTTATCGGTTTTATGTTCGTTTATTTCACTGGTCGAAATTTCCTAGCCTAATATGTAATGGAAGTTTTGTCTGTGAGCACAAAGAAACCATTTGTAAAACTAAACAATCCACCAAGTTCGTTTGTTTAATGCATCAGACGCGAATGCTGAACTAGAGAATTACTAAATGGGACCAAATAGAACATTCCAACTTTAATGGAAATGAATAATAGATGAACAAAATGCATGTTCAATAGCCCATTAGCGCCAATGTCGGGTTGTCGCGGCCAACTAGAAACTCGCCCCGTTGCTATAGAGATGTGCTCGGCTGCACGCAGTTCTTGTTAGAATCTCGCCAGAACATGCTCCGGTCTGTCTGAACCGACACGGCGGTTTCTAACTACCCTGAAACAATCCCCTCATTGAAACAACCATTATGTTGAAAGAATTTAAACGCATCTTTTATTATACATTAAATACCCTGCCTGATTGAGTTGTGCTAAACGCCGTTTTTACTACTGAGGCACCACAGGCGGTGATACATGAGATGAATGATAAATTGGGAAAGGAATTTTTTTTAAGGAAGGAAACGTACCAGGCATAAGTTTAGGGTACCTCTTCGACATTTGCCTTTTATGAGGACTGAGGAAAACCTGCAAAAAAACTCAGTCAAGGAGTACGGTCCTGGCGGGATTCGAACCCCAGACCTCCCACTCACGAGTCCGCGCCTTAACGACCTCGGCCGCTTGTGGCGGTTAATTACACCGCAATAATATAAAAAAAATTATATAGGGATTTTAGACAAGCGATTTGAGATAAGTAATCTGTAGTTTTCATAGTTACGACCGCAGTTTCTAAAACACCAGTACGCCACTGACAAACGCAGTTTCTATTCGAAACAACGGAGCAGAGTTATAGAGCAAATCTTTTTAGCGCAGTCATTATACCCCGGTGAGAAGAAAGGGCGAATTATTGTTTTAGAGTGCGATATTTGTCGATTATTTTTTCAGACTTGATAAACTAAAGTCCTTAAATACATCGCACTCAAATAGAAAGTGCACTTTTAACATTCAGTGATATAAAACTGTTAAAATGCTTCACTGTTATTAACTTTGGTGCCACGTAATGTGATGATGTTGATTTGTTTTATTTACGGACGCTCTTTAACATCAGCGACCCATTCAGTTAGGGCGTTAAACGGCTGTAAAGTTCGCTCAGAGGCCTTTTCTTTCAGACTTTATCTCCCTCCGGAACGGAAGTAAAGCCGTGTCGTACATTTACAGCACGAAAAAGAATCTCAAGCCTGAAAGAAGAGGCCTCTGAGCAAAATTTGTCGGCCGTTTCACGTCCTGAATTGAATGGGACGCTGATGAACTTAGATGTTAAAGAACATCCATAAATAAAACAAAACAACAAATAAATAAACCATTAGATGGTTCCCAATAGCTCTAGTAACTGTATTTAATACTGAATACATTTTATTATCATTTGAAATGTCTGGTCCAATTATACTGGAAGTTATTTGTAATTAGGTAATTTAACCGACCACAATTTTTTTACCAAAAGTTTTTTTAGCGAATTCCGAAAGAACATAACTATTGTGGTTGTATCCATTAAAATGTTTTTAAACAAACCTTCAAATCTTCATCGATTCCTATCTACTAAACACCAAAAATTATAATGAAAAAAAAAATATATATACATACATATATGTGTCTGTTATCGCTCTAGCAGTCGCAATTTTTGTGTTTTTTTTTTTCCAATGAAACTCGGCATATAACCATCAATTTTCAAACTACTCATCCAGTTCGTTAATCAGCAAAATTGAACCATTAAGGGTGGAGTTAGCCTAAATTGAAAAGTTAAAAATCACTCTAGCAGTCACTATTTTTGTTTCTTCTCTCAATATGCCATTAAAATAAAATAAGAAAAACAATTTTTGAAAATTAGAGAAATCGGACTATTAGAAATAAGAGATATGCCTGAAGAGCGAAATTTAAAAAGCTCTCCAGTGTTTAATTTTCGCTATATTTTTTATAATAAAAGAATCAACTAACGCAGCACATAAATTGTATTTATAACGATACACATGTTTAACAAAAATATCGTCATGAAGATAGCAAATGTGAAATATTAATCTAATATGTGTGTGAGAATTATATTTGTATGTAAGAGCGCTCTGTAATAACCTTCAGAAAACGTTTACGTTACATGTTAATAACATTTAAATTAAATTTCAAAGCCACTGAAAATCGATGTAACTTTCAACTGTTTTTATTTACTTAGTACATTGCAATTGTTTTTAAATAGTAACATGTTTTTGTTTTATTGAAACATATGAACATCGTCTTAAATACAGAATGTAACTCGAAACTTTCTGTTGTTTCTCTCTATTTTAGTGAATGTAAAGATGATATCAAGGGCTCAGTTCATAACCATGGTTACATTTAAAAATACTCACACAATATATCTTTGTCTATTAATGGTTATATATTTCATTTAATCAATAGTATATCATTAATTTTTAATACTTCTAAAACTGTGATTTCTCTTTTGAAATAATTATACATTGTAATAATTCTAATTTTGTTCCCTTTACTTTAAACAATTAGAGCAATTTCACTATAGGCATTTATTTTCAAGTGGTTATGAAAGGGAAAAAAATTGACAATCCTAGTTAAGTAATGTATTATAGTTCAGTTTTTTCTTTTATTAGTTAGCTTTAGAGTTTTCATGTTAATTATAACACACAGTAATGCATTAACTTATTTCATTAATTAATAAGTCTATAATCCAGATTTTTTCTTTTTTCCCCCTCTCTCTTTTTTTTTTAATTTATTCAACTTGGCGAGGAATTCGCTTAGTTTACGCAGCGCATGCGCGCCGGACTATTTTCCGGTAAGGCTTAAACCTGCAGTTTTTTTCATTAACTAAACATTAATTAATAACATTTTGAAAAAGTTCTGGGTCATGAATAAAGATATCGGCACCTGTTGAGCATCCATCTCTAGTAGACAATATTTGATCTTGTGTTTAAGAAAACAGCGTTATCTATGCTTTATTTCTGTTTTCATTATTATTTTCTAGATATTTTAAAACTTATATTCTTTTCTAAACACATATTATTTTTGTATAATGAAAATGTATTTTTTTTATCACTACGCTTATAAAAGCTGTTTTTCGTGGTTTATTTAACCCCGTAACATGTCAGCACTGGCCTAGCCCGAGGGAGTTTTTATAATAAATTATGTTTTATTGTGTCCAGCTGTTTTACATAAATCATGAGGCCAAGGAACATTTCACTGCATCTCAGGCGGCAACTGTTGAATTTAATGAAGTTTGCATTTAGCTGTCATGTTTACCAAAGTTTCTAATTTTTCCCTACAGTATGTGTGGTGTGCTACCTGCAGCCCTTGCAATATTAATACTGCGTCTGCGCACTCCACAGTCTAAATATTTCATGAACCGTTATCCGGAACCGCTTGCGTCAAGGTACGGCGTTCACTGTCCGTTGCTGGGGTCGGCTTTTCATAGCGCTCCTCAGTTGCGAGCGCAAATACCAGTTCTCTAAAGGATTTGAAAACTAGACGACTAGACGTCGTAAAGCAACCAACGCTTAAAAGAGGAACTTGCAAAACATTCATTTCAACCGTCGAGTGTCTTTTAAAGTTTAGCATTGTCACGTGCTTAGACCAAAGATTTATAAAATTAGGGAAAATAGTTAAATGTAGTTTATGGATGAAATATTTTATGTTATTGCAAATAGCAATTGAAATTATCCAAGAAGAACGTGCAACGTCAATGTTTTAAAACCACCAGGACAAACAATTAAGTCGCTAATCACGTCCTGTTTGTCGTCTCTAGAAATCCATTTGTTAACCTTATTCCGGGAAAATTAGCCCACACAAAGTGGATTTTTAAACATTTGCATCCTAGAACAAAAGCATGTCTAGATGATTGAGTGACGTCATTGTTGACCTTAGAAATTATTGGACGTCTAATAAGAACAGGCGGATCAACTGGAGTTAGAACCGCCTGTTTCGTTCATTACCCTGCTTGAAAACGCGTGATAAGGGCGACTCTAGAGAGCAGCTAAAGAAACCTCGCACCGCACCGGGCCGAGAGAGAACAAGGCGAGGGACTTGTCGACCCTGCCTCGGGACCCAGCAGAGCTGCCAGCGGCCGTCATCAATTATTTGCCTCAGCACTGAAGCTCTCTTAGGCAAAAGAACAGTCGTTACTAATCGGGTCCCCTGAAGTATTAAAAATGGTTCAAACAGCACAGCAAGGCCCCATTCACAACGGAAATTAAACGTAAACATAATAAAATAAGGCGCAACACGTTAACTTAGTAGTATGTAGGCATTGACAATGGAAGATGCAAGCGTACGTATTAGCCAATAGTGAAGATCAACTAACAGCTGATTGAAAACGGCTGCTTCTGAGTAGAAGGCGGTAGCGTTTATGCATATGCAAAGTGCAGTTACTAATTTGTCCTTTGTCGCCATTCTGTCTGTACAGTCACTGATGATCTTCAGCTTTCTCTACCTTACGCGAAGCACTGAAATCAAGTGCAACTCTTGCTGCTAGCTGCTGCAAGTCCCATGCGACAGCGAAGAGAGCCGCAGTACTGTGCGTGGCCCATGTAAATGTTGCGTGTTTACTTTTTTATTAAACATAATGAAACCTATGCATTGTTCTCCGTAACTTATAATATAAATTGACAGGGGATATTTAGACGGATGAAATATTGCAAAGGAGCAAATCTGCTCTTATTGAAACACGCAATAATTCAATTCATATTAGATAGACTCTTGGTTTTTCGGAGATATAAATTGATATGGGCGGGTAAATCACTGTAATGGTGGTAAATCTCCTTTGATTTCAGCAGAAAAAAATTCATAAACATCAATTAATAATGCACTCTATGGGTGGTACTATTCTCTTGAAAGCCTTCTTATATCTGTAGGTCACTACCTTCGGCTCTCTCCGCCGTCGCTCGGGACTCGCAGCAGCAAGCAGCAAGAGTTGCATTTCATTTTCGTGCTCCGTGTAAGGATAAGTTCTGCCATAGAGCTCTACAAAGAGAGTAGTTGTGTTCTGATTGGGTGATTTCTTAAGTTTAAGTTAGACGTAGACTCAAAACCTTGGATGTTGCAAGCTTCTACGTTTACGTCTAATTGTAGCCTCTGTGCTGATTATGCCCTAAAGGGGCTTACCGAGGTTCGTTGTGACAATATTATAATATTTACCGGCAGTTGCTGAACTACCCCACAATAATATCACAGATTGTAGACCGGTGTTGACAAGTACACCGGTGTCTGGTAAAATGAAACTGCCGCTACCGTAAACAAGAAGTTACAGTGGAGTAAAGTTATTATTTTCATTTTTACTGAAAGCATTTTTGATTGATTAATTTATGGACGTTATGGACGCTCTTTAACATCTCAGGTCATCAGCGTCCCATTCAACTCAGGGCGTGAAACGGCCGAAAAATTTTGCTCAGAGGCCTCTCTTTCACGCTTGAGGTTCTTTTTCGTGCCGTAAATGTAACACATGGGACCCACGGCTTTACTTCCCTTCCGAAGGAAGCCATACTTAGGATTTTTACGCCCGAAAAAATACATCGGTCCTGGCCGGGTTCGAACCGGCGTTCTTGGGTGCAGGAGGCAAGTATGGTAACCACTACACCACCAGGACCGACATTGAAAGCATAAGTTGATACTGCATTTAAAACTAATAATAATAATAATAATAATAATAATAATAATAATAATAATAATGATAATAATAAGCAGTTTTATAAGATATGTTTAAAAATGATGCCTCTCAGCGGCAATACATTGCCAGCATACAACTTATGGCGATCTCTGGTAACATTTTAAGTTGCCGAACAGTTTCTCTACCTGAAACATGTTCCTCTAAGAATCAGCTTTCGCATACATAAAACCGTTCTTTAAGGTTGTTTTTATGCAGTAACATAACTAACGAAAAACAATTAGCACGCAATGAAAGCACTGAGTGACATACTAACATACAAATACTCGCTGAGGAACAAACTACAAGCACGTGAATTATACGGACTTGATGAACGGCTTCTCCCATTATGCAGCCGCCCTCTACCGGCCCAGAACTTGATGTAAATAATGATCTAGCTATTTAAAATTTGAAAGTTATTACATTAAGTTTCTACAGAACCAGTACGCCACTGACTAACGTAATTGTCACTCGAAATGATATCGCACATTAGACGGAAGTTGTGTCAGGTGAAAGCAGATCATTGTTCTAGTCTCGTTAGTTCTTTTTGAATGTCTCATGCAAGAGCTTACTTGATCGCAAAACATAAATAAATAAATATATAAATATAAATAAACCTATTCTTCAGATTTTGCCTACTATCTTTAAAACCATAGTCTGTCACCTTATTCTTGGTCCAGACAGTCAGGTAGAAAGTACCCTCTAGATAACATAACACGATAGATTAACTAGCCTTTGCTCAGTGTCGTGCTGTAATATGGTTAGTTCGTTTTATTTATTTGCTTGGTTTATTTATGGACTCTTTTTAACGTCTCAGGGTGTGAAACGGCTGATACATTTTGTTCAGAGGCCTCTTCTTTCAGACTTAAGGTTCTTTTACGTGCCGTAAATCTACGACAAGGGACCCACGGCTTTATTTCCCTTCCATAGGAAGCCATATTTAGGATTTTTTAAGCCCGAAAAAATCTATTGGCCCTTGTCGGGTTTGAACTCGCGATCTTGGGCAAATGTGGTTACCATTAGACACTAAGTCCGACGATTGTAGAGGTTTTTATGGAGGTAAGTCTGGAAAACACATTTTCACTCGTTCAGACTTGAAGATATGCTAACACAAATTTGCCGTTTGGCTTTAAGAGTATTTATCAACATCTAAATTATATTTCTATGACCGCCTGCTTAGAACAATGGTTCGCGTAACTGGCTGTTGGCCGGGTTCGGTTCTCGGTACCTGCTTAGGAATTTTTTCTATGTTAGGAAATTCTGGAATTGCGTACACCCAGTCTCGTGAGAAAAGCTAGGCAACTGGCGTTCTTCGGTCTGGCGATCCAAGTGATCGGCAAGACAGAGGTCGCCGCAGCAGGCCAGGGTTCACCCCGGGTTGCAGTGCGAAATGAGAAGGAAAAAGAAATTAAAGTTCTTTATATGCATATTTCTTCGTAGATCATAGATTTCCTAACCTGCAATATCCAAACTTGTTGTTCCGTTAAGAGATACTAAAATTAACATGAATCTCCTTTTCAATACACTTTTCACACCATTGAATCAACCTGCAGACAGAAACGCACACTTCTTTGATCTCATCATCCTTTTCAAATCTTTCTCGTACCAAATCTAGAGGAGCAAGATTCGGACTTCTGCCGGCCATATTTCACCTCCGTCTTCCTGAATTATCCTATAACTTCTCGCACAATGAAATAGGAATGACCTTTTTCAAATCACGCGCAGTTAAGACGACCCTCCTTGGAAGGGAGGAGGTAATATTTTACTTTCGTAATTAGAAATTTAGGGAATATATTGGCTGGGTATCCAGTAACCCTGGTATTTAGGTATTAACGTATTAATTGTAAAAGTAGTGTATAATGTACTTTTTGGATTTTAGTAGTTTTCTTATATAATTTTACATGGATTTTTCTTGCGCTAAATTTAGCTTTACATACTTTGTAAAGTTAAATAGTACTTGCTGTGAGAGGTGTGCAAGCTAAGGTATGTTCAATTCCATGTACAGTAAAAATCTGCTTTCTTCTCAAAAATCTTCAGCTGAGGTCTATGTGTAGTTTGTTCTTCCCTATAGCAGAGCTAGAAGATGGTTTAAAATGTTTAAGGAGAAGAGGCAATCAAGTTCAAAGGAAGATGAACCCGACGTTACAATTTGTGCTCTAAGGATGAAAAAAAATTGTGCACGGTAGCTACCAACATTTCTGCATGCTGGTTTGCATGTAGTTAAAGATGCGGAGTTTCTTTCAAAAGTAATCACTGCTGATTAAATTTGACTACATCATTTTGATCCTGAGAGAAAACAGCAAAGCTCTGTGTGAAAATCTCCAACATCACCAAAACAAAGAGAGTCCGTTCTGGTGGTGTAGTTAACCATACTTGCCTCGTAGATCCAAGGTTGCGGGTTCAATCTCGGCCAGCATCGTTGGATTTTTTCTAGGGTAAGAACTCCTAAGTATAATTTCTGAAGAAGGGCAGTAAACCCTCGTGTCGTAGATTTAGTTACGAAAAATAACCTTAAACCTGAAAGAAGAGGCCTCTGAGTAAAATTTATCGGCCGTTTCATGCAACTGAATGGGACAATGATGACCTGAGATGTTAAGAGCGTCCGTAAATAAACCAAATCTACAACAACCAACGCAAAGTGGTTGCTTCTGCTGGAAAAGTTACAGTTTTCTCATTTTTGGATATTTAAAGAATGTTTTACAATCATGTCATATCTGCACACAACTATAACTGGGCAATACTACAGAGATATTATGAAAGGCCATTTCAAGCAAAAGGCCACATTTCCATGGAACAAGCTAGGTGGTACATCACGAAAATGCACGGCCGCATATTAAAAATGCTGTTACTAAAAACTCACAAAAATTAATGTAAATTATGTCCCTCGCCCTCCCTAGATTTAACCCGTGTGACTTTTTACTAACTATTACGTTCAGCATCATCCTTGGATGAGATCACGCCTCCTTTCACGAAGGCAGCGGAAAAAACCGAACGCATTTTTAACGAAACTTTGCCTTCTTAGTGTTAGTTTGCAATTGCAAATGTTATCGCGTCTCTTCTATTTTTTTCTAATGGAATTCGCAATTGATTCATATGCACACTAACTTTAACCTAACCTCAGGCAAATCCTAGAAACTGATGGACCCAGTGGTTTGCTGCGCCTCGCTACGGCCTGATGGCCTACGCTCGCCGCCTTTTCATAAATTAATAGCGAAATTGTGTTGTAAGATGTTAGCGGGTAAATAATTGTAATGGCGGCAAATCTTCTTTAACTGCAGAAGAAAAAAAAAAGTAGGTAAATGAAGAAGACGCGAACTTATCACCTTCTCTTTAGCAACACGACGCTCCAACAGACCGCTCTGTTGTGATGAGTTAGCCCACAATCCGCCTATATCTGTTGAAGACACACTACCTTCGGCTAAGGACGCTGCCCTCCGTTGCTGTTCTTAAATGGAGGTGTGACCTGGTCCAAATCTCGAAAAAAAACTCTTTTTCCTTTTCCCTAATTTGAAGAGACAGTATTTTCCGAAATCAGAAGCAGTGGTGAAGACTGCGGAGGCGATTTTGAAGAATTTGATGGTTTACAGTATGTCTTTCAAGAATTTCCTAAACTCTAGGACAGGTTAATTGCATCCACGAGGACCACTTTGAGAAAAATCATCAAAATTATGAGAATGAGTAAAAACATATTGTCAAACAAAAAGTATCATCACTGGTGAAGGCAATAATGAAAGTTGAAATTTATAGACTAGTGTAATTAATAACGAAATAAGACCGAAATGGTTTTTAAATGACTCTGCGTAATTTTTAAAACAATTTTAATCCACTTAATCTCTATACTTTTATATCCATATTTAATAGAGACATACCTAACGTGGAAATTGTAGCAGATACTCAAAGTTTAGCCCTCCGCTGTCAAATGTCTACTCCAAACCGCAGACCATACTCCAATATCCTCCATTCGCTACCAAAGCAATAACCAATTCTCTCTGGTCTAGAATTTCTGCAATGTTATGCATGGCACAGCATTAGATAGAATTTGTACTACTAATACATGTTCCGCACTGCAACGTTGCAACATTTACTCTTAAGCCAAACATCTTCGCCTGGGAATTCAATTTCCGTTACAAAAGGAAAATGCTGCGGAAGGGCAAACTGGAGTGAAAGCGAGCAAAGGTTATCATTAAAAGGATAAAGCGATCTTCAAACTACGATACAAACACTTCGCTTCAGAGATACCTGTCTACATTCAAGCGCCTATACTTGACATTTACCTTTAATGAAAGTGGAAGCTTAAATGTTTGATGTTTTATATCTGGAAGAAAACTCTAATCGATCTACAGTTTCTATTCCTTCCTTCCCTCATATTTCTCTCCCATGTCCCCTTTTCAGCTTCTAAAGGGGGCAGAACTAATAGAAGGTTGAAAAGAATAAACAGAAAAATAAAAATGCTTTCTTCCTTTGCAAGAGCTACAGAAAAATAAAAAAAGTCTGCCACGTAAAATAAGCGACTTCCTTAGCAAGTAGAATAACTTCAAAAAAGAATTAAACAATCCAAATTAAGGTCTTAATTAATGAAATACATTATAGCATTACTGTACGTTAATTAACACGAAAAACTTAAAGCTAATTAATGTAAGAAAAAGAGAACTATAATACATTACTTAACTAGGTTTGTCTGATTTTATTTCATTCAAAAGCACTTGAAAATAAATGTCATAATAAAATTAGTCTAAGTTTAAAAATTAAGGGAACAAATACAGAATTCCTGCAATCTTTAAAAATTTCAAAAGGGAAACCACGTTTTTAAAATTATTATTATAATAATGAGATTAAGCCACCAAAAATTAAATGTATTCTATTAATTAAAGAAATATAATGTCACTGATAGACAAAGTTATATTGTGTGGATATTTTTAAATGTAACCATGGTTATGAACTGAGTCCTTGATATCATCTTTACATTCATTAAAATAGAGAGAAATAACAGAAAGTTTCGAGTTACATTCTGTATTTAAGATGATGTTCATATGTTTCAATAAAACAAAAACATGTTACTATTTAAAAACAATTGCAATGTACTAAGTAAATAAAAACAATCGAAAGTTACATCGATTTTCAGTGGCCTTGAAATTTAATTTAAATGTTATTAACACGTAACGTAAACGTTTTCTGAAGAGCGCTCTTACATACAAATATAATTCTTAAACATATTAGATTAATATTTTACATTTGCCATCTTCACGACGATACTTTTGTAAAATATAAAACATATGTATAGTTATAAATACAATTTATATGCTGAATTAATTTGTTCTTTTATTTTGAGAGAAAAACGCTATAGCGCAGTTCAGTTTTCAGATAAAACTCCCCGCTCTAAAGGTTTCATTTCCCTGATTTTCAGAAACTATTTTTCTTATTTTATTTAAATGATATATATTGAGTTCTGTTGTATTAGTGCAGCTAGAGCAAGTTTAAATTTTTGGGTTTTAGGTAAACCTCCCCTTCTAATAGCCTAATTTCTTTCATTTTCAAAATTAATTTTGCCTATTTTATTTAAATGGCATATACCGAGCTCCGTTTTGAATCAACAAATATTAGTGCCGGTATGGGTTTCAGGTAACCTTCCCCTTAATGGTCCGATTTCACTGATTTTCAGAAACTATTTTATTTATTTTATATAAATTGTATATGCGGAGTTTCGTTGAGAAAAAAAAATTGCAGCCACTAGAGCGCTAACATATCTTTATAGATAACTTGTATATATTTAAAATGTATATATGTATATACATTGTTCATCGTAATTTTTGGTACCTCATAAGATCGATATGCTCTGAAATGATATCTAATTGAATTATTTTTTGCATGATAACGCACATCCTCATACATCACAACTGGGGAGTAATACGTTTCAGGGAAAACACTAAAACACACTCCTTATAGCCTTCATCCTTCGTGCGATTTTAACGTTTTTGGCGAACTGAACAGAGAAGTCCTTGCAAAGCTTTTATAAGGGGTGTTTGAGCGCAATCTATGGGCACCCCATTCGTAGGGCTGATACAAGTACCGTGCAGAAGCTAGATGGCGGTTGTAAGCACTGTAGGTGTAGGTAGGTGTAGGTGTTACAGTGTTCGTTTGCTGCCTAATAGAGAAAGGGGTGCAATGCATGGATTTGTGGAAGGAAGGCATCAAAACTGCAGAAATTTGCAGATGTTTACTGCGGTATGTGGTTAAGAAGGTCCCGTACAGAAGACTGTTAATAACTGGGTCAATGGGTTCGCCAGCGGCAGGGAATCTGCTCACTTCTTCGGGGTCTTTCAGAAACATTGGAGTTGTATCTCAATTGATTATGACTGATAGACTCATGACCTTTGATGAACTAGAATGTCAGACAGGTTTCGGTCCACAACCCTAATGCACAATTAAGATCCTGGTTTTTTTGGATAAACTACCCATCAATCATAGTGTCACTACCACACATCAGAGAAGAAAATTCAATCCATGCAACTGAAACATCCAGCCCAAGAAATTTTGTGCTGCGCCATCTATGGGATGATCACCGTCTTAGGACACTGCTAATGGACTGACTTCCTCAAGGAACGACTGTCAACACCCAGAACTTTACACGGCAGCAACGGCGAGGCGAGAAGTGGTTGACAGGAGTGTTCCTCCAATAAGACAATGCACAGTCCTACATTAGCACCACCAAATTGGCATCGCTAAGGTTCACTGTGCTGCACCCACCGTATTCACCATATTTAGTTCCGTCTCATTATGATCGACTCGCAGCGAGAAAGTCTGGCATTTGGCGCAGTACTCCCAAACAATGATTTAACGAGGTCAGGAAGATGGCAACGATGGGGAGTATATTGAGAGACCTCATGTGAGTTGGACCATATTGCATAATAAATAAGGTACAAAAACTACTTTGTAAATAATTTCCGGACGTTCTTTGAACAAGAACAGAATTGACCGTTTTGTTTCTGGGTGGGACACAAATAAATGTATCAACAGTTGTGGAGATTCCTTCCATTTGACAGCCTCTCAGCGATTTTCACTGCCACTTTTCCAACAGACTACCGATATCTGTAAATGTAAAGTCTTCAATTTGAGTTTTTGCCCAAAATTTTACGCGTACTTTTGAAAATATCCGCAGTTTTATGATCTAAGTAGTTCGACCCTCAGAAAGCTTGCCAGAAATGCTCTACAACCCTGAAAGGCTTATACTTTTTTATTGCATTAGGTAATACAAATGTTTCTCCTTTTAGCAAGCCATGCTTAACTTACTACAGAGAAGCACTCTCAGTCGAGAGCTTTGACAAGTAAATAAGATTGAAAGAGGAGGCGGTGCGATATAAAGGCAGTTCACGTTTTTAGTGAGCTCTTCGATAGGCTGACGCTCTCGGCGAGCGCGTCACTGGTTGCAAAGGGCGAGAAAGTAATTCATTAAACCTGACATTTAATTTCGTTCTAAAGGTTCATGATCAAAACTGCTTGAACATAGAATAAATTTGATTAAGTTCTGCGTTCATATTTAGTGTGAATTGTTTAAAAGTATATGCATTGCATAGTATAATTAGTTACACATGCAGAACATACAGTATTACATGAAATATTTGTCATATTTTAATGTTAGGTATTCATTATAAAGTACCCATTCATAGGAAATTTCAGCAAAACGTCTAAATGTCAACCTCATTTTTAAATGTCTCTTCCATGTGATTTTACACTTATAAAATAAAAAGGAGAAGAAGTAGAGATATTACATACGAGGGTGTTCGGAAGCGAGTTACAAACTATAGGCACTTCTTTATGTAAGGCGACGCTGACTGACGCTAGTAAGGCATGAACACGCTGCATTGCAAGGATGTCACTTACTTTTTTCATCTGTCAATCCTTATTTGGAGCGTTCTGCCTTGAATTTTGCAGATATGAATAAATTTCGGCTATTTGTGACGAAGTATCAAGTAGAAAAATACAAATCCTTGAACAAATTCTTCATTTTCAGTTTAATAGAGGAGGCGACTCGAAACATTTTTATGCCGAATACGAAGAGCAAAGGCATTGGAGAATAAACAGCAAGAAAATGATTCTGTCACTTTGGTCACGTTCAAGAAGACTTTTGATGAAAACCTTCTGAAATCTTTAATCCAAAATTATCCTGAGAACAACCAGAGATTAGCAGATATGTGATGAATTGTGACCAGACAACCATCGTGCGACAATCCGTGAGCAAGATTAAAAAATACGGTGTGTGGATACCACCGCATGCTTTAAGTGAAATCAGCGGGTAGCATCCTTTAATTCTAAACATCATCGACCATTCCTATCCAAGATGAAAGAAAAAAAAAAAAAAGAAAAAAAAAAAGCACACCAGGCAAAATTTCTGTCCATCCACAGCTAGTGATCTTGTGCATCTGATGGGAAAAAGAAAGCGTCGTGTACTAAGAATAGGTTCCCAGGAATGTAACCTTAACTGACAACGAGTTCTACTATTGCAACACGATAATGCATGCCCACATTCCGCTAACATGACGATAGCTGCTATCCAGAAACTTTGTTCAGGTGATACCAAACCCCCCATATTCTCCCGATCTTGCGCTCTCAGATTCCCACCTATCTCTATCAGTTCCCTATCCAATAATCTTCGAGGTAACTGCTTAGATAACAAACTTGACTTGACGATTACTTCAGCACAACCCGGCAGATTTCTTCAGACGAGGAATCAAGCATGCAACTACCGCGGTGTTAGCAGAGATACATAGATAAAGGAGAAGAATATGTTACTTATTAATTTCTGTATGCTATTCATTTAAAACAAAAACTTTTAACACAGTCAAAAAAACGCTACGAATTTATACATCAACTTGATATTTTTGTGACAAAAAACATATGGATTATTTCGTTGCATTTCAAAGGAAAAGTAAATATTTTACCTCTACTTGGAGAGGATATAAAACGTCCATTTTCTTATTTATAAGTAAAAAATAACTCTACCCGCATGTGCAGTTCCACGCTGTATTGATGGATTCCAGAACATGTTGGTGATGCTCGAAACACCATCATACTGCTAAATTATTTTTGGCTACAGCGTTTATCTGCAATGCAATTGATTTTACGCGCACACATGTATAAGCAATCCCTCAGAAATTGCCCGGGGATTGCGCGAGAAATCCTCTCTAGTGATCTCAGCACTAGATATCAATAAGTTAAACTCCAGTGGGGCCCTGTGATTTATCGGCAAAAGGGTTGGATATGGAGGTCAGTGTCAGGGCTGGTAATCGTAATTAAATGTGGCTTTGTGTGGACGGCCGGGCTGTTGCCATGGTAACGGTTGGCACCATCAATCTTTGCTAATCGGCCTCTTTAGTGAAGTGCCCTGCCTTGCTACCAAAAGAACTGAATCTACTTGTTCCTCTTGGCAAAGTCAAAGAGTCCGTTTCTCCACAACCTTTGTGGGAATCAGATAGCATCCGCTGAAAACTCCGTACTTAATGACAGGAAATTTGTTATTATAAATAATATGTCCTTAACGCCCGCACGGGAATTTACGTTTCGGCCAAGGCCGTGTCATCTTCCCACTCGCGGCCTGTCCTTGAACTTTCGAGCAGACATTCACTCGCGAAAATGGCAACACAGCTGATTTTAGGGTATAAACATTACTAGAACTACGTTCTCTGGGCAACTGTCTCCTTGCAGAACTATAATAACCGATCTTATGAATAAATTTGAAATTTGCGCATATCTAGAACGTTCGCTAACAAAATTAGCACAGGTTGGCCTTTCAGTATCCTCTGCACAAACAGCAACAAAATTTCTAATACTCAAAACTTACAACTGTACATGTGTCCACTTAATACGACAAGGTGAACCCGTAGCACGTGTGCATTATTGTGAGTGGTTTCTTTCATCTATAACTGAAGGTTAATCAAACCACAGCCTGTGTACTTTACAGACGAGGCCGTGGTTTCGTCACCAAAATGGTCGTGTGAACTCTCGCAACACTTGCTATTGGTGTTCTGAAATCTAAACTGTATTCGAAAAACGCCCCTGAATGATAGGAAAATTGGAGCTTGGTGTGCCATTAGCATAATGGCACATAATCGGCTCGATTTTTTATGACCAGACAAAAAATAGAGGTATCAAAATTCTGACCTTATTTTTTAATCAGCTGATAGAAGAAGAGAAATCCTACAGGTGGTATCAAAAAGATTCCGCACTGCTCATAGATGGAGGAATTCATGGGTACAATTAATTAGGGATGTGTTTAAGGATTGATCTATACTCATATCTAACAGTTTGTGATTTTTATTTGTGAGGTAACCTGAATAACAAGTGTAAAAAACAAATTCTCACTCTATGGAAGAACTCAAGGAAAACATACGAAAAAAAAAACCCCCAGAAATATTACTTTGGTTGAACTAAGTCGTGTTAATCGGAAGGTATTTACCCGGTACAATTCCTGTTTGGTTGAGGGCGGACATTTCCACCATTTTCTATAAGGTAGGAGTTTATACACGTTTTTAACAACCGAAGTCACAGCACATCGCGGCCGGCTGGGGAAAGTCCAAATGCCGAGATGCGAAACCCCATGCGAGCGGTAAGTACATATATCAGAAACACTGTATTATGTTCTGGAATACACGTAATCTTACATTAATTAATGTGTTTTTCATATTTTTGAATGTATTTATGTATCTGTGTGTTTTCTGTGACTGTAGTCACAAACATAAGACGTGGTTCTTGGTATTATTGCCACAAATTATCGATAGTGTACTCGACCTTGTGTTGCTTATATTATAATCAGAGCCTGGAAGTTAGACAAAATGCCTTTTCTATCTGGGAGGATATATTTAACAGTCAGATAAAAATGAACAAGTTTCCAAACATTTAAGGTCGGTAGGGCCTTTGTTCCCCTCCTATTTTTGACTCCTGCTGCTTATTTTAAAATTAAAAAGCATTTTAGCCTTCTTTGAACCGTTATGGATTTTTTCCGCCATTATTTACGCATTTTTAAACGCACATAGGGAATTTAAATATATCGAAGTGAGAAAAGTTATAAAAATTAAATGACCTGTTCGCCCCACAAAAATATTTATTGAGAACCTATTTCTTTTCAAGCGGTAGAAAACTTTGTACTCGACCCATTCACTTAAGTTTTTTAAATAGCAGAACCTTCATTAATGAAAGGAAAGCACGGTTACCTCGGGCATACGAATACCAGGAAATAGAGAGGATGAGGGAAGTACTGTAGTTTCTAAAATGGCGAATGACCTTGTATCGATCAGCGCGAGACAAATCTAGGAAGTTTGTGGTGGAGTACTGCCGCCGAGGGGCATCGTTTTCAACTTTCCTTATAATATAGATTCATGCTTATTATTATTAGTTTTAAATTAGCATCATTTTATGCTTTTAGTATACGCGCGGCCACTATCTCCCTTCCCCCCACCCGTAAAGCAGCCGCGCTCAGTTGGCACAAGTAGATATCTCCGATTTTAATTAGTTCTTGGTACGAATCGTTGATTTTATTCACAAACTTTTGACGGTCCAATTAAATTTAATTGCAGATTTTCGGTACTTACCGGAACTCGACGAAACCCTGGTGTAAAAGCAAAGCCATGAAATCACCGGCCATGTCATCTCGTTCTCCGGTCAAGAAAAGGACGCCATCCCAGGCCTCCGGACGGAATTCTAACTCCAGTTGCACGTGCTTATAAGCGGCTCGGAGTGCAGGGAACGCGAGCCAGCCCTGGCCCATGAACCTCGGGGAGCGGATCTCGACATCTGAAACAGAAATGATTTCGAACTCATGTATACAAAAACTCTTGTAGTTTGAATACACGTAAGTTAAGGTGAAGGTACAGAATTTAGCAAAGTTATACAGTAGTGATGAACGTTTATTGTGGCGGGTTTACAAGTAACAAATATAACTATCGCATGGTATGTGCTAACACCGCCCTTTTAACAATAAAATATACAGCACCGAAAAGCGGTAACTTTAACTGCTATTATTAATTTTATATACATACATAAGGCGCGGCCCGTCAATAAAGGCCAGATGCACAAAAGAAAATGTCATTATTATTTACAATTTTACGAAAATAGTCTTGTATAAAGGATTAATTCTTAATTTTATCTTAGGCAATAAGCGAATTTCCTCTCTACTGTAGTAGCGGTAGCTTGCGGGTCCTCCGTTAGCGAGGGCAGCTCAGCCCGGAAAAGTTTACACCTTAAACTTATACCTTCATGAGACAGCAAAGATTTACAAGGACTTACATTTTTCTTTCTCCTAGATAGGTTAGCCTTTATCCTGCTTATTTCTGCGTCCCTTGAGCCAGTAGAAAGACAGCCTATGGCCAGGGCACGGTATTCTCTCTTTTTTCTTAGGGGTTACTGACACCACGCGTTAACTGACTAGATGTTCTTTTCGCCCCTTGTATGAAACTGAGTGACTTCCTCACTGTTTGTCAGTCGAAAGCTGATTTTCACAGTGTTAAGTTGTTATAAAGCGTATCTGTTTTATGGCAATGAATAAAGTGGACGTTTTATTGAAGACTCCATTTTCGTGTCAAGTTTAGTGAAAAGATTAGACCTCATCAACCGAAAGCTACAAGGGCTTACTCAGCAAGACGGCACAGAATTAAGAAGATGAATGATTTTTATGATTTGAAAAAAACACCTTGGGTACAATATGTCAAGTGACAAACGTGCTTTATCTATAGGAATGAGATTAGGAAAAAATAAATAGAAAGGGCAAATTTCGCTTCTGTACAGGCGACAAAATGACAGATATTACATGCATGTCACAATTTGTTGTGATATTACTATACATCAGTGGAGGTAAACCGGTTAAAAGATTCATACAATTTCACTGTTATTTCTGAATTGACTGCAAAAGGCTTAAGGCCTACTTTAACAGCTGAATTAGATAGGTTGCATATAAATATAAACACACCGATATCAGATTTATTATGAATAATTTCATTTACATATGCGTAAAGCCCTTATCTCTGTACCCCTTCCTCTCTACTCAGCCGCCTCCCCAACTCCCCTCTCTTCTCTATAGTTACTAACATTCTTTCTCGGGTCTTCGCTAGAAATATTCCCTATTTGAGTATGTGTTTCTCAGTCCACAACACCACATAAGCGTTCAAACTTCTGATAAAATTCAGAAATTGTGATCATTTCATTTCTTAAAAAAAATCTCCTGGAAAGCATTGTTTTATTTCTTTTCCAAGCCCCTAATCTAAGCCTGCGAGACCACTTCTTTCTTCTCTCCCATACCTTTTTAGCATTGTGTTCAGTATTTTGCCTATCTCTATCTTGCAAACTCTGTCAGCTATTGCAAATACGTTCTGTCCCCTTAACTAAACCCCAATCCAATTTTTATGAGCCTTTCCTTATTTAGACAAACCGTTCGAAAAAGTGCTTGATCCCTTCCCCCATGTTATTCTTAATATTCTTATTATAATTTTTATGTTTATACTTTCGTTAAAGATAACAAACTCTTTCAAGTCCTGCAATTTTCTGTACCCCTCCCTTCCTGTAGCATTCGAAACTGCATTTGTACCTGATTAAGTTCCAAAATTTCGCCATAGTTGATCTAACAATCGCCATGTACACCTTCTCCATTGTTCTTAGCGGTGATTTCGGGCATTTTACCAGAACCTTCAACATATTTTAATATGTGCTTGTGTTTTGTGATGTTTGACCCAATTTCCATTCACAGCTAAAGTGACCCGCAAGTATGTGCATTTTTTCACCTTTTCTAATGCCTGACCTGCATACTCGCACCCCTCTTTCCTGCTGTAACACCCCCCCCCCCGTTATTTAACATCATTGTTTCAGTCCCCTCATTCACTGCTATTCCCCTTACCTGACAATACGCCCCTAAGCTGTCTAGTTCTCTTAGTCAGGTTATTTACAGTAAGGTCGTGCACACCCTTCCTACTGTAGAAATACATGCAGCCTTATAGAACACGAAGAATGCGCGTTTTTCATTCCAGATAATTATTAGCAGATACTATAGAAAATGTGTGGTGGTTTACGAGGGTAGGTCAATAAGTTTCCGGGCTCGCCGATCAGGTTTATCGCCTTTATCACAAAACGCTTATCAGGTGTAATACCTTATCTGTTAAGTAAATAATTGCAGCTGTAACTTCAACTCCGCTGTGTTCAGATATAGTTACATAAAGAAGGCTATGTGTAGAAGATTGTGACATGTTCAAAATGGAGTTTCGAGTTGTTATTAAGTTCTTCACAAAAGAAGCACTTACTCCACATGAAATTAAACAGCTATTGGACGGTGTATATGGGGAAGCACTCCCCCTCATATTCTACCGTAAAAGAATGGGCCAAACTTTTTCGAATGGGTCGAGAAAGCATTAAAGATGACGAATGAATGAATGAATGAATAGTGTTTCACGCCCGTTTTTTGCTACAGAGGCACCACAGGCGATGGACACTGATGATACATGAGACTGCTTTTTGACGTATACAATTTTCCTATATGGATATTAATTCAAACTCTTAATTCCTATCATTTACCACTACTAATTTTGTAATTTCTTCCGTGAAATATTAATCGCCACTTATCTTGATATAATGTTTAAAACACTGCTTCTTTATACGGAGTAAGAACCACGATTTCTGATGATGGAATTTAAAACACAGCTTCTCTCCACTGAATCCAACACATAACTAATTTACTGAGATGTAAAAAATATTATTGTAATAATACTATACATTACAATGCATTATATTTTCAACACATGTATACTAAACGAATGAAATTCGTTCGTTTCTATTTAGTCGCAACAAAGTGTATGTCTCGTGTTTCATTCTTGGTACACATTATTAATGTTATTACGCTTGCCATTGGCTGATTCACTTAGTATTACACTTTTCTTATCTGTAGTTTTAATCTTTTCATATTCTTGGCTACGTATGTGTTCCTTTGAATCATTACATTTATATTATTGAGTATTGTCATAAAAGCCAACAATCAAGCATAAAGATGTACATTGTAATAGTCCTTATCTGATACATGAAATTATTCAAATGAGTTTATTAGATTTATACGATTTAAAACGTATTGCCAACGAATATTTGTTATTTGAAATGAAAATTAAAGCCCTTACCTAACATTAAAATATGTGCTAATTAACTTATTAAATTTGTTTGATTAAAAACAAGAGTGTTTTGAGCTTTAAATCGAATATTATAGCTTCTATCTTACGTAATAACATATGCAAATGAATTTGTTAAGTTAACATAACTAAATAGTTGTTATTATTATTATTATTATTATTATTATTATTATTATTATTATTATTATTATTATTAAATGTTCGTGGCTTTACGTAATATACAAACATATGAAAATGAACTTATTTAAAATAATATTGTTAAACAACTGCTATTAACGAGTGTTTAGGGCCTCAAGTCGGATATTTTCCGTATTCACCTGATTTATCGCCCAACGATTTCCTTTTATTTCCGAATGTCAAACAAAAACGCATATACAGCGATTTTCACAACCTCAAGAAGTTAATGAAGCCTTTAAAAATCAATTTTTGAGATACCAACTTTGTAAAAATGTTTCCTGGATTATTAAAACGCATGCAAAAGTGTACAGAAAGTGCTCGATAGCGAAGGTTATGATATTTATTCAGAAAAGTCCGATCTGAAATAGATAGAACAGTTTGATCGTCTTAAAGTATAAAGCGGCAACAAGTATTAACTCACTGTTGATCTGCGTTTGAGACAATCGATTGCTGTATGCGAACGTTGCATTTTTTTATCGATTACCTCGTGGATCTCCGTCACATTTGATAAGCCAGAGAGTTGCCCTAGGGAGCCCAAGTGTACGGCTTCTTCTTCGCGCTTCCCCAGATAGGGGCCACGATGGATGAGGAGAAGGGGGTCTGCAGACAGTGACAAACTCCATCTTCTGCTGGCCGAGACCCCGTGGAATTGAAACTACAGCGTGGCCATGTATCTCCACTCTTTTAATAGCACAAACATTTTCAGTTAGTGTCATATCGGACACATATGGGCGTAGATCCCGATACCCTAGAGAACATGCCCACTAGCAGATGGCGCCCATATCGATTTTACAATTATGACGCCAAGCGCCGCATCTAATTCAATGGAAATCTTCGTTTAATCGTTTAAACCGGTGTTAAGAGAGACATGTATGCTCCGAGTAAAATCAGGGAATGTCGGCTTGAAACCTCTTGCAAACACCGGAAGTAATGACCACAGCCCGGAAGTCCAGGCATTTGTTTTGGTTAAAATAGGCAGCCAAAACTGCACTTAAAATACTGAAAACAGGCAGTAATATAATTCAAATATACATTTATTAAACACGAAAACAGGAATAATATCACTCATTATTAATGAAAATAGATATTTAAGATACTTATTAATTTCTTTCTCACACAATTAAAGTACTTAAACTTACTTTTCTTGGTTACAAGCAACAACAAGTTGTTTTTTCAAGGTATCAACTGTCATAGTCAGCCGCTTGTCAGAGAGAACATTTTTCATCATATAAAAAGAACGTTCTATTTCCATTAAAGGATTGGAGCATATTTAAAACAAACTATTTCGGAATAACTCATACCAGTTACAACAGAACATTCACCTTTCAGGACTTCATGGAAACGTTGATCAAGACAAAGTAAAGTAGTTTTCAATAGTCCATTTTCATTTTCTGTTTATGTGTTTATGGGAGAATCAGGTTAGTATCTGTCTTACTTTCGTACTGAACACATTGTAGGGACGGTTTATAGCACAGTTGTTACCGCTCTCATCTTTGTCGCTTGCAATCATTTGTTACTTTTATGCAGCTGAGAAATTACCCCTACCTCAAATATCCTAGTATTGTCTAGCGCAGATCGATACAAGATCGTTCGCCAGGACTATTCAAATCTAAAGTACTTCCCTTATCCTATTTCCTGGTATTCGTGTGCCCAAGGTAACCTGCGTTTCTTTTATTAATGAAGGTTCTGCTATTTAAAGAACTTAGGGGAATGGGTTGAGGAGAAAATTTTTGACGGCTATAAAGGAAATAAATATATAAAATATTCTCAATATAATTTTGTGAAGTAAATATACCATTTAATTTTTATAACTTTTTTCACTTCCATATATTGAAATTATTTATTTGCTTTAAATATGAGTAAATAATCGCAGATAAAATCCTTAACTTACTCCTACCCAGATAGAAAAGGCATTTTGTCTAACTTTCGGCATTCCCAGTGATAGTACTGAGGAAAACCTGGAAAAAAAAAAAAAAACCCGGAGGATTGTTCCAGCGGAATTCGAACTGTAAACCCTCAGAATTCGTACTACATCAACGTCGACAACATGTTTCGGCGACATATAAGGGTGAAGATTTTAACTGGTAATTTAATTTATCACACACCTGTTGACATTAATGAAATTTTTTCTACTATCTCCAGTATTAATTAGGCAACTTCTCATTTATTGAATATATTTAGCATTAATATTGCTAAGTAAAAGAGCTAAAAACTAAAAAAAGAGAGAATTCAAAGCGGGACCGTTCCAAATCGTTTTGCCACACTCCTGCAGCAAGTTACAGCAGCCATAAGAAGAATTAATGTGTTCTTTCTCACAGAAATAAAATATTTAAAGGACCAATGAAATATCGGGAAAAGGGGGCAGCATATCGATTGTCGGGCCGACAAAGTCCCCTGGTGCACATTAGCACTGGGGGTGGGGGATATGCCACGTTACACTCTTCTTGCACCCCAAATGCGTTAGTTCAGGCTGAGTCCTTTGTAGGCGAGTTCGTTCATCAACAGGTAACTTCGATATGCCGCCAGGGCTGGTTTAACAATATCTAGGTATTTCAATAAAAAGTTTTAACTATGATACGAGAATGCAATATTATTACAGTACCGGTAGTAAATTCTACCTGTGATGAAACATGCGGTACCTAACCGCACCCTTGTGTTAAAAACAAGCGAGCGCGGAGTGAAAGAAACGAGGTTAAAACTCGCCCATCAACAGACAATATTCTCTTGAAAGTTTTCTGGAACTCAAACAATGTTTTGTTCATTGACATTCTTCATTATCATCAGTGCAGATTATTCTACCAGTTTCTGGTTGAGACAAACTGCATTTATGGGATAAATGACATCGACAACAGATTCCAGAAGTATTTCTCCTCCAAGATAACGCCCGACAACATGCTGCTAATTTGACATGGGGAAAACACTTGAGAAAGTCCACCGGACAGCATTGGGTCTTGCGATTATGTTTAGACCGTTAACAGAAACATATGACGAACTCTTGAAACCACACCACGAGCCCGAAGCAAGAGACAATCTAAATAACAGTAGCACACTTCTCCAACCAAGAAGTTCAATTCTGAACCCTCCGTCGGAAAGAGGCCATGTTGATTGCCTTCTGAGATATAAAGGAACCATTTTTGAAGCCTTATAATGAAAAGAGTGAAATAGTGAATTTCAGGTTTTAACAAAATCTTCCATACAACCCAAACAGTGTTCCCTCTTGGGTACAGACACAATCAAAACGTTCTTTCTTTTTATTTGAATAAACTAGATGATCCAACGATACACGCCTGAGTCAAAAAGAAGGGTGGTGCTATAAAAAAGCAAGTCCTTCTGTTTTAACGAACAAGCTCTTTTCAAAATAATCATTATATCTAATAAATACGAGGGTTGTTCGGAAATGATCTACAATAGTGTTAATCTTATTTATTATGCACATGAGGTCTCTCAGTGTACTCCCCACCAACGTCAGTGTACTGTTGTCAACTTCTGGTAGCTTTATTATGCCGTCGCAAAACCATTGTTTGGGAGTTGTGTGATTTTCCTCGTTGTTGCCGATTTTACACCTCGCAGCGAGTCCTTCATGTTGTCGAATATGGCATAATAAGCCGGAGCGAGATTCGGTGAATACGGTGGGTGAGACACAAATATGAACCCTAGTGAGTACAACTTTACAGTCGTAGTGTTGCTAGTGTGGGGCTGCGCATTGTCATGTTGGAGGAAATTCTGTGGACCACTTCCCTTTCGCCGTTGCTTATTCCTGCTCTAAGCCGTTTAAGGTCTCGCTGTTGACAGTCGTTCCTTGAGGAAGTCATTAGCAGTGTCCCAAAAGGCGAACATCTATTTACAGTACTAAATTTCTCCCTGGATGTTTCCATTGCATGGATTGGGATTTCTTCTCTGGTGTATGGTAGTGACGTCATGACTCATCACCAGTCACCAGCTTCTCCAAAATATCCTGACCCTCGTCATGTATTTCTGATAGCGGACTGCAGACTTCAACGCCTTTATCATCCTTTGCCTGTGCCAAGTTTAAAGGAACCCAATGAGTGCTCACTTTTTTAATTTTCAAATCGCCATGAAGAATGTGCACCGAGGCCTGTCTGATGTTCCAGGGAGACCGCGAAGTCCACCAGTACTCATATTCTTATGTGCAGATTCCCTGCTTCTGGTGAACCCACTGGCCCATATGTAAGCGGTCTCCTGTGCAGGAGCTTATTGACCACATACCGTAGTTGAATGTCTATAAATTTCTGCTGTTTTGACGCCTTCCTTCCACTAAAACCTCGCAGTGCTATTTTGTCTATGTCTTTCTCTACTTGATAACAAACGAACCCTGTCCTTTCGCTGCACTCTGCTCACAACATTCATCTAGAGTCTGCATGGCATCAGTCCATGACCCTACGAACAGACGTGCTAATAGATTGCGTCGTATTCCTAGAACACCGCTATTGTAAATCATTTTCGAACGCCTCTCGTATTTTGATCCATTCCTTGCAACTTCTTTACCTATTCGTAATATTTTGAGAAACTTGTAAAGAAAACACTTCAAAGATTGCCAATTACACCAACAATAAATATTTTAATAATTACCCTGAAAATAAAACCGCAGTCTTCTAACTCAATAATGCAGGACACACGGAATGGTGTTTGGCACATTCTTTATAATTCGGTACATCTAATTAAAGACTCCCTTTAGTCATTTCCACAATGGCGGCGCATGAAATCGTGAAGTCTGGAGTGTTGTTCACTAAAGCCGCTTTGTAAAACATAAGCTGCTTTCTGAAAGCCTCCTGAAGGACTCTTTGGGTCGATAAATGCGATGGAAAACGGCGTCTGGCCACGGGAGCGTTCATGAGTCGATAAAAAAAAAAAAAACTGTGTAGTGTAAAATGATTGATTACACGCGTATTTGGATGCGGTGTTGCCGCTAATTGGAACACGTTGTTGCGGGTCTGGGGCATCTGGTCTTCGAGTTCTTTAATTGCATTATTCCTCATCACTACATGACAATCGCTTTACAGCACTTGTATCAGAAACACATCCTCTCTCTCTCTCTGATTGTGTTTTATTTCCTGATTTACTTCGACGTGAAGAGACAATGAACGAAGTTAACTCCAGCATCGTTTGGGATCCATTTGAAGGTGTAGTGCTTTCAGAAATACCAGCCAACAGCAACAGCAAAAGGCAAGGGTTGAAAATTGTGCACACAGAACACCGTTAAACTTCGCTAGTTTACATCATTAAAATTACGAGGAAATTGTTGAGTATATCATGCGATACATCTTCTAGAGTTTCAGCACATACATTTTGTTATAGCAATTTGAAAATTATCTTACACATAGCAATTTATTTAATACTTTGCATCCTCTAGAATTAGTTTAAAAGCTACGCCAATCAAAGATCATTCTGTGTGAAATGAGAAGGAAAATTATAGCAGCATAACTTTACTGTTTCAACAATTTAACACCTTTTGTACCATTACAACATAAAACAACTAATATTTTTGTAAAATATGACAACGGTGGGTCTAAAATGTTTCATGCAAAATCTTCCCAAATTTACATTTTTATTTTTTTTAGACACATCATTTTAAAGCACACAGCTTCCTGAATATAATTATTTACAAAACATAGTCATTAATTAGATACTCTAGAAGAAAATCTATTTTATGCATATTTGAAAGATTTCCCCATAGAGGTAACAAAAAAATTAAAACATGTTAAATATGCAAATTTTGAAAGACATTTACAGTTTTCATATGTGTGTTTTAAAGTAAACGAGACTATAAAAAAATAAGTTCATATTTAGAAGCATCAATATCCATCTTGTAAGCTGATTTAGTTAGTGTTACCATATAGATAGAAATATGCTGTTCAGTGAGAGATTGGCTACTGCACACTGTGATAACTATGTCCAAGAATTTTGGATATTTATAAACCCTGTATTAGTTCTTTAATTGAATTAAAATATTTTTTAAACATTTTAAATATGACCACGAAAACCAAAAGTAATCATACATTGTGATTTTTCGCTATCAATAAATGGCAGTTTTTTTAAAAATTAGAGACTTGATAAAAATACCTTTAGTTAAATATTAAATGTAACCGCAGTTTATAGATAGATGCGAGAGGTTGATTTCGTAAAATATCCAGAATATAAATGTATTAGTTGACCGAACTCTTTAATTTTCATCTCGCTCCCACGCTTGAAACCTGGCCGGGGAGCCGGAGGGGAGATCAGTACGAGTTTAACTCTAGGAACGTACGAACATGCTCTCGTGTGTTGTGCGACAGTGTATTAAGTACTAATAAAGTGGCGTAATACAATGAATTAATTACATTAACATAGCTCAATTTAGATGTTCAATTCCATAAAGAGTATTTATGATGCAGGGAGATTGTTTCAAGAGAGATTTCGTGATATTAAACTTCCAGGTCAACGTTCGACTTCTGATTGGTAAATGAATTTCGCGAAAGGGGAAGTATTTTGATTAAAAAGTGTAAACAGTCAAATGCAGTAATAACAGAAGAAAAGTTAGATAACATTAGATATGCTCTGGAACGTTACCTTAAATTACTATGTTGCAACACCTACCGGGTGACCCTGCTACCAGGAATAGATTTGAGTAACGTGAATAGCAGAGAAATTGACCCTCACCTAATTTTCCTTACGGACGCATATAAGTGGGTATGTGTAATTCACAAAAGAAGTGACACTGCAGTTCAGAAAAACATAACCTGCTTAATGAGGTGATCAAAAGATAGGACTGTGGTCATTAGGGGCTAGAGAACAATAGACCCTATTTCTTAAAGAAACTATTAATAGTGATATGTATGTGCAGAATATTTTGCAACCCTTTGAATTAACTGAGAGAACGTAGGTTCGTAACTTTCCAACAAGACTCTGCTACAGCACATACAGCCCACGTGCATGCAATTCGTGAAATATTCGACGATAGAGGCATCACTAACAATATGTGACCTCCTTCCTTTTTATCAATTTAGCGCCTTGCGATTTTTTCTCTGCGGGGAGTTAAAGAAAACAGTGTACAAGACAAACACGTATTCTATTAACATTCATGAAGAAAATTCTTACAGGGAACTGCAGAGGGGTAATGGTTAATTTCATAAGTCGATGTCAGAAATGTATGGAAAACGAAGAAAGGCAGTTCCGGCATCTTCTTGCTTGATAATGATGAGTTAATGTAGTAGTAGTAGTAGTAGTAGTAGTAGTAGTAGTAGTAGTAGTAGTAGTAGTAGTAGTAGTAGTAGTAGTAATAGTAGTAATAATAATAGTAGTAATAATAATAGTAGTAATAGTAGTAGTAATAGTAGTAATAGTAGTAGTAGTAGTAGTAGTAATAGTAGTAGTAGTAGTAATAGTAGTAGTAGTAGTAGTAATAGTAGTAGAAATAGCAGTAGTAATAGTAATAGTAGTAATAGTAATAGTAGTAGTAATAGTAGTAGTAATAATAGTAGTTGCAATAGCAGTAGTAATAGTAGTAATAGTATTATTAATAGAAATAGTAGTAATAATAGTAGTAGTAGTAGTAGTAGTAATAGTAGTAGTAATAGTAATAGTAGTAGTAATAATAGTAGTAATAGTAGTAGTAATAGTAGTAGTAATAGTAGTAGTAATAATAGTAGTAGTAGTAATAGTAGTAATAGTAGTAGTAGTAATAGTAGTAGTAGTAGTAGTAGTAGTAGTAATAGTAGTGATAATAGTAGTAGTAATAGTAGTAGTAATAATAGTAGTAATAATAGTAGTAGAAATAGCAGTAGTAATAGTATTAATAGTATTATTAATAGTAATAGTAGTATTAATAGTAATAGTAATAATAGTATTAATAGTAGTATTAATAGTAATAGTAGTATTAGTAGTATTAATAGTAATGGTAGTAATAGTAGTATTAATAGTAATAGTAGTATTAGTAGTATTAATAGTAATGGTAGTAATAGTAGTAGTAACAGTAGTATTAATAGTAATAGTAGTATTAATAGTAGTAATAGTAATAGTAGTATTAATAGTAGTAATAGTAATAGTAGTAATAGTACCATTTACTGTTCCAATTAAACTAGTTATACACATATATCACATCACAGTCGCACGGATCGCAAGACGTTCATGTTCTTGTAAAATGATTAATTTTTTAAATGAATGACAACAAAAGAAACCAACAGCAACATTAATAATAATGTTCTTCAATTCTAAAGAAGCAAAATAACCGACAGACAAGAACTCTCAGAATATTCTTATCCTATACTGCATTGTAATCTTTTTAAAATGACAATCACACACACATGAAGCATACATACAATAATTCTGATGTTCATATAATTTTTTTTATTTATTTACAATATTTACAGAAATTTCTTGTCCCTAAATTCATTCAAGAAAATACTTAGCCAGTTTTGTCTATTTACAATTAAATCCCACCATGCCAGCCTCCCTCTACTGGAAGTCAAAAATGAATCCGGGAGAAATTTTATCCTATCACTTTCCCCCATTATTAAGAAAAACATGTCTTAAAAAGTATTACAATATTCAGACTCTCAGTGAAATTTCATTTTTCAATAGTTTCATACCTAAAAATTTGCGACGATTGTCCTAAAATTTCATTCGGAAATATATACAGTACTGTTATATGCAAAAATGACCACAAAAATTTAAATTTTAGCAAAATATTAAATATAACAGAAGCCTATCGATAGGCCCTAGCCGGAAAATATCCAGAACGTAAATGTTTCATTTATATTTGTGATACAATAATCAAAATGTCCTTACATTTTCAGACGCTCAACAGAAAGATCAAGCTTACACATTTGCAATCAAAGGCCTTAAAATTTCATCTGAACATAAAACCACGGCTCCTCTAAACAAAAGTGATCCGGAGAATTCAAAATTGCTTCTAGATTTTTCGCCCCAAAATAGGCCAAATTGACAATTTTCAACGCTATAGATTTGATAAAAAAAATACATTCAACTGAATCATTAGATATCCTTTAAATCCGGGCAACAGCTGTCGAAAAATGTCTGATTTACATTTGCGAAGACTTTCCTCAAAATGTGTTCAATATTTCGACATTTTATGCCTCTCAGTTAATGGTTTTCATTTTGAACGAGTTTCATTCCTACCAACACAACACCGATTGCTCTAAAAAGTTTATCCAGGCATAAAATTTACAATCTTGATAAGATAATTTATTAAACATCCTATTGATAGACCCGTACCTTTTGTTTCGGAAAACGTTCAAAATATAATCTGATTTATCTGATTTGGAGACATACTCGACAAAATGAATTCAAATTTTTCCACAAGTTTCACTCACAGCACGCAAAAATGGCCGTAATAATCAAAAAGGCTATGTCAAGATTTCTCGCCCTCCAAAAAATGACAAAAGAGGCATTGTAATGAGATTTCCTTGCATTTGTGCAGTGTATTCTTGTACAATTAATTTTTCGACCTTTGGTTATGTCAGTTCTTTTTTCCTTTCTGCCTACAATAAACAAAAACACCTTTTACTGCCCTTGATTTGTGCCAATACTTCCATACTACCACAAGCTCGGTGCCCTGCAAGCGGATTTGGAACACAAATCCTAACTAAACCTGTATTTGAACAAGCTACGAGGCCCGCGTATCGATTTGCCAGTTGCAGTAACTCTGAACTCCAGAGAGACTGCCTGCTAATTGCCTAAGAAATCCTGCCGATGTAGAGCGGATTCGTGCCTCGTTTCCGGTTTTAGATCTGGCCAATATGGTTTGTCAGGGTCGTGAAGGAAGAAATCGTTCTCTTTAAGAGCTTTTAGTTCAACACATGACTAATTTTAGATATGAAAAATTCAGTACGTATGTTTGATTTAACATTAATTTACTTATTATTTCTATATTTATTTTATTATTTTGCTCTGAAAATATGAGAATACAATTTACTTTTATATTTCGCAAATATTTAAACCTCTCTTTTTATTGGACTGTTTTCTCCATTAAGAGGCACTGGCCAGTATTTGACTGTGCTGAGTCTCTCAAACGCATATATTTATAACGTTTATACCGACCTTATTTATAAACCTTGACCGTGGACGGCACACAAATTCGTGTACTTCTGTATGCTGACGATGAGATAAAAAATGTGGTCAAGAAATGCAAACGTTAAAATGTTTTATTTTGAAATACTCTTTCATGTAAGTGGGAAATGGAATGAGCACTTAACTGGTATTAATTATAAAGCACAAGGCCAACTAAACGATTTACAAAATGTTCTGACTCGCGTTCCAGATATACCAGTAGATAACACTACAGAGATGTACAATGCTAATATTAAGTCTATTCTGTCACAACGTGATATATAGGGAAGAGCTGAAAATATAAATAAAATTCAAGTCAATTTTGGAAAAGGTTTTTTGAACTCTCCAAAGGAACGTCAAATTGTGGGGGTTAGTTGCTATGAAGATACGGTTAATAGTATAACTAGGACGATGAAATACAGGCATATGTTCAATATGTCAACGGGGTAATGAAAACAATAAAAATGTATGGAAAAACGTTAGATCAGGCTATAGGATATCATCATGCAGGAAATTGAGGAAGAAATAACAATAAAGTCCTTGAGTCATTCGAATGAAATTAAATTAACCTTGGGTATATATGTGCTCATAAGGAGAAAGGCAAGATCAGGAATGACATGGTGTATAATGGGAGGTTTGAAGACTCAAACCATATAATTCTGGTAGGAGAATCTGCCCATTTTTGTGGAAGGGATGAGGAACGGGTATATATTCTAACTGAATTTACCCAATGGGAGCACCAGAGAAAACCCTTCCAGAACAATTTCGTACGGCAATTGTAGTACGGGGGTGGAATTGGGGCCTATTTGCTATCACACAAATTGACTGAATTTGGGCATTTTACCTGCCAAAGTGCGCTAAGGTAGAAGCATTTTTTTTTTCTGATTAGAACGCAATAATTATTGTAATTGTAAATAATATGTAAGTTGTTTCCACTCATATATTTGTAAATAAATTTATTTTCGTTTTTAATTTGTATTTATTATTCTTTTTATTATTTTTTTCTCTCTAATTGTATATCATACGGTCGAGGCCATATGCATAATATATATTTGTATTATGCATATACACTTTTTTAACAGTACAGATACCATAATTACTCCTACAACGTTTTGACTATTAAGCGCGTCGCAGCTGCTGACGCTCTCGTTTAATTTCCGCCTCCTTACAGAATTTGCAGGAATTGTTCTTCCTTGGCTAAATAGACAGCGATTGGATTTACGTTCCTCGCTGTAATGTTTCTGATTTCATTGCTAATGTTTCCCTTTGCATTTCGAAACCTCCGCTTGTGCTAATTTTAGGAAATGTTATTGAAGATCTGTTTTTTTAGTTCTTCCTTCATTAAAACTGTACATTTTCGCTTGTTGCATTTTTCTTCCAACCGATTGCTTCAAATTTTTTGCAGTGTCGCAAGTTAGTTATAGAAGGAGTTAATTAATCAGGAACTTTGTGAAGTAATGATGAATTTGGTCTTTTTCTATCAGATTTGTAGTTCAGTGGTCATACTTGTTATAGCCCAGTAGTGCACAGACACGAGTGGCTGAGGTCGTTAAGGAGCAGACTCGGAGCGCGAGATCTGGGTTCGATTCCCGAGACACGACCGTCCTCCCTGGCTGAGATTTTCCCCTATTTCCCCCCTATCCTCTTAAGTAACAATGCTGGGGAAATGCCCTAAAATTAACTGGGATATTTCCTTCCTTAAAAAATGCCTTTCCCAATTTATCATTTCATGCCATATATCGCCATTGTCCATTGCCTATGATACCCCAGTAGTAAAAATATTTAAAAAGTTAGTAGTGCATATACTACACTCACCTCAACTTTCATTACTTGTCGGTCAGGTTTATTTTCTTCCGTAAGTGTACCAAAACCATCACTTGCTCACAATCGTCGCTTCACTTTATAGTCATGAAGTTGCATTAGAAATAAATGAAAAAAGAACTATCGTTGGAGGTAAATGCTCCCCTTTCTATAAATGTTCCAAAGACACAGATATTCTATTAGATTCTACAGGCTATCAAATATAACAAGAGGAACAAAACTATAATATTTGTCTTCCATTATACTTGTCGGTTTCAAGTTGAGTTAATAGGTGTCCTTCCACCACTGTCAAAAGGTAATCGATTCATTAGAATCCAAAGGAAGCATTTGACGGGGGAATAGGAAACAGTGCTTCCAAACATGGCCGCTAGGCTATTCCATTGATTCGAACAGGCTACCGTAATTTGAAACGAAAAAGGGAAATACAGGAACAGTTGCTGTGTGAAATGGGGAGCGGTGGAGCACTCTGGTGGCGAGATCCCAAGTGGGGCTGTCTCCCAGATAATAAATTGTGATAATCTCTGCGGAGGGGGCAATTAACAATTTAACACTGTCTGAAGCAACAGTGGGCGTCCCCGCTACACTTCGGCAAGTTTTGTTCTTCAGTGCTGCCAACCCTAACTCACTTTAATTATTTCCCATAGCAACAGTTTTGTAGGAATGAACTACATTTACAAACATTTTCAACTAGAGTGTATAAAAGAAACAAAAATAAAAGAAAAGTTCTTGTCAGAAAATGACCAACATTCATTAAATACAATTTATGTGCATGAAATCCAAACCTTGCTTAAACTTGGTCAAATGGGGCAGGTGCGTTCATATATAAATCTCAGCGTATGTATGGGGTAGTGATTTTATGTAGAGGAGATATTTAAATAACTGTAGAGCATAGTTTCATTTTAAAACAGCTGGACTAATCCGCTTGGTGTCGGTAAATGCACAACGTGTTTCACGCTAATCCATGCAGACTTTCATTAAAAAAAAAATAATTACAACGGTCAACTTATGAGATATCTGTCATATTGATCTTCTAACAAAACACGTTTATAAATGAAACTTGTAATTTTGCTGTTCAGAATTCATTTTTGCAGTATGTGGTTAGTTGAAAAAGTATTTTGGGGTTTTGAACATCGGCAATCATCAATTTTTACATCCATATAGAAATTGTATACTCAATGAGATAAATTTGCTTTAAACTTCTTGAAGTTATTCAACATAATACTTTTCGACGTATTACGGACCTGTTCCAAATCTCTATTGGCGAAGGCTGCTATTTCCGTTGCCACTGAAACAAAGTTTAAAGAATCCACCCACAGGTAAATTAGTTTATGTATAAGTCAAACGTTAACAACACAGTCCCCCATCAGTGACAGAGAATTCTTAAACGTTTACGCCAGAAACTGCACCTTTATCAACCTCTGACGCCCATGGATCATGAATGACGTCACTCCTTCTGCAGCAACTTTCAATAAACCCGCTAGATGAACGTGTTTGTGGCGGGCGGCTCTTTTGCATGGAAAACTATACAGTCCCGCATCACGTGGTTCAGTGACATAAAACTCGTGTGTGGGGATAGCCATATAGTGAGAACTCAAACATTATATTACTGACGTGTTTTCCGAGCTACAACTCTCTTATTTTATATGTGATGTGCAATCTATCTTTACATTTTGGAGTAACGATAATTAAGAACTCGTCAAAAAGTATCCACACTATTTTGTATAAATTTATTGTTCGTAAAAAAAAAAAAAAAAAAAGTTTAACGGATAATAAAATGCTCCCTTTAATTGCTGTGTTTTACCAGTAATAACACAAATACTGTTCTTTGTTCATATTCAAGTTTATTATAGTTAAATCTGACATTTGGTGTGTTAAATAATTCTATTTCATGTGCGAAAGGGAAAGAATTATAATTTTAATTATAGTTGGATGGAGACAGACAACGATCTCATCGAGAGACATTGATTATTTTCCTTTGCTTTGTTTTATTTATGAACGCTCTTTAACATCTCAGGTCATCAGCGTCCCATTCAACTCAGGGCGTGAAACGGCCGATAAATTTTGCTCAGATGCCTCTCTTTCGGACTTGAGGTTCTTTTTTGTGCCGTAAATGTACGACACGGGACACACGGCTTTACTTCCCTTCCGAAAGAAGCCATAATTAGCATTTTTACGCCAGAAAAAATCTATCGGTCCTGGCCGGGTTTGAACCCGCGATCTTGGGTTTAGGAGGCAAGCATGGTAACCACTACACCACCAGGACCGACCTCGAGATGTTGTGAATGTATTTAATGATATGCATCGGATCGCAATGCAATTACATATGAAACAATGACAAGGCGATTTACTCAAACTGGAAGCTTAAATTAAGACTTACGATCAGATCACCCGAAAAGTACAACTGATGGGTGTGCTTCACCAGTCGGTCCTGGCAGTGTAGTGGTAACCATATTTGCCTCCTAAACCCAAGGTCGCGGGTTCAATCCCGGCTATGAATTTTTTCCGGCGTAAAAATCCTAAGTATAACTTCCTTCGAAAGGGAAGTAAAGCCGTGGATCCCGTGTCGTACATTTACGGCGCGAAAAAGAACCTCAAGCCTGAAAGAGAAGCCTCTGAGCAAAATTTGTTTTTGCTACAGAGGCACCACAGGCGGTACACACTGGTGATACATGAGATGAAATTACATATTGGGAAAGAATTTTTTAAGGAAGGAAGCGTTTCAGGCCTAAGTTTAGGGTACCTTCACGGCATTTGCCATTTATGGGGACTGAGGAAAACCTGGAAAAAACCTGTCAGGGAGGACGGTCATGGCAGAACCCCCAGACCTCCCGCTCACGAGTCCGTGACTTAACGACCTCGGCCACCCTGGCAGTTTTCATTTCAATATGCTACGAAATAAAAATATTAACATATTGATTTGATATAAAGAGATGAACATATATATATATATATATATATTTATAATATTTTTCATAATCAATGATACTAATTATCGTGTAACATAAATATTATTCCAAATGATTAGCGTTATCTTCTCCGATTACATGCTGAAAAGTTGAGGCTTATTTTATAGAAATTGCATTTTGTACGTAGAGTGTAATCAATTAAAAGAAATGAATAGCATTTTAAAATGTAACCAGAATTATTTTACATATCCTCTCGTTTAAAAAAATATATATAATATTTAAGCTTTCAAAAAGATGTTTCGTAGATTTGGACATGATTGCACCTATGGGTACCAATTTGTACGTTTAATTAAAAAAGGAATCAACTCTTAGGCAATATATCAAGAAGTATTTATTGTGAAATACTTTTTAATAATACTTTAGGATATTTTTCACTAATTACCATTTAGACATGTTTTATAACGTAGATTACTAGTAAAATACACTGATGAAGCTAAACTTATAAAACCGTCAGAAATACTTGTGTTCCATTTGACTGTTAAGATTATCGGTGGCAGGCAAGTGAGAAGTTGTTTTGTATCTCAGAGTCCGTAACAATGGCGTTCCTTATCTGTTGTGTAGCGGATTTATAGAGCGAGACCACGTTACTATAGCAACACTAGCTGCATCGATAAAACGGCCCCCTATGCCTACCTAATAATTTCTGTTTTAATTTCCTCCCCAAATCCCAGTTGTCTCACTTCCGGGCCAACTCCATGCCATTTCCGGCAGTCCGATAATGCGGAGCATGCGCAACACACATCTCCGTTAGGGTTGCCAAATCTTCACACCCGTATTGCTATACATTGTCATATTTGTGGGCTCGACCACATCCGAAAAGTTTAACGACTTTGTCCACCTGCGCTCATATAAAGGGAAAAGTAACTGCTAACCCATAGCAGTAAATTATGACTCACTCAATCCAATGCAAATGTAGTAAATTTCGTACTAAAATGACATTTACTGCTTCATCGTTTTAACACGCTTAGGTTGTCTTCTATCAAGGAGATCCGGGTTCGATTCCAGCGTTAGTAAGCGACTTTTATTGCATACGATATAAAATATGGGACAGTTTTTTTTTCCAAATGATCTACTTTACCTTGCTAACCTGTTACAGTGTCACCTAATCCACATAAAACTTCATCATCTACGGATCCTCGAATTCCGAAGAACAGCTAAAAAATTATCTATACCACTGAATAATGCCGCTAAGTTGGTATTTAAAAAATTACTATGATGTCTTTCTCAACAAACGGGAATTTTCTATTCCTCCGTTCGAACGGTTACAAAGCTACTGAAGATAATAGCTATAGTGCAAGAACATAAACCGGGTGACCCTGCATCCTGGAGTAGATTTTGTGAATGGACTTTGGATAGTGTGCATGACGGAGAAATTGACTCTAATCTAATTTTCTTTACGGACAAATCTGGATGTTACCTAAGTGGGTATGTAAATTCACAAAAACAATCGATACTGGAGTTCAGAAAAACCTAACCTGCTTTACGAGGAACCCCTGCGTGATCAAATGATAGAAGTGTGGTACGCCTTTATTGGCGAGAGAATAATAGGCTCAATTTTTTTAAAGAAACAATTGATACTGATAGGAATATTTTTAACCCTTTTGTCGTGAATTAACTGTGAAGGAATGTAGGTTTGCGACTTTCCAACAGGACTCTGCCACAGCACATACAGCCCATGTCTCTCTTTGCATGCAATTCATAAAATATTCGACGCCAGAGTCACCAGTAACAATCGGTCTCCTGATTTAACACTCTGCAATGTCTCTGGGAGACATTAAAGGAAAAGGTGTACAAAATAAATCCACATACATGAACTGGAAAAATAACACTCGTGAATAAAGTTCTTCCATTTCTCAAAGGAATCTGTACAGGGCTATAATTAATTTCATAAGACTTTGTCAGAAATGTACGGAAACGAAGGGAGCCAGTTCCAGCATTTACTTGCATAATAATGGTAGGCAAGTGTACCTTTTAAGTGTTTAAGTGTTGGTAATAACTTACGTCACAATCCTAGCTGGGGACTTCCGAGAGTTTTGTTTAGAAAAAAAAAAAAAAACGTAATTTGCGACCTTTGAAGCGATTTTGAAATTTTTCGCTTAAGGCTACCCCAATGGACAAAACTTGCTGATTTACGAACTCAATGAATCATTCTTTAATTAATCGTTTATATTCAGAGTTTCATTTAGAAAAAAAAAATGCTTCACCGTCATTATAAATGCCTAGTAAGTAGAATCGATGGAGCTTTGAAGACATTTTTCAAAAATCTTTCCATTGGTACAACCGCAATAGTTCACTAAAAATTATTCAATGAACGACTGTAGTAAACGATTTGATATTACATAGTTGTTAGTAGACACAGAACAAATGAATACTATATTTTCTTTCTTTCTTTTTATTTTCGTAATAAAAAAACAAAAAAACTGCCTTGATGATTTTACATTTGCATAATAATTTCCCTTTAGACCGTAATATCGAAATACTGCCGGGGGACGATTCATAATTTTTACGAACAATTGAAGGGTTTGTGACTAAAACAAATTCAACACCTGAAAGATGACGCTAATGCTGAACTGAAACCTACCCCCCGCAGAGCTGCATTTGACAACCACAAATTCAGGTCACTTTAGGGGACATGTATGCACAGAAGGCGTGGGACATGTCAGATTCCGTACTCTCGGGTGTCATTACATGTCGCCCACCAGATTACTGCCCGGCGACATGGGAGTGTGAAGTACTTGCAAGCACGGAATGCGACCCTTCAGTTACGTTACAGCCTGCGATTTGAACTAAAAAAGTACTTCATTAATAACTTCCTAATTCGACAGCAAGGATTATCAGAGGCAAGAACAGGCCATCTGGAAGAGTAAAAAATGAGAAAAATTTATATGAACTCTGGTATTCTGGCAATGAAGGCGTGCAAAGTGTCTTATCATTGAAAATATATTGAGCAAGCTATGCATTGGTGAGTCTGGCAAATTTCAACGAAATGACGGTACTTCTTTTTAACCGGCATGACTGTTGGTAAGCGTGATTCTTGTAACGGTTGTGTTCAAATCATGAAACAGATGCAACGCTCAGTTCTTTGTTGGTAGCTGTCTTAGGTGATCGGTGTAACAATTTCGTAGCAATGGATAAAGACGAGTGTCGTGTAGTGATAAAACATTTTATTTAAAAAACGACTGCGGTTCTGATACAAACTGAGCTGAAAGAAGTTCGTGGGGACTCTGCACCAGCACTCAAGACCATTTATTACTGGATAAATGAATTAAACGTGGCCGTACGAGCACTGCTAATGCTGCACGTTCCAGACGCTCGATTGAGGTTTCTTCTGAAGGAAATTAGATAAAGTTCACGGTATCGTGATAGAAAACCGTCGTATTAAGATCCGTGAGATTGCTGAGATGGTAGACATCTCATATGAACGGTACATGAAGAAACTGAGTGCGCGATGGATGCCGCGTTTGTTGACCCCAGACCAAAAACACTCAAGGAAGGACATTTTAAAATCGTGTTTGGAAAAGTTGCAGCATAATCCGACTGACTTCTGACGTCGTTTTGTAACTGTGGACGAAACTTGAAACCATAACTACACTCCGGAGGCAAAACGGCAGTCAAAACAGTGGATTGACGAGGGTGAAAGCACACCGAAAAAGGCTAAAACGGGTTTGTTGGTGAAAAAAGTGAGGGCATTTTTCTGGTTGAATATTTGAAAAACGGTATAACAATGACTGACCATTGGAGCATTTGCACAGTGCGTTGAAGCAGAACCGACCAAGATTGGCACGAAAAAAAGTCTCCTGCACTTGGATAATGCGTCTGTTCACACGTCGGCCGTTGCAATGACAAAATATTTCCCAATACCATCCCATTCCCCTGATTTTACCCCTTGTGATTTTTCTCCCTTTTTTAACCTCAAAAATTGGCTTGGAAACAAGAAGTGTTCGTTGATTGAAGAGGTTATTTGTGATGTATTATGCAAAGTTCGAAGGAAACATTTTTAAGGGGATAAATAATTGGAATCTCATTAAATCAAATGTCTTTAGCTTAAAGGAACTTTGTAGACGAGTGACGAGGTCGCTTGGCACGGGCTCCTACGCGGGAGGGCTGACAAAGGAACTCTTCGAGTAATCTATATCGACCTCAACCAAAAATTGTATTCAGTTGGCCAAAAGCGTTGTGTTTGTTGTTTTGCGATGCTCAAATTTCAAAAGTTAGCAACAGTTTCATGTGCCACAACTAAGCTAAGGTTGGGCCAAAAGTTGGTTATTAAACTGGTAGATTCAACTTTCACCAGTATTCCGATAGCATCCAAAAATTGATTATAAAAGTTTCCATGCGCCAGCGAACGTGCAACTGCAGAGGCGCAGAAAATGTCAGACTTTCGGTGCTATGAATAAACGGACGGTGCAAAGTTGGTTCACAAAGTTTCAGTAAGGCAACGAAACCCTTGAGAGCTACCGACAGGAAGAACAATAACAATCAACAATGAGCTTTTGGTGACTGTTGAGGACTTGTGACGACAATTCAACGTCAGTGCAGAAACCACATGTTCGTGCACGTTTTTTGTGTTCAAATCATCATGAATAATGGGGTGCTCTGACATTTACGTTCATCAAAGGTCATGAGTCAATCAGCCAAAATCAATTCAGACACAGCAGCAATATTCCTGGGAGACCGCGATGTTAATGAACTATTAGTGTTCACATTTTTGTGTGCAGATTCCCTGCCGCTGACGAACACATTGATCTGGCTGTAAAGTCTTCTATGCAGGAGCTTCTTGGCCACATATCGCAGTTAAACGTCTATGAATTTCTGCACTTTTGACGTCTTCCTTACATAAAAACCATTCAGTCCATATTGTCCACGTCCTTTTCTACTTGACAACAAATGAGCACTATCCTTTCGCTACAAACTGCTTACAACCACCATCTAGCGTCTGCATGGTGTACCAGTACCATCCACCGCTCTACTGTGGACACCGCACATAGATTGCGCGGTATTAATATACTTTGCAGATATTCCACAGCCGAAATACAGGATGATTCTAAAGTTCTTCGCTGATTTCGCGTGATGGATAGAATAGTAACCATGACAGACATAGCGAAACGCTTATATCTGCGGATGCAGTTTTGTACATACCTTACAGATGTTCCATATGTCCTCCGTTGGTGACGTGGCAGACATCAGTCAAGCTCTTGTCACACACGTCTCAACATCTGACGGTCGATACCAGCGACTGTATGTGTGATATTCTCCCCCAGTTGTGCTAAATCATGTGGCAAACGAACAAATATAGCCCCATGAGGAAAAATCTCTTGGGGTTAGGTCAGGTGATCGTGGAGGCCACAGAAGAAGAGGAGAGTCATCTGGAGCAGCACGTCCAATCAAACGGCGAAGAATTTCATCATTGAGGTACTACTCAAGGACGTCATGATGAAAATGAGGTGGAGCCCCATCTTACTGATAAATAAAGTCCTTGCTTTCTACGTGTAATTGTGGCATTAGCTGTTGAAGCATACAGGTACTGGGCAGGTATCTCTCCGCAAAGAAAAATAGGCCGTACCCTTTTGACGAATAATCAGCACAAAACACATTGACTTTAGGGGAATCCTTGATAGGTTCACCAGGTTTTCCGTGCTAAAATGTGTATATGGTTACGGACACATGGAACGTCACTAAAAATCAGTTTCTCAGTCTTCTTAAGTGAAATCATACCGGACACTTCTTCTTGACGTAAAATACGCCAGACAGTTGATTGCGGAATCTGCAATTCCTGGCTGGCGCGACGTGTCGACTATTTAGGGCTCCTGGCAAATGCTTCTCGCACACACTTAACGGTCTCAACCAACACTCTTGGCCGGCCTGTTTGTTGTCCGTTTTTTGTTGAAGTTCCATACGAAATACTCGTTGTACCGTCACAAATTTAGCGAACTGTAATACGCTGAAAGCTTTATGTGCACCAGTAAACGCCATGTTTTCGCTATGACTGCCCTACAGGGTCTAAATCTATAACTACATCATGGCGCCTATTACGAATGCAAACTTGGAGATATAATCTTTCTACTGATATAAGCGTTTCGCCTATGTCTATAATGGTTTCTGTTCTATCTACATCCTAACCAGGGAAGGACTTTTGATTCAACCTGTATATACTATTTAAAGATATTTTTTTATTTCTGAAGATTAAAGGAATGATATCGTTACATAGAAATATTTACAAATGTATTTTTTCAAGACATAATACATTGTTACTTGCATGTGAAGACACTTTTAAGACCACTTTCCATATATGCAAATACTCTAATGATAGTATGCGCAATTTATACATTTCGTGGGTTTCAACGCGCTGTTGGCTTACAGGTCGACATGGCACGCGGTAGAGTAAGGAGATTTGGTGCGGTAACAGACAGTTCGGTAAATTGCCCAGCGGCAAGGAACGGACGGTTTAATCGAAACTCGCCGTGGTCAAAAGAAAACAGCATGCTCTGCTACGTGATAAAGGCACTAGACACGCAAGGGCTTTGTTGAAACTGTTCCGCCTTATGTCTCTCGCAGGCAATAAATAATTTATAATACTTGTATTCCGCATGAAAAACGATGCACGATTCCTGAGAGGGAATGTGGTTGTAAAAAGATCAGTACATCTATCGATGCAATATGAACAAATAAATGCACAAATAATAAAACAGCTTTTCATTTCAGATATACCAGATTTCAATCCTTACGCTGATCAGAAAGAATCGATCCATACTTGCCTCGTAAATCCAAAATTTCGGGTTCAATTCCAGTCAGGGTCGATATTTTTATTCGGGCGTTAATATTCTAAGTTTGGCTTCCTCTAGAAGGAAAGTAAAGCCGTGGGTCCCATGTCGTACATTTACGGCAAGTAAAAGAACCCCAAGCCTGAAAGAAGAGATCCCTAAGCAAAATTTATCGGTCGCTTCACGCCCTGAATTAAATGGTGCACTAATTTTCTTTTAAGACGAGGCCTGACATATATAGAGTGCCCCACAATGAATACAATTTTTATTTTAATAATAAAATACATCCTTTATTTGAAAAGTCAGTATGAAGTACAAACATGAGACAAAACGTCAGGAAAACACTTCACGGCTTCGTTAACACCTCTTCACTCTGCTGGCAGCATTTTTAATGATTTTAGAGCAAAGTTCCGGCTGAATTTCACCCATGACACGTTTAATTTCAGACTTAAGTTAAGGGATGGTTCATGGAATGTCCACATACACACAAACTTTTACATACCTCCACAAAAAATAGTCAAATGTTGGACGCTGCAAATGGTCCTTCGATTTCAGCTCTTGTGTTAGTTCGAACTTATAAGGACGTATATGCAGATCTTTTGTTAAAATTCGCTGTAAACTGCTTCTTGGAATGGTTAATGGCCTGGGCTCGTAGCAACGCTCTGTCTGACGAGGTGATTTGATGTTCTCTGTTTATCTGTATCTTCCTATTTCCACACTGTTGACACGTTAGGCGCATTTCATCTACACAAAAATTACATGGTCTTCGAACGGTCTCTGCACAACATTCACCGTACTTAAAATGCACTTTCAGAATCTGGACGTGTTGATACTTCGTGTATGTATCGCTTCATTTTAGCTGATAACAATACACACAAATGACAATCGTTAATATCAGTACAATCAGATGACTGTCTGTTAAATTTAAGGTCCGGCAACTTAACAAACCGACAGAAGTGATCGATTTAGCAACGGGTTTCATTACGGGATACACTCTACTTGATTTCAATATATGTCTATACATGACGAGTTTCATTGGCTCCGAACAAAAACACCTGTACATTTAAGAAACATGTCGGAACTACCGCCCTTATTTTTCCCTGACCAACTTTTTTATCAGTACCATGTTCCAAGGCGTGAAACTCTATCTGTCATTGCTTTGAAGTTAGGCACCTTTAGACGGGATGCAGTGTCGTGTCGCGACCTACTTGCTGCAATTATTCGCGTAATAGTTGACGAACAAACTTGTAGCACCATCTCAAAAAGTTTTAATTAGTTCTGCAGACGAGGCTGTTCAACTAGAGATAATTAATGTGCAGCTTCTAGTGGAAAATATCCTACGAAACGTTACTGTGCAAAGTGGAGAAACAAAAACAACTCCGTGTTAAGCTTAACATGTCCCACATTAGGAGTGGATTGGACTGGCAAGCCAGTGCAGGTAACAAGGGATGAACACGTGAAACCTTCTCACTTCTAAACAATCCACACCCTTTGCTCATTTGGGAAATGTTTCCTGTCATACAGATACTGTGCAAAGTCTCCAAAAACACTGCGATATCTTCTTTATAAAACTCCAAATTGTTGCAGCGCTCACAAGCAAATTATTTTGGTTAAACCAGGCGATTTCAATTAAAATTGTAGAGTTATTCGTTAAACAATCCAAAATTCAATGGTAATAATACTTTTACTCTGGAATAACACATTCATACTGAAAAGTGTAATTTGGTTCCGATCGATTTCAATGCAATGTGATCTATCACCAGCCGAACCTCTCGGCAGCCCTGCTGCATCACGACATCTACTACTGAAACACCAGGACCGACGTTACGACTAAGGACAAAAAGAATTGTAATACGGAACAGGAATCTGATGATTTCTTGTTTAGTGCTGAAAAAATATTTTTCGTATTTATATCCCGTTATACTGTCCCAAGGTTGTTCAAAACTTTCCAAAGATTGCATTGATTTTTGTGAGATATTCAGCATCAACATATGCGGCCGTGCATTATCGTGGTGCAGCATCAAGCTTGTTGCTTGGAAATACGACATTTTGCGTGGTCTTGCTGAGTTTTCAGGACATCTGAACAGTCATTTCCTGAATATTGAAAAGTGCATAACTATACCTTTCCCAACAGAAGCAAACGCACTTGCTTTTAGTGTTGCTGATGACTAGACAGAGCTTTGGTGTTTGCTCTCACGATCGAAATGATAAAGCCAAGTTCCATCAGCAGTGATGACCTTTGAAGCATCTTTAACTGCATGCGAATGTCCTTCACACGTCTCAAATGCAAAGTTTCAGCATGTTGGTGGCACAGAGTGAAAATTTCAAGTATTTTTGAAAGTGTAAGATTTGACAATCCTCCGTCACAATGATAGCCGCGGTGTAAATGTTTTCTTCCGTTCGAGCCTAAACTGGAATGCCCGGTCCACTTTTTTTTTTTAAATTGGTTGATTTCTCTTTGCTGTATCGCGTAGAAATGTGCGGGTGGATGGAGAAGTTGAAAAGCTTCCGAAGAAGGAATGATTCCCTCAACCTACACTACTGATGAAGCCTGAGAGATGGTACTGACGAGCCGGGAAGTATCCCTTAATCAGGTAGCTTGTTCTGTACATATTAATTTTGGTACTGGCTATAAAATCATTCATGACAAACTTGGCTTCCATAAAGGCTGTGTGAGAGGGGTATACAAGTACAAACTTGAGATATGCCAAATCTTATTCATCCGCAAGGAATTTTTGAGCAGAGCAGCAACAGGAGATGGAAGGTGAGTCTGTCATCCAAACGCCAGAGTACAGAGTGGAAACATTCGGGAAAGCCAACGAAGAAGAAATTCAGTTAGAGGCGAGAAAGGTGAAGTAATCGTTATTGGGATACGATCAACAATGCATTATACAGCGATTTGCTGACCAACAATATCAAGCCGGCAATTCCCACTAAATGCCGAAGCCTATTTTTGAAGAAATTGTTGTTGTTGTTATTGACGACCAAATTCTTGAAACCATTAATCATTTGGGTTTCGAGGTGCTGGAACATCCTACCTAAAATTCCTTATCCAAGATGCTTTACGAGGTCATCGATTTTCTACAGACGAAGTAAAGGGAGCGAAAACCTTCTTCTTGAAGGGAATACGAAAGCTTGTGGCTTGTGCACCGAAAATTAACGAGTGTATGTACTTGTTCAATGCCTACTTTTGTATAAATAAATTGCAGGTAATTTATTACTAGGACTAGGATTTTTATACCTTAGAATCCCAACTTGTCAAAACGGGAGAGGGTCGAGTGCATTAATAGTAGTGGGGAGTGTATTTATTACAGAGGCACCAATACTAACTACAACAGGTGCCATATAATACACTAGGTATGTTTAAAAATAGAATAAAATAGAAAATACTAGAAAAATAATTTTTAAAAATACATATAAAATATTAATAATTTCTTTATGGATGACATACAGTCAGAACATTTGCCTCCCCCACATAATAACAATTATGTGTATAATTTTATTATATACATAATAAAATGATGTCGTATTGAGAATAAGTTAAGGAAATATGCTTTAGTGTGTATAAACTTCGAAATTATTATACGCGAGCACGAGATACAGGCAGTAGAAAATGTTAATTCGTTCATCGTTTGAATTTGCAATTTCCTCAGACGATACACATGTTTATGACAGATGAATACAGACGCACATTTGCAATATGCCTGCCAAAGAAAGCTGAAAACCTTACAATACCCGTACACAACTTTCCCGGGCATGACTGTCAGTTGCATGTCCGATGCTGTCGTCATAACAACCCTACAAGTGATGCGGGCTCTCCATTGTTTGATGGATGGGCGTCGTCATAAAGGGTACTGCGTATTTCTGCTCGTGCTTCAGGACTCGGGGGAAGGAAATATACGCAGACGAGAGAAACATTCAGATACACCTAAAAATATTGGATTTAATACTCTGCTTTCACAGAATTGAAGTTCACACAAGAGCTCAACGCTGTAGCCAACATAGCGATTCCAACCATTACTAGAAAGTGTACTTATAGCACAAAGTAACATTTTATTAAAATGGAACAATGCCTGTTGACTTCAAGAAAATAAAACTACAAGGGATGTTCAATAAAAATGATCATAATTTTGACAGCATATGTACACCATAGGGCAAAAAAAAAAAAAAAAAAGAGTCATTTCTTGAACGCAAAATTCTTCAAGTCTTACTCGTTAAAAGCGCGGTTCACAAGATAACCACCAAAGGTATGCAGCAACTTCAGCAGTCGTGTTATATGCCATATACTAAAGACGTTGATAAGTGTGTGTGTGTTCCGTTAGCTCTGCGGCAGAGTATGCGGTGATGTCGTGGTTAACAGCGCAGGTTCGCCTCCCGCATAAAGCCCTTTTTTTAATAAATCTTTGTAAAACATTATATCAAGTTAATTTCGCATCATTGTTTCCCACAAGCGGCAAACTTTAACGTTAACATAACAAAACTGAGAATCCATGTAAAGCAGTCCACCGTGCACAAACACCTCTCATGTGCAACTATTTAGTTACCAATTTCTGAGTTGCACCCAATGAAATTTGCAGCATTTCTGAATGTGTTTTGAATGTTAATCGACTCTCTCACAATGACAGCAGCGATGTTAATGTTTTCTTCCGTTAGAGCGCAGCTCCTTCCTTTGAAATTTATTGCCTTCCCTCTTTAAACACTTTATATCTTTTTCCAACAGTATTAGGGGGGAGAATAAAATGCTTGAAAGTTACTGTCAAAATATTGCACTGCAAGCTCTTAAATAATATACTGTAAAATATTACATGTAATGTTATTGTTGAATTTTAGTAGGTTAATATTATTTTCCCCGCTTTTTATTATGAACCTTATGGATTTTCGGAAAAAGCGCCGTCACACCCTTTGAAGTCGATTATTTTATACCAATAAAGGAAGGTTGCGCATTTATGGTCTTACTCAGTGCATGTGGGTGGATGAAACGTGGGCCAGACCTGCGAATGACGTTACACTTTCTGCTGCCTATGACGCCCAGGATGTGTTGCTCATGCAGTTCCCTAAGGATAGACTGTTACTACCACGGCACCTGGAAAAGTTTTGCTATTTAATAAAGCGTAACTTACTTTTACAATCCCCGTTGTATATTTAAGTCAAGTACATTACAGCACTTCAAAAACACTTTGAAGGAATTGAAATAGAAACCGTTTCCACGGTATTGTCAACCATTTCGCAGTTTCCGCACTGAGTAATTAAATAGTACACTAATGGGCATTGTCTCATTTATTGTTGAAATAATTAAGGTTTCTATTCTTTCATCGCCTCGACTGCCCCGTCCACAAGTTAAGTAGAGAGGTTAGAACCCAGGATTACTTTGAAGTGATGTCTCTTGTCAGAGTCTAAGCTCTAAAGGAACACCCTGAAGCGGTTAATGGTCACGTGACCTCCTTTGTAATCTGCGATAGGAACGCCACGCATACAAAGCTTTGACATCAGGCTGGTTTGCTCATAAAGATACAAGTTGACGATATCAGTGGCGTGCAATTCACCCCCCCCTCCATGTTTTATTGGGATACGAAATTTAGTTTTAAGAGTTTAGATACTGCAATAGTAAAGCGCTTTGTACTTTCCGCCTTAATCGGTTGAAATGGTCGTAGCTACTGCTTTCTTCAAGCTCTGATTGGCTAACACAGACTATGATAGAAATGACGTCAATCTACACATTTAAATCCCAAATTCTCTGAAATTATTGAGTTCTAAAGGAAGGCTAATGCTTTTATGACCGCTTGCTGTATTCTCAGGCGACTCGCGAATTCAAATCCCTATCCTGACTTTTTTCTTCATAGTTACCCCTAGTCCACGAATCTTCCTCTCTCCTGTTCCGCCTAAATTTATTCTATCGGTTCAGAATTGCAGGGTCCAAAGTGCCGGGTGAGGTAGCTGGTGCTGTGTGGAGGTAACATTTGATGTGAAAGCGGCCCTTCTGGCGGAATCTCCCTTTCCTAATCCCTTCCCACCATTGGTGCCACCATTAACAGTGTTTAACGCCCGTTTTTGCTACAGAGGCACCACAGGCGGTGACACTGATGATACATGAGGTGAAATGATAAATTGGGAAAGAATTTTTTAGGGAAGGAAACTTTCCAGGCCTAACTTTGGGGTACCTCGCCGGCATTTGCCACTTATGAAGACTGAGGAAAACCTGAAAAAAATCTCATTCAGGGAAGACGGTCCTGACGGGATTCGAACCCCAGACCTCCCGCTCACGAGTACGCGCTTTAATGACCTCGAAAACCCGTGACGGTATTTTCTTTAATGGTTAGCTCTTGTTTTCATAGGTCATACGAAGTATAAAAGCGGAATTATATGACAGCTTATAGCGTTATTTCATTATATTGTGCATTTATACGAAAGTTGAAAATATTGTAAGGTACCACGCGTTCCAGCCAGCCATTTGTCGGCCACGCGCAACCATCTGTTCCTATATTAAATGCACGCAAAAATTTTATTAATACATGCAACGTTTATCATGTAAAACTTGTATCACAAATATTCTTGAAATTGAAGGCGTAATTATGTGCCGCTCTCACAGAATTGAAGTTACGATTTTTTTTTTCAAATAGAACAGTGTCTACTGACGTCAATAAAATAAAACTAGATGAAATTAGAATGTCGGCGGTGTTTTTTACACGGTTCTAGCGCAAGTAGTTTACAGGTTGCGAAACGTTTAAATATCCACAGTTGCCTGCCCCATTTAACTGCTTAATTACTACACTACGGTTTTCCTATGTTTGTTTACATTTTGTTTCTTAATACTAGTTTTAATGAGACTTTTCTACCAGTACTTTATAATAGTACTTGAAGTAGGAGTGATGGAAGGCAGTATTTATTATTGTTGCAAAGTTGACATGCTGATGGTGAGCGGAGAATGTGGGAAGAGTATTTGTTCCTTCTTGCTGAAAGATATCCCAATAGACATACGATTGATTGTTTCAAAATCGTTGGATTGGACGAAGGGGACCTATACATTGGCCTGCCCATTCACCAGATTTGACTCCTCTAGACATTTCTCTGTGGGGAAAGCTAAAAGACACTCTCTGCAAGGACATATCGACTACACCAGAAGATATGAAACGGCCGTCTGTTCTGAAACTTCTGTTGAAATGTTACAACATGTGCAGCAAGTTTTACATGACAGACTGGAAGCTTTTGTTGTAACTGGTGGTCATCATTTTGAACACAACCTGTGAAGACCAGTTTTTGTATTTCTTAAGAGAGTGCTGACACATGATATAGTAAAAATATATAAGTACAAAACGTTACATGTGTTTTCTTGAAAATTCAGAAGAAAAAAACACACACACACACACACACACACACACATTAAATAAGAAAAGTAAACATACGAACATCGTAGCCAAGTACCCAAGCAGTTAAATGGGGAATTCAACAATATATATTTAAAAAGTTCATATTACGATAGCTCGTAAAGTACTTGCACTATAACACTGCAAATAACAACACACTCGCTTTGTAATTTCCTCTAGTTTGGTTTACTTTGTGTCAATAGGAACTGTTTCATTTGAAAAATATAGAATTATTTTCAAGAAATACACATTATAGTAATTAACTTCTGTGTATGGGCTGCACTTATGAACCTTTATCTAAACTTCACTTCTGTGAAAGCAGCACAACAATAAGCACTTTCCATTTCAGAAATATTGCTACAGGTTTTAGTTGATTCACCCAATTATATGTACATATGGTTTGCTTTTAAAGTACCTTTTATAAATTCTCATATATTCGTGTTTTCTATTTTTGCATTGTTTAGTGTTAGTCGTAATGTTTCATATGTAGTTTATCTACCTGGGTAGTAACATTAAGAAAAAGAAGAAAAATGTTTTTCAACACAACAATGCCAAACCAAACACTTCACATGTCACCATGGCGCCAATTGTAATACTAAATCGTAGCATACTACGGCATCCACTGTACAACCCTAAACTGGGTCAATGTACATTTGATTACCACATTATAATCTAAGGAAGGGGTTTTGGAAATAGAGAATGACTTTTTTCTATAATGAATTCATGTAATATGAGGATTATTTCTTCGTTTTATTTATCAAAATAACCCTGTAAACATCTCCTCTTTTAATGCCCGTTATTTATGGCCTTCATTAGCAACAGCTTTTGACGTATTCTGTCAAAGATAACGCGAAAAGCCTCCGATTACGTTAAAATCTATTTTACATAGCGGCCAGCGTTTCCTAGCAACTAAACCTGCATTAATCACCGACTGATGGAATTCCTGTATTTATCAGCCCCGGTCGCGACTGTTGTTGCTGATGATCACATTAATGATGAGCCAAGCACGCGTGGTATGTTTAGAACGGAATTCGGGCTGCGGTATTTTGGTACGTGGAATGGTTTTCGTCGCCGCCTGTTCGCGTTAGAATTCTATTGATAACTGGTGCGGACGAAGGAACTGTGCGTTACGGCGGAGGTTTACAAAACAAGAGCACTTAATAAAAAGCCAATCTCGTGCCTGCTTGGCTCAAGAGCCACAGGTAATTCACTTTGCCAGTCCTGAGTTTTTCTCCTCTAATTAAATGTACAGCAGTGGCAGAAAAACACAACCGCAGGCAAGGTTTCAGACAAGTTTTCCCGTCTGTCATAAAGTTGGATGTTACTGCAAGCTCTCGGGTGCTGTTGCCACGCAGGGCACCTAGCCGTGAAATAGAAAACATGTTTACTTGTTGCAGGTTTTGACACATGCCCCGGAGGAAAATCTATCGTTAATTGTTAATTAGTAATTTTAATCATTATTTTATAACATAGAATAATAAAAAAGCGCTAAATCTGGAGAGTAAGGTAGATGCAGTAACGCTCTGGGTCAAGAAATTAGGTGTTTTTCTTGCAATGTTAGCGGAATCGTTGCTTATTTTTATTTATTTGCAGGCAGTTGAGGATTATGTAAAGGAAGATAGGGATATTTTTCAAAATAATTATTGCTGATGGAGCTTGGCCATATTATTTCCATCCTCAGAGCAAACAGAAAAGTTCTGAGTGGAAATCTTCAGTGTATCGGACCTGCGCACACAAATGTAACTGGGCAATACTACAGAGAAGCGCTGAAAATACATTTCCGTTGTTGCACGGCAGCACATCGCAAATTTTGCTGAAATATCTCTCAAAAAAGCCGCCTAAAATTGTCCCTCATCCTCCCTACAGTCAACCCCGTGTGACTTTTTGTTTTCCCCAAATTAAAGAAAGATCTTCGTGGGAGGCATTTTAGTCAATTCTAAATGACTGTAGGTATTGCGGTTGTCGGTTGTACCCATAAAAGTTTTTCAACTCTTCGATCCTACAGACACGACTATAAAAATGAGCAGATATATGCGTGTCTGTGAACGCTCTAGCAGCCGTATTTTTACAATTTTTCTCAACGAGACTCGGCATATAACCATTAATTAACTAACGATTCATCGAGTTCGTTAAATAGCCAAATTAAACCATTGCGGGTAGGGGTTACCCTAAAGCAATAATTAAACCATCGCTCCCGCGGCCGTAATTTTTGCTTTTTCTGAACGGAACTCGGTAAATGCCATTGAAATAAAACAAGGAAAACAGTTTCCGAAAATTAAAGAAATCGGATTATTAGGAGTGAGGGTTTACCTGAAATAACAAATTTTAAAAATCGCTTTAGCGGCAATAATACAGCGAAATTCAGTATGTACCACTTAAATAAAATAAGAAAAATAATTTACGAAAATCACGGAACTCGAACCATAAGGAGATACATTCCTTAAAATAGAAAATTAAACAATTAAAGCGAAAATTTAAAATTCCTCTATCGGTAAGAATTTGCTTTTCTCGGCGAAAGTCAATGTACGTCATTGAAGTAAAATAAGATAAATAATTTCCTAAAATCAGCAAAATTAGAGTAACTGGGGGGTTACCTGAAACTGAAAATTAAAAAAAATATATTTGTTTTTAACATAGAAATTGTGAATAAACTATTTAAATAACACAAGAAAAATAATTTCTTAAAATAAGAGGAATCAGACCATTACGAGTGTACTATATTTGAAAATGGGAAAATAAATGGGGGTTAGAGCGAAAATTGAAAAATCGCTCTGGGGGCAGCAAGTTTTATTTTCTCTTAACAAAACTCTGTATGTTCTATTGAAATAAAATAATATCAATAATTACTGAAAATCACTGAAATCAGACAATTAGGAGTGGGGGTTTCCCTGAAACAGAAAATTTAAAAACCGCTCTAGGTGCAGCAATATTTGTTTGTTTTTTTTTTTCGCAACGAAACTCCGTATATACATTTTAAATTAAACAATATAAAATACTTCTGAAAAATTAAGGAAATCGGGCCAATAGGAATGGAGGTATACCTGAAAACCAAAATTTAAAAAAGAACTCTATTGGGACTAATTTCTCTGCTCTAGCGCTGTGTAAACACTTCACAAATTCGACTTTCTGAGGAATTCGCTTAGTTTACGCAGCTCCAGCGTGACGACATTTTTCCTCGTCAGAAGTAGTGCTGAAGGCTGCCGAGGCGGTTCTGAAGTACCCGTCAAAAATGTTTCCAGCGTGTCTTTGAAGACTGGCAGAAACTCTGGTACAGGTGCGTTGCATATAACGCGGTACTAACACTGGACAATGTGATTTAAGTTCAGATTTCACGGTGTAAACACAAGAAATAACTATAAGTTAAATATACCTAAGTGTAGACCTGTCTTTACTGAACAGACATGTTTTTATAAAGAGAATAGAAATGTGTGATACAATACCTACAGGTGACAAGTAGTTTAAAGAATATACTCGCCTATTTTACACGTTAAATTAGTTTCAATGCTTTAATACAATTGACCTTAATTAATATTTTTTAAACTCTTTCTTGAGGATGTATAATTTCAACTTGTTTGACTGTGAGCAAATAGGGGTGACTGTTTTTACAAATACTTCAATAGCAACAATAATGCTATAAACAAAATGTTTTAGATAATTGCTAACTTTTCACTAAATGTCACATTTCACAATTTGGGGGTAAGAAGTAAGGTCCATTGTTTCATAAATATCTTGCGTATTTTTGTGATTTTTGCTTTAAAACAAATACTGCTGTTTAAAATTATTAGAATTATTTTCAGCCGGAGTAGTAACAGAATTTTATTGTGTCAGGTGTACAAATATAACTGTAGGAGGCAAGTATGATTACCACTACACCACCAGGACCGACGTGATATTAATGTAACATGTTATTCTACATGTATACTTATAAAAACAATAATAAAAATAAAACAAAAATGTGTGGGATTTGAAGCCAGGAGCTTACACAGAAGAGCAATGTCTTCTAAACCGCTCCAGCACTCTACTTTACCCGAATGTTCTCTTTCCAAATGCTTATGAATGTGAATATTACGTTTACAGGCAAAGCGTCCAATGCAATATGCACTCGCTGCATGCGCGTTGTGAATAAAGCGTTTATGAGCATCCCTGAAATCTCGGATCGACACGCAGAATTTGGGATTACTAAGTTTTTGTCCTAGCCTTTACATATATACACACAAATAGATATGCTTACATCACATCACACACGTTTTCTATTAATAGTTATACAGAAACATGAATAGAGTCTTTACCCCTGAGCCCCACCTCCGCAACTCTCCTATCTACTAACATTTTTTGTGGTGTCTTCGCTAGAAATATTCTCAATTTAGGGGCTTGGAAAGCAAATAAAATAATTAATGCTTTCGGAGAAAAATTTGCCTACTATGTGGAGAAAACGCTACCTGGAGGCATAAGAATTATTGTTTAAATCCATTCTTATGCAAAAAGGAAATGCATATAACTTTAGGTGACTTATGTGTAACGCCTTTTTACTGTCTGAAGCAAACAAAACACTACTGACAGTAAGATCTAAACGTTCATGGGGTCTGTCTTTTTTGTGTTGGAGCAAAGATTCCTATAAAACTAAAAAGAAAACAGAACCTAGGAATGTTAAAGTATGTGGGGCTTATCTTCATAATTGTACAGTAAACACTGTCTTTCTGCAGACAGTGAAGCGAGAATATTTTCGTGATACTGAAAGCAAGTTACCGAACAAATGCTAAAACAGATTTCACAATAACATGAGGTCGTCTGCTGTGCACTTTTTATTATTTTTACGGAATAAAGCAAAAAGGGTTGAAAAGAAAATATACCTGCTTCATTTTCCGTTTCCCGCGTGACGATATGATGGGGCGTTCGGGAACAGCACGGCACGGCAAGGCACGGCAAGGCGAGGAAAGGGGAGGTCGAGAAGATATTGTTAGGAAGGGTGGGCACAAGATGAGATTCCTGTCTCAGCACTGGGTGCCCCGCAGTAAACGGCACTGCATGTTGCAATGTTAATGGCATACATATACTTTTACTTAAAGCAAGCATTGCATGTTAAAAATCTTAATACATTTAATTTGCAAACTGAATTAATGTGCATTCCTTGTAAAATTAAAATGGAAATTGGAATGTTACTATTCATTTAGTACACTATGCGAATTACAAATAAACGAATGTTCATACGATTAAAGGCAGCAAGATGGGCATGAATTTCAAGTAGTTTACAAACATCTCGAAACTTTAACGTAAGTACTTGGCGGCAGTTTACGATGTCATAATAATCTAACCGCTAAGTAAATTACACAATGGACAGATATAATTGGCAGGAAAACCAAAATTTACTTTAATTTATGTGCGAGGCAATCAAACAAAAAACAGGTCAGACGCCAAAAAGTGTCAATGACTCAAAAGTAATATCCATGCAATATCCATTAGCTTTGCTGGGGGGGGGGGGGGGCACAACGAACAACTTTCTTCCAACGGCGAAGAAATTCAGAAGTATAAAGCTGTGTGGCTTTTTTATGTACAAGTGTGCCCCACGTCCAGGCCCTTGTTAGGGAAATTGAATTTTTAAAACTGTAGAATGTGGTCAAAGAGAAAAAAGTGAAGGAATGCGCTCTATCACGACATCACCACAGACTTCTTTTTAAGTAGCTTTAAAATATTAAAATTAAAAAATATATTTTATCGGTATTGCTGCATACTTTTTCAAAATTAAGCCTTTTAACCTTTCTTTAAAACGTTTAGAGTTTAAAGCACCCAACCTTTTAATAGCTGCGTGACAAAGTCAGTCATTCCACAACTTTTTATTATTTTAGTCAATTTGACTATGTTTTATGAGATATTTTTGAATAGTATTTAACGCTCGGTTTTACTACTGAGGCACCACAGGCGGTGGACACTGATGATACAGGAAATGAAATGATATGTTGGGAAAGGAGTGTTTTAGGAAGGAAACGTCCCTGGTCTAAGTTTAGAGTACCTCCCCGGCATTTGCCAGTTATGAGGACTGAGGAAAAACTGGAAAAAAGCTCAAGTCAGGGAGGGCGGTCCTGGCGGGATTCGAACCTAGACCTCCCGCTCACTAGTCTGCGCCTTAACGACCTCGGCGGTATTACAGCCGCTAATCGAACACTAGCCCTTGTAGCAAAGCAGGTCGTTACGCTTTAAGCAGTAAAAAGTTCCTCTCTGAGCCAAAAATTTTTGGCCAACCCTAAGTCAGGCATCACTCGAGATATTTCAAGGAATGCAAACATAACGAAATATTGGTTTATAAATATGCCAGACTTAACGCAATTTTCAAACTCACTTCTTCTGAGATATGACAAAATTCTCAAAGAATTTCCACGGGGAGTTTTGCCAACTTATAAGCGCAGAAGTTCTAAACGTGCAGGCTGAAAAGTAGCTTACAGTTAGTTAAACCAACTTCGTTTGAAAATAAAATTTATCCCCGTGCGTAGGCGGCAACTTCTCCGCCATCTGTGTTATGCGGGTTTGTCTGCCAAAAGGCGCTATGCATGACTGCAACCAGAAACTGAACTTAACATCCTGCGCGTATCCACGGCAACCTTGTGCGGTTTATTAGCAGCAAACGAAAGGTTTTATGTTCTATCTACTTGAAAACTGTAGGAGCGTTCGAAAAACATATATAAAGTTCCTTTTATGTTTTAAGTTGATGTATTAAATAAACTTTACAATGGTTTATTTTTTTATTAATTTCATTAATTCAGCGCATACTCTTAAAATATTTCCCGCTATCGTCTATCCTAAGTTTTTTAAATATACGTTTAAGATGCTAAATTTTCATACTATACATTTTTAAAATTTATGTACACATCAGCTGTTTACAAAAATATTAACATTAAAGTAACTATCAATACATAATAGCTCAACATTACTGGTTAATTTTAATAGCTAAATGACAATTTGCTGCTGCATTTCGCTAGCAAGTCGTGATATATCGGGCTTAATTGGAAAAATAGGAAAATTTTGCAACAGTTTCTGCAATTTTTTTATTTGATTTATTTTTAAATAAATAAGCGCAGCTTTTTTCACATAAGTTGTTACGAAAGACTTAAACTTTCATGGCCCTCTTTGAAAGTCCGGTAAAATCAGCTTAAACAGTTCGTGCTGTTGCCAAGGAAACTGTGACATTACATATGATCTGGAGCGAGAATACATGTTTGCGCAAAGGTCTTACAAGCTTAACTGAAGAAATTCTTCGTAATAACAGGGCTATCAGAATATGTCCTTACCGCTCGCAAAGGTTTTTGCGCTTTGGCAGCTGAATATGCCACAACCGGCCCGATTGAACTGGCTTCGCTTCTTAAAACTGTATAAAATCTTACCTTATAGCAAATGCTGGAAATTTCGTATTCTCTCAGCCACACAAATTCCGATCAACACGATCTAATTCGACCACTGTAAGGATTTTAAAATAAAAATCCTTAGTTGCCCTTAGTTCTTTCATTGTGTGAGGATTTGTTTTGCTCAGTTTCTCCTTCAGGCTTCCCCAAAAATAAAAATTCTTGACTGTTAGATCTAGGGAGTGACAGGGACATACACCAGCACAAATCATTCTTTCTTCAAGCATATCCTTCATTTTATGACAGTGACGGAATCTTGTTGAAACCTCCCATATAATTTCTTTTCTTCCATCAGTGATCAGAAAAATTGGGTTAGAACGGCATTTTGGTACCTATTTCCTTTTATTGCCTGCTCATAAAAAATCGGGCTGTGAGTCTTGCCCTAATCAACCACCAAACGCCACATTTCCAATCATAAAGAGGGGTTTCTGGTATACTATTTCGATTTTCAGAACACAAACAGCGAGTGATGTGAAAGTTTAGATGAACATTTTGGTGGACCAAGGCCTTGTCTGAGAAGAACACATGCTGTAGGTCGATTAACCCTATAGTCATTGATGAAAGAAACCACTAGCAATAACGCACATATGCTACGGGATCACCTTGTCGTAGATAATGGATACTTGTACACGAGTAAGTTTTGAGTTTTAAACAAGTTTGTTGCTGTATGTGAAAATGACAATGAATTTCAAACTTGTGCTAATTTCGATAGTGAATTTGTTGGCGAATGTTCAAGATTTAGGCCAAATTCTTCTAATTTTTCTTCTGTTAAATCTATACGACTTCGCATTTTTTTACACTGAACTAGTGGTATCAAATTTATTTACGTTAACTTTTAGTTCTGGAAGGGGATAATAGCTCAGGGAAATTCCGAAACAATTTTTCACGAAAGAGACAAACTGATTCGTGTTTATAAAAATATTTACAGAAAAAGACGATGTTCAACAGTCAACTGTCTTGCCACATAGCTATCTAGACTGATTGACTGCTCAGAAATTCAAGGAAGGTAGACAGCCATGAGCGGGCGGAAGAACCTTGGCAGAGATCCAAAACCCGGTGCGAAACGGTAAGAACATTTTCTGGAAGCCCAGTGTCAGGCATTCAAAGTTCAAGAAGCTTTGGAGAACAAACCTTATCTCGATATAATGATGATCAATTGTTAAGTTATTTGTTAGGATTGGTTTGTCCATGTTCACAACTTAAGTTGAATTCCAGTGAACGTTATTAAAAAAAACTCCAAAAATTTACACCACAAACTATCGTATATTTCTAATCGGATTTTTTTTGGCCACCTATCCTTCTAAGAAATGATTGCAAATTAGGTGCGCTAAATCTATAATTAGTAATTATTTTTCATAAATTATAATTTAAATTTTAACTTATATTAGGTTAATTTTCCGACGCTCTTTAACATCGATGGTCATTAGCGTCCCATTCAATTCAGGGCGTAAAACGTCCGATAATTTTTCCTTACTGGCCTTCTTTCAGGCCATGGGACAATTACTTACCTTCCGAAGGAAGCCGTACTTAGGATATTTACGCGCTAAAAATCGATCGACTCTAGCCGAGTTTGAACCGACAATCTTGGATCTACGATGCAAGTAAGGCTACCACTAGACTACCAATAGCAATTTTAAATTGTCAGTTATGAAATGAATGTGTGCCCTCCATCCTAACAACAGAGAGCTGAAGACGAAATACGGCAATTCATAACAAGAATCTTGTGACGTGAATATAACGAAAGGTAACATAATGCCAAGAGGTAACATCCCCATTTCTCGTTCGCATCAAAGAACCTGAAAGGTGATTGAGTCTAACCGTGAAAAATGCTATGCTGAAAGCCTAGGTAGCTGTTAATGATGCACCTGCACCAAAGAAATTCGAAAACTTTAATTACGTAATCACATTTCAACTGTTTGCACTGACGGGCTCGCTGTAATAACCACGTATTGCTGAAAATGTAGAAACATGTGAAATACGCAGTTGTCAGATGTTTTATCCGTATTCTCGCAATTGATAATATTTTTTATACAGAAGTAAATCAAAACTAAACTAAATGTATTTTATGGTAAATTCCAATGTGCTATTATAAAGGGCTTTTAAGGGTTTATAACGCTAAAAGCTTATGTACTATAAATAAAAAATATACATCTTATTTTGGCTTACGTAGAAGTTGTATACGACAATTCTCTGGCATATTTTCTGATTGGGACGTCTTAAATATAGGCCAGCATTTTTCATTTACCTTGGTACAGTAGACAATTACTATTGAAAATGATTGCTATGTTTATCCATGAGAGACTAAAACATTTCTGGGGAAAAGTCTAAGCGGGAGTGAAATTTTAAAAACATGTTGATCCCATATATAAATTTACAAAATCACACAGTGACTACATTTTCCAGAGAAAAGCAAGAGAAAGGGCACTGCAATATAAATACAGAATAGGGAAACAAAGAGTAAAATATCATTAAACAGTGTTTGGTAACACAAGGAAAAATTAAGGGGAGAGAAACATGGATATATAAAATCCGAAATATTCTACAAGAACGTGGAGTAGTGTTTAACGCCCGTTTTTACTACTGAGGCACCACAGGCGGTGGACACTGGTGATACATGAGATGAAATGATAAATTGGGAAAGGATTTTTTTTTTTTTTTAAGGAAGGAAGCGTTCCAGGCCTAAGTTTAGGTACCTTCCCGGCATTTGCCAGTTATGAAGACTGAGGAAAACCTGGAAAAAACCCCAGTCAGGGAGGACGGTCCTGGCGGGATTCGAACCGCAGACCTCCCGCTCACGAGTCCGTGCCTTAACGACCTCGGCCACCCGCGGCGGTCAAGAACGTGGAGTATGAGGGAGAAAGAATGGGGAAAGGATTTTAGAAAGAATTGGGAACATTGAAAATGAGGAAATATTGGTTAATCTTGATGTAAAACATACTCTGAAATTATATAGCACACAAAAAATGATTGGGGAAGAGAAAGATACACTGAAATCTGTGATAAGAACAAGAGGGAAGGACTGGCATGGTTTAGAACAGGAGAAATATATTTAAGTGGAATAAGAAATGGACTTCAAGCGTATAAAATAACAATGGCACATGTGCTTCAGTGACTGGTATATAGACGGCAGGAAATTGTCCGGATTTCTAAAAACGAACTACAACAAGAGATGAATATTTTCTTAAAGAGATGCCAAAAATGTGTTAAGAATGAAGGCGAGCATTTTCAACACCTCATTTGATAATTTGGTAGGTAATGAGCCTCTTAAATTGTTTGTGTATTGTTTTATGGTTTACATTCCCGTAAATCACTAAGATCCAGCTGGCCGGGTAGTCGGCTAACGAGCGGGGCGCTCAATAGACAAAACACTCCGGGCGAAAACAAAACTGATCGCACAGTTTATAGCGTGGACACCTCCCTAAGGTTACTCTGTCATGAGTGGTGTAATGCTATCAATACTTATTAGATTTTAATTTTCTCATAAAATATTCCTAAGTACTAGTTTTAAATAGTTTGTCTATATTCACTAAGAAGTTATACGACACATTTTTGTCCAGGAATAGGATATATACGAGAGCAGATCCATAAGTTTCCGGCCTCACCGAGAAGGATTATCACCTTCACAAAATTCTCATCTGGTGTCATACCTTATCGTTACGTAAATTATTACAGCTGTAACTTCTGCTCCGCTGGGTTCAGTTGTTCAGATATAGTTGCATAAAGAAGGCTATGTGTACAAGATTGTGACATGTTCAAAATGGAGTTTCGAGCTGTTATTAAGTTCTTCGCAAAAGAAGCACTTACTCCAAATGAAATTAAACTGCGATTGGACGATGTATATGGGGAAGCATCCCCCTCATATTCTATCGTAAAAGAATGAGCCAAAATTTTCGAGTGGGTCGAGAAAGCATTGAAGACGAAGAACGCGCAGGTCGGCCCTTGGGGGTGCACTCCTGAAAACATCCCTCTGGTGGAAGGAGAAATTATGGAAGACCGGCCAACGGCTCAAAGTTACAGAAATAGCAGCAAGGTTGGGCCTTTCTAAAACAACAGTTCTTCGAATTATTCATGAACATTTAAACATGAATAAGGTTAGTGCCTAGACTTCTTTCCTCAGTTCAAAAGCAGCAACGAGTCATCTGTTATCAGGCATATTTGGAGCTCTGCCGTATCAACGAGAGAGAAGTTCTTCAAACAGGAGATGAAACTATGGTCCTCTACTATGATCCATTGTCCAAAACAGACAATGGTGTGCCAGGCGTAAACCTGGCGAAGCATCGCCTCTAAAGGCCAAGGTCACTCATTCAACCAAGAAGATCATGGCCACAATCTTTTGGGACTGTGAAGGAATAATCTTCATTGACTTCAAGGAGAGGAACACCACAGTAAATGGGGAGTACTATGCTGTCCTACTGCACAGACTACGTACTTCCATCAAAGAGAAAAGACGAGGAAAGCTGAATGGTGGTGTGTGCCTTCTTCACAACGCCCCTGTGCACACAGCTCTTGTTGCAAAGGAAACTGTGAAGAAATGTGTCTTCAATCATCCTACAGCCCAGATCTAGCTCCCAGTGACTGTTTTCTTCTATCAGGACTCAGGCAGGACCTTCGAGGAAGGAAATTTAAATGTGACGAAAAAGTGATCGGAGCGGTTTATGCCCATTTTGCAGACAAGATTTCTGACTATTTGGGGGGGGGGTATTGAAATGTTAATTTAAAGACGTGAAAAATGTATTGCATTAAAGGGTAACTCTATTGAAAAGAGTTTTTATCTTTATTATACCTATAAAATGGTTAGGCCGGAAACTTATGAACCTACCCTCGTACATTCACTTTCTAATGAACTGAGACATAAAATAAAACCGTAAATATGAGCATAAGTAGCCTATAAGATAAAAACACCAAATTTTAAAAAAAACACTTTATTAAATTCAGGATAAAAAAACTTATGCTGTAGTCTCTACTTATTTTTCTAGGGGGAGGCAGCTATTTCTTGCTGTTGTTTTAAATATTACTTCTTCATTTTTTACGATGGACTTCAAAATGAAAGATTTTAAATTAAATGCCGTTTATGAAAAATTAACAAAAAGAGATGACGGAATAATTTGCACATTTGAGTACATGTGACTTTTGCTTTAAAAAAGTTGACCTAACTGAAAGCTAATGACGTGTATGGAAACCTAAAGGCTGTTAAAAGTAAACAAATATTCCTTTTCCGTTTATCTTAACAAACAACACTTACCCGTTTCACAGTGCTCGCCGCCGCGACCAAGGGGACACTGACATCGCTGTAAGGGAGCCGACTCCGACGAAATGCAGGAACCCCCAACACCGCAGTCTAAGAGACAGGGTACCGGAACCGCCCTCAGACTCTCCGTGGTGCTGGCGCCGCCAACCAGACCAGGCACCTTCTGCTCCAGGTTAGGGCTTTGTGTGGTGACAAACTGCACCTTATTGCTACTGCCGGGGTCCAGCTCCGCCGAAAAACTCGCGTCTTTCTGGTATAAAATGTCCTCCTGCTCGTCTTCTACCAGTGTCTCCATCGTCGTATTCATTTCTGAAACACACAACACCATCATTATAATCGTTAAAGCATTAACAATCACTTTATTGTTGATTTGTATATATAAACTTCCTTATAATGGTAGAATCAAATTTCAGTACATACGAGGCACATTGTCATAAGTCTTGGCAACTAATTTTGTTCCTCGCAAACAAGGGACAGTACGAAAAATCTAAGATATACGATTGAAAGTATATGACATTTACTGCCGAGTGGCGTCACCAACGGAAGGCTCTCGTAGGGAAGAAACAAAACATGGACAACCGGACAACATTGGATTATTATGTCAAGAGCAAAAGTTACACACAACTATTTACACAGAGTAGCAAATCCGTCACAGGACAGGTCTCCCGGTGTTTAGTACCTTCGAAGTAGTCTCCAAGTACATCGACGGTTCGTTACCAGAGATATGGAAGGTGCTGAATACCATCTGCTGCATGTGATTTGCTAAAGTGAGTCACCTCGTGCCGAAAAGTCAAAATATCCGCCTTTGTCACCAAAACGTTTCCTATGCAATGGCTGCTTCACTCTGGCAGATGTGGAAGAACTTTCCAATCCCCACCGCTCTAAAAGACCTTTGACACTGTCGGCTCTGTCAGATTGGAGAATAATGGCGTTGTTTAAAAGTTCTGCCCGTTTGGTGCGTAAGGCAATTGTGATACCAAAAAGTTCAGTACCGTTGGGCATTCACAGTGGCCCCCTCACGCACTGGATGACACACAAACACAGCTTGACTGTCACGACTTTTGTTGATGAAGGGGTTTGGCGGAGCTTGTGTTTGTGTGGTGACGTCATTCACTGGATTGTTGCATGAGTTCTGGTTCATACGCCCTTGTCCAGTTTCATCAATTGCAGCATGCGATTCAACATGACATCCCCTTTTTCCCGAAATCTCGCCAGTAATGCGACACGAGTCCACTTCTGTACCTCACTTAATTGAATTGCCCCCCACTTTGCACCCATTTTCCGCATGTTCAGGTTCCCCCTAAATTGCGGTGCGCTATTTTTGACGGGGTTTCTGTTTGCTTTTCTAATTCCATAATCCTTATCCGCGGACACAGGACGCTTGGCAAATCTTCCTGCCGCGGAGAAATTCTATTTTCACAAACGCAGGTTGTCCACCCTTTCTGAGTACTGTCGCTCAACAATTGAACTTCGGGGCGTGCTGAGACACGCAGCTCTACTCGCATACATCACCTGGTGGCTCGCGAGAACAAAAACAGTTGCCATTACTTATGACTCATCTCTCGTAAACACAAAACTGTACGAAAAATTCAGTCTATAAACCACCAGTGGTCAAATGGGGCACGTAACTGTTTCCCTGTGATTTATGTATTTCACATAAGAATATCATTGTATAAAATATGAGGTAATGCCCACAATATTCCAACTTTTACATTACCTTTACATATCTCACATCTCTGGGTTAAAATTCCAATCCCCCTGAAAAATAGACCACTGCTTTGTTTGCAAAATGCTGGAAAAAGCATTACCGTTGTAAATATTTAGTCTCGAGGTTCATATTTTCATTTTGAAAGTAGATATGCTTCGTGTACCCAAGATCGCGGGTTCAATTCCAGTCAGGATCGATGGATCTTTCGGGCGTAAAAATCCTAAGTATGACTTCATTTGGAAGGGAAGTAAAGCCGTGGGTCCCATGTCGTACATTTACGGCACGTAAAAGAACCTCAAGCATAAAAAAAGAGCCCTCTGAGCAAAATTTGTCGGCCGTTTCACGCTGATGACCTGAGATGTTGAAGGGCGTCTATAAATAAACCAAATAAATAAATGTCATCTTCAAATCTCTCAGCTCAAAAGAAATAATGTTATCACTTTTTCACAGTAAAATATGATCCGTAAACTGCCCTATGTACTCGTCAAAACTTTGTTCACTAGGTGAAAGTTTTTCAGTTACAAAATTTAAACATTTATCTCAATTTTCAACCCTACGCTGTATTATGCAATACGCATTACTTAATGAGCTTCTCGACTGGACACGGGCGTCAAATAACATAAACATTGTAACAACGATTCATAGCCTTCTACGTCGGTTCGCAAACTTATTGACCACAACTCGTAGAATACTTTGAAAAGTGTTTGCTTCTCGTGTAGAGTTTTTAACACATACGAGATATAAGGAGAATTCCTAACAGCCTTACGCGTAATATCAAAAAAGAACCCCACCGCAAATTGAACATCTTTTATAATTTTATTCAGAGCATAAAACATAAAACGATGGCATTAAGCGAAAGTGTTTCATAAAACTGGGTGAAGTGCCTGGTAACACAAAATGCTTGAAAGCGTCTGAGTTAAAAAGCAGGAAACAGCAGTAGAAGTAATGATTCATAACGAATCACTGTTAATAGACGACGTTCCTGAAGATGGGAGTGGTATAAGCCTCGAAACGTTTTGTACAAAGTTGTTAAGTAGATCATTACCCGGTAAGGCGCACTCTGGACAGAGAGGCGCTTAATATTAGCAAAATATGCAAAACAGAACCCGTGAAATATCACCCACGGCACAGTGCCGCATGTTAACAGGGCTCTTTTGTATTCCTGCGCCGTGCAGTGAAGAAAATAAACCTGCCTCTATATAGTCCTCGATACAGCCAGGACAGTTTTAACACTTGCGTCCAACAGATCGCCCTCTTGACCGAGCTTGTGTTATTAATGCGAGACGAAACTGCTATGTGAATTCACGGGCTAATTTGTTATAGCGTACTTTCGTGTTTAAACGGGCACGACACTTTTGCTGCACTTAATTGTTTACTCCCCAGCAAAGAAGTTTTGCAACAAGTGTCCAAGACAAAAATTCTACAGACCTAAATTTTGAGCTATATTAATTTTCTACAACTTCTGAAATATGAAGACTGAAATTTAACTTTACAATATTTCTTTTAACTCAGTGCGTAATGTAAACCTTCACTGTTGTCACTTTCGGCTCCTGCAAGAAAGTGACACGCTGCTCTGAAATTCAGTTTTCTTCAGCTGAGGCCTATGCAATGTTACAGAAGACCTATGAAGAGTTGCATATAACTTAAAATGTTTAAACAAAGGAGGCAATAAATTCCAAAGGAAGGTGGACACAGTTTGTGCTCTAACAGAATAAAACATTAACATGGCTGCTTCATTGTGACAATGAAGTGACGATTTGCGTTAAGAACGTTTCACAAATTCTGAAAATTTCATTATGCATATGAGAGGTGTTTGTGCACAATGGGTTCTAACGCTGCTGCACGCAATTCGCTCTTTGGGACCTTAATTCCTGATCACTGTTGCTCACAAACTTGAACATCGGAGCATTCTGAGACAGTTTTCGTTACAGACAGGAATGAAAGCACCGCTGCTAAGTGCCCTAGTGCTGCTAGCGCCCGAGCGCTTAGCCAGAAGTGAGCAACAGCGCACACCGAAAGTACCTCAGTGGAGAGAACTGAAGGTAGTGACGGGCACAGCTGGATGATAACGCTTAAGGTTCAACGGTGCAATAGCGCAGGCGGTTAGAGCGACATGCTAAACTTGTGAAGATAGAATAGTGGTTCGAAAATTACCATTCCATTTTTTTATATTTTATTTTATTTATTCTATCGGAGTTAAAGGAGGTTTGTTACAATTATAATGATTTACTCGCTAAACCACTGGATCCACCGGTTTCTAGGATTTGCCCGAGGTTAGCTGACAGATTAGGTTAGTGTGTGTGTATATATATATGTGTATGTATATATATAAATTAACACTAGTAATAAAAGTAGATAAAGATAAAACACAGAGAAAGAGTCACACTTGAAATTGCTATATTTCGAACTACTGCGAGTTCTTCAATGGCAAGAAGCTTCTTCTCTGTGTTTTATCTTTATCTACTTTTATTATTAGTGTTAATTTGTTACATTGTTAATACTCAACCTAAAAAGATCGTGGCCACAATCTTTTGGCACTGTGAAGGAATACTCTTCATTGACTTCAAGGAGAGGAACATCACAGTAAATGGGGAGTACTATGCTGGCCTACTGCACAGAATACGTGCTACCATCAAAGAGAAAAGGCGAGGAAAGCTGAGTGGTGGTGTGCGCCTTCTTCACGACAACGCGCCTGTGCACACAGCTCTTGTTGTAAAGGAAGCTGTGAAGAAATGTGTCTTCAAGAAGATCGACCATCCACCCTACAACCCAGATCTAGCTCCCAGTGACTATTTTCTCTTCTCAAAATTCTATAAGGACCTTCGAGGAAGAAAATTTAAGTGTAACGAAGAAGTGATGGATGCTGTTTATGTCCATTTTGCAGACAAGATTTCTGACTATTTTTGGGGGAAGGTTGAAATGTTAATTCAAAGAGGTGAGAAGTGTATTGCAATAAAGGTAATTATATTGTCTTTATCATACTTTGAAAATGGTTAGGCCGGAAACTTATGGATCTACGCTCGTAATTCAGAATATATGTGTTTAGAACGGTGAAATAAATTCTGGTATCACTAGAGACTTCAAGTTTTCAGTTCGTTAGAAAGAGGAAATATGTTCCATTTTAAAAAATGAAACTTTGGGCTGAAAATGGATTGTACATACCTTTGCAATTTGTGGCCCCTGACATAGGTACATTCCTGCGCAACTAGATTTTTCATATATTGTTTCATTTCAAAAATATTTGAGGTTGCGGAGTTAGGTGAGATACAAACACACATGTACATATTTAATATAAACAAGAATTAGAGAAACAGAAACAGGTATAATCATTAGATAGTCACAATTTTTTTTTCTATATTGCGAACTTGTCCTCTGCCATTGAAAAAGAAGACAAGCTGTTTGAAATATACCAAAATTTGGCGACTATTTAATTGATTTATTTAGTTCTTCTTCTCTAATCCTTTTTATTTTAGAAGCTTCTTCTAGGGGTTACTTTATTTATACCTTTACTATATATAAACTATTTTGGACACATATATGATACTTGATACGCGAGCAAACATGTGTATTTTGCTAATGCACGTGGTATAAAACATTCCTGGTGCAGTTTTCTCGACCGTTTAAACCTATTGATGTAGAAACGAGCAGGTGTACCATTTCCGGAGAGTTCGATGGATGGTTACCATAGTAGCAGCTGTTGTTGGCAGCAGTGCTTTGGGATTCTGTGTAGAGAAGGCTTTTGACCAAGGAGTCTTTGTGCCGCGGATCGTTTGTCCAGGAAGTACGCCCTTTGTGTGTGAAATATAGTAGGGTAGAAGATAAGGAAACAATTCTTCTTCTTCTTTGTGGCATTATCGCGGGCTTTTAAATCGACAATCGCCTGTATTCACTCGTGCCATGTTACAGCGGCAAGTGGGACGTGCACCGCATTAGATCGACACGCTGCGGCGAGTTCTGTTTGCCATTATTTGTGTATTTTGTACTGGACCTAAGGAATTACTCTCCTAGAATTGGAATTCGGTAAACTGCGTGTGAACGCCTAACATTCTACAAGTTTTAATTTCAAATTTTGTAGTAGTAAGACAAATAAAACTTCAATATGTGAACGGGCCCATTGCACCGTAAAATAGGTCTATTTGACGTGATACAATATGTTAGAAATTCCACAATACATTTTTAGATTGTAAGTAAATTAATTTTAGTGGGATTTGTCCACTGTCTGGAAGGCGCGGCTATGAGGCTTTTTTAATAAATCCGGTAAATTTCCTTGAAATGGCAGGAAATTTTTTTCAGCAGCACCATTATTAGTAAGAGTGCTTTTTGAAACCCTTTTAGACAAACTTTAAGCCAGATATAATGTTTTGTTAATTGCTGACAGCTGTCTAAAGCAATTGTGTCACACGTGGCGTAAAAAATAGGGGGGGGGGACCCGAGCTCGGTTTGTTATTAAACATTTCCATTTAAAGGGCTGTACTCAAAACAGATCAAAGCAGAGTTGGATGAAGCTCACACAAACTCTCGCACTATCGAAGACCGTTTATTTCTGGATGAGTGAGTATAAACGTGGTCGAAGAAGCACTGAAGTTAAAGCACGTACCGGCCGCCCAGCTCACATCACTACTAAACAAATCATTGAAAAAATCCAGGACATCCTAATACAAGAACTCTGAGTGAAAGTGCGCAAGATAGCATCTCACCTGAACAAGTGGACAATAATTAGAAATGAGAAAGCTGTGTACACGTAGGGTGCCGCGATTGCTGATAGTTGATCAAAATCTAATGCGGAAGAACTTTTCAACACGGTGTCTGGCAGGACTTTTCCCCGAGATGAAACTTGGGTCCAACACTACATTCCGGAGACAAAGGACAGTCAAAACAATGGACAATGCTGGTAAGAGCGCGCCAAAGAAGGCAGGGATTGTTTTGTCGGCTGGAAAGGTGATGGCCGTTGTTTTAAGGGATTCCCAGAGTATACTCCTAATAGGAAAAAGCCATAACCACAACTGGGGCCTATTACACTTCATTTATGGAAAGTACTCTTTCACCAAATCTTTAAAACGGCGATGACGAGTTATTAACGAGTTTCACCCTCGAGAAGAACATTTTAAGACTTCGAAGGAAAGTTTTACTGCAGCGTTTGGGATTCGCGTCTGAAAGGTCCCGGGTTCATTGGGTTATGGATACCCAATCTTACATTAGATTCCTAAGTCGCTGGAAGAATATTTTCATTCCTTTCACCAATTCCAATTCATTTCGTTCGTTTTGTTACAGGGTCGAAAGTGACAGCAAACGTTTCGATCTTGGATTCAGAAACAAAGGTCACTCTGAAAGTTTTGACAACAAGGAGTTGTGACAAGCCAGTGCAGGTTTAGAGTGAAGTTCGGTTAACATCCAACAATGTATGATGTCAGCACAGCTGTGTATGTGTACGCTGGCATTGCTGTGCCAGACGCTAGGATGTATCTCAAGTCAGAGCGTTTCCGAGCTATGATTTTACTACAGTTAGGTAAGAGAGAATGTCTTGAAAGATTACATCGTATATTTGGGGACTTTTGTCCTTTACAATCGACTATTTATAGATGGTTTACAGATTTTAGAAGAGGAAGGAATGCCCTCGAAGATGAAGACCACACCGCTACAGAGCAAACAATGAAAGCAAAGCGCATGTTGCTAAACGTCATAGCTGTTAATATTATTAGATCCAAGAAATCCTGAACACTGGGTGGGCAGCAGTGAAAAAAATCCTCAAAGAAAAACTTCACGTCAGGAAATTCTGCAGTTATTGCGTCCCTCACTAACACAGATGAACAGAAGAACGCACTTGTGTGCGTTGGCCACAGAAAATATTCGAAAAGTTCTTGAAGGGAGATCAACAATCATATGACAGATGACGAAGATTGGATATATCAGTATGATCCAGAAACTAAGCGTCAGGTTTCTCTACAAAAACAGGCAAGCAAGTAGTTCCACTTGAGGGACAGAAAACATTTACTTCCAGATAGTCGACGGTCACTACGAAAAGTTCTGAGATGAGGAAAAGTGAATTTTGTCCCACTTAAAAGGAAGGTAGCAAGTGATAACCCCATCCCTTAAGAATAAAACGGTACCAAGTAGCGATGCTCCCCACTTCCGTAATCCAGAGTGTGAGAGTAAACAAACCTCCCGTGTACAGTCAGCCAGTCGTTACCATGGAGCTGGAGAGAGCATTTTTGCGCTATGATTCTTTATAGAGTGCTTTAAATGAATCCCAAAGCCTTGAGCGCTAGCAACGGAATTTTGAGGATCTTGCTTTATCTAGGGCAACAGTTTTCCGTCGGTTTTCGGAGTTTTAAAGAGTTGATCTTTGCAAGATAGGAGAGAAGTAGGTGCGTAACAAAGACGTCGAAGCTGCCTTGCAGATTGGATCGCCAGCACTATGAAATCCTGACGATCATCTTCGTATCAGGAAGGGTTCCTCATGTTGGGTACCTCATAGAGGCACAAAAGCGCACCCGCGTCGAAAGCGTGAAGAAATTCGACGAAGGGAGCTCAAGGTGTGTTTCTATGTCATCAGGGTGATGAAACATGGATGTACCAATTTGACCTGGAGACCAAATGATAGTCGGCAGTTTCGGTCTTTTCAAATGACGATCTAACAACGAAAGGGAAAAGGGGACGAAATATTAGGAAGAAAATGTGACCACAACACCTCTGGAGGAGAAAGGACGATTACTGCTCAGTCTGCCGACAAGCTCCGAGAACACCGTCCAAGGACAGGACTGAGGCGGCTCCTGCTTCACCATGACAACGTCTCCGCTCACACAGTTTCCTGGAGTCCATAGAGGTCAGATTCCCTACAGTCTTGACCTGGTTCCATGCGATTATTTTCTCTCCCTATTGATAATCGCGTGCAAGGAAGGCGATTTTACGGCTCTGAGGAGGTTGTAGCTGCATATCAAAATGAACTTATCGCTCTTGAGGAAAACGAGTGGCAGTGCTGCTTTGATAAGCGGTATTTGAGGTGGTGGAGAGTACTTTGAAAAGATGAAACAGTCGAATGATGTACGAGAAATAAGTGTCTACTTTACACCAAGACAATGCCTCTGCCCATACTGCATTGGAAACAATTTCTGCTGGAGTCAGGAGTAAAATGTTTGTTCCATCCTTTGTACAGTCCAGATTTGGCACCATGCGACTTTTTGCTATTCCCAAAATAAAAGAAAAAATACATGCTCAGCGATTCGAATCACACTGTACGAAAAATGTATTTGCACCCTACGCAAAGTAGCATGGGGTTCAGCGTTTTTAAAGTGATTTGAATGGAAGAAACATTGTATGGAATGCAATGACCAGATCAATGTTTTGGAATTTTATTGCTTTCATTCTGAAACTTTGAGAGTGCTCATGGTAGAAATAATTCTTTCTGAGGGGCCCGAAGTTCTTTGAAGGATGCTCCGCCTGCGTCTGGATCTCATCCCTCCCATGAGGGTTTATGTATAAAGGGCTAGTGCTTGTAAACGCCGTGGAATTTTCTTACTAACGAGAAAATTGAAGGCCTGCTTGCAACGTTTACTCACACCGAAGCTTAAAATAAAGAATTTGTTAGCCTGCAACAAATATCATGGTGCCAAAAGTATTAAAAATGTGAGGGTTTAATAAATCACCCCTTAGAGTTAATAAAAACTGCTGACTACATGGCAGTACAGTTGCTGACTCGGTAATAACTGATGCGCCCAGAACGAGCGGCAAGTGATATCACTTCGGTGTCAGAGAAATGTAGTGGAATTAATATGGCAGCCCTGAAACCATCAACAATACAACCCTTATGAAACTCTAATGAAACGATTTTTTCCTCTCTTTCTGTCATAAATAAACACTCACTCTCCGCCTCTTTTCTACGTTCTTTCGTTCTTTATGATGAATGTACACTTGAACAATCCTCTCCTGTGTGTAATTCAACCTCTCCAGTGCTAAGGAAAGTAATGGACAATGTGGACGGGGGAATTGAAATGATTGTTAAGTTTCCCCTTTGAGAAAATCAATGCCCTTTCTAAAACAGCACAGAGAAAGAAAGGTCTGTAATTACAGAATTCACCACAGGCTACTTCGCAAAGTGTGTTAAAACTGCAAGGTGTCTGAAAATGAACTCTGTTTGAGAGAAAACCTGCTTATGTTTATTTGATTGTCATTTTATACTTTAGGATAATATACAGGACGCTTTTAAATTTATTTTAAACTTAAAATTTGTATAATATGACAAGAAATAAAAAAAACAACTATCCTTTCACTCTGGCCGGGTGTAGAACATAAACAACCGAACTACAACCGGTGTCTCCAAGCACCGCCCCGTGAACCTCTCTCATGACAAGTTGCAGGTACCGACTGCTCAAATATTTCATTCTGTATATACGAAATTATCAATTTCACGGTGTTCCATTTTTAATTCAAATTTGAATTATTTCTGAATATTGACTTGCACATTTATTGGTTTTGATATAATTCTTGTATCTTTTATACAGCCCGATCGGTACGCATTTGACTGCACTTGCTACCTGCTTCATAGTGGTTGTCATGACAACGGTAGGCGCTTGCTTTATGCTCCTAGATAGCAAATACAGCCAGAACTGAAAGTTCGAACAATGAGTAGCATCTAGGGCGGGGAGAAATGTGAAGCGGGGTTTCTAGGTGTGGTGTGTTGATTAAATGGGAAAAATGACTAGTGAAGTATTTACTGAATTATTATTGGTCCGGTAGGAGTTTTGGTATTGGAGAGGAGGAAGCAGATTTGTCTATGACGGTTCTCTCAGGGTGTGTATGATTGTTTAGCACGGGGACCTGATCACCTTGTAACCTCTTCTGCTAATCCCGTCTTCCTCTTCTCTGCTCCAGTATTCACAATTTTCCCTCTCTTTTATTAATTATGAAGGGAAAATTCCTTCGCTGCCCTGGCTAAGGTGAGAATTTTGGGAGACACCTCGGCGCTCCTCGGGTAAAATAATTGGGGGGACGTGTCCAAATGAAAAGCACTCAATAATTAACAACTGATAACCTCTTTAATGTGGAGAAAGATTAGGGCAACCACTGCTTCAAATGATATCTCACTTAACAAAAGAACAAAGTCGGTGAGAAGCAGAGCACGATCAGTGTAAAAACTGACGAGAATTGTGAACTGTCTCTAATTCCCGGCATCCAGACCGTCTCATGACGCCGCAAACATCTTGCGTCACTGCAGTTGCAATTCTCCCCTTCCCATTGGTGACTTCATTTCGCGCTGTTCTCAGTATTGTCGTTTATAGTTTGAGTTCTCTGATCTAACTCTAAGCAATGGTTTCAATAGCCGCTGTTTACATGACCTGTGATCGAGTGAGACAAAGGCTAACGGTTCAGAAGAGAAATCTGTTTTCCCTCTGCGTAGTCTTTAGAAAAATCCTCCAGTTTTACGGTCCAGGGTAAGGGTATAAGGTCAAAACTATTATGTCACTACACAGTTTCGCGCCGTCCTCGATAATTTTGTGCAAAACAACTTTTCGCTTCATCCAACAAGGAAACTATGAATATGCTACAAATAGTTGGATCAAATCTACTGTGCTTATGATAATTATAAATTGATTCGTTTATTTGTGTACACTGAATTTGATATCAACGCTCATAATTGCCTTGGTTTAAGGGATAGGGGAAATCCCTGTTTCAAATGTATGTCGTTGATTGGTGTTCTGCTTCCATAGGGACTTAACAAGGATGCGCGGGTCGGCAAGCATTGCCAACTTGCAAATTTTTTGATATTTCGCTTATCTGCAACAATTTTTAAATGTTACCTTCACTGGTGCAATGGTTAAGCTCAGAAATATAGGTAGCTATTGCGGTTGCATCCATGAAAATACTTTTTAAAGGTTTCTTCAAATGTACATGAATTCTACTTATTAGGTACCCAAAAAAGACGATGTATGTATGTACACATATTTGTTAAAACTCCAGTGGCCGCAATTTTTACTTTTTCTCAATGCAACTTGGCATATAATGGTCAATTAACAAACGTTCGTCAAGTTCGTTAGCTAGCAAAATTGGATCATGGGGGGGGGGGTTAATGTAAAGTACCGCCATGGGTGGCAGAGGTCGTTAAGGCACGGACACGTGAGCGGGAGGTCTATAGTTTGAATCCCGCCAGGACCGTCTTCCCTGACTTGAATTTTTATTTTTCCAGGTTTTCCTCAGTCTTCATAAATGGTAAATGCCGGGGAAGTACCCTAAACTTAGGCCTAGAACGTTTCCTTCCTTAAAAAATAAATCCTTTCCCCTTTTATCATTTCATCTTATGTATCATCAATGTCCACCGCCTGTGGTGCATCAGCAGTAAAAACGGTAGTCAAACACTTAAAAAATAATAACAAAAATTTAAAATTTAAAAATCAATCTAGAGGCCGTAATTTTTGTTTTCCTCAATGAAACTCGGTATATGCCATTGAAATAAAATAATAAAAATATTTTCCGAAAAGCAACGAAATCAGACTATTAGAAATGGAGGGTTTATGTAAAATCAAAATTTAAAAATCGCTCTAGCAGCATCAATATTGTTTTTTCGCAACAAAACTCTGTTTATACCACTTAAATAGAACAAGAAAAATATTTTCTGAAAATCAATGCAATTATGCCATTAGGAATAGAGGTATATCTGAAAACCAAAATTTAAAAAGCGCTCTAGCAGAACCAGTTTCTCTACTCTAGCGCTCTGTAATATCCTTCACAAATTCGACTTGCTGAGGAATTCGCTTAGTTTACGCAGTTCCTGCATGACAGACTTTTAAATAGTTTATAGTTACAAAAAAAACTTTTTGGGTTGTTTTAACGTATTACTTTAATTGTTGTCGTTTCGACTTTGTCTAGTGCCATTTGGCGCCTAAGGTGCATTATTGTATTTAATAAAATGACATCCAGACAGTAAATATTGTGTAAGTATATTTTTATAAAAATTAATTTTCCTATTATAGTCCTGATTTATTGAAATACCGCATTTTTACTTTATCAACCTTCTTTTGTATAATAAGGTTTCTAAAACAATGACTAGACGATTGTGCGAACATAAGCGCCCCAGATCGTCTGCAGAAATAGAGCGATAGAGATGGAATACAATTTTAAAAATATTTTTAAAAATAATAATCATCATGTAGCTTTAATAAAGTCTTCATTCCATTTTACTGTATTTTTCATTAAATGCGTAGTGACTTCTGGCCCACCCTATATTTATGATATATTAATAATATTTATCGTGTTAATAGTTTTAATTGTACTTATTTATTCTTAATTGATATTGTTTTAACAATGTATGCTCACTCAACTATGGCTAGCACAACCAAGGCGATAAAATGTCACCACCACACACTGTCCACATATTTTAAACAATTATTGGGATGACTGAGGTCGTTAAGGCGCGGACTCGTAAACGGGAGGTCTGCGGTTCGAGTCCCACAAGGCCCCTCCTCCCTACTGAGGTTTATTCCAGGTTTTTCTCAGCCCACATAAATGACAAATGCCGGGGAGTACCCTAAACTTAGGCCTGGAAAGTTGCTTACTTAAAAAAAAATCCTTTCCTAGTTTATAATTTCATGTCATGTATCATCAATGCCTACCGTCTGTGGTGCCTCTGTAGTTAACACCATTAAAAATTACGAATTAATTTTACGACAAAATTAAATTTAAAATATCTTAATTAATTATAGTGCAAAGTTTCTTTAAACAGGAGTTCTAACCGGTGTTTAGGCTTATGTTAAGCTTAAAACATGAGTGAGGTTATTTCTGCAGTTTGGAAGTGAACAAAAATCACTTAGCTGTGGTTTAACAACAAAATAAAGCCGACATTTCCAGCAGAGTTTATTACAAAATTTTTGTAGTAGTCAATGTTACGGTAACAGGCCATCAACAGCAGTAACGTATTGTTATTCATTCCGCTTCTCTGGTAACGTGACGCGGCGGTAAATTAAATAGCCGTACACAAGGCTCTAATGGCCTCTTCAGGCGTGGAAACAATATTAATAGCACTACTGCTCTGCCAAGCCTTTCTGTCTACTGTAACGTCATTAGGGGCCGCCCTACGCCATTCGATAAGGTACCCGGATTCTGAACCTCTGTGAGTGAACTGTTGAAGCACTGTACATAATTAAACAGTTGGAATTAAAATACCTTAATGAGCATGGATATTAGCAATTAGTACATAGTTCCTGAACACAAATAGGAGAAATGTATGAATGGTTCCTAAACTGCGGTTCGTAGCCCCTTGAAAGGGAGAGGAATTTTATCTAGGAGTCTCGGTAAAAGTCTAGAAATAAACATTGTTATATAATATTATAAAAATAATACATTTGTAATGCATTACTTACGAAGTTCACTATGAAAGTTTTGAGATGAGGAAAAGTGAATGTTAAGCCACTTAAAACTAATGTGGCATGTGGAAGCCCGATCCCTTACGAGTAAAACGGCACGAGGTAGCGACCCTCTCCACTCCCACATTCCAGGGTGTGAGGGTAAACAAACCTCTCCTGTGCACAGTCAGCCTGGCGTTACGATGGAGCTAGAAAGAGAGCATTTTCGCGCTATGATTCTTAGAGGGTGCTTTAAACGAACCCCGAAGCTTTGAGCGCTTGCAACAGGCTCTTGGGGACCTTGCTCCATCTAGGGTGCAGTCCTGCTGATTTGCGAAATTTAAAATGAGCCGAACTTCAATGTAAAATGACGGCAACGGCTGTGACTGAGGAAAGATTTGCCTCGGTGAGGAAATGTGGTATGCAAAAACATTCACCTAGAATTTACGGACGTCAAGGAGTCTTCCAAACAGAATTGCTAACAGTATCAAAATTGCTGCACGATCATCTTCGTGTCAGGTTGGTTTCCTCTCTTTGGTTACCCCACAATTTTACGGAGGTACAAAAACGCACATGCGTCGAATGGTGTGAAGAAATGGTGCAGAGATTCGATCTTGGGAGCTCAAGACGTGTTTCTGATGTCATCACGGGCGATGAAATATGAGTTTACCAATTTGACTCGGACAGTAATTTAAAAACGATGCCTAAACTCAGCTTTCAAAGCAAACATGTAGGGCGAGAGTATGATGAAGAAGTAGACAAACAGACACAGTGTGGGAGGTTACTGCCTGACATCCGTAACTTTAATCGCCCACTGCAAGTGACAGGTGCAGTTCTAATAGCGAACTAGTTACCTTTTGAGCCAGGTAAGAACAAAACACTTAATTCATCTACAAGTTATTTGAGTATAATAGAAGAACTATCGCTAACCTAAAATATTTTTTTCCAATAAATGTACAAGGACGTTTGAAAAGTTTCAAACTCATATTTATTTCTAACCAAAATCAACGTTGAGTGCTTTACACCTTGCCTAGAGAGCTTTTCAAATAATTGTACCCTCAGACAAATAAAATTTTTTCAACTTTCTCAAGATTAATTTACACAACAGATAAACGGCGCTAGGGACTTGGGGTTACTTGAAAAGTAATGGGTCTATGTCTAAAGTTGTTCTAGAAACATAAAAAGTTAATAAAAATAAAATAAAATCTGCAATAATTCATCCCGGCACCTTGTTGTCTATACTGGGACATATATTCAATATTTTATCATTTATTAAAAATATTTCATTATGTATAATACATTTTACAGATCACAATCTGTCGGTCCTGGTGGTGTAATGGTTACCATACATGCCTCCTAAACCCCAGAGCGCGGGTTCGATCCCGGCCAGGATTCATGGATTTTTTTGGGTGTAAAAATCCTAAGTGTGGCTTCCTTCGGAAGGGAAGTAAAGCCGTGGGTCCCGTGTCGTACATTTCCGGCACGAAAAAGAACCTCAAACCTGAAAGAAGAGGCCTCTGAGCAAAATTTGTCGGTCGTTTCACGCCCTGATTGGAATAGGACGCTGATAACCTGAGATGTTAAAGAGTGGTCGTAAATAGACAAAAAAGATCATAATCTACAAAAAGAAAATATAATAAACCAAATAACACATAGAATCGAACAATTCTTTAAGTAATTAAATAATTTACATGCTATTGGGAAACAGTAGTTACCATTAGCCAACTACAGAACTAAATTGACAGTCGGAAACCGAGCGGTCAGTGTGCTGGTAACCTTACCCTAGCTATCTAAGAGATAATAATTCTTATTTTACTTTTAGTATCACATTCAGTATTCATTTCTCTTCAGGTTTTAATGTTTATGTGTTTTTAAATTTAGAATATGCTTACATGCTTTGAACTCTACCTATTGAGCATAAGTAAGTTATCACTAACACTTTTGTACATATAATTTTTACTCTCTACTCTTCGATTTACTTTTATTGTTTACATATCTTATCAGGTATTTATCACTCATCAAACACTTAACACTTTTGCTATCCCCTTTTAGTCACCACCATTTGCTTCTTCTCGTATCGCTTACCCCTGGCTCCTCCTTCCCCGCCATCCTTACCTCCCCCATCTTCATTCATCTCCTCCTTTTGTAGCATAATAATCATCTTGTCTACTGTTGGTCTTCTTTTTTCTTCATTATTTGAATGGTTGAGTGTTGTGGTGTTGTGATGTTATTTGTGATCGATTATCGCTTCTCTCTTACCGTCACGGGTGGCCGAGGTCGTTAAGGCACGGACTCGTTAGCGGGGGGTCTAGGGTTCGAATCCCGCCAGGACCGTCCTCCCTGACCGAGGTTTTTCCTAGGTTTTCCTCAGTCCTCGCAAATGCCGGGGAGGTAAAAACAAATAATTAAAACTTACGGTGCAGCGTTCCCAAATAAGTTTCTGGTGACTGCTTCAGCAGGGATGTCCAAATTCTGGGGCTCATTCCTCCAAAAAGGACACACCACTCTCTCCCAATATTACTGCAATCTCAGGCATTCTGGGGAATAGTTACGTGGCAGATAGTCCACGAATGTAACTTTGAAGTTTTGTTTCACCCCCCATACTCATCGAATTTGACACTTGTTTCCAACGCTCAAAGTTCCCTGAAAGGACAACATTTAACAGTAACGCTGCTGTCATGGGCATTGTATGTCAAGAAAAATATTTCACTGGAGGAAAATTGAGGGAAGTTTATCATTAAAGTTTTAATACCAAGTCATGAGGAAAGAGAGAATGAAAAGAATAGTGAAGATAACGAGGGCGGGAAGAAATGAAAAACAAAAAGAATGCGAAGAAGCAGGAAGGAGAACAAAGGAGTGAGGAGTAAAAGAAGAAGTTGGTGATAATGATATCAATGATTACAAACAACTAACAGCATAACACTTAGAGAGGAAGAAAGTGAGGGAAGGAGAAGAATGCAGTTTAATTTGATTGAGTTGAGTTTACGTCCGTTTTTACTACTGAGGCACCACAGGCGGTGACACATGAGAATGAAATGATATATGGGGAAAGGATTTTTTAAGGTAAGAAACCTTCCAGGTCTAAGTTTAGGGTACCTCCCTGGCATTTGCCATTTATGAGGACTGAGGAAAACCTGGAAAAAACCCCCAGTCAGGGAGGACGAACCTGGCGGGTTTCGAACTCCAGACCTCCCGCTCACGAGTGCGCACCTTAACGACCTCAGCCATCCGTCGCGGCACGGATGCGGTATAAGAGTAAACGGGATAATGGACTTGATGCTTTGATTTAATAAATGTATTTACCTTAAGGAGGAATATGCTAAAAAATAAACATTCGTTCCTTCTTTGTGAGGCAGAAAACATTTGACACCACGCTGGTAAGTAGAATTAAGAAAGCTTACCTTACAACTGATAAAACAGTGTTTGAATTAATGGAACATCCCCTTTACTCACCAGATTCAGTTCACGGCAATTACAGGCTATTGTTAAAACTAAAAATAAATCTTGTCAAGTAAGATCAGATAACGGCGATCTTTAAAAATGATGGTGTGCAGGGGAACACTAGAAACTTTAGAAATATCGCTGACATAGTAAACATTATAAATCAGCTAGAAACAGGTCAACAAACGTGGTTTCTTGTTTACGAAAGAAGTTTTGGTGAATTTGAAACTTGTTAAGTATGAGAACACTTTTATTCCCGACTGGAAATGTATCATTTATCACATCCCACGCTTGTAATTGTAATAAAAGCACTTTATTGGCTTTTATATAAATTTCATATAAGTTCGTAACGATAACCTTTAGCTCGTATCTTATCGTGACCTGTCTGTGATTTTAATTTAATTTAATTTACTATGGCTATGTAACAATCTTTTGTATAGCTATCTCTTATGTCCAATATTTGCGTGGATAATGAGCCCTTGTAGAGTTTATTGTATTCTCGAACCCCGTCTCTGTATTTGCTTTTTCTTCCTATTGTCATCTCCTTTGCTTCCCGTTGGTATCGGAACCAGCTTTGTAATGATTAAATCTACGTCAGATTTGCTGCAACGGGAACGAGAAATTTCAATAATTACTCCAGTCAGACTCCCGGTCGATTCGGAACTGCGACATATGAAACCCCCCCCCCACCCAATGAGAAATTGCATTGACTACAGAGCCTTACCAATTTTGTGAAATAGTTCGTGTCAGTAGAGATCGGGCTTTCTAAAGCAGCACGGAGCCAATATTTGCCTAACCGCAAAAGGCAGATGGTAGCACTGTAAAAAGCATACGCCAATACCCTTAATTTTCAATATTAGCTTTCAACCTAAATGACGTAATTGAGTGACGTTTGACGTAGGTATACCTTGGTCTATGATATCATGGCACTGTGCAAAGAGATTGCCTACATACACAGAGCGTTCTAATAGATTTCGTCGTGACCAAGAAACACAAGATATAAGAGAATTTTTTATTATTGTTTTTCAAAAACCACCTTGTAAATTATACATTTATTCCAATGACTTTCCAACTTTTTAATACTTTTTGATTTCCACCAAAATAAAATGTTTTGGGAAACTTATGTCGCGTCATTTTCGATATTAAAATAATAATATACCCCATGTAGTGTCTGTACACATACAACTATACCTAACAATACTACAGAGATGAAAATATATCGCACCCAAAATGATGCATTTACATGCTCTGCACCACGATAATGCACGGCCGCATACCGCAAAAGTTCTTGCAATATCTCATAAAAAACGTGTGTAAAGTGTGTCCCTCACCCTCCGTATAGTCCAGATTTAGCTCCGTGCGTGTGACTTTTCCTTTTGAAGAAACGTGGGAGCACTGCCCACCATTATCGTGAAGGCTGCGGAGGTGATTCTGAAGTATCTGTTAAAAAATGTTTCCAGCATATCTTTGAAGACGGGCAGAAACTCTGGGACAGGGATGTTGTATCTAACAGGAGTTATTTTGAGAAAAATCATCAAATTTATGAGGACGAGTAAAGATATATTGTAAAAAAAATATATAATTTTTATTGAAAAACGCTCGTATAGAGTCACCATAAAATAATTCATATTTATAATTGAAAAGAAGTAAAAAAAAAAAAATAATAATATTTTAGTGTACATGTTTACCTGAAATGAGATATTGGTGCATGTACACCTTACTTTTGGGATGATATATTTGACGTGCATTTAATTTACTTGTAAACTTAGAAAACTGAAATTGTGGGCTGTTGGAATAATTGATTCCTGCAGGTAAACTGGGATTTGGCCAGTAATATGTTATAAATCATGTAAGCCTTGTTTTGGCAATATTTAATGATAATTTGTTAGCTGTAAGCCAGTAACACATACATTTGAGCACATAATTAAATTTCGGTGTTACTGTTGCACTGGTATCATCCGCAAAGAGAACAGTGGCAGCCATATTTTAATTGCTAATGGCACGTCATTAATATAAACTGAACAGAACTGATTCTTATGGGATTCCACATTTAATAATCCCCCAATATTACCATGATTTTTATTTGGGCCCTTTGTTTCTACTATCCACATAAGTGACGAAACATTTTCGATACTAATTTTTTATTTCATCAGGTCAAAACATGTTTACCAAAATACATTTTATTATTCAGGGCTATCACAATTTTGTATGTAAGTTCTACAAGTTGGTTTTGCATTCCTGAAACCAAACTGGTTTTATATCAAAATATTTTTATTTCCAGGTGATTATAGAATAATTTTAAAAAAAAATTTGTTTAATTTTTTTCTATCTTTGGATTTAACAAGAGCCTTCCAGGAAAATTCCAACTTTAAAAGAATTCAGAACATATATGACACATTTATAAACACGGAGCATGCTTTTAAAACTTTAAAACTAATTCGATCCGATCCTGTAAAGAATGCAATTTTATTTATTTATGAGCTTGCTCTTAATTTTATTTAGAAAAAATAATTGCAAAAATTCAGAGCTTTATTTCCAAAATTTATATTAAATTCATGTAATGTTTGTACATACAAACTGTATTATATTGTTTTTTAATTTCTTTAAACTCCCGACTTTTAATATAATGTATTATGGTCTTGAACGATTTTGTCTGTTTCAATCTGTATAATGTTCCAGTAGTTATGATATTGTTTCATTGAAATACGTTGAGATTTATTTAATTAAGTTAAATACATTTAATTAGATTTTCAAATGTATTTAATTAGATTGAAGTGTATCTAATGAGGTCCTGAAATTTATTAATTGAATTAAGTTTAAATACATATAAGCAGATTGCAATTAAGCTTATTTGCATTAAATTATTTTGGTTGTCATGTATTTAAATAGGTTCATATGCATATGCTTCGATTGGAGTGTATTTAATTAGGTTTGAAATGCATTTAATTAAGTATACACCCATTAAATTATTTTGACAAGTATTCAATTAATTTGAAATGTAGTCAATTATGTGGAAATATATAATTAAGTTGAAACATGTTTAATTAAGTTAAGACGAATACATTTATTTGGCAAGTATTTAATTAGGATGAAATGTAGTGAAGTTGAAATTTATATGATTACGTTGAAATGTGTTTAATTAAGTTAAAACGTATAAAATTATTTAACAAGAATTTAATGAAGATGTATTTAACTGCGTTGAAATATGTTTAGTTAGGTTGAAATGTATTGAATTAAGTTGATGTGCATCAAATTATTTTAACAAGTATTTAATGAAATTGAAATGCATTTTATTACGTTGAAATGTGCATAATCAAGTTGAAATGCATTTAGTTAAGTTGACACGTATTTAATTACGTTTAAATGCATTTACTTAAGTTGGCATGCATCAAGTTAGTGTTTAATTTTTATTTACATTAAAGTAATTATGTTAAATTAGGGTAAAGTATAGAACGTAGGTTGAAATGAGTTTAATTAAGTTGACATGAATTAAATTGTTTTAAAAGTATTTCATTAGTATTAAATATACTTAATTAGACCGATGTGTATAAATGAAGGTGAAATGTGTTTAATTAGGTGCATGTACTGTAGTATACTATCATATTTCATTGACATGTATTGAAATACATGTTCTCTATAGTTAAAATAATTTACATGATATTAAATGAGGTTATTAAGCAAACAGGGTGTATTTAGATTACCATATTTTATTTAGTTAAATTCCTAAGAGTAAATGAAATTTGATGTAAAATTATAAGTACATGTAAATGTTGTAGTTTCATTGTTCTTCCAATTCTGCCGAGTGTAAGACGATTTGTAGAATGAACAAATACATAATATCATTTTTGAATTTTTGCCGTTATTATAACACTTCCACCGAATGTTTTTTTGCACTGCTACTAGAGGTTTGTTGCGATAAGCTGCTGGACGAACTTTCTAGATGATTTACAACCACATGGGACATTTTAAGGTAGAGCTGGTGTCACATGCACAGTGTTAGGAGCATAACTAGCCCCGATCAGGGAACTAACGTAATCACTTACGGTATTCCCAGATGCACACTGACAAACTGCTTAAGCCAATTACAGTAATTGAGTGTATTATATTAGCCGAGAAGTGTCAATTCTTGTATTGCAGTAACTTGTTGATACACCTCAGTTTCTGAAATGAAACACTTTGCAAATGGTTTGGCGAACATCAAACGGAGCAATAAATTTTCCTTGACAGTGTTTTTTTTTTTTTTTTTTTTTGCGCAATACTTGCTTACAACACGCCCGTGTACAATTTCATACATTTTTCACGAGATATCCTTCCTTAGTCATGGATATCTAGGGTTAATTAAAATTCTACACCACCTAAATAACTTTTACAACATATGGCTCAGTGACATTAAATTCGGTATGTGAGTATAGCCGTATACTAAAAACTAAAATAATAATTCTTATTTTTAATGGAATGCCCCATATATTTTATCATTTCTGAATAATGTTAAATAAGAGCTCTTCAAAAGCTCTCTAATGTTTAAATGTATTGTTCCTAAACCAAGAAAAACCGAACAGCGAATAATAAAACGCTTCTATTGTCTACTGTGTTTTGTCAAAAATAACATAAATGCTCTCATTTGTTTATGTATATGAAATCACGTTTATTGATACAGAAACATCTTATTTAGAGAATTAAATTTTACATCTAGTGTGTTAAATAATTCTTTCTGATGTCGAGTGAAAGGGAAAGATTTATAGCTTTAATTATCCTTGGCTATGTTCAACAATAGTGACAAGTGTTGATATGGTTTATTTTTAAGGACGCTCTTTAACATTTCAGGTCACCAGCGTCCTGTGGGTTCTGGTGGTGTAATGGTAGCCATAAACTTTCTAAACCCCAACATCTCAGGTTCAAACCCGGTCAGGATCGATGGATTTTTTCGGGCGTAAAAACCCTAAGTATGGCTTTCTTCAGAAGGGAAGTAAAGCCGTGGGTCCCGTATCGTAGATTTGCCTCTGAGCAAAATTTGTCGGCCCGGAATTGAATGGGACGCTGATGGCCTGAGATGTTAAGAGCGTCCGTAAATAAACTAAAAACAAAAATAATCATCAGCGTCCCATTCAATTCACTGCCGACAAAGTTTGCTCAGAGGTCTCTTCTTTAAGGCTTGAGGTTTTTTTTCGTGCCGTAAATGTACAACATGGGACCCCAAGCTTTACTTCCTTTCTGAAGTTAACTCATACATGGGATTTTTACGCTCTAAAAACTCGTCGATACTGGCCGGGTTTGAACCCGCGATCTTGGGGTTTAGGAGACACGACCAAAACAGTGACAAGGATTGCACAGAAGTTTTATTCAGGACTTACGAAGATCAGCTCGTCCGAAAAGTTTTGATGATAAAATACTTCATTGGGTGTTCTCCTTCATGTGAAAGAAAATCCAAAAGTTGGTGATGAAAATCCTTAAAGTGTCAAGCAACATTCTTATAAAAATTCAACTTTTGTAGGAACTTTCAGAGAAAGGTCCTGATAGAGGAATGCGGTTCTTTGGAGCGCATTAACAACAGTTTTTCTTAGACAAATTGTATTCTCAGATGAAACCACGTTCTGCCTGAATGCATTTGTCAACAGTCACAACTACTGATAATGGTCAGACGTGGATAGTGGAGAACCTCACGCAATATCCACAAAAAATTATGTTTGGGTTGTTTTGTTGCTGACATTAATGCTAAACGTAGATATTTGGATTTGCTTCGAAATCACGAAGTACTGGCTATCGGAAATTTGTTTTCATATCCAGTCCACCCAAGGGCTACCCAGAGATTTTTTAAATGGTTTTAACGCCTGATTTTACTACTGAGGCATCTCAGGGGGTAGACATTGGTGATACATGAGATGAAATTATAAACTGGGAGAGGATTTTTTTTAAAGGAAGGAAGCGTTCCAGGCCTAAGTTTATGGTACCTCCCCGGCATTTGCCATTGTGGACTGAGGAAAACCTGAAAAAACCTCAGTCAGGGAGGACGGTCGTGGCGAGATTCGAACCCCAGATCTCCCGCTCACGAATCCGCGCCAAACAATCTCGGTCACGCGTGGCGGTCTACCCATAGATGACACTATTTCCAACAAGATGGAGATCCAGCTCACTATGGACAGAATATTCGTCAGGACTTAGACCAGATTTTCCACAACGATGGATTTAGACTTTCAGTATGCTGCGTTTTGTTTTTGTTAAGGAAGAATTATTCTATTATTACCTACACTTTTTGTTTGTTGATTCAGCAGCAATAAATCTGTACAGAAGTATCTAGTGTGAGTACTTTTTGAAAATATCATAACGAGCATTATTATAAAATGTAAAGTTGTATTGGGTATTACATAAAGGTAGGTAATGTCAATTTTGAGTTTTCGGTATCGAGCTATCCCCACATTTCGAGTTTCATGTCACTGAACCGCAAAAGCTACTGAGGTATTGCGGGACATTTGTCTATTAGTTTAAAATGTATACCGGAAATGTTCGGATCAATATCATTTCCTAACATCATTCCACCCTTTCTGCTTTTGTTCTTCTGTGAGGTTGTGGACCTGAGACGAATGAATGTTTATAGAGACTCCACTGTCTCCCTTTAAGTCACTCGCGGATTGTTCTTCACTATGGCTTCTACACAGACGACGCTATTGAATACACCATGTGCTCTTCGTCTAAGCTCTGCAGACTAGTCATATACTTTTGTAGGTGAAAGAACTGTCAGGCCGTACTTACAGTCATAAAAGGCTCTCAAGCCACCTCCCATCTTAGAACATAACGAGTGCACGACTAAAATTAACATTTTGTTGCAAGCGCAGCAGTGGGACTTGCACGCTAACGACGGCTATGATTATTATGCTCTTTCTAATACTGCCAATAAAAACATATCTCTGATAGTTTCTTCAAATCCCGAAAATTAAATATCGTCCGTCATATTTAATGAATTTACATTTGGTCTCCAATGACTGTGTGCCTGCTATATGAAACATCGTTCACCTTTTCGCGCAAATATTTATTTTTTTTGGAGAGGTTAAATAACAAAATAAAATAATTTTGAATAAAAGTTTCAATTTTAACACATTTTAGTCTCGTCCTGAAAAAATAGCCTCTGTATGTTAAATCTACACCTTTCTAGGGACGTATAAACAACAGGCGTATTTAGTGATTACTCGATGCCCCTATTTTCCTATACTTAGGAAACGTTTCAAAGCTCGCTGCTATGGTTACGATATTAAGAGTTACGGCTATACTTGGTTTTATTTCATACCAACACTCGAGATGGACGTTGTGCGTGGGTTTTCAGGAATTTATCGCCTCACTAAACTTTGGAGTGCTCTGAGAACGGACATAACCTCGAAAATCTCTAACAAATGTCCGAAATGTTGAAGCGAAACTTTCAGTAAATGGAGTGGAAGATGATGCCCTAAATTTGACAATACACAAACTTGGCGTTCGGTAAAAATAACAGACTGCCTAAAAGATTTCTTTTATATTACCAGACTTTTCGTTTCTTACTGTAAGTGCTGGAAAGTCAGCAAAATATAGCGCTAATAAAGTCCCATTAAACTTAAAATTAGCAAAAAATAAACATCAAAGGCGAGGAAAAAAAATGGCATACAATCGAGTCATTTCACATCTTAGCGTTGTCACTTTTGCATAAATACCATTTTGTAACTTTAATCACTGCCCTAAAAATAGTAAAATTATAGGCAATTAAATCTTGGGGAACATATTCTGTACTATTATGAAAGACGTACCTATAAAGTTGAAAACAACTGCCAATTATGCGTATCTGATTGTGAGGTTCGAAAATACAAGAAAAATGAACTAGCCAACATGATTTTTGTCTGAAGAAAAATTAATATTGTTAGTTAAAAATATTTTCAGAATTTGAAAAAATAAATAATTTTTTAATTTTTTATAAATATACGACGGCTTCTTAGTAAATAATAATAATAATAATAATAATAATAATAATAATAATAATAATAATAATAATAATTTATTGATCCATAGACATAGCTACCATGGGTGGCCGAGATCGTTAAGGCGCCGACTCGTGAGCGGGAGGTCTGGGGTTCGAATCCCACCAGGACCGTCCTCCCTGACTGAGGTTTTTTCCAGATTTTCCTCAGTCCTCATAAATGACCCCAAACATATGTCTTGAACGCTTCCGTTCTTAAAAAAAAATACTTTCCCAACATGTAATTTCATTTCATGTATCATCAGTGCCCATCATCTGTGGTGATTCAATAGTAAAAACGGGCGTTCAACTATTCAATCTACACAATTTCTATCTGAAAACAAACATCAAAGCTCAGTGCGAAAATCTCCGTCATCAAGAACACCGATTTCACAATTTATAGTGAATTTTACAAAGAACAAAACTTTTAGTTGTATTGCCTTAGTTTAAAAATGCACATAACGTCTTTTAGATGCCGCATTAATTATGTGAAATAGAATTTACTTTGATATTTTATGGTGAAATTGTTTGAATATTGATAGTAAATTTGACACATACCGCACCCAAATTTACAAGTTGGTCCTGGTGGTGTAGTGGTAACCATACATGACTTCTAAATCCAAGATCGCGGGTTCGATCACGGCCAGGATCGATGGATTTTTTCGAGCTTCGAAAGGGAAGTAAAACCATGGGCCCCATGTCGTACATTCACGGTCAAACCTGAAAGAAGAGGCCTCTGAGCAAAATTTATCGGCCGTTTCGCATCCTGAATTGAATGGGACGCTGATGACCTGAGATGTTAAAGAGCGTCCGTAAATAAACCAAACCAACAGCGAATTTACAATCCTCTTTTCCGGTATATAATCAATTTTGCAAATGTCCTTTTTTCTAATCCTTACTAACGCAAATAACCGGCCATTCCAGCACATAAAAGAAAGTTTAATTTTACTCTAATAGTCAGAAAGACTTCTCACTTTGCCGATACAGAGCTGAAGATCTCGTTGTCGTAGCAAATGACCTAGTTTGTTAAGAGAGGGGCGTGACATCTCGAGAGGCACCATCATGCCGATATCTAGTGGCCTCTTCAGACACCAAGTGTTCTGCCTGTTGCAGGAGTTATGCACAAATAAGCCGTCCTAAAGACAGAACATGCTGAGCCGAACTGGACAATAAACAGCAAGTTGCCTTATTTAGAGTTAATCTGATCTTACGCTTTATTATGCATTACTACGAAACATCACAAAGACGCCTCTTTAGAACATCTGCAAACCGCTAAGCACTTGCCTTTCATCCTCCTTACACTCCAAAATAGTTCCATTATATTATTTCTTATAGAAGCAGTGATAGTATTTCAAATATCAGAAAGTTGCCAAAAGGAAATGAATATTGATTGGACCTGGTAAGAGTACCGTGTTATTCTAAAGGAATAGAAATACTTATCATATTAATAATAAAGAAAATATTAAACATTGAAAAACGTATGAGGTATGAGTGAATAGGAAAACTTTCAGACTAAAGTAAGGTAAGACAAAAACTATATTTCACTTTTCAATATAGTTACCATTTATTGCTATAAACTTCTCACATCTTTAAATTAACACTTCAGTTCTCCCCCCCCCCAAATAGTCAGAAGTCTTGTCTGCAAAATGGGCATAAACAGCATCCATCACTTCTTCGTCAAACTTAAATTTCCTTCCTCGAAGGTCCTTGAGTTTTGAGAAGAGGAAATAGTCCCTGGGAGATAGATCTGGGCTGTAGGGTGGATGATCGATCTGCTTGTAGTCACATTTCTTCACAGCTTCCTTTGCAACAAGAGCTGTGTGCACATGCGCGTTGTCGTGAAGAAGGCGCACACCACCACTCAGCATTCCTCGTCTTTTCTCTTTGATGGAAGCACGTAGTCTGTGTAGTAGGCCAGCATATACTCCCCATTTACTGTGGTGTTCCTCTCCTTGAAGTCAATGAAGAGTATTCCTTCACAGTCCCAAAAGATTGTGGCATGATCTTCTTGGTTGACGGAGTGACCTTAGCCTTTAGAGGCGGTGCTTCGCCAGGTTTATGTCATTCCATCGATTTTCTTTTAGACAAGGGATCATAGTAGAGGACCATAGTTTCATCTCCTGTAACAATGGTTTGCAGAACTTCTCTCTCGTTGTCACGGCAGAGTTCCAAAAATGCCTGACAACAGATGACTCGTTGCTGCTTTTGGACTGAGGAAAGAAGTCTAGGCACCAACCTTATTCATGTTTAAATTTTCATGAATAATTCGAAGGACTGATTTTTTAGAAAGGCCCAACCTTGCTGCTATTTCTGTAACTTTGAACCGCCGGTCTTCCATAATTTCTGCTTCCACAAGAGCGATGTTTTCAGGAGTGAGCACCTCCAAGGGCCGACCTGCACGCTCCTCGTCTTCAATGCTTTCTCGACCCATTCGAAAAAGTTTGGCCCGTTCTTTTACGGTAGAATATGAGGGGGATACTTCCCCATATACATCGTCCAATCGCTGTTTAATTTCATTTGGATTAAGTTCTTCTTTTGTAAAGAACTTAATTACAGGTCGATACTCCATTTTGAACATGTCACAATCTTCTACACATAGCCTTCTTTATGCAACTATATCTGAACAACTGAACACAGCGGAGCGGAAGTTACAGCTGCAATTATTTACTTAACAGATAAGGTATGACAGCACATAACGGTTTTGTGAAGGTGATAATCCTTATCGACGAGACTGGAAACTTATGGACCTACCCTCATATATGATGATTATTGTCACATATCAGCATCTATGGTTTTGGATGGCAATGGCATATGCCACGTAGGAGGACCGCTCTAAAAGTTTTGAGATTGAAAGCAATAACATTTTAAAATATGCTACCTGATCATTCAATATTCTATAACAGCGTTTCAACCGTTTAAACCGTTTTGTAAATGCTGCACGCCAAACTTCTTTGGATAGAGTGCAACTACACTGTATGTAGTCACTGCGGCTTTAAGTGATTCAAATCTATGACCACGAATTTTTTTATTTTGTTTTGGGTAGTAGAAAAATTCGCGTTGCAGCCAGATCTGGCCTGTAGGGAAGACGGGGCAAACATTTGACTTCTGCAGACATAGAGAGAGTTGTCGGTGTAGTTTAGGCAGAGATGTTATCGTGATGAACAGGACGCTTTGTTTTTTGTCTTTGGGGTAACTGTTGAGAAGAAGGAACAGATCATTTTCTTGTCTACACTTCTCGTTCGCCTCATTTGTGATCGGGGATCCTGCCCTGGGAAGACCCAGACCGCTTACTGTCCGGATCATGATACACCAAGTTTTTCTGACAACCTACAAGTACTTTTGGGGAATTTTCTTCCAAAATTCTGGGTGTATTCTCAATGTTTCATACCACAGGTCTTCCAGAATGTGATAAATCTTCTCCATTATTGAAACGCTGGAACCATCGTTGTGCTACACAGTAACGACACCTTTCCCCTATACTTCACATATGCTTTGAGCAGCGGCAGCAAGTTTATAATCTTGTTTCCAGTTGTGCTTAAGAAGAGCTCTAACCCTAAGCTTGTTACCTCCATTTTATAATTATGACGACTGATACATGCCCATAATAATAACCGTGGCATTGTATAAATAACATTACCAAACAAAAGAACACAATTAAAATGTAATACAATTATATTTTTCTAAAAAAGTAACGCCTTCTTTATTTTTCTCGTAGTGCTGTGTTTGAACTACTGCGAATACGGCGTGTGCAGAAACGCTGACTAGTGGGCTGATAGCTCGCCAAGTTAAATGAGGCAGCCACGTGCTATGTTTGCAGGAGAAACATTAGGTCACGAGCAAACGCGAAGAGCGTCCATTCATGTGCAAAGAGCTTAATGAGAAGAGATGCCTCTTTATGTAAAAGAACTACCCTCGATCTTGGTTCAAGTGGCTAATGATGCGTGTTTTTGGGGAGGGGGGTAGCTGAGTAATTGGAGGCCCTCGCGCGGGGATAATAAGAGAAGCGAGCTGTTCTGAAAAATCACACAAATTGTCTGTCTCTCTTGATTTGCATACCAGTTAAAAATGTAAAGAGGGTAATATACCCCCCCCCGCTCTCAGCGTTACGTGACATAGCGTGGGCACTTCAACCCTTCTCCAATATCCGTTGTGATACGTTTAATCACAAAACTGTCATGGAAACGGGTACTTCAATTGTTTCACTCCGGCTGCTATGGAGAACGTGAACAAATCAAACAGCTGTTAAAGCTACCGTTCAGTTTCAAATGATAATGGGAGAATTGCGGCGACACGATCAGATATGCACTCTTTAGATTGCAGATGCTTCGATGAGTGTATAAAAATGATTTGAACGACGACCTTAGATAACATTTTTATATGTCACGTTGGAGAATTGCTAAAAATGTCAAAAATATCTCGTTTATAGGATTGTGACGTGTGAAGGATTTTTATTTTTCCTCAAAAAGAGTCCGACAATTTTGTTAAACGGTATCATTGGTGATAAGAGTGATTTGTGTAATGGATGTAGACAAATGTTCAGCCAGATGCGATGTTCAGCTAATTGTTGACAGCTATTTGAAGTGATCTTTGCCACACGTGCTGTAGAAAAAATAAAAAAATAAAACGAGCTTCATGCTGATATAAAAACATCTGCATTTCAAAAGTTGGACTGTAAAACATATCAAAGCAGAGGTGGATGAAGTTTATGAGTGCTCTATACCGTCATTGGATTTCTGGATGAATCAATTTAAACATGGTGGAAGGAGCATTGAAGATTAAGAACGCTCCGGCTGCAGTTGAGATCACCACAAAGGAAATCATGGGGGGAAAAAATATCCACCACAACGTCATGCAAAACCGCCGAGTGAAAGTGTGCGAAGTGGCTGAGACTGAACAAGTGCAAGAAAATTTAGAAATGAGAAAGCTGCGTGCACTTTGGGTGCCACGATTGCTGGGTGTAGGTCAAAAACTCATGCGGAAGAACTTCTGGCTATTTAATCGCAAGCAGCAGGACTTCCTGAGCCGATTCCTGACTGTGTATGAAACTTGGGTACACCAGTACACTCCGGAGACAAAGCGCAGTCAAAACAATGGACGTGCACAGTCAGCCAGTCGTTACGATGGAGCTGGAGAGAGATCGTTTTCGCGCTGATTCTTTATGACTTCCAGAGTGGTTTAAATGAGTCACAAAGCCTTGAGCACATGCAACAGCCTTTTGGGGACCTTTCTCCATCAAGGGTAACTGCGGAATTTAAAAGGGGTAGAACTACACTATAAGTTGAAGAGAGAAGTGAGCGTCCGGATACAACAATGACTGAGGAAGACATTGTAGGGGTGAAAAAATGGTACGCGAACATTTAATGTCACTGAAGGAGCCTTCTCGATTGGGGCGCCAGCATTATCCTCCCATTATCTGCAGTACAATTTGACAGAGGCACAAAAACCACACCACCGTCGAATGGTGTGGAGAAATGCTGCAGAGATTCGACGGAGGGAGCTCAAGGCGTGTTTCTGATGTCATCATTACCAATTTATTTCAGAGATCAAACGACAGTCGGCAGTTTGGTCTTTCCAAATGGCGATCCGCCAACGAGAGCGAAGAGGGATCGAAGTGTTGGGAAGAAAATCGTGGTCACAATTCCTCTGGAAGAGCAAAGGGCGACTGCGGCTGAGTGGCGCAGTCTGCCTGCTGAAAGTTTTCGACAAGCTTCGAGAACGCCGTCCAAGGACAGGACTGAGAGGTTTCCTGCTTCACCATGACAACGTCTGTGTTCACACGACTAACATCACCATCCAGTTCCTGGAGTCCTCAGAGGTCAGACTCATGACTCATCCCCCCCTACAGTCCTTATCTGGTTCCATGCGATCATTTTCTCTTCCCATTGATAATCAAATGCAAGGAAAGTGATTTTCCAGTCCGAAAAGTCTTGGCTGCATATGAAAATGAACTTTTCACTACTGGGGGAAATGAGTGGCAGTTGTGCCTTAAGATGCAACAGTCGGAGTGAGTCTACCCATTCACAATTTGACATGTCTCAAAATTTTCGTAGCGACTCTGGTAACTAACGAATAACAAATTTAAGACTTCTGAAGTCAACAATTCGAACCACACGCAAAGGTCGAGTGTCGCATGTTAATGCAACGCCACACACGAATGGCTAACTGGTTTATGGTTTTGGAGGTGCTGGAACACTTTGTGCACAGGCCAGATCTGCCCCATTCTACTATCATCTACTTGAATGGTTTAAAGATGTTTTACCAGGTCGTCGATTCCTAAGGACGAAGCAATGAGGGGAACGGGGTATAACTTGTTAAGTGACCAACGGAAAACCTTCTTATTGGAGAGAATACGCAATTGTATTGAAAAGGGAGGAGACTATGGTCAACCCCTGCTTTTCTGTAAATAATTGGAAAAACAAGAGCGTATAATGGTTTACTTTCTGTCGTAATAATCATATTTATGTCCACACTGTCGCCAGATTTATGTCTCACGCGTCATCTATTGTTCGTCTCTTCAAGGGACAAGGGAAACCAACAACAATAATAAATAAAGCACATGCTTGTTTTCATTACACATGCAGTTCCTCAATACAGAAACATCTTCATCCTCCCAACAGTCCAAATTCCGCCCCATACCGCGATTAAACTTTAATTTATGTCAGTGTCTTCCATGCTTGTGAACTGCCCGAGTAGTTTAGTTCCTTTGTTTGGTACGAACAACGTGTTAACTTCACCGTTACAAGAAGGGCGCTCTATTGTAATAAATATCTGCACCGTCAGGACCAGCAGATAAACTCTGGGACGGTGATATATCATCAAGCTCTCCATGTCACCGCCGGCTGAAGCTTGCTACCCCCTCAGTAATAACCGTGGCGTAGTGGGCAGTCGCTGAGGCAATACGTTGAGCGAAGGTTTACACTTCCCCACAAGTCCTTTGTAGGTGCACCTAAGCGAGCAAAGTTGTCGCTAATTAGAGAGCGATTGTCATTAAAACCACGAATTAAACGATTCATTGTTAGGTCGTCTACTGCATTGTATATCATTTTTAATTTAATGAGCGGAATATTCCGGAACCAGAGCTCTCGAGTTTAGAGGATATAGGAAATTAAAAAAAAAAAAAAAAACTGCATAACAAAAAGGGACGTTTTAGCTAGGAACGGTCAAATGCGCCAGAATTCTAATTAAAAAGCATTGCGTAACAAAACAGTTAAAACCATGGATGGAGTTTGAAAACCCACGCCAGGCAGAACATTCTGTACATAAAAACATCACAAGCTAAGTACCGAGGCACTCTCCAGTGAACAAAAAGGGATTTTCAGCATAGAAAATTTAATATACTCCTGTTTTAACTGGAGGAATATATGCGTAGAGATCAGATTATATATCTGCCGCAAACAGCCAACTCTGCCAGGCAGTTTATCACTACATACAATGATTTTAAATGAGCGTTCATCCGCTAGAGCGCGGGCAATAACAGCAGAACTGGTTTCTCCGTTCTTCAGTGTCTCTGGCTAAATTATTTGCGGCGTTGTCTTTGTACCGTTTGGAAGTTCTTTGCCGTGAAACTGTGTCTTTTAGTGCTGTTGAAACTGTTGTAGAAAAGCCAGGCGGCGATGTTTCTGCACCTTACAGATACACTGTTCGTGTTCTTGTGACTGGATCTAGGGAAATGGGGCCCGTTCTTGATAAGAAACCGCCATGTGCTTACCCAGTGAACTTTACAAAATTCCGGAAACGTTAGAATAAAAGTCTACGAAGGCTTACAAAAAAAAAAAAAAAAAAAAAAACCAGGAATTTCGTAAACCTTAACTTGAATAAACATAATACTTTTTAAAATTAAAACCATATTAGTGGTGTTATAAAAGTTCACGGCATGACTCAAGGATGTCGTGAAAATTGCCATATTATTATTATTATTATTATTATTATTATTATTATTATTATTATTATTGTTGTTGTTGTTGTTGTTCAAGTATCATCCATTAGATGGCGCGCTGTAAAGTTTCAAATGTATAAGTGTAGTCACTTGTTTGTAGCAATCGTGTAAACAAAATAGTGTTAAACTTTTCCATAAAATGAATAAAACTGAAATACAAGCTGTGCACTTCGTTTTGAAGCGTTTAACACCGGCAAGAGAGTTAAGTTTTCCATTGAAGGATTGTTCGATTTCGACAGTTAAAAATTGAAGGTATGCAAGTTGGCTGACATTACAGAGACCTTGATAGGCCGTGTCCACTACATTTTACACGAAGTTTTGAGAATGAGGAGGCTTTTTGTTTGATAGAAGCCGCGTTTGTTAACAATGAATCAAAAAAACATTCGAATGAACATTTCGCAAGAGTGTTTAGGCTTGTTTAAATACAATTTCAGTGAGTTTCTTCGACATTTCATAACAGCTGATGAAACAAGAATTTATCACTACACGTCAGAGACGAAGGAGCAGTTCAAACAGTGAATGGCAACAGGTGAAAGTGCAGCAAAGAAAGCAAAAACGGTTCCATCAGCAGGAAAAGTCATTGCTACGGTTTTCTGGGATTCTCATGGTATGGTGCTCGTAAACTATCTCCAGAAGGGCAGAACTATCACCGGGGAGTATTACACTTTACTACTTGACCAACTGAAGGATGCTGTTCAGGTGAAACCTCCACATCTCGAAAAAGAAAGTTCTCTTTCATCACGATAATGCACCTTCACACACGTCTGGGATTGTTGCTGCAAAACTGCATGACCTTCGCTTCCAAGTGCTTCTACATCCTCCAAATTCTCCGGATTTGACTCCCAGCGATTACTTTTTGTTCTCTAGCCTGAAGAAATGGCTGGTTGGACGAAGATTCACATCAAATAATGAGCTTGAAGCTAAGACAGGCGCTTATTTTTCACGGTTGGACAAATTTTATTTTACTGGGGGTTTTAAATGTTAGAAAGTCGTTGGATAAAATGTATTGATTTACAAGATGACTGTTGAAAAATATAAAAAAAAAAGTTTCTATTAAACTTCTTTTTTTTTGGCTCAGGTCGACAAATTTTGGAATTGCAAGAGATGTTTATGATTTTTCTCTTTACTATTCTTACTTGATTCACACTTCAGGTGTTCTATCTGGAAATATTTTCAGCATCCCGTGTACTTCCGAACTCACCGCCTATGCAACCTACCACCCAGGGGAGAGAGGGAGCATTAGTCGACAAATTCAGACTAATTTTCTGAAAACAATTGTCAGGTTTGATAGGAATGTGGCAAATTGTGGGGCGAGAAAAGAGTTTTTGTGAAGTAATAACGTTTAAGTTCATGGCTAACAAACAACAGTTATACTTAATAAGGAGAACAGGTAGAAAGTTAAAATTCACTTGTTATCAGGAACAATTGAAAAACCTGGGAACTGGGCATCTATCATAAAAGCGCTTTGGAAAGAATAGGAATGGAGTGGGTGTGGTAGGTGGGAGTTAAAAATAGAAGAAATGTTTGGAGGAAAGTTAGAAGGAGATTAATCGATACTGACGCAGTGTAAGTTGGGTGTTCTAACAAAGTATCTCTGGATTTACAATCAGAACTAGAGGAGGCTTGGGGGAGGGAAGCATATATAAATGTAATGACAGAACAGCAATGACCTCGCGAGATGAAAGCGTAGAAAATGACGGGTGACAGAAAGTGTCCCATGTATGGTAAAAAGGAAAATGCTCTTGCAGAATGTGAAATTACAGAGTGCTGGAGGTCGCAGATTATCTCCAAAAACTTTGTGAGGTCAAGAAGGATAGGGGGGCGTATCTAAATTTGGTATTGCATAAGAATAACTGGCAGGTGCTATTTACAATTATTAGGAATATAAGATGTACAAGAAAAATAGAGAGACATGGCATATAACGTACTTATCTATTTTAAATGTACTTCTATTTGGTTTTTTTTTTATTATACAGAATGAAGCTGAAGTCCTTCCCTGGTTTCGGGGATGGATTAAAGAGAAACCAAAACAGACATAGTGGAAACACTTATATCAATGGATAGAGTATCTCTCCAAGTTTGCATTCGTAATAGGCGCCACAGTGTAGTTGTAAATTTAAACCCTGGAGGGTAGTAAAATGGAAAACATGGCGTTCACTTATACACATAAAGCTTTCTGCGTGTTACAATTCGCTAAATGTGAGTCCGTTGTGACTGTACAACGACAACAACAAGAACCACCTACCGCCAAAACAATTCGTACTTGATGCCAAAAATTTTGAAGCAACTGGCTGCTTGTGTAACGGACAAGGAACTGGCCGGCCAAGAGTGTCGGTTGAGGCCGTTGAGTGTGTGCTAGAAGCATTTGTCAGGAGCTCGAAACATCGCTCAAGCGAGGAGTTGCAGATTCCGCAGCCAACTATCTGATTACTGAAAGCGAAACCATACCGGATGTAGCTGTTGCTGGCGCTGAGTCCCGAGGACCACAATCGTCGTCGTCAATTCTGTGTTGGTTTCAAGCAGAAGACGGTTTTGCTGAAAAACTTATTTTAGGCCACATTTCACGTGTCCCTCACAATGTACGCATTTGGGGCATGGAAAAACCTAGTGTTTTGATAGAACACGTCCGTGATTCCCCTAAAGTCAATGTGTTTTGTGTTGTTTCTTCGTCAAAAGTACATGGCCCATTTTTCTGTGTGGAAAAGCTGTTGGCTATCCAGTGTATCTGAACGGGTTTCAACAGTGGCTAATGCCGCAATTACATGTAGATAGCCAGTACTTTTACCAGCAAGACGGGGCTGCACCTCATTTTCATATTGACGTCCACGAGTACCTCAACGATGAAATTCCTCTCGTTGGATTTGATATGCTTGCTCGAGATGACTCTTCCCTTTTTCTGTGGTCCCTACGGTCACTTGATCAAACCCCATGTGCTTTTTTTTTTCTTTTGGAGTTATGTCAAAGATCGTGTGTTCGTGCCAACTTTAGTAGAACTGCGAGAGAGGATCACGCATGCAGTCGCTGGTATTCGACTGTCAAATGTTGCGATGTGTGTGACAAGGTTTGCTGTCTGTCGCGTCACCAACTGAGGACATATGGAACCCCAGTAAGGTATGTACAAAACTTGGAGATATGCTCTATCCATTGATATAAGCGTTTCCACTGTCTGTTCTGTTCTATCGACATCCAAAACCAGGCGAAAGCTTTAGAATCATCCTGTATGTGTACGTATTTAATTATGCATTTCTCTTGTTTAGTGCCTGTAATGACAAAGGTAATATAGTTATTCATTGCATCATGGCAAGGAAATGGGGTGGAAGTTATTTCCTAAACCTTTTAGTGTATGACTTAATGTGTGTAATTTTGTGTGTTTCTGCGTTTTATAACATTTCTTACGTGTAAATATGAGCACGAACGATCTGGTTAGGCCCGTGAGCTTCGTAGATAAGTATTTCATTTATATAATTGGGAAACATTATTTATACACCTACTACTCTTTTTCTCACCTCATATCTTCTTCATGACAGGCCGCTATTGGGGGCTTAGGCACAAACGACCAGCCATGAGCAAACACATGTACTACTCATTTTTCTCACCACATATCTTCCTCATGACATGCCGCTATTGAGGGCCTAAGCACAAACGGCCAGCCATGAGCAAATAAGCCTACTAATTTTTCTCACCACATATCTTCATGACATGTCGCTATTGAGGGGCTTAGGTACAAACTGCCAGCCATGAGCTAGGCTAAAGTATCGAATTATTCTGCCCCGCCCCAAAAATTCAATCTAATATTTCGAAAAAGTGTTTTTTGACAACTAAATGTGCTTGTAAAGTGACTAATATTAACAAAATACGCATTTTATGGAAATAAAATTTCGCTTAATCTACCAATTGTTGTAAATCACAATTAATTGCCCGGTAACGTATTTTGACAAATGAAAATAAAATATTACTTTTTCTTTTTATTACGACGAAATTTCGATAACATTCTAGATTCTATCCTCTAATACAAACCGCTGTTAATCAGACAAAAGGTTATATCTGGTGATGAAAGGGTTAGGCGGAATACTCCAAGGACCTCATGGAAAACAATTTTAGGATCCGGTGACCCATTTTAGGGTCGCCACCACCTGAGACACCATCGATCGAACAGCTGCGTCTCTGATTGGCTGCACCACTATGGTGGGAAGAGGTGTAATTATGCAAAACGAACAAACAGCTGCAGAAAATGCGACCCTGGTATAAGAACTAGGCAGTCTCATGAATCATTCAATTACACCAGCTACAGAATGTTTATGTTGGTACCACTGCTGCTGCTTGTAACAAAAAACATCACATTTTTTTCGCCTTGCAGATTATTCACGGTTGAAAGCGAGCGCAACCGAAAATCTGTCAGCATCTATATCCTTTGCGTATTTGTATTTTTGAGTTGGGCATTGGCAGACTCCAGTGTTACCAAATAGTATATCGTGAGATTTTGAAAAACACTTGTTAATAATATAAACGGGTTGATAACTTTTCTCAATATCTATACATCTATAGTCTAGATATTCAAAACTTCTATAAAAAAAAATATCTGAATTTCCTTATTCGTTGATTTTTTATGTTTGGCAACTATTGTGACATATACATTATTTGTTTATTGTAGTGTGTTCGTTAAATACAGACACTGTCTCATAAGTAATGTCGGTTTTTAAGCAAACTTTATTTTAATATAAATTAAACTTATTTTCAGATTAAATACCAATAGATTCGTCTTGAGCCAGCTTTCAGCGACGGTATCTGTTTCAGAATTCGTTAATATCCACTTGCACAGCTTTATTGGGTTATGGATTGAAATTGATGACAATCTTAAGGTGCAAGATCAGGGCTATATGGTGGGTGTGGCAGCAGGTCTCCCCTTTAAATTCCTGGATAATTTCAATGACTGGGTTCTACTTCTGCAAGAGAACTCGATTTCAATTAGCTAATGCTGGGTATGTCTCAAAACTTGATGAACTCTTTCCAGTTGCTGAAAATAAAGATTCGCATTGACTAAATGCCCCTTTAGAAAACAACTAACGGTAAATTACACCTTCAAAATTTTACCAGATACGTAACATTACTTTGGGGCCAAATCGATGACTTTGAGATATTCATGGAGGTCGAGGTGTCAGGATTGCGTCAATATACCTATTTTACATCACACGTGACAGCTGTACTGAAAAAATTTATCAACATGGCAGCTGTAAATAACATTGCTAAACAAGTGAAAATCTTAGGAAAAAAAAACACCGAATTTATAAACCGATATTTTCTTCGGAGACAGCCACAGACCAGATTGGTGATGCATGATGCCTTATTTGAAGAAACTATAACAGATACTGAAAAACAGTCTTGAATTGATTTAAAAAGCATCATCAAAATATTTCTAGGAACAGAGGTTGCCAAAAAATGTGTACACACTTCAAGCAAAGAAAAAAACTGTGTTAACATAACAAAACTGAATTCACACAAACAGAAAATGATGAGCACTAATCATCTTAGACTTTTACAGTTACAACAGTTGCTCAAAATGTTCACCGTTGGCGTCGATGCACTTCCGAACTACTGATTGAGCAACGTTTGCGAAAGTGTCCTCAGCGATTGCAGCACATGTCGTTTTAATTTCTTCCCGAAGTGCTGTCAGTGTAGCTGGTTTTCTACGGTATACAACACCCTTAAGAGTTCCCCATAGGTAGAAGTCAAACGGAGTTAGATCCGGAGAACGCGGTGGAAACTCAATCGGGTCTCTTCGTCTTATCCAGTGCCTTGGAAAATTGTCATTAAGATACGTACGTACATATCGGTGGTAATGTGCTGGTGCGTCATCCTGTTGGAAGTAAGTTCCTCATTTCCATAGAATGTATGGATGGAGGGTAAGACGGGTGTGCGTATCACGTTCAGGTACAATGGGCCAGTTACTGTTCCTTAAAAAAAGAATGGTTCAATTAGACCACTAGATGATAACCCACACCACGTCCCACGTAAATTAACGCCTTTTCCAAAATAACATGTGGATCGTTTGCACACCAGTAGGCACAGTTAACACTTCCGTTCAACTTAAATTGTGTCTCATCGGAACAAACAACTTTCCCTACGAAAGCCTCATCCTCTTGCACCATGTTCCGAAACCACTCACAGTGCTGCATTCTCCGATCAGGGTCATCTTCATTTAATGCATGCAAAAGTCTTGGGATGAAAACTTTCAACTTTGCTGTTTTAATAATACGACGTACGCTGATTCTGCTAATTCCAGTCTCATGTGCACATTGCTTTGTAGATTTCTGCGGTGAGTACTCAAAACGTTCTAAAATCATAGCCCAGGACGCGGAGCTGTGTGAGGTCTCCCAAATCTACCCTAGTGAACATCGCGAGTCTCAAATTTGTCTCGAATACGTGCAGTTGTTACTTGCGTTGGCGGTTCTGTTCTGTACACACGTCTCCATTGCCTTTGAACTTCAACAACATTCTTTCCGCTGTTCAAACGATAATCTTGGCTTCATTTTGTTGTAGCAACGCTATCATAACGTAATGCGAGTCAAATCTGTTTACAGAACAACATACTACACATTACTTTTGTTTTTCGGTACAGCTATGAAATATATTAAATAGACATCTACTGTGAAAGTGCGTGTACATTTTGGCACCCTCCGTATTGTAGAAGATATGCTTGAGAAATTTCGAAAGCTGGAATGTCAAACTGAACTCTCATTTGAACTTTTCCCCGGAAAAAACTTTGTTGTGTCAGCGAGGAGGAGGATGAAAGATTTCACCAGGGCATAAACGAGATAGAAAGACGTTATCAGGGTAAGTGGAATGTAAACATAACAGACTATTGCTGGCCACTAAAAGGAGATGAACCAACCTTTTTTTTCCATTAAAGGAACTAAGAGTTTATATCAAGATAGAAGACAAACAACTGAGCTAATGTTCAATATAAGTGATTAATTAGGAAGAAAAGGTAAATATAAATTCTTGCTGAAGAGTTTTTTAATTCATTTAATAATAGAATATGAATTTGATAGGCGAATGTAAGAAAGTGTATTTTATTAGCTCTTATTTTGTGAAAAATCGAATTATTTTTGAGGAAAAATGAAACATTCAGATTTCCAATTAGGCATATTTACATATTGGAATAGAAACCCAATGGAAACGTTCAGCTCCACATACCAGTAAGTGAAGATTATAGTTTCGTAAATTAAAAGGCCGTCACGCAGGAGCTACGTAAACTCAAGTTCAGTTTTTGAAGGGTGTTACAGAAGGCTAGAGCAGAGAAATTAGTCCGCTAGAGCGTATTTTAAATTTCGGTTTTCAAACATACCCCCCGTTTCTAATCTCCCGATTTCTCTCATTTACAGAAACTATTTTTATTGTTTTATTTAAATGGTATATACAAAGTTTCATTGATAAATAAATATTCGTGCTGCTAGAGCGATTTTTAAATTTAGGGTTTCAGGTAAACCTCATTTCTAATAGTCTGATTTCATAGATTTATCTATTTTGCTTATTTTATATCACTAACAAAAACCGAGTTTGTTCAGGAAAAAAAAAAAAAAAAACAGGAATTGCGACCGCTAGAACGAATTTTAAATTTTCGCTTTAAATTTCGTTTTTCAGGTATACCCCAATTCCTACTCGTCCGATTTCTCCGATTTTCGGAACCTATTTTTCTTATTTTATTTAATTGGCATATACAGAGTTTCGTTGTGAAAAAAAAAAACAAAATTTGACGCCGCTAGAGCGATTTTTAAATTTTGGGTTTTAGGTAATCCCTCCCTCCTAATAGCCCAATCTCACTGATTTTCGGAAATATCTTTCTTTTTTTACATAAATGAGATATACCAAGTTTCTTTTAAAAAAATTTAAATTGTGGTCTCGAGCGATTTTAAAATTTTGCTTTAACCTCCCCCTTTTAATGGTCCGATTGCCATAGTTTTCGGTAACTACTTTTCTAAATTTATTTTTAAGAAACATACCTGGTTTCATTGAGAAAAAAACAAAAATTGCGGCAGCTGGAGCGTTAACAAAAAAAAAAAAAAAAAAAAAAAAAAACACGCACGCACACACATACACACACACACTTTTTTGCATACTCAATTCTGGTACCTAGTAAGTAAAATTGTTGGAGCTTTGAAGAAAATTATCAAAAATCTTTGTCATGGGTACATCCACAATAGCAACTAAAAATGATATGCCTAATAATTTACCAAAACCAGCTTCAATATATGCAATACCTTATTTTTTACTGTAAAAATGTTTAGAGAACGCATTTCCAAGTGGTCGAACACAAATTATTGTTCCAAATATCCCTGAACCGAACGTTTCCACATGACAGAGATAGTAATAGCAAACCCCATAAACCACTGCCGCATCTAGTGCACTAATGATCGCTGCAGTTGAACGCCTTAAAACCGCACCACTACTACTAGCACCACCAATGGAAAATTACATTCCCACCGAAAGCCGGCAGTTCTGCTGTTAACTAGAAATGGGCAATTGCCAGAGCTTATTTGCATTTTCAGTTTTATTTGAACTGGAAGTGATTATGTACAATAATTGAGTAGTATTTTTGATCAATAACTTCCCAAACGATTTCAGAAAACACACCTAGAACAGCCCAAAGATGCCCCTATAAATAGTCGTTTGGATATTTTATAACGTAATCACCGATTAGTTTTACCAGTCAAAGTTGTTACTTCTCAGCTTGATGTAATTTTTATACAAATTTAAAATGAGACCTAGTTTCTTAGTGACACCCACTATCAACAATTTTATTTCCTTAAATTTTAGCGTCCACTATCTCTTGTTATACAATTAATTAACTTTACATTTTGTTTTATTTTATATTTTAATAAAATTAATTTATTTCGGTGCTAGATTTATTCATGTATAGCCTATAACGTCATGGAGACGCTCTACCTCGAGCGAAAGGACAGTGTTCGTTTGTTTACAAGTAGAGAAAGACGTAGACAAGATGGAAAGCGACTCTCATGGTCAAAGATGGATTGCATGCTCTATGTGGAAGAAAGGCGTCAAAAATACAGAAATTCATAGACTTTAACTGCGGTATATGGTCAAGAAGTTCCTGTACAAAAGACTGTTAACAAATGAGTCAATGTGTTCGCTAGCTGTAGAGGTTCTGTACACATCTGCCACAAGAGCTGTGTGCACAGGCGCGTTGTCGTGAAGAAGGCGCACACAACCACTCAGCTTTCCTCGCCTTTTCTCTTTGATGGAAGCACGTAGTCTGTACAGTAGGCCATCATAGTACTCCCCATTTACTGTGGTGTTCCTCTCCTTGAAGTCAATGAAGAGTATTCCTTCACAGACCCAACAGATTGTGGTCATGATCTTGTTGGCTGACTGAGTGACTTTGGCCTTTAGAGGCAGTGCTTCGCCAGGTTTACGTCACCCCATTGATTCTCTTTTGGACAAGGAATCATAGTAGAGGACTATAGTTTCATCTCCTGTAACAATGGTTTGCAGAACTTCTCTCTCGTTACCACGGCAGAGCTCCAAAAATATCTGATAACAGATGACTCGTTGCTGCTTTTGGACTGAGGAAAGAAGTCTAGACACCCAGCTTGCACTAACCTTATTCACGTTTAAATGTTCAAGAACATTTCGAAGGACTGTTGTTTTAGAAATATACAATCTTTCTGCTATTTCTGTAACTATCAGCCGCCGGTCTTCCATAATTTCTCCTTCCACAAGAGTAATGTTTTCAGGAGTGAACACCTCCAAGGGCCGACCTGCACGCTCTTCATCTTCAATGCTTTCTGGACCTATTCGAAAAAGTTTGGTCCATTCTTTTACGGTAGAATATGACGGGGTGCTTCCCCATATACACCGTCCAATCGCTGTTTAATTTCATTTGGAGTAAGTCCTTCTTTTTTGAACTTAATAAAAACTCGATACTCCATTTTGAACATGTCACAATCTTCTTCACATAGCCTTCTTTATGCAACTATATGTGAACAACCGAACACAGTGGAGCGGAAGTTACAACTGCAATTATTTATTTAACAGGTAAGGTATGACACCAGATAATGGGTTTTTGAAGGCGATAATCCTTAGCAGCGAGGCCAGAAACTTATGGACTTAACCATCGTATAGTTTAACATCCAAGAAAGAAATTAAGACAATTTAAATTATTTTTGCTTTAGGTGTGGTGAAGTATCTTTGAAGTCTCAGAGGAAATTTACGATTGCACCTTTTAAGCTTCACGAACTTGGGTTTCAAACTAGCAGTTTTGTTAAAAATAGGCCCCAAATATATGCTGTGTATAATTTTTTATACCGGTTCACTGAATAAAAAATTCTACAGGTCCTTTGCAATTTCTATGCTTTTGTTGGAAGCGAAGGAAAATTTCTGTTTAAGTAACATTGTGTAATTTTGAAACATCTTGCGTTAACTCAAACAGACCTAGTGCATTATAAAATCGCGTAGGCTGTTTTTAAAATTGCTTCTGTTGAAGTTAATAACATTGGACTCCTGAAATAAATATGCTCCTACTGCTATATATTCATCTATTAAATCTACCCAAACATGATGAATTGCCTAGACATTTTTGTTGGGAATGGTAAAAACTACTCTATCCGTGTCACTGGTGCGGGCGGCTTTAGGATAATGAATTGCTAGTGGTTGAAAAAGCGGATTGCCGGTAGACCACAACGTGGCTGTTGTTCCCTTCATTATAACATGGATATTAATGCATACGGTGCGACTGCCCGATGAGACGCCACTCTACAAATCATTGTCTCCAATGTTGAACATTAGCTAACCAACTTGTATATGGCTAGTTCTCTGGCGATGACCATATGTAACCTTCACTTGTGGTATTTACTCAGTTTATAGATATATTTGTTAACACTTTTGCTGTGCGGGAAAGTGGTCCCGGGTTCGATAATTATGGATGCACAATCTTTAATGATTTACAAGTAAACAGGGCTAGTTTAAAAACCACTAATAACATTTGGTTAAGTGACATGAAACCCGCTGTGTGGATTTAATCGTACATTGAGAACTAAAAAACTATATTACCGAATTTTAGCGAATTCCAAATGAATGTAGTTATTGTGGTTGTACCCATTCAAAGATTTTTTAAACATTTCTTCAAATCTCCATCGATCCTAACTAGTAGACATCCAAAATGACAATGAAAAAGTTGTTTATCTATATATACATATACACGTGTCTGTCAATACTCTAGTGGTAGTAAATTGCTATTTTTTAAACGAAACTCTGCACAAAGGCCAATTAACAAAAAATTAAATGAGTTCGTTAACAAGCAAGAGTGAATCATTGGGGGTGGAGGGGAGACCTGGGAGGCCACCGGCGATGAAGTTGATCTTCTGCTCCTCCTCTTCCAATCCATCGTCCTGATATGGTGTCATTCAGGTAACGTCGGACGTGCTTAGAAAAATGAGGCTGGGCACCGTCTTGCATGAAGATGAAGTCATCTGAATTACCTTAAAGTTGAGGAAATAACCAGTTTTGAAGCATGTGCAGATAGGTTAGTCCTATCACAGTGTTCTCCATGAAGAAGAAAGGTCATAAACTTTGTCTACGGATATGGCACAGAAAACGTTAATCTTCAGTGAATCTCTTTCATGTTCAATAACTGACATAGTATTTTCACTTGCCCAAATTCTAACGTTATGCCCATTAACTTTAGCGGAAAGATGCAAAGTGGATTCATCGGAAAAAATTCATCGTTCAAAAAACTTATCTTCTTGCATATCATCTCGTATGCTAATGCAAAATTCGTACCTGCTGTCGTCGTCAGGATGCAATGCTTGCAATAACTGCAGTTTGCACGGCTTCAGGTGCAGACGGTGATTCAGAACTCGCCTTACCGTTGGTTGAGGAATGTTCAGTTCCTTGCTTGCTCGTGCTGTGGATTTTTTTCTGCTCCTTTCGTAAACTGTACCACATTTTCATTCGATGTGCGTGGACTGCCGTTTGCAGATGCAACATCTTTTACGAATTTTCGATGCCACTGCTAAATCTGCTTATGCGCAGGCGGTTGTTTATTAAACTGACGGCGAAAAGCACGTTCAACTCCAATAATGGACTCTAGTTTTGCTAATTGCAGCACACAAAATACTTTTTCCTGTTATGTCGTCATTTTACTACAGACAATCAACATGGCAAGCAATAGCGCCAATGCTGCCGTAATTGGAACTTCTACCTAAACGGCTCAAATTTTAAACTTTTGTCTATTCAGGAACTTTCGAATTATGGTTCTACCTTTTGTAATTTGGAAGAAAGAAATGTTTGAAATCTGTTCCTTTTTTTTTTTTTTTTTGAATAGCCTTGTATTTTAAATAATCCGATAGTAAATAACAATAAACAACTTCTGGCAGTGTTTAGGTTAATAAAAGATTTGTGAGGCCAATAAATTTGTTAAATAATTTCGGCGGACAGAATCTGTATCAGACTTTCCTGAGCCCATATTTGTGTCAACAAGTAAATCTTAGTTCAGAAATTGTTTGAACGTGCATGATTTTATAATGAAGGTCTTTACTATCATTGCGTCATTATTAACATATCAACTCTAAATCTCATTTCTAATGAGGCTCCTTGTATTGTGTCCTGTCACTGAAACCAGAGAGGGTTTCGATTACCCTGCAGGTACATCTCTTTGAACATGAAACAGATTTTACAACTTATTAAAAGTTGATCCACTTTATTAGTTTGAAAATGATATATGCACGTGGGTTTACAACGTTCAGAACGACTGGCATTTGTCTCTTCAGATGACGTAGTGAGCTGTCATCCGTAATGTTGGTAATCCTGTTTTACACGTTGTACCCGTTTTCGTGTCACTGTGACGGCGATGGGTTTTTATTTGCAAGCTCTGACAATGGTAGTTCATTTATGTCAGCGGGGAAATACAGGCTGACCACAAACGACACTGCTTGTGATTAGAAAACGTGTCGTTTACAGGAATATTTAAAAGTGACGCTAAAATATTACTATCGTCAAACGAACATGCGAATGCTGGCTAAAAGCATCATTATCGGTCTGTAATTAGAAATAAAATTATTTGACTCACTATATAGTTGGTTTTAAACTTTCCGGCTGTCTTTTCAATTTCAAGCATTGCCAACAAATAAAGTTTATGCGAGGAACGAATTGTTGCCAGAGTTAGACTGTTAAGCTGGAAGAGTAATATTTTCCTAGACTTTTGAGGACGTGCAACACCAATTCAACGTTAGTGCAGAAACGATTCGGTTCCACCTTCACGAACTAGGTAGTCGCTGGGCGTCTCACGAGTTGACAGAGGTAAGAAAGTCGCACGAACTTACGTCTGTTTGGCAGAAAGATCTCTTTCTTGTTGGCATGCGTGAAAATTGGAACATCTTCGACAGTTCAAAAGGTAATCAATACTAGTTGTTAGTCTATGAATTTATCCCAAAAGAACGAAAGCACTAGTGTAATAAATTGCACGATAATGAAAACCCTAATAAGGGGCACAGAAAACCATTATCAGTCTTGATTGGAAGAATCTAACGCATTCACTAAGTTTTCCAGGCATCGAAAAATCAAATTAATTTATCCTCTTTTTGAATAATCGTCACCGAAGTTATGTCACTAATTTCTAAAGAACTAATACGTCACTGCCATTCTGAATAACGCCATACAGTGACAAAAGTGGAGCGGTAAGTATGTAACTAGCAGCAGGGGTGTTCGGAAATGAGCCGCATAGCGCTGTTTTACGAATATCTTGCAATCTATGGGTACGTGCATTAGCAGGGAGATGAATTGATACTAGACGTTAGATATAGGTTTTAGCAGAGTATGAAGCCAAAGGACAGTGTTCGTTTGTTGTCAATTAGAAGTAGACGTGGACAAGAGCTGCATGGGTTTTGTGGAAGGAAGGCTGTTTACAACTGTATCAAAGGGTTCGTTAGCTGCACACAAGAATGTGAGTACTGGTCTTCTGTCAACATTGTGGTCACCGAGGTGCATTGAAACATGCCTCGGCCGCGGAAGCCTGTACATAATTATCAACTACATTTCAATATGAAAAAGGTGTGCACATTGATTTCCACTGTACAAAAGAATTGAATTCTGTAGTCGATTACTGGAAATGCATTATGAAGGTTCGAATCCTTTGGAGAAGCTGATTGGTGATGAATTACGGTGTCACTGTCTCACACCAGAGAAGAAAGTCCAATGCAAATCCCCAGAGACTCCCCGGCCCAAAAAATTCGTGCTGCTGCATCTAAGGGCAAGCAAGTGTATTTTGGGACACTTCAAGCGACTGACTTCCTCAAGGAACGGTTGTCAACAACGAGGTGTACTTTATATAGCTTAAGGATTTAGCAATGGTTCCTCCTACATGATAATGCGCAGTTCCTCACCAGCAACACAAAGTCGGCATCGCTGGGGTTCATTGTTGTGCCACATATTCACCGGATATCGCTCCGTCTGATTATTCTTTTTGGACAGCATGAAACATCTAATATATACGATTGAAAGTGTATAGAATTTACTGCCGAGTCGTGCCGCCTACGGCAGGCTAGATATAGGGATCCTAGTAGGGAAGAAGCAAAGCACAAGCAACCGGACAACATTGGTTTATTATGAAATACTCACACAGGATTGCAAATCCGTCACAGGACGAGTCTCCTAGGTAACCCAGGGTATTAGCAGCCTTCGAAGCAGTCTCCAAGTGCTTTGGCAGTTACCAGCGATGTGGAAGGCACTGAATACCATCTGCTGCATGTGAGTTGCTAACGTGAGTCACCTCGCGTCGAAATGTTGTCAAAATGTCAGCTTTTTTAACAAAATGTTTCCCACACAATGACTGCTTCATTTTGGGGATGAAATAGGGCGAATATGGCGATGTTCTCATCCCCACCGCTGTAAAAGACACTTAACACTGTACAGAGCTCCAAAAATGAAGTGATGAATGATTTTTATGCTCATTTTGCAGACAAGACTGCTGACTACTTTGGGATGGGGATTGAAATGTTAATTTAAAGATGTGAGAAATATATTGCAATAAAGGGTAACTATATTGAAAAGTGAAATATAGTTTTTGATTTTATCATGCGTATAAAATGGTTAGGCCGGAAACTTGCTGGAGTTCCATCTTGTTGGAAAAATGTCATCTCTAGGTAGCCCCCATGGTTTACTGGATAAGGAAACAAATTTACGATAGCCAGTACTACTGATTTCGAAACAAAAGATTGTGACCATGATCTTCTTTGTTGACTGAGTGACCTTGACCTTTAGAGGCCGTGCTTCGCCAGGTTTACACCTGCTACACCATTGATTCTTTTTGGGCAAGGGATTATAGTAGAGGACCACAGTTTCATATCCTGTAACAATGGTTTGCAGAACTTCTCTCTCGTTGTCACGGCAGAACTCCAAAAATGCTTGATAACAGATGACTCGTTGATGCTTTTGGACTGAGGAAAGAAATCTAGGTACTAACCTTATTCATGTTTAAATGTTCAGGAATAATTCGAAGGACTGTTTTTTTAGAAAGGCCCAACCTTGCTGCTATTTCTGTAACTTTGAGCCGCCGGTCTTCTATAATTTCTCCTTCCACAAGAGCGATGTTTTCAGGAGTGAGCACCTCCAAGGGCAGACCTGCACACTCTTCGTCTTCAATGCTTTCTCGACCCATTCGAAAACGTTTGGCCCATTCTTTTACGGTAGAATATAAGGGGATGCTTCGCCAAATATATCGTCCAATAACTGTTTAATTTCATTTGGAGTAAGTACTTCTTTTGTGAAGAATTTAATAACAGCTCGATACTCAATTTTGAACATGTCAATCTTCTATACATGGACTTCTTTATGCAACCATATCTGAACAGTTGAACACAACGAAGTGGAAGTTACAGCTGCAAGTATTTACTTAACAGATAAGGCATGGCACTGGATAAGGATTTTGTGAAGGCGACAATCCTTATCGGCGAGGCCGGAAACTTATGGATCTACCCTTGTATGTATAATAATATAATTAAAACGTATTACTGCTTGGATGTGTTTATTAAGACCACAGCATACTTTTACCAATACTAACTTTCGGAAATACAAGGCAGCGATGCGGCTGTGTGTTATTAATATACACTCGCTCCCAAGTTACAATAAGGAAGTCAAGAAATAATAAAGAAGAACGGATCTGCCAAAGGCAACTGAAGCTCTGATAAAGCAAGCAAGCAAGGGAAGAAAAAAACAGCCGCAAAGAGTGAACAAACCTTATACAGAGATCTTTTACTGCCTCATTCGTTTTATGTGATGCAAGAAGGGAACCGAATTGGCCAGAGGCAAAAACAGAAAACCAGCTGCGGTTCTACTCTGCCAAAAAGGACTGCTAAAACAATATGCTGAGGTTTCGTGTGATTTTATGTCTCACTAAGAACAGCCGATTTTGAAGTAACTAGGATGTAAAATATGTAATTATGAAAATGTAATTTCCGCTTTATTTGCTTAATAAACCTCTAGTAGTACACGAGTCCTTGTTTTGACATGCTCAACAGTCAAAGAAGTCACAACTTTTCAACCTGTTTTCCTTGCTATTATATAGTAACGGAAATGTTTATTGCATCACCCACAAAATATCTGTTCGTTTTTTTATCTTCATACCGATTTAGAAATATCAGCATTTTGAAATTTTACAATTATTAAGTTACTAATATTTATGTGAATTTTGATGCTAGTCACTTTATATCTGTTAATAGCACATGTAAACAGTAAAACTGAACAAAATGCCAAATTTTATAATTAAAAAACTATAATAAGGTAATTAAAATTGTATAAATCTGATAGGTTCTTGTTTAATAATTATAATAATAGTCTTTTACACGCATAAAACAAGTCCTCGTCGTAAAAATACTGAATCAATACTTTGTGTGGCCTTCCCGAGTTTTTATTATGGCATCACGTCGTCTGGACATTGAAAGTATTAAATTTTTGACTTGGTCAGACGAAATCTCACTAAACCACGCCCTATGGATGACTTCAACCAGGTCTTTCTTATTTTTTGTTTATTTCTTTGCTACAGCATTGCCAATCGTCTTCTAACACTTTTTGATGGGGCTGTAATCTGGACTGCTCCCTGAGGGTAGAAATACCTTGTTCTTCAAGAAAACTTCTAACGTATACCATAAAATTGTAACTTAATTTTTCATTTTTAGAATTATGTGCATAATGGTGAAAGTGTCAATGTTTAATTTGGTAAAATTGGCAGGCTTTAAGCAAGTACTCATTTTTCTAGCCCAATGACATGGCGCGAAGTCATTCTGGAAAGTGCAGCTTTCAGGTGATACAAACTGCTCCACATTTGTTGACATTAACTTTCTCTTAAAATCATTATGTATGTATCTGCATTTACTGTTCTCTCAACGCAATGTAATGCCCCACTCCTTTGCTGGAAATACAGCCCCAGACCCTCAAACTTTCCGGGAATTTCCAAACATTGACAGAAATTCTTCACTGCTACGACGATGGATAAATATTTTTCCATCGTTTCCTCTAATCTGAGAAGATTATTTTACTCCAATCTCTTTAGTCCAGTAGGCCTGTCCCTTGGCTCAAGCTAGTCTCAAGCTTTCTTCATTTTGACTGTCAAAAGCGGCTTCTTCCGTGGTCGTCTAGAATGCAGTTTTCTGAAAGTTTGTAGCTGATAGTTTTGCTGCAAACAACCACGCTATTGTAGGCGAGAAATTACCTTATGATTGCCCACATACCGTCTTCAACAGTTGTACTCCAAGAACAACAACAACATCATCATCATCATCATCATCATCATCATCATCATCATCATCTTCTTCTTCTTCTTCTTCTTCTTCTTCTTTCTCCTGTTCGCTGTGATTTCATTATGTTCACTATCACTGTCAATGAAATCACCAGTTACCCAAGTTTATTATAAAACGTTCCACTAGTTCTTCTAGAATGCATTCTTCTTTCCACGCATTTAAAATTTCTGTAACCGTTTCGAGAGTAATTGATGTTTGTGTACAGAAAAAGGACCAGATGTTTGAGTTTATATAAAAACAGATTTTAGTAAAATAAGCGATTTTCTTCTTATTGCATGAAATTATCACATATATGCATTGCAACTCAGCGTCTAGGAAAATTACCTGTCTGTTGTAAATTATTTTTTTAAGATGCAGTTAAAAGATACATGGTTTAATATTAGAGTCTTGATTGTATAGTTTAGCATTGTTATTACGATAAGCGGAAATATCAAAGAAAACACTGCACAGTTTACATGGGGCGCTTTCGTTTTTTATAATACAATAATATAAGGTACCTTTTTTATTTTTATGACCATTAACACAGGAAACAAACAACTGTAGATATGTAAATACATAATATTTACATTATATTATAGTAGGGAAATATATTAATTCAGAGTAATCTCTTGAACACAAAATACTACCTACTCATTACCGCGCGCGGTTCACAAGGTAACCAGCAAGGCGGTGTAGTTACTGCAGCAGGTGTGTTGTTTGACATGTACTAGTGTGAATGTGTGTTCCGTTAGCTCTGTGGCAGAGTGTGCAATGATGCCGTGATTAAGAACGCAGGTTCCCCTTGCGATATGAAACATATTTTTTATTAATAAACCTTTCTAACATATTATGAAAATTTTGTTTTGTAATATTAAACAATATTAGTATGGTAATATTGTTTGCCATACACAGCAAGCTTTAACGTGAACATATTATAATGAACATTATGATATTTCCTTCAGTATTTGTTCTCTCTAATTACAAAATGCTGCACAAGCATTCCCTACACATGCACGAAGGTCAAAAGATGGCTTATGGGTACAAATTCAAGAAGCCCAGGATGTTGCAGCCTCTCGTCCACGTTATTGTAGATATCTGACAACTTTATCCCGAATATTGAGGGCAGTTATACTTGCTGAGGGTTCATACATCCCGATATTAATTTGTGTTTTCATTATAAAAGATAAATGTTTCTGTTCATGTATTTATTTAGTAATTTGTAAAGAATGCGTTTTTTTGTGATTACGTTTTTCTATATGCATAAGTAATGTCATAAAACTAAAATATATTATATTAAGGCAATATAATGGAATGCTACATATATACTTGTAAAACCAATAATAAAAAAATAAAACAATCGTGTGAGAATTGAACCCAGGAGCTTTCGCAGAAGAGCAATGCCTTCTAAACCTCTCAGCCACCGCATCTCTGTCCCAATGTTTTGTTTCCAGGTGGTTACGATTGTCATCATTATGTTTACAGGCAAAGCGCTCACCGCAGTATGCCAGTCGCTGCATGCGTGTTGTGAATACAACGTTTACAAGCATCCCAGAATTTCTCCGATGGACACGTACAAACTGAAGATGATTTGTTTTTAAAAGATTCAATATTTTGTTATTAAGAGTTACCCCGAGGGAATTTAGAAACTCCGTGGTTCTGTTATAACATTCATTATTATAGTCACAATACCATCATTTTTATCATGAAAAATGTTTTCACAACACTACAGAGCTATTTTCGGCCTACCCTATACAACAAGCAATGCTTTGCCACTGCTGTCGCGTATGGTATCGACCCATCTGCAAATATAATGTTGAGAAATAAGATAAAGTATATTTTCTCAAAAAGGAAAGGACATTTATTGTATTGTCAATAAATGCCCTAAATTCGCCGCAAGTTGTTGGCTTTACGAAAAACTATAAAGTTATTTTGTTTCAGCGTCTTTTTGCTATATGATATAGCAAAATCTCTCTAGCAGATAAAACAGCAAAACATTTCTACCAGACTGTACTTAATTACCCAATTAGAGATTAAATACCATGCATTTAAAGCCTATTTCATGAATTCAAAGATATAGTAACCTTTGAAGTGATATGACATGCCCTCTACTCTCCTAAATCTGCTCGATACTTGTTTCAGTTTACAGGATGGGAAACGCTAGACCCTAACGGATTGTTTAACTATTCACGTGATCTATGGCATAGGATTAAACAACTAATTGATAATGAAATGCTGTAGACCCGCGGTCGATTCTCGTGCCACATTTGTTCCCTGTTTCGCGTGACGATTATCGTCAACAGAGTATTCCGGTTTTTGTCTGAAACTAGTGAACCCGTCACTAATTTATTCCAGCTATAAAATCAGTTTAACCACATAACTCACTTTCTGTGCCGACATCAATAAAATTACATAGCAGGGCGGTGTTGTACAGGCCGAGTAAAAAGTAGGTGAAACGTGTTATAACTACCAGAACCAAAACAACGTTGCAGTTATTTTGTTTGTGTATTTATTTATCATGTTAAAGTAAATTTTATTTGTAACTTAATATGTTTATGTAGGCCATGTAAATACTCTTATTTTCACACCCATTTCTTATCCAATTTAATTTCTATGTTTCCTAAACTTTTTAAAATTTCCTTCTGTCATTTGTCTCAAAACTAACTGAATATTACAGAGAGAATTGGCTCTGTTTGGCCTTACAATTGGGAGGCTCCGGGTCAAACTCTTTGAGATCAATCGTAGTGATATTTAGATTTGTTTATGGTTCCCCCAGTCGCTTCGGTAAATGCTAGAATGAATATTTCCTTTTCGCGAACGTTCCGCTCTCTCATTACATATTAGCAATAACTGAGATACAGCAGTGAAAAAAAAAATCACGAGAACAGGACGCCAGCAGTGAGTTAATGTCGGTTGCTTAAAATGGAGTCATTTCGTAAGGAGCTCTGAAATTTTGCTTCCATCTGCAGAAATCTGCTATGGAAAGTACGCGATGTTCCAGCAAGCAAATGCGGGTGATTTTCTGCTAGAATCAACTAAAGAGTTTAAGGAGGCCCGAATTGCAGTGACAAAAGTAGGACGGGCCAGGTGCTTAAACCACTGCGGGAGCTCCCGCCATTATTCCGAAACACCGACCAACAACAGTAAGTAGACTAACAAACATGTTACAGCGCGCTTACACATGAGACCTGTCTGTGCCAGATGGGTGTCGGCAACTTCAGCGTCTGGTAGCGGAGCATGGCGAAGTATAGCTGAATTCCGTCATTACAGGTAATAAAGACTTGACTTCACTACAGGAGATCGCCTGGTTTTCCGATACCAAAGAAGGCCAAGGTTGCTCGAACAGTAGGATTTCGTTCTTACATTGTCATTTATCAACATGAAGTCCCCCGCAAACAATGGTTAATGGTCAGGATTAAAATTGCATACGAAAACGCCCTGATCTGCATTTATCTCATTGACCCTTTCACAGTGACAATGCACGCTCAACTGTTGGACAGTCTCAAAACAAAAACTAATGTGTGTCCACCTTCCATACAGCCCGGAACTAGCTCTGTGCAAGTTTTTCTGTTCCCTGTTCTTAAAAACGAACTGCGAAATCAGCGTTTTGGTTCCTCAACAGGCGGTTCTTAAGACGATATTAAAGAACGGTTTCAAGCACATCTTTTAAGACTGGCAGACACGTTATGTCAAGTGCATACAACTTAATGGGGATTACTATGAATAAGACTACACTTGTATACTTCGTAAGAAAAAAAACCTCTACTGACTAGCCCTCGTAACATTTCATTACGTTGTTACCTGCTGCTACGTGCGGTGTAACGGTAGCTTGCGTCAGTAAAATTTTTCTGTCCCAGTGTCTGGTACAGAAGCGGCACTTTTGAGGTTTTCGAACTCCTTGGAAACATTATTAGAGACTCCGGCTGATCCGTGCCTGAATGCCGCTTGATTCTGGTCACATGATATCTCCCTCGCTTCATCTCTTCCTCCGAAAGAGGCGATCAAATGAAAATATGTGTCCACACATAGAATTTAAGGGGTGCAAAAGTTTCCAACACTGCTCTTAGCTAACTAAACTGCAATTTATAGGGAAATAGGCAGCACTTGTGTTGTTTGTTTAGTACAATGGGGCGATACGTATCTAACTTCATAAACGAAGCCGAATAAAGAATAACGGAGAGGTGTAATTCGATTCTTGACGTCTGAGGGTGTTGCAGGATGATCAGGGTTCAAGAGAGGATCATTGCGCCTTTATCACAAGTAATATCACGAGAAAGCTCAGACCCTCGACTGATGTTTATTAGGCCATCCCAGGAATAAAATAAGAATTTAAACATAATTCCTCTTAATTTGGATTACAAAATTGTAATATTTGTATATTTGTACTTAACATTTTCAAGAAATCTTGCGACAAAGAATGTCCATTATTAATAATACAATCGAGAAGAAGAGCAAAATACGGGTTTAGGACTATTTCATGAATAGAATAATAATAAAATTAATACATACAGAGGGTGCCAAAAATGTATACACACTTCAAACAAAGAAAAAACTGTGTTAACATAACAAAACTGAATTCACACAAACAGAAAACGATCAGCACTAATTATCTTAGACCTTTACAGTTGCAACAGTTGCACAAAATGCGCACCATCGGCGTCGATATACTTCTGAGTACGTTGAACTACTGATTGAGCAACGTTTGCGAAAGTGTCCTCAGCACATGCCGTTTCAATTTCTTCCCGAAGTGTTGTCAGTGTAGCTGGTTTTCTACGGTATACAACATCCTTAAGAGTTCCCCTTAGGTAGAAGTCCAACGGCGGTTCTGTTCTGTGCACACGTTTCCATTGCCTTTGAACTTCAACAACATTCTCGGTTTTCCAATACCACTTCAAAATTGCTTTCCGCTGTTCAAACGATAATCTTGGCTCCATTTTGTTGTAGCAACGCTAGGCATAACGTAATGTGAGTCACATCTGTTTACAGAACATCATACTACACATTACTGTTGTTTTTCGGTTCAACTTTGAAATATATTAAATAGATATCAACTGTGAAAGTGTGTATACATTTTTAGCACCTTCGGTATATTTGAAATTCGCGAACAGAATATTAACACTTGTATAAAATGTTATACTTATGAATATCTTTCTATTTGATCTATTCGTGAGACTGAAATGGACAAAAGTCGACTATTACAATCGCTACGTTCGATTTTTTAATACCACTGAGGAAAAAAAAATATCAATCAGTGTCTCTATTTTTATTTGTATTCTATGGTTTGGAATTTCTAATGATAATATCAATTTGCACATTTGACGCATCACCAAAACGCTTGGAGCAACCCTCCCTTTTGCGTTATGATTATCGACTGTCCATGCTTTTTTGCTATCAATAGTTCCCCACCGCCTCTAGCAAAATTGATCAGTGATGTGTGTTCAGGAATTAAATAGCGGAGGTATAGAGTTGACTACACTGACCACAAGATCACTGTCGTCGCGTGATAAAACGGATTTGATCTTTTTTTTTTTTCTTGCGATAATTTCACTCAATAATGCGGCTGTGATTGGTCAAAACTCAACATTTTGTTTCGTTTCATTGGTCTATTTTAAGATGACGTAACATGGGTAAAGTAGTATTGGTAAATCTACAGATGAAATAGAAATTCGAGTTTGGATGGAGATGAACCATGGTTAGGTTACGTATCAATAATTTGCATTAGTGTCACCCGCAGTGACACGCCTTTCTGTCTTTTATCGCCATCGTGAGCCAACGCTATCTCCATTTAACCTAAGAAAGTGTCTGGATCAATTAAAAGATAAGGAAAACATTGTGAAGAGATCGGCTATGGAACACATTGTACACGTATTTTCAACAATCGATAGGTTCAATACTTAAAGATCAATATGCCACATTTTCCTTCACAAGGAGACCGTCGACCTGCGTCGTTGCAGCCCCAAGCACCAGACAGGCAGTAGATTGACTCCCCTGCTCTCTGTTAATTAACAGCCAGGTTGTAAACGGTAAGTTACTGCGCAGGGGCTTCGCCGCCCCTTCGTACAGTGAAGGCGTGTTCGTTCTTAAACAGTAGCCGAGATTTGCGCGTTTTAAGTGGCGTCTGCATGGCGCGTACTGGAGTATGCTACAAATAAGCGCCGCTCATGTTTGAAGTTAACATTCCGTCATACTAATAGATTTTAGTTGGACAAACTTCTCAAACTATGCATTTCAGCGAATTCCTAAGTAAAGTAGTTATTGCGATTCTACCTTCGAAAATATTTTTTTATAAATTTTCTGCAAATCTCCATCGATTCTACCCACCAGGCACCGAAAATAAACTTGAAAAAAAAAAAAAAATGTATGTTCGTGTATGTTAGCGCTCCAGCGGCCGCAATGTTTGTTTTTCTCAACGAAACTCGGTATATAACGACCAATTAACAAACCAGCGAATTGGAACATTGGAGAGGGGGGTTAATCTAAAGCAAAATTTTAAAAACCGCTCTAGCGGCCACAAATTTTGTTTTTTACTCAACAAAACTATGCACATGCCATTAAAATAAAATAAGAAAAATAGTTGCTGAAAATAAGTGAAATCAAAATATTAGAACTGAGGGTTTACCTGAGACCCAAAATTTAAAATTTTCTCTAGCGGCACCAATATTTGTGTTTTCATAGCAAAACTCCGCATATACCATTTAAATAAAATTATAAAAATAGTTTCTGAAAATAAGCAAAATTAGATTATTAGAAGTGGAGGTTTACCTGAAACCCAAACTCCCTAGCGTCACCAATATATTTTTTTTTTAATGATTTATTTATGGACGCTCTTTAGCATCTCAGATCATCAGCGTCCCATTCAACTCAGGGCGTGAAACGACCGACAAATTTTGCTCAGAGGCCTCTTCTTTAAGGCTTGAGGTTCTTTATCGTGCCATAAATGTACGACACGGGACCCACGGCTTTACTTCCCTTCCGAAGGAAGCCATACTTAGGATTTTTACGTTCGAAAAATTCCAGTGATCTTGACCGGGTTCGAACCCGCAATCATGGGTTTAGGAGACAAGTATGGTTACCACTACACCACCAAGACCGACTATATTTCTTTTTGTACAAGAAGACTCTGTGTACACTATTTAAATTAAATAAACAAAATAGTTTATGAAAATCAGGAAATTCGAAACATGAAGATTGGGAGTATATCTAAAAACCCAAAATTTAAAGAGTGTGGTTTTACCTAAAGTGAAATTTTAAAAATAGTTCTAGTTGCCGCAATTTTGTTTTCTCAACAATATTAGGTATATCCCATTAAAATAATACAAGAAAAATAGTTGCTGAAATTAAATAACATAAAATTATTAGGAGTGGAGGTTTACCTGAAACCCAAAATTTAAAAATCGTTCTAGCGGCACCAATGTTTGTTTTTTCATAACAAAACTCGGTATTTACAATTAAAATAAAATAATAAAAATATTTTCTGGAAATAAGCGATATCAGATTATTAGAAGAGGAGTTTTACCTGAAACCCAAAATTTAAAAATCGTTCTAGCGGCACCAATGTTTGTTTTTTCATAACAAAACTCGGTATTTACAATTAAAATAAAATAATAAAAATATTTTCTGAAAATAAGCGATATCGGATTATTAGAAGAGGAGGTTTACTTGAAACCCAAAATTCAAAAAAGCCTCTCTAGCATTACCAAATTTCTTTTTATGCAACGAAATTCTGTGTACACCAGTTAAACCAAATAAACAAAATAGTTTCTGAAAATCAGGGAAATCTGATCATTAAGAGTGGAGGTATACCTAAAAACTCAAGATTGGTGTTTAACCTAAATTTAAAAATAGTTCTAGGTGCCGCAATTTTATTTTCTCGACAATACTTGTTATATGCCAATTAAATAAATGAATAAAACTATTTTCTCTAAGCTATAAAAGAAAATTGTGGACCAGGAGAGAGTGAAACACCAAAACTTTTAACAAACTTTTCTTTAAAACTTCACTATTCATATAAGTGAAAGCTACAAAAAAGAAAAAGTACACATGAAGGTAAGACATTAAGCTACATATTACTGCACGAGGCATCCGAGTCACTAGAGGTCAACATTAGTCCGGCGGCAACTGGTGACAATAGTGAAACAGCAGTTACAAAGTGGCGGCACCTCTAAGTGAGTGTACAACCCTCGAGCAGCATACGATTTTTGAGGGAATCAAAGAGTATTCATAATGAAATACTTCACATTAGCCTGCCACGTCAATTGGGTGCAGAAGGACGGACATGTATTGAAGACAAACACCACGTCGGCCGGCCCAGAGGCGAATTTGCAACGAGTTGAAGAGTTAATCCAAGCAGACAGAGTACGCTGTTATTGGCTAATGCGTCAGGTAATTTAACGAAAGCGACACCGTGTTGCATTCTTATGTTGCCAACAGGACAAATGAAACACTGCCAAATGTCATCCTCCGTACAGCCCCAACCTTGCTCCAAGCGGCTTCCAATTGTTCGACATGTCATCTTTCAGGTGAACATTTTCCCGACGATGAAGCTTCAAAAAGAGAAATCATCGCCTAGTTCCGACAGCAGCCCAAAAAATTACAAGGTACTGAATTTCAGGTTGCAAAATGATGGAATCTTCGCTTCAATGATAGGAAGTTGTATTCAGAAATGAAAGTATTTTTAAAATCAGCACTTTTACGTAATTTAATGACTTACCCTTGTATTTTAAACAATATCACATCTTAGCTTTAAAATGGGAACTAAATCCTAATGAAACGTCATATTGTCACTTAAAACACCTGACAGTGAGAAGGCGTGAGAAATCTGCCTTCTATTGTCTGTGCAATTAAACACTTTCCTTTCCACAACCACCCGCTTTTAATAAATAATCTCTGTTCTTCAAAACGGACAAGAGTTTTTATTCGCTAATTGCTGCAACCTGTTAGCAAAATTTGAAAACTTGCCTTTTTAATACTTACCTCAAGTTTCCATATTTCTTATTTGAAGTCAGTGTACTCAGATCAAATCCAGTTTCGGTAGCAGAAAACACAAATTCTACAAGAACATTTTTCTAGCGGAATTTGCGCTGAAGGGACCATTTCCCAGGTTGGGCATCACCCGAACTTACTTGTGTTCGTGTATTGCGGTTATAGCGAGGCCAAGACGATCCTTGACACTAACTCGCGGCATTCTGCTAACAAGGTACATGTTTGGTCGACTGGAGTGCCCACATAACAATGGGTACAACTCCACCTGCTTCTCCTTTGTATAACAATGCATCTCAATATTAATTAGGCTGCCACTTAAAACAGCTTCAACTATTTGATCACATTATAATTCCAGTTGCATCCCAGATATTTTATAGTGTTAATAGAGATAATAAAAATATTAGGTTTTTTTTTTTTTTTTTTTTTTTTTTTTTTTTTTTTTTTTGCGATGCTGCAATTTCAGCGTTGGAAACAAATAATTTTAAAGTAAGAATAAATTTTGACTGACAGTTAAGGTGTTAGGTTCAATTTTTCATAGTGCTGAGTAGTATTCCGTGATGCGCGGCCAAACATGAACACTAGAAGATGAAGTTTTGGGTATGAGAGAGCTTTCGGCTCAATAGGTGCCGTGTTTGTTAACGATGCATCGAATGAATATTCCACAAGAGTTTAATATTGTTTAAACACAATTCCAATGAGTTTCTCCGACGTTTCATAACAGAAGAGGAAACGTGGATTCATCACTACACGCCAGAGACGAAGGAGCAGTCCAAACAGTGGGTGACAACAGGTGAAAGTGCATCAAATACTGCAAAAATGGTTCCATCTGCAGGCTATGGTTTTCTGGGATTCTCATGCTTGTAAACTACCTCCAGAAGGGCACAACCATCACCAGGGAGTATTACGCTTCACTACTGGACCAACTGAAGGATGCTATACAGGCTAAAAGTCCATACCTTGAGAAAAAGAAAGTTCTTTTTCATCACGTCTGTGATTGTCTCAAAACTGCATGACCTTCACTTCCAAGTGTTTCCACATCCACCATATACGCCGGATTTGGCCCTCAGCGATTACTTTTTGTTCTCAAACCTGAAGAAATGGCTGGGTGGGCAAAGGAGGGGGTTGAAACTGAGACAAACGCTTATTTTTCACAGTTGGACAAATCTTGTTTTACTGCGGATATTAAAACGTTGGTAAGTCGTTAGACTAAATGTTTCGACTTACAAGGTGACTTTGTTGAAAAATACAAACAACATTACATTAAAATCTTGTGTTATGTTGGTCAGGTCGAGAACTTTTAGAGCACTTCTCTTAGTCTGAAGGAGCTAACTCTGGAGTTTTCCCAAAGTTTGGTCAGTAACGCAGAATAATGCGTCCCCGTCAACGTTTTACCTGCTGGAAACAACCTGTCATCATTCTTTGTCCCAAAAAGCAGATGAGAGAATCTTTCCATGCGAATTTTAGACCCGAATTCCTTTAGACGTGGTGAATCATCATGTTTCTATTCCTTTGTTGTTCTTTTGTTTCTGGATCTTAGTAATGAATCCATATTTCGTCCAAACGATCCGAAAATTTAGAAAAATCATCTTCAAAATGATGATAAATCGAATTGGAAGTTGCATCAGCAGTCAGGCATTTTGGGATCCATTTAGCAGTGGGTTTTGCTGTACGATGTTCAAAGTTTTGCTAAGCGTTTCATCATACACACCATCAACATTTTTGGCTGTGAACATTCAACGCGATGTTCAACTTTGACACCTGTCCTTACTCTCTTAAATTCTGTTAAAATTCTGTTATCTTCTCTGCCATATTTACTTTAAAAATTCACAATATACGATAAGCTACGAATAACAAAAGTTGAAGAAACGTGCTTGTTGTTATGACAACTGCGCTCCCTTCTGTTTAAGGGAAAGGTCTCCAGACTAACACCGTCTTGTATGATGCATTGTATATTGTGACAGCTGCCAGCTAGCCAAACAATCAACACCATTGTATACTCTAACCATCAGGTAAGTGCCCATGAAAAGCTGAAAAAGTTCGTCATGCAGGTGTTGTGTAAACTAAGCAAATCCCCCAACAAGTTGAATATGTGAAGGTTGTTACAGAGCACTAGAGCAGAGAACGTAGTAAAAAAAAAAAAAAAAAGAAGAAGAAGAAGAAGAAGAAGAAGAAGTAACGCTACCTCAAGATATATATATATATATATATATATATATATATATATATATATATATATAGAAAAAACTTTCAGGCTTTTCCCATATCATTATTATTTTATTTACGTGTTATATTGTTAGCTTAACGTTTCCAATTGCTGTATAACAACTAAAATGGCATGTGATTAACATTTAAACTACATAGTTAAATTTTAGATGTACGATTGTTTGTTTTTATGTGTTTCGAAACGGTTGTGTTCTCTTCGCCTACACTTTACAATATCAAGGTTGATGGAGTACACACATTAGCGCTTAAGATTTATATATCGCTCGGTATCCCCCCAGGGTTCCCTGGAATTCGACTTTTTCCGCTGCCGTTCGGTACTGAAGCACTAGCAAGGGCAAGTTCGATTATTCGTTCATGCGCATTCGTTAACTATTCCCCCCATACTCTTTCACATTACACCAACGAGTTTATCGCTTGGCGGGAATACTCAATAGATAATGCCAACAGTAACAATTCACCGTAAGTTATATTTCCCAATCAACGTCCTCGGGCGGTTAAAAAAATGCTCTTTTTAGGTATATCTCCACTCCTAATGGTCTGATTTCGCTGATTTTAGAGGCCGTTTTTCTTGTTTTATTTCATTGGCATATACCGAGTGTCGTTGAGAATAAACAAAATGTGCGTGTCGGTCCTGGTGGTGTAGTGGTAATCATATTTGCCTTCTAAACCCAAGATTGCGGGTTCAAACCCGGCCAGAATCGATGAATTTTTCGGGCATAAAATCGTAAGCATGGCTTCCTTCGGAAGGGAAGTAAAGCCAGCCGTGGGTCCCGTGTCGTACATTTACGGCACGAAAATGAACCTCAAGCCTGAAAGAAGAGACCTCCGAGCAAAATTTATCCGCTGTTTCAGCTCTGAATTGAATGGGACGCTGATGACCTGAGATGTTAAAGAGAGTCTGTAAATAAAACAAATAATTTTTTTTCACTTTTGGTTGACCCCCATTATCCAATTTTGCTGTTTAACAAACTAGATTATTTTTGGTGCCTAATAAATAGAATCGATGAAGATTTGAATATTTTTTTCAGATGTTCATGGGTACAACAACAATAACTACCTATATTTTTTCGAAATTCACTAAAAGCCTACACTCGTGTTATTCTTTTGGGTGATAATGCACAACCACATACAGGTAAGAAGGTTTGTGAAACTATTAGAAGTACTTAATGCACGCACCATATTCTCTATACATTGCATCATGGTTTCCTTTCTTTCGATAACCACCTCGGAAGCAAGATCGCAAACCTGGAGAGTACTCAATGGATATTTTTCTCTATTGCAATGAAAGTCACATCGTTAGGTCATCAACAGCGATATTTACTGCATTTAAAACCAAAGATATGCGGTCCCCGCCACCTAGTCTGTCAATAGATAATTGAATAACGCGACTGTTGAGGTATCTCTATTAGAATGTTGTATTTCAAATCGCAGCGATTGACGCCGTCAACCTGCAAAATCTTGTAAAATGCTTTCACATATACCAGAAGCCCTTCTGGAGCTTTCCTCTAAAACGGAACCCACAAACCCCACATGTATAGCAAGAAACACATTTCTGACCTGGGCTCTCTGTGTACGCAGTGTTGCCAAACAAAGTAGCGGTCTGACCGCAGAGACAGAAAGCAAGAGATGGCAACTTTGCACATTCTAGCCACATTCGTCACACAGGCAACCAGATGCACGTGGTTCACCGCGGCAGAGTCACAAACTACCGGCTATAACTCGCAAAGTTAATGCGTTAGTGGATAGAGCGTTGTGGTTCTGCTGAACGGCCGCTGTTTCGCTACAACAATGCCTTGTGAGACATTAAATTATATACATACGGAAATCAGGAAAGTCCTAAACCCCCAACTGTGCCTCAAGTGAAATAATCGGTCCTGGTGGTGTTGGTAACCATACTTGCCTCCTAAACCCAAGATCGCGGCTTCGATCCCGGCCAGGATCGATGGATTTTTCGGGCGTAAAAATCCTAAGTATGACTTTTTTCGGAAGGGAAGTAAAGCCGTGAGTCCCGTGTCGTACATTTACGGCACGAAAAGGAACCTCAAGCCTGAAAGAGAGGCCTCTGAGCAAAATTTGTCGGCCGTTTCAAGCCCTGAGCTGAATGGGACACTGATGACCCGAGATGTTAAAAGAGCGTCCGTAAATAAACCTAATAAAAAATCAAGTGAAATAAACAATATTTAACGGGTTCCAGAATTCCCCCTTTCTCGTTTTTCTTCTTCTTCTTCTGCTCCTTCTCCTCCTCCTCCTTCTTGTTCTTGTACCCCTTGATCTCAAACAAGGTACATTCGCCCCTGGTATTTATTTATTTACCCTTACAAGGGTTAAGAATATGTGGGTTTCTCTTCAGTTCTACCGGCAAAAATACAGAGTAAAATTATATAAAATACTTAAAAAGTCAAGTTAAAGATATATACTGCTTCAGCACATATTTTAAATATAGTTAAATGTTGATATAGATGGTGTTAGAATGCCAATTGTTCTTCAATAATATTTCTTGAGTACAAGAGGGGTAGAAGGAGGAGTAGGAGAGGAAGAAGAAGCGAGAGATTAACTTTTGTGATTCCTCGAGTTGAGGACATGACAATTTAATCTAGATTAAGTGGCTTTATTGTCCGACAATTTTTGACTTAAGGAGGAAGGGAGTTCCAGATTCTGGGAACTGACACGCTGAATGAAGTTGAGTATGTCCGGTGACGAGGGGTAGACAGTAAAGTCATATACCGGGTTCGAGGTAGGGACAGATATACGAAGTGAGACCCGATATATTGGCGGGTGGAGGTGCGGAGGAATTTGAACAGAGCGCAAGGGAATGGAAAGTCCATTCTTTTTTGAGGTAACCAGAACAGCTGATTGCCTACAGACGTCAAAAGGTAAAATGTACAAGTGTTGAAGACGAAACGAACACAGATATTCTGAACGTCGATCTGCCCAGTGTTCAGATTGGAGTACAAGACATCACAACAATCAAACAAACACTTGAATGAGAATGACAGGTAGATCTTTTGTTACATGTTTTAATGTGTGAATCAAAGAGAATTGTTTATTGCATGTGTGGGCTACCTGTCTGTGCGTTTCTAGATCGGAGTCTATCGGAGGTTTTTTGGCGTGATAGTAGAACACTGTAGTTTATCAAGAAGGTTTAAGTTTATTTACGTAATGCATGTCCCATGACTAGCCTGTGAGGTAAGTACACTCAGGTTCAGTCCAAAAGGAAGATAAGAGGTAATATCTTCATTTATTATAGTCATGGCCTCATGGACAGAACGGAGGGCGTGGGAAAGTAAAGTTGAAAATCGTCATCGTAAACGTTGTGTTGTAGTGGATTTCTGAGGCCGGAACGCTAATAGAGCTTCGCTAGGTTGTTCCATTGGAGATGATGGTGAAGGTTGCATGGTTATGATGTACCAGTAGGGATGACCGCTTGGAGTCCTTGGTTCCTTAAAGTTATCTGGTAACCCCCTTCTCAGACTAAGGAAGTACTCAGTATAAAAACATACCGAGAGAGTGTGACCTGACCAGGAATCGAACTTGAGATCTCTCAACCCCCAGAGGACGGGGCAAAGTGTTATAAGTGCAAAATGTATGTCGGGTCAGGGGCTGAAATTTGTGTCCTTATTTATGAATAACGTTTGTGTCATATTTAATATGGAAATTGATCGCCATGGGTGGCCGAGGTCGTTGAAGCGCGGACTAGTGAGCGGGAGGTCCGGGGTTCGAATCCCACCATGACCGTCCTCCCTGACTGGGGTATTTTCCAGGTTTTCCTCAGTCCTCATAACTGACAAATGCCGGGGAGGTACACTAAACTTAGGCCTGGAACGCTTTCTTCCTTAAAAAATATCCTTTCCCAATATGTCACTTATATATTGGAGATACTGTATCCGCTGATATAAGAGTTTCCGCGGTTCTATTGATCCCCTAAACTGTGGAAGGACTTTAGAATCATCCTGTATACTCGACAAAAGATTGGCAGGTATCACATCTGAAAAACCGGCCCTGACCCAAAGGTTTAGAGCATATGCTTTTATTAATTCCTAAATAGATTTACCAGGGGCCTCTACATTTTTATAAAGGTTGCGTGTATATTATTGAGCAGGCAGTTTGTAAAGATAGACATTTATCAGTAGTTATAGTTTCTAATCGATATACGCCCATACAAAACATTTTCAATTTTTAACATACTTAACAGTAGGAAAACTATATAAACTACACATAATTGAAAAAAGGAAATTCTATAGATGTTTAATATCTAAAAAAAATTGAATTATAATTTTAATGATTTTTACATTTTGCCAATATTCAAATTTGTAGGAAACTTACCCAAACAGCTGTAGCCATTCTGATGCAGCACAAAACCGTCCCGGCAGTCGCACTCAAACATCCCGTCATGCAGTTCGTAACACAGCTGCTCACACGGGCTGCCATGTCCGCATCGCCCTGGAAACACACAGCGTGTTAACTGCTGTTGTCTGACATAAAAAGTAGGAAGTTAATGCCTGGCGACTTCCTTAATGACAAATATGAGTACAAATAGAACAAGACAATGCTCGACCACATACAGCTGCTTGCACAGAAACTTAGCTAGCTGCAATATTCCCTACAGCCCAAATTCTTGCCGCCTTAAATGTTAACGAGTTTTTAAGAGATCAGATGTCTGTCCTCTAGCAGCAAGAAATTCCACACGACCTTTGAGAGCATCCTGGCCTTCTGAGAATCTCAACAGGAAACAAGCATTATCAGAGCGAGTCCATGCAATAAACAAAAGTCCATTGTTTCTCTCCCCCACGAGGGTTAACACGATTAGCACTTTGCGGCGAGTTGATAATTGTCGCTATAGCAACCGCAGTCCGCTTAATATGACAAAGGCATTATCGGCAATGACGCACTCCCGTAAAGTGTTAAATAATAGAAAGCCCTTTACAGTCGTGCTTGTTTATACAAATAGTAGCTTCGGTCCTGGTTCAGATAAATAACTAACGTAAAATTAATAAGTGTACTTGAACCCGGAATTTATGTAAATAAACAAACGCCACTGTTTGTTAATATGATTAGCTTCAAAGCAACGCTCAGTACAATAAATTGTCTGCATAATGATGTGGCAACATTGCTTCTATTAACCAGAAATTAAAAGAACTACGCAATTGAATTTCACAACTAAACTGAATGAATTTCGCAATTAAAGACCGGGTATGAAAATTGTTTTCGTTTTCTAGGCAAAATTCAGAACTAATTAAGAATTTGATGATTTCAGAATGGGTGTCCCAAATGTTGGGTTAAAATACATGCTAAGTTATAAGGAAGTTACAAATGGATATAGAACTTGAATGTTGAAACGGTTTTTATATGCAGATGTTATTGTTATCGTTGTTGGATGTACCCGAGGGTCCCACTTCATACCCCGGGTCGTTCAGAGGCCCGAAGATCCCTTTCATGTCTTATGGTCATGGGAGGAGGGAGATAGAAGGATGCATTGAAATGTTTAATCACACGACACTTAATTATCGGCCACCTTGTTCGTTACTTCTATGACTTTGATGACACGTGATACATCTGTGTGCCTCTCATCTACTGCCCTTGGCAAAACGATGTTGATATAAAACGAAAATGCTTGTACAAAGTTGTTTCTCCTTATATATGAAATTCGAAACGTTGCCACGTGGCTACAAAACTCACAGGGTTCACAGCATAGCGCCCACAGCTTCCTGAGCCTTTAATATTTAAATACTATTAGTGATCTCTTGAGCTCCCAAACGTGATTACTTTAAATTCATCGCCTCTTCGACTCCTTATTGGGGAGCTCCTGATCTTACAATGTAATGACGTCATCGGCGACATCTGTTCCCCTTCTATCTTCAACAAATTTTGAAGCATCTTCAGCAACAAAGGATCTATTGTTAGGCCACCTGCATGTCCTTAGCTTTGTCACAATAGAGAGGGCCCATTGCTCTAGCCAATTATCAGCAGAAGAAGGCACAAAAGATTACAAAGGGAAACATTTTCCCTATTGTCATACAGTTATACGTCCGGGTAGCCATGACTACATTTTAGTGATATATGAAATGTTCCTGCTTGTTATTACAGGCTATGTAATATTTAATAAGTATTTCTATTTGACTTATCTAAATACATTCCCTTTTGGGCATGCGTGGGTGTGAGAGCCTGTCACAATTTATAAGAGTACTGATTTGAAAAATATTTTTATTTCTCAACATAATCTCTCTGTTCATTGAAGTTCTTGTTCCATCATTTCACAAGCCCCTAAAATCCAGAAGCATAAAATTCTTTGGACTGCTGTCGGAAATAGCTGGTGACTTCCCTTTAAACAGCTTTATTGTCGGGAAAATGTTCATCCGAAAGATGACTGAAAATCACTTGGAACAAAGTCGGGGCTATACGGAGGATGCTGGAGGAATTTCCATTTGAAATTTCGCAGCGTCTTGTTTGACTTTTTGGCAGTATGAGGACACGCGTTATCAGGCAAGAGGGTGTTACAGTATATATCAACTTACATGCTTTGTCCTTGAGGCTAAAATGCGACAAGTAGTATGCCTTCATGAACCCAGAAAACTGAGCATCATTTTCCCGGCGGATGGTGGCAATTTAAACTTTTTTTCCCCCGCAGGTGACGCAGAATATTTCCACTGCATTGATGCCACTTTGTCTCGGGCTATTAATGGCGAACCCAAGGCTTATCAGTGTAACAGTTCGCGCTGGCATATCGCGTCCTTCATCGTGGTAGCAATTGAGGACAGGGCATTGGCGCTCAGTGTTTTCTGTGTAGCATTCCTGCCGGGGAGAAATGTCACAGTTTCGCATATGCCTCCATTGCTGACCACTGTCGCCCACCAACTGAACTTCGGGGCGTGCTGAGACACGCAGCTCTCCTCATATACACCATCTGGTGACTTTATTCGAAAGCTCGTTCCATATACTTTCAATCATATATTTTAGATTTTTCATGTTGTCCCTTTTCGAGAAGGGAAAAAAATAATTGCCACTACTTATGTCTCATCACTCGTATTTCCAAAGAAAAAATCTAACATTTTTAAAAAACATGGAAATATAATTTAAGAATTATTGTCACTGTTTGGTAACCCCATTATAAATTTACCGAACTTTGTATTTTCTGTTATTTTATCTACAGAAAAAGAGATTTGAAATGAAAAATTATAACGATATAATAATTTCTATATTCCAAAAGTAAGAGCTAAAAAGATTTCCATCTGCTAAAGATGGCTACTTGAATTAATTTGGTCTTATTTAAGCAAAAGCAAACAAACCGTTCAAGTAGCCAATCGAGTAAATAATTCAAACACTTCAGACTGGGAAATAAGAGATAATTGTATCACTCAAGAATTAATTTTTGATTCTCTTGTACATTTAATTTACACAAAGCAACTCTTAGCAACAGATGGAAAAAATAATAATAATAAAAAAACCTAAAAAGCTATACAGTGTGCAGATAAGGTAAATTAATGCAATATGGGCTTTAGGGCATATAGACAAAAATAAGAAAATGTCACCATTTCCCGCACAAATTGCACGCTATAGGGAGTTGGCAAACCTGCTATAGCAGGCTGCTTCCAGGAAGGTCTACACAACGAAGCTCTCATAAATAATTCAGAAATAGACGAAACAAATTTAAATGTCATTGAAAATTGCACCCTTTTTAATTTTCTCGTATATACAATAATCTACTTCGGAATAACGGCTTATGTAAATTAGTGAGCGCGTGATTAGCGGTAAGTGAGGTTATGTTGGCCAAAAGAATAGAAAACTTTTGGTTTAACTTCTGAAATAGTGATAGCAACCTGTACTTATTTTTAAATTTGTCTCTTTATGGAAGTACACCACATTGTCTTGCAAAATCTACAGGTGAATTCGTGAACAATGAAAAACTAGTTATTTAAGGCTGGCCGGACAAACCATTGACATATTTCTGATTTACGTTTTAACTACTACCACCACTGTTTAATGCTTCAATGACAACATGTAACATAGTTTACATTTCATTTCCAGTTTTCTTCTCTATGTTTAGTGTTCGCGTCAGTTGTATTGTAAAGAGAAACACAAGTATTCGAAAGTTCATTTGTTAAGTGATTATGATATTTATTAACGAGGGGAAAATTTCTTTTTGTCGTTTGCATAACAAAAAGGTAGGCATTAAAACATTTTTGTGTGTGTGTGTGTTATGACTGGCAAGCTGGTAATTAATTTTGAAGAAATGTAAAAGCATAGACTATTTGGAGTTATAAAAATAAATAATGATAATGCATTGGTGTTATTATTATTTAAGATGTTAGGCTACAGTTATTTGAACCTCAACTATTCATTAACACTATTCATCCCGAATCATATTTACAAAAGTCATCCGTTCTTTCAGATTTCACACGAGAGAAACAGCATGCAGATGGTGCAGGACACGCAGAAAGAGTTAAAGAAAAAATATCGAAATAAATTCTACTAACTCTGACTTCCATGAGTTTGGCAACAGATGATATTTTTGAGTAGCGTTTAACTCCCGTTTTTACTTCAGAGGCACCACAGGCGTTGAACACTGATGATACATGTGATGAAATTATAAATTTGGAAAGGATTCATTTATGGAAGAAAGTGTTCCAGGCCTAAGTTTAGGGTACCTCTCTGGCATTTGTCATTTATAAGGACTGAGGAAAAACTGGAAAAACCTCAGTCAGGAAGGGTGGTCCTGGTGGGATTCGAACCCCAGATTTCCGGCTAATGAGTCGGCACCTTAACGACCTCGCCCACCCGTGGCGGTGTAACAACTGATGATTTCAATTCAGATTGTTTGCAGGGCATTGATAGCAGCTAATAATCCATGGAACACGTTGCAAAATCAGGTATCCCGTAAATTTTTGGAAAAGTACCGTCAAAAACTCGTTGTATATTGGTCTACACTCAGAAAGACACGCCGCCACCGGTAGCCGACTCGTGAATGGAAAGTCTGGGGTTCGAATCCTACCCGGATCGTCTTCCCTTACTTAGTTTTTTTTTCAGGTTTTCCTCAGTTCTCATAAATGGCAAATACCGGGGAGGTACTCTAAACTAGGCCTGGAACGTTTCCTTCTTTAAAAAAAAAATCCTTTGCCAATTTATCATTTCATCTCATGTATCATCAGTGTCATCATCGCCTATGGTGCCTCAGTAGTTAAAACGGGCGTTAAACACCACAAAAAGGGGGGAGAAACACAAATTTGTATCTGAGAATGTGCTACGAGACAAGGATTCTCTCACCAGATATACAGCAAACATAGTGGTTGATAAACTCCATGATACACCGTCACAACTTGTAGCAACCAGAGCGCTCCATGGTTAGTTCATTTCCTTCGTTTTAAACAAAAGTTTACAGTTGTTGTTTCCTGGTGGTGTTGAAGAAAGTAGAGTTCTTCTTCTCTGCACAGGCGCTCTTTTCAATCACATCTCAGCCTCTTCTCTTCTGATAGTAACCTTATACACATCACCTGTTTGGCCCATGACTTTCACCGGGTCTCAGAAACCATAAAGAATTAAGTTCAAGTCAATATCCTCATCCGATTTGAAGAAAAAATTCTGCATAGTTCCATCCTGCATTGCATTCTTCAAGGATAAACTTCTAGAAACTTTTCTTCCTCAACACGCTGGGGCAGCTGGATAGCGACAGCTCTATGTTGGGATGACGTTGTTGCTATGGTAACAGCTTCCTACTGACAGTACCGCTTGTGTTTTGTCTGCAAAGGAACTGATGAAAAATTCAGCATTGAAGCGAGATTTGTTTACATAAAGGCAAATTTTGCGTTCTGGCCCTCAACAACAACAATGAAAACTCTTTGTCGGATCAAGTGTCAGTGGTGCAAGAAGCTGAAGTGAAAATGAGTGCTGTTAAGGGAGAAGTTGGGGACAAAGTAAGGTGCAAGTGGCATATTGTAATGCAAAAAAAAAAAAAAAAAAAAAAAATGGATATGCTGTAATGGTCCGTGTGGTACGGGAAGATAGAAAAATTACAGAAGGGTATAAAAATGTAACAAAATGTAAGTTTGCTCTGTTTCAGTTAGAAGATCATTTTCAGCCTTTAAAACGATTTTAACCGATAAAAGCCACAGAGTAACTGTTGAAAATTTGGAGAAACGTTTAATTATATATTATGCTGCAAATTATGAAAGCAAATAACACGCGATACTCATAGTTTTACTAACAAAAATGTAATAATGCTTAACTTATTGAAAAACAGTACCATAATTTTGTGGCCTATTTTCGATGATAAAGACATAAATATTAGTTACATTATTTAGTAATTTATTGTAGATACCTAAACCTTAATTTTTTATACCCAAAATTCCGAGGTGAAGTTGTGATAGGGTAAAATTAATGACAAAACAGACACTAAGTAATCTGAGTATTCCCACAGGGCTAAGTAGGAAATGAAGCATTCATTAAACCGTACAACTGCAGCAACGGAATCCGATTCAACCGTCTAATGGGAAGATTACTATGGGTCAGGGATTTAACAACTGTTTAAGAAGTTATTTATTTTCAGTTTTCATCGCAGCGAGTTTGATAAAACGTTATGATTATTATTATTACGCTTCTTATTATAAGATTATTTGAATATCGGTAATGGAAGCTTGATCCGGAAAGGCGATTAGGAATTTGGGCTCCGGGAGTCGATAGCAGGGAGGAAATAATCCCGCTACATTGCAGGCATCACTAACCAAACGAATTAAGTTTTCCATGCCTGGATGTAATCCTAAGGAATGGTACTTTTATACAAATAATAATTTCTAAGTTTCCATTTCATTTCAACAGGTTCAAGCCAAAGTTCAGTGAAAAAAAAAAAATACTACGAGTCCTAATGGCGCCAAAAAGTTAATCGTATTCCATTTATTTTTATTTCGTTCCTTTAAACATATAAATACAGAGGGTACCCACACTTCAAGCAAAGAAAAAACTGTGTTAACATAACAAAACTGAATTCACACAAACAGAAAATGATGAGCACTAATCATCTTAGACTTTTACAGTTACAACAGTTGCTCACCATCAGCGTCGATACACTTCTGAGTACGTTGAACTACTGATTGAGCAACGTTTGCGAAAGTGTTCTCAGCGATTGCAGCACATGCCGTTTCAATTTCTTCCCGAAGTGCTGTCAGTGTAGCTGGTTTTCTACGGTATGCGACATCTTTAAGAGTTCCCCATAGGTAGAAGTCCAACGGAGTTAGATCCGGAGAACGCAGTGGAATCTCAATCGGACCTCTTCGTCCTATCCAGTGCCTTGGAAGAGTGTCATCAAGATATGCACGTATACTTCGATGGTAATGTGGTGGTGCACCATCCTGTTGGAAGTAAAATTCCTCATTTCTATTTCTATGGAATGTATGGTTAGGCAAATGTGCGTATCATGTTCAGGTACACTGGGCAGTTACTGTTGCTTCAAAAAAGAATTGTCCAGTTAGACCCCTAGATGACAAGCAGCCACACCAAACATTAATTCCAGGTAAACTAACAGACTTTTCCAAAATAACAAGTGAATTATTTGCACACCAGCAGACACAGTTAACACTTCCGTTCAACTTAAAATGTCCCTCATCGGACCAAACAACTTTCCCTACGAAGGCCTCATCCTCTTGCACCATGTTCCGAAACCACTCACAGTGCTGCATTCTCCGATCAGGGTCATCTTAATTTAGTGCATTGGGATGAAAACTTTCAACTTTGCTGTTTTAATAATACGACGTACGCTGGTTCTGCTAATCCCAGTCTCACGTGCACATTGCTTTGTAGATTTCTGCGGTGAGTGCTCAAAACGTTCCAAAACCATAGCCGCGAACGCGGAGCTTGTTGCTGTGCGAGGTCTCCCAGATCTGTCCTTGTGAACATCGCATACGGTACCACGAGTCTCAAATTTGTCTTAAATACGTGCAATTGTTACTCGCGTTGACGGTTCTGTTCTGTACACACGTCTCCATTGCCTTTGAACTTCAACAACATTCTCGGTTTTCCAATATCACTTCAAATTTGCTTTCCGCTGTTCAAACGACAAGTGGTTGAAAAAAGCAGTTTTATTTCTCATGCTGAGAATTTTACGAATAATTCTGTACGAGGAGCCTTCTAAAAGTTCTCGGAATGGCCAAGGAAACACAAGATTCAAAAGAAAATTTTCTTTTATTTCTCAATATAGTTACCTTATAAATCAATAAATTTAGTCCAACGGCTTTCCAACGTTTAGATACTCTCAGTACAAAGAATTTGTCCAACTGTGAAAAATAAGCGTCTGTCTCAGTCTCAACCTCATCATTTGTTGTTAATCTTCGTCCACCCAGACTTTCTTCAGGTTTGGGAACAAAAAGTAACCTCTGGGAGCCAAATTCTGCGAATATGGCGGATATGGAAGCACTTGGAAACCAAGGTCATGCAGTTTTGTGTGTGAAGGCGCATGTTTGTGATGAAAGAGATTTTTTTTTTCACTAGATGAGGACGTTTGCATAAATATCATCCTTCACATGGTCCAGTAGTGAAGCGTAATACTCCCCGGTGATGGTTCTGCCCTTCTGCAGGTAGTCTACGAGCACCACACCATGAGAATCCCAGAAAACCGTAGCCATGACTTTTCCTGCAGATGGAACCGTTATTGTTTTCTTTGGTGCACTTTCACCTGTTGTCACCCACTATATGGACTGCTCCTTCGAATCCACGTTTCATCTAATGTTATGAAAAATCGGAGAAACTAAATGGAACTGCGTTTAAAACATTCTAAACACTCTTGCAAAATGTTTATTTCGTCCGTTGTTAACAAACAAAAAATGTTCTCATAACCAAATCTTTGTTAAAACGTGGATAACACTTTATCGAGGTTTTTAATGTCAGCCAATTCGCGTACCTTCAATCGGCGATCATCAAGTGCGGTATTGTGAATTTTTGTAACAATCTCATCGATGTTAGCAATTTTGGGACGAAATAGAGCGCTCATCATCTCAAATTCAGCACCCCACTTTTTGGTCTTTAAAATGAAGGGAACGAAATCTTTAATATGGAATATAGCTCCCTTTTTATTTGTATTGGAGTTAAACCCTTTAAAACTAAGTACTTTATCACAGCTTATATTTCAGTTTTATCCATTTTGTAGAAAATAATAACACTAGTTTGTTTACACGATCGTCACAAACAAGTGACTGCATTCCTTTCAGATCTTCTTTCTCTTTACAGTTTTTTTAATTGCCCTTATTTTCTTAATCTAATAATGACAACGCGTTATCTAAAGGATGAGAGTTAACAACTATCAGAGAAATTTGGCCTTCTTCACGACATCTTTGAGTCAGACCGAGAACTTTTACGTAATTGTACGAAAATATTCCCTTTAAATTGGAAGAGGCAAACAGTTTTCCATTGTTCTATATCGATGCTCATTTATTGTCTATTTTGTAAAAGATAAAAGTGCTGTGCTGTTCAGAGCGATTTGCCATTAACCATTTCTGTTTTCTATAAGCTCACTGGTTGGGTACAGTGTTCAAAAGGAGAGGAAAACCATTGTAGAGCCGTATATTGATATAGCGGTCAACAAAAAACAGATTGATGATGAAACAGTGTGGGAACCAAACCAAGCCGTTTAGTTTCTGAACGGGCAACCCGCAAGGCTCGAATAGTGTGGTCAGCAACGGCAATTAAAGTGCCCCTTGGCATTAATATGCAAGCTTGCAAATCCTCCCTCAGGTGCTGTATCCGATAGTAAGGTACCCTCTTCACTGCATAAGCAGTTTGCGGTGATACCGCTGACAATAGACCCTTGCTAATTTACACCTTGCAATAGGCGACGATCGAATTCAGCATAGAATTATCTTACAAGAGTCCACTAAACTTTTCATTTAAATGTTGGTAGTTGACGGGGTAGGGACTTCTCAATACTGCTTGCCAGATTATGCACACGACTGTCAAAAATATCTCCGAAACTTCAAAACAAGCAATACTTTCTGAATGTTGATTTGCTTGATGTTTAAGAAACTTTAAAACTTCAGTATTTATACTATTTTAAGTTAGATCTTCGTGTATTCAACGATTGTGAAGGGAAATAACTAATTTGGATCAAAATTTGCACAGTAGTAGCGTATACCACACGAGATTATTCTCGCATACTATCTGCAGACTCATAATTAATAGCTTGAAGGCCACGGCTGTGTAGCTGGAAACAAAATTAATCCCTTGCTTGATATTAAAGCAATCTTTTATTTTTTCGGATGGAAGTAAACAGTCGTTTTTATATAGGAGCTAACAGCTGACAATATTCCGGAAGAATGAACTGATTTTAGCCTTTTCACGCATTTCATAATTTGAAAATGAACAACATGATACATCAGAGATGCCTAAGTTCTGGACGTTTCAGGGGAAAGATTATTTCACATTTTGTGGGAAGAACTGTGCGTGAAAAATTATCGGAAAGATTTTTTTATTTGTTTTATTTACGGACGCTCTTCAACAGCTCAGGTCATCAGCGTCCCATTCTATTCAGGGTGTGAAACGGCCGACAAATTTTGCTCAGAGGCCTCTTCTTTCAGACTTGAGGTTCTTTATCGTGTAGTAAATCTACGACACGGGACCCATGGCTTTACTTCCCTTCCGAAGGTAGCCATACTTAGGATTTTTACGCCCGATTACTACACCACCAGGACCGACATCGGCAAGATGGGGGCCGCGACATATTGACTCAGGATCTAAAGCGAATCAGAATAGAAATCTCTAAGCAAAATTTGGTCCGTTTTCCGAGAGATCTCTACCGAATTCATGTGTCAATTCGTGACCAATGATGAAACACGAGTGCTGCACACCGGAAACAAAACAATGATCTAAGCAATGGAAACACCACAATGGAACATTTATCTCTGAAGTGTATTAGCTGACGTTTTAGACCCATTGAAAACAAAAATACGCGAAAAAAGGCCAAGTTGATCAAAAAAGAGTCATATTTAATCTACCGCCACTGGTGGCTGAGGTGTTAAGGCGCGGACTCGTGAGGTCTGGGGTTCGAATCCTGCCAGGACCGTCCTCTCTGACTGAGTTTTTTTTTTCCAGGTTTTCCTCAGTCCTCATAAATGGCAAATACCATAGAGATACCCTAAACTTAGGCCTGGAACAATTCCTTCCTTAAAAAATACCCTTTCCCAATATATCATTTCGTTTCATGTATTATCAGTGTCACCGCCTGTGATGCCTCAGTAGTAAAAACGGACGTTAAATTCTTATTAATGTTTTTTTCGATCAGACAACTGTTTGCTCAAATATGTGTCGTTACAATGGCGAAAGTAAATGAACATGGGTTCGATTTGAAGGGACATCTGCCTGATTTCCCTGATTTGGCTCCATTTCTGTCTAAAACGAGAACATTCCTTGATGGTAAGAAATGTTTGTCCAAAGAGGAGCTTAAATCATCATTTGAGAAATATTTTGAAGGCATAGACAAATTTGACTTTCGTGATAGGATAAAGGCTTTGAAGTATAGTGTCAAAGGAGACTATAATAAAAAATAACAATTAAAAAAAACTATGCTGTCATTTTGTACATCAATCCAAGAACCCGATAAACTCTTTTTAAAATCTGACTTTTTAATAATGGACACTTAAAAGTTAAAACCGAAACAGATGAGTAGAACTGTTCTGTTATTTTATTTGTATTAAAGGGATTTCATTGCTGTCTCACATACAATAAAAAGACAAAATATTATTTTACTCGATCGTATATTCTCATATGTTCCATAAACGATTATTTTTTCATTATACAAATAATCCAATGAATTGCATTTAATTAAAAAAGTCAATCGATTGCTACTACTGACTGCCAGATGGTGTTTCGTGAAAATGGGGACAGCAGGTTTGCACAGAGCAGGAAAGTAAGATAATGTGAAACGTGGTTGGAATGTAGGGTAACATATTTGTGAACAGGCATTAGGTAAGTAAAGAGGCTATTTCATGTTGACATACGAGGGTAGGTCCATAAATTTCCGGCCTCGCCGATAAAGATAATCGCCTTCACATAAAACCTTATCTGGTGTCATACCTTATTTGTGAAGTAAATAATTGCAGCTGTACTTTCCGCCCGCTGTGTTCACTTTTCGGTTATAGTTGCATAAAGAAGACTATGTGTACAAGATTGTGTCAGTTCAAAATAGAGTATCGAGCTGTTATTAAGTTCTTCACAACAGCAGGATTTACTCCAAATGAAATTAAACAGCGATTGGACGGTATATATGGGGAAGCATCCCCCTCATATTATGCTGTAAAAAAATGGGCCAAATTTTTCAAACGGGTCGAGAAAGCATTGAAGACGAACTGCGTGCAAATCGGTCCTTGGAGGTGCTCACTTTTGGAAACACCGCTCTTGTGGAAGGAGAAATTATGGAAGATCGGCGGCTCAAAGTTACAGAAACAGCATCAAGGTTGGACCTTTCTAAAGCAACAGTCTTTCGAATTATTATGAACATTTAAACATGAATAAGGTTAGTGCCTAGACTTCTTTCCTCAGTCCAAAAGCAGCAACGAGTCATTTGTTGTCAGGCACTTTTGGAGCTCTACCGTGATTCTGCAAATCATTGTTACAAGAGATGAGACTGTGGTCCTCTACTATGATTCTTTATCCAAAAGAGAATCAATGGAGTGGCGTAAACCTGGCGAAGCACACGGCCTCTAAAGGCCAAAGTCACTCAGTCAACCAAGAAGATCATGGTCACAATCTTTTGGGACAGTGAAGGAATACTCTTCATTGACTTCAAGGAGAGGAACACCTCAGTAAATGGGGAGTACTATGCTGGCTACTGCACAGACTACGTGCTTTCATCAAAGAGAAAAGACGAGGAAAGATGAGTAGTGGTGTGCGCCTTCTTCACGACAACGCGTCTGTGCACACAGCTCTTGTTGCAAAGGAAGCTGTGAAGAAATGTGGCTTCAAGGAGATGGACCATCCACCCTACAGCCCATATCTAGTTCCCAGTGACTATTTCTTCTTCTCAAAACTCAAGAAGGAGCTTCGAGGAAGGAAATTTAAGTGTGACGAAGAAGTGATGGATGCTGTTTATGTTCATTCTGTAGACAAGACTTCTGACAATTTGGAGGGAAGGTTGAAATGTTAATTCAAAGATGGGAGAAGTGTATTGCAATAAAGGGTAACTATATTGAAAAGTTACCCTCGTGCATTAGTCTAAGTCAGTATTTCAGCGTCCTTATTTTGTTGTTAACCTAATCTTCATAGCAACCATCTCCCTCATGACCCCACAGTTTGACGTTCCTTTTGATAGCCTGAGAATCCTCCATTTTTCACTTCCATATATCAGAACAGACTTAATCATGACCCTATAGTGGAACGCGAGTCAGAACACGTAGCAACTCATTTAGTTGACCTCTTGCTTCATACTTAATAACAGATAAAGTGTTTATTCCAGTCAGCATACAAAAGTACATGGATGCATGTACCATTTCCTCAGCTAACAGAGCTCGGAGATATCGTCTGTGTATAGATAAACAGTAACGGAGATAAGAGTACACTCCTCTACTGGAGATACCTTTTTGACTATTTTACTCACAGAGCATCTCTCTCAACAGTTACCACGCGGGTGGCCGAGGAGTTTAAAGTGCGGATTCGTGAGCAGGAGGTATGAGGTTCGATTTCCACGAGGACCATCCTCCCTGATTGTTTTTCTTTTTCCAAGTTTTTTCAGTCCTGATAAATGGCAAATGCCGGGAAGGTACCCTAAACTTAAGCCTGGAACGTTTCCTTCCTTGAAAAAAATCACTTCCCAATACATCATTTCATCTCATGTATCATCAGTTTAAAATCAATAAATGTGCTATGTAATTTGCCCCGTTTTCTTTTAAGCTTAAAATTATTAGCATCTTTAAAACGAATAGATTATCCACCTTTCCCTGAAAGGTGCTTGATATCTATTGTGTTCATTAACGCGTGCTTTTAATTCATCATACAGAATCTTTCAGGGGTCCTTACCTAGCACAGATAATAGTGGTACACCCCTCAGTTACCCTTGTCTTTGAATATCGGTTGCATCATCGCCAATCAACAAACTTTTGAATATCTCTCTCCATTAAATAATTTATTAAATGCAATTCGCAGGATGTCTATTTCTTCCAGTACTAGTAAAAACAATTTTATGAATTCAGCTAAAATCCTTCAATTTCCGGTCTTTCTGCAGTTTTCAAGTTTTAAACTGCTAATATAATTTGGTTATTTCTCCGTCTAATGTTGGTACGGGAAGGACTAAACGCATTTCTCTAGGAGGTAGTTGCGGTTCCTACCCTGCTGACTTCTCCGTTAAAGTAAGTCAGTTATCTTCAGGGTTTCATGCTTGTGTGCTCGTGTTTATCGTAACTCCCTGAAAGGTGCAGTTTTAGACTCGCGCCATTTCGATTTGCCACCTTCCAAAGTGTCTTTATACCCTTTTCTCAACTCTCTCCCTTCTGTAAATCTTAAGCACTTGTCAGCTTTTTTCTTCGTTTAATTACGTTTTGTGTTTACTATCCTACTTTTGTGTCATATTTTCTGTGAATGTTTTAGCAAAATCTGCCCCGCTTTCTTCCTCTCGTATATACCGAGGGAGCAAAAAATGTATACATACAGTAGATATTTATTTATTATATATTTCAAAGTTGGACCAAAAAACAACAGTAATGTGTAGTATGATGTTCTGTAAAAGATATGACTCACATACATTATGATACCGTTGCTACAACAAAATGGAGCCAAGATTATCGTTTGAACAGCGGAAAGCAATTTTGAAGTGGTGTTGGAAAACCGAGATTGTTGTTGAAGTTCAAAGGCAATGGAGACGTGTGTACAGAACAGAACCGTCAACGCGAGTAACAATTGCACGCATTCGAGACAAATTTGAGACTCGTGGTACCGTATGCGATGTTCACAAGGACAGATCTGGGAGACCTCGCACAGCAACAAGCCCCGCGCACTGGATCCAAGGCACTGAATAAGACGAAGAGGTCTGATTGAGTTTCCATCGCGTTCTCCGGATCTAACTCCGTTGGACTTCTACCTATGGGGAACTCTTAAGGATGTTGTATACCGTAGAAAACCAGCTACACTGACAGCACTTCGGGAAGAAATTGAAACGGCATGTGCTGCAATCGCTGAGGACACTTTCGCAAACGTTGCTCAATCAGTAGTTCAACGTGCTCAGAAGTGTATCGACGCCGATGGTGGTCATTTTGAGCAATTGTTGTAACTGTAAAAGTCAAAGATGATTAGTGCTCATCATTTTCTGTTTTTGTGAATTCAGTTTTGTTATGTTAACACAGTGTTTTCCTTGCTTGAAGTGTGTACACGTTTTTGGCACACTCTGTATTTGCTGAGTCACGCAACATTCTAACAAATTCCTCCATTCTTTCAGGGATCCATCGATCGCAACAACGATGACATTAATTTCCCTCACCCTAATGTAGCCAGTAATTATTCAGAGACTATTATTTTGTTATTCAATGATTTTACTCGTATTGTATTTACGAGTCTTAATTATCGCTGTTCAAAATCCCTGAAACACCCCCCTTACAGCCCGTTATCTGTTACTATGGTCTAAGCAAGCGATGCCTAATAACATCTTATCTGTGTACACAGATCAAACAAATACGACACGAGTCTTTTACCCCCAGCATCCATTTGGTTCATTCTCTAAGAGCGGAGCGGTGTGTTTTAACTCCGCATTCAGAAATACGCGCGCAGCTGTGAGAAACGGCACTCTATAGATGAAAGCTGCCAGTTTCGTGAAAAGGTAGGAGAAGAGATTTGAATAAGGGAATTTTTGCGTTACATAAAAAGAAGGAAGAAACGGCACGAAAAGGCAACGAAAAAAAAAAAAACTTGCATTGGGACGTGAGCGCTACAAACTTGAACGTATCTGAGGCACATAAAAGACATTTTCTGTAATTTGATGTATTGCTGGTAGTCTGGAAAACCAATACAGTGCAGTGTTTGCCTGTATTTAACAACCGTCAAAACTGTGCGACGTCGTGGCTTAACACCATCTCTCATTGATTATCACGTTGTTTCAGCTCAGAGATTCTGCAAGACCCCACTTCGCTAACTGAAACCTGTTTCAGAAGTTTGGATTTTTGTACATTTCGTACAGATTCTAACTGTGCTTTCGGCTACAGTGTGTTTCATTCACTCTCGACTCCTTGTTTTTATTTGTTTAAACTTGCACAGTTACTGTCGTAGAGTCTGTTGAGTTCAGTCCTGTGTCAAATATCATGAATATTTCTAAATAAAACTTTACATTCCACATTTTCACACGCTACAAGCAGGTGAAAGAGCGAGGACTTGGTAGCTGTTCATGGTGATCAAGTGTGTTCATTTGATATCATTGTAAGATGTATTCGATCATTTGAAGAAGGGCGAGAGACTTTGAAAGACAACCCTCGCTCTGGCCGGTCTCGGGAAGCTGTGAACGAGAGAACAATTCAAAGAGTGAGGAACTTGACGAAAATGGACATATTACTGTTGAAATACTAAGTATGGAAGTGTTGGCAGCATTGACAGTATACTCCATGAACATTTAAAACTACGAAAAATCTGTACAAAATGTGTTCAACATTCCCTAACCATGAAGAGAAGAAGAAGAAGAGGAGAAAGGAATGTACAAGGAAACTGCTGAGCATGTTTACACCAAATGGTGCTAAACGTTTGACAGATACATGCACTGATGATGAAAGTTGGTTTTATTTTTATACCTCCCCAAATAAAACTCAGAACTGCGTGTGGGTAAATGAGAATGACACAAGACCAGTTGTTCTTCACAAGATTTTCGTTCTCTTAGCGAATGTTCGCTGTTTTCTTCAACTATGTGCTTGACTGTATGTCAGAAGGAATGACAATGAATGGAGAATACTTTGACATTTATATTTTGGATCCTTTATTTGAAGAGCTGAGGCGGCGGCGTCCAAAGACAGGAACTTCAAGGCTGTTGCTTTTGCACGACAATGCGTCTCTTCATAGAAAAGCTGCAAATTTGAGAAAACTGGAAGTCGACAAAGTCCAGTTGCTTGACCATCCACCCTACTGCCCTGACCAATCACTGTATGACTTCTGGTGTTTTGTCAAGCGAAATCTTGCATTGCTGGAAAATCTTTTAAACGAGTGCAGGACTCTGCTCAAGCTATAAATTCAGCTCTGTTGACAATATCTCAGTCAGTGCTTTTGACAAGTGGTTGTACTGTCTACAACTGTGTGTGGAGAGAGATGGGGAGCACTTTGAAGAATTGTGAGGAAAAGTTTTAGAATTCAGTCCTTAACTTGGACTTTATGGTGACACTTGCAAAACTTTTTGAATGTCTCTCGTACGGGGGTTGTTTGAAAAGTTTGGTAAAAATGCAAGTAAAAATTATTTTTATAACATACTTTATTTCTCAATGTAGTGTTCATCGATGTCTATACACTTGATCCAGCGAGTTTCCAAATTTTTCATCCCATCGGAACAATAAAATCCTGCAAAATATTCATTGACAGCGACAATTACTTCCTTAGTTGAATTAAAATTCTTCCCGCCAAGTCAACTTTTCAAGTTCGAGAATAAAAAAGTCATTGTGTTAAATCTTGAAAATAGAATGAACGAGGAATAAATATGAACCACTTTGTCCATGTGGGTTGGAGCATTAGTCTGGTGAAAGATCATCAACCTTGGTTATTTTTCTTTCAATCCAGTTTTTAAATTATATTACGTTTGTACCCTGGGAATCCCCCCCCCCCGCAATAAAAGTTAGCCATCACCTTTCCAGCTAACAAAATGAATTTCATGCAACTCTGCTTTCATCTGTTTTGAGAAATTTTGAAATAATGTGTATGGAAGCGCTCTATGTAACTCAAGATATCCTAATTTAATCCTAGATGCCGTTTCTTTCGTTTTACCAAAATCCATGTCAATGAACTATTTGTGACGGTATGTGGGGGAAACATTACTTAGGCCATGTTCATTTGACCCTGTGGGCAGAATATTTTCCATCTCAAGAAATGCATATAGAAGTTTTTTCATAGTTCTGTTTATGGCTTTAGCGCTTTCAGGTGCAGAAGTCGCGCCTTATGTGGCACAGTGTCCAAAACCAGGCCGCATTGTGTTGGAATGACGGTGCGTTGCCACAGGTTTATATTTTATTCAACACTTTTAAAGTGAATTTTAAAATACCAGCGTTTTGCATTTTTTCTTTGAAGACATGCGTTTTAGCTGTTCTCTTTTTTTTTTTTTTTTTTTTTTTTTTTTTTTTTTTGCCGCTCCCCCCACCCTAAGGAGACGCCTTCGTCATACATCAGAGCGTCTTCTCTTCCTGCTGTTTTTATCCTATTCTGCTTGAGCCCACTCTTACTTAAGGCTTAAGCACTTGCTTGACAACAGAATGTAATGTTACCCCTCTCTTGAGTTTTGCATTGGATTAGAATCAGATAGCGACAGAAGAATTTCGACTTGCCCTCGTTGCATCTATTTGACTGAAATATCAACCCGGACTTCCGGAAGATGGTATCTGAGCCAACGGACGCCCTTTCTGGCCCTCAAAAGTAGTATTTTATTACCTTCCTTAAAAACTGAAACAATCTAATGCCACGAAGCTGGTTTGGTGTTGAAGAGAACAAGTTTAATCCTTCAATGTAGGGTAAGGATTGGGCAAACGTACTTTTAGAGATGTTTTAACATTTTATGTTAGCAATTCCACTTTCTGCATTATGGGGGCAAGAATTATCAATAAATATACTCACTTAAGTATGACAGGTAAAACATTTGCTCCTTTCTTTTGCCTAGACTACAGCTAAATGGTTTCTTTGAAGCTGCGATTTGGAAATAACTAACCACATGGCTTGCTCTTATGGAGTGAACTTCCTGCTGCCATCTATGGTACATAGGTGCAAACAGGCTTGAACAATGAGGAAACCATACGTCACTTATGAATTGTAATATTTTAATGCACATTTCTAGAACTTGTATGAGCAAATGAAAATAAATATTGGGTAAAATATATTTAATTAATTTTTCCGTAGGAATATTCATTATACAGCCTCTAGTAATTCAACTCAACTAAGGGGGTGTTTTTTGTTTGTGACGAGAAGTAGACAAAGAACGAGAGATCGCTGTTCTAGCTGTCAAAGGGGTGACGGTACCTGGGTACAGGTGCTAAAACATGTTCTGTCACAAGAGATACCTTGAGACGGCGAGTTAGTTCTGCTGCTCATATACCTAAACCTGAAGTATCTTTTAAAGCTGGGTAAAGACATCCGCAGTCTGATATTCCGTTATGCTTTTGTTAATGACATGAAACAAGAGACTCAAACACTTGATACTTAGCTGAGCAGAAGAGCTTCCATATGCTCGCGTAAAAGACGTGACTGGGGAAAACATTGTCATATTTATGACGAGACAGGTTGTCAACTTATTTATAAACCCAAGAGAGTCATATCTAAGTGAGGAAAGAAGAACGTTTAGACCTGGAACACTTTATTAGTGTAACGTCACCTGGACCAGTCATTTTCATTCTTGAGGGACATGCTCCGACAATGACGGTTAAAACTGAGTGCATTACGTCAAATATTCGCTGTGTACTGTCGGTTTGTTCCAACCACTGGGGACGTTTGAACCTTGCATTGTTCTTAATGCAGCAATATTTCACTAATTGTGGTTTTGCAGTATTATAATAAAATGTTCAAGCAAAAAAGAATTGTATTTAAAATTAAAATCATTTGCTTTATTTTAAAATAAAACGCTAGAATGTCTGCTTGCCGCATCCTTGCCCTACTTTATTTTTCGACATAGTCCCCAAGGAAGTTCAAGCTCTTGCTATCCAGGTTTGTGATTCTCTCGTAGAGGTTGATTTGTTCGAGTAAATCAAAATATTCATTTAAATCTTACGCGATCACTTCAATTGTGTCCAGATGTTAATCCAAGGAAGCGAGATCAGGTGAATAAGGTAGATGCGGAAGAATTTTAGTTGGTAAGAGGTGTATTTGTCCTGAGTGACGCGGCTTGATGTATTGCCGTTGTGAAACAACACTTCTTTTGGCCACTTCCGAACGTTTTTCCAAAGTCGCTGTCTCCAAAAGTGGTGTGTATCATTCTCTAGTAATGGTTTTCGCCTTCTACATGTAGTCAATCAAGAAAATTGCTTTTGCGCCCCCAAAACTGAAGTAATGGCCTTCCCAACGGATGAAAGCCGGTCCATGTTTAGTTTCCGTTTCGTCCATTGTCACAAAACGATTGTAAAAATCGGCTGGGTTCTTCTTAAACATTTTCAATCAGTCGGCTGATGTTCGCATGCGATTTCACCTTTTGCTCCGGAGAAAGCAGACACAGCCTCTATCTTGCGCAAAATGGGTTCATGTGTAATTCATTATAGAAAATAAAATGAGTCAGTTCAGTTGAGATGCCCAAGACACACATTACCTCGTCAGTCACCCAAAACAAACGGTCACTCAAATGGCAAATACCGGAGAGTTACCCTAAACTTAGGCCTGGAACGCTTTCTTCCTTAAAAAACTCCTTTTCCAGTTTATGATTTCATCTCATGTATCACCAGTTCCCGTAAGGGGGGGGCGGCTTCGGTCGTTGCTCTTCAGATGATCCAGGTGCGGGCTCTGCGGACCCTGAGTGCCCGTGGTACCTCTGACGTACTAGAGGGAGCCAGGCCGGACTTGATTGGAGTTGTCCGGATTGGGTTGGACTCGGCTTGGCAGTGGACCCGTCGCTCACGGGGAATTCAGGACCTACGATGGCGGCGTGTCCCAGGGGAGTGCCTAAGGCGTGTACCCTGGAGGCCAGTGCGCCGGAATCGCCGTTGTTTGTAGGGAGGGTGGTGGCTACCTTAATGCTGGGGTGACTCACCTCTTAAATACGAGTAGGTCTAAGCTAGTGACCTATCCACTAGTGAGAATCTGGAAGCTAAGGGAACTTAGCGCGCCTGGGCGACACAATCGTCTGCAGCCGAAAGGCGGGTCGGTGTAGGAAACAAGGTACCGTCCTAATGCAAAAACCCACGGGTGGCACAGACCTCTGTGTTGCACCCCTGGACCCAGGGCTTAGTAAACCCGACGCAACCTGTATCACCAGTGCCCATCGCCTGTGATGCCTCAGTAGTAAAAACGGGCGTTAAACACTGTTAAAAAAGCACCCTCTTAAATTGAAAAAATGAAAGATCAAATTCCTTCCTTCTTCCCTTCTTTGCTGTGTTATTTTCTACTCTAAGAAAACTGCGAAACTGTACAGGAACAACAAAGTTACCAAAATACAAGGTCGCTTCAGCTACAAGGCAAATGTTCGTAGTAGAAAGGAAAAGCGTGAAAACACTTAAGAGGGACCAAAATGTTACACCTATTTCCATCTTCTTTCCTTATATTTTCGCCTCTCTATCGCGCATCATTCGAGAATTATAACAGCATATGTGAACTTTAAGTTTGTTTGTTTTAAGAAGATAAGCCATTAAGTTACAAATCTGATTTGAAAAATGGTTGCATTGCTCAACGTTAAGTAACTTGTCCAGCCCCTGAAACCAAGCAGCAGAGTTTCTTTAGGTTGCTGACGGAACCAGGTTGTAACTTCCCTTTCTAGAAAGAGTTTACCCCGAAAGATGAGCTTTAAGAAGGCCGGGTGTGGAAGTCGCTTGCAGCAAGATTGAGACTACACAGCGGATGCTCCAGGACTTACTTGAAATTCGCAGCTTTTCATTTGTCTCATTGGCAGTATAAGGACATGCATTATCATGCAAGAGAAATATGCCTTTAGTGAGTAGTCCTGATCGCTTAAGAAGCTCCTTGAGGATGTTACAGTATGTCCTTGACGCATTTTTTTTTTCTGAACGGTGTTTACCGCCCGTTTTTACTACTGAGGCACCACAGGCGGTGACACTGATGATGATACATGAGATGAAATGATAAACTGGATAAATTTCTTTTGATTCCATACATTTTGCGGCCATTTTGTAACTGGTGTTTGACTATTATAAAAATTAGTTTTCCCATGCCGAATGTCACCAATTGTCATCTAGTGGTGCTTCATTCAAAACCACACTATAGCGTGTGGTAGTTTTAATACAGACTAAACCATTATTTAACACAGTAACTCGTGGTTTCATTTGTAAACTCTTTAGATGCGTTTTTATTCACTTTTAAAATATTATAACAACATCATATTTCACGTAGAGATGAGAATGAGTTGGTTTTGTTCACAGAGAAAAAGGAGCTGTTTAAATTTATAGACATAAAAACATTTAACGTCGGGGCCAGGCTCGCCAAAGTCCCGCAGTTTTCCATCTAGGGCAAAGAGTTGCAAGTAGTCAGGGGAGTTTGCCTTACTGGAGTAATGTTTATGGGCGGTGCAAGGGATGTTTATGCAGGCAACAGAAATCTCTAAAGCGGGGAGTTAAATGAAAAGGAGGCAAGAAAGGGGAAGATAATGGATCTTATTATCTTTGCCTCCCTCGCTTGCTTCCTTCCTTCCTTCCTTGGGGAACTGGTTATCGACAAAACGGGATTTACCCAATGTCCTAGAAGGATCGACAACGCACGCTGTATATTTTGCAACGGAATTGTCCATGTTAACGATGTCTCAGTACTTTATTTCTCTAAAGCTGAAACTGCTTGTCTCTACAGCCCCTTAACGCCTCGCTCAAACGGCCTCGGGTGGTCGAAGTCGTTAAGGTGCGGACTCGTGAGCGGAAGGTCTGGGGTTCGAATCCCGCCAGGACCGTCCTACCGGTCTTCCAGGTTTTCCTCAGTCCTCATAACTGGCAAATGCCGGGGAGGTATTATAGATTTAGGCCGGAAACGCTTCCTTCCTTAAAAAAATAATTTTTTCCAGTTATTATTTGATCTCAATTATCATCAGTGTCACCGCCTTGATGCCTCAGCAGTAAAAACGGGCGTTAAAAATCATTAGCTCTCTTTAACTACTTAGGCATCATAGGCAGTGGAAGCTGATGACACATGAAATGATAAACTGGGAAAGGATATTTTTTTAAAGGAAGCAATTTTTCCAGGCCTAAGGTTAGGGTACCTTCCCGGCATTTGCCGTTGGAATGAGGAAAACCTGGGGAGGGGGGCAAAAAACTCAAAGTGAACGGTGCTGGTTGGAACCGAACCCCAGACCTCCCGCTTACGAGTCCGCGCCTTAACGACCTCGGGCATGGCGGCCAAGGGGATTGTAAAACAGTGCACAGGGAGATATGGTCAAGAAATAAAAGTATTTCTCAAATTAGTGCCGTTATTTAAGTTTCATGTCCATTTCTAACTTTCCAAATGACTTACTCAATGAAAGCCGAGGTATTAACCTACTGCAGAGAGAAAGGTTATATTCACCGTCCTTTAAATATATGTGTTACACCTAGCAGTGCAAAAATAGCTCAAGCGTTACTGATCACAAATGTTATAACATTTGGTCCAAAAAATTAAGTTGTTCTTTCTTTGTAGAAATTCTGTCCACGTCCATAACAAAACATTACCTGAGTAGGATAAAAGTCCAAAATCCATCACTTAGAAGATGCGAAAACTAAGCGAATTCCTCACCAAGTTGAATGACTTTAAATTAAAAGTAATATAAAATCCAAATTATGTCTTATTAATTAAATAGGTTTTGGCATTACTGTATGGTATTAGAGGAACAAAATTACAATTCTTGCAATCTATAAGTATCACAAAATAGAATCCACATTTTTAGAGTTACTATTATTGAGATTAAAACACAAAAATTAATGATATTCTATTAATTAAATATAGACTACTAATAGACAAAGTTATACTATGTGGGTATTTTTAAACGTAACCATGGTTATGAACTGAGCACTTGATATCATCTTTACATTTACTAAAATAGAGAGAAACAACAGAAAGTTTCGAGTTACATTGTGTATTTAAGATGATGTTCATATGTTTCAATAAAACAAAAACATGCTACAATTTAAAAACAATTGCAATGTACTAAGTAAATAAAAACAATGGAAAGTTACATGGATTTTCAGTGGCTTTGAAATTTAATTTAAATGTTATTAACATGTAACGTAAACGTTTTCTGAAGGTTATTACAGAGCGCTCTTACACACAAATATAATTCTCATACACATATTAGATTAATATTTCACATTTGATATTTTCACGACGATACTTTTGTTAAATATAAAACATGTGCACCATTATAAATACAGTTTATATGCTGAATTAATTTGTCCTTTTATTTTAAAACAACAGAAAGAAAATTAAACGCTAAAACGATTTTTAAATTTTGGATTTCGGGTATATTCCTACTCTTAAATGTCCAATTTGCTTAATTTTCTTATTTTCAGGTAACCCCCACTCCTAATGGCTGGATTTCCTTGATTTTCAGGGGAAAAAACATTTTTATCAACTTATTTTAATGAAATATACCGATAAAGTAAAAAATAAAAATTGTGGCCACTAAAGCGCTAACACATACACACACCAGTGATACATGTGCAGGGATTATACAGCGCAGGTTTAGAGTGGGTTACACTGACCACAAGACAAATGCACTTTGCGTGATAAAACGGATTTGACAATTTTTTTTCGATAATTTCACTCTGTAATTCGGCTGTGATTGGTCAAAATTCAAAATTATGTTTCGTATCACTGGTAGATTTTAAGATGGCGTCATACATTTATATCCATTGTCATTTTCGGTGTCTAGTAAACAGCATCGATGGAGTTTTGAAGTTTTTTTTTTTTTTTTTTTTTTTTTTAATCTTTTCATAGGCACAACCGCAATAGGTACATTCCTTCGGGATTCACTAATACAAAGTGGGATACTCATTGGGCTAGATGGATAAAACCACTTAGATGAGAGGGCGATGTCACCGTCACGGGTCTACCCCATAGCGATGTTGAAATGCCGGAAATATCCTCTTCCGTCCCAGATCATTCAAATTGTTTATAATTGTCTTCCTGGTAACTACCGGCTGTTCCAGTTGGAAGCAATGCCAGGCAACCAAGGAGAACTATTTCTGAATCGACAAGACGAGGTGATTGATGTTTGCTAGTAATAAATATTTTATACAAAAGCGAGCCTTGCAGTTTGATTTATTATCAGCTCAAGGTGGATTGTAAATCTCAGGGGTGTACTGCTTTTAATACTGCGGAAATTCTTGATAGAGTTGGGCCAATCAAGGCGCTGTTATCAACCGTGACTTGATGAAAGTTGAACAAATACAAAGCAACTAATTTGAATTCATAACCCGCGGAGCTCTTCTGTCCCTTGCGGATAGACACGCATTTATTGCTTTCCTAGGTATCTGCAGAGATATGCCCTTTTCTAAAATCGGTGAAATCCGCATATATAACTTAAGTGCATATTTAGCAACCTTTTCTGCTGATGTTAACAGTAAAACTAATAAACAAGAATAAGTGTAAATAATGCACCCAGAAGAGAACAAATCAAGTTTTAATAAAACGGCTTCTATTGTTCACCACTTGCCAACCTACAAGAAAATTTCAGTGCTGACATATGAAAGTGTCCTGCCACGTTTTTCCTTGACACTGATGCGCTTTATTCACGGCCGACTGCATTTACCAACCCAATCGGGGGGGGGGGGGGGGGGGCGAATGGCGGCACTACTATCAACAGCAAATGCAAAACTTTTACATTTATCATTAGAAACTATTTCGATGATTTTTTAAGAATATGAATTTGTTTACAAGCAACATTTCTCATATATAAACGGAATATCCGTGATAACTTTCTTCACAGATAGGTACAAATCTTTAAAAATGTACTAACTTTCAAATTACCGTTATTTTTTAAGTTTTTGTGTATGCATGAAACTAAAATGATACATTAAAACATAATATGATATTATGGTAACATAATGTTCTACATATACACTTATAAAACTAACAATTAAAAATGTTGTGTGGGATTTGAAACCAGGAGCTTATGCAGAAGAGCAATGTCTTCTAAACCGCTCTACCCTAACTGTCTCTTTCCAGTTGCTTCTGGTTGTAATCATTACGTTCATTAAAAGTAAAGTGTTCACTGCAGTATGCAATTGTGAATACAGCGCTTATGAGAGTCCCGAAGTTTTCCGATCGACACCTACAATCTAAATATTACTTTTTTATGTCTAAGAGTGTACAGGAAAGAACTGCACTATATTAACTGTTTCCATGGTAACCAAGTTGAGAATTATTTCATACTTTTGTACAACCTGGTTATCATGTAAACAGTACGTGTTGTTATATTCCTAATGTACAGGAAAGAACTGCACTATATTAACTGTTTCCATTGTAACCAAGTTGAGAATTATTTCATACTTTTGTACAACCTGGTTATCATGTAAACAGTACATGTTGTTATATTCCTAATGTACAGGAAAGAACTGCACTATATTAACTGTTTCCATAGTAACCAAGTTGAGAATTATTTCATACTTTTGTACAACCTGGTTACCATGTAAACAGTACGTGTTGTTATATTCCTAATGTACAGGAAAGAACTGCACTATATTAACTGTTTCCATAGTAACCAAGTTGAGAATTATTTCATACTTTTATACAACCTGGTTATCATGTAATCAGTACGTGTTGTTATATTCCTAATGTACAGGAAAGAACTGCAATATATTAACTGTTTCCATGGTAACCAAGTTGAGAATTATTTCAAACTTTTATACAACCTGGTTATCATGTAAACAGTACGTGTTGTTATATTCCTAATGTATAGGAAAGAACTGCACTATATTAACTGTTTCCATGGTAACCAAGTTGAGAATTATTTCAAACTTTTATACAACCTGGTTATCATGTAAACAGTACGTGTTGTTATATTCCTAATATACAGGAAAGAACTGCACTATATTAACTGTTTCCATGGTAATAAAGTTGAGAATTATTTCAAACTTTTATACAACATGGTTATCATGTAAACAATACGTGTTGTTATATTCCTAATGTACAGGAAAGAACTGCACTATATTAACTGTTTCCATTGTAACCAAGTTGAGAATTATTTCAAACTTTTATACAACCTGGTTACCATGTAAATAGTACGTGTTGTTATATTCCTAATGTACAGGAAAGAACTGCACTATATTAAGTGTTTCCATAGTAACCAAGTTGAGAATTATTTCAAACTTTTATACAACATGGTTATCATGTAAACAGTACGTGTTGTTATATTCCTAATGTACAGGAAAGAACTGCACTATATTAACTGTTTCCATTGTAACCAAGTTGAGAATTATTTCAAACTTTTATACAACCTGGTTATCATGTAATCAGTACATGTTTTTATATTGCTAATGTATAGGAAAGATCTGCACTATATTAACTGTTTCCATGGTAACCAAGTTGAGAATTATTTCAAACTTTTATACAACCTGGTTATCATGTAAACAGTACGTGTTGTTATATTGCTAATGTATAGGAAAGAACTGCACTATATTAACTGTTTCCATGGTAACCAAGTTGAAAATTATTTCAAACTTTTATACAACCTGGTTATCATGTAAACAGTACGTGTTGTTATATTCCTAATATACAGCAAAGAACTGCACTATATTAACTGTTTCCATAGTAACCAAGTTGAGAATTATTTCATACTTTTATACAACATGGTTATCACGTAAACAGTACGTGTTGTTATATTCCTAATGTACAGGAAAGAACTGCACTATATTAACTGTTTCCATGGTAACCAAGTTGAGAATTATTTCATACTTTTGTACAACCTGGTTATCATGTAAACAATACGTGTTGTTATATTCCTAATGTACAGGAAAGAACTTCACTATATTAACTGTTTCCATAGTAACCAAGTTGAGAATTATTTCATACTTTTGTACAACCCGGTTATCATGTAAACAGTACGTGTTGTTATATTCCTAATGTACAGGAAAGAACTTCACTATATTAACTGTTTCCATGGTAACCAAGTTGAGAATTATTTCAAACTTTTATACAACCTGGTTATCATGTAAACAGTACGTGTTGTTATATTCCTAATATACAGGAAAGAACTGCACTATATTAACTGTTTCCATAGTAACCAAGTTGAGAATTATTTCATACTTTTATACAACATGGTTATCACGTAAACAGTACGTGTTGTTATATTCCTAATGTACAGGAAAGAACTGCACTATATTAACTGTTTCCATGGTAACCAAGTTGAGAATTATTCCATACTTTTGTGCAACATGGTAAACATGGAAACTGCACATGTTGTTGTATTACCAATTTAGAGACAAGAACTGTATTGCACTAACTGTTTCCATGGTAACCAAGTTGGAAATCATTACGCAGTTCATATTTCATCTGCAGGTTGCAGTACCTTGTGCATTGCAGCGAAGGGCCGGTGTCTGCCGGAGATTGTGGAATGAAGCGGGAAAAACAATATGACGCCATGGCAGAAAGCAATCAGCCGCAGGCGATAATACCCTGAGCTAGTAATTACTGTACCCTGATTGCCTGCTCCAGGCGGCATCTCGAGATGATCCAACTCGCCTGCAGGCTTCACGGAAAACTCACACAAATATGCAATGGCGAGCACTCTTTTGGCCTCCTATAGGACATTGCAGTGTTTGAATACGACGGAATAAAGCAGCCTTTAGTGCATTCCGTTTGATAAATAGAGGCGGCATTATTGTTAGTATAGGGCGATTCATATGAAACGAGCGCCTTTTAGAACAGCACATGTATATGTCTTTATGGAACATTTCTGGCACTCGGGCGTTATAAAAGTTCTCGGCCTGGCTCAGAGATGTCGCTAAGATGGCCAAATTACTATGATAGTTGTTAAGTGTCGTCCTTTAGATGGCGCGCTGCTAAGTTTCAGACACATTAGTCATTATGACGATCGTGTAAACAAACTAGTGTAAATATTTTACAAAATAAATAAAACTTAAATATGAGTTGTGATAAACTACGCTCAGTGGATACTGCGTTTTTTAACAATGGACCAAACATAGCATTGGAATAAATTTTTCCCAAGAGTGTTTAGACTTGTTTAAACGCAATTCCAATGAGTTTCTCTGACATTTCATAACAGTAGGTGAAACATGGATTCATCACTACACACCAGAGATGAAGGAGCAGTTCAAACAGTGGGTGACAACAGGTGAAAGTGCATCAAAGAAAGCAAAAAACTGTTCCATCTGCAGGAAAAGTTATGACTACGGTTTTCTGGGATTCTCATGGTGTGGTGCTCGTAGACTACCTCCAGAAGGACAGAACCATCACCGGAGAATATTATACTTCACTACTGGACCAACTGAAGGATGCTATTCAAGCTAAACGTCCATACCTTGCGAAAAAGAAAGTTCTCTTTCATGACGATAATACGCCTTACACACGTCTGGGATTGTTGCCGCAAAACTGCATGCTCTTCGCTTTCAAGTGCTTCCACATCCGCCATATTCCCGGATTTGGCTCCAAGCGATTACTTTTTGTTCTCAAACCTGAAGAAACGGCTGAGTGGACGAAGATTAACATCAAATGATGACGTTGAAGCCGAGAGAGACGCTTATTTTTCACAGTTGGGTAAATCTTGTTTTACTAAGGCGACTAAATGTATTGCTTTATAAGGTACTATGTTGAAAAATAATAATAAAAAACATTTCTTTTAATTCGTGTGCTTTCTTGGTCAGGCTAAGAACTTTTAAAACGCCTTAAGTAGTAAAGCATACCTATCTACCTTCTTTTGTTTGATAGCTTGTACCTATAGATTCAAGAAAAGATGCTTCTTGGGTATTCGAATAATTTGACCATTGTCAGCGATACTAATTTATCTTCCGTTAAAGAGACTGACAACAACCATCTTTGGAATGACAGGATCTCTGTTGAAAGAGAGAGTCAGATATCGCATTTCTTGTATGGTAAATATGACAGACAACTTCGGGTCCTATGTGGGATCAACGGGGCGAAAAGGCATTCAGGGCTCAAGTTCGGTTGGCCATCATGATCTTGGGTTTATCATGGCCAGGAATTTTCAGGTCTCCCACTTCATTCCATTGGTTCTGCTACTGGGTCGAAAGTGCCAAGGCGAGGTCGGTCGGCGCGAAGTGATATTGTATGTATAGATTTCTGTTCTGTCTTCTAGAGTGAAAGCAAATCTTCATAGGGGCTCGTACAACTCAGAGAGGGCATAGACACAAATGGCCAGCCGTTAGCAAGGCTCAGGTACCAAAATATCATCCGTCCCAGACCTGTTTTCCAGTTTGTAATCTAACGGGAGAAAACACTTTCACGAACATCTTTCTTGAACATATCTCATTTATGGTGTATTCTTATAGTGTCAAAAATAAATTTTTCGTTGACATACATTTTAATGGATTTTAGAATAAAAGTCCTGTAATTTAATGATTTTCCCTTGTACTTGGACAGAAGCAATACCACTCGCGTCTGTCTTCAAGGTTTGAGTGATACTTTCGACACAATCGCAATCCAATCACGAGGTAAACATGACGAAGCAGTCTTCTCTACGTTACGTCCAGTACTTCGACCGCCTCCAATCAGAAACGATCCTCAACAACGTCTGAAGTGGTTCCGTATTGGGAGCGAGCTGCTGCGACAAGTGATTTTCAGTGAAGAGATTCGCTTCTGTTTCAATACACCAACAGTTGCCGCGTGTACTTACGTAGAAATAAGCGAAGATCGGGAGAGTGTTTATCACTGTACGGTGAGTGGGGTTACTCTTAAACTAGGTGCTACCTGAGCGGGGCCGCTTACAGGGAGAATGATCCGCCACAATGGGAAATAGTTCGCTATGCTGAAGCGGCGTAAACTAAGCGAATTCCTCAGCAAGTCCAATTTGTGAAGGTTATTACAGAAATTGATGACGCTAGAACGCTTTTTAAATTTCGGTTTTCAGGTAATCTACCACTCCTAATGCCCAGTCTCCCTTATTTTCTGAAATTTTATTATTATTTAAATTGTGTGTACCGAGTTACGAAAAAACAAATATTGACACCGCTATAGCGACTTTTAATTTTGGGTTTCATATAAACCCCCACTTCTAATTTTATTGTTTTATTTTAATGTCATATAATGAGTTTCGTTGATAAACAAACAAAAAATGGGTTTTTAGAACGATTTTTAAATTTCAGTTTTCAGATATACCGTCACTTCTAAAGCTCTGGTTCCCGTAATTTTCAGAAATTATTTTTATTATTTTGTTTAAAATGTATATGAAGCATTTCCTTGCAATAAAACAAATATGGCGCCGATAGAGCAATTTTTTACATTTTGTGTTTCAAGTAAACCCTGAAGGTTTCACTGGGGTGTGTCGACAATGTCGCCCCAAAGTTGGGTGCCAATTTGAAGTGGTTTCTATACGCAGATGTTGATGTTGTCGTTGGACTGCGGGTCCCACTTCATACCTCGGGTCGTTCAGGACCTTGAAGTCGCCTTTCGTGTTTTATTGGTCACGGGAGGAGGGATATGGTAGGAGGTAGTTCAAATCACGCAACCGCCTCCTTCGAACGCAATGAACAGTTTAATCACATTACACTGAGTTATTGGTCGCCTGGTTCGTTATCTCTGACTTGGAAGACGCGTGCTAAATATGCTGCATCGGGTGTGCCTCTCGTCTACTGCCCCTGGTAAAGCGATCTGGTAAAAATGTTGTATTACCTTAACTTCCTGATCTGAACTGTGGGTGCCATTTGGTAAAAACTGTTTGGGAGAAAAGATCCGGTAAAAACATGCTTTGCTAGATTTGTTTCTCCACGTAGTTATAAAGCGTTAAGTGGGATTCACAGCACAGCGCCCATGGCTTTTCTGAGCCTTTGAAATGTTTAAATATAATTGATGATTTCTTGAGCTACCAGACGCGTTTATTTTAAATCTATCGCCTCTCTTGCACTTTATTGGAGAATTCCTCATCATACGATGTAAAGATTGTATCGCCGACACCTGTCCTCACTTCTACCTTCAACGGATTTTGAAGCATCTTCTGTAACTAACATACAAAATGATCTATTGTTCGACCACCTGCATACAATTAGCTTTGTTACAGTAGGGAGATCCATCGCTTTAGCCATTACCAGCAGAAGAATCTCAAAAGTTGACAAAATGCAACCTTTTCTCTATTATCTAGAGTCAAACATCCAGGTAGTCATGAATACAATTTAGCAACACGTGAAATGTACCAATTTGTTACTATAAGCTATATATTTTATAATTATTACATTTACTCTTGGGCATGCGTGGGTGTGAGGGTATGTAACAACCCCTGTTCCAAATAGCCTGATTTCGCTGATTTTCGAAAACTGTTTTTCATATTTTATTTTAACGCTAAGAGTTTCTTTGCGAAAATAAACAATTGTGGCCTCTACAGTAATTTTTAAATGTTTACTTTAGGTAAAATGTTCCAATTTTGCTGTTTAACGAACTCGATGATTTGCTTGTTAATTGATCATTATATGCCAAGTTTCGTTGAGAAAAAACCAAAAGTGCGTTCGCTATACCGTAACACACACATTTTCCATCATTATTTTTGGCAGTAGTTGGGATCGATGAAGGTTTGAAGATTTTTTCAGATCTTCTCATGGATGCAACAGCAAGAGCCTATATGCCTTCGGAATATGGTAAAACTGGTAATAATAAATATTAACCTGTGTTACAAGAGATGAAAAAATGCCCCTCGGCGGCAATACATTGCCGGCATCTGCATAGGAAACTCCTGTATTTTATTTAACTTTTCTTTCACATGAACACGGCGGTTCGTAACATGTTTCACGTCATTGGGAGACCCCGTTTGTCTTAACTTTTTAACAAGTTGGCGGACATTTTCTCTTGTGTAACACGATTGCCAGGACATTTTCTTGCGAATCGCCTTTAGCACTTGTCTGCAAGAATTCATTTGACATATTGGACATAAAAACTACCCTTCAAGACTTTAATAATGTGGTGGGTGGAAGTGAGCAGAGCAAGCCAACAGTTCTGCACTATGGTGTAACAGCAGTGCTGAGACCCTTAGAAACAGCCAATTACAAACCTCAGGCATTGAAACAAACTTGGTCGGGACCGAATAACAGATCCATGTTAAGTAATGCTATCGTTCAATACAAATTCAAACTTTTCGACATTTTAACGTAACAATAATGAAACAAATATGCTAATTTTATTAAAAATAAATATTTTAAAGCACAAAATGAATTAATTGCTAATTAACTGTGATTAAGTTAAGAAGCTTAGCTAAAAAATAAGACAATCAACTTAAGTTACAACATTTTTCATCATCAGAAGAAACAGTGATAAAGGCTGTGGAGATGATTCTGAAGGAACAATCAAAATTTGCTTCCAGCAAATCTAAGACTGACAGAAACTGTCTCTAAAATATGACACCGTTTTATATAATTCTATATAATTGAGATATACACCCATGGGTGTCGTTTTATATACGACGGTAAGTCCATAAGTTTCCGGCCTCGCCAGCAAGAGTTATCACCTTCACAAAAACCTTATCTGCTGTCATACCTTATCTGTTAAATAAATACTTGCAACTGTAACTTCCGATCCGCTGTATTCAGTTGTTCAGATATAGTTACATAAAGAAGGCTATGTGTAGAAGATTGTGACATGTTCAAAATGGAGCATCGAGCTGTTATTAAGTTCTTCACAAAAGAAGGACTTACTCCAAATGAAATTAAACAGCGATTGGACGGTGTATATGGGGAAGCATCCCCCTCATATTCTACAGTAAAAGAATGGGTCGAGAAAGCACTGAAGACGAAGAGCGTGCAGGTCGGCCCTTGGAGGTGCTCACTCCTGAAAACGTCGCTCTTGTGGAAGGAGAAATTATGGAAGACCGGCGGCTCAGAGTTACAGAAATAGCAGCAAGGTTGGGCATTTCTAAAACAACAGTCCTTCGCATTATTCATAAACATTTAAACATGAATAAGGTTAGTGCCTAGACTTGTTCCCTCAGTCAAAAGCGGCAACGAATCATCTGTTGTCAGGCATTTTTGGAGCTCTGCCGTGGTAACGAGAGAGAATTCTGCAAACGATTGTTTCGTCAGATGAAACTATGGTCCTTTACTGTGATCCCTTTTCCAAAAGAGAATCAATGGAGTGGTATAAACCTGACGAAGCACCATCTCTAAAGGCCAAGGTCACTCAGTCAACCAAGAAGATCATGGCCACAATCTTTTGGGACTGTAAAGGAATACTCTTCATTGACTTCAAGGAGAGGAACACCACAATAAATGGGGAGTACTATGCTGGCCTACTGCACAGATTACGTGCTTCCATCAAAGAGAAAAGGCGAGGAAAGCTGAGTGGTGTTGTGCGCCTTCTTCACAACAACGCGTCTGTGCACACAGAAGAAATGTGACTTCAAGGAGATCGACCATCCACCCTACAGCCCAGATCTAGCTCCCAGTGACTATTTCCTCTTCTCAAAACTTAAGAAAGACTTTCGAGGTAGGAAATTTAAGTGGACGAAGAAGTGGTGGATGCGGTTTATGCCCATTTTGCAGACAGAACTTCCGACTATTTGGGGGGTGGGGCAGGAATTGAAATGTTAATTCAAAGATGTGAGAAGTATATTGCAATAAAGGCAACTATATTGAAAAGTGAAATATTGTTTTTGTATTTATCATAGCTAGAAAATGGTTATGCCGGAAACTTATGGATCTACCTTTGTGTATATATATTTGACAAGCATTAATTTATATTTCTTTTTATTCTGATTAATGTTTCCAAGTATGAATTTGTTTCTAGAATACTGAAACACCACCTAATATTATTTTTCTTCGTTCCAATTGATATTTGCTTTTTAGTGAAGAACTAAACACACCCGAATACAGTTATTTGCATAGTGTGTGTCTATGCTAAACACATGAACTGTGGCGCAATCTGGTTGAAGCTGTACAGTGTTTTTCCCCTTTAAAATAAATATCTGTCTCTGTTAAGCTGCCGCTCGTGATAACAGGACAAAGCGGAAAGCAGAGCCTGCTAAAGTGAAATAAAAAAACAGGAACAACGGTTGGTAATCCTGTACTGCACTGCCAGCTGGAATACACTAACCCCCCGCTGGGGGTGTATGCTACAACTCTGTCTTGTGGAACAACAAAACAACCATTATGCACTCAAGGAACTGTTCTTTTTCCTTTTTTTCAGTTTCATGATGAACATTCCTGGTAAAAAAAAAATTTAATTATTCATTACGTCTACTTTTTATTATCTCTTTCTGCATGTGTTAACTTTATGATCATAAATTCACTTTTATCTCACGGCCAAATCAAAGGGAAAACAAAGTGAAAGAAGGATGAACACGAGACGCAGTTTGTCAGTATAAAAGAACATCTTAGTGCGACAATATTGCCTGTTCTTCCTTAATTACAACCTTCAAACGATTCTGCAAGACTATACGAAACTGTACCCAGAAATAACCGGAATTACTTTTAAAGTGGTTTAATTGAAGTGTAAAAGTACATCAGGGGGAAATTTTTTTGATTCGCGGCGCAGTGTTTCGTTTTGCGAAATATTCGGTGAGTTTTCCTTCGCGGGAACCTCCAAATGCAGTTAACCCAACTCTTCAGCTCTCGTCATGTTCCCATGCTCAATAGCCGGTCGGGGAGCGGTAGAGGAGGTCAGTAAGAGTTTAACTCTTGGAACGCACGGACTTGAAATGTGCTGTGTAACAATATATTTAATGAGGTATTCTATTCCTCAAAGAGTATTTATTTACAGAATCAGTTCTTGATGTAGAGAGATTGTTTCAATAAAAATTCCCTGATATTCAGCTACCAATTATTCGAAATTCGATTTGTGAATAAATTTCGTAAAAGGGTAAGTATTCTTCCTAAAAAAAGTACTTAACCACGTACAGATTAAACGTTAAATAACATTGGACATACACATTAACGTTTCCCTAAAAAAAATCACTTCGATGGAGTAGTGTATGACCTATTTCGAACAATCCAAGTTATGGGTCAGTCTGCCACCAGGGGCGCTTGTGCTGCTTTATGACGTGGTTCTAGATGTTGGTCAATGACTTCATATAAGACTTCTCGCAGTAAATGATGACGTGGCAGCAATGGTGTAAGCCAAACCGTTCGAAATAAGTGTTTTCAATTAATATAAAGCAACTTTTTTATGTTGATGAACTTTTTAAAAATGCTGCTACACATAATATAAAAGCCAAATTTCCATTCTTTATAATGTAACGCATCAGTTCTACTCGCCCGCATTTCCTTCAATAAGATGACACTTCGCTTCCTCCAGGTACTCTTCGCGAGGAACCCTTGGCAGATGATACATTGCTTTCTCTAACGATGTCGGCCCTGCTCCTCCAGAAGACTTCGCTTCCCAAGTCAAGTACAATCACCATCAACATCCGCTGGTATTCTATGTCGATGACGCTTCTAAGGGAGCTGTCGCCTCTTCCTCCCTTTTGGTCACTTTCAAACAAATACAAAAACGTCATTTGAAAGCCTCGAGTTACCACACAGCTGTAACGTCATCAATGAATAAATGGCGTCTTTGACTACCTTAAATAAACGATACTAGCGCCCCTGATGACAGATTGATCGTAATTTGGATTCTTCGAAATAAGTCATAAAATACTGACGTTTCTCAGAAAACGGAAAATTTCTATTCCTCTATATAAATGTTTAGGCTTTCACGGCCGACGTTGATCCAATAAAATAAGTTTCCGGGCTTGTTGGCTGTGGTTCAGAAGATGTTGAAACACCTGACCTTTCGCTCGTCTTTCCGTCGGGCATCCTTAGAGGATGACTAAAGACTGAGTAGCTAAGGTACTGAAGTTAAAACACTATATAACTACTGTAGTATATGTGCTTGACCGGATGACCCTGCATTTAGAAGTAGATTTTGTGAATGGATTTTGAATATTGTGTTTGGCGGAGGAATTGACTCTAATCTAATTTTCTTTACGGACAAATCTTGGATCCACCTAAATGGGTATGTTAATTTACAAAACAAACGATTCTGGGGTTCAGAAAATCCTAACCTGTTTCACCAGGAACCACTGTATGATTAAAAGATAGTAGTACGGTGCGCCAATAACGGCTAGAAAATAATATACCCTTTTTTTTAAAAAAAAAAAATAAAACAGTAGTGATAGGTGTGTACAGAACAATTTGCAACTATTTTATCGTAAATTAACTATGAGGGAATGAAGGTTCACGAATTTCCAACAGGACTCTGCTACAGCCCATGTGTCCTGTGCAATTCATGAAAATTCGACGTTAGAGTTATCATTAGCAAATATGAGTTCCTCGGTCTCCCATTTATGCCTTGAGATTTTTATCTCTGAGAGAGGCATTAATTAATAAAAGTGTACAATACAAATTCACACATGTATTAAATAAACTAAAAACATCCATAAAGAAATTTCTTTCATATCTCAGAGGGAACTGCAGATGCTAGAAATGTATGGAAGCTGCAGGGAGGCAGTTCGAACATCTTCTTGCTCGATAATGAGTAAATATATCTTTCAAGTGTTGGTAATAACTTACGCGACAATCATAGCTGCGGACTTCCTGACTCTCATTCACCGACCGGCCGGAAGTTACGCATGAACGGCTCCCGCGAAGGAAAAATTGTTCATTATAACAACCCTTTCAATAATGTAGAATCAACACTGCCTGCTTTAGGGTAGTGGCTTTTAACCTTTTTAAGTCCTGGACCCACTTCGCGATTCATAAATTAAAGTAGTACATTATAAAACACGAAGTAAAATTACTTCAATTAAGAAAAAAATACAATGTTATTAAAACATTAACATTTCAGTGGGAGAATTCGCGACTCACCAAAAGCCCCCTTAGGATCCAGTAGTGGGGTCATGCCCCATAGGTGGAGAATCGCTGATTTAGAGGAATTTCGAACGGTGTTTCTAACTGGGAGCAGTACCGAACCTAGCGGAGGGTACTCGAACCTCAGGTACGCTCAAGAAATACGCCGATCACTCTTCAAACCTAGCGGAGCATATATAAACCATGAAAAATCATCTGCGGCTCGGTTACAAACGGACAGTTTTACATACAGCACATAACGTCGTGCAGTTGTTTGTTGATTCAGTCATTATAAAGATTTCAGAGTCAAATTCCAAAATTAAGTTGCAATGAAGATAAAATAAGTGAAATTTATTTATTTACCCTGGTAAGAGTTAAGGCCACGGAGCCTTCTCTTTCACTCTGGTAAAGAACCAGCTAAAATAGAGTGCAATGTACATAGTTAGGTAAAATACGGAATAATAATGCATGAAACATGTTGAAATATAGTTAGAAAGTGCTAGAAATCCGTTTGCTCTTCAATAATTTTTCTTGAGTCAAAGAGGAGGAAGGAGAAGAAAGATGAAAAGGAGAAAGAAGAAGAGAATAAGAAGCGATACTAAGTGTTGTAATTCCTAGAGTTGAGATGACAATTTAACCTACGTTTAAATTGCTTTATTGTAACCAACATCTGGCTTCAGGAGGAAGGGAGTTCCAGATTCTGAGAACTGACACGCTGAATGAGGTTGAGTAGAAATGTGTTCGGTGACAAGGGGTAAACAGTAAAGTCATAAAGTAATTTGTTGATTTGATTTATTTATGAAGGCTCTTTAACATCTCAGGTCATCAGCGTCCCATTCAAATCAGGGCGTGAAACGGCCGTCAAATTTTGCTCAGAGGCCTCTCTTTATGGCTTGAAGTTCTTTTTCGTGCCGTAAATGTACGACACGGGACCTACGGCTTTACTTCACTTCCGAAGGAAGTCATAGTTTGAATTTTTACGAAAGAAAATATCCATCTACCCTGGTTGGGTTTGAGCCCGCGATCTTGGGTTTACGATGCAAATATGGTAACCACTACACCACCAGGACCGACAGCACAGGAGCGTAAGAAATGGAAAGTCCAGCGTTCTTTTAGAAGTAGCTATGAAAGTTGATTGCCTAGAGGCGTTACATGATCAAAAATACAAGTGTTGAAGACGAAACGAACACAGGCATTATGAACATCGATCTGCCCAGTATTCAGATTAGATTACAAGACAAAAAAAAAAAGTGACGCATAACAAACACTTGTAAGAGAATCTGTTTGAGATTGAGAGCAAGATCTTTTGTTACATGTTTTAATGTGTGAATCAAAGAAAATATTTTATTTCAGTGTGGATTACCTGATTGTGCCATTCTAGATTGGAGTCTATATAAACCCCTAGGTTTTTTTTATAGAGCTGATATAATTAATTACATTATTGTTTATCATGGCGAGTGGCACATTTTTACAGTTTATTTTTAAGTAGAGCATCTTTATGGCTCTCGACTATAGCCTGAGACGCATTAAGTTTTAGTTAAAAATGTTGTGTTCTAAGGAGATAGCTGTTACTAATCACGGCGTTATGGACAGAACGAGGGGAGGTAAGTCGTCAAGCGAAGCTGAGTGTTTTATCCCTTTAGCTATTTCGTTGATGTACAGCATAAAGCGTAGTGGTCGGAGTATTGAACCCCGAGGAACCCCAAACCTTAATGAAGCTCCAGGAGTTAAAACAACTATCAGCTATTACACACGACCTTCGCTCACTAAGGTAGCAACACTGTTGGAGAGATTGTAGTTGATGATCGATAGTGTCAAAAGTTTAGTAACACAAGTAGAGTTCGGTTTTTGCTCGTCGCAGGTTTCCTGTCACTTTCAGTAATGACGAGATGGTGTTCAGGTGTCTTGTTCAGGTTGTTGGTTAAGCAGTTATCTGTGCACAATGCGCTCCAGTACTTCAGATAATGCAGGGAGGATGCTGATAGGACTGAAATATTGTGAAAATTTGGGTACTTTATATTTTGGCATAGGCCGGATAAAGGCAAGTAGTAATCATTAGTGAGACGTCAAATATGTGAGCAAGTGTTGGTGATATTGTGTCAATAATTTTAGCATCATAATGCTAATTCCGGTTGCCGCTTTGGTTGAGATTATGGTCTTACATCCGTCATCAGCTGAACTGTAAGTGAAGTGAAAATTCTCTTGCAGGTAAAGCGACATTTGTTAGTTCTTTCAGTGCCACTTCCCTTTACGGTCATGGGCTACGCCCGGATCAAGTTACACTTGCACAGCAGTTCATCTTCTGTTGCTGTGAGCAGGAATCAAGATTCTTATTTAAGTTTTGGATTTATGTGCACTAGATATAGAAATGGTGAACTTCCTATATGCGGCGAAAAATTACTATATGGTTCCTAGCAGACTAAAGAAATAGTTGAAAAAGAAACACAGTCATTTAATAAACAAAAATAAGTTATCAGTTATTTAGTTTTTATGAAGAAGAATAAGTCAAGGTAATGAAATAACTTCAATAGCATGAAAAACTAGATATAAAATAGCAGAAACAATTTCCCACAGAGTGCAGGTACATACAGAACCTGGTCATAGTCGGTCCTGGTGGTGTTATGGTGACCATACTTGCCTTCTAAATCCAAGATTTCGATAAACTTTTTCGGACGTAAAAATCCAAGTATGGCTTCATTCGGAAGGGAAGTAAAGCGTGGGTCCCGTGTCGCACACTTACGGCACGATAAAGAATCTCAAGCCTGAAAGAAGAGACCTCTGAGCAAAATTTGTCGGCCATTTCACCCCCTGAATTGACAGGGACGCTGATGACCTGAAATGTTGAAGAGCGTCTGTAAATAAACCAAATAAAAATACTTTGTTTTGCCTGCTTGTAAAGAAATAGTTAAATAGACCACCAGAGGGCGATATCAAACATATATTTGTCAAACGGTACTTTTGCCTGTCACATATAAAACATAGCAACTGACATTCAAAAATAGGTAATGTAAAAAATTACATTATAAAAAATTGCAGTTCAATTTGAATCAACAAACAGCAAGCTACAAAATGCAAATTAATTGAGCTACATGCAATTTTGAAACCAAATATCTCTTGCTTAACAATAATATAACTTCTGACGTAAACATAAACATCTAACTACAATTCTATGACAGCTACATTAGAACGAAAAGAACTTGGAAAATATGCATTTCAGTTTGCAACGACTGGGTTTACTTCAAGATTAAAGCAAGATTTTCCCAACATCTGATCCACTCATTGTCTTTTTACATCGGAAAGCTTTCCCTCTGCCCTAAGGGGCGTAATGAGCTCAGTTGTTGAAAGTTAATTATATTAAAAGCAGAGCTCTAAAAAATCACACTTTTCAAAGTCATCTGTTGGGAAGCTTGAAACTTTGGACTTTCCAAGAAGAATTCGCTGGTTGTCAAGAGGAAATGTATCCTCCCGATTCTATTTTGTTTTTTAAACTTTAAACAAATGAATCCATTCAAAACTGCTAATTATTTGACGTAAGATTTTATAGCTCTACTAGTTATAACATAAGCGAGGGCAAACAGTTTTTGTGAATACACAATCGAATCTTTCATCGATTTTAAGTCCCCATTCGATAAATAATAAATAACGATTTAGCAACTTCGATCTTTCACTCAAATTTTATTATAGTAAAAATAATACTAACATTTAGTGATCAAATAATATAACATGGGCAGGTATTGATACACTTCTCGAATAGATTAGGCACTACTAAATAAATTATTATCCTAATAAATGAAGATTAATATTAAAACCAAAATAAAATGTGCATAAATTTAACTATAAGTTATCACAAACCCCTTTTTCGTACTAGAAAACGATTTGCAAAAAATCTTTTATTATTATAACACCTTAATTCTCAAGAATAAAAATGTGGGTGTTACAACGTTATTTTTAACGACGCCATTAAATAAAAGTGTCAATTTCAAAATCGTAAACCCCTTTTCGTGGTTTAAATACATGTATATGTAAACATTAATCTATATTTTCAATACAACCGCCTCTAGAGCGGTTATCAGTATATTTCCAAACCTAATGCTCCGATTTGGCTATTTTTTATTTTATTTCTATGACATTCCGAGTTTCGTCGACAAAAAAATAGCATATTAACACACATTCGTACATATACACATGATACCGAGGGGGCCATAAAATGTATACACACTGTCACAGTAGATATCCATTTAATATATTTCAAAGTTTGATAGAAAAACAACAGTAATGTGTAGTATGATGTTCTGTAAACAGATGTGACTCACATTACATTATGATAGCGTTGCTACAACAAAATGGAGCCAAGATTATTGTTTGAACAGCGGAAAGCAATTTTGAAGTGGTATTGGAAAACCGAGAATGTTGTTGAAGTTCAAAGACAACGGAGACGTGTGTACAGAACAGAACCGCCAACGCGAGTAACAATTGCACGCATTCGAGACAAATTTGAGACTCATGGTACCGTATGCGATGTTCACAAGGACAGACCTTGCACAGTAACAAGCCCCGCGCACTGGATAGGACGAAGAGATCCGATTGAGTTTCCACCGCGTTCTCCGGATCTAACTCCATTAGACTTCTACCGATTTGGGTTGGCGACGCTTGCCTAACTGACTGGTTTTGAAGGATGAGGTCTAGTAGATTTTTGATAGAAAAGTAATCATCTCTTAGTATGATTTAATCAGGTTATTCGCATCAAGGCGTGGAAGGCGATACCAAATGTCACCTGATTATGATCATTTAGCAATCATTGTTTGCTTTATTTATAAATTTTATGAGTTGCAATTTTGGGGACGTGAACGGTAGTTCATGAATTTAGTTCACTACAGAATTTAAAGTTACTTTCCTTATTAAATATTTTTATTTTATTAATTTTTTTTACTTTAGCGTCAGGATATGATTGATGGATGTATCGATTCTGTCCTGTCTGGTCACATCTCGACATCTGCAACAAGTTGTCACATCGTCAACTCCGTAATCGATAAGCGCAAGACAAGACTCAAGTGCTGCCAAGATTAATAACCCACCATGCTCCCTTCAACCAAGCTGTGCTGAGTACAAACATTTGCTATCACACCCCGTCACTTGTTCGCTTTGTCATTAATGCAGCGAACATTCTTGGCGGCAATACGAGAGAGAGAGAAAAAAACTAAAGCAATTTTTGGGGTTTTGGTTGGCAACATTCAAGCCAACTTTGATTATTTATTTTATTGTTTCTTATTCCGTCAGCAGAAGGAATGGTAGACCAAATATGATATTCCACACACGAGTAAAATAGCGGAACGTTAATTGTTATCAGCTATTATAAAATGGAAGTGATGGAGTATTTTAGTTACGACCTGAGCAAACAAAATCTTCCCCTTTTAACGAAATGGACGAGGAACACGCCGAGAGTCCAGCAACGTAAGTTATGAGAGTAGATAGACTCATTCCGACTGTTGCATCTTTTAACACCACACTCTACACGCTTTCTCATCTTCAAAAACCACTTGTCAAAGCACCCCTGCCATTCATTTTCCTCAGATGTGAAAAGTCAATCTTCATATGCAGCCATATCAGCATCGGTTTCCTCGCATGCAATTTTTTACCACTGGGAAAAGAAAATAATCGCATGGAGCCAGGTGAGGACTGTACGGAGGGTGAGTCAAGAGCCTGGTCTCTGTGGACTGCAGAAACTGGATGATGTTAGCCGTATGAGTGGAGGCGTTGTCGTGATGGAGCAGGATTCCTCTCAGTCCTGCACTGGACGGCGTTCTCTGATCTTGTCGAAAACTTTCGTCAGGAAGGTTGAGTAGAAATGTATTCAGGATAGGCAGTAGTCATATTCCGGGTTTGTCGGTCCTGGTGGTGTAGTGGTAACCATATTTGCCTTCTAAACCCAAGATCGCGGGTTCAAACCCAATCAGGATCGATGAATTTTTTCGAGCGTACAAATCCTAATTATGGCTTCCTTCGGAAGGGAACTAAAGCCGTGGGTCCCGTGTCGTACATTTACGGCACGAAAAAGAACCTCAAGCCTGAAAGAAGAGATCTCTGAGCAAAATTTGTCGGCCGTTTCACGCCCTCAATTGATTGGGATACCGTTGACCTGAGATGTTAAAGAGCGTCCGTAAATAAAACAAATCAACAAAATATTTTGGGTTAGAGGTTGGGGCTGATATACGAAGTGAGATGCAATATACTAAGGAATGGAGACCGCCACTGGTTGTCGAGATCGTTGAGGCGCGGACTCGTGAGCGGGAGGTCTACGGTTCGAAACCCGCCAGGATAGTTCTTCCTCATTGAGGGTTTTTCCAGGTTTTCCTCAGTGTTCATAAATGGCAAATGCCGGGGAGGTACCCTAAACTTAGGCCTAGAACGTTTCCTTCCTTAAAAAATCCCTGCCCAAAATATCATTTCATGTATCATCAGTGTCCACCGCCTGTGGTGCCTCAGTAGTTAAAACGGGCGTTACACACAATTAAAAAAATGGAGGTACGCGGCATTTTGAACAAGAACGTAAAGGAGTGGAAAATCCTGCATTCCTTTAGAGGTAGCTATGACAGTTTATTATGTAGGGGTGCCGATTGATTAATAGTGTTGAAGACAAAAGGAACACAGGTATTATGAAAGTCGATCAGCCCAGTATTCAAATTAGAGTACAATGATCAAAATGGGGCATTAAGAATCTTTTTGAGGTTAAAAGGTAGATCTTTGACTAAGTGTTTTAATGTATCAAAGTACTGCATGTGTGGGTTACTTGGGTATTTACGCCTCTTGCATAATATGAAAACCACCACTACAGTACAGCCAACAATAAAGCATAGAAATATTCATTCGACAGCTAAATAATTAAATCTTGGCATCGTTTGACGTTGCGTTTTACGTGTCAGCATTTGTACCTTTGAGCGCAAGTTTTGCAGAGCAGGCTCTGAAAATAAACACAAAAGACATTTTCTCTTATTCTTCTAAAATGCGACAAGGGGCGTAAGCCAATAAACGTGGACAAGGAAAGGAAAGGAGCAAGCGGAATCCAATTCCGTCGTCATGGCAACATCCTTTCTGCAGTGCTTCCCTCTATACTCTGCTCAACTGTTTACGCGCCGTTTCTTCAACGGAGCATAACTTTTTACTACTGAAACCCATCAAGTTCAGTAAATGTGGCGTTCCCGTCCTCTTCATTCTTATTTCTGTTAGCAGAAGTGTGCCGGATTTACATCCCTTTTTATTAGCTTCAGTTCCACAAGTGCCGAGATTGCACAAAGCTTAAACTTCTTTTTCGAAAACACGCGTGGTGTCAGAATGTTGCCAACAGCAAAAACAATGAACCCCTAACTTTCGCGTGCTCGGAATAACAAGTTGAGAAAAATAATTCTAAAACACCATGTCTCAAATTGCGTTCCTGTGATTTTGAAAGTGCATAAAACAAGTTTCCATTTCCTTTTGTTTGGTTTTTGTACTATATACCCAAAAGCTATTATCTCATAAGCTGTTTCAGTGATTGTATCCATGAAAAGATTTTCGTAAAAGCTCCATTGATCCTACCTATTAGAAGCACCGTAAATAACAATAAAAGTTTATGTACATATGTATATACCGAGGGTGCCAAAATATACACACTTTCACATTTATATCTCTATTTAATATAATTCAGACTGAAAAACAACAGTAATGTGTAGTATGATGTTCTGTAAACAGATATTACTCACATACATTATGCTAGCGTTGCTACAACAAAATTGAGCCAAGATTATCGTTTGAACAGCGTAAAGCAATTTTGAAGTGTATTGGAAAACCGAGAATGTTATTGAAGTTCAAAGGCAATGGAGACGTGTGTACAGAACAGAACCGCCGTTGCACTTTTACCTTTGGGGAACTCTCAAGGATTTTGTATACCGTAGAAAACCAGTTACACTGACAGCACTTCGGGAAGAAATTGAAACGGCATGTGCTGAGGACACTTTCGCAAACGTTGCTCAATCAGTAGTTCAACGCACTCAGAAGTGTATCGACGCCGATGAGCAACTGTTGTAACTTGTAAAAGTCTAAGATGATTAGTGCTCATCATTTTCTGTTTGTGTGAATTCAGTTTTTGTTATGTTTACACGGTTTTTCTTTGCTTGAAGTTTGTATACATTTTTGGCACCGTCTGTATATATGCGTGTATCTGTAAACGCTCTAGCGGCCGCAGTTTTTTTTATCAAAGAAATACGGCATATTGATCAATTGACAAACAATTCAATGAGTTCGTTAAGCAGTAAAATTGGACCATTGGAAGAAGCGCTAATCACAGAAAGATTTAAATATTGCTCTAGATATAGCAAATTTTGTTTTTTCTAACAATATTTGAAGTATGCTACTTATATTAATTAATAAAAAGATTTTCCAAAAATTAGCGACATTAGAAGTATTAGGAATGGGAGTTTACTTGAAATCCAAACATTAAAAATCGCTCTAGCGGCATCAATATTTTTTCTCAACAAAATTCAGTATATGTCATTTAAATAAAACAAGCAAAATAGTAACCGAAAAGTAGGCGTAATAGAGAAATCAGGCCACAAGAGTATATCCCAAAATCGAAATTTAAAATACCCTGTTGCTTTTAATTTTCTCGTTTCGAAATGAAAGGACAAACTAATTCAACATATAAACTGTATTTATAATAATGCATATGTTTTATATTTAACAAAAATATCGTCGTGAAGATATCAAATGTGAAATATTAATCTAATATGTGTGTGAGAATTATATTTGTATGTAAGAGCGCTCTGTAATAACCTTCAGAAAACGTTTACGTTACATGTTAATAACATTTAAATTAAATTTCAAAGCCACTGAAAATCGATGTAACTTTCGATTGATTTTATTTACTTAGTACATTGCAATTGTTTTTAAATAGTAACATGTTTTTGTTTTATTGAAACATATGAACATCATCTTAAATACGCAATGTAGTTCGAAACGTTCTATTGTTTCTCTCTAATTTAGTGAATGTAAAGATGATATCAAGGGCTCAGTTCATAAACATGGTTACATTTAAAAATGTTTAAAAATACTCACACAGTATAGCTTTGTCTATCACTTGTAATGTATTTAATTTAGCTAACAGTAAGCCATTATTTTTGGTTTAATTTCAATAATAATTATAATAATAATACTTCTAAAATGTATTTTCTATTTCGTAATATTTATAGATTGCAAGAATTCTAATTTAGTCCCTTTTATTTTGAAAAGGAGGAAAAGATAAATATATTACCGACTTTTTTCTACTTCCGGAATAACCAAAAGTAACTCAACTGTTTTATTTTAAATGAAATATCCAATATATTTTTACATTCAGAATAATGCTAATTAAGATATTTTCAAAAAGTACCCACACGAAATATGTCTGTACAAATTAATTGTTGCTAAGTTAAGAAAACAAAAAAGTGTAGCGGATAATAAAACGTTTCTGTCTACTGTGTTTTGTCAGTAATAACATAAATATGTGATTTGTTTATATACAGGAATCATGTTAATTTATACAGAAACATTTTATTTAAGGGATTAAATCTGACATCTAGTGTATTAAGTAATTCTATCTGATGATGAACGAAAGGGAAAGAAATATAATTTTAATTATGGTTGGCTATGGAAACAAGGAACGATCTCATAAAGGGGCGGCAAATTTATTTAATGATATGCATCCAGATTGCCATCCAATTCTACATACAATGGTAACAAGGTACGTAAAGAAATTTACTCAAACTGGAAGGACTTAGGAGATCAGGTCATCTGAAAATTGCAGTTATGAAAATCTTTAAAAGTGGTAAGGAACATCCTTATAAAATTCAACTTTTGTACCAACTTTTAGAGGACGATCACGATAGAAGATTGCGGTTTTCTGAAATAACGGTGGAGTGTATTAATATAACACACCAGTTTTTCATGAACAAATTGTAATATCAGATAAAGCCACATTCTGTCTGCATGAATTTATCAACAGACAAAACGGCAGCAATACATATACGATAACTGCGATATGTCATCAAGTAGCTCCTGCATACAAGAATGTACGAGGGTAGGTCCAGAAGTTTCCGGCCTAACCATTTTTAGGTATGATAAATACAAGGTCCTTATAGAGTTTTGAGAAGAGGAAATAGTCACTGGGAAATAGATCTGGGCTGTAGGGTGCATGGTCGATCTCCTTGAAGCCACATTTCTTCACAGCTTCCTTTGCAACAAGAGCTGTGTGCATAGGCGCGTTGTAGTGAAGAAGGCGCACCCCCCCCCCCCCCCCACTAAGCTTTCCTCGCCTTTTCTCTTTGATGGAAGCACGTAGTCTGTGCAGTAGACCAGCATAGTACTCCCCATTTAATGTACAGTTCCTCTCCTTGAAGTCAATGAAGAGTATTCCTTCACAGTCCCAAAAGATTGTGGCATGATCTTGTTGGTTGACTGAGTGACCTTGACCTATAGAGGAGGTGCTTCGTCAGGTTTACGCCACTCCATTGATTCTATTTTGGACAAGAGATCACAGTAGAGGACCATAGTTTCATCTCCTGTAACAATGGTTTGCAGAACTTCTCTCTTGTTACCACGGCAGAGCTCCGAAAATGCCTGACAACAGATGACTCGTTGCTGCTTTTGGACTGAGGAAAGAAGTCTAGACACTAACCTTATTCATGTTTAAATGTTTATAAATAATTCGAAGGGCTGATGTTTTAGAAAGGCTCAACCTTGTTGCTATTTCTGTAACTTTGAGCCACCGGTTTTCCATAATTTCTCCTTCCACAATCCACAAGAGCGATGTTTTCAGGGCCGACCTGCACGTTCGTCTTCAATGCTTTCTCGAGTCATTCGAAAAAGTTTGGCCCATTCTTTTAAGGTAGAATATGAGGGGGATGCTTGCCCATATACATCGTCCAATCGCTGTTTTATTTCATTTGGAGTAAGTCCTTCTTTTGTGAAGAACTTAATAACAGTTCGAAACTCCATTTGGAACATGTCACAATCTTCTACACATAACCTTGTTTATGCAACCATATCTGAACAGCGGAGTGGAAGCTATAGCTGCAGTTATTTACTTAAAAGATAAGGTATGACATCAGATAAGGATTTTGGGAAGGCAATCATCCTTATTGGCGAGGCCGGAAACTTTTGGATCTACCCTCGTGAGTATCGGTCGTCCTTTAGCATTGCGGTCTCCCAGGTACATTGAGATTGTGCTGAGCTCATATGTTAGACAGATCCTTTACGGGGTAAAACATCGGGCACATACAGGAAATTCAAGCAGATATCCACGAGTTATGGCAGTACTCCCAAACAATCCGCGATGCCATAATGAAATTGCCAGGAAGATAGCAAGGGTGCACTGACGTTGGAGGGGAGGGAGTGCATTTAGAGATCCCAAGTGCCTTGAACCATGCTGCATAATAAATAAGGTACAAAAATGCCCGATATGTTGAGCTGAGTCCCCTGAGCTCGGAGTTAATTCGAAAACATACAGAGCTGTGCGTCATCCAGTGTAACAAATTAACTTAAACCCAATATATGCCATGTCTGCTTCCTAAACGTTGGTTATTTTGTGTTATTGCAATAGTCGGTCCTGGTGGTGTAGTGGTAACGTTACTTGCCTGCTAAACCCAATGTCAGGGGTTCAAATCCGGCCAGGATCGATTAATTTTTCGAGCGTAAAAATCCATGTCTTCCTTCGGAAGGGAAGTAAAGCCTTGGGTCCCGTGTGGTAGATTTATGACGCGAAAAAGAACCTCAAACCTGAAAAAAAAAAGACCTCTGAGCAAAATTTGTCGGCCGTTTCACGCTCTGAATTGAATGGGACGCTGATGACCTGAAATGTTAAAAAGTGCCCATTAAAAAAAAGTTATTACAGAGTTGCATAAAGAATATTAATATAACCGATTTAGACCTGAATTGAGCCTATTTATGAACATATTTTGGTGAAAAACTTTGCTCTTCCCAAACATAATTTTGGAACTTGAAATTCTAACACTACAAGAAAAAAAAACAGTTGTTGCTCTTTAAACTCCCCGAGTTGGCCCATCTCAACGAGGAGGGGCACTTAGGTACTTCTAAGGCATTTACGACGACCAATAATGTTAAAAACATTGCGGTTTCATATAGAAGTGGACCGTTGCTAAGAGTTACAGGGAAGTCGATTAACGGAATAAACTGACCACTTTGTTGCCATGGATACTGCGCCCGCTTCAGAGCGAATATACCCATTTACTCTTCCCTCAAAACAATTAAATAAAAAAACAAGTTTAATAAAACGAGTTAAATGTTTTAGGGCAGAAACTTTACAAAATATGTTTACTATCAAATGTTTTTGTAACACCCTGCCGTAGTCCTAGAGGGCTCTGCCCCTGCGGCTATAGCGATCACGCGAGCAATCTATTGCCATAGCAACGCACTGTTATATCGGACCCTTATTGCGTGGTCACCCATGTAAATATAAATTTACTTGCCTTCGTTCCCTGCAGTAGAAACTGACCATGTTTCATCATGGCGTCTCTACAGCTTAAGACAATTTGATTGACTCAGGAAAAGAAAGCTAAATTCTATTGTTATTTGTAAAACTTGTGTTTTGATTGTTTCACATTTTGGGGTATAAATGATTTGTAATTTTTCTACGGGGGTTAAGTTACAAATGGATATAAAAAGTAAACAAATAAGATTACTGATTTGAAAAAAAAAAAAAAACTTTTTATTTGTCAACATAATCCCCCTGTACACCAAGACACCTCATTTTTCACAAGTCCCTGTAATTCAACAGTAAAAATACTTTGGGCTGCTGTTGAAACCAGGGGTGACTTCCTTTTCTACACCTTCATCCTCAAAAGATGAGGGCCGAACAAACGAAAGTCGCTTGGAGTAGAGTAGGGGGCCATATGGAGGATGCTTAAAGACTCCCTGCTTGAAATTTTGTAGCGCCCTGTTTGTCTTGTTGGCAGTATGGAGACGCGCGTTGTCATGCAATAGCAAAGCAACAAGCCTGGTCGCTTTTGAAGTTTTCTGAGGTTGTTACAATGGAATGCGGCGATACCAGACACTGTGAGCATCCCTTTCCTTGCAGATGATGCCACTTTATTTAGTTTTTTTTTCCCCGCAGGTGTTTCCACTGCATTGACGCACGCTTTGTCTCGAACTGGTGAACCCAAGACCCACCAACTGCGACGATTCGGGCTAGCATATTGCGGTACCGATTGAGATGCTGTAAATGCCAGACAGATTCTTTACATTTTGTGTTGTGGGGTCAACATGCGCGTGAAAACCTAACCTGTCATGCCAAGTGAACAACCAACAGTAGCGGCGGAAGTTACCCTTCTGTCTGTTCAAGTGTTCAACTCGTTTAAAATTCGTCTCTGTGGCAATCTCCGTTGCCTGGCAGACGCCGTGTTCGTCTTCGATACGTGTCAGCTATTCAGAGAACTACGCTCGACGTGACAGGTACTTCACACCGTTCTGAGGTTTGTACCATCACTAAGAGGCGCCTCCATCTTGTAACTGCTGTTTCACTATTGTAAACACCAATTGTATCGTGTCGAATGTCACCCATTCTGCCTTTTAGTGACAACAGTCTCAGGTGTCTCATTCACACATGTAGTACCCCACATCAGCTGATACCTTACTTATTGACTTGCCCTCGTATCAAACAAAAGTGTATTGTTTGTGCTGCAAAGAGAGAAAGATCTAGGCTGTATGGTGGATGATATAAGATCTGAAAACTAAATCTCCGAACAGTGTTAGTCACATCAGCCTTGTGAGGACGTGCGTTATTATGAAGGACAAGAACGCTCTTAGGCAAAAATCCACAGAGAATGACAGAGCGGTAACGTCTGTGACGCGCATTTGGGAGGACCCGGGTTCAAATCTCTTTGACCGCCTAACCTAACTTTGGGTATATCCGTTTCACCTGCTCACTTAGACGAATGCTGATGGATTTTGTTTTCCTTAAATTTTCCGCTTTCCAATTTCATTTCATTCCATTCCGTTGGTTCTGGAACAGGACGTATGTGTCTCTTTGCACACTTTGTTACAAAGGACTCTTAAGTGTGGAAGTGAAGCCGCAACCAACAAGGGGAAATGGTAACGGTGCGCATTAGTATTTTATTTTATTGAAATCATAAAATAATACTTTTCAACCGCCATGGGTGGCCGAAATCGTTAAACCGCGGACTCGTTAGCGGGAAGTATGAGGTTCGAATCCCGGCAGGATTTTTCTTCCTGACTGAAGTTTTTCCAGTTTTTCCTCAGTCCTCATAAATGGCATATGCCGGGAAGGTACCCCAAACTTAGGCCTGGGACGTTTCCTTCCTTAATAAAAATCCTTTCCCAATATATCATTTCATCTCATGTATCATCAGTGGTGCATCAGTAGTTAAATCGGGCGTTATATGCTTGACCATTGGTTTCTCCCAGTATGCAGCCACGACTGCAATGTTAAAAAGCATCACTGTGTAATTGAATTTTTCCCCCCTTTCTGGTCAAAATTTCTTAAATCTATCATTGTTGTCCCCAGAAACGTAAAATATTACTGTAATAATAAACCAAACACTTTAAGCTATATTCTGAGATCAAACAACTTCAACCAAATAAGTATCGAACACCAGCATATCTTATGCAAACTCATACGGGTTATTTCATTACGTTAAGGCGCAAAGTGAACCGTGTGGAAACCTTCATACGAACTATTTTCGTTTGCTTTCCAATAGATTAAAGCTACTGCCAAAACTTTCCGTTTTGTAGAAACGTTTTTCTTCCCTTTTCCTGACATTTTTGAATTCCCCCTCACCCCCTAACCTAACAACTACAGTTTAATTTCCTAAAAGGTTATCGAAGGCAAATTGAATATATATTTTTCAGCATTTTAAAGTCGATTGTGCTAGTCTAGTGGGAGTCATACTTGCCTCGTAGAACCAAGTTCGCGGGGTCAATCGCGACCAGTGTCAATTGTTTTTAGGGTGTAACCTTTTTAAGTGTTGCTTTCTTCGAAAGAAAAGTAGATGGTGTCCTGTATCACAGATTTATAGTACTAAAAGAACCTCAAGTCTGAAACAAGATATCTCTGAGCAGAATTTATCGGCCGTTTCCGCCCTGAATTGAATATGATGCTAAAAGCCACAATTGTAAAACAGCCTCCTTAAAATAATCTAAATATAACTTTTTTTTTTCAAATCCTAACACAATATGATAGCTTCGTTATATAAATAGGATTTTAAGTGAATTTCTGCACTGGTTACATCCTTACGACACAGTTTTACACCCCTAGTGCGTTCTAAAACAGTAGAGATTATTGCTTTGATAGATTACCTCATATGGACAGTAGAAAAATTACTAATTGTAAAAGGATGTAAACGGTCTTCTATGCAGGAACTTCTTGACCATATACCTCAGTTAAACGTCCATAAAATTCTGCCTTCCTTCCATAAAAACCATGCAAACTGCCTTTGTCTATGACAGTCGCCTTCCATCTTGTCCACGTCTTTCTCTACTTGACAACAAGCGAACACTGTCCATTCACTGCACACACTGCTTACAATCGCCATCTAGCGTCTGCATGGTGTACTAGTCTCAATCTCAACACACTTCTCCTTCCTCATCCCCCATACTCCCAGATCTTGCACCTGTTTCTGAAAGTCAAAATCTCTCCTAGAAGACGTAAAGGTAAACATTTATGCGACATACTCTTGGCAGTAAGTGACCTTAAATGGCCCTACAGGGCTTTTTCGAAAAGTGGTACATACGTTCACGGAAGTGTACTATTGCCCACGGTGTTGTTATATTAAATGTTCCATTTCCTATATAATACGTTTCTGCCCTTGTTCGGTTTCTTTTTGACTTATTAGTGTAATGTAATAAATATGTTTAAATTGACTTAGACTATTGTTTAAAATAATACCTTCAATAAATATAAATAAATAATACATTGCTTAGTAACTCAGAAACAATGAAAAAACCGTTTATAGGAAAAATTGTTGGCCAACCTGATAAATTATTATATTGCATTTTCGTTACTTTTATTGCCAGCAAGGGGGACATCTACATGCATTACTTCCAACATGAAACAAAAGAACTTCAATGCTCTGCGCCACCTTTCTTTTACAAAGCAAAGAAGGCAACGGTTTTTTCCCCCCTTTTTATGCTTTGCACTGAGATTATATCACAGAAGACGGGAAGTGTATGAGAAATATTGCGAATAGATCGGTCAGTGAAAACAGTCAGGCGTAACAAAAGGAAGAAAATTGTCCAGAACAATGCTCAGCAACGGAATGTTCACCTTCTCCCTATAGCGCGGATCCTGTCCTATCGGATTTTATTTTATTTGGGCCCTTACAAAAGAAGAATCAAGCTACGTGTTTTAGAGTGTGTGTCTACGTTGGAAGAAAATTCTTCAGCAAGTAAAATAAATGTAAAAAGAATATAAAATCCCAATTATAGCCTTATTCATTAATGCAATAAGTTATAGCATTGATGTGTGTTAATTGGCATGGCAAACTCTAAAGTTAACTAATAAAAAGAAATTTTGAGTTATAATACCTTACTAACTAGGTTTACCTGATTTTTTTCATCTCAAAATTACAGTAAAAATAAATATCTATAGTGAAATTACCCTTTATTATTAATTATTATAATTAATAATAATAATAATAATAATAATAATAATAATAAAGTTAATGATATATTATTAATTAAATGAAATATTACCTCTGATAGACAAAGCTAGCGATTTTTAAATTTTAGGTTTTATATAACCCGCCACTTTTAATAGTCTGATTTAGGTGATTTTCCGAAACTAATTTTATGAATTTGTTTCAATTGCATATGCTGAGTTATGTTGAGAAAACAAAAAATTGCAGGCACTAGACGCTCTTACACACACACACACAGACACACAGAGAGGGGTTGCCAAAAAATGTATACCCACTTCAAGCAAAGAAAAACTGTATTAACATAACAAAACTGAATTCACACAAACAGAAAATGACGAGCACTAATCATCTTAGACCTTTACAGTTACGACAGTTGTTCAAAATGCTCACTATCGGCGTCGATACACTTCTGAGTACGTTGAACTACTGATTGAGCAACGTTTATGAAAGTGTCCTCAGCGATTGCAGCACATGCTGTTTCAATTTCTTCCCGAAGTGCTGTCAGTGTAGCTGGTTTTCTACGGTATACAACATTCTTAAGAGTTCCCCATAGGTAGAAGTCCAACGGAGTTTGATCCGGAGAACGCGGTGGAAACTCAATCGGACCTCTTCGTCCTATTCAGTGCCTTGGATCCAGTGCGCGGGGCTTGTTACTGTGCGAGGTCTCCCAGATCTGCCGTTGTGAACATCGCATACGGTATCACGAGTCTAAAACTTGTATCGAATGCGTGCAATTGTTACTCGCGTTGACGGTTCTGTTCTGTACACGCGTCTCCGTTGTCTTTGAACTTCAACAACATTGTCAGTTTTCCAATACCACTTCAAAATTGCTTTCGGCTGTTCAAACGATAATCTTGACTCTATTTTGTTGTAGCAATGCTATCATAATGTAATGTGAGTCATGCCTGTTTACAGAACATCATACACATTACTCTTGTTTTTCGGTTCAACTTTGAAATATATTAATAGATATCTACTGTGAAAGTGTGTATAAATTTTGATACCCTCGGTATTGTCATTGTTATTTGCAATGCCTAATAAGCAAGTAGAGATGAAGAAAGTTTTCAAAAATAGTTTTAGTGCTCAAGCGCAAAACTTTTGGAATTTCCTAAAAGGAGTTTTATGTAAAAGGTAAGCTAAATATCTCATAGATGTTTCCATCATCATAAATCACAGTTTAAACCGGAAGTTTTCTGCGTTAACAAGGATGCTGCCAACAGCTGGTGTGTATATTATCTGATCACCTGAAAGTCAATATTTCCTCACAATTACCACCCCGTCACCCTCGAGATTTGAACTGTCGTTGGAAGGTAACACTTGCTGTTTCTTTCCACAGCCGCGGGTTACACGTTAATGACGTACTTCGAAATATAATACAATTTAAAACATACGCTACCTGTATCAATTAGGGAGGAGTTCGCCTTTCTCCCATTCACTCTGCAGCAACATCAGCGAAACTGTCAAGTAGACGATACAGTTCGATAAAACTCGTCTCTTCTCCAAAATAAAATTCTTATGTGAATATTTCATTTTTGCTGCTTAACAAATAACTGAATCAAGACCGTTATGTAATATTTTCATACAGTCAAGTTCTAGATGTATATAAGAATGTATCTTGTGAGCTTTTATAAACTTTCAGAGACGAATTTAATAATATTCATATCCGAAAACGCCCTGTTCGGGACGTGAGTGTTCTAAGTAACATTGTAAAGTAATTCTGGTTGAATAAATCAGTTCGTTTTATTTAATGTAGGGCATGGTGATGTTTAGTGTTATGAACAGGAACAGCTTGGGTTGTCATCCCTAATGATGTTGCTAGGCAATAAAGTGTGGAATTATCGTTTTACTTACGAAGTACGCTAGACAGGGACAAGGTAGTAATCCCTACTGAGTTGTATGCACTTGGCCCAACGTGTCCTTGCCAGTACCAACCATCGTCCACATTACCGCCTACGCCTTCTTCATGACAGCCGTCGATGAACCAAAATGTTGGCCATGTTTTTGAAACGAGAGAAGAGAAAATAGTCCCAAAGCTAGATCCTGGTTGTATGGAGGATGGGATTATTTTTTCTGGCCAAATGTTCAGCAACAATATTGTAAACATGAGAGCGTGTTTGTCGTGAGAAGGAGTCAACCAGATGGATGCAGCTCAGGGTGTTTTCGTCCAGGACCTCAAAACGGTCGCGAGGGAACTTCATGTCGATAAACCATTCCAGAACAGTTGAACAAAATTATCATAACCTTCCCTGCCGATCGAACATCTTTGGCTTTCTTTGGTGTCGGAGAACCAGACTGAGTTTGTCTGTTTGCTTTCAGAATCGTAATTATGAAATTCAGGTATGCCTCGGAATTTCGCTACTGTCGTCTTATACAGTTTTCCGTTCCAGCCTCATCAATGTCGACTCCCATCCCGCGATCTTGCAGAATGTTGAACGCACTACCATAGAAAATCTGTAAATGTCTGCCAATCTATGTTATTCGTCGATCTTCTCGCTCGAACAATGACAGTAGCTGTGTTGATGTGAATCGTTCACTGCAGTGGTTGGGGCACCTGGACTGCCCTGCTTTGTTCTTGAACATGGCCTCCTTAAACTATTGGAATCAGATAAATGCGGTTCATTGTGGCAGATGCTTTCTGTAACGCCATGTACCAAATTTCTGCAGATGGAAGCAACATTTCTGAGCAGCATATTCCTATGCTGAAATTCTTCGTCGTTGGAATGGACCTGTTGCTCGGGATGACTCTCCTCTTCTTCTGTGCCCTCTACGGTCACCTGACCTAACCCCATATCATTTTTTCTTCTGGGGTTATATCAAAGTTCGTGTGTTCGTGCCGTCTTTGTCACATGATTTAGCACAGATGCGAGTGATCTTCGCTGGTATCGATCTTCAGATATTGAGACAAGAGCTTGACTACAGGATTGATGTCTGTCACGTCACCAACGGAGGACACCTGTAAGGTATGTACAAAACTTGAAGAGATACTCTATCCACTATGTACATCATGGTTAATATTCTATTGAGTCCACGAAATCAGGGACTTTAGAATCGCCCTGTATAAACCAGAGAGTGGCGCTGCCATTCATGTCCGTTTGCTTTTCATAGATCAAGGTATATCTATGTCAAATTTTAATCAAATAACTTTATTAATTCTAAAGTTATTAAGGAAAACATGGAGCCGATGTGATTGAAACAGTACAAAAAAGATAAAAATAAAATACTCAGTCGCCTATAGACCAAACCAATTGCTCTAAAAGAAGTTCTAGCTCAATTCTCGCGTCATAATTTTGATGGTTAACCGTTTGCCACTTAACCTTGACAGAGCATTTGCAGCAGGCCATGTTTTATGCTCTATGAGTTAACACTTTTAAATTAAATGCTTGGTGGCCATTAGAGTAGGTACTTAATGGAGCATGAGTGTTTATGGGTTAGTTCAGACCGGAGCGGAAATGGTAGTTTGCCTAAACCCCGTTAAGTCAGGTTTCGTATACAAAATGTTGTACAATTTGAAAACTACGAAAGTTGCAATAAAGAAGAATTATAATTTTTACAGGCGTAATTTCTAGCACTAAAATTTAACTTTACAATATATTGTTAGCTTAATGTGTAATTTTGTCATTTGCGGTCTCGCCTGTGAGAGGTACGCAAGTTGAAACGCATTCAGTTCCGGCTAAAGCAAAATGGAGGAGACACGCTGCCGTGAAATTCGGTTTTCGTCCTAACAAACCTACAACTGAGGCCTACGCAATGTTACAGGTGGCCTATGGCGAATTTGTTCTTCCTTACAGCACAGCTCGAAAGTGTTTTATTCGAGGAGGGGAGGCAACCAATTTCAAAATAAGGTGTTGTGCTCTAACGGAAGAAAACATTAACACCGCTGCTGTCAATGTGAGAGAGGATTGTCAAATAACATTAAGAACACTTTCAGAATTTCTGAAAACTTCACTGGGTGCCACCCACACCTTAGTAACTGAAACGTTGTATATGTGATGTGCTTGTACTCGGCTGGTTCCAAGACTGCTATAGAGTAGAAATGCGAAGTTTCTTTTAAAGGGAATCTCTGCTGATGAAACTTAATTACATCATTTTATCAAAGCTCTGTGCGGTGAATAACACAAAATAATAATAATAATAATAATAATAATAATAATAATAATAATAATAATAATAATAATAATACAGCACGAGTAGTTGCTTCTGTAGGGTAAGTTATAGCCATCTCATATTTAGACAATTCTGATTTTTTTAATGCTGTTTAACACCCGTTTTTACTATTGAGGCACCACAGGCGGTGACACTGATGATACATAAATGAAATGATATATTGGGAAAGGATTTTTTAAGAAAGGAAACGTTCTAGGTCTAAATTTAGGGTACCTCCCCGGCATTTGCCAGTTATGAGGATTGAGGAAAACCTGCAAAAAACCTCAGTCAGGAAGGACGGTTCTGGCGGAATTCGAACCCCAGACCTCCCGCTCACAAGTCCGCGCCTTAACGACCTCGGCCACCCGTGGCGGTAGAGAATTCCTAAGGAATATATATATTGTGGTTGTATCCATGAAAAGATTTTTGAAAATGTTCTTCATATCTAGTTACTAGGTGCGGAAAATGACGATGAAAATAAGTGTGTGTGTGTGTGTGTGTGTGCGCGCGCGCGCGCGAGAGGCATATGAAACTGAAATAAAATAAGAAAAACAGTGTCTGGAAATCAGGGAAATCGGATCATTAGGAGTGGGGACATGCCTGAAAACAGAATTTTTGGAACCGCCGAGGACTTCGATTAAGGATTGATATGGCATACCGCAGAACTGTTATTATTAACATTAACAATTGAGTAATCCCACCAAGCGATAAACTCGTTAATGCTAAGAGATGGAATATGGGGGGAAAGCGGCACTTTAGTACCGAACGGCAACGGAAAAAGCGACATTCCAGAGAATGCTGGAGCGATGTACAAATCTTTATACTCTATCAACCTTGGTAGTGTAAAGTGTACAATAAATACAGGCGGAGAGAACAAAACGGTTTCGGAACACAGAAAAACAAGCAATCGTACACCTAAAGTTAACTTTGTGCTTTAAACGTTAATCGCATTCCGTTTTAGTTGTTATACATTAAGCTAACAATATAACAAATAAATAAAATAATAATGATTCGGGAAAAGCATACACTTTTAAGCCTGAAAGTTTTTTTTTTTTTTATTAAATACATATGTATATCTTCAGTTGGCGTTACTTGTTTCATTTGTTAAACTATGCCCTGCTCTAGCGCTCCACTATTTAACTTTTCTGAGAATTCACTAAATTTATGCAGCTTTAACGTGAAGGACTTTTGTTTATCTCAAGGAAACTTGCCAAATAACGATCAACCAATTTCGTTAACCAGCAAAATTTGACCATTTGGCGTGGCGTTGACTTAAAAGCAAAATTTTCAAAATCCCTCTAATGGCAGCAATTTCTTTGCTCTAGCGCTCTGCAACACCCTTCACAAATTCGACTTGCTGGTTTACCCAGCTCCTGTGTGACGAACTTTTCGATATTCAAGGAATAGTTTACCAGCCTGTCATACCTGCAAATACAACTATAACTGGGCAATACGTCAGAGATGTCCTGAAGACTCTACAAGGCCATATCACACGCATAAAGCCAAATTTCCATGTAACAAGCTGGATGCTGCACCACGATAATGCACGGCCGCATATGGCAAAAGCAGATGCTGAAGATCTTAACAAAAATAAATGTGAAGTGTGTTTCCATAACTCTTTATAGTTGAGTTTAACCCCTTGTGACTTACTCCTTTTCCTCACACCGAAGAAACACCTTCACGGGATGTATCACAATCACTGGTGAATGTTGCGGAAAGACCTGTTAGCAAGTATGCGTTTAAAGAGTAGCAGAAACGCTGGGGCGATGCATTGCATCCAACGGGGATGAATAAACGTATGCTACCGTCACGGGTGCCCGAGGTCGTTAAGGCGCGAACTCGTGAGCGGAAGGTCTGGGGTTCGAATCCCGCCAGGGCCGTCCTCCCTGACTGGGTTTTTTTTTCAGTCCTTCATCATAAATGACAAATGCCGGGGAGGTACCCCAAACTAAAGCCTGGAACGTTTCCTTCCAAAAAAAATTCTTTCTCAATATTTCATTTCATGTATCACCAGTGTCCACCGCTTGTGGTGCCTCAGTAATAATAACGGGCGTTAAATACCATTCAAAAAGAGAAAAACATAAAGGTATGTTGTCAAAGAAGATATTTTTAGTAATGATGACAACGACGGAAAACCACGATATCTACTCGAAAAGCTTTTTCTTTTCCCTTTCATCAAATTACAATTAATTTTTTAAGTGCTGCCATTTTCAGTGAAAAATAAACATTTTTCCTGTATATAATAAACTTTTAAATGCATGAAACAAAAGTGAATATTTTCTATGTTTATAGTAATTAAAGAGCAAAGTGTAGGAATGTTTGTCAAAGTACAGACTGTCTACCCTGGACGGTTCCTTTGACGACGCGGTAAGCCCAGTTCACGGAAGAGCGCAGTAACAAGTGAGCGAAGACCCTACGACCGAGAAATAAAGCACTGGCTTCATGCCAACTAAACTTCGCGACGAACAAGATGAAGCAGTCTCATTGTAAACAACAAGTTCTTTTCACTCGGCAAAAAGTTTCTGCGGGGGAAGTTGGCAATAGAATCTCTTATTTTGCCTTAAGAGAGAAGAAGCGGATCATGTTTTGCAAGTCAAAAGATTAAAAAACTTCGAACGTTTTATTCACCTTTTATCGACATGCTCAAACAGATGACTGTCTGTTGTCATAGTAACCAAGTTCTTGCCTTGCTTATGAAGGTATATGTGGGAGGCGGTACATTTAACTCAACATAGTTCAAGCAGGTTGTAAACTGCTGACGGATCTATGTCTTACCCCGTCTCCTCATTGAGGAAAGATCTGGGCTGTAGCGTGGGACAATTTCCTCAGCCACACCCCTGAACAGCATTTTTCACCAGCTGGAAAATATGGGGACGGCCGTTGTCATGAAGTATGATGATATTTGATAGCGTTCCAGACACGCCTCAGTTTCTGCAAACCCGCCATGAGAGGTTAAGGTCGTTAAGGCGCGGACTCGTGAGCGGCAGGTCTTGCGTTTGAACACCGCCAGGACCGTCCTCTCTGAATAGAGTTTTTTCCAGGTTTTCCTCAGTCCTCATAAATGGTAAATGCCAGGGAGGTACTCTAAACTTAGGCCTGGAACGTTTCCTTCCTTAAAAAAAAAAATCCTTTCCCAATTTATCATTTCATCTCATATGAACGGTACGTGAAGTTCTGCATAGGAAGAAATTGAGTGGGCGTTTGTTGACTCCAGAACAAAAACGCTCAAGGAAGAAAATTTCAAAATCGTGTTTGGAAACGTTGCAGCATAATCCGAATTACTTCTGGCGTAGTTTTATAGTTTTAGATTCACTATTACACCCCGGAGACAAAAGATTAGTTAAATACTGCAGCGAACGATAATGAATTTAAGAGTGTTCTTTTCTAATATTTTGGAGACAAATCTTCAGGTTAATTTTTATTTAGCAGGATTGAAATGTCAATATGGATATGTGGGGGGAAAAAATTGAATGATGTTTAACATCCATTTTTACTGAAGAGGCACCACTGGTGGTGGGCACTGATGAAATACGAGATGAAATGATAAATTGGGAAATGGTTTTTTATTAAGGAAGGAGTTTTCCAGGCAGAACTTTAGGAGTTGCCATTTATGAGGACTGGGGAAAACCTAAAGGGGGGGGGGGAGGAAGAGAACGGCTCTGGCGGGAATCGTAATGTGTGAAATACATTGAAGTAATGGGAGGTTAGAGGATTTTTGGAAAAAAAAAATTACCTAATATAATCTTATTATATTTTGTCCAGTTTTATTTTTCTGTCATTCGAACTGTTCATAATATTCGTTTACAGCACAGATAGTCCCTTCATTCGACGCCATTTTCTTCCTCCAATGCAAATTTTGAGATTTGGAGAGGAAAAAGTCGCATCGGTTCCAAATCTGCTGTGAAAATGCTGTGGGTGGTGCACCCCAGCTCGTGCACTTTTGCCATCAAACAGCCGAGGTGTAAGCAGACGCTTTGTTCTGACGGGGGAACACTTTTTGAGTGCCAATCTTGGTCGCTTTTGCTTCAAGTCATTACGCAAACAATCCAATAACGTTACGTAATAAAAGCCAGTCACTGTTACAGTTACCCTTTTCCAAGTAGTCAATCGCGATGATACTCTGCCAGTCCAAAAAAAGGCTTCCAACACTTTTTCCGCCGACAAAGCATTCTTAGCGCTTTCATCTTCGCCAACCCATTGCTTGACTGCAGCTTTGTCCCCAAGGTGTAGTTGTGGACCCAAGTTTCGTCTACAGTCCCAAAAACGTCGCTAGATTATGCTGCAGTGTTTCCAAACACGATTTTGAAATTTTCTTTCTCGAGCGTTTTTGGTCTGGAGATAACAAACGCGGCACCCATCGCGCTCTCAGCTTCTTCATATGCAGAACTTCATGCACCGTTCATATGAGATGTCTACCATCTCAGCAATCTCACGAATCTTTAATGCGACGAACTTCTGTCACGATACCGCGATTTTTATCGACACTTTCTTCAGAACAAGTCTCAATCTGGCGTCCGGAACGTTCAGCACCTGCTGTGCTCCATGAACTTCCTTCAGCTGTTTGTGTCTGGGCCACAGTCATTTTTTTTTAAATAAAAATGTTTTATCACTACATGATACTCGTCTTTATCTATTTCTACGAAACTGTTACATTGAGCATTGCTGCCAACAAAGAACTGCACGTTGATCTGTTTGAAAATTGAACAAAAACATTACAAGAATCACGCTTACCAACAATGATGCCGATTAACAAAATTTCTCGCTCATTCGTTGAAATTTACCGGAGTTATCAATCCGCCCTCGTATTTATGATTTGCTTTCCTATTTCCAACGTACTAAACCAACAACGAACGTGCTACTTGCTTCCCCACTTATTATTAATTTTTCCACGATTTGAGTTCTGTATATGCTGATGGCTACCCTTCATGTTGCCATGGTAACTAAGTAGTAATGACCTAAAGTCTCAACGGGAAAGGAACAAGGGTCTCCAACTCTATGCTTTAGCGAGAGTACAGCAACACTGTCTGTGACATTAGACGTGCTCGATATTTGCATAGGTATCGATTGTGCAGCTTCGAGACACTCTACGCCCTACCCTTAGTAGTGGAGGGCCCTTCAGTAAGTTGCCCACAGTCCCCGTTGACTCGTTTGCATGCATTTGTCTATAACAGCTTCAGGAGCAGGGCTCGATACCGGCTAACGCATTTAGAAATGCCCCTCGTCTGGTTGACTAGGAGTTTAACATCGTGGTATCATTAAATAAATCGTTAAAAATTTGAAATTTTGTATATAACTTTTATGTTGCACAGTAGAAAATAAAAAATAATTAAAACATTCGTTGATGTATTTCCGGTCGAAATAAATCAAATTTTAATGTGCCCCTAATGATTTATCATTAATATAATTTCAGAAAGCTCTATTCGATTTTTAAATGAACCAAGGAAGAGATGCTTTTTTATTATCCGGTATTTGCAATCAGAGAGAGAGCGGGATTTTTTTAAGAGACGGCAGTTGCGAGAGATGAATTCATTATTTTGAGTCAGTCATTATGGAAACGTCACAAAGCATTGTTCTGCACGGAAGATGATAATGACTGTCTAGTATATCCAAGGGACGATTTCACCTAAAAATGAAAGTGTAGCTGTAACAGATGAATAAACTGAAAGTTAAAACATACACGCATTTTATCAACTACATAAGGCATCAAGATTTTCAAATTCTTAACATAAGTGATGTCCCTTTTTCACATAATAAACAGGTGTTTTACTCACTATCGGTCGTCCATTTTTTCTAATAACTTTCAAACTAATTCAGTGACATTTGACATAAACATACAACACGTATAAATTAATTACATCTCAAAAACACCCAAGAACATACAACCCAGGTGAGAATAAAAATACTTCACATATTAGGGTAAGGCCCCATTCACAATGAAAATTAAACGTAAACACAATAAAATAAGACATAGCACGTTAATTTAGTAGTATGTAGGCATTCACAACTAACAGTTGATTGAAAATGACTGTTTCTGAGCAGAAGGCGGTAGCGTTTATGCATATACAAAGTGCAGCAACTAATTTCAACAAGGATAACTTTCTTATAATGCAATTAATCTTTAGTCTATTGACGCCTTTCTGTCTACAGAGTCACTGATCTTCAGCTTTTTCTACCATAACTTGCCCTTACAAGGAGCGCGGAAAACAAGTGCAACTCTTGCTGCTAGCTGCTGCAAGTCCCGAGGGACAGCGGAGAGAGCCGAACTACTGTGCGTGGCGGCAGTGTAAGTGTTGCATGTATTATTTTTTTGTTAACATAATTTCACCTATACGTTGTTCTTCCGTAATTTATAAATATAAATTGATAGAGGATTGTTCGGCAGGTAAAATATTGTAACGGGGCAAATCTGCTCTTATTGAATCCGCAGTTAATTCATATATATATATATATATATATATACACACACACACATATATATATATTTATATATATATTATAACGCTAACCTCGGGTAAATGTTAGAAACCGGTGAACCCAGTGGTTTTTCGTAAATATAAATTGATAGGGGTGAGTTAATCATTGTTAAGCTGAAAAAGCACCTTTGATTGCAGCACAAAAAAACCCCCTCATAAACATCAATGTATAGCACACTCTATGCCCATAAGGTTGCGATCTAACCATTTTCTAGGTATATAAAGACAAAAATTATATTTCACTTTTCAATATAGTTACCCTTTATTGCAATACACTTCACACATCTTTGAATTAACATTTCAATCCCCCCCCCCCTAAAGTCAGAAGTCTTGTCTGCAAATTGAACATAAAGAGCATTCATCACTTCTTCGCCACATTTAAATTTCCTTCCTCGAAGGCTCTTCTTGAGTTTTGAGAGGAGGAAATAGTCACTGGGAGCTAGATCTGGGTTGTAGGGTGGATGGTCGATCTTCTTGAAGCCACATTTCTTCACAGCTTCCTTTGCAACAAGAGCTGTGTGCACAGGCGCGTTGTCGTGAAGAAGGCGCACACCACCACTCAGCTTTCCTCGCCTTTTCTCTTTGATGGAAGCACGTAGTCTGTGCAGTAGGCCAGCATAGTACTCTCCATTTACTGTGGTGTTCCTCTCCTTGAAGTCAATGAAGAGTATTCCTTCACAGTCCCAAAATATTGAGGCCATGATCTTGTTGGTTGACTGAGTGACCTTGACGCGGACTCGTGAGTGGGAGGTCTGAGGTTCAATTCCCATGAGAACCGTCCTCCCTGAACTGAGGTTGCTTACGGGTTTTCCTCATTCCTTACAAATGGCAAATGCTGGGGAGGTACCCTAACCTTAGGCCAGGAACATTTCCTTTCCCAGTTTATCATTTCATCTAATGCAACATCCGTGTCCACCACCTATGATGCTTCAGTAGTTAAAACGAGCGTTAACTATTGTTCAAAAATACATTTAAAAATAGTGATTACATATGAAAGTATTTTCTGTAACTGCAATGCAAATATCCTTTTATTCGGGAATGAAATATCTTGGAACTCACCGTGCACAAACACATCTCATATGCATCGATAGAAGCGGTGTTAATGTTTTCTTCCGTTAGAATTCAAACTGGAGCGCATAACCCTTGGAAATTTATTACCTACCCTCTTTGAACATTATAAATTATCTTCCAGTTGTGCTATAGGGGAGTAAAAACTCTGCGGGGTCACCGGAAGTGAAGCTATTATACAAGCTGGTACGTTTAATAAACCGCACATATGAGTTCGAACAGCTTTGGTACCCATGAGGGTTTAGATAACGAATATTGGCAAATTTCTGGGATGCGTGGAAAGAAACTGCGGGGTCCAATCTCCTGTGGTTTGCCCTCATTTGCTACTACAAGCGCTTCATGTTGGTTTTTGTCCGCGAGACCTGGAAACGCAGATAGTGGCCTATCACACATAACACAAACATCGCAACACAATTAACGTTACACCTATACGATGTTTACATGGCATGTTGCACAATCTGTGACCAGGATCGATATCGGATTGTTACATTGTGTTAGCTTGTTTCTGATTGGGCAGTATAGTGTGTGGCGAGCACTTTCAAGAACGCAGTCAAAATTTTTGAGATACTTGATATCTAAGAGTTATAGACGAGTTTTGTTCGTGACAGTAAATAATAATTCATCCTCTAGAACAATTTCCAAAAGGAACATGTAACTCGTTCGCTGATAAGAATTCAACTATTTTTCGTAGACTGTAATTACTTGAGAACTGGAAAATCGCTGTCTATGAAGTGAAAGGAAAAAGCCCCATGTTTTACTTCATATACATAAAATAAAAAACAGTACACATTCGAACTGTTGATTTATCCTAAGTTACGTTCTCTTCAGGGCTCGATTCACACTAGGATGTTTACTAATCATTACTCCCTGCCGTCTTATGGAACAAAGGCACGCCTCCTTTCACCAACGGCAGCAGAGGAAAGCGTCCTTAGCCGAAGATAGTATACTTTAATGGATATAGGTAAATAATCAACCCAACCAGTACAACGGTAAGGTTGGTACGATCTGGTATAAAAGGAAAGATTTATAACCGGGAAATAGTGGGATCGCTTTTTCATGGTACAACTTTTTTTTTCATTCTGCCATTTTCTGCCATTACATTTATTTGCCCTCTAACAATAGTGCTGTGCACAAAATCCACAATAAACTAACACAGAGGGGGCCAAAAAATGTATACACACATCAAGCAAAGAAAAAACTGTGTTAACATAACAAACACAAATAGAAATTGATGAGCATTAATTATCTTACACTTTTACAGTTACAACAGTTGCTCAAAATGCCCACGTCGATACACTTCTGAGTATGTTGAACTACTGATTGAGCAACGTTTGCGAAAGTGTCCTCAGCACATGCCGTTTCAATTTCTTCCCGAAGTGCTGTCAGTGTAGCTGGTTTTTCTACGGTATACAACATACTTATCATCTCCCCATAGGTAGAAGTGCAACGAGTTAGATCCGGAGAACGCGGTGGAAATTCAATCGGACCTCTTCGTCCTATCCAGTGCCTCGAACGCGAGGCTTATTGCTGTGCGAGGTCTCCCAGACCTGCCCTTGTGAACATCGCATACGATACCATGAGTGTCAAATTTGTCTCGAATGCGTGCAATTGTTACTCGCGTTGGCGGTTCTGTTCTGTACACACGTCTTCATTGCCTTTGAACTTCCGTAAAATTCTCGGTTTTCCAATACCACTTCAAAATTGCTTTCCGCTGTTCAAACGATAATCTTGGCTCCATTTTGTTGTAACAACGCTAGTATAACGTAATTTAAGTCACATCTGTTTACAGAACATCATACTACATATTACAGTTGTTTTTCGCTCCAACTTTGAAATATATTAAATAGATATCTACTGTGAAAGTGAGTATACAATTTTTGGCACCGTCGGCATTTTTTATTTTTTCTCTGGTGGAGTTAAGGGATATTTTCCATCATTTCAATAGTACCCCATAATCCGATATCAATTTACATTTATGAAAAGGAGGCGAGGTAGGGGGTCAAACTGTAGAGAGCCGCAGCAAACCATTGGGTCCTCGGTTTCTAGCATTTACTCGAGGTTAGATTAGTGTGTGTGTGTGTGTGTGTGTGCGCGCGTGCGTACGTGCGTGCGCGTGCGTGCGTGCGTGTGTGTGTGTGTGTGTGTAAAACTAATTGCGAATACAAATAGAAGAGGCGGGATAATATTCGCAACTCCAAACACTACTCTGTTTTGTCCTACGTTGCTGTTTGGGAAAGGAGGCATGCCTTAGTTCCACACAAAACGGCAGTACCTACAAGTGCAAGTTACTTTTCTTACAATCTTAGTGTGTGAACCGCCACGGGTGGCCGAGGTCGTTAAGGCACGGACTCGTGAGCGGGAGGTCCGCGGTTCGAATCCCGCCAGGACCGTCCTCCCTGACTGGGGTTTTTCCCAGGTTTTCCTCAGTCTTCATAACTGGCAAATGCCGGGGAGGTACCTAAACTTAGGCCTGGAACGCTTCCTTCCTTAAAAAAATATCCTTTCCCAATTTATCATTTCATCTCATGTATCATCAGTGTCCACCGCCTGTGGTGCCTCAGTAGTAAAAACGGGCGTTAAACACTACTCAAAAAAAAAAAAAAAATCTTAGTGTAATTCTATCATTATCAGCCAAGTCGAGTTCTGCATGTCAGACACACCTGAGAGCCGAGCGGTTAAAAACAATTGTCTAGCAAGGAGAGGTACCCAAGTGCAGATCCTGTCCACGTGAGAATTGTTTTTGTAAGTAAAAAGAATATTTAGTGTATACATGATAACATAGCTTCCAATTGCAAAAGGCTTTTTTTTTAATTTTAAGACATTTATGTTGTCAGTTACACACAAGGAACCACGGTCGTTAAGGCGCATACTCGTGAGCGGAAAGTATGGGGTTCGAATCCTGCCAGGACCGTTCTCCCTGACTGAGGTTTTTTATTCCAGATTTTCCTCTGCCCACATAAATAGCAAATGCCGGGAAGGTACCCTAAACTTAGGCCTGGAATATTTCCTTCTTTGAAAAAAATCCTTTCCTAATATTTCATTTCATGTATCGTCAGTGTCAACTGCCTGTGATGTAGTAAAAAATGGGCGTTAAACACTATTTAAAAACCCACCCTACTATTAAAAAACAAAATAATCTTTGTTTAAAAAATAATTATTTTAAAAAAAACGCAATTATTGTTTCATTTTTATTTTATCGATTGAGAAAAACTTAACACGTTATTTATTTTTAAACCACTTATGAGCAATTTACGTTTTGTGTTTGAGCATAAATAACTTAAAATGAAAAAAGGCAAAGAAAGCCGAGAGGTGGTGTGCGCCTTCTTTAGGACAACACGCCTGTGGTTTTTTCTCTTTGATGGAAGCACGTAGTCTGTGCAGTAAACCAGCATAGTACTCCCCACTTACTGTGGTGTTCCACTCCTTGAAGTCAATGAAGAGTATTCCTTCACTGTCCCAAAAGATTGTGGCCATGATCTTCTTGGTTGAATGAGTGACCTTGACCTTAGAGGCGGTGCTTCGCCAGGTTTACGTCACTACATTGATTCTCTTTTAGACAAGGGATCATAGTAGAGGATCATAGTTTCATCTGCTGTAACAATGGTTTGCAGAACTTCTCTCTTGTTACCACGGCAGAGATCAAAAAATACCTGACAACAGATGACTCGTTGCTGCTTTTGGACTGAGGAAAGAAGTCTAGGCACTAACCTTATTCATGTTTAAATGTTTATGAATAATTAGAAGGAAAGGCCCAACCTTGCTGCTATTTCTGTAACTTTGAGCCGCCGGTTTTCCATAATGTCTGATTCCACAAGAGTGATGATTTTAGGAGTGAGGACCCCAAAGGGCCGACCTGCACGCTCTTCGTCTTCAATGCTTTCTTGACCAATTCGAAAACGTTTTGCCCATTCTTTCACGGTAGAATATGAGGGGGATGTTTCTCCATATACACCGTCAAATCGCTGTTTAATTTCATTTGGAGTAAGTTCTTCTTTTGCAAAGAACTTAATTAACAGCTCGAAACTCCATTTTGAACATGTCACATTCTTCTATACATAGCCTTCTTTATGCAACTATATCTGCACACAGTGGAGCGGAAGTTACAGAAGCAATTATTTACTTTACAGATAAGGTATGACTCCAAGTTTTGTGAAGACGATAATCCTTATCCGCAAGGCCGGAAACTTAATGACCTACCCTCGTATGCCCGCGGTTAAAGTTAAGGCTTGGTTTCATTATCCGCACAGAGAATAGTGGGATCACTTTTTTTGACCACACTGTGGACACTGCAGAGTATCGCCGGATTTTCGTGGAGTTTGTCGAGCAACTGTACGATGTAGAACTGGGTCACGGATATTATGAACAAGATAGGGCTACAAGCCATACGTCAAACTAATCCATGGCGCTAATTGGGCGTTTCTTTGACGTGCAGATAATTTGCAAGAACCTGTGGCGGCCGGACATCTTCCTAGCGGTTATTTAAAAGACGTCACATGCCCCCAGACATTTCACAAGCTACAAATGAAATTGACAACACAGTACTCCAATGAGCGGCCAGTAACATGGAACGATGTTGTGTTATGCCGTATGCAGGAGGGAGGGAGGACATTTTCAACATTTTCTATGCAGGTTAATAACCTCCTAAAGACATTTTATATTTGAGGTATAATAAAGTGTGGTTAGCATCATTTGTTTTGAAATAAACAAAGAAAAATGTTTTAGTTATATATAAAACATTAGGTGTAAGTGTGTGTAAATAACCGATATTTGGAGCCCCCCAAAAATAACTTCTGCCATGACAAATGACTCAAGAAGAGTGCGAGACTATTCTTGAATAGATTTCAGTATAAAATGTGCTCTAGAACACTTTGCTCACTTTATTTTACCCCCTTCATAAGCCGTTTGTTTGGCATATTTCTCAGAAGAGTGGATATCCATTTCAAGGCTTGACCTCTGGACAGAAGGCACCCTAAACTTAATTTGGAGCGACAATTAACCGGGAACGTGAAGGAGGAACGTTGCAGCAAAGTGGAACAGCCAGGATTATGTCGCCCGGTGTTGCTATGGCAACCCACAGTCTGGAGCCTGCCAGGGAGCAAATGTCGTGAAACAGACAGCAAAGTAAGGGAGTGTTTTCGGATTTACCTCACAAAGAGGTCGAACCTACGAACTACAGATAGGATAAACCACAACACGGACGCTAAGAAGTGATTCTGTTGTTCAGAGAGCAGAGAAAGTGCTACATCTCGTTAACGTGGGTCCTGGGATCGATACCACTCTCTCAGAAAGCATCTTACGCAGCTCTCACCACAACAAGCGTAAAACTCTTGTTTCACGAGGGTCTTGCTATGACCCGAGGCGTACCCGAGGTTCACAGGACGTGGGCTAAAAACAGCCCTCTTGTATACATCTTAAAAATAACAAATACACATTGAGGGAAATTTGTTCACGTGCAAAAACTTAACTAAAGTAATTTTTAAAAAATTCTTGCAATTTATAAGAAGTATTATAGTATGAGTATTTTTAAACATATTTAAATGTAACCATGGTTATGAACTCAGCCCTTGATATCATCTTTACATTCACTAAAATAGAAACAACAGAAAGTTTCGAGTTACATTGGGTATTTAAGATGATGTTCATATGTTTCAATAAAACAAAAACATGTTACTATTTAAAAACAATTGCAATGTACTAAGTAAATAAAAACAGTCGAAAGTTACATGGATTTTCAGTGGCTTTGAAATTTAATTTAAATGTTATTAACATATAACGTAAACGTTTTCTGAAGGTTATTACAGAGCGCTCTTACATACAAATATAATTCTCACACACATATTAGATTAATATTTCACTTTTGATATCTTCACGACGATACTTTTGTTAAATATAAAACATTATATCGTTATAAATACAGTTTATAGGCTGGGTTAATTTTTCAACAGTAGAGGAAAAATTAAACATTATAGGATTTTTTAAATTTAGGTTTTCAGGTAAACCCCCACTCCTAATGGCCTGATTTTCCTAATTTTAATGGTATATACAGAGTTTCATTGAGAAAATAAAAATTTTGGTCACTATAACGATTTTTAAAATTTCCTTTAAATGTTCACTTTAGGTTAACCCCCACCCCAATGGTCCAATTTTGCTTGTTAACGAACTCGACGAATCATTTGTTAATTGATGGTTATGTGCGGAGTTTCGTTGAGGAAAAAAAAATTGCGACAGCCAGAGCGATAACAGAGACAGACAGTCGCACACACATTTATATATACCCCTTTTACATACATGCATATTAATATTTTTTTCATTGTTATTTCCGGTGCCTAGTAGATAGGATCGATGAAGATTTGAAGATTTTTTTTTAAAAATCTTTTCATAAGTACAACCATCCTTCGAAATGCACTAAAATCGGCACTTACTAAATATTGACTTGTTCTTATATCATGTTGCACAGAAATATGAAAAATCTGTGGAAACTTGAATATATATTACTTTAGAACAACGTAGTTCCATATATAGACCACCAAATGGTGTTTGGTGTAAATGTATGCTGCGCGCTAGAATTATATGATACTAAGTACATAACCATACATTAACGCGACCGCCACTGGTGGCCGAGGTCGTTAAGGCGCGGACTCGTGAGCGGGAGGTCTGGGGTTCGAATCCCGCCAGGACCGTCCTCCCTGACTGAAGTTTTTCCCAGGTTTTCCTCAGTCTTCATAAATGGCAAATGCCGGGGAGGTACCTAAACTTAGGCCTGGAACGCTTCCTTCCTTAAAAAATAAATCCTTTCCCAATATATCATTTCATTACATGTATCACCAGTGTCCACCGCCTGTGGTGCCTCAGTAGTAAAAACGGGCGTTAAACACTACTCAAAAAAAAAAAATCTCATGTATCATCAGTGTCCACCGCCTGTGGTACCTCTGTAGTAAAAAAACAGGCGTTAAACACTAAAAAAGTCGCTGTTACTGTTATTTTGCACAAAGTAAATATAAGATGAAGTAAAAATAGGAATATAAAATAAAGATAGCCATAAGAGATTGGCGTTAAAGATAACTTGAATAAAAATCTAAACAAGGTTAACTCTATTGATAGAGATGAATTTAATATACTGAAATGGCAAACACAAAATATTGTTAGTGATGTAAATCTGATTTACAAATGCAACAACGGGCCCCAGTTGGACCACAGAGCTGTGGGAACATTCCCAAATCCTAGGGCTAGTTTTACTGGACCACACCGCCCCTGGAGGATGCATGTGCAACACATTCCAAATCCCCACACGCCAATGTACACAAGAGGCGCAAAATAGGCATTAACCTTTGTGAAAATGATTCCATGTGAAAAAAATCATTTATAGTCAGTATTAAAAATATCGTCCCAAAAATGTGTCAAATGGGGCAAGTAACTTTGTCCATTTAACATAATCAGCGTCAATTAAAGTTATTAAGTTGTATTAAAGAATTCCTGACTGTAAGCGTTGGACACAATTTAAAAGTCTTAATAAGTTGGGACGCGGCCTATGTTACATACACCGGAAAAAGAAAATGACCACTAATACAAGCATATAAAGACGCCAAAGATTATAGATGACACGCATTTTTGGCAGTTAAAATTGTTTGCCCCATTTGACCTTTTGACCCGTACGCATATATCTAAACATATCAAAATAGCAGAATTTCCTATACAACATTTTATTAGCAAGCTTTTAATAGCTGTTTATCTACAATAAAAAGAAATACGATGAAGCCGGGATATTAAACGCTCGGTAGTGCTTATTGCACTGTTTCATTTTTTTTAAAACCAATCAGCTGTAAATAAAGGATAATTCACCAATACAAATGCGCTGTAATAACCTAGAAACTTCTATTACTTTTATTGGCACAAACATTTATATGGACATTAATTTTTCAAAAGATATAAGCTCCATTTTGGTTTACCCCTCGCTGTTTTTTTTTTTTTTTTTTTTTGGAGTAGTGTTTAACGCCCGTTTTTACTACTGAGGCACCACAGGCGGTGGACACTGATGATACATGAAATGAAATGATACATTGGGAAAGGATTTTTTTTTTTTAAGGAAGGAAGCGTTCCAGGCCTAAGTTTAGGTACCTTCCCGGCATTTGCCAGTTATGAAGACTGAGGAAAACCTGGAAAAAACCCCAGTCAGGGAGGACGGTCCTGGCGGGATTCGAACCGCAGACCTTCCGCTCACGAGTCCGTGCCTTAACGACCTCGGCCACCCGTGGCGGTAACCCCTCGCTGTTTAAAGAGACGTATACAGCAGAGATAAAACGCTTAAAAATTGTTTTGTAATTCGTCGACGTCAAAGGTTTTCCGTCTTTTAAGCCGAAAATGTATGCACCTAAAACTGTATGTTTCTATTTACGAGAGATGGAATTTTAATAGTGCCAATTACTTATAAAACCCGTTTCAAAACAAAAAGGAAATCACAGAATGCGTTGACAGCATCGTTTTGTTGATACGAGGGAATGTCAATAAGTAAGTTTCAAATTGATGTGGGTACTGCGTGTTTGAATGAGGCACCTGAAGCTATTGCGACTAGATGGCAGCACTGGTCCCGTTGTAATTTGTGACATTCGGCACAAGATAATCATGTTAACAATAGCGAGACAGATGTTGCAAGATGGAATCAAAGAACATTCATAAATAAATATTCCTCATCTACAGTGAGAAAAGCTGTTTAAAGTGTTTGTAGAAATTCTCTGAAAAGCGGACACGTAGCGAAGATTGTCACAGAGGCGAATTTGCAACAAGTTGAAGACTTAATTTGGCATCTCAGTCGCTACCACGACATGCTAACCCGAATTATCCTGCGTCACCCATAAGTGGCACCATCCACTGGGAAAGTGATGCTCACAGTCTTCTGTCCGCAGCATTCCAGTCTCAAGGGTAAACCTTAAATGCCGACTTCTACTGTAACATCCTCCGGAAACTTTGTAAAGCTTTCAACAGAAGCGACCAGAACTGCGCATCAAAGACGTGTTGCTGTTGCATAACAACATGTATACTTATATTGCAAACAAGAAAAAGGAATCGCTGCGAAATTTCAAGTGGGAGGTTCTTGAGCATCCTCTGTATAGCCCTAACCTTGCTCCAGGCAACTTTCTTGTTCAGCACTCTTAAATATATTTCAGGTGAACATCTGCCCATCAACGAAGCCGTAGATATGTACATCACGACCTAAAGAATTTATGCTGCTGGATTTCAGGGACTTGTGAAACGATGAGACAAGTACAGGGAAATTATGTTGAGATTTTTTTTTTAAAAGTAATACTTTTGTTTGTTTTAGTTCTGCATCCATTTTTAAGTTACTTATTTACCCTCATAAATGAAAAGTTGCTACAACATCCACCGTGCTCACCCAATATGAGCCGTGTAACTGCAATCTCTTAGCAAAAGTGAAAGAAATACTTCGAGATCGATGCGGTAGGGCGTCCACTTCAACACATTATCAGAAAAAAGATGCGCTGATTTATTTGGTTTATTTATGGACGCTGTTTAGCATCTCAGGTCAAAGCGCTGATGAAGTACGGCGCCTTCCACATGTGTGATAGAAGGTGGTGGACATGGCAGGAGAGTTTGCGTAGTTTTCCTCTGATAATAAAGGCCTCTATACTGTTGCCATTCCTTTGTATACCGCCTAGGTAATTTGTATATTTAGTTTCGTTAAGGACCCCATGATTGATAGCTCATTACCGGAGAAATGGCGTAACTAGGAATGGGTTTGGGAGAAGCATTCACTCAAAGTGCAACAGAAACACTTGCCTAACTGTCTCATCCTAAACACAATAGCGAACTGAGTCCTGACCTAGCCCACCTACACGATGTACTGTTTACAAGTGTGAGGTAGGTTTAGATATTCCGTCTTTACATTTATTGAAGACAGCCGCGGCAAGCAGCATTGGGAAACGTCAGTTTTGTTAAGTTGTCAGCCTTGTGCCGGTGAATCGATGGTAGTAAGTTTACGTGAGAAGGGGTGGGGCTTTTACTCATAATTAAAGGAGGTAACCAATCGATACTACCTGGGTTCGAGAGTCTCTTTCTCCCTCTCTCGTGACAAGGTTAACACACGTGGGGCAAGCGAGCCGTTTCTTTATAAGACGTGAGGTTAGCGGTCTATTACAGTTACTGCTAACTATTTATGTATCAGTTCACAGAACCTTAGGAAAGTGCATAAAGAACAAATAATGTTTATATTTTTACAGTAAATGTAGCCGACACGGAAGTCCGGGATTCGATTCCGTCCGGTACCTTTCTTCCTGACTGAGATTATTTCAAAGGTTTCGTAAGTTCTCATAAATGTAATTTATATTTAATTGTTGTATTTATGGATGCTCTATAAAATGTCAGGTCATCAGCGTCCCAATTAATTCAAGGCGTGAAACGGCCGATAAATTTTGCTCAGAAGCCTCTTCTTACAGGCTTGAGGTTCTTTTACCAGCTTTTGGATTAAAGGTAAAGCCCCAACCTTAATAATTTGATTTCGCTTACTTTCATAAAATACTTTTATTATTTTATCTTAATGGCATACACCCAGTTTCGTTGAGGAAAAAAACTGTACTTTTTAAATTAGAGTTTCAATTACATCCCACATTCTCTTAATTGTCTGAATTCCCTGAAAGTTTATCTTATTTCAAACATAGTAAATTTTGTTGATACCCCTAGAATTACTTTTAAATTTTCAGTTTAGGTTAACACCCGTTCTTTAAATTTCGGTTTTAACGTATGTATCTCCACTTCTAATTACCGATTTGTCTGCTTTTTAGAAAATATTTTGTTTTTATTTTATTTAAATGGTAAATATCCAGTTTCGATACTAAAAATAATATATTTGTGTCACCACAGAGATTTTTAAAAAGTTAACCCCTACACATAATAGACTTATTTTGCTAACAATGTTTTCTCTATTTTATTTCAATGGCATATACCGAATTTCGTTAAAAAAAAAACTGCCGACGCTAGAGCAATTTTTAAATTTTCCTTTTAGGTCCAAATGGAAAGAAATATTATATAGGACGTTGGTAAAGGGATGCATGATGATGTAAGCTATAAGACAAACTATTCAATCACACTAAAGCATCATTATTAGCGTTTTTATTACTATTTTTAGCATTGATGAAGTTTTTATTTGATATGAACAGCATACAGAAGTCAATCAGTATTCCATTGTCTGTAATTTTCTCCCAAAGCTTGAGTAGTTTATTAATTGCACGTCTGAAGAAATCTTCTGGTTTGGAGCTGAAGAAATCTTCAAGCAAGGAGTTCGCTCGAAGATTGATAGAGGACATAGCCATTCTTTATTGATGATACATACGACAGTAGATCCGTAAGTTTCCGGCCTCGCCGATAAGGATTATCGCCTTCACAAAATCCTTATCTTGTGTCATACCTTATCTGTTAAGTAAATAATTGCAGCTGTAACTTCCACTCCGCTGTGTTTAGTTGTTCAGATATAGTTGCATAAAGAAGGCTATGTGTAGAAGATTGTGACATGCTCAAAATGGAGTATTGAGTTGTTATTAAGTTGTTCACAAAATCACCACTTATTACATATGAAATTAAACAGCGATTAGACGGTGTATATGGGGAAGCTTCCCCCTCATATTCTACCGTAAAAGAATGAGCCAAACTTTTTCAAATGGGTAGAGAAAGCATTGAAGACGAAGAGAGTGCAGGTAGGCCCTTGGAGGTGCTCACTCCTGAAAACATCGCTCTTGTGGAAGGGGAAATTATGGAAGACCGGCGGCTCAAAGTTACAGAAATAGCAGTGAGGTTGGGCCTTTCTAGAACAACAGTCCTTTGAATTATTCATAAACATTTAAACATGAATAAGGTTAGTACCTAGACTTCTTTCCTCAGTCCAAAAGCAGCAACGAGTCATCTGTTGTCAGGCATGTTTGAAACTCTGCCGTGGCAACGAGAGTGTTCTTCAAACCATTACAGGAGATGAAACTATGATTCTCTACTGTGATCCCTTATCCAAAAGAGAATCAATGGAGTGGCGTAAACCTGGCGAAGCACCGCCTCTAAAGATCAAGGTCACTCAGTCAACCAAGAAGATCATGTCACAATCTTTTGGGACTGTGAAGGAATACTCTTCATTGACTTCAAGGAGAGGAACACCACAGTAAATGGGGAGTACTATGCTGGCTACTACACAGACTACGTGCTTCCATCAAAGAGAAAAGGCGAGGAAAGCTGAGTGGTGGTGTGTGCCTTCTTCACGACAACGCGCCTGTACACACAGCTCTTGTTGCAAAGGAAGTTGTGAAGAAATGTGGCTTCAAGGAGATCGATCATCCACCCTACATCCCAAATTAAGCTCCCAATGACTATTTCCTCTTCTCAGAACTCAAGAAGGACTTTCAAGGAATGAAATTTAAGTGTGACGAAGAAGTGACGGATGCTGTTTATGCCATTTTTGTAGACAAGAGTTCTGATTATTTGGGACGGGGGATTGACATGTTAATTCACAGATGGGAGAAGTATATTGCAATAAAGGGTTACTATAATGAAAAGTGAAATATACTTTTTGTCATTGTCATAGCTAGGCTATGGACCTATCCTCGTATGTATTTTTTCATCACCTGTAACAATTTTCGATAGATATGTTTCACAGGCTAACAGACAAGTAAACAGAGAGCCACAAATGTACTGTCACTGAGTTTTGTTTTATTTAAGCATGTGGTATCAATACACCGGATTTTTAACCTTACCCCATGGAATACAAATGTCACACAAAGGTCACAATTTATCACTGACGTGATATTCATGGATTAAATAGTTCCGAAGGTCTTCATCAAAGTCCAATGGTCTTCATGAATATGGCGAATGGCTTATGTCAATGTGGCACTCTTTGAAATCATAGTCATTTTCTTGCCGTGTTTTTCCAATGGCATTATCCCCGTAGACCGCTCAAATGTATCAAGCCGCCTCCACTTGAAACTTTATATTTTTAGCTTAAAAATAGTGTAAATTTTATTCAAATCTGAAAAAAACGAAGAGGGGTTTACAAGCTCCAAACAACTAATGACAGATGATAAAGGGTAAACGATCGCCTTGTGATGAACAAAGGCACTGTATTTGCCATTTTATAATACAAATATACTTCTTGGCGGACTAGAACGTTTTATCTTATTTTTCATAATGTTTTAAATATTTTTAAACATCACAAACAAAATATATTTCTATAAAAGCAGTTTTAAATCTATTTTGTCTGGCTAATGGCTTTATGCCGCTAATTGCTGGTGAAAGTTCAATATAAGACAGTAGCAAAACTTGGTATAAAGTGTGGGGTGTCAAATTTATGTGATAAATCTAATTATTATAAATACCGCAAAAATTATGCCATAATGTAATTACAAAATTATTTCATGTTCAAAATTATGACACACAAGATTTAATAAGGTAAGAGATAACTATATGAAATATTAAAAAAATATTTCTATGACTTACTCTTAAATCTCCTTGTACCCATATAAATTGAATCCTTTGGATTTTTCGGTACAATTTATCAATCACTCTTGAAATAAATTCTCAATCCTAGTAAGATAACAGGTTGCTCCGCCAACAATTACCTAGAAATAAAGAAAAACAGTTGTGAATAAAAAGGTTCTGGCCTAAACTAAAATTCGTTTAACTTATGGGAGTTTAACAATGGGTTTTAAATATATTAAATAATAATAAATTATATTTGATGTTAAAATAAAATTATTAAGTCAAATTGATAACATCTGTATCCGGTCATTATGTTGGGTTTCAGATTCTCCAAAATCCCGGAAGAGGGCAGAGTTAATCAATTGTGATTAGCCTTTGACCGTATTATTGATGGATATGCAATTCACGTCATAGACAAGGAAATGTTTCAATTTGTCAATAAAAAAATTAACACTTTAATAAAACAGGACGCTCCGCCCCTATAAGAGGAGCCATGAAGATGCCAGATGGCGGTTATAAGCAGAGTGTGTAGCGAAAGCACAGTTTTCTCTTTTGTCAAGTAGAGAAAGACGTGGGCAGGTAAACAAAGATTGAGAGCGTAATTTTTGTGAAAGGAAAACGTTAAAATTGCAGAAATTCATAAACGTTTAACAGCAGTGTGTGGTCAAAAAGCTCCTGGTGGTGTAGTGGTAGCCATACTTGTCTCCTAAACCCAAGATGCAGGTCCGATCCCGAACAGGATCGATGAGTTTTTTCGGACGTAAAAATCCTAAGTATGGCTTCCTTCGTAAGGGAAGTAAAGCCGTGGGTCCCGTGTCGTAAATTTACGGCACGATAAAGAACCTCAAGCCTGAAAGAAGAGGCCTCTGAGTAAAATTTGTCGGCCGTTTCACGCTCTGAGTTGAATGGGACGCTGATGACCTGAGACGTTAAAGAGCGTCCGTAAATAAAATGAATCAAAAAATAAAGAAAAAAAGAAAAAGAAAGAAAGAAAGAAAGAAACTTCTACACACAGAAGACCGGTTACAGCTGGGTCAATGCGCTCATCATCAAATCAGGGAATCTGCACCTGGTCAACATCGCGGTCTCCCAGGAACATTGAGGTTGACTCTGAATTAAATGTAGCCTATAGACGCATAACTTTTAATGAACTGAAATGTCAAACAGGACCGCACCCCATTTTTAAGGCAGTTGACACACGTACAGAAAGACAAAAGGGTTCAAGTCTGTCTGTCGGCTACTGGAAAATCAGGATAAAGCTGATGTCACTACCACACGTCAGTCCATCCAATGCAAACATCCAGGAAGTCCCGGGGTAAAGAAAATTCCGTCTGCGGGCAAGCAGATGATCGCCGTCTTTTGAGACACTTCAGGTATACTGCGAATGGACTGTCAACAAGGGGAAGTGGTCGACAGGAGAATTCGTCAAATATAACACCAGCAACAAACACTGACCGCCAAATTGGCTTCGCTGGGATTAATATTCACAAGTTCTCGCTCCGTCTGGTGATGCTTTATTCGACAACATGAAGAACTCGCTAAGAAAAAACGAGGCAAATGTCACGAATGTCCACAATGAAGTTGCCAGAAATGTAGCAACGCTGCAGTGACGTTAGTTGGGAGTTTATTGAGAGATCTAATGTGCCTTGGACTATGCTGCATAATAAGGGTGGCCGAGGTCCTTTAGGTGCGGACTACATAGTCTAGGGTTCCATTCTCACCAGGACTATCCTCCCTGACTGAATTTTTTCCAGGTTTTCTTCAGTCCTCATAACTGGCAATGTTTAGGTACCCTAAACATAGGCATGGAAGGTTTCCTTCCTTAAAAAAAATCCTTTCCCAATATATCATTTCATCTCATGTGTCCACCGCCTGTGATGCCTCATTAGTAAAAACAGGCGTAAAACGCCATTTTAAAAATATATTAAATGTATAAATTATTTATATTATTGTGTTGTTTGGTTGGATCGAAGCCTGGTCCCCTGGATATTCCTGTAGATAGCTGCTGATGAACCGGGAACTGGGAACTGTGCCAATCAAACTGGAGTTAGTGTTTTCTGGAATTGCCAAAGGCACTGGTCATATTAGATTGAAAATTATTGTTTTTTTCTTTACATGTGTTCAATTTGTTAAAAAGTTTTATATGTTGATTTACGAGTAATAAAAATCACATGCATTCATACTTCTGACGAAACGTGGCTACCTCATTCCAATCCTCAAAAATTTGTAGAAATCTCCAGCATCACCAACCACGCCCCCCCCCCCCAAAGGTCAAAAGTGGTTGCTTCTAATGGTAAACTTATTCTTTCTCATTTCTTCGGTATTAAAAGATTGGTTTCCCAGCATACACAACTGCAAATACAGAAATGTCCTGAAAACTCTGCCAGGGCGCATTTGCTGTACAACAAGCTGGATGCTGCATCATGATAATGCACAGCCGCATATTGCAAATGTTGTTGTTGAATATCTTACAAAGTCAATGATTTTTTTCCTCAAATTGAAAAATACTTTCATAGGATGCATTTTCCATCATCAGCAGCAGTGGTGAAGGCTGAGGAAGTGATTCTGAAGCACCAGTCAAAAATATTTCCAACATGTCTTTGAAGATTGACAGAAACGCTGGGACAGTTGCTTTGAAGACAAATTTGGGAAATGTCATTAAATTATGAAGATGAGTACATGCTGTCAAATAAAAAAATTGAACATTCTTTAATGAACAGCCCGTTGCCAGTTCAGAACACGTGTTTGTGTACTACTATCTAAAAAACTTACACATTGCCAAAATTTATTCATTCATGAATTATTCAGCTGTGCAAGGCAAAAAGGCGGATGGTGTACGGAGGTCCCTTGAGTTTAATTCATCATTAGGAGAGCTATGTTGAGCACACCATTCATTATTAATGAACACAATTTGTGTAACGAGAGAGTGGGATTAACTGGAACAAGAGTGGGGCCTTCGCACTTCCACATCTGCCGGGGAACCCTTTACTTCATTAGCAGACAGGGCATTATCTTTACTTTGAAGTGCCCGCCCCTGTTCTCTCAAGAACCTGTCATGTGTTTTTCTGTCGAAGTTGCACCAAAGTTCTTCAGTTGGCATCCTAAGATGTTTCAAAGGTGGCAACAAAATCTGGAAATTAGATCTCGGATTTCTAGAATATAAAAAATATAACTTGAACTGTAAGACATTTTCAAAACAATTCATCTGAAACATGACAAAGACAAAATACGCGTTTAATATAAGACTATTATACAGTTTTTCTTTCCAGCCCTAATATATGCATTAAATATTCTTACGGTTATGAAAGTTCGACATTTCAGCGAATTCCGAAGGAATGAATTTATTGACGGTGTACCTATAAAACGATTTTTGTGAAAAATTCTTCAAACCTACATCGACACTAGACACCAAAAATTGACAGTGAAATATATACCGAGCATGCAAAAAATGTATACACACTTTCACAGTAGATATCTATTTAAAATATTTCAAAGTTGAACCGAAAAACAACAGTAATGTGTAGTATGATGTTCTGTAAACATATGTGACTCACATTACTTAATGCTAGCGTTGCTACAACAAAATGGAGCCAAGATTATCGCTTGAACAGCGGAAAGCAATTTTGAAGTGTATTGGAAAACCGAGAATGTTGTTGAAGTTCAAAGGCAATGGAAACATGTGTACAGAACAGAACCGTCAACGCGAGTAACAATTGCACGCATTCGAGAAAAAATTTGAGACTCATGGTACCGTATACGATGTTCACAAGGGCAGACCTCGCACAGCAACAAACCCGCGCACTGGATCCAAGGTACTGGATAGGAGAAGAGGTCCGATTGAGTTTCCATCGCGATCTCCGGTTCTACTCCGTTGGACTTCTACCTATAAAGAACTCTTAAAGATGTTGCATACCGTACACTGGCAGCACTTCGGGAAGAAATTGAAACGGCATGTGCTGCAATCGCTGAGGACACTTTCGCAAACGTTGCTCAATCAGTAGTTCAACGTACTCAGAAGTGTATCGACGCCGATGATGGGCATTTTGAACAACTGTTGTAAGTATAAAAGTCTAAGATGATTAGTGCTCATCATTTTCTGTTTGTGTGAATTCAGCTTTGTTTTGTTAACACAGTTTTTTCTTTGCTTGAAGCGGGTATACATTTAATTTTGTGTCTATTGTTTTGATTTAAGTGACAAATTAATTCAGCATATAAACTTATATCGATGCATATGTTTTATATTTAACAAAAGATAGCAAATGTAAAATATTAATCTAATATGTGTGTGAGAATTATATTTGTATGTAAGAGCGCTCTGTAATAACCTTCAGAAAACGTTTACGTTACATGTTAATAATATTTAAATTAAATTTCAAAGCCACTGAAAATCGATGTAACTTTCGACTGTTTTTATTTACTTAGTACATTGCAATTGTTTTTAAATAGTAACATGTTTTTGTTTTATTGAAACATATGAATATCATCTTAAATACACAACGTAGCTCGAAACTTTCTGTTGTTTCTCTCTATTTTAGTGAATGTAAAGATGATATCAAGGGCGCAGTTCATAACCATGGCTACATTTAAAAATACCCACACAGTATAACTTTGTCTATCAGTGGTTATATATTTTATTTAATTAATTGTATATCATTAATTTTTGTGGTTTAGTCTCATTATTAATAATAATTCTAAAAATGCATTTTCTCTTTTGCAATACTTATAGATTGCAAGAATTATATTTTTGCTTCCCTAATATCACACAGTAATGTCATAACTTATTTCATTTTATTAATTAATAAAACCATAACTTGGATTTTCGATTTTATATCTATGTTTAAGTCATTCTACTTGCTGAGGAATTCACTTAGTTTACGCAGCTCCTGTGTGACAGCTTTTTCGAAATATATAAAATGTCAGATGTATGTCTAGTTCATAGTTCATGTAGAGGAGTGCGACATTTTGTATACTTGGCAATCCCGGGGGTTTGTAACGCCTTGAGAAGTAAAGCCCCTTTTCATATTCAAGTATCAATAGAAAACAAACACCGCGCTTTTGGACAGCCCTGATCTGTGCCTTGCTGCAGTGCGGGATCAGTTACCGTGCTTGCTTGACATTTATGTCTGTCACCCTGGAGGTTATATTAGCATTAGAGACGGACGGTATTTCGAGCAGGCGTTACTCGGCACCTGAGCAAGGAAACAGAATTTTTTCTCGAGCAATTGCAGTTGTACCTGCCATAGGATTTTCATAACTCTAGTATGAATATTTACAAATTCTGTATTAAGAAAGATTTTATTTTAGGCTTCCTTTATACTCTGGGAAAAATTGCAATTTTGCTATTAGTAGGTAAATGATTTTCTATTAGTGAAACAAAACGTCTCAAATTCGCTCAGGACATATTAACTGCGAATGAACTTACACCTTCTGGCAATGAATAATAACAAAATATATAATTACTTTTTCACCAAAATGCTTCAAAAGAAACCAGTTAAATACATGGCAACCTAAAATTAAATAAATCAATCAAATTTAGATACACGTCGAATTAATTTTACCTGCCAGTTAACTTAATAAAGTAAATTTCCGCTAAATAAAACCATATCAATCTAGTTAAATACGCCAAAATAATTAATTGCATGTCAATCTATATTTTTTATAATTTTATGAGATTGTTAATAACATATTTACTTTCATATCTATCGGTTTTACATCTAGTAACAACGAAAAGTAGTACTTTTACTAAATGTTTTCCCACACTTTAAAAAATATTTGTCTAATGCTTTATAACCTTTTGTGTGTTTTTTTTGTATATTTTCGAAAACAAAAGTAAATACATTGATTTGAAAAAGAAATATAACAACACCATAAAGGCAACCAAAATGAATTATTGTTCATATTTTATTAAGAATTGTAATAATATATCCAACTATTTCTGATCTGTGATACATTAATTCTTTAACACAAATTCAATGTCTGCACGTTTTCAATAAACTTGAAATGTGAAAAGTTAAATAATTTTATCCATATGTTTAAGGAATTATACTTACTAATAATGAATTTATGTCCTTTTTAAGTAAATAATCTAAGCCCACTTGTAATTTTGTATTTACAGAACCTAGTGTCGAAGAGGTTTACTATCATAAATTTAATGATATCCCTGTATGGAATCAACTCAAGAATTTTTAAATTAGCTGTTATTACATTATACATATAATGTAAAAGAAAAATAATATAACTAAATTAACAATAATTATAAAAGTAGAAAAATACTTAAAAGTCACACCTGTAATCGCTATATTTCGAAGTACTAGAGTTCTTCTATGGCAAGAAGACAAGTGAAGGTGATAAAATAAAAATTGAGTATCGAAGGCAAAGTTATGCATGGAAGCAGATAATTTTTTATTTGTTTATTTACGGACGCTCTTTACATATCAGGTCATCAGCGTCCCATTCAACTCAGGGCGTGAAACGGCCGACAAATTTTGCTCAGAGGCCTCTTCTTTCAGTTTTGAAGTTCTTAATCGCGCCGTAAATGTACGACACGGGACCCACGGCTTTACTTCCCTTTCGAATGAAGCCATACTTAGGATTTTTACGTCCGAAAAAATCCATCGGTCTTGGCCGGGTTTGAATCCGCGATCTTGAGTTTAGAAGGCAAGTGTGGTTACCATTACACCAACAGGACCTACAAATCAAATTAATTTTATACACATTAACTCGATTAAATGTATTTATAAAAGTATTAGTAGAATATCTAAACCTCAACACGTATGAACTTTAATTATAAAATATACAAATTAAAGGAGCAGCCAATTAAATACAATAAAGAGTTAAAATATTTTAAGTATTTCAGGAAAAAACTTGTATTTGAACCTATTTATATCAATGAAATATTTCTACACATACAATACCTTGTCAAAGATTGACAACTATCAAAGACAACTGAAGGTATTTCATTCCAGTCAGTTATGGTTTTATTTACAAAAGAGAAAGAATTGGCCTACAGCCGTATAATTGATAACTGTGATCGCCATACCACAGTATGTCTGTTTTTGATATCCCTCCACACATTTTATACGCTTTGTGTAATGACGTTGTCCTCGCTTTTTTTACGTCTCTCTGTTTGTGGTTCCAACCGAAATCCGAACATTTTCGCCCCCATATTCTTTTTTCACCTTTTGCTGCTCTACGCTAGATTTTTTCTAGGGCATTTATTTGATGTAGTTGTCCCATTAAGGTCGAATTAAAGATAAATAAATTATTTCCTTTGATTTTGAACTGACCTTTTTAGTATTCCCATAACAAAGTGTAATCCCCTCTACACTTTCCTTGTAAAACCAACAATGCAAGACCAGAACTTAAGTAAACGCTCGGTGTTTACAACACTTTCCCTGCGAGATTTCTACTTCGTCATGTTTATAATTGAGATTGATTTATTTATTATTATTCTTAGCTTTCAATAAATATTATTGCTTTAGTGTTAAAACAATTTTCGATATGTTTAACCGCCCAACTGGAGATATTATTAAGTTTGTAAAAACTTTCATATTGAAACTGTTGTTAATTTTTCTATAAACAGCAATACAGACGTCAACAAATAATCGTTATATTTAAGAAGAAATCTATATTTCACTTATCAATAAAGTTACTCTTTATTGCAATACACTTCTCACATCTTTGAATTAACATTTCAACCCTCCCCCCCCCCCCAAATATTCAGAAATCTTGTCTGTAAAATGGGCATAAACAGCATTAGTCACATTTAAATTTCTTTCCTCGAAGGTGCTTCTTGAGTTTTGAGCAGAGAAAATAGTCACTGGGAGCTAGATCTGGGCTGTAGGGTCGACGATCGATCTCCTTGAAGCCACATTTCTTCACAGCTTCCTTTGCAACAAGAGCTGTGTGCACAGGCGCGTTGTCGTGAAGAAGGCGCACACCACCACTCAGGTTTCCTCGCCTTTTCTATTTGATGGAAGCACGTAGTCTGTGCAGTAGCCCAGCATAGTACTCCCCATTTACTGTGGTGTCCTCTCCTTGAAGTCAATGATGAGTATTCCTTCATAGTCCCAAAAGATTGTGGCCATAATCTTCTTGGTTGACTGAGTGACCTTGGCCTTTAGAGGCGGTGCTTCGCCAGGTTTACGCCACTCCATTGATTCTCTTTTGGACAGGAGATCATAGTAGAGGACCACAGTCTCATCTCCTGTAACAATGATTTGTAGAACTTCTCTCTCGTTGCCACGGCAGAGCTCCAAAAGTGCCTGACAACAAATGACTCGTTGCTGCTTTTGGACTGAGGAAAAAAGTCTAGGCACTAACTTTATTCACTTTTAAATATTCATGAATAATTCGAAGGACTGTTGTTTTAGAAAGGCCCAACCTTGATGCTGTTTCTGTAACTTTGAGCTGCCGTTCTTCCATAATTTCTCCTTCCACAAGAGCGATGTTTTCAGGAGTGAGCACCTCGAAGGACCGACCTGCACTCTCTTCGTCTTCAATGCTTTCTCGCCCCATTTGAAAAAGTTTGGCCCATTTTTTTTACGGTAGAATATGAGGGGGATGCTTCCCCATATACACCGTTCAATCGCTGTTTAATTTCATTTGGAGTATGTCCTTCTTTTGTGAAGAACTTAATAACAGCTCGATACTTCATTTTGAACATGTTACAATCTTCTACACATAGCCTTCTTTCTGCAACAACAACTGAACACAGCGGAGCGGAAGTTACAGCTACAATTATTTACTTAACAGATAAGATATCACACCAGATAAGGATTTTGTGAAGGCGATAACATTTATCGGCGAGGCCAGAAACTTATGGATCTACCCTCGTACTTTAACTCTTTGCATCCGCTGTTCTAAAAATGTGTGAACTGCCCTTTTACCTGTTTTGAGTACACTCAATTTATGTATTATAAGTTTTAGCAAAATCAATACTATCTCTTCAGCTGAGTCCTAATGGCTATCGCAAGAAAACCCTTCCCTGAAACCGTGTTGCCGGTGACAAAACGAGTCTTGGTAATTAACGACACTGCGAATATGTTTCATTATCAAATTCTTCCTATCATTTTTAACATAGTCTGCAGGTGTTCCAGTGTTTCAGGATATGGTATAGAAACAGCCACGAGTGGCCAAGGGGGTTAAGGGACGGGTTTCTGAACGAAAATCTAGGGTTCAATTCTCAGCAAGACCGTTTCCCTGAATGACGTTTTTTCAGGTTTTCCCCAGTCATCATAAATGACAAATGCCGAGGAGGTACCTAAACTTAGAACTGGAACGATTCCTTCCTTTAAAAATCTCTCAGCTTTTCATTTAATCTCATGTTCCTGAGTGCCCACCGCCTGTGGTGCCACAGCAGATAAAACGGTCGTTAAACACCATTAATATATATCTATGGTAGACACTCAAAATGAACATCTGCAATATTTCATTCCGTTACAAGAGTTGTGTGAGGTCTTGCATTATCATGCTGTAAGCGTCCACCAGTTGTGCGTAAACCTGGACGTTTCGACTTGATTGCAGGTTTCAAAGACCACAACGCTGTTAACGTTGCGTCCTCTGGGTATGTAATGTTCCATGATTGGACCTTTAGAGTCCCAGAAGAGCGAGAGCATGACACAGCTGTACGCAGGCGATGATAAATGCCACCGCTTGATCTCTGATTGGAAGTAATGGGCCCCGTGACTATACGCTTTGATAAGCCTTTAGCGAATTCCGAAGGAATGTAATCTATTGCGGTTGTACCCATGAAATGATTTTTGAAAAAATGTCTTATGTCGATCAATTCTACCTACTAGAGACCAAATATGACTCTCTCTCTCTCTGTGCGTGCGTGCGTGTGTGTGTGTGTTAGTTAACGATAGAGTGATAGCAAGTTTTGTTTATTTGGTTTTTCTCAACGAAACATCAATTAACAAAAGATTCGTCGATTTTCCTTAACCAGCAAAAGTGTACCATTGCGGGTGGAGGTTAATTAAAAAAAAAAAAAAAATTAAAAATCACTCTAGTGGCCGCAATTTTTGCGTTTTCTCAACTAAACTCGGAAAATTTTATTAATATAAAATAATAAAAATATTTTCTGAAAATCAGGTAAATCCGGCCATTAAAAATGGGGATATGCCTAAAAATCGAGTGGGGATTTAAAGCGTAATATAAAAATCACTCTAGCATTCGCAATTTAAAACTTTTAAACGAAATTCGGTCTATGCCATTGAAATAAAATAAGAATATTAGTTTCTGCAAATCAGTGGAATCAGATAATTCGGAATTAGGGTTTACCTGAAATACAACATTTAAAAATAGATCCAGCGGGGTCAATATTTGCTCTTTCGGAACGAAGGTTGGTAACTGGCATTTAAGTAAAATAATAAAAATAGTTTCTGAAAATCAGAAATATCGGGCCATTAGGAGTAAGGGTTTACCTGAAACACAAAAATTTTAGCGGCACCAATATTTTGTTTCTTCACAAATAAATGTAGGTGTACATTTGAAAACCGAAATTTAAAAAACGCTCGTGCTTTACATTTTCTCTATATTGTTTTAAAATAAAAGACAAATTAACTAAGTACATAAACTGTATTTATAACGATGCATATGTTTTATATTTAACAAAAACATCGTAATGAAGATAGCAAATGTGAAATGTTAATCTGATATGTGTATGAGAATTATATTTGTATGTAAGAGCGCTCTGTAATAACCTTCAGAAAACGTTTACGTTACATGTTAATAACATTTAAATTAAATTTCAAAGCCACTGAAAATCGATGTAACTTTCGACTGTTTTTATTTACTTAGTACATTGCAATTGTTTTTAAATAGTAACATGTTTTTGTTTTATTGAAACATATGAACATCATCTTAAATACACAATGTAACTCGAAACTTTCTGTTATTTCTCTCTGAATGTAAAGATGATATCAAGGGCTCAGTTCATAACCATGGTTACATTTAAAAATATTCACACAGTATAACTTTGTCTATCAGTGATCATACATTTCATTTAAGTGGTACAATACTATTAATTTTTGTGGTTTAATCACAATAATAATTCTAAAACTGTAGTTACTCATTTGTAATGCTTATAGATTGCAAGAAATCTAATTTTTCCCCTAGTTCCGCACAATAATGCCATAATTTATTTCATTTTATTAATTAATAAGGCTTAGTTTGACTTTTTATACTTTTTTTAAAGTTATTCAACTTGCTGAGGAATTCGCTTATTTTTCGCAGCTCCTGTGTGACGGACTTACAATGTCTTCTGCACATAAAGAAACAAAATTGTTAGTAAGCGGTTTCTTCATAAGTGACTTAAGGGTGCATTTGTTTCAAACGTGTCGTGGTTCCTCCAAATATTTAACGCTCGTTTTTTACTACTGTGGCACCGTAGGCGTGGACACAGGTGATATGATAAATTAGTAAAGAATTTTTTTTAAGGAAGAAAACGTTCCAGGCCTAAGTTTAGGGTAGCTCCCCGGCATTTGCCATTTATGAGAACTGAGGAAAGCCTGGAATAAAACTTAAGACGGGAGGAGGGTTTGGTGGGATTCGAACCCCAGACCTCTCTTTCATGAGTCCGCGCCTTAACCAAAATTGTTGTCCAAAAGCAACATTCGTTATTGGTGTTCTGAAAATACAAATTGATACAAGGAACATCTCTTTATGATAAGAAAAATACAAATTGATACAAGGAACATCTCTTTATGATAGGAAAATTGGAGTTTGGTGTGCGATTAGCGCGGCCGGCTTTGCATGTCCAGCTGCCGAGAAGAAAAACCCAGTGTCAGCGGTTAGGGCATATTCTTTAACACTGTAGATGTGATATACAAACCCGTAATTGTCATAAACTAATGGGGAAAAATATATAAACCAGGAAAAAAAGTGTTTGCAACTGCAGTGGTACCAATATCTAAAACTAAATACATTGAAATATTAAATTATTTCAATATTACTTCCACGTTTTCTTTTGAGCATTGGAACGTATGAAAACATAATACATTGTTCCTGCTTGCATGTTGAGGTGTATTATTTGCCCTTTGCAATTTCCGCTCCAGCTACTGGGATGCAAACTGCAATTATTAAAAAAACTTGGCGGATTTCCTTAAGCCACAAAGGCAAGCTCCAAGCCTAGGGCTTTCTTTGTGAGCGGCATAACTTGAACTCCGGCATTTTGTAAGCAGGTGCGCTCGCCGGAACTTAACATAAAGCGTGGTACAAGGTGAAATAAAGATCAGGTACCGTTTGCTTAAGGTAGTGGGAATAAAAGGTTCAAAGATGTGCTACACACCATGGTTTTATTTAAATATGAACCAGCTTTAAACTTATGTGATTAAAAATGCTTTCATGCATAGGCATAGCCGTCTGTAAGCCAATTAATGTAAAACCAGACATCAAATTAAAGAGAAGAGGGTGACAAAATATATATACACTTCAAGCAAAGAAAAAAACTGTTTCGACATGATAAAACGATGAGCACTAATCATCTTAGACTTTTACAGTTACAACAGTTGCTCATCGACGTCGATACACTTCTGATTACGTTGAACTACTGATTGAACAACGTTTGCGAAAGTGTCCTCAGCGATTGCAGCACATGCCGTTTCCATTTCTTCCCGAAGTGCTGCCAGTGTAGCTGGTTTTTCTACGGTATGCGACACCTTTAAGAGTTCCCGTATAAAGAAGTCCAACGGCGGTTCTGTTCTGTACACACGTCTCCATTACCTTTGAACTTCAACAACATTCTCGGTTTTCCAATACCACTTCAAAATTGCTTTCCGCTGTTCAAACGATAATCTTGGTTCCATTTTGTTGTAGCAACGCTAGCATAACGTAATGTGAGTCACATCTGTTTACGGAATACCATATTACACATTACTGTTGTTTTTAGTTCAAACTTTGAAATATATTAAATAGATATCTACTGTGAAAGTGTGTATACATTTTTGGCACTGTCAGTATATAATATAAAATAAAAATAAAAAACAAAGTAACACTATTAACAATGTAACAAATTAACAGTAATTATAATAGTACAAAAGGATAAAACACTAAGAAAAAGTCACACTTGAAATCGCTATATTTCGAACTCGTGGAGTCCTTCTTGCATTAATATATGTTCTTCCTTAATTTATTAATTAATGAATTTATAATTAATAGAATTTAAATATATACCTGGGTCAGTACAACCACGATGTTTTGAGAGACAGAGATAGAGACAAAAGACAGAGAGAGAAATTAAGCAAAGGGTTGTAGAAATTGAAGTACAAGTAATAATGGTGCTTTAATAAAAAAATATTAAGTTCATATACAAACACGAAAAATATGTCGAATGTTGTAATCATTTAAATGTGTCAAAACTGGAGTTGTAAAGATGAAAGAAAGGTTCTATATGTAGAAATATATCCAGGTGTGAAGAGAAAGATATCTCGCATAATTTATTTGAATGCAAAGTAACGAGACAGCTGGGAATCAGGCAATAAATTTAAGTTCAGAGAACAATTTTAAATAAATACGGAAAATGTTTGAAAGGAATTGCTAAGGGATATTAAAAAACAAGTTAAAGAAATTAAATATATTGAAAATTATTAGAAAAGGTTTTAATAGTGTAAATAAAAACAATACCCTGACAACACATTGTCATATACCAAGGGTGCCAAAAATGTATATACTCTTTCAGTGTAGATATTTATTTAATATGTTTCAAAGTTGAACCGAAAAACAACAGTAGTGTGTAGTATGGTGTTCTGTAAACAGATGTGACTCACATTACGTTATGCTATCGTTGCTACAACAAAATGGAGTCAAGATTATCGTTTGAACAACGGAAAGCAATTTTGAAGTGGTATTGGAAAACCGAGAATGTTGTTGAAGTTCAAAGACAATGGAGACGTGTGTACAGAACAGAACCGTCAACGCGAGTAACAATTGCACGTATTCGAGACAAATTTGAGACTCGTGGTACCGTATGCGATGTTTACAAGGGCAGCGCACAGCAACAAGCCCCGCGCACTGGATAGGACGAAGAGGTCCGACTGAGTTTCCACCGCGATCTCCAGATCTAACTCCGTTGGACTTCTACCTATGGGGAACTCTTAAGGATGTTGTATACCGAAGAAAACCAGCTACACTGACAGCACTTTGGGAAGAAATTGAAACGGCAATCGCTGAGGACACTTCCGCAAACGTTGCTCAATCAGTAGTTCAACGTACTCAGAAGTGTGTCGACGCCGAGTATATCGAGCAACTGTTGTAACTGTAAAAGTCTAAGATGATTAGTGCTCCTCGTTTTCTGTTTGTGTGAATTCAGTTTTGTTGTGTTAACACTTATTTGAAGTGTATTGGACTCCCTCTGTAAGTTCATTGCACATGGAGTCTCTCAACATACCCCCCACCCGGTAACTTTAACATGGTGTCGCGAAACCTTTGAGAGTACTGCGCTAGCTGCCTGCATTTCCTCGTTGTTGTCGAATTTTTAAGGCATAATCGAATAAAGTGACATCCTGTGCAGTACAACAATGAACCTAGGTACTGGTGTTGCTGTGTGGGACTCTTCATTGTCGTGTTGAAGAAACGCTCTTATCACCGTTGGTGAATCTTACGTATAATCCGTGTATGGTCTCGTTCTTTGAGAAAGCCGTCCATTAGCAGCATGTCTGAAATGTCCCAAAAGACGGCGATCATCTGCCTTGCCCGCAGATGCAACAGAAAGACATTTCCTAGCCCGGGATACCCTGGCTGTTTCCATTGGACTTTCTTCTCTGGTGTGTGGTAGTGTCACCATGACTCGTCAGTAATCACCAGCTTCTCCAAAACATGAGCACCTTCATTACGTATTTCCAGTAGCCGAATGTCAAGTTTCAACCCTTTGGGCCTACTGTACATGTCTCAGGTTCCTATGGAACCCAATGTGCAAACATATTATGACCCAGTTGTTAACGGTCATCTGTGCAAGAGTTTTTTGACGCCTTCCATAAAAACCATGCATCTATCTTGTCCACATCTTTCTCTAAATGACAACAAACAACACTGTGCTTTCGTTACACACTGTGCTTACAACCGCCATTTATAGTATCGGTCCATCGCTCTACGCAGGAATGTGCCCATAAATTGAGCGGCATTGATTGTAAATCATTTCTGAACACTCCTGGTACAAGTATGCATAATTAATAAATACAAAGTATAATGAATGGTGTTTAACGCCAGTTTTTGCTACAGAGACACCAAAGGCAGCGGACACTGACGATACAGGAGATGAAATGATACATTGGGAAAGGATTTTTAAGGAAGGGAATGTTCCCTGTCTACGTTTAGGGTACCTGCCCGGCATTTGCCATTTATGAGGACTGAGGAAAACCTGGAAAAAAGCCCCCAGTTAGCGAGGACGGTCCTCGTGGGTTTCGAACCCCAGACCTCCTGCTCACGAGTCCGCGGTAATACAAAGTACAGGATGACGAGTTGATTATATATAATTCTATATTTTAGTTAATATCTTTTTATATTGAGCATGGATCATATAATAGTTTCATTTTACTATAATAGTTTTGCCGGAAGCGTTAGAAGATTAAACACACTATAGAACACAGAAAGAGAACATAAGCTATTAAATTGAAGTACAAAGGAAACCTGTCCAATGAATTTCTCTATCGTCCGTTGTAGATCAGAGGGGTAAAAGCAGAAAACTCTCATCTTCGCCATAACGTTCTCTCTTGAAGACAAAAGGTAAAGTTTCACAGGCAGTGCGCGTGCCAGGCATACCAACCTTAACTTCGCTGCGACACACACAGACAGACACCTCCTGGAAATCGAACATGCAGGGAATATAACCTTTCCTTTCTATCTGAAATAAAACTTATGCCAACTGTGAACATGCCATTTCTTTCAAAGTAAAGTGCCTTTTTTCGCAAAACGGTCGGGGAATCCCGCCGGAATAGAGAAGCTGCCATAGAAGGCGAGATCAATAAGGGGCTGACCTCGACGATCCTTGCTCTAGCAATTCTGAAGAAGTGCAAAGTATGGGATCAATTTATCATTGAAAAGTAGTTTTGTTCCAGCAGTTTGTGTATTTTAGCCTGAAAATGAGATCTATTTAATTGCGATTCCTTTACAACAACCTGAGCAATTGCTTTTACAGTTTTTAACTCTAAATTCTTCTGTTATACTGTAGGCCAGTATTTAACCCAACTGCCAAAGGCTTTAACGTTTCTGTGCAAGAATCTGTTTTGACATATGTACCGTTCTGAAAGGAAATAAATTCTAATGAAATTAATTAATTACATTTTTATGATTCCAAGATAATGGAAATTAATTTATGATGATTAACAATAACATTGTTGTTGTAGTTTCAAAACATTTGTTTAATAAAATGATTCTCGTGTATGAACGTTGGTATGCCTGTTAGGGCGCTGATTTTAGCTTTTTCTTACAGGTACGTTTCTTGAAATTGTGTTGTGAAGGCGGTGATGATCTCATGCTAGGTCACCTTTAATGACCAGAATTGGGTTAATTTTGTGTGATTTATAGCGTCATAAAAAGATTTTAATGTCAGGATTGCATAAAATATATTTTACTCCAATTTGTAAATTAATGACTATATTTTATAAATCATCATGTTCAGCAAAATATAAGCTTTTAAATAAGCTATAAAGGGTTCTAAAGCTGAGAGAGAGAGAGAGAGAGAGTGCGTGCGTGCGTGCCTGTGTGTAAAAGAATACCCCAGAACTCTCAAACCCAGGAATGCCCTATTTCACCTTCACATTTGACTGAGGTCATTAAGGCGCGGACTTGTTAAAGGGGAGATCTGGAATCCCTTACTTAGGCCCGGAACATTTCCTTCCTTAAAAAAACACACCCTTTCCCAATATACCATTTCACGTCAGGCATCACCAAAGTCCACCGCCTGTGGTGCCTCAGTAGACAAAACGGGCGTTAAACACTATTAAAAATGTCGTATTTACAAAAATATTTCTCGATATGTGCCGTAGAAGTAAAAAATTAAGATCCCAGTTACTGCAATTTAACCGTCCCATTTCATTCATCTCTGAGAGTGAATTTTGTATACCCCTGTATAAAATGATGCCAACATTTTGTTTAATTACGCAGCTGCTACTGTTTTACTCCCTTGCTGGCACCCTCCAAAGCTATTTTAATACAGAAACTTCCTGGGGAATTTGTATTCCAAAAGGTTTCCCGTTTTTCCCCTCGCCACAGCCTTCTAGCGATATTAAGACCGCTTGTTCATAAGTTATTCCCAGGGCGTAAAGTTTGACTGACTGACTGACTGATGCGGCGAGTTGCATCATGAATATTAAACTAACGATGGGTCCGTAATTTATAAAACAAATACCAATCCGAGTTGATTTCGTGAGAAACGAATGTTGGTAATACAAACATCACGTTTTCCTGCGCCCAGGCTACTAAATTGTTTGCCTTTAAAAATTGCCCCTGATTTCTCTAAACGTAACAACTGTCTAAGTTGGCACACCTTTCTGTTTCAGTTTGTACTATTAATCGAATTAAAACACTGCAGTCCGACCGGCTGTCCTATGTGAGCCGCACAAGCATCGACCACTGGCGAGGAGCTTGAAGTAAAGCACGATTGTCACGCAAACCAGAAACCAGCTGGGGAAGATTTACAATTTTCTCAGAAAATGTTTTTCATTACACAATATATGTAAATATTTATCAAATCAAATAACGGCGTCTTTAAGGAACGGATTGTCTTATTGTTTCCCAATTTGTCGATTTATGGGCCGGTTGTTCTGCTGAAATAATACGCCATTCTTAATCGTTTTCTTACAATTTATTCCTCAAAAAATTAAATATTTTCTACATAATAGCGGCTGTTAATTTCAGTCATTCTAAGCCCCCCTCCCAAAAGTATTTTTTCCAACTTCGGGTGTCGGTCCTGGTGGTATAGTGGTAACCATACTTGCCTTCTAAACCCACAATCGCGAGTTCAAACCCGGCCAGGTTCGATGGATATTTTCGGGGCGTAAAAATCCTAAGTATGGCTTCCTTCGGAAGGGAAGTAAAGCCGTGGGTCCCGTTCGCACATTTACGGCACGAAAAAGAACCTTAAGCCTGAAAAAAAAGGCCTCTGAGCAAAATTTGTCGGCCGTTTCACGCCCTGAAAAGAATGGTTAAAGAGCGTCCGTAAATAAAACAAATTAATCAACCAACTTGGACGTATTTTCGTTAGGCTTTGAGAAAAATGTGTAATGGTGGTGTGTTTATCGTTCATAGCAGTATCTATCAAGTACAGAGATTTTGTTCAGCTGAAACGCCCTTTGTTATTAAACGTTATCTAGGTCGGGAGTATTGCGACAGACACTTGTTCTCAGTAACAATGCGTAGGCACCTGGAGGAGTGAAGACCAGATTGTGTTTCTGAGAGGTAGTGTTGTCATGACAACCACTTTGCCACGTCCCGGTTTTCACGTTCTTTACAAGTTTTCCAGGACGCCCCATGGGGTTGCGAATGACCTGCACATAATCAGTTTTCCTGCACTCGAGAAATATGAGACTTGTATTGGATTAAGCTGCAAGAGGGGGGAAGGAGTTAGGGTTCAGATTTTCTACACGGAATATCGATCGCTAGTTGCCTCGTCGTCATTGTATATCCCTACCCCCTTCAGTGTCTCGCTGACTCAGTCAAACGGCCACTATTAAGAATATACTGATTACGTTATTTTTGACAATTGTTTTATTTTTCGTAGAATAAGCAAATGTTTTATCATATTAATATTGAAGTTGCCTTGTGTTGAAACCGTCGCGTTTTGTACACATTTGAAGGTGTATCGTTCAATTTCCGTACAAGACAGAGCGTGCAAATCCTTATTTGAAGTAAAACATGAACAACAGCTGTTTCTGACGTAAAAATACGATTGTATTTTGAAAAAAGTACTTTTTGTACCTTATCTGTCAATTCACATAAGTCCGTGTACATGGATCTCTCCCGGTAACTTCAATATGACGTCGCGAAAACACTGTTTGGGAGTACTACGCCAGCTGTCAGACTTTCTTCGTTGTTGCAAAGCTTTGACCTCGCAATGAATCTGTAGACGGAACGAGATCCAGGGTGCGGCACAATTAACCCCAGCGATGTCAACTTAGAAACCGTAGTGTTGCTGGTGCGAGGCTGGAGGAACGCTCCTGAAGGACCAATGCTCGCGCTAGGATGTGCAACACGTCGATTATCTGCCTGCCCGTAAACTTCTTGGGCCGGATGTTTCCATTGTATGAATTAGACTTTCTTATTGGGTATCCGAATCTTCAATATGCTTTCCAGACAAACTCGAACCCTTTTGTGCTTCTGTGCTCGTGTCCCGTGTAAACTAACGTAAACTCAAATTTTTCATATTCAAATCGTCGACCAGTACATTCGCTACGTTCTATGCTTACAACCGCTATCTAAGGTTTGCATCGTGTGCTAGTGTCCTCTATTACAATAAACTTCTCACATCTTTGAATTAACATTTCAATCCCCCCACCCCAATATAGTCAGAAGTCTTGTCTGCAAAATGGGCATAAACAGCATTCATCACCTCTTTGTCACACTAAAATTTCCTTCCTCGAAGGTCCTTCTTTAGTTTTGAGAAGAGGAAATAGTCACTGGGAGCTAGACCTAGGCGGTAGGGTGGATGGTCGATCTCCTTGAAGCCACATTTCTTCACAGCTTCCTTTGCAACAAGAGCTGTGTGCACAGGCGCGTTGTCATGAAGAAGGTACACACCACCACTCAGCTTTCCTCGTCTTTTCTCTTTGATGGAAGCACGTAGTCTGTGCAGTAGACCAGCATAGTACTCTCCATTTACTGTAGTGTTCCTCTCCTTGAAGTCAATGAAGAGTATTCCTTAACAGTCCCAAAATATTTTGGTCAATATTTTCTTGGTTGACTGAGTGACCTTGGCCTTTAGAGGCGATGCTTCGCCAGGTATACGCTTGCCACTCCATTGATTCTCTTTCTCTTTGCCACGGCAGAGCTCCAAAAATGTCTGACAACAATGACCCGTTGCTGCTTTTGAACTAAGGAAAGAAGTCTGGGCACCCATCTTGCACTAACCTTATTCATGTTTAAATGTTCACGAATAATGCGAAGGACTGTTGTTTTAGAAAGGCCCAACATTAATGTTATTTCTGTAACTTTGAGCCGCCGGTCTTGCATAATTTCTCCTTCCTCAAGAGCGATATTTTCTGAGTGAGCATCTCCAAGGGCCGACCTGCACGCTCTTCGTCAATGCTTTCTCGACCCATTCGAAAAAGTTTGGCCCATTCTCTTACGGTAGAATATGAGGGGGATGCTTCCCCATATACACCGTCTAATCGCTGTTTAAATTTATTTGAAGTAAGTCCTTCATTTGTTCAAGAAGAACTTAATAACAGGTGGGTACTCCATTTTGAGTTGTCACAATCTTCTACGCATAGCCTTCTTTATGCCACTATATCTGAATAACTGAACACAGCGGAGCGGAAGTTACATCTGCTATTATTTAGTTAACAGATAAGGTAAGACACGAGATAAGGGTTTTGTGAAGGCGATAATCCTTATTGGTGAGGTCGGAAACTTATGGACCTACCCTCATATATTGCACGCAGTTCGTAAAACGCCGCTATTGTACATCATTTCCGAACGCACCTCTATACATTTATATATATATTTCGTTTATCTCTTAGTTTGAAAGCAATTTATAATTACGAAATATTTAGCGTTGCTATGACGACGAGAAACAGCAGAAGGAGGTTTGTGCAGATAATTGTTTAAGTAGTACTTAAGTCTTTGAGTGACAAATGCGGTCTGGTAGTTAAAGACCCGCGTCTGGTAAGCTCATCGATCTCAACTGACGACGCTCTTGCGGCCAGAATTAATCAGATCATCTATTAAAACAAAAACTGAGATTTATTCAGCATTTCTGAGAAAGCTGGTATGTATCGTGAGGCAGTAAAGTTTGTCTCTCTGCTGTTGACAATAACAAAAAGACAAGCGCGTCGCGATCTGTCAGAAGTGTAAATGAGCATGCAACGATTATGAACAGAAACATGGGTCAATAGTTACGATGTCGAGATGAAAGTCCAATCATCAAAATGGGTTGGAAAGTCTTGAGGACTCAAAAAATAAGTCTGTTGAAGGTTTTCTTCGACTTTAAGCGTGTTGCTCATCAAACCGGAGGGTCAAACTGTGAATCGCCTGTTACCAAGATATCTTCAGACGTATACGAGAAAATGTGAGAAGGGAGGGGCCTGTACTGTGGAGAGGCAACACACAGAGGATTCTGCAACACGATAAGGCATCGGCGTATTCATTTTTGCTTGTTCGTGACTTTCGCGGAAAAACAAAATGACTGCTCTTTCCCATCCTCCATATTCTCCGGACTTAGCACCTGCGGACTTTTTTATTTCCAAAGTTTAAATCCAAGATAAAAGAACAAAAATTCGACTCAGTTGAGGAGATAAAACAAAATTCTCAAGTAGAACTTCGAGCAGTATCTGATAACGGGTATCAGGGCAGCTTTCATAAGGTCTAACGACGTTGGGAGAAGTGTAGCAATAGAGGGGAGGGGTATTACATCTAAGGAGACAAAGCGCAGTAAAATGCAAATAAGCCCAAATTATAAAAAACAGGGACGCGTACTTTGAAATATTAATGTGAGTTTTGTTGACCGGAAGGGCGCAGTATTTAAACATTGGAAGGAATGAAGAATATCGGAGACTATTTCGCTAACGTGGTGTCATCATAAAATCGACCAATGATATGAAAGAAAAATTTGACCAATTACAGTTTGATATGCCAGTGAAATTATCGTAAAGTTTTTCCAAATCCCTTTATTGCGCGAAATGCATTTGTCTTCTGATCAGTGTAGCCAACTCTATAGCCCCACTGTAATTCCTGAGCACACACCACTGGCTACTTTTGCTAACAGGCGATGGAAGGAATTGATAGCAACAAAATTAAGATTTCTTCGACGCGTTTTCATGGTGCGTGCAAATTATGTAACAATATTTGCCTAAGCAACTATAATTGTTTTAATAAACATGTTGCTAAGAATGATAAACTAATATCTTTGTTTTGTTTTTCTCAGTTGGTATTGGTAAATCGAACGGTAGCCATTGTAGTAGTCGACTTTCATCTATTTTATTCTCTCAATTTCTGAATAGGCATCTATTCATAAGTATAGCATTTTAAACAATGTTAATATTCTGTGACGAATTTAAAATATATATTACGTTTATTCTTATTATAATCGTGAGATAGTCGTTAACTCTTATTTGACTCTTCTCTATTGGCATTACTGACAATCGACTTCGTCTGTGCAGAGATGCCTTGAAAAGGTTAAGTATTCATAACACATATATACAAATAATATAATTTTGAAAGCTAATTTTAGGCGATTCATATTTAAATTCTTGTTTTATTCGTGAAATAGTTCTAATAAATTCCGCGATATTTCGCGGTGGGTCATTTCTGATTACCTACTTCGTACTTTAAAAGAGAGGTCTAAATAAGGCGAAAGCTGAGAAATTTGTATTATAGTTTCTCCAACATCAACAAATCATATACACAGCAAATAAACTTGTTACCATAGTTGTGAAGGTCTGCGGAGACATTAAATAACGTCTACTGTACGCCAAGATGAGTAACTAATCATCTGAGAATATCATCTATTAATTATTTTCTATCAGTACTCTCTATAAATAAATATCTGCAATTATTCATCTAAAGAAATGCCTCTATTATTTTGGGACAGAGATGCTAGATTCTGTATAAAATAAAACATTGCGTCAGTTTCAAAGGAATGCATGACGGGAAATTAGGGAAGCCTCCGCGCCTGTTACCTTATGCTGTTCCGCTTTACACCGCTGTCGGAGAAGTTGCCTTTAATCCGCGGGGTCCACAGTTTTAGCCGAAACGTTTCACCTGTTTCTTTGCTATGTCTGAATATCAGCAGTAGCAGATATAATATGAAAATAAACTTAAAAAGCATACACAAGATCTATATGAGAAAGGCTTTAATTGTCCAATGTAATTTTTAGAGGTAACAGAAAGAAAACATCACTTTTCAACATAATTTCCCTTTATTTCCAACTTTTCACATCTTTCAATTAGTATTTCGTTTAAAACTATAGTATAAACTTTTGCATACAAAATATTTTAAAACTATTGTCATTATTAAATTTTAAGACGAAATAATCGCTGGGAACTAGATCTGGGTGCTAGGCTTATACTAAATTTATGTTGCTTCAAATCACTTTTTGCAATGTGCATACACATTTAAAATATTATTTTCTAATCATGGAATACAGAAAAATATGTTTGAAAATAAATATGAAACCTTTTTCTACCTAAATACCAGCTTTAGGCAAACATAACCTGGGCCCTAATGCAAGATTTTGCGCGGGCGTGTATGTGTGTTATTCATTTCCTTTCAGTAAATATGTATAAATATTACAAATTGTGTTATCTGCAAAAGAAATATGGAAAAATCCGTTTAAAAATAAATATATAACATTTGTTTCTAAATAAATACTAGCTTTAGGAAATATAACCTGAAATTTATACTATATTTGTATGTGTGTATATCTATATTGTTAATTCCCTATTAGTAAATGTGAATAAATATTGCAAATTGTATTTTCTGAAGAGTAAATACATATAAACCTGTTTAAAAATAAATAAATAAGTAAAGTTTTAAAATAAATACGTACTTTAGGCAAACATAACCTGGGCTCTTGAGCCAGATTTTGTGTATACATACACAAATAAAGCGAACGCGTTTTAATTATATTTTTTCATTAAATAAACAGTACTCTAATATATCCTTTATCTTTAATAACATTAATATATTTTTCACTTTATAAACATAAAAATTAAATTATACATATTTATTAATTTATTTTCTCATTGTAAACAGTATAGAATTTAAGTATTTTAATTAGTTTATAAGACTAAATTTCACATTTTAAACTCACGGTTCTGCCTAATATATACTTTATATTCTAGTCTATAGTAATATTTTGTATCCTTTTTACATAGAAAATACATCCACGCGGAGTATAAGGCGGGATGCCTGTACCTAAAGTTCGGTGCTACAAAGCTCGCTCGGTATGAAGGCCGAGAGATTCAATCGTATGAAAAAACGGATTTTACTTCATCACTAGCCTACTGGCACAACTCACCAGACGCCACGACAAAAACGTCTCCAAGAAGAAAATCTACCGGCACGCCGCAAAGCTCCATCTCGCATCGTCTGGCACTTGCGACCGTGCAATTAGAACTATAGGATGAAATATGAAAATTTAGAGAGAAAGTTCATGAAAAATAAATAATAAGTAATCGGGGAAAGTCAAGATCAACATGGCTGGCACCAAGACATTTTACTCTCAAGTCATCTCGCTTTGTCTTTATAAAGATGAGTTAAGGGAGAAAAGGCTAAAATTGGTGTACAAAAGTGTTCTTTCACCAGAACAACATAATTGTGTGAAGAGCTTTTTAGAATGAGTAAAAGAAAATATTTCGCCAATGAGGGATAAACCGCCACTGCAAGGAGTTTTTTTTTTCAATCACAGCATTGTTTGGCACGGCTCCCTAGACACCATATTTACGGACTCTATCTGTTTTACAGCTTGGGTTCTAGTCAAACAGGCGATTTCTCAGTAGCTACGAGGTAAACGCTTCCTCTCTGCTTGAAACCGTGGCTTGCAGATTTAGAAACAGACAGATCTGTAAATTTCCTTTAAATATTCAAATTTTAGTATAAATTCAACTTATTGCTTTACATAAATATAGTTTATAAACGATTCCATGACTGAGAAAAGTCGATATTTCAATGGTTGATATAAACATGCTGCATTGTTTGATTTCATACTTTCAATAATGACATTTCAGTCGTCTTTTCAATAAAGAAAAAGGAATTCAAGTCTCTAGGGGTCAAATCGAGGATAAACTACGGATGATTTTAAAATATGGTAGAGTGGCGACGGGCATTATCATTGTGTACAGATCTTGAAACTTATCGATACACACAATGAAATATGATATAAATTTACATGCATTTACTTACATAAAGTAGCCTATTGGTTATCAAATATATCGTACATAGTTCGCTATTTTTCCGGGGAAATCTTTTCAAATACGTAAGCCGAAAAAGTTGATCAGACACAACCCCTATATGCCCGCCATAGTTTTTTTTATTGGTCCTGGTGGTGTAGTGGTTACCATACTTGCCTTCTAAACCCAAGATCGCGGGTTCAAACCAGGCCAGGACCGATGGATATTTTCGGGAGTAAAAAGCCTAAGTATGGCTTCCTTCGGAAGGGAAGTAAAGCCGTGGGTCCCGTGTCCTACATTTACGGCACGATAAAGAACCTCAAGCCTGAAAGAAGAGACCTCTGAGCAAAATTTGTCGGCCGTTTTACGCCCTGATTTGAATGGGACGCTGATGACCTGAGATGTTAAAGAGCGTCCATAAATAAATCAATAAAAAAAAATCCGACATAGTTTCCCTGGCAACAGCACACGCCTTTAAATAATAATCTGTGTAGGTCGGGGCTTTCGACATTTTATAAAAAAAACTTACTGGTATAAAAAATAAATACCTTCACTCATTTATAAAAAAAGTATAAAAACTATATGGAAAACGTAGAACAGAATTCAGAATACAAATTTCTCTTATTAAGTTCGATATGTGACTTGTGAGTGAAATACAACATCTCTCTTTCAGGGGTTAAAATTAATACGTTAGGCAGTCATGTATCATATATTATTAATTTTAATACGTTCTATATATTTAGTAACCTTATATTATTATTATTATTATTATTATTATTATTATTATTATTATGTAAGGACACACTGCAGTAAAAGGAAATTACTGAACTTTTTAAATTTATTTATACGAGTGCTATTCAACGCCGAGCGATTATTCATTTTGCAGAAATAATTTATCACACTAAAATTTAATAATTTGTCAGCTTTATGCGAAATGTACACATGGTACTAATTTCATTGTCCCTTCCGGTTCCCACCTGTGGGATATGTACAAGTTGAGACATGTTCAGTTCCGCCTACAGCAAAATGGAACTGACAAGTGACGAGCAATATGCTGCTCTGAAATTCTGTTTTCGTCTCAACAAATCTTCACTGAAACCTATGAAGAGTTTGTTCTGCCCTATAGCACAGCTTGAGGTCGGTTTAATGAGGGGAAGTAATCAATTTCAAAGAAAGGTGGACCCGGTTTCCAGTTTGTGCTCTAACGGAAGAAAGCAATAACGTCGCTGTTGTCATTATGGACACTTTCAGAAATTCTTAAAAACTTCACTGGTTGCCACCTTGAGAACCGAAAAGTTGGTTATGAGACATGGTGGATTCCAGTCGGTCCTGGAGCTGTAGTGGTAACCATTCTTGCCTTCTAAACCCAAGAGCGCGGGTTTAAACCCAGCCAGGACCGATAGATTTTTTCGGGCGAAAAATCCTAAGTATGGCTTCCTTGGGAAGGGAAGTAAAGTCGTGGGTCCCGTGTCGTACATTTACGGCACGAAAAAGAACCTCAAGTCTGAAAGAAGAGACCTCTGAGCAAAATTTGTCAGCTGTTTCGCTCCCTGATTTGAATGGCACGTTAAAGACCTGAGATGTTAAAGAGTCCGTAAATAAACTGAATCAACAATGATGCCTTCCAACACAGCTGGTTTCCGAGAAAGCGAACAGCGAAGCTCTGCGTGATAATTTCCATCAGCACCAATACAAGAAAATAGTTGTTTTTGCGGCATATAATTTTTTGATATTCAAGGAATGGTTTACCTGCACACACAGCTGTAACTGAGCATTACTACAGAGATGTCCTGAAATCTCTGCAAGGTCATATTTCCATGCAACAAGCTGGATGCTACATTACGATAATGCACGGCCTCACCTTGCAAATGTTATTGCTGAATGTCTTACATTAATCAATCCCCACCCACCCCCTATTACAGATTTAACCCCATTGACTTTTTTATTTTCCCATAATTGAAGAAACATCTTCATGGGAGGCATTTCCTATCATCAGAAGCAGTGGTGAAGAAAGATGTAGTGCCGATTCTGAAGGAGCTGTCGAAAATTTGTTTTCAGCTTGTGTTTGAAGACTGACAGAAGCGCTGGAACAGTTTGATTGATTTGATTTATTTACGGACGCTCTTTAACATCTCAGGTCATCAGCGTCCCATTCAATTCAGGACGTGAAATAGCCGACAAATTTTGCTCAGAGGCCTCTTCTTTCAGGCTTGAGGTTCTTTATCGTGCCGTAAATGTACGACACAGGACCCACGGCTTTACTTCCTTTCCGAAGGAAGCCATACTTAGGATTTTACACCCGAAAAAAGCCATCGATCCTGGCCGGGTTTGAACCCGCGATGTTGGGTTTAGAAGGCAAGTATGGTTACCACTACACCACCAGGACCGACGCGCTGGGACAGGTGCACTGCATTCAACGGGGACTCTTTGAGAAAGATTATCAAAATTATGAGATTGAGTAAATTTTGTAATCAGTGATGAACAACTTTAAAACAAAATTTAGAATTTTAACAACTTTATGAGGGTAGAAATTACTGAAGATGTGTTGCCTATTGGCAGCATTGAACAGAATATGTGTGCATGCGAACCTTAAAGTATCTAAAAATAAGGTAACAAAATTAATATAACATGAAAAAGGTCCTCCTTTCAATTTTCAAAAACGTACTTTGTATCAAAGACGTATAGGAATTTGCCTTCTGTGGATGAACCCTGGAAGTTAAGAGAAAACGGGCTAAAGGCTGTAGGATGTCAGTTTAACTTTGGGCAACAGAGACAGAGCTAGTCTGTCATTACTCCATCCCCCCCACCCATTATACACACTCCGGTCTCTGGAGCAATTTTAACCCAATTCCAACTGTTCTCCTGTTATAGTTTACGTCACACAGTGGAAATTTGTCATTAGGGACAGCGTAGTTAAGGAAGGTAAACGGCACATCACATGTGACCTCAAATAGAGAGAAGCCAGGTGCTCTGTCAGTTTATGTTATAATGGCTATTTTCAGTTGTCTAATATTTCTTGTCTTCTGTACCATTTCGTTGAAATCATCGCGAATTCTTTATCGCTGGATAAAAATCTGTCATCCCTTCAAAGAACAAATAAAGGAGGGTCAGATTTTGGTTGTGTGGGGTTTGAGGAAACAATTTCACTGTGTTTGAACAAGCACTGTCAAATATGAAGTTTATGAGATTCTTCGCCTTCTTGCTGCTGTTAGAAATGTTTGTCGCCTCGGTTGCAAACGCCCGCTGATTCACTGCGCGATCGACAGAATACACAACAGACATTAAATATAATTAATTTTAAGAATGAAAATACTCGGGATTTCGCCGTTTTCTGCCAGACGCTCGCGCTGTTAGAAGATTTGAAAAGAAGTTTCCAGGTGTTCGAGTTACGCGTTTCACTAAGATTCGTAAATTTTGTAAAATAGAATTGTTTGTAACATTAAACGCTTAGAACTTGGAATACAGTGTTGAAAACAGAAAATGGATATTACTTTGGGAAGTTTTCTAAAATCCTTTGCAATCTCTCCCTATCCCCCCAAAAACGGTAATATCTTGTACTTCCATACCAGTGCTAAAAAGTTGTTTAAGTTAAAAAGCTATAAAATTACTGTGTGCATTTTGGTAGAATTTGAATTCAAATGCATCATGCGGAAATTGTTCCTAACCACGTTATGTTTTACGACAAAGTTTCATTATAATTGAAAAATATAATTATTCACTGCATTAATTTTCTTGCTTTTATGCTATAAATGTATCGTATATCAGTTAAAAACCATAAGGCTATAAAGAAGATTGTGACATATTCAAAATGGGGTATCGAGCTATTATTAAGTTCTTCACAAAAGAAGGACTTACTCCAAATGAAATTAAACAGTGATTGGAAAGTGTATATGGGGAAGAACCCCCCCTCATATTCTACCGTAAAAGAATGGGCCAAACTTTTTCGAATGGTTCGAGAAAGCATTAAAGACGAAGAGCGTGCAGGTCTGCCCTTGGAGGTGCTCACTCCTGAAATCATCACACTTGTGGAAGGGGAAATTATGGAAGACCGCGGCTCAAAGTTACAGAAATAGCAGCAAGGTTGGGTCTTTCTAAAATAACAGTCCTTCGAATTATTCATGAACATTTAAACATGAATAAGGTTAGTGCCTAGACTTCTTTCCTCAGTCCAAAAGCAGCAACGAGTCATCTGTTGTCAGGCATTTTTGGAGCTCTGCCGTGGCAACGAGAGAGAAGTTCTGCATACCCTTGTTACAGGAGATGAAACTGTGATCCTCTACTATCATCCCTTGTCCAAAAGAGATACAATGGAGTGCCTTAAACCTGGCGAAGCACCGCCTCAAAAGGCCAAGGTCACCCAGTCAACCAAGAAGATTGTTAATTATTTTCGAATCTTTTGGGACTGTGAAGGAATACTTTCCATTGACTTCAAGGAGAGGAACACCACAGTAAATGGGGAGTACTATGCTGGCCTACTGTACAGACTACGTGCTTCCATCAAAGAGAGAAAATATGAGGATAGCTGAGTGGGGTGTGCGCCTTCACAACAACGCGCCTGCGCACACAGCTCTTGTTATAAAGGAAGCTGTGAAGAAATGTGACTTCAAGGAGATGGACCATCCACCCTACATCCCAGATCTAGCTCCCAGTGACTATTTCCTCTTCTCAGAATTCAAGAAGGACCTTCGAGGAAGGAAATTTAAGTGTGACAAAGAAGTGAGGGATGCTGTTTATGCCCATGTTCCCCACGTCTGACTATTTGGGGGGGGGGGGTGGAAGTGTTAATTCAAAGTGTGAGAAGTGTATTGCATTAAAAGATAACTATAGTGATACTATGATTTTTGTTTTTATCATAGCTAGAAAATGGTTCGGCCGTAAACTTATGGATCTACCCCCATACTTCCAAACAATAGTTGCGCGACGACATAATGAAGTAAAGAGGGAGATGGCAACTATTCATTGACTTCATGGGGAATATATTGAGAGATCTCAAGTGCATTGAACCATGTTGTATAATAAATAAGGCTTAAAACCTATTATTGTTAATTATTTTCGAACCACCTTGAACTTTAATAATTATTATTTTAATATATATTTCCTGTAATTTTTTAAATTTAAACACATAACACTTAGATATTTACAGCAGATTGTAGAGCAACTCCCCTGCCTATTTCTATGCATTGAGGTGAAAAACTGTAACGTCCAATCATGTTTCACACATGGAAGAGGAAACAGCTGCCAGCTAATACAAGCTATCATTACAATTTCCAACAAGGCAGCCTGAGGACGGGCATTGTCGTGCAGCGATGTGCGAGGATTTCTACTATATGCCTATAGGCGTTGAGTGGGCCGTTTTCAACAAAAGCAAACTCGGTGTGAACCTCTGAATTTATGAGTCCCCTGACCATCATGTAGTCAACACCAAAGCTGTTTTCTCTGAGAGGATGTGCACGCTGTAAAGTGTTCCCCTGGCCCTCACCGTACCCGGGAATTAAATTTGGACACATCGGTACACAGAATTTGTTCCAGCCCATTGTTGGTGGCTGTCGGTCATAGTGGTAACCATAACCTAAGATCGCGGGCTCAATCCCGGCCAGGTTCGATATATTTTTGGAGCAAAAAATGTCTAAATATAGCTGCTTTCCGAAGAGAACTAAAGCCGTGATCTAGTGAGACGTAAATTTACGGCACGTAAAAGAACGCCAACCCCGAAAGAATTAGTCTCTGGGTAAAATTTATGGCCGTTTCACGCCATGACCTGAGATGTTAAACAGCGTCCGTAAATAAACTAAACAAAAAAAAATGGAAGGTAGGCTCACCTAGAAAGTGAGATGTCTCAATAAAGCCCTTTTAAAGACTTTCAGTTGCTAGGAGAGGAAATGCACACACAAAGCGTAAATTTTAAATTAAGAATTTTTGTAAGCTATAATGAAATTACTTTGCATGTGTTCTGAAAAAGCTGGCGATAAAGTAGCTGTTTAATTAAAATATGTTTTATAACATTTTATTTTTCTTAATTAATCTTTCTTCTCTGTATATTCTTTGAGTCACAAACTTCATATACAAGTGTCAATGAGGTACATCACAATAATTTTGTCGATCCTGGTGGTGTAGTGGTTATCATACTTGCCTCCTAAACCCAAGATCGCGGGTTCGATCCCGACCAGGACCGATGAATTTTTCAAGCGTAAAAAAATCCTAATTATGGCTTGCTTCGGAAGGGAAGTAAAGCAGTGGGTCCCGTGTCGTACATTTACGGCACGAAAAAGAACCTCAAGTGTCTGAAAGAGGAGACCTCTGAGCAAAATTTGTTGGTCGTTTCACGTCCTGGTTTGAATGAAACGCTGATGACCTGAGATTTTAATGGGCGTCCGTAAATAAACTAAATAAAAAAACACAATAATTTCACAGATTGTATAGCGATCTAAGGCAACAATTTGAGACGGAGAATCCATTGTCTACGAAGAAAAATAGGTGAATATGTGGCGTTAAAAAAGTTTAACATGAAGTTGATTTTCATGCAAAGGCATTAAAAATATATAGAAACGAAACAAGCAACTGAATTGAAAAGTACTCTAATCTGCCTGTACATTTACCTAATTGCCTCATCGTTTCACCAGCCCCTGAAATTCAGGCATCACAAAACTCTTTGGACATCAGTTGGAAGCAGGTAGTGACCTCTATTTCTACAGTGTCATCGTCGAGAAAATGTTCATCCGAAAGATGTTTAAGAATCGCTTGGAGCAAGGTGGGGGCTGTATGAAGGATGCTCTAGAACTTCTAACTTGAAATTTCGCAGCGTCTCAATAGTCTTGCTGGCATAATGAGGACGCGCGTTGTCGTTCGAGAGCAATACGCCTTTATTATGAAGTTCTGGTGGTCGCATCCTTTTAACTGCGGCGACATACATCTTAGAAATCTCAGAACAATGTGAGCATCACTTTCCCGGCGGATGGTGTCACTTTAAGTGACGTAGGATGTTTCCGCTACATTGACGCCCGCTTTGTCTCGGGCTGGTAACGGGGAACCCAAGACTCGTCACCTGTGACAATTTGGGCTAGTATATCATGCAGCAATTGAGATGCTTTAATGATAGGCGCATTCTGTTGTAGGGCCAGCATGTGCGACACCTATCGTGCACAGAGTTTGTGAAAACCTAACCTAACCTATCATACATTATGAGGTAGGTTATGCTATGTGAACAACCAATAGCAGCGGCGATAGTGTCTATAGTTACCCTTCTGTCTGTATGGATGGAATCTTCAACTCGTTGCGAATTTACCTTTATAGCAATCTCCGGTGTTCGTCTTCAGAAAACGTCTACCCAACTGTAAACAGCTCAACATAACAGGTACATCACACCGTAGATGGAAATTATTTCATTATGGATATTCTTTGATTCCATAACTTTTGCCCATAATGGAGTGCTGGTCGAGGATTGCACAAATATTCAAGTGCATTCATCTTGTAACCGCTGTTTCGCTATTGTAAACATCGATTGTCTCGTGTCGAATGTAACCAATAGGCACATAATCTTTATCATAATGATATATGTATTATTTACGTATATATCCTATCTCTGAACAAGATACATGCAAGGCAGATGGTTAGTATTTACTACGGCAAATGTTTTGCCTATTTCACTCATGTGACGTCATCTTAAAATCGACCAATGAAATGAAACAAAAGTTTGAATTTTGACCTGCCACAGTCGGATTACGGAGAAAATTATTGAGAGAAAAAATTACCAAATATGTTTTATCGCGCGATTTGCATTTGTCTTGTACCCAACTCTATACCTCCATTATATAATTCCTGAAACCGCATCACTGTTCACTTTTGCTAGAGGCGGTGGGGAGCTATTGATAGCAACAAAAGCATGGACAATCGACAATCATAACACAAAACACAAAGCGTTTTGGTGATGCGTCAAATGTGCAAATTGATCTTATCATTTGAAAGCAAAATAGAAATACTGTATGTTATCTTTCTTCTCTCTCAGTTGGTACTGGAAAATCGAACGGTAGCGATTGTAATAGTCGATTTTTGTCCATTTCAGCCTCACGGTTTCTGAATAGAATAGATATGCATAAGTATAACAAGTGTTAATATTCTGTGCGCGATTTTCAAATATATGCTACTTTTATTCTTATTCTACTCATGAAATAATTCTAACCCCGTATTTTGTTCCTCTCTGTTGGTATTACTAACAATCGGCATTCTTATGTCGTAAGATACCTTGAAAAGGTTGGTACAAATGTACAATTATTACAATTTTGTAAGCCAAGTTTAGAGGAATTATGTTTAAATTCTTATTTTATTTGTGAAATAGTCCTAATGAATATCACTCGAAGGTCAAAAAGTTCCAGACTCGCTACGTTCGTGAATTTATTGGCAATCTCAGACCCTGACGTTATTATAGCTCAAAAATGAGACAAAATAAAATATTTTCTATCCCACTGTCGAAATGGGTGAAAAGTCTAAAATACTGTCACTCGAATGCAATATATACGTTTAGCTCCTACATTAAAACAATTGTTTGTCAAAGAATAGGCTGAATTGACCTTGAAAAGCTAATTTGAAACACTGCAGATGCTTTGAGCAGGTATTAAATTACAACAACCACATTAATATGTGAGCGTGCGTGGTTTTTTATATTTTTTTAAGGATACTCTGTAACATGTCAGGTCATCAACGTCTCATTCACTTTAGGGCCGAAAAGGCCGATAAATTCTGCTCAGAGACCTCTTCTTTCAGACTTGATGTTCCTTTACGGGCCGTAAATTTAAGATAAGGGACGCGGGGCTTTACTTCTCTTCCATTTTACGCCCGAAAAAATTCATTAGTTCTGGCAGGGATTAAACCCACGATCTTGGGTTTAGGAGGCAAGTATGGTTACCACTAGACCACCAGAACCGACTTCGTGCATGTGGTAGGTAACTACCAGGCACATTTTTATGCTTTATTTTTGTTGAAATTAGTAATTTCCTTCATTAGGAAAAAAAACGTTTCTGAAATGGAATTATTTTTAAAATAATCATAGGCTACAATAAATCATTTGTCATTCAACTATCCCATTGTTGGCCAGAATTATGAAATTATAGATTCCCCATATCATATTCACCGCAGAGGTCGTTAAGGCGCGAACTCGTGAGCGGGAGGTCTGGGACTCGAATCCCGCCAGGACCGTCCTCCCTGACTGAGGTTTTTTCCAGGTTTTCTTCAGTCCTCATAAATGGCAAATGCCTGGGGAGGTACCCTAAACTTAGGCATGAACGTTTCCTTCCTTAAAAAAAATCCTTTCCCAGTTTATCATTTCATCTCATGTATCATCAGTGCCCACCGCCTGTGGTGCCTCAGCAGTAAAAACGGGCGTTAAACACAATTCAAAATATATCAAATTCCTTGTCTAAGTGTACAATCCCTCAGTCGCAAGACCTCACCTACTAAATGTGGGCAGGTCGACTTGGCCCCCGCGGCCCATCATGGATAAACAAAGTAATAGAACAGTAGGCGATATGCAATTAGTGTTATTGGAGAACAAAATTAGTTGCGCATTACCATACAGCCCGCACTCTGTGTACAGCATCAGCGTCTCTATAATCCGACACATTGCTAACTAAATTTATTACACCCAGGCCCTTCAGCGTCCTCGCAGCGATAAACCCTCTTTTACTTTTTAATTTTCCAGATTCCATTCAACTGTTAACGAAACTCGGAGAGAGCGCCCTCACCTTTTGTATGCAAATCCTGGAGCCGGGCATCTGCAATGCTAAGCGGCTTAGTCCTTTTGTCTCCCCTCCTCGCCCTTGCTCGCTTTCATGCAGGCGGAAGGCGGTCCTGTGTTCGACTTTACTAGTATGGGAACTACTTCCCACTGTGTTGGCCGCTTTTAAGTGAGTCAAACGCGATAGTGTCCGGAAGCAAGGGATTTGTTTAAAGTTCGTATTTAAAGTAGTCGAAGTGCTGTATTTCAATGGCATTGTTACAATATACTTCTATAATACACTATGTCTGTTTTATTAAATATTTCACATGTATTAAACAAGAAATTAAAATAAACAAGCAAACAAAAAAAAATTAAAAATTAAAATTTAAAAAATTTGTACACAAAAAATAAAAAGAAATAACAGCAGCATTCAATCAATTTGTTCCCTCCCCAAACCCCTCACCGATTACTGGTCTTGTCTCACTTACATAAGAAAGTTACCTAATCTCTCCTCACATTCCTTGCTTACCAGCAGAAATCAGCATCTCCCTCTGTTCTATCCTATAAAAAAGTGGGGTAGGTACTTTTCCCCTCATTCTTCGGTACCTTTACATTCAGTCAGAATGTGTGTTCACGATTCCCCCTCCTCACAGATGGGGACAAATTCTCCACTCATACCTCTAGCCTGAGCCACATGAACCCCTTTTTTTGATGTATTGCTCCATCTCCCATTCAGATTTTAGCCCCTATTGTACTTCCAGTGAAATCATCTCTATGCATTGAGAATTGTCTACTGCATATCCATATCCATTAAGCTGTTCTTAAACCTCCTCCATACGCTCTTTCTATTCCACTGACTAGCCATTCTAACCCAGACCTTTTGTTTCTAGAGTATTTCTCAATTTGGATGCCCATTTCATGTAATATCACTACAAATGTCCTAATTTAAGTTGTTTTTCGTGAATAATTCGCAGTCAGTACATCACTGCTCTAATTTTACACTCTGTGGTCTCGCTGTAGACCCCAAATTCCTTCTTAAATCACCAGTTTGCTGTATCCCCCCCCCCCCGGCCTCAATCCTTTCAGAAAAAATGACCTTACTGTTTGTACCCATTCCCAATTTCTATTCCATGTGACATTCTAGATCTTAAATACTGTCTCATGCCGGTTTCCAGTACACCTGCAGGCATGTCTGGGATTCTGCTATGTAACCTGAGAGTTTCTACAGCTTTATGCTTCGTCCACCTTTCGTTTATCGTAAAAGTAATGCCCAAGTATACAAAAGTCTAAAGTTACCCATCATCTGACCCGCATACGTCATGTCACCGCCCTACTACTAACCTATCCAGTCTTGAAAGTCGTTGTTTTGTCTTATTCGCATTAACGGTAGGTTCTGTCCAGCCCCCTCTGTAAGGATTATCGCCTTCACAAAACCCTTATCTGGTGCCATACTTTTCTTATCTGTTAAGTAAATAATTGCAGCTATAACTTCCACTCCGTTGTGTTCAGCTCTTCAGATATAGTTGCATAAAGAAGGCCATGTGCAGAAGATTGTGACATGTTCAAAATGGAGTATCACATAAGAAGCACTACTCTAAATGAAATTAAACAGCGATTGGACGGTGTATAAGGGGAAGCATCCCCCTCATACTGTACCGTAAAAGAATGGACCAAACTTTTTCGAATGAGTTGAGAAAGCATTGAAGACGAAGAGCGTGCAGGTCTGCCCTTGGAGGTGCTCACTCCTGAAAACATCGCTCTTGTGGAAGGAGAAATTATAGAAGACCGGCGGCTCAAAGTTACAGAAACAGCAGCAAGTTTGGGCCTTTCTAAAACAACAGTCCTTCGAATTATTCATGAACATTTAAACATGAATAAGGTTAGTGCCTAGACTTCTTTCCTCAGTCCAAAAGCGGCAACGAGTCATCTGTTGTCAGGCATTTTTGGAGCTCTGCCGTAGCAACGAGAGAGAAGTTCTGCAAACCATTGTTACAGGAGATGAAACTATGGTCCTGTACTATGATCTCTTGTACAAAAGAGAATCAATAGAGTGGCGTAAACCTGGCGAAGCACCGCCTCTAAAGGCCAATGTCACTCAGTCAACTAAGAAGATCATGGTCACAATCTTTTGGGACTGTGAAGAAATACTTTTCATTGACTTTAAGGAGAGGAACACCACAGTAAATGGGGAGTAATATGCTGGCCTACTGCACAGACTACGAGCTTTCATCAAAGAGAAAAGGCGAGGAAAGCTGAGTGGTGGTGTGCGCCTTCTTCACGATAACACGCCTGTACACACAGCTCATGTTGCAAAGGAAGCTGTGAAGAAATGTGACTTCAATGAGATCGACCATTCACCCTACAGCCCAGATCTAGCTCCCAGTGACTATTTCCTCTTCTCAAAACTCAAGAAGGAGCTTCGAGGAAGGAAATTTAAGTGTGACGAAGAAGTGATGGATGCTGTTTATGTGCATTTTGCAGACAAGACTTCTGACTATTTCGAGGGGGGGGGGTTGAAATGTTAATTCAAAGGTGCGAGAAGTGTATTGCAATAAAGGGTAACAATAGTGAAAATGGTTAGGCCGGAAAATTGTCGACCTACCCTCGTATCTCAATGGCACTACTTCGTGAAGAGTATATCAACTTACTTATTCTAAGATATAACGCAATAAAGTATTCCAGGAGAGAGCAATTTGTCATTAATGGTTTCCCCCATCTCATTTTACGCAAAAAGTAAATCACCAAGACGCAAATGAGCCTGATTTGAAATAGCATTGCCTATCGTATAAAGTGAGGCAGTGGTTGGCATTGCTATGACAACGGCGAGGTAGGGAAGGAAACCCGCAATCAGAGACTAGGGTTTCTCTACTTAACCCAGCCAAGTGTAATACAATACAAGGGGCTTCACCCACTCCCCATCAAGCTGCCGGCTTCCGTTCCAAAGTGCGCCTGAAGAATGCCATATGGAACATGTAGATCTCCTCCTACCATTACACAGATTGGTTTTGTGAATAAAAAATTAAAAACAAATAAATTTATTACTACGGGAGACGAAAAGATCTCGTTATCGATCACAGGTTGCCATTTAAGCAAAGACTCTCCAGGCTTAAGAGAATCTCGGCGGCATTTGCCATTTATGAGGACTGGGTAAAAGTTGGAGAAAAAAAACCACCTCAGTTCTGTCGGAAATCGTACACCAGACCTGCAGATCATGAGTCCGCCTCGAACGACTTAAGCAGACATGCTGGGGATAAAATTGAGTACCGTGCAGTGATAAATTGCTTTCGAAAAGCTGGTTTAACGCCAAATAAAATTAATTCCAAAGATAATGGGTGATTTTTATTTCGCGGGACCGCAACTATGTAGACAAAATTTACTCCTGGATGCAGGGTCACCCGGTTTATGTTTTTGCACTACAGTAGTTTTAACTTCAGTAGCTTTGTAGCTGCTCGAACAATGAAATAGGAAATTTCCGTTTGCTGAAAAACATGTCGAAGTTATTTTAAAGGGAATTTTCCAGAGCATATCCCAATGTTATCTGACGTTTCTTCTGCCAGTGCTGTGCAATTCTTTCCATTTCACGAAATTTATTTACCAATCTGTGAAATCAACTTCGACTTAATATCAGGGAATGGAGGTGACACGCAATGAGCAAACGCTATTCTAAAATCCTTCTTTCATCTCGAAAAATCTTATACAGAGTAACTATACAATATTACAGAGATGTCCTGGAAACTCTGCAATATTATATCACATACAAAACGCTACATTTCTGTGAAACACGCTGGACGCTGTACCACAATAATGCACGGCCGCACATCGCAAAAGTAACTGTTGAATATCTCACAAAAATCAACATGAAGTGTGTTTCTCATCCTCCCTATAGTCCAGATTTAGCCCCGTGTGACTTTATCTTCTCAAACTGAAGAAGCATTGTGGGGTTTTGTGGTAACCATGCTTATCTCATAGACCCAAGATGGCGGGTTCACTCCCAGACAGGGTCAATGAATTTTTCGTGGGTAAAAATCCTAAGTATCGTTTTCTTAGGAAGGGAAGTAAATCCATGGGTCCCATGTCGTAGATTCATGGAGCCTCAAACATGAAAGAAGAAGCCTCTGAGAAAAAACATTTCGCCCTGAACTGAAAGTGTGTCTGCAAATAAAACAAATACTACTACCTTCGCAGGAGGCATTTTTCCATTATCAGATTCATTGGTGGAGGCGATTCTGAAGGAGCTGTCAAAAATGTTTCCAGCGTGTCTTTGAAGACTGTTACATATGCTGGAAAAGGTTCATTGCATCCAACGGGGGAAGTACTTTGAGAAATATCATCAATATTATCAGGGCGAGTAAAAGTTTGCTGTCAAAAAAAAAGTGTCATTCTTTATTGAACAGCCTTCGTATTTATAATTTCTTTTTTCATAAATGTGCCTCTCCACTAAGAAAAATGTAATACCAGACATTAGCGAAGGGGTACAGCAAATAATCCGAAGGTTGTGGATTCGATCTGGGTACGGGGGAATTTTCCCTTAACTTGAGAAGGAAAATTTGTCAGGTAGGTTTAATGTGCCAATTACCCCGAGCTCATACGCGCCATCGTTTCATTCATCCCTACAGACTTACACCTACAGTACTCCGTTCAGTACAGATGCCCCAGAATACTAAAGCAACAATAAATATGTTGCATTTATTTTATTACCTTTTTATTGTTCTCAAAATCAGAAAAAAAAAATCTGACACAGACCTATAATCGAACCCCGGATCTCCCCCTAACACTACTACTGAACCAGGAAGGTGGTCATTTAAAAATATATATGATCATGCGTTTGTTCACTACAGTGTTTAAGCTCATTACGTTTTAACATAACAATATACAAATTTAATTCGAAATAGATTTCGAAACTGGAAATATTCAACGAATGTACATGCAAATGGAATTAAAAACAGCAGACTTCAGGAATTCTAAAAAGCAATGCCGTAATAAATAATGGAAATATCTTCCGTCAACTAGCCACACAATGTATAACAAATCGCAACTGTAAAGTATTAACAAATCCATGAGAGCATGTGTAATGTTATTTAGATCTTCTCTATAGCGCATGCAGCAAGGTGTATAGATATGCACTAGTTTCCGGTCAACCCACTCAGTAGATGGCCTTGGAAACCACTCCAGTTTGACTTCCCACAATGCTACACAGATATTTAGAGTATCCTGCATATTTATTGAGTTGATACATGAAGCATACCAAAGTACTCTCTTGCTGATGACGTTTTCAGCACCGCCACGGCGTTAGGCAGGGAACAACGTGTATGCTTTACATTCCTAAATTCGCCCACTGGAATTTCGTCTTTTTTCTCTCGCTGCAAGGTCATGGGGTAACCGCAAGTGTGTTGAACACTATGTAACACGACACCTGGTGCGTAGCATATACACACGGCGTGCTCTCGTGCTTGCGGTTTACTGCGACACGCGTTCCACTAGCTGCAAACTGTATCATGTTTCTCCAACACTTACCTGTCTTCGTGAGAAGACATTGTCGTATAAGAAAACTCTTAAACTACCTCTTAATTTTAATATTTCTCAAAATAGTCGCCGTTGGATGCAATGCGCCTGTCCCAGTGTTTCTGACAGCTCCTTCAGAATCGCCTTCCTAACCTTCATCACTGCTTCTGACAATAGAAAATTCCTTCCACGTAGCTTTGATTCACACACCCCGCTTATTATTCTACCATTTACTTTCGTTAAAGATACCAAACTCTTTAAAGAGCACGTTCCTCGGCGTTTCCCCACCCCCAAATATCGGTCCTGTACATCATAGTTGACCTATACACCAACCCCATTGTTCTCGGCGATATTTCAGGCATTTTTAATAAAATCTTTAATGTTTCTATGTTTTTTACTATGCATTTGTGTTTTGTGTTTTGCGCAGTTTTCGTTCATAGCTATCTGACATGCATACTCCCACCTCTCTTTCCTGCTGTACACGGCACTGTTCTCGAACGTCTTTCTTTGCCTCCTCCTCGTTGATTGCCATTCCCCATTCCTGACAGCAGTCCAGTTCCCTTTGCAGACCATCAATACCAGATCATGGCATAAAGGAGAGCGGGTGTATCCTTGCCTCCTTTATTCGGGGCAGCAGGTTTTACAACATCATTATCTCCGGTATGCCATCTATAAACAAATTAAAAAGATGTGCTGACAGGATACACCACTCTTGTCTACATCTGATGTCAGCGGAGGAAAGCCCTGCTGCTTCTCTGGCATGTTTTTATTTGGTTTATTTACGGACGCTCTTTAACAGCTCAGGCCATCAGCGTCCCATTCAATTCAGGGCGTGAAACGGCCGACAAATTTTGCTCAGAGGTCTCTTCTTTCAGGCTTGAGGTTCTTTATCGTGCCGTAAATGTACAACACGGGACCCACGGCTTTACTTCCCTTCCGAAGGAAGTCATAAATCCTAACCCCACGATCTTGGGTGTAGAAGGCAAGTATGGCTGGCTTACCACTATACACCAGGACCGACACTTCTCTGGCACTTTCCTTTGAAGGTTCCTTCATTTTGGGCAAGAAGTTGAAGTTTTAGGGATTCTGTTTGGTAAATATGGAAAATGTTTGAGTACCTCCCTTCTCACAGTGATTTCTGGTCCCGAGGAATTGAATGATGTCGCGCCCTGGACCCTTATGCCACTATCATCATCACTTAACATTCATAGGTTCTTGTTTAGAAGGAGAATGAGCGTTTCATTGGATTGGCGTTTCAGTTCTGGTTCATAAGAGTGAATCCATGGTTCATCTATATCAAAGAGTGCGCAATATTCCCTGTTACATTGTGTCAAATTGTCGTCTGCAAAGAACAAATGTGTCAAGTGTTGGATCGGCTATTTCTTTCTCTACAGCCAACTCCATATGGTGTGCTGCAGTTAATCAGCATCTTTTTCAAAGTATTATCCATTAAATTGTGTACAACGTCTGACCCCGTTCAAAACATTTTATAAATGCTGCAAGCCGTGCTTCTTTGGATGGGGTGCAAATAAATTCTTCATATGCAGCACTTCAAGTGATTCAAGTCCTGACCAAAACATTTTGTTTTATTTTGTGGAATAGAAAAAAAAAGTAGGATGGAACCAGATCTGGACTCTAGGGAGGATGGTACAAAAACTAAACTCCTATAGAAACTGAGTTGTTTCTGGTGCAGTATGAGCAGAGGCATTGTCGTGGTGCATCGTGATTCCACGTAGAACAGTCTTAGGACGGTTAGGGAGACTTGGGGCAGGAATTCTGTGGTGTGTCATCTGACAGTGGCAGTTTTTTGTTCAAGTGAGATTGCCACAATGTGACCACTAGCTGAGAAAAATTTTCTTACTAACACTCGCCTCACTTTTGTTTTGGGATTCTTCCCTGGGAAGACCCAGACAGATGACTGTCGCTTAGTTTCTGAATCATATTGGCATATCATCAAAACCTCCAACCTTGTCTGCCATCGTCCATTTACTTTTTCTGCTCATTTGTGAGGTGTGGGACAGCAGAACTTCTCGACATGAAGTTTTTGTTCAAGGACTGTTTTTACGTCAGAGCTTCTTGAATTTGATAATACGTACACCGATAATTTTCCTGCAACATACGGCCTGATTTCATCCGTTGTTACTGTAGTGGGTCGCCCTATTAGATCTTCATCTTTGAGGGAGTTCTTTTCTCTCCTAAAATCTGTAAACCATTGGTAAATAGTGAATTGTGAAGAGCATACCATGCAAATTCGCTTGCATGAGACTCACCCTAGTGTCTGGCAGGCATACACAGACGTACACATACATTATTGGAGCGTACATGTTGCATCTGAACTTCAATATAATGCTAGGAAAATCTGCACTGGCTTGTCATAAACTCCTTGCTGTCCATTCTCCAAACTTTCAGAGTGACGCCCGTAAGCTCCTCTATTAAACTTTCTTTAATAGTGAATAACGGCCGTTTTTTCTACTGAGGTACCACCGGTGACTCTGATGATATATGAGATGAAATGATATACTGGAAAATGATTTTTTGAAGGAAAGGAACATTTCAGGCCTAAGTTTAGGGTACCTCCACGGCATCTACCATGTATGAGGACTGAGGAAAACCTGGAAAAAACTTCAGTCAGGGAGGATGGTCCTGCTGGGAATCAAATCCCAGACCTCCTGGTCAAGAGTCCGCTCCTTAACGACCTCGGCCACCCGTGGCGGTCTCTGTTAAAAGCATAACTAAAGAATATTTCAGAAGTAATTTGTCTTTATCTCCCGACCCACAAAGAACACTAATTTTCTACAAAAGTGTAGCATTCTAATCAAAATATTATAACCATAATGACAAACTTCCATGACCGTCGCCATATCAGAAACATAGCTACCAACATATTCATCATAAGTTGCTTATTTATAATATAAAATGATTTTATAGCTTTGTTTTTATTTTGGCGTATACTCTTTGTTCCATCACCTCTCTGATTATTAAAGTTTGTCGTTTGACCTATTGAGGAAATGCTGACGAAACAAGCGATTAGCTGCAGACTCGATTTGGACGTGTGTAGAGTTTTTGAAGACCGTCATCATCGTTGATGAGACCTAGAACTAGCACGACATCACGCAATGAAGGGGTTAAAAGACACTACAGAGCAAAACCTTTCAGTAATGGTTCGACCGAGAGGCTAAGCGTGTGGAGTTAGAGAGGGATTAACAATTGACCACTCTCAGACACGCAGCTTCTTTGTCCTGGCTGGCCTTAGGTCGAATACTTCCCCGCAAGTATCGCACTAGAGCTTAAAATCACCCGTTTCGTTTCCGCTTTTTTTGAGTAGTGTTATCGCTCGTTTTTACTACAGGAGGTGAACACTGATGATACATGAGATGAAATATATTGGGAAAGGATTTGGGGGGGGGGGAAACGTTCCACGTCTAATTTTAGGCATTTGCCATTTACAAGGACTGAGGAAAACCTGAAAAAAAAAAGGTCAGGGAGGACGGTCCTGTCGGAAATCGAACCCCAGACCTCCCGCTCACGAGTCCGCGTGGCGGTACAATAAGTAATGAAATAATGATAAGAACAATAATTATAATATTAACAACATGAATAAATAATAACTAAAACGTTTTCTTTAGCGTAACATAAAAATCATTTTAATCAAATTTACTGCATTGCAAAATTTATTGATCATTTGAACACACATGCATCTATATGCAGATTTTGCTTTTAACTTTTGTAAAGTTATACAAATATAAAATGTTTCTTCATTTATATCTAATTACAATGGTCTCTACAAGTAGAACAGACAATTTTAACTAACCTAATGCAAACACATGTGTACCAAAAGTTACAACATTAAGAGCTCTGCTGATTGTATTTTTGATATCCAATCCCGCTCTAGCGGTAATATTTCCTTGATAACGTTTATTAATCAAGTCACCTTTTCAATGAAGTATTTTCATAAGTTGCACATTATTATTACAATCAATTTATCCAATTTGCTCCATTCGTTACAGTTTTAACTCCTTAATTACAGTGCACTCCAAGATCGAACTGAACTTTCCCACAGGCAAACACATATCTTTATAAAATATACGAACTTCCAAATAACTGGGCCTTAAACGTAATCGACATAGACAGAACAGCATCATATTTATCACCATCTATTTTAATGAAAAAGACAGTTTCCTTAGCAATAGCTGTAAAAGATACACCTGTCTTAACTTCGCTTGCAAAGGATTTGAAACATGTTATAACACTCTGCTCACACCATTCATTTAAAACCTCTTCATCTCGCTCCAAACCCCGCTGCACACGTTCAGAAGAACGGTTCTTTCCTTTCATTGCCAATCTTCGCTGTCACAGATTAGGGGAAAATGTCCTATCTTACCACAACTACAAAAGCGACAAGGATCTTAAGAAATTTACTAAAACTGGATGCATGAAGGACTTGCCAAGAATACTTCGCCTGAAAAGTGCAACTTCATTGGATGTTCTCCTTGTTCGCAAGAAAATCCACGAGTTTCTAACACAAATTTGTCGCTAGAATGAAATATAAGTCAAAATTTTGTGATGAAAACCTTTAAAAGTACCAAGCAATACCCTTATGAAATTCGACTTTTGTAGGAACTTTTAGAGAACGATCCTGATAGAGGAATGTAGTTTTGTGAATTAATTATGGATCGCACTGACAACAGTTCAGTTTTTCATAGTCAAATTGTATTCTCTGATAAAGTCTCATTCTGACTGAATGGATGTGTCAATAAACACAGAGGTAAATCTACAACGGATGGAGAACCATACACAGTATCTAAAAAAAACTTAATGTTTTGACTGGTATTGTTGATTATATCACTGGTCCTTATTTCTTTAGAGAAATGCCAAACGCCAATAGATATTTGAATTGACTTCGAAATCACGAAGTACCAGCTATCTCAAATTTGTTTTCACATCCAGTCAACCATGGGTTACCCAGAGATGACACATATTTCCAACAAGATAAAGTTCCAGCTCACTATGGACAGAATGTTAGCCAGTACTTGAACCAGTTTTTACCACAACAATGGATTGGTAGGAGAGGTCACATAGAGTGGCCAGCAATTCCCAGATTTGTCGCCGTTGGATTTCTTTTTGTGGAGCATTTAAAGTCAACAGTGTATCGAAAAAGACCAACAACTTATAAGATTAGGAAACGGTGCAAGACACTCCTAAAGCCTGCTTAATTAATTCCTTGTCGCTGACACACTGTCAAGTTGCTGAGGGCTACCAGTTTGAACACAAAATTTAGACGTTGAGCTATTTTTGTTTTGCTTTTGTTAAGGAAGAAGCATTTTATTATTCGCTTTACTTTTCTATTTTCTTGATTTATTAACAATAAATGTGTACAGAAGTGTCCAATGTGGGTAATTTTAGAAAATTTGTTAATAAGTATTATTCTAAAATCTAAAAATATATTGAGTATTCCTTTTAAAATGAGAGCGTTGAATTACTTCCGGTGAAACCATATCATTTACAAGTTGTCAATATCTCCACACATCGAGTTTCACGTGACTGAAGCATGTGCTTCAAAAGTTATTTAGGTGACGGGGGACTTTTAACTAACCCTGTACTCGTATATAACAGAGAAGTAAATATTAAGTTTATTCCTTTCATGATAGACGATGGACACTAAATTAGTAAAAATGAAAGTTGCAATGCCTTATTTAAACTGCATAATTGAATTAATATAAAATGAACCACATTACAAAAACGTCAGTTTCCTTGCGAAAAGAAAAATTTATATACAATAAAGGTTTTGCTTTACGAATATCTTCTTCTTTCAGATGACAATGCTCCTAAATGTACCCCATTTTCAGGTTTTTATCCTATCTCATTACACCATTCAGAGTGTAGACGTTAAATTGTAGTTATAGAACGTATTTTGTTTCTCAATTTGTCTTTCAAGTGCATACTTTTACTTTAAAGCTCATCTCAGCTATTTATCTCTTTTCATAAGTGTTTACAACTCGCAGCAAATACAGCCATATTTTTGTCATTTGCTAATTGTGTTTCTCTGCAAGTCTTTGTTTCCAGCGTAACCGTCCTTTTATAAATATGGCTTGAAATTGAGTTGTGGGGCCTTACTTATGTGAAGACTGTATAGACATTAAAACAATAAAAAAAGTGAATTATCAAGTTGTGTAATAAAAATTTCGGTTTTTAGTTTGTTATTTTGTAAAAGTTTACTGTTATTTTATTTACAGGATGCCATGTGTATTGTTTGCATGTCTCAGCCGTCATTTGTTAATACACAGTCATAAAATGGAGGAAACGAAGTTTGAGGTTAGAGTTCTTCTATAGCGCTATCGGAAACAAGATTATAAAGTTATGGCCGCGGCTCGAAGAATATGTGAAGTGAAGGGAGAAGGTGTCGTTACTGTGTAGCACAACGATAGTTCCAACAGTTCAATAATAGAATCTGGAAGATCTATGATATGGAATATTGAGAATACACGCAGAGTTTTAAAATTAAATTTGCAAAAAGTACTCGTAGACTGTCGGAAGAAGTTGCTGCATCAGAATATCAAATTAAAATCTTTAAAACATCACATAGTAATGGCCGCGGCTCGAAGAATATGTGAAGTGAAGGGCGAAGGTGTCGTTACTGTGTAGCACAACGATAGTTCCAACAGTTCAATAATAGAGTCTGGAAGATCTATGATATGAAATATTGAGAATACACGCAGAGTTTTGAAATAAAATTTGCAAAAAGTACTCGTAGACTGTCGGAAGAAGTTGCTGCACCAGAATATCAAATTAAAACATTTAAAACATCACATAGGAGCTGTAAATCTGTAACTCATGAATTAATGCCTGAACAGACCCAACGCAGAATGTCGCCAGCTTATCGCATATCCCATGGACGATAAATTTATCAGCAGAATTGTCACATATGATGAAAAATGGGTATATTACCGCCACATCGATCCCCGTCAACCTGCCAAAGTGATCGCTAAACAAAGTCGGTTCAGTCTCAAAGTAATGCTTTGTGTTGGTGAAATTTTGAGGATGCGATTCACTGGGAATTTGTTCCAAACGGGCGTGTAGCCCATATGCATAATAAATAAGGTACAAAAACTACTTTGCAAATAATTTCTGAACGCCTCTCTTATTTTTACAGTTATGTTTGTTGATCTTGTGTGGTAAAATGCTGCCTTGTAAAATAAACAACTCGAGCTGTTATTTCTGCATTGAAATTTCCTCTTGGATAACTGCTCATTTTATGTAGTACTTTTTCAAAACATCTCTCAAATTTTTTATATTCTACTTAACCTAACTTTTTTGTGTCCCTGTAAAAGAAGAAATGCGACACATTCTTGGACAAATATAAGACACGGACTTAGGGGGAAAGAAATAAAAATAATCACAAAATGTCTTAACCGCATCCAGAAAGTGCCAGTAAACAAGAATTAAGTATGGTGTTTCACATAATAAGCTTTTATCTCAGTGACAAACGCTGGAGTTTCACGTCTACTTTAAAAGAAAAGGTGAATTTTCATTGCAATTAACGTTTTAATTAATGAAAGAGTAACTTCTGTGTTTAACAGCTGTTCCGTTACACATGCGACGATAGCAGCGATACCAGATGAATTCATTGAGAAATAAACCCAACTGGGAGCGGGTTTAGAAGTGAACCGCACCAGTTTATCAACAGGAACAAGACAAGAAATACACTGGGAGGAAGCAAATAAAAAAAATTCAACACCTAAAATATTTTTAATTTTACGCCTTATTATAATTCCATTCGTTTTTGGAACATTAAATACTTTTCCATACAAATAGCAAATATTATTATTTATTATTTTATAATTTCCTTTATTGCACGAGCATAAATATGAATGGCAGTTAATCAGGTTTCATAATGATCTCGTTTTTACCTGTAGTGTAACACAACGACACACCTTTCAACACTCAATGCACTCTCAGAAGCGGCCGTTTCCTCCTCTGACTTGTATCACAGCTTGCAACCTTAGGGGCATGCTGTGGATTAAGGTCCTTCGGTATGTCCTCCTTGTTCACGCAAAACCTCCCAAATTTCATTGAGACTCTCAGAAAATGTTGAACATTTTCCCCCATGTTTCCAAAGCATGCTCAATAGGGTTGAGGTCATGGCTTCATGCTGATCAAACTAGCGTCTGATGAACCCCCACCTCATGCAAGCACTAAGTCACGATGTGGGTCTCGTGTCATGCATTTAGTGGAAATCATTGCCAACATACGAAGCATGTTCCTGAAGAATTTCTTCAAGTACCGGTTTGCATTCAGAGCACCGTTCTTCACAAAAACCAACTCTGTCTTGGCTTCCACGCTGATACACCATGACGGAACCTTCCCTGAAAGTCGTCGTAGATGAGAAGGTGCAAGGGGCGTACCTTTCTCCAGTTCTCTTCCATTAGACGATCTTGGGCTGATCCTCGACTCATCAGTGAATAGAACAGCTTTCCATTGCTCCTCAGTCACTCCAGATGTTGACGAGCAAAGACGAGACCTGCTTGCCGATGTTGCTGGGTCTTCTAAGAGGGGAGCTGTGCTTCTTCAAATCTCCTTCTCTCTGTTCTCACGCTGACATTGACTACTGATGCCATTTGCAAGCGATTTTGAGCTTCTACGGCTATTGTGTGACGATCATGCAAAACTTGATCATCTCTGCCAGATGTCATCCTTCTGCGACCTGATCCTGGTCTTCTGCAGTAGATACCAAGTTCCTGAACCTTCGGTATGTCCTTTGTATAGTAGAGACATTGACTCGTAACACCTGGGCAACATAACGCGTGCCCGTCCATCTTCCAACAGGGCAACTACTTTAACAGTCTCCTCTCGACTTAGCGGCATCTTTCTGTGAAGCCTTTTTACAACCCCAGGTGGGTCTGAGCTTTACCGCGACGATCGCTGCGTCTTCTACCACCATCACATGATTTCATTGGTAGAGAGCAAGGAGCATGTGACTAGCACACTGCATCCCGCTGATCATTATATGACGACTTACTAGATCGGAGATCGCCACCTCTCCATACCTATCTTAGAAAAATTCCTAATTAGGTACCGGGAATCGAACCCGGTCCTCCCAGGCAGCAGTCAGCAACGCTAACCACTAGACCAAGAAGGTGGTCTATGACATCTAAGTGGTTACATCGTCTACAGCTGTGTGTAGAGAGAGATGGACAGAACTTTGAAGAATGTTGCGGATAATTTTTCAAATTCAGTCCTTAACTTGGACTTGAAGGCAACACTTGCAAAACTTTTTGTAACAAATAGTTCGCTACTGGAAGTGTATGACGATGTTATTCTATCACAATCAACCGCACCTTCAAAGAGTTTAAGGAGGACGAAAGCAGGATCGTCCAGGTGCTCCAACCACTGCAGTGAACGGGACCGTGATACACAGTTGTCGTCATTGTTCGGGCATATCGATGAATAGACCGGCAGGTCTGTTACAGCTTTCCCATGGAAGTGCATTCATCTTTCTGTAAGATGACTTACACATGAGATGCGTCTGTGTCAGATCGGTGCTGAGATCTCTGACGTCTTAACAGAAGATGGTGCATTGGGGGTTTCAGTGTCTGGTAGCGGAGCATGGCGAGATATACTTGAATTTCATCATTGCAGTTGATGGGACTTGACTTCAGCGAGCTCATTCTGGAATTTACCAGGTTCCCCGATACCAAGAACGCCACATGTTGTTCGTAAGATGGCGGGTTTTAATAGCAGCGGTTTCGAAATTGCTGCTGCAATCTGTAGGTCATACCTAGAACTTTTCAAACGACCTTCATACTTGAGGTAAAAAAACGGGGGGAGGTACAGTTAGTAAAAGTTAATTTATTTTAAATATATGGTTTATATTCTTTCTGTAACAAGGTCACAACTTACCATCCTATGCAAGAACTTTTCTGAGGCAACGTTTATTTCTACAATATTACCTGGCTAGCTGTGAATGGAGTGAGACTTAACAGATGCCGCGTCGCTCCCCCACTGACCCGGAGTACACTCTCATTACACAATCAGAGGGAGTAGTGGTTTGTAGTAACGAAAATCGATGAAAGCCGGGCGGTAATGTCCACACGAGGCTGGATCTGGTGACACGGTCGCGACCTCTGTCACTCAGTTCAGTCCCCTAAGCGGGTTCAAGAGTAGGCGGCTCTGCACCAGTAGCCACAAATGGGGCAAAAGTGCTAGGGGAAATAGTTGTTCTTAACGAATGCAATAACTTTATGTAATTATTATATAAATATTTCATACAGAACAAGTCTATCGCGCGGGAGTTGTGTAAACTAAGCGAATTCCTCAGCAGGTTGAATTTGTGAAGGTTATTACAGAATGCTAGGGCAGAGAATGTAATAACGCTAACTGAACACACACACACACATATATAAAATAATAAAAAACACAACTTTCAGACTTACAAGGGGTATGCTTTTCCCCATTGTCATTTTAAAATTTCCAATTAACGTTAGCTGTATAACAACTAAAACGGAATGTAATTAACATTTAAGCTACATAGTTAATTTTAGGTGTACGATTGCTTGTTTTTCTGTATTCCGAAACCGTTGTGTTCTCTCCGCCTGCATTTATTGTACACTTTAAGGACATTGGGAGTGAGTTCTTGGTAAATATCGGTCAAAAAATTTAAAGTAATTTTTTTTTCCTTTGCATCCACAGAGAATCAACATTTCCATTCCCCCCCCCCCCAACAACCGCCATAGGTGGTCGAGGTCGTTAAGGCGCAGGATTGTGAGCGGGTAGTCTGGAGTTCGAATCCCGCCAGAACCGTCCTCGCTGACTAAGTTACTTTCCAGGTTTTCCCGGTCCTTATAAATGGTAAATGCCGGGGAGGTACCCTAAACTTCGGCCTGGGACGTTTCCTGCCTTAAAAAAAATCTTTTCCCAATTTATTATTTCATCTCATGTTTCTTTTCTTTTTTCTTTTCTTTTTTTTTTTTTTTTTTTTTTTTGATTGATTTATTTATGGACGCTCTTTAACAGCTCAGGTCATCAGCGTCCCATTCAACTCAGGGCGTCAAACGGCCGACAAATTTTGCTCAGAGGCCTCTCTTTCAGGCTTGAGGTTCTTTTTCGTGCCGTAAATGTACGACATGGGACCCACGGCTTTACTTCCCTTCCGAAGGTAGCCATACTTAGGATTTTTACACCCGAAAAAATCCATCGGTCCTGGCCGGGTTCGAACCCGCGATCTTGGATTTAGGAAGCAAGTATGGTAACCACTACACCACCAGGACCGACATCTCATGTATCATCAATGTTCACATCCTGTGGTGTCTCAGTGCTAAAAACGGGCGTTAAACACCATTAGAAAACCAACCCTTAGTCATTTCGGGCTCAGAGCCATTCAAAGAGTCCTGCGTGTCGTTTTAAATCACACTGTTTACCGATATATTTTTTTTAAAATAAAATATCGCTTTTTCTCAAAACTTCTTTTTCACACATTCAAAATGGCCCGAGTTTAATTTTTTCTTTAAATTCAATTAAAATTTCCCAAAAGGTGCAGAAGTATCCATTGTAATATTATACAGGATAAAATACAATCTTATACCCATAATAATTTTAAAAAAAATCTATGAAAAAAAGTATTACATTTAAAGATTAAACTTTCTTATAGATATAAAACATTATCACAGTTTCTCATCAAAACTATTTAAAATATCTCTTCAAGTAATTTTTGTGTGTGTTTTAAAGCTCCAACTGCAAAAATACCAAACATTTTGATATGCAACATATTTACATAATAAAATTATGAGTAATAATTTATAACTCGCAAAGTATTTATACAGTAAAAGTTTCAGAATAGGTCACACTAAAATGTGAAACTTTGAAAATTCACTACCAGTGTCCCTTTACCTACCAACGTTGAAGAGTTGTACATCGCTCCAGCATTCCCTGAAAGTCGGCTTTTTCCGTTGCCGTTCGGTACTGAAGCCGTAGGACGGCCGCTGTCCGACTATTCTAGCACATACCGAATTTTGTTGAGAAAAAATATTATTTGCATCCGCTTGAGCGATTTTTAAACTTTCGCTATGGATTAACCCCCGCTTCCTGGTTGTGTGTTGTGTTGTTCGTTTCTTAATTCGACAGTATACATAAAGTGTATTGTCTTCTGTTAACTCAGTGATGAAAGAATTACAGGAACATACAGTTAATTCTGTTACTTATGTGAATATCATACTAACCGCTTTTTTCAGAGAATTAACCGACAGGGAACGTGATCATGCATTTTTTCAACAGGACTCTGCCACAGCTCACACTGCGAATAATTCCATGACAGCAATTCACAATGTGTTTCCACAAGACAGAGTTATTGATAGGGATTTGTAGCCCTCTCGGTCCCCCGATTTAACAGCCTGCAATTATCTCTAAAAAATGTCGTATACAAGACGAACCCGCACATCATACAAGAACTCAAAGATAATATTCGTCAGGAAATTGTCCCGATTTCTCAAAACGAACTACAGCGAGTGATGAATAATTTCGTAAAATGTGTGGAGAATGAAGGCGGGCAGTTTCAACACCTCATTTGATAATTTGGTAAGTTATGAGTATCTTAAATTGGTTTGTGTGTGTTGTATGGTTGGTTTGCTTTACCCTCCCTCTTATCACTGAGACCCGTTTGGCCGGCTAATCGGCTAAAGTTTGGCGCGCTCACCTATAGGCAAAACACTGCGGGGGAAAACAAAACGGATTGCACAGTATGACCAATACATTCCTTTAAAATACGAGGGTAGATCCATAAGTTTCCGGCCTAACCACTTTCTAGGTATGATAAACACAAAAACTATATTTCACTTTTCAATACAGTTACCCTTTATTGCAATACACTTCACATATCTTTCAATTAACATTTCAATCCCCCTCCCCAAATAGTAATAAGCCTTGTCTGCAAAATGGACATAAACAGCATCCATCACTTCTTTGTCACACTTAAATTTCCTTCCTCGAAGGTCCTGCTTGAGTTTTGAGAACAGAAAATAGTCATTGGGAGCTAAATCTGGGCTGTAGGGTATGGACAATCTCCTTGAAGTCACATTTCTTCACAGCTTCCTTTGCAACAAGAGCTGTGTGCACAGGCGCGTTGTCGTGAAGAACGCGCACAACACCACTCAACTTTCCTCGTCTTTTCTCTTTGATGGAAGCACGTAGTCTGTGCAGTAGGCCAGCATAATACTCTCCATTTACTGTGGTGTTCCTCTTCTTAAAGTCAATGAAGAGTGTTCCTTCACGGTCCCAAAAAATTGTGGCCATGATTTTTTTGGTTGACTGAGTGACCTTGGCTTTTAGAGGCGGTGCTTCGCCAGGTTTACGTCACTCCATTGATTCTCTTTTAGACAAGAGATCATAGTAGAGGACCATAGTTTCATCTCCTGTAACAAGGGTATGCTGAACTTCTCTCTCGTTATCACGGCAGAGCTCCAAAAATGCCTGACAACAGATGACTCGTTGCTGCTTTTGGACTGAGGAAAGAAGTCTAGGCAATAACCTTATTCGTGTTTAAATGTTCATGAATATTTCCAAGGACTATTGTTTTAGAAAGGCCCAACGTTGCTGTTATTTCTGTAACGTTGAGCCGCCGGCCTTCCTACTTCTACAAGAGTGAGCAACGTCCAAGGGTCGATCTGCACGCTCTTCGTCTTCAATGCTTTCTCGACCCATTCGAAATGTTTGGTCCACTCTTTTACGGTAGAATATGAGGGGGATGCTTCCCCATATAAATCGTCCAATCGCTGTTTAATTTCATTTGGAGTAAGTCCTTCTTTTACGAAAAACGTAATAATACCTCGAAACTCCGTTTTGAACATGTCACAATTTTCTATACATAGCTCTCTTTATACAATATATCTGAACAACTGAACACAGTGGAGTGAAAGTTAGAGCTGCAATTATTTACTTAACAGATAAGGTATGACCCAGATAAGGAGTTTGTGAAGGCGATAATCCCTATTGGCAAGGCCGGAAACTTGTGAATCTACCCTCGTACTTGAATAGCATGTACACAGAAGGCGGAGAAAGTGTGGAAAATCAAAACCACTAACGTTGATTTAGATCTGATGAATGAAATAAAGTCACCAAAATTTATTGTACATTTTCTCGATTTCTTCAAATCGTTGCTGATTTGTAAAGATCGTGGCGCGAATCTTTTACTGTAGTATAGATAGATGAACCTCTCCCTACCATATTTTCCATCGAACTTAGTAGCCCTTTGCACCCATGTCCAAACTTGCACCAAACGACTTTGACTAAACAAATGCACAAGTTTGATGAAACATGACCTCTGATTGCTTCTGAAATGTTCTGCAGAGTGCCAAAAATATCTGACCTACAACGGTATCGATTTATTACGTTTGGGTCATGTAGCTGTCATTATAGGTCTTTTAGCCTTGGTGTATCGATACTATTGTTTCTGTAGCATATTCTACCTAATGTTTCAATTGAGTTCTTTCATTTACATTTTTTCACAGTCCTATTAAATATATTTCCGCCGCTCTTTCACACGCTGTAACACTTCGGCTATGTCTCTTGGTGTATTTCATAGTTTAGCAACTCCTGGAAAGTTTATTTTATGTCTAATTTCAGTTTTTGGTCTCTTAGTGGCAATTAACGTGCTTAAAAAGAAACGTGTGTTTAAATATGACATCAGCTTACGTAAAAGAATGTGCAGGAAAGAAAGGAATAAGGAAGGAGAGGGGTGGAGAGGGAAGGTATGGCGAAAGGAAGGAAAAATAGGATGAAAATAGATGGGATGGAAAGGGGAAAGGAAGGGAAGGAAGGAGAAAAGAAAGGAAAAGAAAAGAAGAACACAAGGTAGAATGAATAAGGAAAGAGAAGGAAAAGAGGGGCATAGGAAAGATAAGTAAGGAATTAGGAGGGAGGGAAAAGAAAGGGAGAAGTAAGAAGGGAGACGGAGAGAGAAAAGAGAAAAAGAGGAAAGGAAGAAAACAAGTCGGAAAGGACATGAGGGCGTTAAAGGAATGAATTACAAAAAGAGTAAGAAAAGGGAAGGAACGATGTAGGGAAGAAGGGAAGTAAAAGAATAAATTGGGGGGAAGGAAAGAATGGAAGTAAGGTAAGAAGAAAAACAAAAATACCTGGAAGTTAAAGATACACCTATATTGGAATAAAATATCATGTCATCTCATGTATCACCAGTGTTCACCGCCTGTGGTGTCTCAGTAGTAAAAACGGGCGTTAAACACTACTCAAAAAACCTGTGATTGTTTCAGAATTTCTGAAAGTGTTCTTAATGTTATCGACACACCTGACAATGTCAGCAGCGGTGTTATGTTTTATTCCGTTAGAGCACAAACTGGAGCATTGGGTCCGACTTCCTCTGAAATTGTTTGCCTCTCCTCTGTAAACGTTTTAAACCATCCTCGAGTTGAACTATTGAAAAGAACAAATTCTCCGTATACCTCCTGTAAAATTTCACAGTCCTCAGCTGAAGATTTGCTGAGATGTGAGCATGTGTTAATCTCCATTTTTTGTAGGCGGAACTGAACATATCCCAACTTGCACACCTCTCAAAAGCGGTTACAGGATCATGTGTACATTACCATTACGCTAACAAAACAAGCGCTGTAAAAAAATATGATCATTCTTTATTTACAACCCTCGTACTTTCACTCTGTTTAACAGTTAACGCACTTGTTGTTATGGACACTTTGGCCCTGTGTCGAACTGCACTGCACTAAGGACTGTGGTCTAATGTCTAGCGCAAGAAATTAAGCGGGTTTTGTTTAATTGAGCCCCCCCCCCCCCCGTTGTATTTTCACTAAAATCCCCAATATTTGCCAAATTGTTTCTGAAACCGAGCTATTCTACAGTTAAATAAATACTCGACAAAAATGGCTGTACTAACGACGAACGTCAAAAGTATGAAGAACACTTCAACCTGTTACTGTTTTCTGTAACAGCGGTAGAATCATCTGTGAGGATATGGCACCCGACGCCTCAAAGCGAGACAATGTGGCAGAACGTTCTAGCGTCAACTTGAAGGACAGTCAAGTCTCACGGTTTTAAGTTCAGCTTACATAACGTCTGTGTTGGCACATACCAGCTGACTCAGAGCACCAGCAAGGACTATAGGAACCCGGGTGATTGTTTAAAACTGTTTTTTAAATATACTTCAGAAGACAAAATAATAAATTTAAAGGTAGGTTAGGTTACACAGGAAAGACATGGGACAATTTTCATTCTTTGAGAGCTCTCCTCTAACAGTTAAACAATTTAATAGAAACTTAAATAAGTATTCTAACTTTTGCAGTTTACATGTATTTAATTATTTTGACATATATATACATATATATACATATATAATGGTTGACATAAATTTAATTAAATTGATTATTTTTTAATCCTATGTCTATCCCCCACCTCTCAATCATAACTCGACGAGCAGCCCAGTACAAAGAAGAACGATAAAAGAATCACCAAATGCATTGTCAATAACTTGCAAAGAGAACAGCAGGCAAATGCTGAGTTGTTTTCTTCAGTCATGGATACGCCATGGTCGCAAAGAGGGCATGAATTTGAATAAATAGTGTTTAAACGCCCGTTTTACTACTGAGGCACCACAGGCGGTGACACTGATGATACATGAAATTATATATTGGGAAATGAGTTTTTTTAAGGAAGGAAACGTCAGTAAGGGAGGACGGTCCTGGCGGGAATCGAACCCCAGACCTCCCGCGAGCTCGGCCACCCATGGCGATACAAGGGGCGAGAATCTGTTTTTGGCAGTTCAATTCTATGCAAGTGACTCTGTAAGTAGTCATGACCCGTAGCAGGCATGCCAACTGATTTAGGTAGAGAGAACTAGGAATTCTTTCCGACTTGTTCAAAAGGGAGTTTCACTTTTTACCACAAGCTTTCTCGCTATACAGGCTGATTGTTTCATTTGGGATCCCCTTTTCGCCAACTCATCTGCCGGCTTATCCCGCAGTGCAACGCTGTTCTTGACGCTCATCCATGCAGTTCTTGGAGATATCACACTCATTGTGATTATAAGTTGTTAAGGCCACAATTGTCGCTCTGGAATCAACAAAAAAGACTTTTTTTTATCACGCGACTTTATTTTGTCTAAAAATAAAGAAATAGCGGCTAATTCGTCAACAAAGTATTTCCCAACAGTATATGACAATGTAAAGTCCGTAGAGTAAACTGCATCTCCAGTATTTTAATGGCTCGTTCAGTTGAACCATCAGTATAGACATGGAGTCAAATATCAACAGGGAAACGTTCATGAATAGTAGCCAAGGCCGTACATTTCAATTCAAAGTCAAGAGAAAATGTCTTACTAACGTTAGAGACAAGGTCTAAATAACCTTCGGCAAGTTTAAAGTTTTCCGATGGACGCCAGGGATCTGGAAAGGAAAGATCAAGGGTATCGTGTACATCTTTTATACAAGAAAGGTGGCCTGTTGCGATTTCAACCTCTCCTCAGGCGGCCAGTAGTAACTCAGAAAAGTATCCCCTCTTGTTGAAATGTAATTAATTAGACTGAATTCAGGGGAATAAGGCGAATGCGGCAGTAAATCACAGCGCATTTCATTTCCTTTCGCCATTGCGTGAAGTCTTTATGCAAGATACTCTCCAATGGGTTCAAAAGATTAGCAAATACGCCCCAGTGAGAAGATAATTAGCCGTACACCAGTGGAATCTGACGTCATGATCTTACCGGAGGAAAATCGTCGTGCTTCCATTGTTTTGTTTGAGGAGTGTAATGGTGCGCCCTGTTTCATCATTGGTCACAAATCGGTGCATAAAGTCGGCGAGATCTCTCTGCTTTGCTAAGAGATTTGCACCTTGGTTCGCTTTTATCCTCAGAAAACAGTCGCCGCACCCATCTTGCCGATATTTTTTTTCACGTACAATTCTTCCCCCAAATGCGAAATACGCGTTCCTCTGAGATGACCAAAGTTGCAGCAATTTCGGACACCTTTAATCAGCGATCCTCCAATGCCGTGCGCCTTGTCGATAAGTTCTGATGTCGTGACGGATTTTGGGCGTCCGCTGCGTGGGACGGAAATGGTTGAAAATGATGGTGTCAATTTCTATTGCATTCTTTACCAAGTACTTAATAATCGCACTGTGTTCGATATTTGCCATTTTTCCCGATTACACATTTTTTTAATAGTGTTTAACTACCGTTTTTGCTACAAACGCGCCAAAGATGGTGGAAACTGATGATACATTAGATGAAATGGTAAACTGGGAAAGCATTTTTTAAGGAAGGAAACTTTCCCAACATTTGTCATTTATGAGGACTGAGGAAAACCTGAAAAAAAAAAAACCTGTCAGGGAGGACGGGCCTGGTGGGAATCGAACCCCATACCTCCCACTCTAAGTCCACGCTTTAACGACCTGAGCAACCCGTGGCGGTATGTACACAGCTGCACTGTAACAAACAGCTACAGCTACTACGATTATTGACCAAACCGTGTATTATTGCACACATGTTTCTATAGAAGATGGCGGGTTTTGATAACAAAACTGGTTCGGAACTGCTGCTGCAATCTGTGGGTCATTCCATGTACTTTTCAAAACACCCTTGTAATTTGAAAACCTAGAATCGTAACTTACAATACATTTTTTTTTTCAATTAAGTCCAACATATCACGACTTGTAAGTGAAATACAGCGTCATTTCTGATTCAAAAATTAAAATTTACGAGTACTGTTGCACCATCATATATTGTTAATTATGAATATTTTATGCATTTTATACACAAAGTCAAAGTTAGTATTTTAATCTTTGAGGTCAAGGAAACCTAGAGATCTATTCCTGTAAGAGGTCAGAGATTGGGAAAGCAGACCTACTGTCAGTGAATGCAAATTTCATCAAAGGAACGTAGGACTGACTGTAGGTGTGCACCATTTCATAACTCACCAACTCTGCCTATTTCTATTCAAAGCAGTCTTCCCAACACTCGACACAAAGTTGCATCCTCTGAAACAGTCACGCCATGGGCACCAACCTCCCAAACTAATGGCATCTCAATAGCTGTAAGCCGGAAAAAATCGTATGAAGCCACAGTCGGGCTGTACGGAGGGTGACATACTGCTCTTTCTTGCAGAAATTCCATTGTTTTCAAAGCGGTGCGCACATGGTGAAGCAATAATACTCGCTCCCAGATGTTGATTTTTCTGTTAGAGGCGGTCCTGGTGGTGTAGTGGTTACCATACTTGCCTCCTAAACCCAAGATCGCGGGTTCAAACCCGGTCAGGATCGATGGATTTTTACGGGCGTAAAAATCTTAAGTATGGCTTCCTTCGGAAGGGAAGTAAAGCCGCGGGTCTCATGTCGTACATTTACGGCACGATAAAGAACCTCAAGCCTGAAAGAAGAGGCCTCTGAGCAAAATTTGTCGGCCGTTTCACGCCCTGTATTGAATGGGACGCTAATGACCTAAGATATTAAATAAACCAAATAAATAAAAAAAATATGAAAGACAAGATAGTTCTGTGAAGATTTAATGTATTTAACATCTCTTAGTATTGCGTAAAAATACGATCTTAAATGCAAATGTTATCAAAAAGTATGAAAACGCGACCAGCAAAGATAGAATATGCAGTCGGATTTCCTGCGTTTTCAGCATTATCCTTTGCAAAATAATTATTTATGTTAAAACAAACTAACAAAACAGCTGCAGTATACTGAATTATATCTTCTTTAATTATTTTTACCGATATCTCTAATCAGGTACCTAAAATAATAAATAAATAAGGATCAACAAAATATAAAAAGTATAAATTCGTAACACTACGGGGCAGTAATATGGTTCTGAAGGGAGATTTACAATTATTGGAGATTAAAAAGAGGGTAACTTTCCCCCAAAACAGCTCTAGCTTACAGCATTCACTTGTTCAGTAGTTGGAATTAGGGATGATAGTTAAACTCGGGGGGAATGCCATATTCGTGTCCCGATAAACTTCCAGCTATTAAATTTCAATTAGATAGGAGTATATGGTAACATGAACCCCTTGCATAACCTCCCTACCCTCTTGAGGAATGAAATCAAAGAAATTCTACGTTGTAACGTAAAGCTAAAACATTTTATGGTTCTAAAGCGCAAATCTGCAGTTTGGTTCAAATTTATTCAACATTCGAAGCCGAACGTTAAACATAAATCCGCAATTAAAGCAAAGGTGATTGATTAAAATTTTAATATGATCCCTATTTTTTGTTGCCTGTGTAAAAAAAAACCGTTCCAATCGGTCAAAGGGTTTGCGAGCATGCATATTAAAATATCAGGAGCCGCTTCTGGCTTTAAATCTTGTAAACTGTTTTACGGAGGCAGAAGTTCATTAAATAAGGCTTAGTTCTGAAAAGTGTCTGCTATTCTCCTTCTTCGGATGTAAGGTAAGGACCCCTCACTTCCTCTGAAGACGAGCAACCGGTTCTGCCTCACCGGAAACAAAAAAGTAGAACTGAGTGAGTGTGGTAGGCAGGTGCTAGCAGACAGGCTGAGTTCTGCTCTAATCCACCATCTCATTCACGGAGTTAAAATGTTCCGTCACTGACATTACTCCATTTTCTTTTAACGTTCACGGTCTTATGAAGGATTTAAGAATGTTCCCAACTACCCTGTTTCTTAAATATTGTTATAACAATGTGGAAGGAGTAGATTTAGCACTAAATTGTTGAAAATCTGAGTGATCAAGCTCTGCAAGCAATCAATAAATTCAAGGCAGCTTTACCAATGTATTTGAAGGCAATCAGCAATTTCTCGAGAGTATTCAATAATGTGCAAGCAGAACGCCTTCATAAATTTTACTACGACGTTTCTCAACAAGGCATTGCTTAGAAAGATCATATACCTTTTCTTTCAAGTGTTTTCTTGTTTATAGATCCTAATTAACGTTAAAATAATTTTAAAAATTAAATAAAGTGTCTTAAAAGTAATAACTATAGCTATTTCTCGTTAGTATTAAAATGTTTAGGTCTTTATTTAGTCTTTATTTAGGTCTTTATTTCTCATACACAAATTATGGCATTTAACGTCTAAGATGCGATCTTAGAAAATGTCCAATTGCTTCAAAATATTATAAGGTACGGATATTTTCTGGAATGGTCACAAACATTCCAAGTATTCCAACACAGGATTCATATTGTTTGTCCTCTCTTAAATTGGCCTCTTTATCACCAAATGCGTTGTAATGATCAAAATATAAACTTTTTCGCTGTTGCTTATGACAAATAACACACAATTACAATTTTAACTTTTATCGTTATTAATAGAATATTTTACATTCTTAAAAATCAAAGTCTCTTGAGTAGCATCACAAAATCTTCTGTTTGGTAGTGAAATCTTCTTTTCTCGAACATTAAACAGGTGTATTTGTTTCATAGTTGTCTAGTTTAAGAATAAATTCTAATTTTAAAAAAGTGTATTTTGTTTAAATATCAACGAATTATGAATAAACATTATAACAAGACCCAGCATTATTACACTTGTAGTTCTTTACATCCTAAATAGACTGCCAAATTATAACGTGGTTATATAGTTTACTACTTTAGCTACTGTTTCATAATATAGAATCTTATCAAACATTTTAGAAATACTTTTCATAGCAAGTATTTAGAATACTGTGTTAACGTTTCAGAGACTAAACGATTAATAAAATTAATGCTTCCGCAATACTTGAGCATCAATTTATTAAAAAACGTTATAAAATCAATAGGATTTTTTCATTCAAATGCTCGAATATAATTAACTCTTAAATAAATATTTTGTAGTGATTTCAAGCGGCTATCACATAACATAATCACTAACAGTACTGTTGCCGAACGTATAGACATATTATTAAATATATACATTACCTGTTGTTCTTATTGTACTTGTTGCAAAATTTAAATTTATTCTCCCTAAATGCTTTATAAAATAAAATGCTTCTGAATATGTAAATTAACATAATTTAATTCAAAAGGCAAATTTCATCATATGACTTGAGGCCAATTCGCTTTCTTTAAACATTTCAATATTATATTATATTAACGTTACATTACAAAAAATTGAACTGTCCTTTAAAAATATTTAGATAGTGAAATAACTTTAAAATAACAAAATGCATGTCTATGCTGATAAAACAGAAATATACTGCAAGAAATGTATAAAAATACTCCTCAAATGGGTGCATTTTTAGATGAATCCTCTTCTAGTTATGTCTTTTCTTTTCCCACTCTTAAAAAAAATTAAGGTGCTTCATTTATAAATGCATCCTTTGTTTCAGGAGATATTCCCCTTGAATTTTAAAATATGTTTGTCTTTCCTTAATGAATACTGTGCTTATGCAACGATTTTAGACGTAATGTTTGCATGCCATTTAAGAATCGATTAGGTATATGTCCTTAGTCAAACTATTATTACTCGCATCTTTTAATTGAAGTAGAAAATGTAATAACGTTTTTCTCATATATCTAATCATAGGTAGAAAAATATTTTGAAAAAATTATTAGAAAATATGGTTTACCTTAAGAGAGACCAAAACTCTTGTTCAGAAGTAACTTTCAAGAATAAATTATAATGATGTTTTGTAACATTCATGACGCTCTCAAGAAATGTGTTTAAAAAATTAATGAAGTTTTGCTACAATAAAAACGGGGATGACATTTATTTCTAATTAAGATGTAGATAAGAAAACAAAAGAACAGTATCCGGTGTTTGAAAAAAATATGGCCTACGTTGTTTATGTCTCGAGGGTTAAACACATTACGTAATAATTTAAAAACGGAGATTCATTTATTATTGGATAAGGTAGTAGGAATCTATTTCTTTGCACTCTATTGTCTTTTGTTTCAATAAATTAGAAAGCCTTATAGCAGAACTGCCAATTTTTAAAAAGATTATGTGCAGAAAATCAGTTTGAACTGAAATCAAAACAAGAGTACAATTTTTACGTCGGCTTCTAGTGTTATCTCTGAATGTATTCCTCTTGAAAGGACTGCGTGCTATAATTGTCCTAAGTGCTTTGGTGCTTTCATGTTTCTAGCTTTCGTACACTATTTTTGAGCTTGCAATAACCGTACGTTTTACCTCAAATGACTATTAAATATAGGCGCAATTTTTAAAACAAAAAAGATAATCTCCTTGTTTATTAGAAACTGCAAAATTGTGTGTAAACATTTTTTTTTTCTGGTAATCGTGCTTTTATACCCTATTTCTTTCTTGAAAACTTCTGGGGCACAAGAGGACTCGTATATGGGAGGTCCTAGGTTCAAATCCTGCGGCCTAATAAACTTAGATTTTACGTAGTTTTCCTCAATTCATATTAAGTAAGGGTTAATGCCTCTGCTTTGGATTCATGTTCCATTTCATCCTTCATTTTCATTCTACCTGTGTATGTTTGCATCTTCTGTGTTTTTGATTTCATTGAAGTGGTCCTGACATAGATTTGATCATCCATTCAGGTAGCCCTTTAGTGTGCATGTGCATTCTATGTGTGCGTCCAGTAAATAGTTCCCCGGTAGCGACTGACCCGGACATTGGTATACGGGTCCTACAAATGGAGGAAGGTAAATACGAGGGTGACTGTGGAAGATTTGGGAATAAAATTCTTCATATATTTTAGAGAACAGAAAAAAGTCAAGCGGAGTTATATCTGGACTGCAAGGAAGATGGGGCAATATTTGACTCCTGACTTCTGCAGAAATTGAATTGTTTCCAGTGCAACGTAGACAGGGACGTTGTTGTGGTGCAACAGAATTCCACACACAGTCTTAGGACGCTTCTTCTCAGTACTTTGAAGATTTCGGACAGACATTTTGTGATATATCATCTGACAGCGACAGATTTTTGTCCCTCAAGTGGAATTGTCACAATGTGACCACAAACTGAGAAGAAAAAAACAGATCAACTTCTTGCCAACACTTCTCGCTCGCCTCGTTTTTGTTGAGGGATCCTCTACTGGGATGACCCAGACCGATGACTGTCAGTTTCTGGATCATACTGGCATATCCAGCTTACGTCACCTATTATAATGTTACAACATTTTTCATCTTCCTGCATCAAAATGATCCAATATATTCTATAACCAATCCACACGTGGTTTTTTTCTGCTCGTCTGTGAGGTGGTGGAGGATCCAACAACTACAGAACTTTCTGACATGAAGTTTTCTTTGAGGATTGTTTTCACTGCAACCCATCGAATGTTCCGGGCTTCTTGAATCTGTTAATATGTACAGCACTGATCTTCCCGCAACATACGCTCTGTTTTCATCCATTGTCCTGCGCGATTTTCATCTTCGAGGAGTCCCTAAGTCTATTAAAATCTACAAACCATAGATAAGTATCGAATTACAAAGAATAAAGAACCCCAAATGCACGATGCAACCTTTCAAGTCATTATTTCACTCGTAAATCCCAGCGCGGAAATCCTCTCGCTTGAGATACATCCTAGCATCTGGCACAGCAACACCCGCGTGCACATACACAGCTGTACTGACAGACATTGTTGTACCGTGCTCACACTTGCTCATGCTACTATCTAAACTTCAATCTAAAGCTAGGAAAACCTGCACTGGCTTGTCATAACTCCTTGTTGTTCATTCTCAAAACTTTTGAATGATCCTCATACAGAGAAAGAAGAAAACTTCTCTATTCTCGTAATAAGTTACTGATTTCATTTATTATGTGAGAAGTTACCTCAGAATAAAAACAATAAAAACATTTCACATTTTAACAATATACACACTAAAATATTGCACTAACATTCGCGTCGTATTCAAATGTATCTGAAATAATAGAATTTCAGAAAAAAAAAAAAAATATGCAGAAAATAGTGTTGAAAATCTTGCAGAAGAAAAATGAATGTAAAGCCCGTAGTTTAAAGTTTTTAAGGAAAGTATTATCTGAAATAAGCACGCCATTATGTTTCTCAGTACCACGTTGAGAGACATTCAACCTCCAGCTGCAAAACCACAATAGGATGAACAGATTATGTGCACATGCCCAGTGACTTGAAAACTCTGCACGTACTGACCGCAAGACGTGAATAACATCAAATTGTAACTCCGCTCATCTGGAACAAGGCTGGCGTTTGGTCGTCACAGATCTTCCACGTGTTGCGAATATCTGCGTTTGAAAAAGCCCACTAGTCCAAAGAAGACAAAGTTATAAATATGCCAGCTTGTCCGTATCATTCCATCAAATATACGGGATGAAGAACCCTATTTCTGAGGTGAAGTATCCAATCTTTCCCAACAAGGTGATATAAGTCACATTTCCTCACCGCAGATCAGACACCAAGTGTCGGATTGCAGCCGGAGAGCTTTGAAGTTAAGTTCTACTATCGATTGCTGACTGACATTAGGAATTCACTGCGCCAAGAGTTTGACCCTACAGCATGGCAAGGTCACGCAGGGATCCCGGTTCGATGACTTGGAACTGCAAGATGGAAACCGCTAAACTTACTCTAATCTCGATTTACGATTATGGAATCCGTTTTACGACCTATTTGGAAATGAATGTATGAAGAGAAGTGATGCTGCAGCACATTTATTCTCCACTTTCAGCACTTCAACTCGCCTTACAACGGCATGAACCAAAACACTTTCCAGATGACGCTAAAAAGACGCAAACGTGAATCATTCGACATCGTGTTCAGATGTAAACAATACCTTTCATACGAGCACTTTTATCTCTAATTCTTGCTTTTACTGAGAAATTCTGGAAGAAATGCTTTAAAAATATAATAAATATACGTTTAAAAAACTCATTCAATACAAATATTTACTATTCTTTCTTACTTACACGCGTAAATAAAACATTCCTAAAACAAAGCCTGTAAACGTATAATGTGTAATTTTATGTTCCTGATCTGTAGCATTATTAGAAATAAAGGATTACTTAGAGCCTACCTAAATTCTAATTAGAAAATGAACAAAAAGTAGATCGGAATGAGGCTCCAGGGAGGCTCACCAGCTGTGGATGGCTCTATAAATTTCTTACACTTAATTTGCACAATAATGAAGCGCCAACTTAACGGTTCTATAACATTCAAAAGGAGGCATATTAACAAGAAGGCTTTAGGGTATCCATGTTAATATCATAATATATAGACAATGCTTCAAAATGTATACCTATAATTTATGTGACCATGAATGTCCATTGCATCTGTTACTGGGAATATCGCAATTTACGAGATAATGAAAAACGATGCCTACAGACAATTGAACAATAATAACATTATGGCTTCTATGTCGAGGGAACAGTTTGAAGTAATTAAAAATATGTTAACATAAAGGTAATTATATGCTATTAAAATAATGTTTAATGTTTCTAAATATTACGATTAATTCTTATTTTAGATATACGGTCACCAGACAAACAGAACCCAAAAGCGTACAAATACGAACTATTATAATTCAAGGTAAATTATTATCAAAAATTATTTTAAAGCAGTTCAAGTAGGTATTATCCACACACACACATCCGCCGGCTTCCTAAAAGTGGTCCTATTTTTACTCCCCCCCCCCTTTAACATTAATGGTGTTTAATGTAACATAATAGCATGGGATATTTCGATGTATCAATAATTAGGAAGATGGTCGTAATTACTCATGCGGAGGCAGCAAATCCAAAGAGAAGTCCAGATTTTAATTTGGGTCCCCTTCCCCAACGCAGAAAAAATTTGAGTAAGTATGTATATATCCTCCGAGTTATGTAAATATGTCTTAAATATCTAAACAATATATGTGTCTTGATGCATAAACAATACCTAACCTTAGAACTACATCAATAATAATTTCTCTTGAGCACTTAGTGCCTTTTTTATGTGTAGCATTGCCATTTACTGAGGTTACTTATCACACAGTACATACTTAATCCTTATTAACTATTTTTCCTATAAACAGTGCATTTTAATTATTTTGATGTCGCTATTGAAATCAGCAACCTTTACGTCCCTACTCCATATTTGTAAGGTCTTATAATAGGAATAGGGAGCGAGGAAATTAATACGTACTATTTTGAATATTTATATCCAGAAATCGAATAATATAATTAATGAACTTCAAATTCCTTCAGAGTTATCTTAGATCGTAAAACATGTTAAGCTTTACATTACAAGACTAGTTTTAATTTATTTCAAAAGAAAATGTTCTTTTGGAAAATTCCATTACCCTCAACAGGGGGTTGAACCAGTGGCCAGTAATCGCAAGACCGTAAAAATTGACAAGGCCACGTTTGGAAATAACAAAGCGGTTGTACCAGATATAAAACCTAATAAATATAAACATAGGTAAGAATGAGTTTTATGAGATGTGCGGTTAGCAAAAGAAAGTAAATTTTAAGCATAGAGAGTGAACATTAAAAGCAACAATGTTCTGAGTAAACAAATCAAAAAATAAACTATAAAGTTTTATTAATAAGCAATTGCATAAAAGTGTGCATTACACAAACCAAAATCTTCTGGTATACGTTTAACCACCTTTCCTGTGGAACACAAGTAACAAAAGGACGTACGACCACGCGTTTTGAATAGAAAATATTTTACCGCCAGCTTTAGGTGTAAACACATTTTATGCAAATTGTTTTCGCTTGTCACACGGCACGTGGGGCCCAATGACCCTATATTCCTGTAGGCTCACTCTCACCACCACCACTACTACTATTACGATTAATAAGAACTTTAACCGGATTTGACATTTACGTTAAGAGATGCTTTTAACCAAAGATTAGACTTACCTTGAAAAGCTGCCTCGAACACGTTGTTCTGCCCTTCCTCGCCGTACACCACCATCATCATGGCGACCACGACCAGCGTTAGCGGCCAAGGCATGGCTACTACGTGTAGATCACACAAAAACCAAAAATCACACACTCTGCAACCACTTCACATTACAAAATGTTCCCCGCGGGACGCGCACGCAAAAACGCGGTTCTGTTGTTCCATCCAACACAGCAACAGCGGTCTGTTGAGGTGTCCCGCGTCCCCAGGCCACCCGTAGGCCGGGAAATGCCAAGCAAGGCTAAACGTCAAAAACCGGAGCACCGTACAAGGTCCGAACCTACATGCGGGTCTAACATCACTAGCGAGTCTCACACCGCTAGTGCGTAACTTCCACGTCGTCCGCTAGAGTGCTCTGCTTGCGACCGGTCGAAGCCGGCCGGGTAGCAGCACCCATAGTGACGTAACGGGCAGCATCAGATCGATCTGCACCACTGCGCATGTCAGATCGCGTGGGAGCGTTCGCCCATACAACCTCCATTCATGATAGTGGTATACTCAAAACATTTTTACGCTTTACAATTTATTTCTATTAACATTGTAATTCATTTCCCTATATCTTCAGAGTCACAAATGTAAGGAATTATTAATGTGAATTTTCATACTAAAGGTGGTTATCATGTATCCTTTGGGTTCATTTAAAAAAAAAAAAAAAAAAAAAAAAAAAAAAAAAAAACTGAATAAAATCTCAATCAACATCCTGATCAGGATTTAAACCCATGTTCTCTGCTTTCGGAGCCAGAAACATACTGATGGATATTTCATCACACTTTTAACATTTAATAACTGCTAACTCTGCCAGATAATAAACTGATAATGAAAATAAATAACTAGTGGGAAATTAACTTAAAACCTCATTGGTTTCAATATCAAACTTTCCTTTTACTCAAAAAAACAAAAGAAATCTCACTTACATCAAAATGTTACCTTGTTGATTTAGGGGTCAGCACGTGATGAAAAATTTTCCTAATATAATCTACTTGTTCAGAAATAATTAGAAAGTATCAAAAACTCCCTAGATATTCCTTATAATAGTAGCTTATGTAATCTGTAGCAAAGTTTTTCTTATGCCTGTTTTTACTACATGAGATGAAATGAAAATTTGGAAAGGATTCTTTTAAGGTATGAAACATTTCAGACCTAAATTTATGGTACCTCCTTGGCATTTGCCATTTATAAGGACTATGGAAAACTTGGGAAAAAACTGAATCGGGGAGGATGGTTCTTGCAGAAAGTTTGTGCCTTAAAAACCTCTCCCCCATGCTGGTGTTGTTAGAATTGAACCCATACAATGTCAGGCGATATTGTAATAGTAGTAGTGCTTTCTTTTACTCTTCTGGAAAGCTTAGGGCCTTAACGAAAGCATGCTAACATGCCCTATTTTTAGCTATAACCCTGATCTCCTTCCAGCTCTTCCTGAGTGTGTTGCACCTTGTAATTCTAGGTCTACTTATTTTCCTGGTTCCCCCTATGCATTCGTCAAAAGCTTCCTTAACTATATATCCATCTTCTCTCTATAGCCTGATCTATTCCTGCTTCCTATAGTTACTTCCTTTCCAAATTCCTGTTGATCAGTTGCCTTCCATAGATTCTTATTCAATATGACTTTTGGCCATCATATTCCCATTATAAATCTCAAGCATTTGCAATTTTTTTATGACTATACTATTGCTTTCCAGTTCGCCTTGATACGCAAAACTGATTTTACATTTGTATTAAATATTCTTAATTTTAATTTCTGGGATATTTGTTTACATTTCCATAAGGAGGCTAACGGAGAAAGTACTTTTTGCTTTCCTGATTCTAGCTTTGACATCATCTGACCCTTCATCCTTTGAGATAATGCTTCCCAGATACTGAAATTTCTTCATCTGCTCTATTTCCTCCCTCCCTAACATGATTTTAGAATCTGTTTTGTTATGTATCCTCATTTCTTTGATCTTTTGTTTATTTAGATGCAGATGTAAGACAATGGAACTGTGCTGATGATGTGGGCAACAGCCTTTGAAACATGTCCAAATAAGTGGAATAAAACTAGTAAAATTTGATTGATTTCCTCATAAATAATTTGTTATATTTCATTAAAATGTGCTACTGATGACCTGATGTTTAAGAGTATACATAAATAAACAAATTAAAGTGTAGATTATATCTAACCTGTCGTCTAACACACTCTTATGCTCCACTTACTTTTAACCAGTTTTGAAGAAACATCCTCTTCATCTTCAATCAACTTGACATCTGGTACGAGAAACTAACATCTATGAGAACCTGTGGCTCCATCCTGGTGGTGTTTTTTTATTAACTGGAAGTTTGTATTACATTCCAGTTTATAAAAAAACACCACCAGGACGGATCCACAGGTCCTCATAGATGTTAGTTTCTCGTGCCAGTCATCAAGCTGGTTTAAGATGGAAAGGATGTCTGTTCAAAACATATTTAAAAGTAAGTGAAGCATAAGAGTGTGTTAGATGATAGATTAGATATAATTTACATTTAACAAACTTCACGTGTGATTTCCAATAGAATTTTTTAAAAATGTCTTATTTTTCAAAAGTTCTCAAATAAATTAAAGTGTTCTCTCCACCTTTTAAATTGCTCTGTTTCTGAAGTTAGAATGTTCCTGCCTTTATTCTTTATTGGTATATTAGCTAGAAAAGAAAATATTTGTTAAGGTTTTAGTAATTTTAGAATTATCATTTGCAGCTAATCGGCTTCATCTGCTAGTTTTTCCACCCAATGTCTTTTGTCTGTCCTTAAGCTACTTTTAACTTTCTTATTTTTGCAGCTATATTGATTTCTCATATTTTCTAGTAGTAGTAGTAGGATATTTATTTTCAAACTATATATTTACAAATCTAACTCATCCTTTTCTCATGGTTCCTAGGACTTTATGTGCTTTCCCAATACACTTGGAAGTACATGAAACTGCACAAACCAATATTTAGCTCTAAACAGACATATATAAATAAATTAATGGAAAAAGAAGCAATATATAATATAAAAACAGTGAAAAGAAAACAATATTAAAAAAATTACAAAATTCAATAAACTACAATCCCTCACATATATGTACAAAAAATTTGTTACTCATGTTCCCCTATCCCCCTTTCTAGTTGTCTGCCTCTTTTGATCTGAGCTGTCTCACTTTTTAAAACTGTAACCTACTCCCTCTTCCTCCTTTCTGTCTGCTAGCAAAATCCAGCACTGCCACTGGTCTCTTCCCCCAGTTAACAAACTGGATGGTTAGATATCTTCCGTCTCCTTGCAGTAAGCCAGAATATGCTGATCCTTTCTATCTGAGCTCTTGTTTTTTGTCAGCTGATGTATATGTAAATAAATTGATTAGATTTACCTGGCTAGTCAAAGTTTCGGTAGGTAAGAAATGCTAGCAAATTTAGGTATTGTGACAAGTGACAAGTTGAAGCCCACAATGATCCAAAATCTGTTTGACAAAAGGTCTGCCCCCATACAGTGTTTACACCATACCATCTGAAATTTGAGGCATTGAAAAACTTGGCACTCTCAAACTTTCACTTAAAATGGCAACAAAATAATGGAGGCAGTCCAAAGTGGTTAAAGGCCACACCAAAAATCTTTTTTCCTGAGCTTGTGGGCAGGTGACCACTTCAAAAAAATAAAGTACAATTCTGTGAGTACCTTGTAAAAAATTTATAATAAAATACTGTTATTTAATGACTTTCCCTTGTATTTGTCTATCACTTTTTCACATTATTACTTCATGATTAGTTTTAATTCATTGTTTTTAAAGATATCAAGCTCATTATGATCAATTCTGGAGCCAACAAAAATACTCTGAATTAAATATAATCAGTGAAGTGAATCTAGAGGGAGGAAGTACTAGCTTATTCTTAAATTCCTTATGTTCTAAAATTAAAAATTCAAAAATACATTCAATAATACTTTATTTATGTTTCCTCAAATTTAGGCAAATGAACAGTAGTTTTATAATTATTTTTTTTTTCTGATATACTCAGCATTTTTTAATTTGCAAGTATTATAAGTGATGAGTATACATGACACAGAACAACTTGATACATATTTTGAGCTAAAAAATAAAGTGTCTTAGAATATGCTCTATACAATTCTACTTGGACTTGTTATAACTTACAATTAACATTTTTCTGTGCTATAGATCAGTTATTTTTATTTAGAACATTTAAAGAAAGCTAATTTCTGCATGCCATGATCTCTTTTTGAAATGTTGGGTCTTTTGATTTAAAATATTAAAATTATAATGATTAAACAAATTTTAATATTAGTTTATAAAAATATAACATTAGTTTTTCAAATCCAAAAACAGAAATTAATGAAAGAAATTTTCAAATGATTCAAATCAAAATAATTTAAATTTACTACATAAAACATTCAATGTAAAACTTGTAATAATTATTGGAAAGTTAATAACAATTAATAAGGATAAGAAAATTTCAGTTATAGAATTGATGAGATTTAGGAAAGCTTTATGCAAAAAATTCAGTTGCCAATTTTAACACAAAAATTACCAAAATAAAAAGTGAATTCTACAAGTAATGAAATAACATGGTACAAAGTTACATCCCTGCTTCAGTTCAAAAAGTTCCTGATTTTCATACTGCTGTGCACAAAATACACTTTTTAACTGTTTATATTTTGACTGATATAAAATGGTTTCGGAGAGGGCTCAAAGAAACATAAAAAAATTCTGACATGTGCAAAATGTCAAAAAAATTATTCAAGTTTTTCTTTCATCTTTTATAGGCAATCTGACTGTTTATGAACTTGGGAGATCTTTTTTCACTGGAATATTTTATCATATAATGAACATCTATTTTCAAAAAAATAGTAACACATTTCCTTTAAAGCATACTTTTAGTTAAACTATTAGTCTAATCTTCCTGTCATTTATTAGAGTGATTTACGGCTTAATTTCGGAGCACTGCAGTAAATATTGGTACTTAATTTTTCACATATAACTTCATTGCAACTAGATTCTGACACAAAATTATCTTTGTTACAGAAAGATCAGATGGGTAAGAATTTTATTTGTTTTCAAGTAAAATTAAATGATATTGATAAGTTTAGGTAAAACAAAATGATCATTAAGAAAGGAAATAGCAATGAAAGTAACAAGTAAATGCTTAGACAAGGGACACTCAGAAAGATTCAGGATCTGATTACATTTTTTATAATAATGCATAAATATATGCCACACTTTTATCTATAAATAAACATAACTTTCCCTGGTTGCTTATCTGTGCAGTCTCTATATAGTTTGAAAGGAACACTTGTGGCAATATGTGACACCTGTGCTTCTACTCTTGGTTGCACAGGATGACCAGTAACAGAAGAGAAAGTGCTAAGTTTCAATTTATCATTAATATCTAGACTATACCAGAAATAATTTATTAAACATGTTCATTATCACTCCAATGTCTACTGCTTCATAAATACAATTTAATTAATTATACCCAGAAACTTTCCAAGTATTCCTTGTCCATTACACCAATAATTAAAGTAGTATAGCTAAAAGGTATTGTGATAACATAGTGGATGTAGAGAAAAGAAAGGAATTGCTTAACATTGAAAAAGAGAGAATATTTTGGATACAAACAGATGAGCACGTAAATTCATGAAGAGAAAAGGTGAGAAAAATATGTTCAGAGGTTTTGGAAAGGAAGAAGAGGTAAAAAGGAGGAGAATGTTCCCGTTTATTTTATAAGAAGATAAAATAAGATTGTCAGAAAGAAAAGTGTGATAGAAATGTGTTTCAATTAGGATTTAGAGACAGAATCACTTTAGAGTCAATAATATTTCTATAATTTGAGAATACCATTCATATTCTGTTTGACTGCCAAGGAAACAAAGCTGAAATGGCTTAGGATAAGAAAGGAGGAAATATATTAAAAAACTTTTAGAGATTAGTTTCAAATTCAGAGTTTAAGAGAGTTAGTATTTAAAGTGAAAAAGATGTGGACGTGTATATTGACTAAGAAAGAGTACCTTGCACTTTTTATATATGTTAAAGCTAGGGTTAGAACCAAATCTTAATACTGTAAATTATTAGCATATAAATAAATAAAATAAAAATATGTAGTTCAAACTAGTTACATTTCAAATATAACTATGACAGATAAGAGACAACAAGCTTACCAACAACACAAACACAAATATGAAACACTGCCATAATAGTAATAAACACCAAAGTACACCAAAGTACACCTGCAAGCATTAGCAAATAAACTTGTGCAATATTTTATTAAAGCAGATATGTCATATAATTAGAAAGACAGTTCCCAGTTTCCAAAGCCATAACTGTCACTATAGATTTAAATAGTGGGAATTTTCAAAGTGAAATATAGTACACATGCACACTGTGGTTTAAGGAACACATGAGAAATGTAAAATATAAACACATGGAAAAATCAGCAGAGCACTTCTGACAAAAAACCATGAATTCCAAAATGAACCTAAACTTTTAAAATTATCAATGTGGGAAAATATATTCATAAACAGAAAACAGAGAAAATGTACTTAATTTTGATCTTCTAAACAACAGTAACCTCATCACAAAGCTCATAAAATCCACAGAGCAACATCTTAATACTATGCTGGGAAGCTGATAGTGGAACCACACTGATGATGAAGGTAACAGCCTTCTAAACATGTCCAAATTTGTCTATATGGAGCCAAATATGTATAAAACATACAGCCATTTCAAACTGGGAACTTGCTTCAGAATATACTTTAAAGAGGGCATGCCCACATGTTTCAAAACATAATCTGTTTTATTAAACCCTATAGACCTCTTGAAGACCAAAATATGCAAGAAAACAGCTTTGTTTTGCATGCCCTCTTGGCACATGTATCACAGCAAAATATCACATTACAATTAAGCACAATTTTAAGGCTGCACTCTCTTCTGGTAACAATTACATATTATTATATTTTACATTTACATAGCAATAAGCACTTTGCACTTCCAAAGGATTATTTGCTTGTCAGTAATAAATATATCTCTATATACACTTGAATAGAATATGTTTTATCAATAGAATTATGAATGTATAAAGTTACAAATATTTTAGAAGCTATGGAAGGTTAGGAACATATGGGCAAAAGCCCATATAATTTGTCATCATGATGTGAGCAATTTTTTGTTTCATAATATTTCAATTATGCTTTGATTTATCTATAAGAAATTAAAATTAATTTTCTCTGTTCATATAACAATTTGATAGCATTCAAATCTTTCTACATTAACATATAATACAGTAAGATCATTTGAAAAGTTTGTAAATTTCCTTGAAATGATGCAAAAATTTATTAGATGGAATTATTTGCAAGTATCAAGCTTGTAATAGCCTATCAAAATTCAGCTGAAATCATGGGAAGACTATGCTGGCATTGAGGGCTATTTATTTCTTGGTAAATCAGTTTGAACACACCATAGATGAAGCATGTTCTAGACTTGCAACTGGATGTCATTTAAAAAAGCTATGCTATTGTCATATAAAAATGCCAAGTGAAAATACTCAAGATTTCTGAAACTGTAGGGATCTCAACTGAATAAATGTATGTACTTATCTTGCAAGAAAAATTGTATATAACTTTATGGTAATGGACGTCATAATTATCAACTGTAAACCAAAAATGCACACTAAATGGCATTTGAATGCAGTGTTTGATGTTCATTCACAATCCACAGAACTTTAGCATTTAATTCATGATCAATCAAATATTTCTCTATTACCAGGACATGTGCTGGCTCATACATCAACAACTGCATGATTTAGGCTTTCAATTGATTTTCCATCCATTCAATTTCTAAACTTAAAAATTTGGTTTGGTGTAAAGAGAATGTCATCAATGTTACCACAATGAACCAATATCATCACAGAGACTACGCTGAGAAATAAATATTTTCTACCGAAATTTTTAAATGACCCTCATATGAAGCTTGTCTGCCACCAAGTGTCACAGATTGTAAAACAAATGAAAGTTCATTTTGATAAATTAAAAAATGTGTCATCACTTCAAGATCTTGCAGCTTTGCATCAAATGTGAAAGATTTACAAACAAAAAATGGCAATGCAAGTGCAAAGTAGTATAAGGCCCATTCAAAATGAAAACATTAATACATGAAAACAAATAAATGCAATGCCCACAGAATGCTAACTTCAAAACCAAACCATTACATGCCGTTACACTATTGAGTGCAATGCATCTGAGAGATACTGGCTACATTTATGTTTCCTCGCTATCCAAAAATCCTTTTAAGGAAAAAATTTATTTTTTTTATTTATATAGCAGTATTCCTTATTTTACTTCTAAAAACAATATATCTATCATTTGAAAAGTTCTCTGAATTACCCACAGATTGCAGCAACACTTCCTAAAGTTATCAAACCCTGTCTTCTTCCATAGAAACATTTGTGCAATAGTATTTGGATTGGTCAAGAATTGTAGTAGCTATAGCTGTTTGTTACAGTGCAGACAAGTGTGTACAGGAAAAATGGCAACCATCAAACATCGTGCAGTTATTAAGTACTTGGTAAAGAAGGACATGAATGCAACAGAAATTCATACAGATATAATAAAGACTTTAGAGGATCTGCAGCATCATTTGCAAGACAATGAAGGATACAAAAGCATTTAGGTACTTGAGTATCTCACAGATACTTTTGCTTGATAATGATAAAAAACATCAGGCAGAGTTGATTAATAATGAGCAAGAAAATGCTACAGTGCTTTAAGAAGTTACTTTGGGTTGGAGCCAAGCTGTTAAGATATCTTTCAGGCACTTACACCCAACAACACCAATGACATCTCCATTTAAATCAGTCAAGAGCATTCTGTCACAAGCTTTTGTCTGCTTTTCACTGTGAATGGGCCCTAACAGAGAATACACTATTGTAATAGCAAGCTAGTATTACATCCTAAAGTTTCCTAACAATATAAACATCTAAATTCAATTCATCTCTAACTAACCACCAGGTGTATGGAGAAAGTGCAGCTTCAAATTCATGAGGGTCATCACTAAATACTAAGCACAGGTAATTGTTAATTTTTTTCCTATATGAATTTGGTACACACTAAGACAAAAAAACTAGCAGACTCAAAGCATTAATTTGTGTAATTTCTGTTCGGCTCTGCTCGATTCATGGCATGTCTCTGCTTAGGAGTCTTACAGCCTTTAGCCTTATTCTATCGTCACTAGTCATATAAAGTTCTCATATTTTGTTATTTTGCAAATAAAAACAACACATGGTAATATAGCTTTCAATTGCAAAGGCTTATTTGAATTTTAAGACATTTATGTTTACATACACAAGTAATATTTGTTTAAAATAAATAAGAAATTAATAATTTATTTTAAATTAAATAAAGACAATATATATTTTCTTTTCACTTCAGAATATTTATTAATGTAGCATTTATTTTGAAAAAGAAGATGATTAATTTAAGTTTTTGTGTTTAAGCATACATGTCTTAAAATTCAAATATATTAAACATTAATTTTACTTGCAAAACTAAAATGAGAATTTGCACCTATTATCTGTTCGCTGTTATTTCTATCCTAATGTAAATAGAATCATTTGGTGCAATTTATTCCTCACCGGCTTCCTAATATGCACAGTATTCCCTAAAGCAAACTACATTTTAAACTTTATTAAGGGCCAGTTTAAATTAAGGAAACCATATTAATGAAGATTGTAATAATCTTGAGAGATACCAGTCATTATGAATATCTTATTATGCATTTTAATTGATAGTAATTTATGCGCATATTGCTCTCTGTACAGTGCAATCGGTTTTAATACAAAGAGGCAGCATGGCGAAGCAGCTCTGGTCCAGCAATTGTAAAACACCATCAAGAAATTTTATTGAAAAGTGGCGACAATGTTACGGTGCATAATTTTTATTAGTAAAGTCTGTGAATGGTAGTCAGAGCTAATAGTACTACTTAACCAACCAGAGCCTTGCACTTTGGAGTGATACATTCATTTTTGTTAACATCAAGATAGAAGTAACAGAGAACACATTATAGATATTTCTATAATAAGACGTGTGCTTTTTGTCTGCTCAACCATTACAGCATGCAGTCTGAGCAAATGCATTTCCTGTTTCTGGCTAAATTGAGCATGAACTGAATATTGTCAACCCCAGCTTCAGCAAAAGCTTTCAATGTTTTCTGAATCAGACAGTTTCTGGCTGTTCTCATTTTTTTTTTTTTGTCTTAGAGCGTACATTCACTTTTAAAAATAAAAGTAATAAAATAAAAATACATAGAAAAGCACCTTCTTTTCTCACTGACTGTTTCAATTTTACCAATTTCTTTACAGTCCCCAAAGCAAAATTCTACCCTACAACAATCAAACAGAAAACACTACATATTCCCCCCTACAACATTTTTTAAATTTCTTTAACATAATATTCTGTTTCACTACAAACTAACATTTTTGTATTACTCTATCAATACAGAAATAAATGCTGTTACATTGAACATATTAAATGTTAGCAATGTCATGTATGTAGCGTGGTTCAATTTTGGCAAAAGACAAAAAGAGATCATTAAGTCGAGGTGTTTCACTGATGGAGTAGTGTTCCAAAAAGTTGTAGTCATGTTTCAGCTGCTCCATGAAAGTGAACAACAGCTTCCATGATGTATTCAATTCCATCACATGATAATGGAGAAAACCCTGCAAACATTTAAATATTTATTGATTTAAGTGTAGTTTTAAATAGCTGGAATTTTCACAGCAAAATATAGTATAATTATGCAACTTTTTATAAGGAAATCACTTAAATTTCACTAGTTTTGTTCCACTTATTTGAACATATTTCAAAGGCTGTTGCCTTCATCATCAGCATGGCTCCATTGTCTGCTTTCAGCATAGTATTCAGGTAAAATTCTTAGGAGTATGGATAGATGAAAATTTGCAATGGAATATCCATGTTGAGAAGCTGTCCTCAAAGCTGAGTCAAATATGCTTTGCCCTCAAAGTAATAAGGGAAAGGGTTAGTCAAACTGCCCTGAGATGTTTGTACTATGTTTATTTCCATGGCCTCATTAGATATGGAATCATATTATGGGGTAAACAAAATCAGATATTATTTTTAAGATGCAAAAAAGAGCATTAAGAATAATTATATGTAAAAAGAACATAAATCCTAAAAATGCTATTTAAATCCTTAAAAATCCTGTTCCCTGCATTTATATATTTGAAGCCTTAATGTACACTAAAAAGCATTTATAACAATCCAGTTGAACAAAATAACACAAGAAATAGCCATCAGTTAAGCAGCATAAGTCATAATACATTATATGAACTTTATATAATAGTACTAAATTATACAACAAACTACCTCAAACCTTGCTACATACTAGATGGCCCAAAATTAAAATGGTGTGGAATCTTTACTGCTTGAATATTGTTTTTACAGTGTAGAAGCATATCTGCAGGCACTTACTACTTAAATAAATTAGGATTTAAAATTAAACATAAATACACCTATTATCCTTATCTACAAACTATAATGAAATTTCTATATATTTTGTAAGTTTTAAATTTCAAACTATTATTTTGTCTATTGTATTTTTCTGTATATTTCGTAAGTTTTAATTTTCAAACTATTATTTTGTCTATGTACTTTTCCATAACCTGACATACCCAATATCATGTATTTGATCTTTACGGATGAATAAATGACTAATTCTAAAAGTTCTCATCCTGACCAAGAAAATGAAAGATTTAAGTAACCCCTCCCCCCCCATAGCCTATAAATCAATACATTTAGTTCAACGACTTTCCAACTTTAAAAACCCTCAATAAAATAAGATTTTTCCAACTGTAAAAATATGCTTTTGTCTCAGCTTCAACATCATCATTCGCTGTGAATGTTAGTCCATCCAGCCATTTCTTCAGGTTTGGAAACAAAAAGTAATTACTGGAAACCAAATACAGTGAATACGGTGGATGTGGAAGCACTTGAAAGTGAAGGTCATGCAATTTTGCAGCAATAATCTCAGATATGTGTGAAGGTGCATTATCATGATGAAAAAGACCTCCCTTTTTCATAGGGTGAGAACATTTAACCTGAATAGCATCATTCAATTGGTCCAGTAGTAAAGCGTAATACTCCCCAGTGATGATTCTGCCCTTATGGAGGTAGTCTATGAGCACCACACCATGAGAATCCCAGAAAACCATAGCAATTTTCTTGCAGATGGAATCGTTTTTGCTTTCTTTGATGCACTTTCACCTGTTACCACCCAATGTTTGGACTGCTCCTTCATTTTTTTTTTTTGAGTAGTGTTTAACGCCCGTTTTTACTACTGAGGCACCACAGGCGGTGGACACTGATGATACATGAAATGAAATGATAAATTGGGAAAGGATATTTTTTTTTTTTTTTTTTTTTTAAGGAAGGAAGCGTTCCAGGCCTAAGTTTAGGTACCTCCCTGGCATTTGCCAGTTATGAAGACTGAGGAAAACCTGGAAAAAACCCCAGTCAGGGAGGACGATCCTGGCGGGATTTGAACCGCAGACCTCCCGCTCACAAGTCCGTGCCTTAATGACCTCGGCCACCCGTGGCGATCTGCTCCTTCATCACTGCCATATAGTGATGAATCCATGATTCATTTACTATTATGAAATGTAAGAGAAACTCACTGGATTGTTTTTCAATAAGTCTAAATACTCCTGCAAAATTCATTTGAATGCATTTTTGGTCCATTTGGTTTGCGGCACCCATTGAGCTGAAAGCTTTCTCATATCCAAAACTTTGTGTAAAATGTAGTGGACAAGGCCTATTGAGGTCCTTGCAATGTCAGCCAACTCATGTACCTTCAATCAGCGATTATCATCCAGTATGCCATTGTGAGTTTTGTCATTACAGTTTTTAAAAGCCCTGAACTCTCATAATCTTGAATGAATGTAAGACCACACTTAAATTCAGCAGCCCACGTTTTAGTCATTGAAAATGAAAGGGAAGAATCCTTTAATGTAGAATCTAATTTCTTTTTTTATTTCTGTTGGGGTTACACTCTTCAAAACGAAGTGCTTTATTGCATCTCATATTTCAGCTATATCTATTTTGTATAAAAATTTGGCACTATTTTGTTTACACAATTGTACCAAGCAAGTGGCTGCACTTTTGCATCTGAAACTTTACAGTGCACCATCTAAAGAATGATATTTAACATTTATCATAGTAATTTGGCCATTTTCAAGACATCTTTGAGTCAGGCTAAGAACTTTTAAAACAGCCCTCATAGTTGATGCTTTCCCACACATATACAAATGTTGGTACCATTATGTAGATAATGCCAACATCATCATTCGCTGTGAATGTTAGTTAGAGATTGAAAAATCTAAGGAGGATGCAATTAAATTACTCAATCTACAAGAAAACGTCATTAAATTCACAATGGAAATATAACTCATAACAATAAAAACTCACTATAATCAACAGCCTCACATTCAGATTAACAAATCTACTAATAAGCAAGACAGAATACAAATCCAAGTACCAAAAATTCTTATGAATATCACTGAAAAATGGCTATACAATAGATCTGATCAATAAGAAAATTGAAAAATTAAAAAAACAAAGAGGCTACAAAGGAGATCATATGTACAAGAAATTCATATTTCATCCATGAGCACAACAAAAATTCCAGAAGATATTTAAAGATATGAGAATCATTTTGGCTCAAGTACAGAAATATAGTTTAAAAACTTCCTAAAAACCAACAAAAAAGACAACATTTATTGCCTTCGTGGTCTAGTGGTAACTTTTAAGACTACTAATCTGGAGTTTCTGGAATCGAATCCCGGAGGTTAATCTGTCTGGGTTTTTTACTATTTTTCCTTATCCTGAAAAGGTGAATGCCAGATAGCTTTAAGGTGGAACAGACTCTAAACTTATTTGCATTATCATTAATTCATTTCATTTCAATCATGACTACAGACTTATACCTACAGTATTCAGGTCCATACTACAGTCACAAGAAGATCAATGCAGTCAAAGCTACAATAATATATGAACCATTTAAAAAAAATAATAATACAAAATTCTACCAGGAAAACTATCAAACATTTAGAAAATCAGTTATAAGACTGCAATATGAAATATACATATGCAGAACAAAACTGAGCATTATCCTACTGTTTAAGGAACATATAAGAGATATAAAATATAAACATTTGGACAAATCAGAAATAGCATACCATTGCTGGTAAAAGGAACTACAAAATCCAAAATAAACAAAACCTCTTAAAAGCTCTTTACAAACCCATAGAATCAACAGTGTGGTAAAATATAATAAACAAAAATAAAGAAAATGTATTAACTTGAAGTGTGAATTGGAACTTGTACAGTGAAGCAAATTATTGCATAACTGAGTAACCTATAACTGTTATGACTTCACTTATTTATTTATATCTAGAAGAGATTTCTCAGACCATCATCTGCATCCTCTGCTAATTGTCAACTGCTGGATAATTCACATATTCTTTGCAGATCCATATTCTACTTTGGTGAAGGTGTGATGAACTTAAAATTGATGTTTACATCCCTGGAACTGTTGAAGTTCAATCTGTATTTATATTTGTAGATTTTCTCCCACATCATTATCTCTGTGGGTCCCTGTGCTTACTTTAATAATTTTGCTTTTTCCCTTATGTCATGGTTCTCTGCAAAGATTATGAGATGTCGATCCTGGTGGTGTAGTGGTTACCATACTTGCCTCCTAAACCCAAGATCGTGGGTTTGAACCTGGCCAGGACCGATGGATTTTTTCGGGCATAAAATCCCAAGTATGGCTTCCTTCGGAAGGGAAGTAAAGCCCTGGGTCCCGTGTCATACATTTATGGCACAAAAAAGAACCTCAAGCCTAAAAAATTTGTTGGCCGTTTCATGCCCTGAGTTGAATGGGACGCTGATGACCTGAGATGTTAAAGAGCGTCCATGAATAAATCAATCAGATATGAGATGCCATCGCTGCGTTTGTTTGCATTTTATGTTCCTGATGTGTTCTATTAATTGTGTGCCTATGTTTCTCTTTGTTTTTCCAATACTGATTTTTTTAGCATTCTGCACATTTTAATTGGTAAATACCTGCTTTTTCCTCAGATGGAATACTTTCATTAATTTTGTCATTCAGGAGATTTTTAACATTACATCTGTTTTTTGGTGCCAATCGACAATTAGCTGAAGATGCATGCAATGGTCTGCCAAACATGTTCTAGATATAACAAGTAAGTGAAGGCACAAGAATGTGTAGATCAACTCAGGTATATAATAATTTAATTAAAAGAAACTTTAATTTATTTTGATCTTCCAAACAACAATAATCTCATCACCAAATTCGTAAAAGCTACATAGCAACATCTGAATAGAATGCTGGAAAGATGACAGTGGAACCATGGTGATGAAGGCAGCATGTTGAATTAAGTGGAACAGAATTAGTGAAATTTGAGTGATTTCCTCATAAAAAAATTGCATCATTTGTTATTTATTATGTTAGGTACAATTTATATGTTATGGCTTGTTCTAGGTTAAGGTGTACCAAAAATAATAAAAGAACAAAGAAAAATTACTAATAATGAAAATAGCTCAATTCTTAATAAACTTGTGAAATACAATATTACCCATGATCAGTATCTAACTATACAGAGATTATACAAAGTTATATTTACAATATACCGAAAAACATAAGTGATTCAAAATATTTTAATATAATACCACACAATAAGAGTTATATTACCTTTTCAATCCATTTTATGAAGTGCAGATGATTCTATATAAAATACAAATACTAATACAAAAAGATGAATTCGTGTATGAATATAAATAAGTAATAATATACAATCATAATAACATGTACAAGAACAATAATGATAGTATTATATCCATTCTTTCCCAGTCAAACTTCCACAGAAGAGCACAACACCCAACGATAGCAGCTTTCAATCTGCTCAATCTATCGTAGTATCATTGGGCATTTGCTATCCCTTTACATAGGAAGTCAAGCAAAAGAATTCCTTGTGCATCCCAAAACACAGCCAACATGACCTTGCCAGCAGAATGTCTTTTTGACTGGGAATCTTGGATGCTTCTATTTCCGCCGTCACAATGTGAAACAAAAATGTATTGCCTTCCTGTTTCCAACCAAGGAGATGTACTCTTTGAGACATGTGGTAGGAAGTCACCATGTGGTAGTAAGTAGAGGATGTCCCTAATAATGTGATGTGCATATCTGGTATTTGGTGCTGAGACAACATCACCCAAGGTGACCTTCTGGTTGGCAATAATTATTTAGATATTCAACATTCATCTATGTAGTTGCCGGGGATACTATGACGAACATATAGTGTTCTGCCTATTTTACGTTTTTGGCTTACCTATTTGAAAGCTTCCTCCAGATCAAATAGTCAACTTCAATTTTATTTTAATTAACTTTACCTCAATAAATACCCATTATACACTTTTATCTTTTTTTGCTTTCTTATATGTGAGATCTGTTCTTCCCATGAAAATTGTTTTACCACTGTATCTCTAATGTGTGATGAGAAAAAATAATATATCAGTCTTACTGACTACCCCCCATACAATCCCTTAGACTTATAACCCAATGCCCAGGTCTTTTGACTGATATGCAATATCTGGTTAAGAATACACATACACCCTGAACGATTGATCTGTCCAATGTCAGGGCTGCCTTGAAGATGTCACAAATATAAGATATTGCGTTGGAAAGATGAATGATGACATGTAAGGTGAATCTCCAGCAGAGAATTAACCCAGCATTTTTCCTTCCTGAAAATGAACTGCAGAAAACCACAGAAAGCCTAGTCAGGTTAGTTGGCTACAGGATTTGAAACTGATATCTCCTGTATGAACTGAGTGAAGTGGTATGTACAGTAATGTGTAGGACTCCCATTCAGGAGGTGCAGAGTTTAAATTCCTTGGGACAGGCATCCCAAACTAAGGTTTTTTCTTGGTTTCCCCTGGTCGCTTAGACAATGTTGGAATGGAGTTTTGCCTACCATAAATTTTCTTTTCTCCCATTTCATCTATTTAATGATGAGAATATAGATAATGAAATGATACAAAGCAACTGGTGATGAAAGCAGTGACTGCAGCAGTGACAACCTCAGCACTGTGAAGGAGAGGGAAATGTGGAGAGAAGAGGAGTTGAGACTATGGAGGGGGAAGCCACCTTGCAGGGAACTATGGTAAATCTTGCCCCCAACCTTCCTTTCAGTGTGGTATAGCTATAGTAAAGTATCATGTTAAGAATTACAACTTTTTTAAAACAAATACTGATGTTTAACAATTCATCTTGCAGACATATATGTTATGTAAAGATTGCAACAAACTCGGACCCTCATCATGTGATATTATGAAATTTTCTTGGCCTCACCTGTCGTTCACTTCTCAGTACACAATTTGGTCTTAGATACTCTTCAAATGCTTCCTTTAACTTGGCAATCTGCAACTCGTCAGTACCCAGGAGACGCAGTTTCATTATAACAATGATACCATGACCAAAACTCTTCCTGATGTGTGCCAAGTCTCCCAAACACACCAGCTGTCCACCCACCATCATGCCAATTCGAGTACATAATGTCTCACATTCAGGCATACTGCAACCATAATAGCAGATAAACATGTACAATATATAGACATAATTTTTACAGAGGTCACCAAGTTCAAAATTAGCTGTTTTGAGATATTAACATTATTGCATTAAAGAAACAAATCTTTATATGATACGGCAAAACTTTGACATGATATTCCTGTATTACAAATAACTAGTATTTTCTATAAGTCTAGATTTTACATCTTTTAGTCAAGTAGAAATCAAAAATTACTATATCTCAAAAACACAATTTTGGACTTCACTATTTCTGCCATAACGATGACAATATTCCCCTTTTCCTTTAGCAGATTTAATCATTTTTACTAATTTCATGATACATTCTGAGATTCACATGTGCTAGATTATGATTTATAAGAACTATTCAATCAAATGTTTACTTCTTTTGTATTACAAATAGTTTGTCAGTATAAGTATGAATCAAAGCGTAAGTTTTTGGTATGTAGAAAATATAATCACTGGAACTATAATTTTTCATTAGAGGGAAAGAAAAATTAGTTGTTTCAAAAACATGTTAGTTACATCAGTTACTTTGGGGAAAAAATATTACGATGGAATCAGGGCCCTTAAGCAATAATAAGAAATTATGTTTAATAGACAAGAATTGCCCTACATAATTCTAAAACAGTTAAACACAACCTGGATATATTTCTAAGCTCAAATGCAGGCATATATATTTTTTTTTATTTTGATTTCTAACACCCATTTCCATTGAATACAATTCAAAGTGTTCAGAAACAATGTAGTTATAAAATATAAAACTTAATAAAAAAGCACCCTTAAATATAGATTTTCAAAAAGCATATGAGGCTATTCAATAAAGAATGATCATAATTGTTTTTACAGGCATAATTTTACTTTACAATATTATGTTAGCTTAATGCTTAATGTACACCCTTTGACATAAAAAATTATCCATCCCCAGATTCTACCTGTCGATCACAGATGCTCATAAATGCTGTATTTACAATGCATATGCAGCAACTGGCACGCTGCAGAGGGTGCTTTACCTATAAATGTAATGATTATAATCATAAGAATCTGGAAAGAGAACATTATGGTAGAATAGCAGTGGTTGAGTAGTTTGGAAGGTATTACTCTTCTGTTCAAGTTGGTGGGTTCAAACCCCACATACCACACAGACCACCACGAGTGGCCGAGGTCGTTAAGGCATGGACTCGTGAGTGGGAGGTCTGTGGTTTGAATCCCGCCAGGACCGTCCTCCCTGACTGGGTTTTTTTCCAGGTTTTCCTCAGTCTTCATAACTGGCAAATGCCGGGGAGGACCTACACTTAGGGCTGGAACGCTTCCTTCCTTAAAAAAAAAAAAATATCCTTTCCCAGTTCATCATTTCATCTCATGTATCATCAGTGTCCACCGCCTGTGGTGCCTCAGTAGTAAAAACGGGCGTTAAACACTACTCAAAAAAAAAAAAAAAAAACACATATTTTTGTTTCATTATTTTATATTCGTTTTATAAGTGTATATGTTGAGCATCATGTTGCGATAATGTCATATTATATTTTAGTGTGTCATTGAGTGTTGTGGCATTACCTATGCACACACAAAAATGCAAACAAAAACTAAACATATTCTTTACAAATCACTAAATAAACACATGAACAGAAACATTTATTATTTAAATGTAAAATTGGAACCTAACACAGTGAAGCCAATCATATTAATGGATATCATTGTATGATTCAGTTGAACTACACACTCTTAAAGCTTCACTTACTTTTCATAAATGTATGGAACTGGTTTCCAGAACATTTTGTTCCCATCTTCAGCCATGCTAAGGTTCAACTCTCGAAACCGGTTCCATACATTTATGAAAAGTAAGTGAAGCTTTAAGAGTGTGTAGTTCAACTGAATCATACAATGATATCCAGAAACATTTATGTTTTAAAGTGCACATAGAAATAAACTCAAATTAATATTGGTGTATGAACTCCAAGCATATAATTGCCAACAATCTTCGGAGCAGAGATATCAGATATCTACAGTAATGTGGATGAGATACTTCAACACCGCAGGCTTCCTGGATCTGTGTCCTTTGTGCATATACAGCATATTGCACTTAGACAGAGCAAATACTGAAGGAAATATAATATACATAATATGTTAACGTTAAAGCTTACTGTGTAAGGGAAACAATATTATGAAACTAATTTGTCATAATATGTTACAAAGGTTTATTAAAACAATACAGTGCTTTGTGCCTGGGGGCAAACTTGCACTTAACCACAACATCATTGCATACTCTGCCCAGAGAGCTAACAGAACACACATACTAGACAGCTCTTTAGTGCATGTCATATAATACAACAAAGTGGCTACACATCCTTGCTGGAAACCTTGTGAACTGCACGCTGTAATGAATAGGGCTTAAGAAGAATTTTGCGTTTAAGAGATGACTCATTTATTTTGTCAAAGGGTGCATTACATGTAGTACTAGCTTCATTGCTGTCACTTACAATTCATGTGTAGTATGTAAATTGAGACATGTTCAGTTTCACCTATAGCAAAATGGAGGTGGTTGCAACAAATATGCTGCTCTGAAATTCTGCTTTCGTCTCAACAAAACTTCAGATGAGGTCTATGCAATGTTATAGGAGGTCTATGCAGAGAGTTTGTTCTTCTCTAGAGCACAGATCAAAAATGGTTTAAAATATTTAAATAGGGGAGACAATCAATTTTAAAGGAAGTGGACCTAGAGAGCTCTAGTTTTTGCTCTAATGGAAGAAAACATAAAAAGTGCTGCTGTCATTTTAAGCAAGAACTGTCAAATAACATTAAGAACACTTTCAGAAATTCTGAAAAGTGGTTGCTTCTGCTGGGAAAGTTATAGTCATCTCATTTTTCCATATTCAAGGATTTACCTGCATATCTGCACACACACAAAGTAACTAGGCAGTACTGCAGAGATGTCCTGAAAACACTGCAAGGCCATATCACATACAAAAGGTCACATTTCCATGCAACAAGCTGTATGCTGTATCACAATAATATATTACCACACGTTGCAAATGTTGTTGCTGAATATATCACAAAAATCAATGCAAGTGTGTCCCTTATCCAATCTATAGACCAGATTTAGCTCCCTATAATTTTCTCCTTTTCTCCAAATTGAAGAAACATCTTAGTGGGAGGTATGTTCTATCATCAGAAGAAGTGATGAAGGCTGGAAGGCTATTTTGAAGGACTTGTCATAAAATGGTTTCCAACATGACTTTGAAGATTGATAGAAATGTTAGAACAGGTGCATTGCATACAGCAGAGGTTTACTTTGAGAAATATTATAAAAATTATGAGGATGAGTATATGTTATCAAAAAAAATTAAGGTTGTACTTTATTGAACAGCCTCCTACTACTAACTTTGATGCAAAATAGAAGCTATAGAGCATACAATGAAAACTTTGAAGTGCAAAACAAATAGTTCCAAAAAAGCAGTATCTATTGATAGATTCAAATCTGCTTTGCAGCAACAGCTTCAAACAAAATACCAGAAAACAACAAATGATTGAAAATATTCAAAACAATCAGACAGTTCAAAAAACAGGTAAGACCATAACTGTTCAGTAGATACCATCCTAGAAATAAAATAGCGAATAAATTGGCAAAGAAGGGAACAGCCCTAAAGCAAAAAAGTACCAAACTACCCTTCCATAGCCTCAGATAATCTTATAAAATAAAAACAAAAAAGATAAATTTTAGAATACACAAAGAGTGTCTGTAATAAATACTCACAAGCGGTAAGAAAAGATGCAGCAGCAATGTTCACATAAATGACAGTTTGGCTGCTCACCTACACAAAACTAACATAAAAAATTCATCTGCATGCACCATCTGCAAGGACCGAACCATTATCATGAACAAAGACCATCCACTTGAATAGATTCACATAAAAGGACAGAGCCTAATTTACTGTCTATCTACTGAGAAGCAAGCCATTGGAATTAAAAAAAATACAAAACATCCATAAGAATATGAAATCTGAATTGTACCTGTGAGACGTAATTAGTATTGATTGGCCATTGTTTCTAAGTGCTCTCACCACATTCCAAATGTTTTTTCTGGCTACAATGTCAATCCCATTTGTTGGATCGTCAAGGACCACAAGTCTGGGTTCACCAATGATTGCCATAGCCAAGTTTAACTTCCTTCTGGTGCTAAGGCTGTAAGTACTACATCGCTGGTTAGCCACGTCCTGTAAACCTATGAACAAAACATATAATATAGTCTCAAATACAAATAACAGTTAACTGATACGAAAGATTTAAGCATTAGTTTCATTTTAAGTTATGCTCATAATGAGATAAAGTTTAGCCTTCCCACCCCCTCAATGAAAGTAAAAAAAAAATTCACATTTGCATATATGTTGCAATTACTGATATGTGTTCTTACCAAAGAGGTACAGCCATTTGTTAACTTCATGATTTCTTTCCCATTCTTCTGGGATTCCTCTTAGTCGGGCAAACACCTGGATCATTTCTTCTCCTGTTAGACATTCACTGAAAGAATCCTCTTCTGGGCAATATCCAAGTTGTGAACTATACTGTTGAGAAATCAGCAATACATCATTTTGGATGGTTACAAAATTTTTCACACATTTCCATGATTTAATAATGTATACATTTTGCTTTTCTATCTTAATATTCTACAGAAATTCCAATTTATAAGCCACAATACATTAAGTAGTTCCCTAAACATTATTTATGAAACAACATTCATCCACTAAACAGAAGTTCTCGGAAAACTCAATCTTGACAAGCACTCAATTCTGAGTTCATTAGGGTACCAATAATTAACACCTGCCACTCAGTAAAGGTAAAAGCAAAGAAAAATGAAATAAATCTATTTGTTGCCAAAAAACTCTGGAAGAAGGTGACACAAACTTCTTTAAACCAGAGTTACTAAGAATCTATACAAATGGCTCAAAATGAAAAGAAGCAAAAATACAGAAGCAAGAGTTTATTCGAGACTACACAGCTTGTACATTAAAATGGGAACCAACCCATACATTCTTTGATGGAGAAGCATAATCCAAAGAACATCTTATTTTGCAATGGCTTTCAACTCCATCATCACAATCCACTTGACGTTCTTGCATTATGGTTTCCTAGTCATATGCATACACCCACATTTCATTAGCAGCCATTTCAAGAACTGAAAATCCCATTGGTATATTCCAGGTTATCCTGCTGAGTTTAAGACAAACTCCTTGCTCCTATAAAAGCCGCTTATGAGGACACTTCCCTGTCACTTTGAGCACTTCAAATTCCTTATTATACTCACACATGTAAAGCCTATCCAAAGCTTGTCAATAATTTTTCATAGCAGTTCTGCATCATTTCAATGACATTTATATTTCTACCAATTGATGGCTTACTGAGCACTAATCACTGTCCAAAAAGCATAGCCTTTAAATGACTCTAATTTTATAACCCTCATTGCATTTTTACCAAAATCCTGTTGAATTTTCTGAATTGTTTCTGTCTAGGAATCTCCAAGCATCTGGCAAAACTTGATGTATTTGATGATGAAGTACATGACACTTGTGGTGAGGTCATAAAAGATCATGAATGCATAAAAGGTGCTTTGTATTGAAATTTATTTTCCTATTATTGTTTTATTCAAGAATTGAATAATTTGAATGCATTTTGAATATAAATTAAACTGTTCAAAAAAAACAACTTAGAATTTAAGTGAATAAATTGTATAACAAATTATTTATGAGGAAATCACTAATATTTTCCTAGTTTTATTCCACTTACTTGGACATGTTTCACAGGCTGTTGCCTTCACTTTCAGCACAGTTCCACTGCCTGCTTCCCAGCATGGTATTAGGATGTCACTCTATGGATTTTCCGAACTTAGTGATGAGGTTACTATTATTTGGGAGATCAAAATTTTCCTTGTTTTTGTTTATATTATATTTTCCCACACTGATTATTCTATGGGTTTTTGAAGAGCTTTTAAGAGTTTAGGTTCCTTTTGGAATTCGTGGTTCTTTTGAGAAATGGTCTGCTATTGCTGATTTTTCCATGTGTTTCTATTTTACATTTCTCACCTGTTTTTTTAAATCATAACCACATATTCCAAAAGGAACCAAAACTATTAAAAACTCTTCAAAAACCCATAGAATTAACAGTGTGGGAAAATATATTCATAAACAAAAACAAAGAAAATTTTGATAATTTTGATCTCCCAGACAATAGTGACCTTATCAATAAGTTTGGAAAATCCACACAGCGACATCTTAACACCACACTGGGAAGCAGACAGAGGAACCATGCTGAAGATGAAGGCAACAGCCTTTGAAACATGTCCGAGTAAGTGGGACAAAATTAGTAAAATTTTAGCGATTTCCTCAATAATAATTTGTTATATTATACTATATTTCACTGTGAAAATTCTCACTATTCAAAACTAAGATTATTTTATTTATCAATATTGTGAACCAACTCGCCTGCTCTTTCAGAGCAAGTGTAAGTGGTAACTTTAGTGGTGGTGAAAATAATGTTTCAAAAAGGCAGGTATTGTAAAGCCAGGCTGAAAAGACTGACTAGGACATTGTATGCAGGACTGTATTAGAATTTTATCACCATGGAGAATTACCAACAGTGCAAAAAGTAACTGATGCTTTATGAACTAAAATATCACATTGATTCTAATTAATCCAACTACAGAATTCTGCAAAGTTTAGGGTTCACATTTAAAAAGACAAATGATGGACATCAATTTTTAATATAGAGGAGTGACATTGTTGCATCAAGAATAAGATTCTTATGCAAAATGCACAAAATTTTAATTTCTGGGAATACAAGACTTATATTTTACTTAGATAAGACTTGGGGAATAAAAAACTACACACAACACACAAAATTCTTTCTGGTAAAATTCCTCCAAAATGGGTGGCCTGAGGGTATCCATTGGGAAAGGCAACTGGCTCATCATTTGTCATATAGGGTCTGCTAAGAGAGAATCCCTACTTGGAAGCAAGTAGATTTTTAAAGTCCAAAACATCAGGCTATTTTGGACTGAAAAATCTGCACAGGAAAAAAAAGCTGATACATTTAAGGTCTGTTTTTAAACAAATTCCTAAATTATAGAAGAAGGATGCCTAAAAATTATGGATAATATACTATACCATTCAGTTATTCAAAATAAAATTTCAAATACAGCCAACAGAAAAGACCAAATTATGGAATGATTACAAAAACAAGCAGGGGTTGAATTTTTGGCATCAAAAACTAAAATTGGGGTATTGCAATGGGTACTTTCATAAAAAAACCAGCAAAAAAATGTATCAGCTGAATATGGTAATGAAAGGGGCCCTGAGGTAATACACTCCCTCCTTACTTCTGACAGTGTAATCCAACTGAGCTTGTATGAGCTCAAATAAAATTGAATGTGGTAAAAAGAAATACCACTTTTAAAATGAAAGATACCATATAATTTATTCACAACGAAATTTACAAAGTGACACAAAAAGAGTGGAAATTCTGCATGTAACATGCTGAAAAATTATAAGAAGATAACTTCATAAAAGTAATAGGACAAAATACTATTATTATAAAATTGCAGATGAGAAGACAGTGAATTGCCTCTCAATATAGTTGATAGTGATGAAGTAATACGGAAGAGCACTCATAGTTCCTTTGGATTAAAATAACGGGCAATTAATTCATTTAGATAGCATGTTATTTTATGCATGTATGTTTAAAGTTTTGTTACATAGTTACACAAGAAGGCTAGTGTTTGAGAGGGAATTATAAAAAGAGTTGCAGATGAGTAGAGTCAACACTTCCCATTTTTTGCTTCCTGTTGGCTACTGCTCATGATCTTCCCATTTTAAAGCCCACATATTTAAGTATATTATCATGAAAGAAAACCTGGAAGTGTACAAGCTTTATGCAAATAAAAAATAAATAAATAAATAAAAATTAAAAAATTACTGTTTTCTATTTCTATGGCAACTTTCAAGACCACAAATTAATAGCAAATCAATAAGAGTTAAATTAAAAGTATCATTAAAATCCTTACAGAGGACAGTGTAAGTTGGGCAAATGAGAAAAACCTGGAAAAAATCTGGATCAGGAAGAGTGATTCTGACAAGATTCAAACAAAAGACCTCCTGTTCATAAGTTTGAGCTCCAATGACCTCTGCTCTCCATGTTGGTTATATTTTAGCACTAAGATAAACTAATATAACTATTAAAGAGCAATGAATTTTTTTTAAATCCAAACATTTTTTTTTTCATGAGCTATTATTTTACATACCTAAAAAATAAGATATGCTAGTATTTAATTTTAAGTTACCTCAGTGCCACCAGTGCTCAGGCTGGATTCTCCAACCCAAACTTCTCCATCAGTGGGACAATCCTGACCAGTGATCATTCTCAATAAACTTGTTTTGCCTGCCCCATTAACACCAAGTAAACCAAAACATTGTCCAGGACTAATGGAGAAACTGACACCTTTCACTGTAGGTGGTTGCAGGTTATCAAAAATTTTCATTAGCTTGTACACTAAAAGATCATCTCCATTTGGCTTCTGTGGTAAACCTGGAAGATTACATACTATTAGCTCAAAACAATTTCTGCAAACATATCACAAAGTTTTGCAGATCAATATCTATTATTCAAATTTTCTAATAAAGCTAAATTAACATTGTTCAGAATTCGAAAATGTCAACTAATTATATTACTATGATGTGTTGCTTTTTATTGTTTATAGTCGGCCTCAGTGGTAATGGGTTCAAAACCGGCTAAGGTAAAATTCCGGAGGTAAAAATCTCAAGCACAAGTCCTCCAATAGGGTCCTTAAGCAATGGGTCCCATGTCATAGATTTATGGCATATTAAAAATCTTTAACTAATAAAGGAGATCAGACCCCTGGACAAAATTACTTTATCATTACACTAAATGACATTTTAGGTGATGGGCTGACTACCTTCAAAACCGGCTAAGGTAAAATTCCGGAGGTAAAAATCTCAAGCACAAGTGCTCCAATTGGGTCCTTAAGCAATGGGTCCCATTTATAGATTTATGGCATATTAAAAATCTTTAACTAATAAAGGAGATCAGACCCCTGGAAAAGATTACTTTATCATTACACTAAATGGCATTTTAGGTGATGGGCTGACCAGCTGACCACCTTTCCCTCTGACATATGTAGGTGTTAAGAACATGAAATGGTTCATATGCAATGAATTCAAGAAGAGAGAAAGAGCTTAAAATAGAGAAATAATGAGGAAAATAAATAAGTAAAGGATATTTAAAGAAAATCCTCTAGTATCATGAAGGAACTATCTGAAGCGGCGGTTGTACCTGTCTACCGGAATTCCAATAGCAGATCATTGACAAATCGAAGATAGGGTTAGCAGAGGATAGTAGATGACAACCAAGGGATCTATTTTATTTTGTTTCATTCTAAGAATTGGACTAGGAATAGTTATGATCAGTTTATAATTTATTAAAGAAATTTATTGTAAAATATTAATTGTAGTGTGGTGGGACACACCAAAGAATAGCCTGGGTCAGACAAGTGGAGGCTTCCTTATACTTTTTTATCACTTATATAAATATTAATAAAAATGCAGTACCATTCATTAATGAAGTTAGAGTTAAAACTTGTGAACACCCAACATCAAGGAGCATTTGGAAATGATTTAAAATAGCAGTGTTTTACAAATACTGCATGGTGTATGAGCACATCCATTTATAGGATGATGGACTGATCCTAGTAAGCTTGCAGATGCTAGATGGCAGTTGTAAGCAAAAAGTTCAGTGAAATTACAATGTTCATTTGTTGTCAAGTAGAGAAAACATGGGCAGGATTGAAGGTGACTATCATGGATAAAGATTAACTGTATGGTTTTTGTGGAAGAAAGGTGTGAAAACTGCAGAAATTTGTAGGCATTTAATTAAAGTATGTGGTCAGGAAGCTCCTGCACGAAGACTGTTTACAACTGGATCAAATGGCAGCAATCTGCACATAAGAATGTAAGGACTGTTCATCCATCAACATTGTAGTCTTTCAGGAACATTGAGGATATGTATGAATTGATTATGGTTGATAGGCCCATAAACTTTGAACCGGAATACTAGACAGGCCTACGTCACCACCTTGATTTGAATATGAAAAAGATTTACAAAGAAAGACAAAAGGGTTAAAATTTGTCGCTAGCTACTGGAAATGTGTAATGAAAATTTTTTTGAATAACGTGGTGATTGGTGACATGTCATGGTTGCACTACCACACACCAGAAAAGAAAGTACAATAAATGCAATGAAAACATCCAGGGAGTCAATTTTTTTTGCTGTACGCAATGGTAATCATTCCCATGAGGGACTGTCATCCTTGTTCTTGGCAATCTGAGAGGTGACTTCACCATCTACTGTATGTGAAGGGTGAGGTTTCTTTTCCTAGGAGGACCTGACAATTGTCTTTTTGCCTTCTCTTTAGAAGTTAAGGCTGATATAATACCCTGGCTGCCAGAAACATCCGCATCATCTGCAGTTATACTAGCACTCGATGTGGTAGGATTCATCGCTTTTAACTATTTAGAAATGCAAAACAAGAAATAGGCACTGTGCACTGCATAGCAGTTGGGCACTATTTTCTTATTTGATGGTGTACAGATGAAATATAGTAGCACAAAAAAATACAATTTCACTAGATATAGACACTAGAAGCATTGCCGTTGATTTGGCGAACGTAAAAGAACTCAAGTCACTAATACACAGAAAATTTAGCGACCAATCACAGAGTGTTGGGAAAAATTTTCCCTAAGCTGCTTAACCTCATTTCTTTCTGGACTGACCGCGTGTGTCTTTATGGCCCACTCCCTGATGTAAAGGAGCCGGTTCTGCTAAGCGCCTAGTCACTACACGGCTTTACCTCCCACCACTTTAGGGGTCTACTGACACATGTCTGGTATGTCGGAAGGAGTGTAAGTGCTACCCCTGGCACTTACTGACTTTGCCAACACATGTGGTTGTTTGCATGATAGAAGGGCATCTGGCCTCCCAACCAAGGTTCGACCACGCCCAGAGCAGCCTTCTTAACCTGCAATCCGAAATGGAACTGAGTTCCATAGTGGTACTGCCGGAGTCCGTTGGCCGATTGGCGAGGTGTCAGCTGGGGAAGGAAACAGTAGATTAGTGTCAGGTATAACGGAATTTTGAAGCAAGCCCAACAAAGTGGGGGTTACTTGCACTCTTTATAGTCATCCAGAACCATAAACACCCCTTGGTTAGGAGTAAGCCATGCACTTGCGACCGCGCCTTGGATTGTAATCACGTAAGGCACATATGAGGCTGTTAGGGTGAATGGCATAAAGTGTGCAAGCTTTTTGTGCCTTCCTCCTAATGGTGTAAATGATAAACTCTAGGCCGGAAGTTTCAGGTAGAAAAATAGACGAAAACCTAAAATCTGTACCGAAAATGCTCCTTAAGGCTTTATTTTGAGCCTTTTGTAAATACATGTTAGTTGGAGCTGTGTAACCCCATATAGTATTACTGCAGGAATTATAGCTTTATAAATTCGCAATTTAATTTTGAGTGGAACCGATTTCAATTTAAAGACTGGTGGTTATGGCTACAGGGACCATCACTCCATTTCGTACCAGATTTAAATCGATGACAAATTATTGCCCTCTACTAATCGGATGATGCGTGGGTTGTAGGGGCACTGTACTCGTAGATGTGGGTTCCGATCAATTAAGCGAATGACTGGTATCTGCTTGTTAAGTATAGTGGCAACGTGCATGTTTGGCATTGAAATAACACTAGAATGAAGGACTAGAATGGATTGGCAATGCTCTGGAAGGGGAGTGGTATGCAGATACTCGCAGAACCTCCGTGCCTCCGAGTTCTACAAATGTGGGCGTGGCCTCCAAGGTTTGAAGATGCGGATTCTGGAATGGGCGGTGAACTACACTCCTTCCAGAATGCGAAACGGAATGAGGCGACACCTAATTACGCTCCCCATTCTGGTCTCCTTGGTCTCCATTGAAAAGCAGGGCGATGATCTCAAAGGTTATCAGCATCTTACTGGAGGAGTCAGGAACATTCAGGAATCGAGTACAAAGTTCCTGCAGCCGTCTACCATATATCTGCCAAATATATGACAGCCACTGCAATAATTCCAGGGAGTTTCCACTCTGTTGGACGAGGATTGTTGGTTCTGGATTGGATGGAGTGTTTGAGGTAGGTCAGCAGATCCTTGGTTCCATCATCCGGTTGGGAGACAGCTGACTGGATATTTCCGGCAACCCCCCCCCCCCCCCCCAACGCACCTTCGCCTTTTCGGTCTTGGAGAGGAGCCTGGATTTTCTCCGGCGCTGGAGTGAGTTTGCTTGTTGTGTGGGAACTCTAGCAGAGGGTTGTACTTGCACCATTGCTGCTGCATAGCTTCTAGTTTGGTGCTGTGTTGCGGTTAAAGCTGTGCTTGTTGTCGTGGTAACTGGTGCCTGTGCTGCTGTAGTGTTGCCAAGTGTGAACGTTTTTGTGCTCTCTCTGCTTAAGCAGTAATAGCATCTCTATTTGTTGCAGTGTTTCTATTCTCTGTTGTTGTTCATGATCCTCAGCCTTACTGAGCATCGGCCATTACAGGAAACACAGTCTCCCTTGCAGTTTGCGCAAGTTAGGGTTTCCGTGGGCCGTGGGAGCTCGCTGGCAGGCATCGTGGGGATGTGAACCGCCGCATCCGAGGCAGCGAGGACTCCGGGAACAGAACTGGTTAAAGCACAAACAGCGGTGGCACTGAGCAGGGCCGCCATTGCCTGTTCAACGATAACAAGGAACAGGGGAATGTGGAGTCTCTCTGGGGTTTGATCGTCTTGAACGGGTTTTGAAAGCTGTTTAATGACTTTAGGGGTTATGCACTGGCATTTGAGGCCTGCTTCGATGTGTCCCACCGGAGTATCCACAGGCAACTCTCTGAAGATGTGTCTGATATCTCTAGCCTTGTCAAAGGAAAAGTGTTGGATTCCCCTTTTCTTTAGAGAGGTCAGCAGTTTCTGATGACACTCAGCAAATCGCACTTGAAATCTGAAGGTATGTCACTTTCTAACCACCTTGCACTCCCCCATGAGAGTGGGCATAACTTTCTTGAGAAAGTCCTCATCCCCTGGAAGGAGTCCACTATGATTGGTGGGATGTGTCTTCTGGTGCTTCTGCTCGGGTTTGTACCCGGTGCAGGTGTTGCTGTTAAAGTTGGCTGTCCGGCGGAAGCGGAGCCATCATTCTCTAAAAGAGGAGGTGATAGCGTCATTTCCTCTTTACTTCTGAAGCCAAACCAGATGAGCTATCTCCTTCCTCTTCCATGTAGGAGTGTAAAAAGAAGACCGAAGTTTTCTCTGTGTCAGAAGAATAATCAGTGAGAGAAGTCCCCACCCTCAGAAGTGGAATCTGAGTCCACTGCATTTTTGCCTAGCGGATAGATCTTTCGCGCGAAAGGCTTTCGTCCGTATTTTTAGTTGCACCTGAAAAAGATTTTCCACCAGCTTTGCGTGATCTGAAAGTATTTTTTTTTCTTGAGGAGCCAGGAACTGGACTTAACACATTCTCTGAATAAGTTCAAGGCCTTGGAGTATCCTGATTTCCAGAAACACTCATTATATCTAATCTAGAAGTAGCACTATTGTTGGATCGTTCATATTGGGAGAAAAGGGAGCACCTGTGCACTGCACTAAACCATACAAAGTTGATTACCAACCTTTGCTATATAACTGTTGTGTTGAAAACAAGTTCAAAGTTGAAAAATCTTGGTGTATGAAGCACAATATGAAACAAAACAGTCCAGTCCGTGTTGAGCCGACTCGTTGTCTTTCATGGAGTCGGGTCCTGGGCAGCGTCTGGCCATACGGTGGCTCTATCTCCCTGTACTCTTTCGGCCTGCTGAGTGTCATGTTTAGTAACATTGTGTTAGGCGTCGGATGGTTGATGGATCGGAGATGGGATGCAAGTGTAGCCCCTTGCACTTGCTTTCTTGCCAACACGCTTAATGTAGCTTGTTGCTTGCACACGATAGGAGAGCATCTGGCTTCCCATCCAAGTGTCGACCATGCCCAATGCGATTAACTTAACCGGCAGTTCCGAGCGGACTGCCGGAGTGCGTCCATTGATTGGCGGGGTGAAGATAAAGAACAAAATAAAGAATTCACTGCAAGGTAAAAAATATAGCAACAAAGAGGAAATTCAGGCAGCTGTCCATGAATGGTGCCATAGTACTCCCAAGCAATGGTTTTGTAATGCCTTAATGAAGTTACTAGACGTTGATGAGGAGCATATTGGTCAACCTCCCTGGTCTAGTGGTTAGCTTTCCTGACTGCTGGCCAGGAGACCCAGGTTTGATTCCTGGTATCTACTTAGTAATTTTTCTGAGCTAGAGAGGTCTGAAACGACATCCTCCAGCCCCATGGGAAGCTGCATGATGGAAAGGTTGCATATTTTATCTAGGGAGCCGCCTAATAGGTGACCTGCAGGGTACTGGCATACTGATCACATGCACCCCTGCAATACTGCCCTCTATCAATGAAGTCCTGAGATAGAGATAAAGAAAAGCAGAGGTTGCTGTGGCAGGCCAAGACCCACACTAGGCTGTAGTGCCAAGAAGAAGAAGAAGGGGAATATATTGACAGGTTCCATGTGAATTGAACCAAGTTGTATAAATAATAAAGAACAAAAACTACTATTATGAACAACTGTTGAATCCCCTCATATTATTTCACAAGTCCAACAAAATTATATGTCTACTAATTAGCTTTCAAAATGTAGGACTCCTTGGTAGAAGCCAGTATATGTACTCACCATTAACTTTAGCTCTGACTGTGTCCTGTTCCTTCATTACATCAATGTCTAAAACCTGTGCCTGGCTACAGGTTTGATGTAACATCTTTCTTTTCACTCTGCGCAACAGATCGCTCTGGACAAACAGCAGGAGAAACCAATAGAGTGCAGCATCTATCACCAGAAACATCAACATTTCTCCAATACCCTGTAAATTGTCCTTGCTTGGAAAGTCCAAGTTTAATGTCTGACAGATCTTGCCCTCACAACCTAAAATTAAAGACAAATGCAAACATTACCAAACGAACACTCAATGAAGTACAACAATTTTCAGTGCAGGAGATGGTTGCTTCACTTTATAAAATCAAACCACACATCTCCAGGTTAGCATACTAATACAAACTTTTTAATTACTTACAGCAGTCATCTTGCATGTGTAGCCCAGAAGAACACAAGTATTTCATGGTGTAAAATGTCTTACATCTGCTGTTTCTATAGTGTTGATCCAACAGCGACAGGTAACCCAACATGAAAGTGCAAGGTGGGAAGAATTCGAGCATGTACCTCAGAAATCTTTCAGAGAAAGCATATTCAGTAATCCTTGAGGATGTAATAATAAACATTGTTACTGGTATTATCAAACCTAAGAAGAAGAAGGAAAAAAAACTATTATTGATGATATAATACACAAGAGCATAAAAATGAAATCTCTTTACATAGTTTCAGTAACTTTTATTTGGGAGCTGAAACAAGCAAAAATAGTGTAAATTATATCTACTCTGTCGTCTAACACACTCTTATGCTTCACTTGCTTTTAACAAATAAACAAAAAACTTAATAGATTCCTAAAGAAGAAATTGATCAAGAATACCACCACACTATTAACTGAAAAAGAGAGACCGGTTTTTTAAAAAATTCACCTACCATCCAGTAGCTACAAATAAATTCCAAAAAAATTTTAAAGATATTAACATTAAATTGGCACAACAGATATACTCTGAAAAATGTTTTAGTGGACAACAGTTTTGATAACATTCCACGGGAGAAAAAGTCAGGCATCTACAAAATAACATGTCAAGAATGTGATAAGATATAAGTTGGAAAAACTAAAAGGAACATAGCAAAACGGTTAAAGGAACATCTCAGGAACGTTAAGTACAAACAGATTGATAAGTCAGCAGTGGCACACCATTTTTGGAAAGATAATCACAATATAAAAAGAGAAATAAAGTTACTTAAAGAAGCACATGGATGTACAGAATTGGATACATGGGAGAAGATTTACATTCATAAACATTGGGATCATCTTATAAATTTCGACATTAAAGGAGAATGTAATAAAAATTTCCAGTTTATAAAGAAAAAAACACTGCCAGGACAGAGTCACAGGTCCTCATAGATGTTAGTTTCTCATACCAGTCATCACGTTGGTTGAAGATGGAGAGGATGTCTCTTCGAAACCAGTCCCACCATTTTTAAAAGTAAGTGAAGCATAAGAGTGTGTTAGACGACAGATTAGATATAATTTACATTAATAAGCTTCACTGTGTGAGTTCCAACAAAATTTTTTAAAAATGTCTTATTTTTGAAAGTTTTTAAATGAAGCAAAAATAAATCAAGGGCACTTCAAAAAGTAACAGCAAATTGAATATGTTTATATACAAAATTCTTGCACTACTAAATAACTTCTCAAGCATGTGACTCATTGACCTAAAACTTTAATGTTTTTCACACACTGGACACTCAAAAATAATATTTTCAATTTTTACTAGTACTCCCAGTTTAATCAGAACTGATGCTATGTTTCCAATATTAAATGGAACATTGTTGTTGACTTGGTTTATTTACGGATGCTCTTTAACATCTCAGGTCATCAGCATCCATTCTATTCAGGGTGCGAAACAGCTGACAAATTTTGCTCCGAAGCCTCTTCATTCAGGCTTGAGGTTCTTTATCATGGCATAAACATATGGTACAGGATCCACGACATACTACACCACCAGGACTGACAATTTCCTTCTAAACCCAAGATTGCGGGTTCATCGGACATAAAAATCCTGAATATGGGCTTCCTTCAGAAGGGAAATGAAGCAGTGGGTTTCATGGCATACATTTGTGGCACATAAAAGAACCCCAAGGCTGAAAGAAGAGGTCTCAGAGCAAAATTTGTTGACCTTTTCAAGCCCTGAATTTAATGGGACACTGATGCACCCATAAATAAAACAAATCAACAATCCAGGCTACTTGAAATATTGTTTAACCGCTTACTCTATTTAATTGACTAGCTTTGCTTAACTTGTTTATAATATTATTCAAGCAGATAAGTGTCTAGGACTAAATATTCTGAACTATATTTGATAAAGCCAATAATTTTATAAATATATTTAATTAAGCTAATAGTATAAAATTAAGTTGACATATATACATCTAATTATATTGACGTGCTTTTAGTTATATGATATATATTTAATTGTTGCCTGGCATGTAAATGTATGTAAAATTAATTTGACAAGTACTTAAATTGGATTGATTTATTTAATTCTACAACATGTATTTAATTAAGTTAACTGGTTTAAGTATTTTTATGTAAATAATCATTGAATTTTCATTATTCTTACTGCCACTGGATGTCAGCCCAATCACAATTAAATGCAGCCACCAAACAATGCTGCTACAAACTTTATTATTCCATTAGAAAATATGTTTTTGATTGTCCCCAAAGGCCCAAGAGGGAATGAGGTCAGAACTATATGGGATTGGTGTAAGACCTGAAGCTATTAACTGGATATCACCATTCTATAGATTGTCTTTTGCGTTTGGGTCATAGCAAGGTACAATGAACACATACCTATAAAGATGTTTGAAAGACAGAGGAGGCCACAGCCATAAGAGACCAATTTGTTGATGTGACTCAGGAGGTAAGTATATGGTATACCAGCACAAGCAAAAAGCACAAACAGAAGTAAATATGGACCTGGAAAAATTAAAACATTAAATTAATAATGTTGGCTATTAAATGTTCAGAAATCTTGTAAAAATTGTTTTAGTTACTAAGTGGATATAACAGAAACTAATCATACTTAAATAACTTACAAGCATTCCAGAGTACATCAGAATATAATGAATAGCAATGTTGCTATTTAACAAATAAACCAAACATACCTTTATAAAAGGTTATGCTTTAACTTTCCTACATCTGGCCTAATTACTTATGCTCTCAATTATTCTCTTTTCATGGATTGTCAATAACTAAGTTATCATGTTTTTTAAACATTCAAACATACAATGCTTTATATAAACAATGTATACAGTTTTTTTCACACTAACTCCATTCACTTACATATGTTCCAAATTTATGTAAGTGAATGGAGTTAGTGTGAAAAAAACTGTATACATTGTTTATATATATATACCACTCCATTGTCAACAGCTTCGTAAGTACACTTATTTGAGATACAATGCTTTACTAAACAGTAAAATCAGATTTGCTTAAATGCAGAGTACTGTGTGAAATGTGCAATATTTATTGTCCTTGAAATATAAAACATTATTTTTCAACACAATTATCATCTAATATTACACATATGTCCTAGAAAAGATAAAAATTAGTGTCTTTGATCAGAGAAGAATTTCTGCTATAATAATAGCATCGTTGCTCTAAATTTTATTTCCTGGATACTTTCCTTCAGTTTTGGAAAGTTGTCCAGGCTGGAATGTTATATGGTACTGAAGTATGGGGACTTGAAAATGGGTGGGAAGTTGTGGATCAAATACATAGGATATTTTATAAGAAGGTTTTTGGATTATCCTTAACAGTAGCTAATGGATTGGTATAGGATCATGTACCTTGATGAAGAAAATTTGTTATCAATGTTTAAAATATCAACATATTAGTCTACAAAGCATGGGTTGGATGAGTGAACTAAGAAATAACTTAGAAAATAACAGTATGAAAGGTGTTTGGAATTAAAAGGGAATTAAATATCCTTTCCTGGATATAAAAATTATAAAAAATAATAACATACTGGAATTTGGCATATTCAGGAAGGATATCCCCACGGATAATTATATAAAAAGCAACAGCCACAATCCAAAACAACATAAACCCATATAATCAACAGTCTCACATTCAGATTAACAAACCTGCCAGTAAGTAAGACAGAATACAAATTGGAGTACCAAAAAATCATGGATATAGCACAGAAAAATTGCTATACAATAGGTCTGGTTAAGAAAACAAAAGCAAATAAAAGAAATCACCACACTGAAAGGTTACCAAGGAGAGCAGATATATAAAACATTAACATTCCATTCATGGGCACATCGAAACTTTCAAAAGATTTTAAAGATGCCAGCTTTATTTTGGCTCCAGTGAATAAATGCAGTTGAAAAATCTCCTAAAAACCAACACAAAGGATAAAACCCCAAGGAAAACAATCAGGCATTTATGAAATAAGTTGCAAAGACTGTATTAATAATAAATATATAGGTAGAACAAAAAGGAACACTACCTTATGATTTAAGGAACATATGAGAAGTGTAAAATATAAACATACAGAAAAATCAGCAGTAACATACCATTTCTGGCAAAAAAAACCATGAATCCCAAAATGAACCAAAACTCTTAAAAACTCTTCAAAAACCCATAGAATTATTGGTGTGGGAAAATATATTCTTGAATGAAAACAAAGAAAATTTAGTTAATTTTGATCTTCCAAACAACAGTAATCTCATGAAAAAGTTTATAAAATCCAAAGAGCGGCATCTTAATATCATGCTGGAAAGCTGATGATGAAGGAAAACATGCCCAAGTAAGTGGAATAAAACTAGTTAAATTTGAGTGACTTCCTCAAAAATAATTTGTTATAAAATAATGAAGGTTTTGGAGAAATATAAGAAGATTTGTAGCTATTGTGATACAGAAATTATTTTGTCAGATAAGAGAGAAAAAATTGTTGGCATTTTATGGTACAATAAAAAATCATTGGGAAAGAGGGAGATATGTAGACATCCTAATAAAGAAGAAAGAGGGGGATAGCATAGTTGAGAACAGGAATATGGAGGCTAAAAGGGCAACGAAATGGTTATCCGCCACACATATGTGGGGGAAGAGAAGATATACAACACATTCTATTTGAATGCACAAAAAGAGATTTGGAGAACAGAAAGTATATGGTATAGAATGAATAGGCACACTCATATAAATAACATTCTAGATAGTAACTGTAAGAGTTTTGGGCAATATTTAGAGAAAGTTAAAACATAAGTGGTAATGGACTGTTAAAAGAGGACAGAAATAATAATGTAAGAATAGCACTATAAATGTAAGAATTAAAAATCCTGTATATGTAATTGCCAGCTTAGTGGCCAGGGTCAAATAGAATGGGCAGTTTAATATATGTATTACTGTGTATATTAGAATTGCATTGTAATTTCAACAAAGGATACATTGCAAAATGCAGATGTAATTGTAAATATGAGATGAAAATAAATGTAAAACTAAATATGCTGTAAATTTGTTGATGTAAAGAAGTTAGTGATCAATGAATTCAGTTCAATTAATACAATCAACAAACATCTTCAAGAGTTGGAAGATAGGAAAAGAAACCAAACCACTTTCAGAACCCATCAATTCGCTAAACTATCAAATGGTAGATAACTTCTACATTATAGAAGATAAACTCTGCTCTTAATAAATTAAGACAACTCACACTAGAAACAATGGCCATTAATAGCCACCAGATGAATGATTGCATATATAGGATGTCAAAATAAGTATACATACTTAAATGAAAGAAAGTTCTATATTGCATTAAACTTAAAGTATATATCACAGATCTAATACAAGCTTCCTGCACTTGCAGTTTTCAAAGTGATGAAATTAGTGGCAAGATACATATCACAACAGACATTGGTCCATGGGGATTGCTACACATGATGCTGTAATATCTTGCATCTTTAGCTTGTCACAAGCCATGTAATAGTCAAGTATGTCAGAGGTTGTGTTGAAAACTTACATCTCTATGCATGTTGAACTTTAGTGTTATTTTCAAACTTTAAAATAGACTTTTGTTCCTCAAATGTCAGGCGTTCCCTGGACCTTTTGATTCGCTATCACATATCACATGTTACAGTCATAAGAGTACCGACGTCTGTTGAGAACACACCATACTACACATATGACAAATAATTCCAATTAATTTTGAAAACAATATGTAGGTACCATCTGTTAAAATGTGTATACATTTTTTTGACAAGCTTTCAATACATTTTCAGTTTATCTCCTAAAAATGCTTCTACTCATTCTCCTGTTATTTTAGGTAAGTTTCACCTAAACTTCTTTAATACCCCTAAAAGCTTACCCAGATCTCCAAGTCCCATTACCAGATGAACACTGCTGCCAGAAAGAGCCAGTACCTCCAGAACGATAATGCAGATTGTAAGGTACATCAGAAGATCCACAGTAAAACATGAAATCCAATATATTGCAGACTTCACCCCCAGCATTTCCTGCAGATGTTTCATACCACAGACCCTCTCCAAGAATGGGAACATGACAAAGCCCTGGACCACAAATTGTAGACAAACAGGAAGCAATAGAAGTGGTCCAACATCCGGAACCATGTCAAGCAGTTTTCCTGGAACCTGCAAACAACATTTTTATTAATTAAAATGTTAATTGGAACTTGCACAGTGAAGTCAATCATATAATGGATATTATTGTAAGATGTATTTGAACTACATACTCTTAATGCTTCACTTACTTGTCATAATACATAGGATCGGTTTCAAGAACATTTCCTTCTCATCATCAGCTAGGCTAAAATTCAACTGTCTTCACTGTGCAAGTTCCAATTAACATTTTAATTTAATATGAGAAAGGATTTATATATAAAAAAAAAAAAAAACATTAGCAAAATTTAATGAATTTCAACATTCCAGAAGCAGACAGCACTTTATTTAAGTCTATCTCAAGACCACCAGAATCAACCCAGACACCCACCAACCCATCTTCTATGAATGATCCTATAATCATTTAACAGCTGAGGATCTGGGTCCATGAAACATGCCCAGAGTAAATCTCTGTAAGTGAAGCCAGAAAGAGTGTGTTTAAATAGTTCAACTCAGAAGAGATAATTAATGCTTGGTTCACTGTGTTAGTTTCCATTTAATTAATATTGACATTTAGATTCTGTATTTTCTTAGCTGAGAAATAATTCACAGCCTTGTTATACTGACCTTAAGTTTGCTGAAGGATTGTGACAAGACAGTGACAGAGTGCCGGGGTTGCAGGATGGCATTGCTGACAAGGTTAACAGCAATACCAGCAGCTTCTTGAGAACATGTCACACTAACTGTAGTATTGCTAAAATCAACAGCGATGAATGCCTCTGTTGGAACTGAGCTGTTTACGAAAACCCCTTCAGAATCGTTGGAAGTTACCAGAGCTTTGTACCTCTTAACCAAAGCCATATCTGCTCCCATTTGTGCCTTACACAGCACTTCAACTGGCCCATAATGCTTCAGTGATAGAAGATGGGGAAACTGTAAAGCTGGGTAGTAGTCCACATTAACTGTGATGACCAGTGGCACTATTGTCACTGTGATCAGCAGCACCTGTGAAAATTACACCTCTTCTTTATGACAGTGTTTCAGAAAGTACAGCTGACCAGAGCACATTAAAATAGAAAGTGTGCTGACTTCTACATTTTGCCTTTCTTGGTGGTGGACTTTCAAAACTATGGTGCAACAATCATACTAGGTGCTAGAAATATGACTGGCTTCTAGATTAAATAGTTTTGTAATTGATGTCTAATTTATTTGGGATTAAATTACTATAAACTAGTGAGAAGTGTGAAAACTAAATTTTTAAGACCATAATATATTCATAAATTCAAATAGTATTAATAGAATCATGATAGATTTAAAATGTTTAAATAATAATAATCTGTCATACAATATGTAACCCAAGAAATGTGTAGGTGAGTCATTTCAGTTCTGTTTAATTTCCAGTATTGTAAGTGGTAGAGGGAGGTAATTCATTTTGCTAAGATGGCATATTGCTTTGGTTATTATTGAGTCCTGCTGACATATTTTGTCCCTTGTTGCAATCCAGGCTAAAATGGAAATGCCTAAGAACAAAAGTTTATAATGCAAGGGCTTTGTAAACTAAGTAAATTCCTCAGAAAGTTGAATTTGTGTGCTAGAGCTGAAAAATTACATTATTAAGTCTACAGAAGTTGGGAGGAAGCAGTGATTCGTGTTCTACTACCAGAAGCCCTCAATTCAAAACACACACCTTCTCTTGTAGAAGACGGGCCAAGGCAGTGTAATTAGTAGCCATGTTTTTTTTTTTTCCAGGGCCTTTGATAACATAGCGATACAGATTCTCTGTCTTATTCATCAATAATATTTTAGCTTTTAGGATTTAACAACAGACAAACTCTTTGTGATTGATGTTGAATGATAGCCTATAGATGATAAAGAATACCTGTATAACTTCAACTTATGTATTCACTTACACAAAAGTAAGACGCGTTTCGGGAGAATCTCTCCCATCTTCAGTTGCTTACTGAACCGCCGTTACTATCTAGAATTCAGGTAAAGATGTTAGTATAAAGTGTATTATTGTATCAACAATTGTAGCTGTCAGGGGTTACACATAAAGATAGATGAATGAATGAAGTTTAATGCCCATTTTTGCTACAGAGGCACCACAGGCGATGGACACTGATAATACATGAAATGATATATTGGGAAAGGATTTATTTTTAATGGAGGAAATGTTTCAGGCCTAACTTTAGGGTACCTCCCTGGCATTTGCCATTTATGAGGACTGAGGAAAACTGGAAAAAACCTCAGTCAGGGAGGACGGTCCTGGCGGGATTTGAACCCCAGACTTCCCGCTCACAAGTCCGCGACTTAGTGACCTCGGTCACTGGTGGTGGTCTAAAGATAGATGGAGGCCCTATTGTAGTTTGTATTTAAATTTTTCTTAGCACTTTATAAATTTCAAATTTCATTATAGTAGATGTTTGATAAATAAAATAATTATTAGCTTGTAGAGACTGTAGCTAGCTGGTAGAATAATTGAAATATTTCATTTTAGTCCCCTGGGTTGGGTCTGAGTCTAGTTCTCTGCAATTCCAGTAGGCTACTGCTGATGAACCGGGGACTGGGGTCTGATGCAAACAAGATAGAAGTTTTGTATTTTATTTATTTAGAATTTAGATAAAGGGTTAGATAAAATGATTATCGTATTAAAATTTTTGTAAATGGTCTGGGCCATAGACCACTTGTAGTTTATATTTTTCTTAGTATTTTCAATAAATTTCAATTTTGTAAACTACTATTCCAACCAATAGATGTTGACTGAAAAGCAACTCAGATCCAGCCATGACCAACCAAACAACCCAAAACTTGTCAAGCAGTCAGTCAACAGGTAAGATAGAAATGAAGGTTCCCAAAACATCTCCTAATTTAAAAACCTGCTAACATTCCAAAACATTCACTTTGGAACAATTACATTTAATAAGTTTCTGAGTAAAAAGCACAAAATTATTATTAATGCTGTAATTAAGAAAAGTCTGGTTAAAGGCTCCCATGACATGCAGTACAACAGTGACCTCATTTCTGAACAGTTTGCTCCTAAAAATAAAATCTAAGGGATACAGATAGTGCCTGAAACATGACTCAATACCTCTCTCTTCAGAGATATTCATGAAATTATCTAAAAGACATAAATCCAAATGAAGACTATTTTGAAATATTATAAAAGTGAACAAGAAAATAAGAAATGTGGCATTGTGATTTTTGATGATGTTAAACAAAGGGAAGAGCATCACTTCAGTAATTTTACACCTAAGTTGGATGGGTTTATTGATTGGGCAACCTAAAAGATATATATTTAATTTTTTAGTTTATTTATGTATACCAGCATTAATATAATGTTAGATGTTATTAATTATATATTTAAAAATGTCTCCCTTTATGTAGAAAGTATGTGCATATGTGTTATTTAACATTATTCATTCTTAGGCTTAAAATGCTGTATTATTACATGGCACATAGCCAGTAATCTGGAGACAATTGACAGCTTAGCTAGACACTAGTGCTGCATTGTGGTGATCCCATGTATAACATACAAGTCAGCATACTGTCTCTTCTATATGCTATGGCTGAATTATTATAAAAAGAGAGAACTCACATGAAGGAGGAAGTACATCCAATTTCTGCACGTAAATATTGTCTTTTTTATTAGGAGGGCAGCTGCCTGCATCAGCAAGAGCTGGGTACCTGCTTTCTTCTTGAAATCAAGTTCTGTGAAAAGAAAAATACATCTTTATGAAATAAATCTTAACTTATGTTAGTATAACACTGTACTTACTGCAGAACATTTTCAAGGATTCTAGTTCTCATTATCATATGAAGGATTCATGCCACTTTTCAATAATTTAGCTTCAATTATGAAGTTATGGATTTTCTAAAAGTATTGTTAATCTGTGGGGCCAAGCTATATATATTAATTAGTTAAAAGTTTATTCTTAATTAGCTAGTGAGTTGATTTAATACTCTTATGCTCCACTTACCATTGCATTATACAGAACATGTTTCAACATAATTCAATGGTAAGTGGAGCATAAGAGTATTAAATCGACTCACTGGCTAATTAAGAATAAATTAATTGCTTCACTATATTAGTTCTCACATGAAATTCATTTTGAATTTAATAGTAAAAAGTTGTTTACATGGATAAAGTACATGTCCTAATATGTTTTCTCTTCTTTTGAACATATACATTACTTGTCTTTTTTCCCCCTGCTAAATCACTCAAAGTTGTAATTTAATTCCTTTTTCTTTCTGGAATCTTTTAATTTTTTTGTTAATCACATGTTTATTGAATGTCTGTATATCATGCTGTTGAATGCTGCTTCCTTATGTGATCTTGGATGGAAACCATGGCTTTGATATAATTGTCTGTAAGTGTGTCCTTTCTGTAGATGTCAAATTCAAGTTTATTATTACATTTTATTATCTTCAAATCTAAAAATGGTAACATATTATCTGTTTCAACAGTGAACTTAATTTAGGCTCTTGCAGGTTTGAAAGATTTAGCGCATCTTGCACATGTTTTTTTGTTTATAATGGCGAATGCATCATTTAAGTAAACAGATAAGTATCTGTGCTAAGCCTTAAAAATGTGGGGGAAAGCCTTAGTGATGTGCATCTCAAAATAGCTCATGAATAAGTCGACTAGGAAAGGTGATAATGGACTGCTCATTATGTTTAGTTGTGGATTGTACATTGGCTATCTCAAATTGCTTATATATGATATCTCTACACTCGTTGAAATTATTTCAGTGTAGTTCATTAACATCCTGTATATAAAGTAACTGTCAGATACTCATGTATGCATTTATTAACAGTAAATTTTATCATCACTATTATATACATGTTACTTTGTAGAACTTCCATAGTGGAGATCGCCTGTGGTGCCTCAGTAGTAAAAATGGGCATTAAACACTATTGAACAACACCACAGTGGAGATATACCTAATTATATATTAAATACCTTAGTTAATGAGTCCATTATATACTCATATTTCTTCACTTACCAACATTTATTGGCAGAACATTTTTCATAGTCTCCTGGATGCTTACAGCTGGCTTTCGGCAGGAGTTTGCAAAACTTTGTAACTATTATCTACAGGAATATAGAAATTTATCAATCTGTCTCTTTAAGTAGATCTTTCCCTATAAACTCAGTTTCCATGGAGGTGTGCTGATTTTAACAATTTTTTGTTACTTTTCTATTTCATGATTCATTTCCCACAAAGCAAGCTGTAAGCATCCAAGAGGCTGTTCAAATTGCCTGCCAGGCAATTAGAAGCCAAGGATGCTGACAAAGTTCAAAAAACCTTTTCTGCCAATAAACATTGGTAAATGGAGAAATAAGAGTATATAATCAATTCATTAGCTAAAGTATTTAATTTGTCATCATCACATCATTATTATTTTTATTTAAAAATGTAATCTATTTTGTTCCATTCACATCAAAGAATCATCCCATACAAGGAATTCCATTCTACATATTTTACAGGTTCTACACTTTTGCAGAAAAGAGCTACAACATGTTTTATTTCAAGAATGCTCAAATCTCTTATATAAATTTAGTGTTACAAGATGTACCTTCTGAACTGTCTACTATTGTTGCTGTGTCAATGCTGTCTGGTGATTTTGGGATACTCTGTATATCCTCAGAGATTTTTCCCACTCTGAAAATAAATTAAAACCAAAATTAAGCACAAGTAGCAAATTATTGCTATGATTTCTAAGTCATTTGATTCGTCTTACCTGAGCAGTACATCCTCTAATGTAGTGCTTGCAATGCCAATGCTTTCAATATTCAGTACCTTCCTCTTTTCTTCCAACTGATCAAACAGTTCTGAAAACTGTGCTGAACACTCTGCAGGTAGTGAGAATGAATGCACAGATAGCATATTGCTGTGCCACTTTGCTCCCAGAACACACTGCCTCACAGTGTCTTGTATCTGTGCTGTTCCGCCTGCATGTGTGAGAGTGAGCTTGAAGCAGTTGCCTAGAACAGAAAACAAAAACAACTTCATCCAAAAGTATCCTGAAAGCTCAGTTAATGAGCTGGATATCACATATCTGCATATCAAACATTGCATTATACATAAATAAATGTGCACAAAAATCTAAACAAACTTAAGTTATATAGCTATTCTTGCTATAAATACAGGTTGCTTAAAATCTCTAAGAAAGAATTTAAATTTATCCTTATCTTATGAAAGACTCTATACACGTAGGTTGTGCAATATTTATTGCCCCAGAGATATAAAATATTTGTTCTTTTAAAATAATCAACATACACTTGAACAAACCTATTCTACCTAGAAGTTTCCAGACCTGATGTTAATGAACTACACCCAAATATTTTCAGAGAGTGCAGAGGTATCGTAGATAAGCAATTTCAGATAGGCAATGTATGGTCCACAACTAAACATAATGCAGTTATATGGTGTTAAACATGTTTGTATCAGATGCTGATAAATCAATGTTAAAAAGAAGCCAGATAAAAAATTAGTTTACAATGTCTTAAAAACTGCCTTGTGAGCATAGAAATATCAATTTTCCTCAGCTCATTATCAGCGTTTTCAAGATTTAATGCCATAAAAATCCCTCAAATCTCGAACTAATCATGTGACAGTGCAACACTGATCATCTATTAACTGCTCCTTGCATTGTCTAGCCTACTCTAGAAGGAACCATTTGCTTGTGTGGTACAATGCATAATACAAAAGCTGATGTTCTGCAAACTGTGGATTCATTTCTTGGCATGGAGTTAATTTTATTTTTTTATTAAATAATGAAATGCTGCGATATGCATACTAAAGAATTATGAATGAAATTTACTTAATGCTTTCAAGTTTTATTCTCTTTCTGAACAATAAATGTATTAGCAACATACAATGGCTAATAAGCTTATTACTGACATGATGCCTAAAACTCAATTTACCTAACACATACTCAAGACATGATTCTGATTGGTAAGTACAATAACTATAAAGCTGTAATTATATGAATTAATATGTTAAAATTTAAGTGTATAAATTGAAACATCAACTTAAAATGTAGCCTAAAAGCTGCATTATTAGGCCTGTCAGAAAGCAAACAAATTAAAAAAAAAGTGATGAATGAGAGTTAAACTCAAAAACTAACGGCCATCTCTTACTCGAAAACTAATGTCATAATAATGGCGCCAGAGTGATACCTTCAGAAACCTGCATTCATTATAGTGTACTATGTTTTCAAGAGGCATCTTCATTAGTCAGTGGCATACTGGCACTTTAGAAACTTATAGCCATAGCTTCGAAATATGAAAAGATAGGCAATATGTTTACTATCCAAAATTGCTCTACACTCTCTGAAATTATTTTGGTATAGTTAATTAATATCCTGTATATATAAATAATAACTAAAGAAACAGAACACTAGTTGTTTGAGATATAGCAAGCAATAATTCTGTAAATATTTAAGTGTTTTATCTCTTTCTGCTTCTTAATTATTGCTATTTTAGTTACATTGTTCAATGCATTACTTTATTTTTCATTTGTGTGTGTGTGTGTGTGTGTGTGTGTGTGTGTGTGTGTGTGTGTGTGTGCATGTGCGTGCATTCAGAAAACAAACATTGCCACTTGTGTTCTTCTTCAAAGGCAGAAGACAAGTGAAGAAGGTGGTAAAAGTAAACATTTAATCTTGAAGTAGTGTAAGGCATGGAAATATTAAACAAGCAACAAACAGAAAAGAGCACCTCTTATGCCAATCTTTGTGTGGCTTGCTTAGAGGAAGAATTCCTTAAGTCAGAACATCATGCACCATTATTATGGTTGAGATATACTGATGATATATTCATGCTCGGAACCCATGATTCAGAGTCTCTCAATCAGTTCCTTACCAATCCTAACTCCAAATTTTCATTTAAGTTCAGTTTTTCTATCTATTTTAATGCAATATGTTCCTAGATATTCATATTCCTTATGCAATGACTCTTTTCTTACATTCATACACGTTAAGCCAACCAATTTACAACAGTATCTTTATTTTGAAAAATTCCATTCCCTACATACCAAAAGATCTTGCGTTTTTCTCTTTCAATCTGCTGCCATCATTTTTGTAAGAACTTTCATCTCTCATCTCTTGACACCTATACTAAACAATTAACAAAAAAGTTCCACGACTAAAAATATCCTTGCTACCTTTTACAATCCCATATCATCCCAGTGCACAAAATGTTCTAATGCAAACCAAAAACTTTCAATTAGATTCATTAACCTTGTTACTACTTACATTCCTGCAATTGCCAGCATCAAACCTATTTTGAAAGAATGTCACAACACTTTATTAATACATTGATCTTTAAGTGATTTTTCTAAATTTGTATTGTATTTAAAAACTGAAGTTTCCCAGTAAACATGATTATCTAATCAATAAATCATTTGGTAAAGTGTGCACTAAAAATTTGTCTGTGTTTATGGCAACAGTACATATATTAATATTAATAGAAGATTCTTTCAGTCGGCAAGCAATATGGCATGGAAATTGCTCCTGTATTTAGTGGCAAATTAAGTGGTTTTATTGTGTGCGGATGAGTTGTAAGAAAGAAGTTAATAAAATAAAGGGAAAGAAAGATGTGAGATCGTTAGGAATGGTTTTGGTTAAAAATTACGGCTAAGACCTTGTGATTAGTGAAAGAAATTAGTGCTAGGTGGAATACAGGCCAAAATCCGTAATGATTAGGAAGTGAACAATAGCAGAAAGGAAGATCTATGGTGCAAACCCTTAGTTATAAACTTATGTTACGGCAAATAAAGGCAAGCAACTAGCTAAAATAAGACAAGAGTATAAAAAAAAATTAAAGTAGGGTTCGTCTAAATGTACATTTTGTTGGCTGGCCCCCCCCCCCCCCCCCCCAGGGGAATTGGTACATTGGGAATTGTGTATAGACAGTGTTCTTCAGCACATGTCATAAATTGATGTAATAGTGAAATGTAAAAAGAAGCAAGTGTGGCGAGAGTATTCGTGTTTCCAAGAGTATAAGAGACCTTAGTGAGAATGGGCGAGGAGTTATACTCATACCAAATGAGAATGTTGGTGGAAAGAAACTTTAACGGAGAAAGAAAATGGGGTTTGGAGTTGCTTGGTATGCAATGGTAAATCTAATAGCTGTAATGAATATAACTGTATTTCTGCTTAAGATTGGAGGATTTTTTATGGCCCTAATGGAAATTTAAGAAATACTGAAGAAAATTAACCATAAAATGGATTAAATGGAGGGAATGGAAAATCATCTATGTGGGGAAAAAGGAAGTGATGGTTAAGGAGATTAAGGAGGAGATAAGAGATGAAGTGAAGGAAGAAAAATGGGAAGTTGAAATAGTTATGGAAAAATAGAAAAATAGAGGTTAGGAGAAGATGCAATCTAGTGATTATAGCAGTAAAGGAGTGAAGAGGAATGCAGCCTAAGGAGGAAGTAGTACAAATAATGAAGGAAAAGGTGGAAATGGATATACAGGGATGGGAAATTGTCGAGGCATATTGGGCAATGAGATAACCAAGGAAAAGGGTATTCATTGTGAAATTAGCAACTGTACAGTTGGGGTATGATATCCTAAACAGAAATAAGAGGTTAAAAGGAACATAGATTTATAATAACAAACATTTACCACCAAACAAGAGAATGCAATTAAGTAATCTAGTATGCAGGATGAAAGAAGCAAGAGTACAGGGGGGGAATGCTCATATAAGGAATTTTCAGATATGGAGTGAAGGGGAAAGAATTTCAGAAATGGATAAGAATTAGTAAAAAAGAAGAGATATGAATGTTAGAGAATATTTGGCACAAGCCAGAGATGACAGCAAAAAGGGAGGCAGGAGTGAATAAGTGTAGGAATAGATTAGATGAGGAGGACCTGGAGACAACAAGTAAAGGAGGGAGAGTAGTTTCCAACTGTTCAACTAGTGGGGAAGAAGATGCAGAGTACTACTAGTGGGGGAAGAGTGGAACACGAAAAGATGGTAGTGGAGAAGATACTAATGGCAAGGACCATAAGGGCAACAACTCCAGTGATGGAATGAGAAAACAGTATAAGGATAATAACTAAGAAGATTGTGCCAATAGGAAGTGGGAAGACAGAAGAAATTCAGGATCTGGCAATGTGGGGGAATGAGATACAAGAACAGAATAGAAAAAGACAGAAGAAGAAGATAGTATGGTGCATAGACTACCTAAAGGGGAGGACAAGACCTTGGTATTAACGGAGAGGGGAGTATACAGTAATACCAGCAGCTTGGAGTTAAAAGGGTGTCAAAGAGGGAAGCATTATGGAGATAGCTGGAAATGATCATGTGGCTGCAGGGGAAAGGAGAACAAGATATAGGAAGAATTGAGAAACTCAAAGGAGGAAGGAGTGAATTAAGATAGCAATTAAACTGGAGGATGGTGTTATGGAATGTGGAGGGATTAAGATCAAAGTTGAAAAGTGGTGAAGTGTTTGAAGTGTTAAAAAAAACATTTGACATGATTGTAATGATAGAGACTTGGTTTGAGAAGGATGAATAAATTGTGGTGTATGGTTATGATTATATAGGAGTTTATGGTATAAGGAGAAGTACTAAGGGGAGGGTTTCAGTAGGTATAGGGGTATTTATAAATATAGTGGATCTAAGGTGAAAGGTCAATTAGTGATGAAAGTTGTTAGAATAAGCTTGCATAAGGCCCTACATTATCCATGAAATGGTTGGAGAGTTTATATGAGGCAGTGGTTGAAGCCTAGATGTTATACACAGTAGAAATTTGGGGAGTGCGTAAGGGATGGATGAAGGGAGATGTGACGCGCGCATGCACACACGCACGTGCACACACACACAAAACTTTGAGGGGGTAAGTTTAGTTGAACTAGGAAGGGTAGGAAGGTAAAGTATATTCACGATGAGAATTTTGAAGTATTGCTATGGTGGCCTCAAATCAGATAATAATAATAATAATAATAATAATAATAATAATAATAATAATAATAATGATGATGATGATGATGATGTATGAAAAGAATGTGTTATATATAGGAGAGAGGTTCTGGGAAGGGAAAGTTGATTTGGGGAGATGGGAAAGATGTCAGAGAAGATAGAAATGGAGGATATATGGAGACTGGGTGAAAGCTATGTTAGTGGATTCTGGAAGATAGTGAGACAGTAGAGGATATTGAGAAACAAGAAATCTGGGCTAGTTTAGAAGATAAAAGTTCTTTGGTATTATATAAAACATTAAAAAAACTGGGTGTGAGAGATACATTGAAATTTGTGATCAAAATGAAAGGAAGGGTCTGGTATGGTTGCGTACAGGAGTAGTATTCCTAAAAGGATTGAGAGCGAAAAATGAGGTAGGAGTATTATGTGTGGGAAAGTAGATAGTGTGGTTCGTTATTTATTGGAGTGTGCAAAAATTAAATGGTTGCAAGATTGTATTAGGATGATAAATGGGATAAATTGCAGAAAGATACTGTGGCAATAGAAATACTAGTAAATAGGGGGAAGGAAAAAATCCAAATAATGGGAGAGTTTCAAGGAAAAGTAAGGGAGAAATGGTGAACAAGAAAGAGAAAGATGTTAAAAATAATGAATTTTTTTTTCCCCTCCCTAGGCTAGAGGTTTCAACCTGGTGGTTAAAGTATGGAAGAAATCTTGGTGCTGTTGGAATCCACAGTATAGATGTCAATGTAAAGGATGTATAACAAACTTATTTTGTTCGTTAATAAATTCATTCATTAATATAAATAAATACTTGGCATATGATACTAACCATACATCTTCTTCAGATATGAAGCTGTTCCATAGCAATGAATTCTACCACGTTCAAGGATGGCAATCCTATTTCCCAGTACATCTGCTTCTTCTGCATCTTGAGTTGTTATAAGTGTTGTCTGACAAGCACTACGAGTAGCCTAAAAAATTACAATTGCTCTGTTAACTTGAATATTTCACCCCATTTTTTCCCCTCCCCCCATTGTTGCAGACAAATAAAGTAAGGAGGTTAAATAATACACATTTGCATTTCATATGAAAAACTATAGGAAAATATTATTCATTACTGGGAAAACTATATGATTATCATGAACTTAAATGGTCTATCTCGAGAGTGTCCATTAAATAAAACCTACTGAATATTGCAATTATGAGAACTGTTTCATAAAGATAACTAATGTTTTTTATTAACTGTCTATAAGCTATAAAAGGTAAACAAAAAGATTACAATATTGGATATGTATTTGTAATTTAAATGTTTCTTAAAAATTTAAACACTGCACTTGATGTTTTGGACATAATTTAGAGATACATTTAAATAGAAGGGAATTTAATAGTGAAATATAGTATAACAAAGTATTTATGAGGAAATCACTCAAATTTCCATAGTTTTGCTCCACTTATTTGGACATGTTTCAAAGGCCTTCATTATCAGCATGGTTGCATTGTCATGGTTTTGTTGTCAGCTTTCCAGTATGGTATTATATACAAACAGTTTAGAAAATTTATATCCTTAGGTACCAGGGTGTCAAAAGAAAAAACGTATCCTATGTGGCAGCTCACAATTATTTTTACACTTTTGAGCTGTTCTCTCAATTCTGCATCAAGATACATTCATTTATTCATTACTGTGTTGTTTATTTTATTTTTATTTTTAGTTTGTGTAACCTTATGCACAGAAGGTAAATCAATTTAAACTGAGTATTAAATTAATTGAAATGTTAATTGGAACTTGCACAGTGAAGCCAATCTTATAATTGATATTATTGTACAATTTAATTAAACTACACACTCTTAATGCTTCACTTACTTGTCATAATATATAGAACCAATTTCAAGAATATTTCGTTCTCATCATCTGCTGAGCTAAAAGTCAACTGTCGAATAATTTGTTAAGCTGTGGGATTGTCACATCAACTCAGCTTTCCCATACATATTTAAGGTATGGTACAGATATGTCGACGATATATTTGTCATAGTTAACAAAAAATTCATTGATGATGCCTTAAAACTTTTGAATATACAATATAAAAACATATTACTTACATACGAAACAGAAATAGATAACATGTTGCCATTCTTGGATATTAAAATAATGAAATGTCAAGGAAGCCTGGAATTTAGAATATACAGAAAGAATACACAGGCAAACAATCACATCAAAGCTGACAATTTGAACCCCACAAAGCAAACATGCAGTTATCAACAGTTTAACACACCTGCTAGTTAACCTACAAATTAGCAAAGAAGAATATTTTAATGAATACAAACAAATAGAAGAAACTGCAGTTAAAAATTATTTAAAAAAGAACTAGTACACAAAAAGGTTCAGAAATTCAACAGACAAAAATGTATCAAAGAAACCACAACACTTTCAGCAAGAAAAGATGCTAATTTTTAAAAAATCATATCATCCATGGAACTACAAAAAAATATCAGAATATTCTTAAAAATTTTAATATCAGGTTGGCGCCAAACAACAGATTTAATGTTAAAAACCTACTGATAGACAATGTTTATGACAGTATTCCACAAGAGAATTACAGGTATACACAAAATAAATTGTGCAGAATGTCAAAAAATCTACATTGGAAAAACAAAGAGAAACATAGGCACACACTTAAAGGAACATTTCAGGAACATAAAGTACAAGCAAACAGAGAAATGAGCAGTAGCATATTATTTTTGGTTAGAAAATCACGACATAATGAATAAAGCAAAATTATTAAAATTAGTAGAAGGACCTACAGAATTAGCAACTTGGGAGAAAATCTACATCTACAAACACAAAGACAGGCTAATGAACTTGGACACTGCTGGGAATGAAAACATAAACTACAAGTTTATCACACTGCCACTAGAGCAGAATATACATTCCCACAGCTTAACGAATTATCCAACAGTTGACTTTTAGCTTAGCTGATGATGAGAATGGAATGTTCTGGAAACTGGTTCTATATATTATGACAAGTAAATGAAGCATTAAGAGTGTGTAGCTCAACTAAATTATACAATAATATCAATTAAATGAGTATTAAATTGAGATTACAAGAGACTATGAGTATCGTATTCAAAAAATAAAGCTTAAAGTGTAGTTTTAATAGCAAGAAATTTCACAGTAAAATATAGTATAATTATGCAATTTTTAAAGAGGAAATCACTCAAACTTCACCAGTTATATTCCACTTATTTGGACAGGCTTCAAAGACTGTTGCCTTCATTACCAGCATGGTTCCAATATCAAATTCCCAGTGTGGTATTCAGATGTGTTGCTCTGTAGATTTTGGGAATTTGATGAGGCTTTTTTGTTATTTAGAAGATCAATATTAACTGAATTTCCAATTAGCATTTCAAGTAAATTTTTTTTCTTTTCTTTTTACAAATATGTTCTCCCATAGAGTTAATTCTATGGGTTCTGAAGAGATTTCAAGATTTTGGTTAATTTAGTATCCCCCCCGGAAATGAATTATTATTGCTAATTTTTCTGTGGTTATATTTTACATTTTTCATGTGTTCCTTAAACTGTAGGGTAATGTTTCTTTTCATTTTGCAACTGATTTTGTAAATGCCTGATATTTTCCAGGCCTGTTTGTCTTTTATGTTGGTTTTCAGGGGGGTTTTAAACTATATTTGTTTACAGCAGAAAAACTAATGTTCATATCTTTAAATATCTTCTGGAATTTTGGTGTTCCTATGAATGAAATGTGAATTTCTTGTACACATTTTATTTTTGCTTGTTTTTTGAATTTTTCTTATTGACCAGATCTATGCAAAGCCATTTTTTGTGCTATATCTATGATTTCTCGCACTAAGATTTGTGTTCTGTCTTGCTTGGCTTTGATCCCAATTCTTGGGATTGTTCAAGAATGAATAACGTCTTCTGATGTAATTAAAATTCGTGTAGCTGTTAGATTTGTTAATCTGAATGAGAGGTGCTGTTGATTATTGTAAGTTTATGTTATTTAAGTTATTGCCGTTTCTCTCGATGTAATTATTTGTGTGGGAATCTTTTCAGAAAATGGCAAATTCCAGTATGTTGCTGTTTTACATATTTTTATATCTGGAAAGAGAAGAACATTGTTGCTTTCTATTTCTATTGTAAATTTTACAGTGTTTTCTTTAGTATTTTCCTGACAAGAAGTTGGGTATCTACCAAATCAATTGCAAAGGCTGTGATCAGCTGTATATTGGAAAAACAAAAAGAAATTTGGAAACCTATACCAAAGAACATTTCAGAAATATATGTTACAAACAGATAGAGAAATGGGCAGTGACAGCCCGCTTTTGGTCAGAAAACAATGAAATTTATAAAAAAAAACAAAATTGTAGAAACAGACTGGCAAACCTTTGGAAAAAATTTACATCATCAAAAATTAGAGCCACATCATGAACTTCATGACATATTGTTGGATATATTTGATAAATTTCTCTGAGTGCCTACAGAGTATGCTTCTACCAGTTGGTCTTCAGCTGATGATGAGAGTGAATGTTCCAGAAACATGTTAATTGAAAAAACCGAATAAGTGAAGTATAACTGTCACCAAACCAACTGTATCTATATTGATATTATTTTATTACTTCATGTTAATAGCTTCAAGAGCCTAAATTCATATCTCCTGGATATGTTCATCTCAGGAGTCATCACTGTTCGCACTGGGTACATGGTTCTCTAATGGTCATCAACAGTACTGGTCTCAGTGAAGTGCTGAATGGTGTGGTACACAAACATTCTACCAATTTCCAGCTTTTTAAAGATGCTTGTTGATTTTGAACCATATGAAGGGCTACCATACCAACACTGTTTTCATAATGATTAAACCTCAAGAGATATATTCTTTATGCTGCATTTAAACTCAACAGTGAGGATGGTAATTTCTGGGAGATCACCAAAACTCCTGGTATTCTACCTTTCAAAAGTTTGTAACAGTATTCATGGCAAATATAGGTATTTATACTTTAAACAACAGAATTTCTTATGTAATTTAGAAACTCCAACTCCAAATAATTTTAAAAGCAAAATTAATCAATTTTAGGTCTCATGGGAACTAAATATCACTGACATGAAATAAACTTACCAGCAGGAGGTCCCAAACTTCACGCTTTGCCTCTGGATCCATACCAAGTGTTGGCTCATCCAATATCAGTATCTAAACATAAATATTTCAAATTGGAATGCAACATCATTTATATGGCTTCAAGAATTACATACTACATCAGATATCTATAAGTATTTGCAAATAAACTCTGCAAAAACTGTAAATATTTGATCAAATAAATTTCTGTAATAATTATGAATGGATATTATTATGAGGGCTGTTCAATAAAGAATAATCATAATTTTTTCTGACAACGTACCTTTATTCAACCTCATAATTTTGATGATATCTCTCAAACTAATCCCCATTGGATGCAACTGACCTGTCTCAGTGATTCTGCCAGTTCTGTTAGAAAACAGATACTTCAGAATCACCTCCATAGCCATTGTTACTGTTTCTGGTGATGGAAAATACCTTCCAATTCAGTGCCTCCCATAAAAATGTATCTTCAATTTCGGAATAAGAAAAAAATCACAAGCGGCTAATCTGGACTATAGGGAGTATGAGGGACACTTCACATTAATTTTTGTGAGATATTCATCAATAATATTTGCAATATATGACCATGCATTATCATGGTGCATTATCCAGTTTGTTACATGGAAATATGGCCTTTTGCATGGGTAATGGCCTTGCAGAGTTTTCAGGACATATTTCCCAGTTTGTATTTGCAGGTACGACATGCTGGTAAACCATTCCTTGATATCAAAAAATAAGATGGCTATAACTTTCCCAGCAAAAGCAACCACTTTTGCCTTTTTTGCTGTTTGCTCTCAGATCAAAATGATGTAGTAGCCAAGTTTCACCAGCATTGATTACCTTTGAAAAAAATTCTGTATCTCTCTATAACATCATTTTCAATTGCATGCAAACCTACATGCAAATATCCTTTTGTTTGGGAATCAGCAGTCTTGGATTCCACCATGCATAAACATTCTCATGTGCAATGTTTCATTTATCTCAATGTGAGTTAAGTAAAGTTTTCATAATTTTTGAAAATTTTCATAAGGTTATTCCACAATCTTTTCTGAAAACAAGAGCAGCAGTGTTAATATTTTCTTCTGTTAGAGCATAAACTGCAGTGCTGGGTCACCTTCCTTTGAAATTGGTTGCCTTTTCTCTTTAAACATTTTAAATCATCCCTCAGTTCTATAGAGAAGAACAAATTCTTCACATGCATCCTGAAGTATTGCAAAAAATGCATTTCAGAGTGGCATATTGTTTGTCGCATGTCAACTCCATTTTGCTGTAACCTCTCAGCTTGCACACCTCTCGCAGGCAGGTATCAGAAGTGACAACAATGAAACTAGTACCCCATGTACATTACATATTAACAAATGTAATATAATTGATTTGAATTTGTAACACTTATATTTAAGGAGGATAACAAATTTCAAGAGCTAATTGCTCCCATCCTCAGTTCCTGGTCGACTGCTGGCTTTGTTTTTCGTGTTGGTTTGGTTTGTCTCTGGTGGTGGTTGGATGAACTTCTGTATTAGGATGTCACTTGGCAGGATTTCAAAGTTAAAAACATGGTTTTTGCTCTTTCAGATATAAATGTTTTCCTACACTGTAAGTTCTGTTTTTCCTGTAATATTTTTAAGTAGTTTGGGATTTCTGTTAATGCTATGCTGTTCCTTCCAAAAATGCCAAGCCATTGCTGATTTTTCTTCCTGTTTTTTTTTATTTATATTGCTAATAAGTTCGTGTTTTTATGTTTCTTTTGGTCTTTCCAATGTAGATTTTTTCACAATCGTTGCAATTTATCTGATATATTCCTGGTTTTTTCTCTTGTGGAATATCATCTTTTAGTTTAGAATTTAGTATATTTTTTATGGAGTAACTGTTTTTAGGGGCTAAAATGATATTGTGTTTTTTGAAGATACTTTGGAATCTATTGAAGACTGATGGACGGTATGTGAATTTTTTGTACCTTCTATTTTCTTCCTTGTTAGGGATAAGTGTACTGATGTCTTTGATTCTCTTTTTATTCTTTGCTCTGTTTACTTTATATACAATTTCTTTTTTAAATCCATTTTCTATGGCTATATTTATTATATTATCAGTTCATGATCATACTCCTCTTTTGTCATGGCGAAATTTACCAACCTGTGCATAAGACTATTTAGTACTGCATGTTTACGAGAGACTGGGTTATAACTATTGTAATTTATGTAGCCATTGGTGTGAGTGGGTTTTCTATATATGCCAAATGTTAAGTGATTTTCTTTCCTGATTATTTTAAGGTTTAGGAAGGGTAGTTGTCCATTACATTCTCTCTCCATAGTGAATTTTATTGATTTTCCTTGTAGATTAAGTAACTTAAGTGTATCTCCAGGACTATTGCAAAGATGTCATCAACATAGCGATGGGAGCGATTAGCTCTTGAAACCTGTTTTCCTCCTTAAATAATAGGTGATGTAAGCGTTACAAATTCAACTCAACTATATTAAATTCATTAGTGTATTAAACATCACTGTTATAAAAGTCCAACACACTTAACAAATTACATATTAAGCTAATAAAATATTGTAAAGTTAAATTTAGTGCAAGAAATTATGCATGTAAAAACATTATGATTGTTCTTTATTGAACGGTCCTTGTATTTATGAATTATAAACACTTATTGGTACATCCCAAATATATAATATTTTGAAGTAGGTAGTTGCTATAAAACATACTGTGTCAAATCAGCACAAAACTGTGGAAATAAATATGAAAGGTTTGAAAATAACTGTCAAATGTTCTAGCAATTGTTATTCATTTAACTTGCATTTTATATTCATACAAAACCAATGCATGAAAAGATTTCCTCTCAAGCTCTATTTTTACTTGTACCTGACTTTGAATACCAAACTATTTCAGCCTACTGCTTACAACTCATCAAGCTGAATTTGCTTTAACTGCAAGAGGGAAGTCTTAAATTGTTAGTTTGTGCTGCTGTACCTATCATTAAAATATCATTAACAGCCCTCAAATAAAGTAATTTCTCATTTAAACATGAAACAACTGTACTATAAATAATGTTACCTTTGGATTGCCAATAAGAGCATTGCCTAGAGCAAGTTTTCTTTTCTGTCCTGCTGAAAGTTCTGATGGTAACTTGTTGCTCTTATCCACAAGTTTCAGTTTTACCATGTACTTGTGAGCTTCTTCACATGCCCTCATTACTGGAATACCTTTTAACTGCAACACAATTATCATAATCATAAATGAGTTCTTGAAAATCAAGTGGTACCGATATCAAACAATACATCTGTACGTGAGCATGAAGTATTGTTAATATAATTTTTAATTAATTTTGTGACAAGAACCATATTTCAAAGTGGTCGCAAGAAACACTTGTCTCATTCATAAGTTTCCAAAAAGCAGGTAGCAGTGAGATACACTTCTAAATCTGTGCACCAATCACATAATAAAGGCAGTCCCCCTGGTTTAAAATTAACTAACAAGTTCAAAGGATCATATCTTTTGAACCATTACACAAAGTAATTTGAAACTTGTGTTGTATATTCATAATGTTCTACCATTTTGTTCCAGGTGACCTGTACTAACATCTGCTGACAGTGGAAACATGGTACTTATACCCTAGAACATGTGTTCATTATCACAGAACACTACCAATTAAATGAGAGTCCTGAGCTTGTCCAATGAGCATTTCAAACAAAATTTGATGTAAAGAAAGGCCCTGACAGACACAGTATAACAGCACTGGTCACAAAAGTTATTCAAATGGGCTCTGTTGCAGATAATATTTCTGAACATGGCATATCAAAAACAGTCAACAATGAGGAACAGATGTGACAACAAATGTGGAATGGATGAGACAAAAATTTCAGAGAAGTGTCACAAGATCAGTATGTAAAGCTAGGAATTTTTAATCTCCTCAGGTTTCCACTTAGTAGTTTATTGATGCAGCTGATCACTTTAGTACATGTTGGACAATTGATGTTGGACACATCTTAATAAAATACTTAATTATATACAAGAATATCAAAAGTAAAAGTAAAAAATTATACAATTAGTATTATATTATTATATCATAGTAAGCACATAGATGAAGTATGTGGTCAATCTAATACTACTACGATATAGTGCAGTTATAAAATAGTTATTTATCATTACTTACAAGGAAATTTTGAATGGAGTAGAAGCCATGGTTAATTAGATGTGCCTTAAGGGATAGTTTGAAGCTTTTATCTTGTTGTATTTTCTTTAAGTAGTTTGGAAGGTTATTGAATATCTTTATGCCAGAGTGCAATATGCTTATATGCATGGAGATTTGAATTTTGTCTTTATTGTACTGACGGACTGCTTCACTCTTAATGAAGGGTGAACCTGTATTATTGATGGTTTTATGGTTAGTTATCTCTTGAATGCAAATTTTTTTTAAGTCCTATTTGAGATAATGAACAGTTCACAAGGTATCCAGCAAAGCTGTGAGGCACTGCAGCAGTTGTGACATATGGCATACATTCAAGATGCTGACTAATATGTGTGGGTGTGTTCTGTTAGCTCTGTGGCAGAGTGTGCAGTGATGCCATCGTTAAGATCACAGGGTCACCTCCAGGCATCAAGCACATTTTTTTTTATAAACTTTTGTAACATATTATGACAAATTAGTTTTGTAATGCATTGCAAGCTTTAATGTTAACATATTATATATATATATATATATATATATATATATATATATATATATATTATAATACTTCCTCTAGTGTTTGTTCTATCTAAATGCAATATACTATATATACATTCCACAAAAAATGGCTCATGAGCACAAATTCAAGAAGCCTGGGATGCTGTAGCCTCTCGTTCACACTACTGTAAAAATCTGATATCATCTATGCCCCAAAGATTCGAGGCAGTTATACATGCTGAGAGTCCCTATACCTTATATTAATATGTGTTTATTTCTATGTGTTTTTACTTTAGAAGATAAATGTTTCTGTTCATGCATTTATTTAGTTATTTGTAAAGAATATGTTAATTTATGATTACATTTTTGTCTGTGCATAAGTAATGTCATAAAAATCAAATGATATGTTAAAATATGTGATACTAAAGCAACATGATGTTCCACATATAGACTTATAAAAATAAAACAAAAATGTGCGGAATATGAATCCAGGAGCTTATGCAGAACAACAATGTCTAAACGGTTCAGCCACTACTACTCTACCCTAATGTTCTCTTTCCAGTTGCTTATGATTGTGACCAAACTTCTGTGTGCACCTGCTGTATGCGAGTTGTGAATACAGCATTCACAAGTGTCCCAGAAGTTCTGTGATAGATAGAATCTGGGAATGACTTATTTTGTTTGTCAAAGTGTGTACTTTATCTTGATATTATTGTATATATCTAATAGTTTTTATATTTTTTTACTTTTGATACTTTTATATATAATTTATTGTATTTTATTGTACTCTATGTTCTACAGTGATCAACTAGATCAATTAACTACTATTATCACTATTACTATTCCTAAATGTTTTGCTAGAGTAATTTTTATCATTTTTACTCTTACAGAACCTTCATTTAGAAACATGGTTGGCTTAACGGGGATTTGCCAGCCCTGTTTGTAACCAATTTTGCTCACCCTTCTAATTTCCTGCCTCTCCATGTGCTGTCTTTGTCCTGAAGAGGAGTTTAACATTGTGAGATCACTATGATGTAATGTTATAGTGTGTTGGTGTTGTTATAATGCAAAAGAAGACCATATACTATAGCACAGAGAATATTCATGTGCACCTGATGCCAGAGAAACAGTTTATAATCTTGTAAATATATTTTGGGAAACAGGATCTGTTATTGATAAAAAACCAAAAGTAAAATGAGAAAAAACTCCATGCCACTAAATTTTTAAAATTAAAGCCCTATAAAGAATGAATAATGTTTAACGCCCGTTTTTGCTACAAAGCCCTATAAAGCCCAGAAATTGCAACCATGCGATAATGTGAGTAGAGTTCATTTCTGCAATTGGGTGTTGGAAAATGTTAACGTTTGCTCTATTGACTCATGTTTAATTTTATTTATAAATGAAGCATGGCCATATAGTGACACAAAACAGTACTGGAGTGCAGAAAAACCCAATCTTGTACAGGAAATGCCAATTGGTGTTTGATGTGCTGTAGAAATATATGTGCTTGAATTTAAGGGCTCTGAATATCCAACTTTGCCAGCAAACAGCATGCTTTCCAGTGCCAAATAAATCCCTGTTAAGTTGGCCATGCATCCAAATGAGGGCTGTGTACATGTTCATATTTGAATACAATAATATAAACACGAAACCAACAACAATATGAACAATATTTGCTGCATATCAGCCTGAAGTATGTTCAAAATGCAAGTTCATTATCTACACTTTAATCAGCAGAAATTTGCACTTACCACAGAAAAAAGCACCAAGTGCTGCTTAACTGTTAGCTCAGGAGAAAACAAGTTGTGTTGGAAGCACACTCCAAGGTTTTCAGGTGGTCTCTCACTTACATCATAGCCATCAATGTACACAGACCCACTTGTTGGAGGCATCAAACCTATCAACACAATGGTTACCACATGAGACCAAAAGAAACAAAATGGCAACACAAGTACATTCCAACACATTTATCTTCTGTATCAAATTTCCTGACGGAAACAGTTTTACCAATGTCAAATAATTTTAGACTTCAATTATTACACATATGAATTACTATGTTTCCTATGTTCACCATTTCTTGAATTTGGATCATACCAGCGTCAACCTAATAAATCTTTCATTTTCACCATGCATTAACACTAGAATGCCTGCTCATTTTTAATCATTTTTCTAACTGAAAACTATGAACTTTCTTGCTTATCGCCTTCTAGCCTGCTATGATGGTATAGAGGAAATGATTTTGCTTCTAAATTGCAAGCCAGGTTCGAATCCAGTTTGCATTTAGCTTCCGGGGTGAATTTGTATATGCTTGGTATCTACTCAGTATCACATATTTAAGTGCTCTTCTGACTCAAACCCATGAAATTTCTTACTTACCAGACTATTGTAGCGGAAACAATATGGCTTCTAAACTGCGAACCATTTCAAATCCAGCTTGAATTGAGCTTCTGGTTTCAGATATTTTTTGCTCACTAATCACTTATATTTAGCTCTTTATGTTACCAAGCTCCTGTGCCTATTCATTTAATTTGTTGGTATTTTAACAATACATTCACACATTTGTTCATTCATTCTTTTGTTCAATTTATAGGTCATCTCAGGCTAAGTGCTTTTTAATAAAAAAGTTATTTATTTTTTATTTCAAGTATAAGAGCATATTTTCTCGAAAATAAGAAATGTTTTATTATACGAATTGAGTTTGCTCTATGCTATGTAGTAATAAATTATTTGCACAAAAAAAGACACAAGTTATACAAATAAGCGTTATATCTATACAGAAAGCTGTTACATTGAAACATTCTCAGAGATATTAGAATGACGCTTTTTGCAGAGTTTTTGCTTATACAATAACCACATACAAATTTTTTATATGTTGAAGAACTGTCTTTGGTATAAATGGTTATCGAATACTGTCATCTCATACAATCTAGTTCTTCACTTACTTTTAAAATACAGTGGGACCAGTTTCAAAGAGAATCTGTTAAAATATAGCTTCACTGCATTGGTTCCAATAGACTTTTAAAAATGTTTTTGTAAGTTTAAAAAATTTGATTGTCTTTTTTTTGCATATCCCAATTTGACATATCTTGCGTTAGATGTCCCTTCATCCGTATAATCAGTAATGAGCGATGACATTAGTCAATGAAAGCAACATGAAAATGAAAAACTAAGATAAATTTTAGACACTGATGCAAGAGCTGATAAACAATGACTCAGGCACTACACTACATTGAGTTTGAAACAGGTTTGTTGTGCAGTAATGATTGTTGGTTATAACTATGCAATAAATGTCATAAGAAATGTGGGTAAGAAAGCGGTCAATTGACCACCTCCAGGAACCAATGGTAGTTTGCTATTATTTTAAAAAGTTACGCCTGAAATGCAAAAAAAATATTGGCAAGCTAAACATCATTGAAAGGGATTATAAGTCAGAAAACCATACAAAATACTTCCATAAACAGTGAAAATATGAGCATTTGAAAATTAAAACACCATTGGGCAATCTAGCATTAAACACATTAACTTCTAACTAAAAATGTTAATTGGCACTCTTACAGTGAAGCTAATCATATAATTAAGAACACTGTATGACTGAGTCAAACTACACACTCTTATTTGCTTAATATAAGTATCCTCATTCATTTTTTGGTATTTAAAAAAGCTGTGAGAGACATAAGCTTACAGCATGTCTGCACAAGTTAGCACAAGGTGCCCATTGTTGCAGCTGCAGCAAAAAGTTAATTGTAGTTTTGTGCTCACTGTTTAATGTTCTTAGATGGTGGTGGCTTGAGAGCGTTTTCATGCAATGATTTCTTATGATCATGAAGGGGTGCCCCAGTTAAGCTCATGCATTTGTGCTTACTTTTTTTCATGGTGAGATTTGCTTTCTCCATCACCAATTAATTTCAATTTGATGTCCATGGGCTTGAACTATGGCTTTGAAACACAATTTTCATTATTGTAGAAGACTGCACCAAAGAACAGGAAGGAACTCCTCAAACTTTCCACAGACTTTCCAGAGACTCTCAATCATGGTGGGACATCAAGAAGAAAGGCACTCTTTCGGCAGACCAAATGGTCAGGTATCTGGTTACTTCACAGGGATCCTTTTTAACGATATTACATTGGCACCTGTTTCAGCTTTCCGGTGATAATAGTCCTGGGATGATCAAGAAGTATGGCTGGATGCTTTATCCATGCAGATCCAAACATTTGGGGCATTCTCGCCATACAACTGGGGAATGTCTTCATCAAAAATTGGGCCCCTGACATTGCTTTGATAGTAGGCTGCAATAATTTTTACATTTTGGCAAATGTCTCCTCGCCCCCCAGTGCAGTAACCTGCAACTACTATGAACAACTTGGAAAACTTTTCCTTGTTTTCCCAGACAAAGTTTGAGTGCCCTTTTTGGCCCACTTGATGGTATTAAATTGTGTGGGGTTTGTTTGTGTCATCTAGATAAATCCATGCTTCATCCAAAACCATACATTGCCACTTCTCAGTTGTCAGGTGGTGTTCATACAGTTTTCTTGCATTGATGAAGCATTCTCTTATGTGCTGTTCTTTCAAGACCTACTAGCATGCTTTATGCTACCATTCCAGGCACAAATGTTGAGGAATTATTCTATAAATAGTCCCTTTGGATTATCCAATGTAGTTGGCAAAGCTTCTTTGTGTTGGAGGATTTTCTTGTGTCATGTGTCACTGCTGTCCTCACCTTGGCTACTAGCCCTTAATGTCCTGATAGTAGCACTATTTTTTCTTGTTTTTTTGCAGACTGGGCCTCAGATAGAAATGCATTTTTCTGCAGCTATGTTATATGGTCCACATATGACTTACTTATGGTAAGATCTTTCTCTTTACATCTTTCTACCACTATCAAAAAGCTGTAACAGTGTGTGAAAGCCTAAAAATGTCATAAATCAGTGAGTTTTGAAGCTATTATGGAGTAATATTTGCATCAGACTGTACCAGCATACTGCAGGCACATAATGTTGAACTGGCACAATAGCATGTCTCATTGAAAGCAGAGGGAGAGCGATTCAAAATCATCCAAGCTTAACTGGGGCACCCCTCCATATACATAAAATTATTTTGCATTTCCCTTTGAATAGAAAAACATAGAGAAAATATTTCCATTCAGTTTGACCTCAATAACTCAATTTACAATCATGAAACTAGTTTAACAAGCTTCCAGGCATATCAAACAATTTCAGTGATATGTCTCTCATATACAAACCTGTGACAATGGATATGATGGTTGACTTTCCGGAACCATTAAGCCCCAAAAGAACTGTTATGTCACCCTTGCATATGTCCGCAGTGATGCTCTCTATTGCCATTCTTGTGTTGAGGTGACAGAAAGAAGAGAATACCTTTCCAATATCTTGCATCTTGATGCCTGCTGACATTCCCTTGTTTCCAGATAATCTTCCAATTCCACTCCAACAGGATGGCTAAAAATTCCAAGCATCACTCAACAATAATCAACATGAATTTAATCTGTTGTCTAACACTCTTCATGCCTCACTAACCCTAACCTTTTAAGGTTAGTGAAGCATGAAGAGTGTTAGATGACAGATTCAATTCACATAGCTTCACTGTGTTAGTTCCATATGAATTTTTTGAAGTTTTTACAATTTTTAAAAAATTTTAAATAAATTTAATTGCTCCTAAGAGTAACATTTAAAGAAAGATTTAATCTAATGCATTATTTGAATTCAAGAAGCATTTTTGTTGATTAACTTACAATGAAAATGAAGTACCATGGCCTGCCTGCTCCGTATTTGTTGGGCAAAATTGCATCAAGATAAAGAGTAGCCAATCCAAGCACCAAAATATCAACAAACAGCATCAAGAACACACAAGCCATGCACATGTCACCAGTGATGCCCCCTGCAGGTGTGAAAAGATTGTTCCAAGTGATACGAACTCCTGAAACAGTTCAATAGTAGACATGCTCTTAATCAGCTGTCCAGCTCAGCTATTGTTTATAAGAAGTGATCACTCAGATGGTGTACTTCACAACATATTTATAAATCAGAATTTAGCCTTTTATTACTACTGAATAGCCTTTTTTAACTTGTTGTGCAAATTAGAAATTTAGCCTTTTTTTTTTTTTAACTTGAAATGCTAATTGGAACTTGTATAGTAAAGTTAATCATATAATTAAAATCATTTTATGAATGAGTCGAACTACACACTCCATTTGTTTAAGTTTAATGCATGTTTCATAGACCATTTTTTCAACAGCCAACCATCGACAGTGGAGTAGATGGTTAGCTGATTGTGCAGATAATGGTCTGTGAAACATGTACTAAATTTAAACAAGTGGAGCCAATAATAGTTGATTTCAATCATAAAATGATTTTAATTATAGCCTTTTACAAGTTTTAAACAAATTATTTTATTTTTACTGTGTTTTAAACACACTCTTGTAAATACAGGAAATTAAATTAACTCATATGTTGACACAATATTAATCTAATCATTTAGTCTTTTGTTGGCAATTTAATTTTAACAGTGACAACCAATACATATTCTTGAGATAATTAAACTATGGCACAACTATTTTACCCTTTTTTTCAGTATTTTGGTGAAAATGAAAACTACAACATAAATGCAGAAATGTTTCAGTTCACAATTGCTGTACAAAATAATTAGTCACATTTTTAAGTTCTCTGGAATGAAACTATATTGTCTCTGTTTCTGATAGGCTTCACAAAAAATTATTCATGCATCAGCTGTAAAATTGGTGTATCCCACAGTACAATATGCAATCAGATTCAAGATTTGCTTTTAGGCATCTCAAATATTGTTTATTGTACACCTGTTTAAGCAATGAAGAAAATAATACAATTGTAGTACAATAAATGGATTCAGGATTGACAATTTGTTTTTTACCTTTACTATCAGCAGTGAAACAATGGACAAGCTATAATTTTTAAATTCTCTTCATCTGCAATGATAAAATTTACATATGCCTCACCATGCTCCATTACCGGATGCTGAATCTCTGGAACATGTCTACTTGAACCACCATCTTCTGTCCTGGCAACCATCTGGCATTAATGCATTTCATGTGTAAGCAATCATGCAGAATGGTGAATGCACTACCATGGGAATTCTGTAATATGTCTGCCAGTCTATTCACTGTAATTCATCAATTTTCCCAAAAAATTATGTCATCTGTGTTAATCATGATCTTGTTTACCGCAGTGGTTCCAGCTTTTGACCACCCTGCTTTGTTGTTGAAACATAGCCTTAAACTCTTTGGATCATCAAAATGCAGTTGATTATGGAGGACATCATTGTCATATGCTTGCCGTAACATCACATATGCAAGTGCAGATGGAAGCAAAATTTTACAGCAGTTTACGAAGTGACTACATTTTATACAGCAGACTGCTAACCACTTGTTCTTTGCTGGTGTCCTGTACTAAGACACTTGGGCAAATGAGCTTCAAATTTTTTCCAATCACATGAGTCTGTTCTTATGTAAAATTGTTTCATCACCACATCTCCACTGTATGATGAGAAAAAAAAATAATATTCAGTCTTATATAATGCACTACAACTTCATTAACTGGATGCTTTAACCTTCTCTACATTTTCTTCCATTCCGTCCAATCTCTTACTATTTCCATTCAGTTTCTCATTTGCATTTTTTAAATATCTTTCTTTGTGTAAATTATAAATTGATCTCAATATATATGAAGTTAACTAAATAGATCACCTACTGTAATATAACTGTAGAAGTATAACACCCTAAACTCACCCTTTTCATTAAAAGTGGAAATCATTGCAAAGCCCCAGTTCATAGCCATGTTGGGTAGAATGCATGAGAAAAGCTTGGAAAAAGGATCATAAGTCAGTTTTTGGGGCAGGAAGTAACTAAGACACCACAGCACTGTTCCAAAGCACATTGCCACTTTTGCTGCAACAAACACAATACATTAGCTCCTCACTAACAAAGTAATCTGTAAAAGATAACAAAATTAAAATATTTAATATGACAAACTTCATTGGGTTCATGTTATTATTATTATTATTGTAAATAATACTTTTTATTTCCCATTGTTCTTCAAACTATAAGCCGACTATAAAAGCTATCCATTTCAGAACAGACATTTCAAAGCATCATATTCTAAACACATAATATCTTTAGTATTAAATAATGTTTTCACACTACATTTCAACTGCAAGAGATAACATAAACTATTCTTCAGAACTCAAAGCAATATCCATGTGCAGAAACAACTCTTATTCAGAATGAGCTCGTTCCAAATAGCAGTATGTTTGATAAATTGTAAAGCAGTAATTCAGACAGTGGCATCAAACTCTAATCAAAACCAAACAACTACTACACAAGAAAACAAATGTATTACCATGTCACTGAACAACCTTCAGAAAATAGTAGTGTTCCAGTGGATCCTCTCACATTGTGGAATATTAGGGAATGAAATAGCAAATCTCTTAGCCAAGGAGTGAACCAAACTATCTCAATCAAGACAAGAAAGAATAAGATGACAGATTAAGTTGAAAAGCATGTCAGAATTCAAAATCAAAACAAAGATAGGAAAACATCCAACAGAACTTACAAAAACAAACCTAGATATGAAGCAATTGCTTTTTTCAGAATAACATCACAACATGACTGCTTCTCTGCCCACTTCCAAAAGATAGACATCTATGAGCCAGAAAGTTGTATTCTTAGTAATGAACCAAACACCAGCTGAAAATTTGATAAGGAGCCCTAGAAGAGCAAGAACATCTCTGCTCTATACTGAACCTCTAGGAAGCAAATGGATTGAAATTCCAGAACTGCCATTAGAAAAAAAAAAAAAATAAGAAAGAAAAAGAAGAAGAATGAATGAATCCCAAATTTTAATGTCATGCATTGTACAAAATTTTAAAAATATCTATTTAGAACTAGAGGCTAGCAGTTAACACCATGGAAGGCATTTCTACAAGCAGCTTGATTTAGCTAGCAGTGTGGAAGGGAAAGTGGGCGAAATCAAAGTTGTTTCAACCTTAGCCTAAGGGCAGATCATTCTTCTGTGGAAATATTGATATTGATTATCTTCTAAAACTTAACTGTCCTTTAAATACATCAATTAAATGTATTATCATTTCCAAAAATAAAATTCATTAAAATATTTACACCCACACCTTATGTCATCTTTCCTAAACTGCTGTTTTTCTAAAATCATAATTCTGTTCCCATCCACTATAAATGTATTTTTCTATAATATAGAGATATTCAGAAGTGGAACTCACTTTGGGAGAAAAAAGTGCTTAGCAGAAAACACAAGAATGTGCTAGCTGTACCATACAACAGAAGAAACGTCCACAAGACAAACTCATGTACATTAGCAATAATTGGTTCTGCTCCATTCCATCGTACCACCAGACATGCTGCGACAAATGTTGTTGCCATCATGTTGATAAGAAAGAAGTCTACCGCCCAGCTGACCCAAAGCATCCAATTTGGCAGTCCCATGAGCTTCATTTGGTCCTGAAATCAAAGTAAGACACACTATTTTTATCCAGAAAACATGTCATTATGACACCTGAGCTTCTCAATATATGATATTTATTTGCTGGAAAGAATTATTTCTTGAAACACTTGTTAAGACCTACAAAAATTTAACTCTACAAGACAACTATATTTACAGGATGTAAAATGCTGGGACAAACTTTGAGGACACATTCCTCATATCAAAACAAGAAAAAAGTCACATAATTATATGTTCAAAAATGCCTGGTTTGTGAGTTATTATAAAAGATAAAATTCAACGCATTTTAAGGTATGATCCAACAACTAATGCTTGTTAAAATAAAACAAGAGCTATTTCAATATATAATGATCATAATTTTTTTATAAGCAAAATTTCTCAAACTAAAATTTAACATTCAATATTCTGTTAGCTAAGCATAATGTACATGCATGTTTCACTGTCTTAGTACAAGAGGATCAGAGTATTTGAAGAGTATTAATAATACACTATTTTGGCAGATCACTTCCAGTTGCTGCCTGTGATAGGTGAGTAAATTATGACATGTTCATTTCTGCCTAATCAAAATAGAGGTGTGATGAACAATATGCTGCTCTGAAATTCTACTTTTGTCTCAACAAATCTTCAGTTGAGGCCTATGGAGAGAGTTTGTTCCTCCCTACAGCATAGTTCAAAGATGGTTTAAATGTTTAAAGAAAGGAGGAAATCAGTTTCAAAGGAAGATGGACCCAGCTCTCCAGTCAAGCAAAAGAAAACATTAACACCATTGTGATTTTTCTTTATGTATAGCATTTAATGCCCATTTTTACTACTGAGGCATCACAGATGATGGACAATGATGATACATGAGATGAAATGATATATTGGAAAAGGATTTTTTTAAGGAAGGAAATGTTCCGGCCTAAGTTTAGGGTACCTATGCAGCATTTGCCATTTATGACTGAGGAAAACCTGGAAAAACCCTCAGTCAGGGAGGATGACCTGGGAGGATTTGAACTCCAGTCCTCCTACTGACGAGTCCATGCTTAACAACCTCTGTTACCCATGGTGGTATCACCATTGTGATGAATTAATGAGTTAGTGAAGTTTAGTGTCATTTAATACTGACTTATTTGCATATTAACCCATTGCTGTCATTGTGAGAGAGGATTATCAAATAACATTAAGAACACTTTTAGAAGTGACCCAAGAATGATAAGTAAATTTCCCATGAATGGTAGTTTCTTTTCTTGTTGTAACCTCTTCTCTTGCTTGAATTTCTTGATATTCTTGGTTGTACTCATTGGTTTTGCCTCTGTATTATGGTAGAATGTGCTTCACTGTATTCAAACACTTCATTCGTGAGGATCGACGTCGAACCATTGAAGTCAAGGAAAGGAATCATGTTGTCTTGTTCTATTTCCATTGAAGACTTTGCTCATGAAGTGGAAATTGGTTATGGGACAGGCCAACGAATTTTACCTGATGAATTCGGCATGCATCGTGTCGCCACAAAATTTCCATTACAGAATAATGATAGAATCACTGCTGATCAGAAGGCGCAGGAAGTTGAAGTTTGCATGGAGCTTCGTCAGGCCACATCCGATGACCCAACCTTCTTGTCCAGGGTCATCACAGGCGACGAGAGCTGGATGTACGCTTATGACCCTGAGATAAAATAACAATCCTCCCAGTGGAAGAGCTCGAACCCACCAAGACCAAAAAAAGCGAGACAAGTGAAGAACAAGTCAAGAGCATGCTCCTCGTTTTCTTTGATACCAAGAGGATTGTGCACAAAGAATTCGTCCCACCAAATCAAAAAGTGAATTCCACGTACTACTGAGACTTTTGCGACGGTCCGAACTTTGACGACAAGGAAACTGGCTGTTGCATCACGATAATGCGCCCTGTCACAATTCCTTGTTCACCAAAAGCTTTTTGACGAAAAACAACATGACGGGTGTTCCCTGCCCACCGTACTCGCCTGATTTGGCACCCTGCGACTTCGCTCTATTCTCCAAACTGAAAATCAAGTTGAAAGGACGTCGGTTCGACACAATTGAGAGGATTCAAGAAGAAACGCTGCCTGTGCTGAACACCCTCAAAGAACATAACTTCAAAGATGCACTTAGAAAATGGCAGAATCGCTGGGGCCGGTGTATACGTGCGGAAGGGAACCACTTCGAGGGTGACGGCGGTCATTAATCTCAAAGTAAGTTTTTGAGCAGATGACAGCACCAGTCCGAATATTCTGGATACCACCTCGTATATTCCCTCTGGAACTGTTGAAGATAAAAATATATGATAAAAGGCAAGGTTTTTCAAAGAAGAAAGAAGAAAGGGTCAAGATAATGCTAACCCTAACACATGTGTTGTTTAAAAGGAAAAAATCAATTAGTTTGTATATGATTTGCTGCCACATCCACCTTATTCCCTTGATTTGACTCCATTGGACACCCTTTTGTTCCCTAAACTGAGAAATTTCTTGGTGGAAAGAAATTTTCCTCCAATGAAGGGCTTAAATCTTCAGTTGCAGCATATTTTGCAGGTTTGGAGGAATTTGACTTTTGTGATGGGATAAAGGAGCATCGCAGGACAAAATGCATTAGTGTCAAGGAAGACTATGTTGAAAAATAACAATAATTTCAAAAATTGTATTCCATCATTTTGTTTCATACCAAGAAATTTTCAAATTATCCTCATAATACTTTTACTTGTTTTATTTTAATGTGTGCATTTTGTTGTAGTTATATGTTTAAAATATTGTATCTGCAAGTAAATTTGAAATTGGAAGAAATAAAATTTAATTTAACAAACATTCTTCCAACCCTCAGAACTACAATATCTTTGCACTCCTGAAGAAGCATCTAAGGACACCTCTGATCAAAATGTTCACCATAAGATGGAGAAGTGTTTTAGAAATAACCTTTTCCTTTCATCCCTGTGGAAAACAACAATTGATTTGAATATCACTCATCTGGCATAAATATTAGTAATTTCTTGTTAGACATGCACAATATTTTGGTATTGAAATAGAACAAATGAGAACATTTTATACTTGTTGACGACAAACCTTGAGTCCACTTTCCTTCTCATGCACCACTCTCATAAGAATAGTAGCAGGTAGTATCAACATACTCAGCACAAACAGCACAGGTAGAAGCTTGTTATTTGAAGCAGCAGCTTGTAACACAACTGGGGACAGTTCCTGCTGTACTGTTATCTACAAAAGAATACAAGTTACAAAGTTACAAACTTTGTAAGTTAAGGTAAGTTACAAAGACAACTTCATTATTTATTTTCAAAATGTAACATTTAATAACAGATACCTAAATTAGTACACTTGTTTATGTAAATGTTCTGTATATATTTATATTATTATCATCATCGTCATTATTATTATTATTATTATTATTATTACTACTACTACTACTACTACTACTACTGCTATTATTCATTGTCATGTTTTTAATAGCTCTCGATGAGACTGATATTAAATCAGTTCAATCAATAAATTTATTATAGGTTGCAGTCATGATGTACCTTTGTAAAGTCTACTGTATTTTCTTCTTATTACTAAAGAGAGGAAATTTAATAAATTTTGTATTCTAGATCATTAACCTTAAGATACTGAGAGTATAAGTTTTACATTTTTACATAAATAATGCAATAAGCAAATATTTTATTTTTCATATTTCATAAAAAGTTTCAGATTTTTGACAAATCTTATTTGTTACATACATTTTCCAATTTTAACATTTTCCAATTTTATTTTTGTAGAGGACTACTGAGGAACTAAAGATAGAGGTTAGCATAAGACAGGAGGTGTTAATTCTATTTTATTTTGTCCTGTTCTAAGATTTGGAATAAGAATAACAATGATTACATATAATTTATAACAAAATTTATTACAATACATTAATTATAACTGTTTATTTTTTATTTATTTGGTTTATTAAATGAGACTGTTTAATGTCTCTGATCATGAGTGTTCCATTCAATTCAGGGCAAAAAATGGTTGATAAATTTTGCTCAGAGGACTCTTATTTCTGACTTGAGTTTCTTTTATGTGCTGTAAATCTACAACAACGGTTTTACTTCCCTTCCAAAGGAAGCCATACTTTCACTTCAAAGGTTTGAACTTGTGACCTTGGGTCTATGAGGCAAGTATGATTATCACTAGACAACCAGGACTGACAATTGTAATTTATTTATTCTATTTATTGTAATACTAACACAAAATAAATACAAGAAGTCTTCACTTATTTGGCCCTGGCCATTCTTAGGTGTAATCCCCATGAATGCAATTTGTTACAATAATTTCTTTGCTTAATTTTAAATTAAATTAAACATAATTATTCTTATTTCAATTCCTGAAACAATACCAAATAGAATAACAACATAATTAGAGTACCCTCTGTATATCATCCCATGATATAGCTACTCTCCGTCTTCGGTTCATCAGTTGTCTCCTACTGAAATTCCAAAAGACAGAGGTTTAGTCTCCACTTAAGGTCTTCTATCATAAAGGATTCTCTTTCCATTCTTTTCTTTATTTATTGTCCACATTATTGCTATCTTTTAAGTTCTTATTCTGATCCATTTCTTCTTGAGTTCATCAATCACTATTTAACAAATAATCTTTACATATTCCACTCTACTTCAATACAAAACAGCATTTGCTGATTGATTATATGAGTATTAACAATTTTAAAACTAATTTACAAATCACCAAACATTCATTTATTAACAATCCACATCCACTTATTTTTAACTCTATATTAATACATAATTTCCTAAATTCCTCATTTGAAATATTTGCCCCAAAATGCTATCTCAAAACAGAACAAATCTAAATATTTACATACATAAAATGCATTACATACTAAAACACATTGCCTGATAATCTAATAGAATATAATTTAGCTGTTTTAATTCAATTTCTTATTTCTCTACCTACCATCTCCATTTCATCTTTACCTTCCATATAAACTCCCCTAATTTAGAGAGCTGAGTTTAATCTTCAAAAATCTTTCTTTATTCCGTAACAACTATTTCTTGCTTATCTAGTTATCCTCCATTCATTCGTTCATCTTCCTTCTCCCTGTGATCCTTGGAATAACCCCCGCCCCTCAAATCCCTAAATTTTCAAACACCTAATTTAAACCAAGCTATCTTTTCATTCTTCCTACAAATTATGGTATTCTTTTACTTTCTGGTCCATTTTTAATATCCTTGCATCATGTCAATGAACATTTCTCTTTAAACTGGGAGAATAAAATTTGATGTCCATATCTTCTGGTCTTGATCTTATTCTCACTTCCCTCTAAAATCCCCTTCTGAAATCACCAGTGACAATTGTAATTGTGGAGGGTCACAACTAAGAATAGCTGGACCAGATAGGTGGAAATATCATTGTGCTTTCCTTGGCATTTGAATAAATATTCAATAATCAATTTTATTTTTTTAAACTTATATTAAGTTTACAGATTTAATCCAATGTTAATCCATTTAGGAATCAAACACAGTGAAATGAGCATAAAATCTGTTCAAAGCTAAAATATTTAAAACACTCTTTATATCTTCATTACCAAGGAATAAAATCAGCCTGAGTTAAAATATTTAGGATATTTGAAACATTCTTTATGGTTTCACTTCCATGAAGTAAAAATCAGGACATGTTTCATGGAGCAATTGTCCACATTGTAAACTGATTTTTCCTGTCATGTCCTGATTTTTATTTCATGGGAGTGAAACCATAAAAAGTGTTTCAAATATTTCAAAAATGTTAAATCATTGATTTTATTCCTTGGGATTGAAGACATAAAGAGTGTTTTAAATATTTTAACTTAAAAGAGAGTTTATAGACTTAAGTTATGACAACTCTGTTCACTGTTCTGCAGTGGCTATCTTTGTATTAATGAAAAGCAGTCCTCTCGGCTTATGACAAACACTTGCTATATGGTATTCTATTGTGAGGTAATTCTTTTGACATCAAAAGCCAGTGCAGTTTCCAAAATAAGTGAGGCACATTACATTTTATAATTAATTAATTCTGTGACACTGTGTATGAATCTCAAGTGTAACTTTTGAGATAATGGCATCATCTGTTCGTTTTATCTCTAATCTTTCAACTCATAATTACAAACCACAATTCCTATAATTTGTACAAATTTTCCACTATAGAAAGAGGAAAAGTACATCTTTCCATAACAGACAATGTAATTCTTTTAACTTTAAATGGTATTTTCTCAAAATCATGGTGTGGATTATAAGTTTCTTGTATGGTGCCACAGACTTGAACATGGTATAAAACATTTACCTGTAATTTCCTGTAGAGAACATCTTTCTGTCACTCTTTGAATGAATTCCACAGTGTTTATTTTGATTCATGCTACAAATTAAATTAAACTACAGGTAAATGTATTGATGCAGAGACTTAGAATAAAATTCCACTTTACAAAACATGTATCCACAATGCTACATTTTCTTTACCAGCTATTTCATAAAGAATTCAGATCTTGAAAAGCTTACTGGCAATATAAAGTTAAATATAAATATAAATAACTATTACAGTGTTGTAATGAGTCAAACTAAACTCACTTGCAGCTTCACTAGCTTACTATTTCACTATATACATATTTTGCATACCTAAAATGTGCATGTTCAGATTTAAAACTTATTCACAAATCATCTTTAGTTTACACAAATATTTTTGAGGTTTTAAGTATTTGTAAAAACATATAAACTCTACAATTGTCAGATTTTTAAGTTAGAGTGATAAAATAAATTCACCGTAACAAATCTTTTTAAATAATAAATATTTGTAATTGTTCAAATCATGCAGTACAGGATTATTCATCTCACTATAAATTCATTGTATTCATTGCAAGCATATGGAAGTCAGCAAAGTTTAAATTAATAAAAAAGAAAGAATACAGAAATGTATACTTTTTTTGAGACTACAGATTTTGAGCCAGTAAACATTTTTAAAGCATGATGCTTCATTTTAAAAAATATGAGAGTAGTCAATAACGATGAGTTCTCGGGAGAGCACCCAGGTCCAACGTGGTGAATCTACCAAACTTTTGATGGCTGTCTCTGCCATCTTCTTCAGGGATCTGCTGCTAAAGTGCCATGAGGACTAACTGTACCAGTATATATATACCTCTAGTCATGGGCATGGCTACTGCGTTGTGCCAGCCAATGGAAAGTATGGACTGCTTCTTCACTGCCAGATTGGTTAAGGCTTGTTTTCATGCAGTACTAAGTAAGAGCCCATGTTGGCAGAAATTAACTAATTATAGACAAATGTAAATTTAACCTGTAAGGCCGTCCTATGTAGGCCCCAGGTCACATTCAGAAATAAAGAATCTTGAATCTTGAAATTAACACAAGAATTACCAGCCAAGATGTCGCAGGTCTAATCCGCGAGATCGACTGGAAAAGCATTAAACCTCAAAAATCACAGACATCCAATCCCTAGAGACTGCAGTCTCATTCTTCTCCCTTACAGTTACCAAAGTCACACATAGCCTCACATTTCCCCTTCCCTTCGTCCAGACGTTATTCCATTAGGCCTCGAACTCCTCATCCGACGTTCCTGGGCAGCTCGCAGACTCTACCAGCGTCACCGCACGCTACATCATCGAAGACTGTTAAGGATCTTATGGCGACAAGTCGTGGTCCACTTGCGCTAGCACAAAAAGCGCGCGCGGTAAGACATAATGGCAAGACAGAATTTGATCGATGATGACGTATGGAGAATAGCCAAGAACCTCCGCAGCCAACGAGACAAAGCTTTCCATACTATTCGATATCCGAGGCCTCGATTATGATCCTTACGCCAAAGTCATTGCTTTCGCCAACTACCTGGAACGTCTATTTAGGCCTAGAGACGACCCCCAGGACAACACCTTCTCAAGTCAGGTTCGTCGCGACGTTCGTGGATTTCTCCGACGGCCGGCGGCTATAAGATCCCTATCTTCTACCCCCACGAAGTTCAGGGGACTACTGCGTCTCAACCTCAAAAGGATGCCGGACCTGACGGGATAACTCCTCCCATGCTCCACAAGCTTCTTTTCTAGGCTGTGCTCTTTGTCACAAAAGTCTCTAAGCCACTTTCCACGAGAGTGGATGGAGGCACGGCGATATGCATACTGAAACAGGGCAAAGACTCGGCCCACCGTTCCAGCTACCGATCAATCAGCCTCCTTTCCACACTCTCAAAAGGGTTCGAGAGATTACTTCTTGCCCGTTTACTTCCCCTGCTGGGAAATATCCAAGTCATCCTCCCACCATCAATTTGATTTCCGTTCTGGGCCTTCTACTACCCAACAGCTGCTGAGGGTAGTGGAGGCCTTAGCCCTGGGATTCCAGAAGAGGTCCTTCACCCCAGTGGTGTCTTTGGATATAGAAAAGGCCTTCCCAACGACTAAGGGCTTTCCCCAAGTCCGTGGGGCACCTCGCCCACAATCGGCCTGCTGTATTGGCAGCTCCTCAATGTGGCACGGCGTGCCACTGATGACCAAATCTGTTTCTTTGACTAACATGACTTTACCCTTCTCTTTCCTCACCCTTCTCCCACCCCCAAAGTCAACTACTACATAATCGCGACAAGTTTTACCCCGTCAATTGATCCAGCTCCCCCTTCAGAAGAAGGACCTACTCCAACTAACAAAAAGATGATACTGCTATTCAACAGCCATTGAGGACAACGTAAGGAGCCGGGAGACGCGGACTCCCGAGCGCAGAAAGAACACTGACGTGTCCCACCAAAAACGTAGGAGAGTGTCAGACTCCCCTCCTATACCCACCCTCCTACGGAGTCCGGAGACCTTCCAAGAAGATCGAAGATCCCGCCAATCTTCGCGGATTCCTTTCCTTCCTACATGTCAGTGATGAAGGAAATTGATGCGATTACCAGCAATAGTGTTGAGGCCATAAGAGGTCACAGAGAAATCAGACTTCAGACTTACAGTCAAGAATACCACAAAGCTGCAGTAGCGTACTTTAAAAGGAAAGGAATTGGACATCATACTTTTAATTTGGATAAGTCCAAAGAGCTCAGAAGAATTTTACGCGGATTGCACGCTGAAACATCGCCAGAAGAAGTGGCACTGGCATTAAAATCACTGGATATACCTGTAAAACAAGTGCATCGATGCTGAAGACCTTGCCCAGTGAGGATGGCAAACCTATATCAAAAGCACCTATTCCATTGTATTTGATAGTTGAAGCTGCTGTGCCGGGCCAGAAGGGGTACGCACCCTACTTCGGACACGCGTGCGCTGGGAACATGTGCATGCACGAAATGTTCGTTGCGTGGGGTGCCAGCATACTAGCACAAATTGCACTAGAGCTTTGAGATGTCTCCGATGCGGCGGTAACTACGAGCAAGTCTCAAAACCGCCCTCATGCATACATTGCAAAGAAGACACACGTAGCAACTTGCAAGAAGTGTCCAGCTAGGCTGCGTATTATTGCAGCACAGAGGGCTCCTGCAAGAGAGGCCCCTCTAATGAGAAGAAACTGAGCTGTTGCTGATGTTGAGGAAACCGTAAGAACACCATCCACACCTATAAATGCAAGGACACCATAAAGAATGTGCAGATCAGAAAGCCGACAACAGCAGCAAAGAGAAAGACAGTTGATAAACTGATACAGAGACATATGCCTTGCCGAAAGCTCATCCCTTGGACCCCAGACTAAAGTCAGCAAAGGCTCGACAGAAAAGAGCACAGCAAAGGGACTCCTCCTCTGTACCCACTGCTCCATCTACTCCCAGAAGAAAGCAGATTGCTACTCAAAGAGCAATGCATCAGCCCGACACTTCCACCTTATGTGCTGATACAACCAAGGCCGCCAAGAGGCCACCAGAAACGTGTAGGTCTCTATGAACCTCCAAACACATCAATAGATCTTGTAACTGTGGATGCGTTAACTGAGTGCGCCAATGTACTGGAGTGGCTTGCTCCAATCATTGAGCACTCATTTCCCACTTGGCAGGAATTAAAAGAAACAGTCCACAGTGACTTCGATCCTGCACACAAATTTACAATGCTCTCTGAAGGAACAGTACCCTTCTCAGATTCTCCGGTTACCCTTAATGGCACTGACCTACCCCAAACCACTTCGTTTTACATACCACAATGCGAACGGAATTAAAGACCAAAAAAGATCTGCTTGAGTTAGTGGCGCAGCAAGAACTCGATGTGATGCTAATATGTAAAACTCACTTTAAACCAGAATGTTCATTTAGACTCCCAGGTTTTACTATACACAGAAAAGATACAATTGGAAGACCTAAAGCAGGATCAGTAATATTGATTCGGTCACATACAGCACACAAACCTACCCCACTGCCTCCTACATTGAACTTGACCGCCACAGGTGGCCCAGGTCGTTCAGGCGCGGACTCGTGAGCGGGAGGTCTGGCGTTCGAGTCCAGCCAGGACTGTCCTCCCTGACTGAGGTTTTTCCAGGTTTTTCTCAGTTCTCATAACTGGCAAATGCCGAAGAGGTACCCTAAACTTAGGCCTGGAACGTTTCCTTCCTTAAAAAAACCTTTCCTAATATATCATTTCATAAATCACCAGTGTTCACCGCCTGTGGTGTCTCAGTAGTACAATGGGCGTTAAACACCATTAAAAAAAACTATGAACTTAGAGGCAGTTGCGATACTAAAGAGTATTGGGGGACGGGAAACCGCTGATTGCCGGCTTTTATCCGCCAGGGAGTCTGTGTTTAGCAGTGGTCATTCGGAGCGTGGTGCATGCTTTTCCTCAGGCAATGCTAACTGAAGACTTTAACGCTAAGCATAGACAATGGAATTACACTGCAGCAAACCCTCGAGGCTAACAAATGGCAGATTTTATAAACGCGGAAGCCTCCCTTGAAATTCAGGGGCCGCATGTTCCTACACTAAGACTGAGGGTTGGCATACCAAGTGTCATAGATGTGGTTATTACCCTATTATTTAAATTTGCAGACTACTCATGATTTTGACTCAGACCATGACCCCGTATTAGGCGAATTGTAAACTTGCAACACAGCGAGGCCCAGAGAAAATTGGATATATGAAACAGACTGGGGTGCCGCAATTGAGACTTTGGACGAGGCACTACAACCAAATCCTAATATCCAATCTAGTTAGATGCAGCAGTAGAAAATGTTTCTGAAACAATTTTGAATGCTGTCAAGCAACATACTTATAGATTATCTGCGGATAATGAAAATCCATATACTCTGTCGCAACACACACATGATATGATAAAGCGGGCTCGTTCCATTCCCAGGCTGATGCAACGTCACCATTATCACCCAGATCTACGCTTCAGGCTAGAGTCCGGCTCCTAATTAGGCAATATTGGGACCTAACATGGGATAATAAATTAAATCGCCTCGACAAGAACGTTTGGCGGCTAATACACAAACTTAGAGGTGACCGTGATCAACACTCGCACCCAATACATGGTGTTCGTGGTCGACTGGTCTATGAACCAGAAGAAAATGCCACTGCGCTGGCTGACGAATTGGAAAATACCAACCTACGACTCCCAGGCCCGTTCAAAAATTAGACTAGTGCGCAACTATTTGAACGAGGATCTGGGAGACCGGGAGGAACAAACCAAATTGAAGGTTATCACCCTCAAGAAAGTGAAGGAGCAGCTCCGTATTCTAAATGCCAATAAGGCTTCAGGACACGATAGAGTTGCGCCAGCTCTGCTAAAACGATTGTCAAGACGGCCTGCAAAAGCTTTTACCATGGAAAGAAGCAAATATTATCTGTATATTGAAAATGGGGACGGACCCAGTCCACCCCTGTAACTACCGGCCTGTCAGTTTGCTGCCAACTATATGAAAGATCTTCGAAAGAATCCTTTCGACTCGTTTTGAGCGACTGATTCCGGAATATCAATTTGGTTTCAAGCGTAAACATTCACTTCCCAGCAATTGTTAAGAGCTGTGGAGAAGGCCGCATTTGATTTTCGGAGGAAGAGATTTTCTGCTGCAATGTTGCTTGACATTAAAACAGTTTTTCCTAACACATGGCACTCGGGACTGTTATATAAGCTAATTAGCGCTAACACCCCGCATCAGGCGATACAACTAGTTCACAGCTTTATATCGTACAGAAAATTTAAGGTTATTTTAGAAGGGCGTTCATCCGATCATAGATTAACAAATGGATTGCCTGAGGGCAGTTATTGTCCCCCACATTATTTTATATATATGTCGGACTTCTCCATTGGGGAGAGTACAATGATTTTCTAATAAGCGGACGATATGCTGTTACTAGCACAGCACACACAATCTCCATGCCCATCTCACTCAGGTGGGGGAACGGTGTCAGAACTGGCGCTTACAAGCAAGCGGAGGAAAAAGTGAGGCTATTCTCCTCACAAAACGTAGATCAGCTCAACCAGGAATATTATACATAAATGGAAGAAGCAGGTTAAATATTTAGGAGTGACCTTAGACCAAGGCCCTACCTTTAAACACCATGTACATATTCAAGGAACGAAAGCTAGAGTAGCAATTGCACAACTATATTTTTAAGAATAACTCCGTTCCAAACCGCATAAAATTATGGATAATGTCATACGGCTGTAACGTTCGTTGTACGCATGCGCGGCATGGGGTTACACAGCTACAACTCATATTCACTTCTTACAAAAGGAGAATTTTTTGTACAAACAATAAATATTCATCCGAAAAGTTGCACCAGCTTTCCGGACTAAAACGTGTCCTAACACTATTAGGGATCATGCATTTAAAGTACACGAAGCATTAGAATATCATTCTAATAGATTAATTAGCGAGCTCTGTAATTACAATGCTGAGCGTGGTATTGGTTGTTCCTCGGGAGGTGCTGGGTACTTAAAGAGCACAAAGTACCGCGAAGGCCAAATTTAGTATCAAACTGTAATAGAAGAATGTGTTAACCCCAGCTGATGCCTTGCCAAATGGTTGACGTACTCCTACGATACTATACAGTGCCGCAGGTTAAGTTAAATCGATTTGGGCGTGGTCAACACTTGAATGGGAGGTCAAATGCGAACAATCCAAACTACATGCGTTAGCAAAAGCAGTAAGTGCTAGGGAAGCATTTACATCCCTTCCTTGCCATATCACATTTCGACTACAAAAATTTTGACTAGTCTGGGTAAGAGAAGAAGCGGCAGATGTAGCCACGATGTGGCCAGGTGCTGCCAAAAACCCGGCTCTTAAGGAAGCGAGTCGGCCCGATGAGGATATTCTTTCGTAATTAGATTTCCAAGGCCTCTTTTGTGAGGCAGTCCCAATGATGTGAGGTTTTTACAAGAACCTCTGTTGCCTAGAAGTCAGTATGGCCGGTCTCTTAGCAGTGTTTCGTTAGCACTGACTTGTCGGGATAATGCAGGCGGGTGCACCGTTTGTGCTCCGCCCGACGTTCGGCTCTGGATCTGGCCGGTATACTCCAGCGGGCATCTGGACAAGGAATCTTGTAGACTCCTGGTGTTCTAAGTCCCAAGTCATCTTTAGGTGAACGCAGGAACTCACGAATGTTGGTGGCTGGAGTGAAGACGTATTGATGTTGTATTTGCGCAAAGTCCTTTTGATCTTCAAAGACAGTGCGCCACAGAACGGCAGAAAAGCCTGCGTGAGGCGGACTCGCTGGCCGAGACAGGTACAACGGCTCTTTTAAGGACTGCGTGGATATCCGAGGGAGTGTATGTTAAAAAGATTAATGATTTCTGGCGAAAAGTGGGGTCGCACCAGTTCCAATGATTCTTGCAATGGGACCTTCGTAAAGAGGAACTGAATGTTGAAACTTAACAACCAGGTCGGAAGTAGTGACTTTCATAGTCTTCAGAATCTTGGTGAAGTCAGTAGAGTTCTTGACGTGGTGATTGCATTTCCCACGAGAGGGTTCAATAAACATGTGAGGAACTTCGCTAGACGGTAGGTTGGCGAATTGATAGCTGTGTCAATTTCTTGATCACCTCCGAATCCAGTTCAGTAAGGTCGCGTACGTTTCTCATTCTAGAAGCCGGTCGGGTCACAAGGCACAGTCTTGTAAGACGGATCGGCCAGCTTATCATAATAGGTGGTCGAATTCATAACGACAGAGGCGTTTTCCTTATCGGCAGAAAGAACAACGAGACTTTCATCATTACGGAGAGCGCGAAGGGCTAGCCGTTCCGCTCTGGTGTGGATTTCATTAGCGGTGCGGAGCAGGCGGTACGACATTTACCAGCGGATACAGTTGAAGAAATTCTGAGAGAAACATGTGGGGCTTTTATAAGATACGTTCCGCCTAAGCCGAACATCATCTGCCTGAACCAAAATGCTGGTCTGCAGTACATTTTTGAGACGAGAGAACAGAAAAATTCATTCAGAGCTAGGTCAGAACTGTATGTAGGTTCAGACACCATTCTGAGCAAATGTGAGCTACAACATTGCAAACGTGCGGGCATGCTTGTCATGGTGAATGTACCAACCAGATGGATGCCGCTCAAGGTGTTTACTTCCGATGAGTTTGGCCAGGTTGCTCCACCCATTGTTTGTGAGGGGATTTCACATTGATAAACTACTCCATGATAGTTCAAGAATGCAAAACTTTGGTCATCTTCAATGTCAAAGAAGCAGGTGATGTCGAGACTGAGTTTGTCTGTTTGCTTTTGGGATCATAATGATGTAATTCAAGTATGCCATGCTCAGCTACCAGATGCTGAATCTCCCGATACATGTCATCCCCCCTGCTTAAACTCCTTGAATTACCGAATTTTGGTTGATTGTGACAGAACATCGTTGTTATATACTTCTTGTATCATTGCATATGTTTCCATATAGGATTTCTGCAGATGGAAGAAACTCGTAACGAAGCGACTCCATTTTACGCAGTCAAATAGCAAACATTCGCTTTTGCTGGCCTGCTGTACTAAGATGCTAAGCATATGCACTTCCAATTTTCCCCACCAATAAGGCAAAATATGTTCTTCTCATGAAAAATAGTTTCACCAGCATTATCTCCACTGTATGATGAGAGAAAAAAAAGAAACAATTCTGTCTTTATTGACTAGCCTTCTTTTACATGAACCCATTAAGTGAACATACCTTAGGTGTTTTGTGATCCATCTTTGTCATATTTATGAAAGCTCCATCCAATGCTAATTGGATAGTCACAAAATGTGGATGGAGATTCATATCTGCAATATAAAATATAATTATTCATTATAGGAATGTATAAGTGCAACACGTGAAATAATATGTATACACATATAACATATAGAATCTGCGCAATATTTCCCACACTTATTTCCTTCACCATAGATAAGTTTGGGTAATATTTCAATGATTTAAATGTTAAATTATTACTCTCTCCTACAGTTATCTAAAAATGGGCATTTTTGGCTTGCCAGTTTTCAGTATTTCTTTTTCCAAATATAATCACATTTGTTACTGATGTTAACATTTTAATTTTTCATAAATGGTTTACCGTTAATCTGTAATCAAATGGTGTAATTCTGATGCAAATATTTTATTTATATGAAAAGTGGACATTCACTCATTCTGAAAAGTCTTAATACTGGTTGCCCCAATTACTTTGTTTATACACCGAATGTATTTTATCGGTTCATTCCTTACAAAAGCATTTATTTTTAGCAATCATTATACGACAGATATACCTGGGATATTCCTCATCCAATATTCTTGTTCTGATTCACTACTAAGTTTGGAAGCGAGAAGTTCAGTGTGTTGCTGACTGGTGCAGATCTTATATGTCAGATTTTGTGGTATACCTCCGCTAGATGGCAAACCTTCAAATACCACACCATGAGTATACTGACGTTCCTTGTCCAGTGAAGTATAAAAGTTCATCAGTAGCTTTTCATTTTTAAATGGTTTCACATCTAAAACAAACAAATTACAAATTATTCATAAACATCTTGCACCAAGATGAAACATCTTGAGCTTGGTTTCAAGCTATGAAACATATTTCAGGTTTTGTCACATTGCAAATTACATAATTAGCTTCAGTTTCCTAATATTAGCTTTGATTAATAGTTTCGTACTATTTAGTCAGTGAGAGAAATTTTAATTTAATTTCTTTTTTCTAGCATGTATCCTACATAATAAACTGCTACTACTTAACATGTTACAATTACAAGAGATTATATTTAGCAATTTCCTGTAGTACACTATTTACATATTTACAATACAGATGTACGAGGTGGTATCCAGAATATTCGGGACTGGTGCTGCCATCTGGCCAAAAACTTACTTTGAGACTAATGGCCGCCGTCATCCTCGAAGTGGTTCCCTTCCACACGTATACACCGGTCCCAGCGATTCCCCCATTTTCCAAGTGCACCTTGGAATTCATGTTCTTTGAGGGTGTTTAGCACAAACAGCGTTTCTTCTTGAATCCTCTCCATTGTGTCGAACTGACGTCCTTTCAACTTGATTTTCAGTTTGGGGAATGGATCGAAGTTGCACGGTGCCAAATCAGCGGAGTAGTTTTTTTTTTTTTTTTTTTTTTGATAGTGGTTAACGCCCGTTCTAACTACTGAGGCACCACAGGCGATGTTCACTGATGAGACATGAGATGAAACGATATATTATGAAAGGATATTTTTTTTATGGAAAAAAGCTTTCCAGGCCTAAGTTTAGGGTACCTACCCGACATTTGCCAGTTATGAGGACTGAGGAAAATGTGGAAAAAAACCCAGTCAGGGATGACGGTCCTGACGGGATTCGAACCCCAGACCTCTCGCTCACGAGTTCGAGCCTTAACGACCTCGGCGGCGGTGTCCGCGGAGTACGGTGGGTGGGGGACAACCGCCATGTTGTTTTTCGTCAAAAATTTCCTGGTGAACAAGGAATTGTGACAGGGCCCATTATCGTGATGCAACAGCCAGTTCCCTTTCGCCAAAGTTCAGGCCGTCATCTCCGCACACTTTCACGGAGCCGTCGCAAAACGTCACAATAGTATGTGGAATTCACTGATTTGGTGGGACGAATGCTTTGTTCACAGTCCCCTTGGTATCAAAGAAAACGAGGAGCATGCTCTTAACTTTGCTCTTCATTTGTCTCGCTTTTTTTTTTTTTTTTTTTTTTTTTTTTTGGTGAGTTCGGGCTCTTCCACTGGGCGGATTGTTGTTTTTCTTCAGGGTCATAGCGTACATTCAGCTCTCGTCGCCGGTGATGACCCTGGACAAGAAGGTTGGGTCATCGGATATGGATGACGGAGCTCCGTTCAAACTTCAACACGCTGCGTCTTCTGATCAGCGGTCAGGGTCCTTGGCGACACGATGTATGCCCAATTCATCAGGTAAAATTCGTTGGCATGTACCTAACCAATTCCCACTTCATGAGCAAGGTCTTCAAGGGTTAATATCGATCCTCACGAACGAGGTGTTGAGCTTGGCAACAATGTCAGGCGTTGTGCACCTGATGGGCCTACCGGTGGGAGCATCGTCTTCAATAGCTGTACGGTCGGCCCTGAACCGAACATCCGTTCAAACACACGTGTACGGCTCATGCTTTGTCCCCCAAATACTTGTTGAATCATTGCGAGGGTCTCCGTAGCATTTTCCCGAGATTTGCACACTCTCTGTTCTAATCTTGGATCATCGTAAAATCGCCACGCGCTGCACAGAGAGTATCATGAAAAGTACTATAGAATCTCAACACATCTACCAAGCTGCATGAAACCTTAAACACTCATTCATCATAAGTGCTAGCGATACAAACTTCTACTGCAACTACTGTCGAGATGGCAGCACCAGTCCCGAATATGTGGCTACCACCTCGTACATATTTAAATACATACTAAATTATAAGCAGCTCAACATAATTTTAAAACAATTACCTTCTCCAGATTTTATGGATTGTGGTAATTTATATAATACCGCAACGGGTGGCCGAGGTCGTTAAGGCGCGGACTCATGAGCGGGAGGTCTAGGGTTCGAATCCCGTCAGGACCGTTCTCCCTGACTAATGGTTTTTTCCAGGTTTTCTTCAGTCCTCATAAATGGCAAATGCCAGGGAGGTACACTAAACTTAGGCCTGGATCGTTTCCTTCCTTAAAAAATCCTTTCCCAATACATCATTTCATCTCGTGTATGTGGTGCTTCTGTAGTAAAAACGGGAGTAAACACTATTCATTCAATCTGGTAATTTAGAGAATAATCTAGTTCCTCTGATATGGGAAACTTTTCTTTTGCAGCTTTTGTTGTCATTATTCTACGAGAATTATTAATACCGCTAGTGTTATATGAATAATGCCATTTGTTTTTTTAATTAATAATATAACTTTTAATTAAGATAATTATAGGACTGAGACCAACTAAACACTCTTATTGCTCCCATATTATAAACAAGTAAGTGAGGCCATAAGTTCATTTGTTTTATTTACGGACGCTCTTTAACATCTCAGGTCATCAGCCTCCCTTCAATTCAGGGCGTGAAACGACCGACAAATTTTGCTCAGAGGCCTCTTCTTTCAGGCTTGAGGTTCTTTATCGTGCCGTAAATGTACGACACGGGACCCACGGCTTTACTTCTCTTCCGAAGGAAACCATACTTAGGATTTTTACGCCCCGAAAAAATCCATCGATCCGGGCTGGGTTCAAACCCGCGATCGTTAGAAGGAAAGTATGGTTACCACTACACCACCAGGACCGACATAAGAGTATGTAGTTTGACTCAATCATACAATGATATTAATTAAATGATTAGCTTCACTGTACACGTTTCAATTAGTTAATATAAATTTTCAAAAATAAAGCGAAACTATTATTAAAATATGCTGATTTTTAAATACTTCTTTCATGGACTGGCAACTTTTTATATATACACTGTTTTTTTTTCATTATTATCCTATTTAAGTTTGCAATAGTTGTTCCACCACAGATTTAAATTCCATACTCAATAAATGAGTGTATTATTGCATAAATATTGATTTTAAAATGAGCTTTCCTAGATGATTTGATAATGCTCTCAGCAAATATAACTAAGAGCCTAACGTTTTATAAAGGATGTCTAAATGTTCGATTAAAGTTCTAGTTTTATCTCATAAATTCCTAGGAATTTGATGTTTTTACTTGTTCAGTAACTGAAACCATATACTATTTTAAATACATTTTTTTTTTGTTTCCTAAGCTGAAATAGAATGCATCTTGATTTATTAACATTGGGTTTAAGTTGGGAAGTTTTTAAATAATCAGACAGGTGTAGTAATAATAATGATACTTTGATTCCCAGATCATTTAAACCTTTGTCGGAACAAATAAATAAGGTATCATCTGTATAGTAGAGGACCCAATACCGAGCCTTGTGGAACACCCGTTTTAACCCTAACCTAAAATTAAATATGTAAACTTTTATTGTAAGGGACATTTTAAAAGTTTGGTAGAAAAAGTAAGTTAAAAATTATTTTGAAAAATCTAAGTTGTATTTCTATACATAATCGTCATCCACTTGGAACTACAAGCTTCCCTTTGCCAATGCAAAATACTCATTGATAGCATTAATGAGGTTCTCGTTCTAGATACATTTCTTCCCATTGAGACAAATTTCAGCTTTAGAAGAGAAAGAAGACTACCTCCTTGGTCTAGTGATTAACGTTGCTGACTGCTGTCCGGGAGGCTCGGGTTCGATTCCTGATACCTGCTCAGGAATTTCCCTAAGTTAGGGAGGTCTGGAGAGGACAACTGGGAACCCGCCTGACGGTGAGGTGGCGAATCTTCGATCTAGTAAGCCGCGATACAGCGACCGACGGTATGCGGTGTGCTGATCAAATACCCACCCCCTGCAATACTGCACTCTATCAATGATATCAAATGACGGAGGTAGACGATGGTCGTCGTGGTAAACCAAAGGCCCACATGGGGCTATGGGAAACCAGACTTATAAGAAGAAGAGACGGTTCTAGCCAGATCCTCCAGTTTTTATGAACACCTAATTAATGTTTAATAAATTGCTTATTCATTTTATACTACACAAACTACTTAATTGAATTACTTAAATAACTTTATATGAGCTTGAAAAATTTACTTACAGTGTGTATGCTATTTTTAACATATAAGTAATGTATTGTGATTAAAAACAATTAATGAAGTAAAAAGTTTAAAAGTAACATTTTTAACTGTAGAACAGCCGTGTCAATTATGTGACTTGAGTTTTCCGGGCTGTAAGGCTGTGGTGTTTCTGCTTCATCTTCCCAGACATTTCGTCCACGACTGCAATGGTGTTGTCGCCGTAATCTGATTGGCGACAAGGCAGTCCAACCAACAGTGTGAACAAAACGTCTGGGAAGATGAAGGAGAAGAAGCCCAGAAGACTGAGTACACATAAATAAATAACATTTTTAACTTGTATACTACATTCAGTACAATCTGCATTTTTACATTATTTGACACAACAACGTTCTTCTCAATGAAAATACGGAACATCTGGCAGTGTCAGTTATCCTAGCAACTATAGAAAGTATTAGTTTTCAGTACCTAGCAAATAATAATTAGTCTCTAATGCCAGTACTGTTCTTGTACTAGTGTTGTTGAATGATTTATTTATGGACACTCTTTAACAACTCAGGTCATCAGCGTCCCATTCAACTCAGGGCGTGAAACGGACGACAAATTTTGCTCAGAGGCCTCTCTTTCAGGCTTGAGGTTCTTCTTCGTGACGTAAATGTGCGACACGGGACCCACGGCTTTACTTCCCTTCCGAAGGAAGCCCATACTTAGGATTTTTACGCCCCGAAAAAATCCATCGGTCCTGGCTGGGTTCGAACCCGCGATCTTGGGTTTAGGAGGCAAGTATGGTAACCACTACACCACCAGGACCGACCTTTGTACTAGTGACGTGATTAACATGTCAAAAAAAACCGCCACGGGTGGCCGAGGTCGTTAAGGCACGGACTCGTGAGCGGAAGGTCTGCGGTTCGAGTCCCGCAAGGCACGGACTCGTGAGCGGGAGGTGTGCGGTTCGAGTCCCGCCAGGACCGTCCTCCCTGATTGAGGTTTTTTCCAGGTTTTCCTCAGTCTTCATAACTGGCAAATGCCGGGGAGGTACGTAAACTTAGGCCTGGAACGCTTCCCTCCTTCAAAAAAAAAAATCCTTTCCCAATATATCATTTCATCTCATGTATGTGGTGCCTCAGTAGTAAAAACGGGCGTTAAACACTACTCAAAAAAAAAAAGATAGAAAAGAATATCAAAAGGCATATGAATAAACGGAAATCATTACACTGGTTCGCAATGTTATCACCAAAATTGACATAGGTAAAATAAACTAGTTATACGGGCCACACGCTAAGAATTGGCTCTGACATAAATAATGCCACATGCATGTGTACGACTGTACTTGCTATGAAGCCAGAGACAAACGCATATCTGCAACATGGGAGGAAAATAGTTCGCTAACTAATATATAAGTAATGTAATCGTGTGATGTGGTGAATTGTAATGATTTTCCAAGCTTTATTTAAAGAAATCACTTCTCTCCTATGACAATGGGACAATGGCTATATTTAATTCTAACATAACATAAAGGGGGAGGGGGCATGTGCATCTCGGTCAATAAGGTTAGCAAGGGCGTCTGCACAATGTTTTGGAGGGAGGGGCAATAATTTTTGAAAGTAGATGATTAAAATTTGCCAGGTTTTAAAAATCAATTAACAACCTAGTTTTTAAAATGGATAGAACAACGAAAATATAGGTTAACAGTTATGATCATCTTAAATGCTTTATTTTAAAATATCAATGTTTTGGCTATTAAATGTACATTTATTAATTGTAAACACTTTGAAGGGGGACAACTGCCCCTCCCCCTCGGATGCCCTTGAAAGTTATGTCACGTTTCTAGAAACAACACAACTTTTAAACTGCCCGAGGTACGAAGGCTCGTGGATGAAGGATTGAAGTTGGTTACACCGGAAATGTGGCGGTCATTCATTCGTCACGTGGAGGGAGAGAAAGCGGACGGGCTCTGTGACTGCATTGTTGGTCGCCTCATGATAAATCCCTGCAGCAGCAACAGTTGCGTGGAGGAAGAAGATTCAGGTCTGATTATATAACAAAATGAGAGGCTGAAATACTGTAATTATATTGTTAATGTGATCGTTCAACCTGACCAACATAATAACGAGGTATAGGTTGTCGTTTTCTTATTACTTTGACGTTTTGGTGCTTTAATTCACGAATTGTTTACTGTTATATTAATATCATCAATGGTTCTTACTACATTTTGTTGTCTACCGGCTCTTTTGCAAGCGAGATGCCAGACGATGACACCTGACTCAGTACCGGTCGATCAGGCGCGATAGTACCTAGTTGCAGCGCGGCTCAACCTATTGAGTAAGGTTAGGTAGGTCATGTACTGAGAGGTTTATGATGTAGAGATAGGTATTTTTAGGAATACACAACTCTCATCCGTGCACGACCGCTGCACCCGTTTATAGAGGAGGGTCTGTTGGATGAGGGACCAGCATGATCATTAGTTCGGCCAGCTTCTGCTTGACACTATGTGTAGCCCATGACAATGGCCCCTGTACTAAAACTGCGATATCGTAGTGGCTGGACCAAAGTTCATTGGACCAGGATGGGAACTGCCGTTCTTGACAGCTTGGCAGTTTCGGTGGTTGACTTGGATTACCAGGGTTAGACCAGGCTTGGCTGCCCTAAGGATAGTTGAGAGGGCCTAAGGTGTCTCTTGACAGCCTGAATGATGAGCATCTTCGAGACGCCCCGTTTACGTACCTGCCAAGAGAGTTGACCATTCGTAGAAGGACCTGGTTTTGGTTCTAATTTGATCGATGATGTAGGGGAGGAAAGCGCCTGCATACTCCGAACAGAAGCATCGTCGTTGTACCTGGTGTTCCACATGGTACAGGAGATGGGACGATGGCAATTAGCACGCGGTTGACTTGTCAGTCGGTGGCGCCTGCAACCAACCAATCGCTGTGACTGCGTAGGATGCAGCCGAAATAAAGGCTACCTTTATTAGATTAAAAATGGATTGTAATGATAATTAAATAGATCTAAGAATTGCGGGTGCAGAGTTATATTTATAAAAGTATTGATTTGACAAGGATATTTATTATGCATATGTATAATTAAATAACTTAGAGATAGGTTTAACAGAAATTGATATAATTTGAGACTTGTACTTATGTATATGTCATTTGGCAGGCAACTGTAATTTACAAGAGGCATTGTATACATTCGCTGGAGTCACATGTAGGTAAACGTGTGAGAAAGAGACAGAGATATCCCTTGTATCCTTGCTGACGGCTTGTGCATTGACCCTTCCTCAGACAAGGCTGTGAGATACAAAAGAGAAAAAGATTCCTTTGTCAGGTCACGGAATTTCTGTCCATGTGAATATTTAGGAAGGAAATTCGCTGTAAGAAAACACAAAAACTTAACAGTCACGCGTCTAGCCGGCAGACGGTAAATCATCGGCAAAGATGAACAAACTAGGAAATGGTGGTAACTGGACAGAGTTTGAACAAATAACATAAAACATTTTAAAATGGAATGGAAATGTCAGAACGGAGACGAAAATGTTTTATTATGGGCAGGCCGGGAGTACAAAGTGTTATGCCGCCCATTCAAGAGCAAGTGTGCAAAAGTAAATGGGAAAAAGGCGTGCGTTATCTATGAGAACATTTGGGAATCTATAACTAAGGGAGCAGAAAGATGTTACTTTGGAAATCCAGCATGTATGGAAGGTGCCGAAATTTATGATGGGCTGTTCTTGGAAAATTCAGGCTTGTGGGAAGATAATGCTGATCAGAAGGGGGAAAATAATTTTAGCCAATGGGCATCGAATAAAAACCAACGAATGAGGAGAACTTAGTGATACAATAAATATTTTAAGATAGCCAATAGTGAACACATAAGTCGGGAAGTGAATAATAAATGAGGAAATTTCATTTAGCGACAGGCGAGGCGAAGATATAGAATAACAGAAGTACAGGATCAGAAGTTATTATTTTATTGGGAAGTTAGAAGTTAGGGAGTTAACAGAGGAGATTAAGAGCAGTGAGTTGTGAGAGATAGTTGGTAGGAAGTCGTGAGAAGAATAGTTAGCTAGCAGTTAGTAGTGAAGGAAATGCAGCTGGTACAACGGGCATTGATAAAGGCAGTAGTGATAGGAATAAAAGATTGGTGAAAAGCGTACAAGATTAAAATAGGAGACAGAGTATCAGTTTAACAAAGTAATGGCAACTTTTTAGACAGCGACGAGCAGTCAGGAATTAACCACCAGTATTTTTAGATTTGAATAAACTGTTTGGAAGAAGTCAACTAAGTGTATCTTTTGGGTGATTACATTTCCTGTTCCCGTGGATCTAAATTGGTCCACAAAACACTCCAGAACACCCTGAAATCTGACCCAACAGAATTGGAGCAGACGTCACAGCGAACAGCCGATGAAACAACGAGACGACGACCAGCAGTCAACAGCATAACATCCACCATACACACCTAACCGAAATCTATTACAGAATAAACCCCGCTCCATCTGACGCTACCAACGTGGGGCAATAATCATTTTCTAAAACCACACCCCTTTAAATACCGCTCCAAGGAATACGAGTTACTTAGTGTGCGGCCAGTATAGTATCACCTTCTACCACTGGTAAGACGGCCTAAAGACCCATTCACTATGAAACTTACAGGTAAACACAGAAGCTTGTGGTAAATATAGAAGCTTCCCACATAGTATGTTGCAAGCTCCAAGCTTGTGTGTCTACGTTTGTGTGAAACCTAACGTAAAACACTCGATTGTGAAAATAACTTCGTTTGATGGGAAGTGAGACAGTATTTATGAGCTGCCACCCTTATATTTAATTAAGAGTAATTATGGCAAGTAATTTTATGTAACTTCGTTATAACCACGAGTGTAATGTCATTTTCCTGAACAAGTGTTGAACTATTATCTAAATTGTTATTTTCTCGCAAGTGTGCAGAAACCTACCCCAGCCATAAAATCTGACCTGGATTCATGTTGCTTATTGTAACAATATTTGTATAGAAGGCGCAAGGACATGGAAAACCGATATTTTCTGGAGCAAGGGAAGGGCTTTCTCCGTTCCGTTCAATTAATGGAAAGCGGTAGTTAGTTTTGGAAGAGTGGACGAGCTTTATTAGTTAAATGCAATAGTTTGTGTACAATAGTGTATGAACAATAAATTGTGTCATCTTCCATTACGAAAAAATATTATTAATTTCCAAGACTCCATCCCTATGGTTACAGGACCATGAAAATATCCAGCATTAGAGTCTCGACAGCCGCGGCAAATTGTAAGTCAGCGGACATATCATCGGAGAGGAAGAAATTATTATTTACCCGTGAGATTACATACCAAAACACATCAAATGAAATTTCCTTTTCCTCCCTCCATGCATTACATATTTAATTAAACATCCTCTTTCTTATGAAATATCGCTGCAGAAGCTAACAACATTATATCGGCATATGTCTTACTGTAGGACAAAAAATGCATCCTACAAAGACGAAAAATTTAAAAGAAACATTGAGAGAGAGGGGCGTTCAGTTGCTACTTTTATTAACAGCGGCGCAATCAAAGTGTGCTGGAACCACCATCTCTCATTTCACTTACCAGAGTATAAAAATTCCCTTGGTTCATTCTTTTTATTCAGGAAATGAGCCTACCAACGTCGACGTTGAGGTGTCTGATTTTACAATAAAATACGAGGGACATTCAAAAACTTTTGTAACCAGTCTAGTTGGACAATAATGCATACAAAAATGTAACTAACGCAGCTGACAACAATGGACCTGAAGCTATCAAAATATGCACTTCCTTAGTCACTGTCGTACAGTCTGTTGAGTTCAGTCCTGTGCAACAGCTGGTGAAAATTCATGAATATTTCTAAAGAAAACTTTAGTTTCTACATTTTCACGCAATACAAACTGGTGAAAGAGCGAAAACAATTCATGACAGCTTGATTGCTGTTCAAGGTGATCAAGTGTGTTCTTTTGATATTTCAAGATGGTCGATCATTTGAAGAAGGGCGAGAGACTTTGAAAGAAACCCTCGCTCTGGCCGATCTCGGGAAGCTGTGAACGAGAGAACAATTTAAAGAGTGCAGGAAAATCGACATATTACTGTTCAAATACTAAGTATGGAAGTGGGTATCAGTGTTGGAAGCATTGACAGTATACTTCATGAACATTTAAAGCTGCGAAAAATGTGTACAAAACGTGTTCCACATTTCCTGATCAATGAAGAGAAGAAGAGGAGAAAGGAATGTACAATAAAACTGCTGAACATGTTTACATCAAATAGTTCTAAACGTTTGACAGACATATGCACTGGTGATGAAAGTTGGTTTTATTTCTATACCTCCCCAAATAAAGCTCAGAACTGCGTGTGGGTAAATGAGAATGACACAAGACCTGGTTGTTCTTCACAAGCTTTTCGTTCTCGGAAGCGAAAGTTCACTGTTTTCTTCAACTATGTGGTTGACTGTATGCCAGAAGGAATGACAATGAATGGAGAATACTATGCCAGTTATATTTTGTATCCTTTATTTGAACAGCTGAGGCGGCGGCGTCCAAAGACAGGAACTTCAAGGCTGTTGCTTTTGCATAACATGTCTCCTCACAGAACAGCTGCAAATTTGAGAAAACTGTAAGGCGCTAAAGTTTAGCTTCTTGACCATCCATCCTACAACCCTGCCCTTGCACAGTGAGACTTCTGGTTGTTTCCTGGAGTGAAATCTTGCATTACTGGAAAATCTTTTAAACCAGTGCAGGAGCTTGCTCAAGTTATAAATTCCGCTCTGTTGAGTCAGTGCTTTTGACAAGTGGCTGCACCGTCTACAACTGCGTGTGGAGAGAGATGGAGAATACTTTGAAGAATTGTGAGGATAAGTTTTCGAATTCGGTCCTTAGCTTGGACTTTTAACTTTTTGAATACCCCTCGTACCAAGTAAATTGGCTACAGCTGTTTGCATTTGCATGAATGCTGCTACCATTTCATACAGGCTATCGCTTTGTTTGTTCTTATTTGTGATTGGTTATTACCAAAGTTTCCCTGTTCCAGTGGATATGCTTCAGTTGCTGCTAATGTTGTGCGTTAAGTTGATGTCAAACGTTTATGTGTAATTTTCACTGTGAATGGACTTTATATGTGTTTGTACAAAAAGGATTAAATTCATTTATTTTGATCATTTCATTTGTGTTGTTTATCTATTAATTTTATTTACGGAACTCTTTAACATCCACGTCATCAGCGTCCCATTCAATTCAGCGCGTGTAACGGCAAATTTTGCTCAGAGGTCTCTTCTTTCAGACTTGAGGTTCTTTTATATGCCGTAAATGTATGACACGAGACCCACGGCTTTACTTCCCTTCGAAGGAAGCCATACTTGAGATTTTTACACCAGGAAAAATCCATCGATCCCGGCCAGGATTGAACCCGCGATCTGAGATCTACGAGGAAAGTATGGTTACTACTAGACCAAAAGGAGCGACTTCACTTATGTGACAATCACGATTTCTACCAATGAAATGTAACGAAATGCTGCATTTCAACCAATCATAGGTACTTATCGCAGTAAATTTGTCGTAAAAATTTAATGTAATCATTTCCCCGCATTGTCTTCTCAGATTTTCAATTCTTATTTCCCCAAAAATCTGAGAGCGAGAATCGATTAATAGCAACAATAAATATTCATACCACAAAATAGAAAATAATATTATACCTACAGATCAATGAAGAGCACCATTTGGCAATTATAACAAATGACCAAATTCTGCTTTTATATATTTACGTACGAATTCCAACAAATCCAGTGTATCTACAGAAAATGGAGTTCTTTTGTTGAATTTCAATAGCTACATTTTAAATAATTGCTCACTTGATGTATGTGCAGCTATACAAAGTAAAAGTTGTAATTTTTAATTTCTTTAAAACTGACGGTCCTGGTGGTTTAGTGGTAAACCATGTTTGCCTCGCACATCCAAGATAGTGGGTTCAATCTCGACCAGGGCGTAAAAATCCTAAATATAGCTTCTTTCGTGGATCCCTTGTCATAGATTTACGGCACGTAAAACCTCAAGTCAGAAAGAAGAGGATTCTGAGCAAAATTTATCGGCCGTTTCATGCCCTGAATTAAACGAGACGCTGATGAACAGAGATGTTAAAGAGCTTATGAAAATATACTCCTACATTAATAAAAGAAAAAAGCTGTACACCAAATTAGCATTGTTAAATCTATTTTGTTTTTCTCAGTTGGCGTAAGTGATTAAATTGAATTGAGGCAATTGCCTTTCATCTACAGAGGAATCTGAAGCCCTTCCTTGGGTTCGGCGTCGATAGAACAGAAACCATGACAGACATAGTGGAAAGCGTACCCCTCCAACTTTGCACTCGTAATAGACGCCAAGGTGTAGTTGTAGATTTAGCAGCGAAAACATGTTGTGACGATACAACGACGAATTTCATACGAAATATCAACAAGAAATACCCACAGGCAAACAATTCGTGAATGGTACAAAAAAGTTTGAATCGACTGCATGTTTTTTGAATGATGGACAACGAACAGGCCGTCCAAATGTATCGGTTGAGACCGATGAACATGAGCGGGAAGCATTTGTCAGGCAGGAGCTCTAAACAATCGACACATCGCGCGAGCCCGGAATTGCAGATTCCGCAGTCAACTAATTGTCTCGTGTATTTTAATGACTTACCGGATACAGCTGTTGCAGGCGTTGATTCTCGAGGATTTCAATCGTCGTCTTCATTTCTGTGAGAATAGGTCCGTACTCCCCCTAAAGTCAATGTGATTTGTGCTCCTTCTTCGTCAAAAAGTTGTGGCTCTTTATTATTATTATTATTATTATTATTATTATTATTATTATTATTATTATTATTCCATAGAAAACTGTTACCGGTCCCGTGTCAAACAGCGGCTAATGTCACAATTACATGCAAATAGCCTCAATTTTATTTACCAGCAAGATGGGGCTCCACCTCATGTCATCATGACTTCACTGAGTACCTCGATGTTGAAATTCTTCGTCGTTGAATTGAACTTGCTGTTCGAGACGACTCTCCTCTTCTTCTGTGGCCTCCACGGTTACCTACCTAACCCCAAGTGATTTTTTCTTATGGAGCTATGTCAAAAATCATGTAGCAAAGCTGGGAGAGAGGTTCACGCATGCAGTCGCTGGTATCGACCCTCAGATGTTGGGACGTGTGTGGCAAGAGCTTGACTCCAGGATTTATGTCTGTCGCGCCACCAACTTAGGACATATGGAACATGTGTAAGGTAGTACGCTCTCTCCAATGATATGTGCTTCCACTGTCATGGTTACTATTCTATCCACCCCCGAAACCAGGGAAGAAGTTTAGATGTTAGTTTCTGTATACATAGATTTTATAAATGTTAGTTTAAAGGCTGTATACAATTATAATATTTTGTATCTTGCTATGGTCTATGCTCGCAGTACCACTGATTATGAGAAACAGGCTGTACTTGCAGTGACATCTGCTTATACACGGCGAGCACTTTGCATTCACTAGATTTCAGAACGGAACCAATTTTCTGTGTAGCCGTGTTTCTCTTAGCAGAATGTGTCATCTCCATAACTAATACATAACATCATTAGGGAAGATCTCACGGAGAAAGAAATGCTCCATATTTCATTTCATGTTTCTGACTCCAAAGGAGAATGCTATGAAGATTTTGGTCTCAACAAAAGCCTTGGTCTAGTGGTAGCATTCGTGTTTCTCACGCTTGGGTCAGCTTCCTAGCTAAGGTTATTCACGGGTTATACCTCAGGCCTTAAGGTGAATCCCAGGGAAACTCAGCCCACAAAGTTGCCCGAGCTCATTTGGCCGAACTATCATCTATCATCCCCCAGGCATTCCTATGCAATAATATAGTTGTGCCTTCTAGGCATCCCAACCTCAGAAGACGACTACACCCTTGCCAAGCTGGGGGAGCATCCCATACGTTTGGACAGTGGTGACGTTGGGGGGGAAATATTTTATGTTGGTAATAATACTGAAGTTAATTATAATTATTACTGGAATATTTACTTTATAATAGTTAAAATTAGTAATCATTTGTGTTTCAGTCATGATACATGAACATTTTATTTTCCTTTCACAAAATTAACTAGAATTATACTTTGGATATCATGATTAATGTGATACTTTGATTGATTTCAAATATACACAGGATCACTAACTTGAAAATCATATGAGGGGTGTTCTAAACGTTCTCGCCTTGACTAAGAAAACAAATATTTAAGAGTGTATTTTTTATTTTTCAACATAGTCACCTTGTAAATCAATACATTAAGTTGAACACTTTCTAACGTTTTAATACTCTCAATAAATTAATATTTGTCCAGCTGTGAAAAATAAGCGTCTGTCTCGGCTTCAACCTCCTCATTTGATTGGGTGAACCCATTTCTTCAGGTTTGGGAACAAAAAGTAAAGTTGGGAGCCAAATCCGGCGAATATGGCGGATGTGGAAACACTTGGAAGCAAAGATCGTGCATTTTTGCAGCAACAATCCTAGGCGTGTGTGAAGGTGCATTATCGTCATGAAAGAGAACTTTCTTTTTCGCAAGGTGTGGATGTTTGGCCAGAATTGTATCGTTCAGTTGGTCCAGTAGTGAAGCGTAACACTCCCCGGTGATAGTTCTGCTCTTCTGCAGGAAGTCTACGAGCACCACACCATGAGAATCCCAGAAAACCGTAGTCATGACTTTTCCTGCAAATGGAACCGTTTTTACTTTCTTTGTTGTCACCCACTGTTTAGACTGCTCCTGCGTCTCTGACGTGTAGTGTTTCATCTTCTGTTGAGAAACTCACTGGAATTGTTTAAACAAATCTTAACCTCTTGCGAAATGTTCATTTGAATGTTTTTTTGGTCCAACGTTAACAAACGCGGCACCCATCGAGCGGAGAGCTTTCTCATACCCAAAACTTCATGTAAATTGTCGTGGACACGGCCTATCCAGGTCTTTGCATTGTCAGTCAACTCGCGTTATCTTCAATCGGCTATCGTTGAGTACGGCATTGTGAATTTTTGTCACAATCTCGTCGGTCGTAGCAGTTTTGGGACCTCCTGAGCGCTCATCATCTTGCATGGATGTACGACCACGCTTAAATTCAGCAGCCCACTTTTTAACCGTCGAAAGAGAAGGGGAAGATTCCTTTAATGTGGAACCCAACTCCTGTTTTTTTATTTCTGTTGGCATTAAACCATTAAAAACGAAGTACTTTATCACAGCTTGTATTTCAGTTTTATTCATTAGGTAGAAAATGTTAACACTAGTTTCTTTACACGATCGTCACAAACAAGTGACTACACTTATTCATCTGAAACTTTACAGCGCGTAGTCTAAAGGATGACACTTAACAATATCATTGTGATTTTGTCATCTTCACGAAAACTCTGAGATAGGCCGAGAACTAAGAACACCTCTCGAAAATGTTATTAAGCCGGATATTTAAAAGTCTCGCATCCCAATTACTTTTTAAGCATGTGATACGAATCTCGGGGTGTGGTGATAGGTGTATACTGAACATTCAAGAATAATATTACCGACTTTTTTCTACTCCTGGTTCAGTAACTCCAACTGTCTAATTTTAAATGGAGTACTCAATATATTTTTAAATTTTCGAATAAGGCTCATTAACGGCTATTCAAAAAGAACCAACACTAGATACTTCTGTACAAATATATTGTTGCCAAATTGAGAAACTAAAAAGGTGTAGGAAATAATAAAATGATTTTTTGATTTGCTGTGTTTTGTCGGTAATAACATAAATACTGTTCTTTATTTATATCAATGGAGTCATGTTTATTGATAGTTCAATCTGACATCTAACGTGGAGCGAAAGAAAAAATTCTAATTTTAAGTATGGTTGGCTATGGAGACAAGCGATAATGTCATCGAGAGGCGGCAAAATTATTTAATGATATACATCCGGATTGCAATTCAATTCTGCATACAACAGTGACAAAGATCGCAGAAATTGACTCAAACTGGAAGCGTAAAGGTCTTAATTGGATATTTTTCTTCATGTGCAAGAAAATCCAAAGGTTTCTACAACCAATTTATTGTTAGAATTAAATATAAGCCAAAGTTCGTGATGAAAATCCTTAAAAGTAACAAACAACCTTATAAAATTCAACTTTTGCAGTAACTTTCAGAGCGCATTAACAACAATCCAGTTTTTCTTTGACAAATTGTATTCTCAGATGAAGTCACATTTTGTCTGCATGGATTTGCCAACAGACACAACTGCCGAAACTGGTCAGATGTAAATTAGATATTTTGTGTTTGGTTTATTTACGGACGCTCTTTAACATCTCAGGTCATCAACGTCCCATTCAATTCAGGGCGTGAAACGACCGACAAATTTTGCTCAGAGGCCTCTTCTTTGAAGCTTGAGGTTTATTACGTGCTGTAAATCTACGACAAGGGATCCATAGCTTTACTTCCCTTCCGAAGGAAGTCATACATAGGATTTTATGCCCGAAAAAGTCTATCGAGCCTGGTGGAGTTGAACTCGGGATCTTGGGTTTACGAGGCAAGTATGGTTACCACTACACCAATTACGATTGACTACCCTGAGATGGATCTATTTCTAATAAGATGGAGCTCCAGAATGATCCCCAGAACTTATACCAGACTTTTACATAAAGATGGATTAGTAGGAGAGGTCGCATAAAGTGGTCAGCAAGATCCCTAGATTTGTCGCCTTTGAACTTTTTTTTGTGAGCCCATTTGAGGTCAGCAGAATATTGGGAAAGACCCAACAACTTAGAAGACATGGAAGCAGTGCAAGACATTGGAAAAATCTGGTTAACCATTCCTTAAATGCTTTCTATGGTCGAATGACACATTGTCAAGTAGGTGAGGGCGGCCAGTTTGAACACAGAATTTATACTTTGAGCTAGCTGTGTTTTGTTTTTGTTAAGAGAATTTTATTATTCCCTACTATATTTTTTTTTCTCTTGATCTAGCAATAATAAATGTGTACAGAAGTATCTAGTGTACGTACTTTTGGAAAAGCTCTTAATGAACATTATTGCAAAATGTAAAAATATATTGGGTATTCCATTTAAAATTTGAGAGTTGAAGTTACTTCCGACTAAACCGGAATAGTGACAAGTCAGTAATATATTTTGAGTTCTCAGGATATAGCTGCACCCACACATCTAGTTTCATGTTATAACTAACTTATATATATATCAATGTTTAACGTCCGTTTTTACTACTGAGGCACCTCATGTGGGGGGACACTGATGATACATGAGATGAAATGATAAACTGGGAAAGAATTTAGGAAGAAAACGTTCCAGGGCTAAGTTTAGGGTACCTCCCTGGCATTTGCCATTTAAGAGGACTGAGGAACATCTGGAAAAAACCTGGTGGGATTCGAACCCCAGACCTCCCGCTCACGAGTCCGCGCCTTAAGGACCTCGGCCATCCGTAGCGGTCCTAACTAACCCTGTGTAAATAATATACGTGCAAGATTATAACTAAAGCTATTATTTGTACATAAGTTATAACTTGCAAGAGAATACTCCTGTATCTGGCTAGAGGTGTAGAACTGCATCATTAGAGACATAAATGTATTTTTTGCTTACAATGTTTTAACATTTATTAGTAACTCAAATGTTTTTAAAATTTAGAAAGAGCAACATACTTATGACAGTATGCTGATTTTTACTGGAAAATATAAACATTATATATGTATTTAAAATGTAGTTTAAAGATTGTTACAAATAAAAAAAGGATCAAGAATTTATCTAAGATGATTCAAGAACTTTGAATTTTTTTAAAAAAAAAAAAAAAGCTAAAATAGGGGTGATAAATTGTGTTTAAAGTAACGGAGCAGAAAGTGTTAACAATTTACTATTTTTATTCTAATTTATATCACTCAATGTTCTGAATTCATCAGTAATTTCAGAACATCTTGTGATAAAGACGCTTAAGTGACTATGCTCGACAAATACGCACCCACTTGCAAGGCCTTCTCCAAGTGTCTCATTAATCTGACAGTAAACCAGTTCCGTGGCGTGAACAGGATGGTGGCACCATGAAGTATATTGCTGCTGTGATCCAGTGCATTTCTGTTATTGTCAGCAGCGTGTATAAAGACAAGAATCAGAAATGCAACACAGGGCAGAGCCATCTCCAGCATCGTGAGAAGCCATTGCCTCTTACGGATTAGCAACTTCTTCCACACAGCCACCCCGAGCTTCTGCATTCTGGTTGACCTTAAACAGAAGAGCATGCAGCTTATATGTCTGTGTTTAATTTATTGAATGTTTTGTTATGATTGTGAACACATGCACCTTGTCTGGCCATAAGTTCTCCAAAAACTTTTGTTGAATGTTATTTTTGATACTCACGCAATGCTTTTTATTTTTCAAAATAAATACTTTGCTTTCACACATGATTTTCATCAATGGCAGTACATTTTATCTGGTGGGAAAATCCTCAAATGCTGAGATTCAATATTGTGGAACCTTTTCTTACATGTCATTTCCTCAAGTACGCAAGTTTCAATGTTCAGTTGCAATAAAATCCTAAATATTTCTCTATAGGCAGGCAGGTGTCTTGCGAGCTGTTACTGAACAAAGTGGTGTGCAGGTATTTCACTACAAATGATTTATATCAGTAGTTTTTTTTACCTTATTTATATGCAACATGGTTCATTGCACATGGGATCTCTCAATATACTACCCACCGTTGCCATCTTCCTGCTAACTTTAATATACCCTTGCGAAGTCATTGTTTAGGAAATGAGCAATTGCCTGAATTTCCTCGTTGTTGCCATTTCCCCCCTCTCCCCATGTTGTCGAATAAGGCATAATCAGATGGAGCGAGATTCGGTGAATATAGTGAGTGCGGCATAACAATGAAAACGGAACTTTGCGGTCGTACTGTTGCTGGTGTAGGGCCGCGCATTGTCCTGTAAGAGGGACACTTCTGTAAATCATTTCCCCTTTTGCCGTTACTGAATCCTACGTCTAAGCCATGTTGACAGTCGCTCCTGCAGTAGCATGAAGTGTTCCAAAAGACGGCGATCATGTGCTTGCCCGCAGATGAAGTTTCTGGGCCGGGGACTCTCTGCATGTATTGGACTTTCTTCTCTAGTGACATCATGACTGGTCACCACCTTGTACAAAATATCTTGATTATGCATTTCCGGTAGCCAAAGACAGACTTCAACCATTTCGCCATTCAAGTCCGTGGAATGCACATCATTTTCATATTCAAGTCATCATGAATAGCGCCTGAGGCTCGCAGGTCTATCAGTCAACACAAGTTCGAGGTTCCTGGGAGACCGCGATGTTGACGTGCAGATTCCCTGCCGCTGGTGAACTCCTTGTTCCAGTTGTAAACAGTCAGAACTGTGCAGGAGCTTCTTCACCACATCCCCCAGTTAAACGTCTATGAATTTGTGCAGTTTTGACGCCTTCCTCAAAATCAATGCAGTTCATCTTGTCCATGATAGTTGCCTTCCTGTCTGCGTCTTTCTCTGCTTAATAAACGGAAACAGCCCTTTCGCTCATGAGTTTATCGGAAATTCAAAGCATACAAATTTTATTTGGCTGCTTTAGGTCACTTCTATACTGCTTTTTTTTTTTTTTTTTTTTCCTTCAACAAAATTAATTTTTTCAGTGTCTGTTGTTCGCGTAACATTCAAATAACCATTTAAAGTTCTATTGCCTCTACTTAGTCAGATTTGGAGTTCAAAAATGTCCAGTGCTCCAGTAATAAAGTCTCACTTCATGGCCCTCTTTTAGTAATTTGCAGATGTTCATACCATGGGCCATGATTTGTTTGTTTCTGTGCTGAATTAGTTCTTACATGTTGGACACTGATCCAAAGTACCAGTTTAACTGAAGCAGTGACAGTTCTGTACTTTTTCAGCTTGTTCAGGAGGTGCTAACTTTCATAATCTCAGCAACACGGCTCTGGTAATCGCCCCATCTGTGACTATAAACATTTAATTAAGTTCTGATGCAGTTGAACTCGGCTCTGGGTATGACAGCAAGTGTGCTCTATGCTTGTCCTTAGAATATTGTAACAGTATTTATGGCTAAACTAGATATATAGCATACGTAGCTCAGTCCATTAAGTTTCCGGTGTGACATCGTTAAGCAGTGATCAAATAAAAACACGGGTATTATTTTCAACATACATTTGCTTTAATGCCTCTAGATTAAGGAATACATGGATGTGGATACAGTGACATCGTCAATTTTTAGGCATTTTTTTTTAAAAAATGTCTATGGTTTATTTGGATGCTATAATTCTTCTTGTTAATTTTAATGTAACTTACAGTGGTCTGACAGTTACATTTTCACCCATCATATCAGCTGTTAATTAAACGTAATTGCCCTGTACTGAAGATGACAAGCGTTTCATTGCAGATTTCCGCACTTTTCTCTTCAAAGCTGTCATTCTTTTAGTACACATCATAAGAGCACAATTTTACCAGAGTACAGCATACTTGCTACATTCTGTTGAAAAAATTTAACTTACTTTATAAAACAAAATATTCTTTAAATTTAATACCAACTATGTATCAGAACTAATACAGGAAGCAATTATATATTCTTAATTAGGTTAATTAGTTCAATTTAATACTCTTATATTCTACTTACCATTAAATTACACAGAACATGTTTACCAGGCCTTTGCCTGCACCATCAGCTGCAAGTCGACTCGTTAACATACCCATGAATGAGTTTGCAAAGAGAACTCAAATATAATACAAATGGCAAAAAAAACCATAGATACAACAAAGAAAGTGTCAAGAAATTGAAACAAGAAAAGAGATTAAAACAGGTTATAGCACTGACAGCAAGGAAAAATAAAAAACTACCATTCTAAGAAATTTACTTACCATTCTTGCACCACCAAAAAAATCCAGAAAATACTCAGCAAGTTTGGCATTGCTTTGTCCCCTGTAACAAATTCATCCTAAATTGCTCAAATCTGGTGATAATGACACAATTCCTAATGAGAGGAAACCAGGAATCTATAAAATCAACTGTTCAAAATGCAACAAAGAGTACGAGGTGTGATTAAAAACAAACCAGGAATATTCGTTTTTTTTAAAGAATCTTTATTTGTTAATCAACATCAATTCTCTCTCCTTCGATTATAATTCACTTGTTCCTGCGCTTTTTCCAATCTTGGCAGAACTTTTCTGTATACCCTTCAGCTACTTCAGCCATTTTGATTTTACCTCATCAATGATGGCAAAACGTCGTCCTTTCATTGTATTCTTCAGTCTCGGGAATAAAGGAAGTCTCAGGGGGACATGTTCGGTGAATGTGGTGGCTGAGGCAACATAACGGTTTTGTTTTTTGCCCCCCCCCCAAAAAAAATCACGAACAAGCAGTGAGTGTGAGCAGGAGCATTATCGTGATGCAATTTCCACGAGTGGTTTTGCCCCAAATCTGGTCGATTTTGTCGAATTGCATCACGCAAACTGCGCATTACTTCCAGGTAGCATTCCTTATTGACCGTGCGACCATATGGCAGGAACTCATGATGTACTAGGCCATTGAAATCGAAGAAAACAGTGAGAAGAACCTTCACATTTGATCGAACTTGTCGACTTTTTTTCGGTCCTAGCTCTTCAGGCAGCTTCCATTGGGACGATCGGCCTTGGTTTCGACGTCATACCTACATACCCAGTTTCGTCAACGGTTATGATCTTTTCAAGAAGTTCTGCATCGTTGTTGACTTCATTCAGCAATTCCTGAGCGACGTCTACGCGACGCCGTTTTTGCTCGAAATTCAGCAATCTCGGAACACGGCACACGTTTCATGCCCAAAACATTCGAAAAAATTGCTTGGCATGAACCAAATGATATACCGACATCATCAGCAACCTCTCCAGAATCATTTTCTTCACTTGTCGGCGGTTATTGATGTGCTAGGGCGCTAGTCATCTTCAACGTCTTCACGGCTCTCTTTGAAACGTCTGTACCACTCGTAAGCTCTTGTCTTGCTCATAGCAGATTCGCCAAAAGCCACAGTCAACATTTCGAATACTTTGTTGCACTTTATTCCATTTTTCAAGCAAAATTTAATATCAAATACTTTGATCCGAAAGAAAGCAAAAAATCGCCGATCACACCAAAATATCTCACCTTTTCCACCGCCAACAATGAACTAAACATTCAAAACAGCTGAAAACGACAACATTGGTCAGAAACATGTGTACCAATAAGCTAAAAAAAAAATTAAAATCGGATTTATGAAGCTCGGGAAATAAAAAAAAATCCCGTTATTTTTATTATATCTCGTATATTTGCAAAACAAAAAGAAGCATTAGCATTAGGCTCAGAGAATATTGGAGAAACATCGGGTACAATCAAATGGATAAATCAGCAGCTGCACGTCACTTTTGGAGAGATAAACGTGATATAGAAATGGAAATCAAATTATTGAAATTTGCAGATAGACCTTTGGAGCTGGGAATATGAGGAAAAAAGTTTATAAAAAAAATATAAAGATAAGTTTTTGAACTTTGAGATTCCAACAGAAGACAAGTTAATCCAAAAGTTCATAAAATGTCCACGAGAACTACACCAAGTCCATCCAACCAGCAACAAATCTGGCAGTTGACATACAGCTGATGATGCAGACAATGGCCTGTGAAACATGTTCTCTGTAATGCGATGGTAAGTGGAGCAGAAGAGTGGAGTGTTTATTCATCTCATCAGCTAATATTCTTTGTTTGTTTTCTAAACAGATGTGTGATAATGGTAACATTAGCTTGTTCACTATTAACTAAACTGTTAGTGTTTGGGTTTGGGATTCTGACACCAATATTGGATGGGATGTAAAAATCTATAAACATTGAATATATTGCACACAAGAAATTGAAAAACAAGATTGTGTGAGCCATGTAACCAGAAGATTAGGCACTAGATTGAAGAAATTAGTAGAGGAATATTAAGATGGGCATAACTCTTGGTGGGGTACGTTGGTCCTAGTGGTAACCATACTTGTCTTCTAAACCCAAGATCGCGGGTTCAAAGCCGGCCAGGATCGATGGATTTTTTCGGGAGTAAAACTCTTAAGTATGGCTGCCTTCGGCAGGGAAGTAAAGCCGTGGGTCCCGTGTCGTACATTTACGGCACGAAAAAGAACCTCAAGCCTGAAAGAAGAGACCTTTGAACAAAATTTGTCGGCCGTTTCATGTCCTGAATTGAATGGGACGCTGATGACCTGAGATGTTAAAGAGCGTATGAAAATAATCAAATCAACAAAAAAAAAATCTTGATGGGGTGTAAAAAGGAAGTTTGAAATCCAAAGTCATAGAAAACTTAACGCTGTTACTATAGAAACAGATTATCCAAATTCAGTATATAAGCTGCATTATATCATTGCTCTTCAACAGACACATGTGAAGCGTCCAACAGATGAAGGCAGCGCAGATGGCGCTTCCATAACAGGGCAATTGCAAAGGGAAGAATTCTGCAAAACGCGAGTGGGTACATACACAACAAAAACATTCTGAAAAGTAAAACTTCTATGTAGCAAATTAGCACATGCATTTCTTCTTGAGAGGTGTATATGAGAAAGAAAAAAAAAAAAAAAACACAAAATTTACACGAGTCAGTACACAAAATTTGGTCAAAGTATTCAAAAACTTCATTTGTTCATACACATCAAATTGAATTAGCTGTCTGAAGCGCAGTGGCAGATCATAATTCTGGATTACACTGCACTGTTGTAGAAATGCAAAAAGAAAAAGATCTTTCACCAGGAATAAAACAATGGATGTACCAAGTACGAGAGATAAAATAAGAAGCAACTGGTACATGGCTCACATGACAGAAAAATACAAGTACAGATCGGCAAAATCACAAATTGAACAAAAGAAGATCTGTAAGTTAACAAATAATCACTTCACTTGTTTAAAAAAACATTTAGAATGCATTTATATTCCCTTACCTGCATTTTGGGATATAATAAACATATTATGAATGATTTGAAACTGTAAATCAATTAATTGCTTATAAATGTGTCACATATTTACATAACAGAATTCAATTTAATTTTATAATAGTAAAATATGTCATTTGAAAATAAAAATACCGACAAATGTGGATATAAGCTTCACATCAAAAAAATATTCAAGTCTATTTCTGATATATTCAGAGCTATTAAAAAGTTAATGTGTCCTATTGTTCTTTTAATTATTATATTGTTTATAACAAATTTGAATGTTATTAACTTTTATTAGCATATTTTTATATTCTGTGGACACTAAGTGCATGTTGAGAAAGTTTAACCCTTATAAATGCAACAGTTTATAAATTCCCCTTAAAATTTCAATTTTCCTACAACAGTAGTTTTAAGCTTTGTTTGTAAAATACTTGAAAATACTGTCACGACTAAGGTTGTGGCTTAAGGGGTAGGTACTTAGGAAGGTGATGGAAGAGACAAACCCCAGTGTGCCATGCCAACTCAATTTATTGTAGAGGAGACAAGCCCTCAACCTGAATTGTAATTATAAATGATAGCCCTGACGGGCCCTTACCTTTTAAGAATCTGACGCAGTAATGCTGAGGGTGTAGTCAGCAGGTTGCTCTCCAAAGACGACAGACAAAGACCCTGAGCAGTAGTTCTATTTCCTCTTATATTGTTTTACGATTGCCTTGGTGGGTCTATACATTGTGACATAAACTATACCAAATATACCATAGATTTGAATTATATCAACCATTGAGAAAGTATTGTGTAGGCGTTTGACCCTTTCCACATTGAGTGACAGATCCAAGCTCAGCATGTTTTGCTTGTTACCAGGCAGAGGTTAATGTCACTATAAAAAAACGTGTAGCAACCTCTGAAGCGATTAACCGCTACACTGAAATTCCTAACCGTGACCGTGTTAAAGAAAGATATGAAATATACAGCCAAACAACTTTAGCTGCCAAAAATGTTAATTTGCTACACCATTCAGCAGTACCTGCAACAATACCATCCTTCAACTTATTATTGTTCATGAATCTCTACTCTCGAAGTTCAGATTTCAGTTTTGAAACAGGTGCAAGATCTGAGCATTTCCTGTAAGCCACATATTTTGCTGATAACATTGCACAATTGATGCAGCAGCTGAGCACAGTACTGCCTAGTCATTCTTTTGTTCCTTTCCTTGAAGTCTATCATCAGAATTTCCTGTGCAGTCCCAAAAATTGTTATCAGGACCTTAGTTATTCCGTCACTAAACTGATTCTCTTTTTGAAAGAGCCATCATTTTATCCCTTGTGAAAATGGTTTATAGTAATACCCTTTCGTTGCCATGGCAAAGGATCAAAAAGATCTGACAACATTCCACACACACTTGCATTTGAAGTGCTGAAAGAATTTAGGGCACCCATCTAGCACTGACCTTATGCATATGCAATTGTTGATGAAGAATGCTAGGCACAGTTGAATTAGAAAGCGCCAACCTTGCAGATTCCCCCCCCCCCTTCAGGCACCTGTCACTCAAGAGCTACCTCCTGAACAATTATTTTTTCTTGAGTAAATACATCCACTGACTTGCTCTCAAATGCATTATCTCTGCCCAAACAAAATAAATTTAACCATTCCCTCACAATAAAATTTCAAGGGGAAAACTTTCCCACAACACAGCATCAAGTATCACTGGGTGGAGTTAAAAATCAAATCCCCGCTATGAACATCATGCAAAATATCTAACTTATATAGCATCTGCAAGCAAATGCAGTATGTATAGTCCTGAAACATGTACATTGCAACAGTGAACATGACCTGCAAACTTCATAGTATGACACGGTATCAGTAAGTTAACATATTTAGTAACTGCAATACAAAAGTAAATAATGCTACTGACTGAAAGGATGCAATTGTCTTAGCGAGTTCACATCAGACTACAATTTCTCTCATTTTACTGCATAATCAACAAATATGTATATGGAAACTCAGGAAATTAAACATTTTAAATAATCTCAATTATCAATCTTTTATTTTTTCTATTTATTACATCTTTTTTCATTTCTGTAACTCACAACAAAAAATTCATTTTCCATTTTATAAATTTCATATTTGTTATTGCTAATTGACAAGCAAGGAGGTTTTTGGCCAAAATTTTCTTGTTTCTTTAATTATTTAAGAGTTGAATATAGCTGCATCTTGCAAAAATTACAGTTACAAAATGAGAACATTCTATATTTTTAATGGAAAACATTTCTAGAAAAAAAAAATTAGAACACTTAAAAATTAAACACTAACTTACCTTACTTACTCAGTCCCTTCAGTTGCAGGTGAATAATGTTTTTGTTGTTGGCACCCACTACAGCTAGAAATGATGATTTTCTTTTTACATACTGGGCCTCCTTCCTCCACCCCAGATGTAAAATTGCTTAACTCCTCTATTCGGATTGCAGAAGGTTTTCAATGCAGTTCAGGAAAGAAAATATTAGTCCAATCCTCCTGGAAAACTTTCCAAAGACCCTCAATGGTAATGAGACACCTTCTCAACTAACCAAGCCTCAGAAATTATCATTTAGTAATTTAACATTAAATGTATTATAAGGTATCGACTTAGACCCCTGAACCAAGTTTCTTTCTGACAGTAGTATGTCAGGGATGATTTGACAGTGCAAGTAAATGCCAACCCAAACAACAAACTTTGAAGTCATTTTCTTCATGAAAGCCTTGAAACAAAGGAAATGCCCAAATTGAGGCCAACTTATTTGGGGAGATTTGGGCCAGTACTTTTGAAATTTTTAATTGCCTAATATAAATAACTTGCCAATTTTATATATGATATTCTACAAGGCCTGGTCAATAAAGAATAAACAGGCTTAATTTCTGGTGTTAAAATTTAGTTTTACAATATTTTCTTAGCTTAATGTTGTCACTTTCAGTTCCTGCCTGTGAAAGGTGTACAAATTTATATATGTTCAGTTTTGCCTAAAACAAAATGGAGGTGACACACAAGGAACAGTAATTTGAAATTCTGGTTTCATCTCAACAAATTTTCAGCTGAGGTCAATGGAGAGTTTGTTCTTTTCTACAGCACAGCTTGAAGACAATAAAATGTTTAAAGAGGGGAGGAAATAATTTCAAAGGAAGATGGACCCTATGCTGCAGTTTTTGTTATGCCTTAATGGAAGAAAACATTAATGATGCTGCTGTCACTGTCGAGAGAGAATCATCAAATAACATTACGGCTACTTTCAGAAATTCTGAAAATTTCACTGGGTGCAATCTACATGTTGGTAAGTGAAAAGATGCATTTGAGATGTGTTTGTGCATGGTACGTTCCAAAACTGCAGCATGCAATTGAAGGTGATGTTACAAAAAGATGCAAAGTTTCTTTCAAAGATAATTATTGGAGATGAAACTTGGCTACATCAATTTGATCTTGTGAGCAAACACCAAAACTGTTTGCATCAACACTTAACACCAAAAAAACCTAAAGTGGTTGCTTCTGCTAGGAAAGTTATGGTCATCTCATTTCGATATTCAAGGAATGGTTTACTAACATGTCGTACCTGTGCACACAACTGTAATAGAGATGTCCTGAAAACTCTGCCATCCCTATCACATGCAAAAGGCTAAGTTTCAGTGCAATAAAATGGATGCTGAACCATGTAGCATAACTTAAATGTTGTTTCTGAATATCTTACAAAAATCAATGTGAACTGTGTCCCTCACTCTCCTGTAGTCAAGATTTAGTCTCCCAAGAGTAGTAGTTAGGAATTCTGACAATATATTATTATATTCCTCCCCTCCCCCCAAATTTAGACTTTATAATAAGGCTTGTGTTACTGTATGGATACGAAACATGGGCAACTACAAAAAATGAACAGAAGAGAATAAGAGTAATGGAAAGCAAGATCCTCAGACGAATATATATTAAAGAGTTAAGTTAGGTATAATGACAAATTGTGCAAGTTGTTTAAAGATCCTGACATCCTAAGAGCAATTAAGTCAAGGAACATAAAAATGCTGTGCTATTTTTATAGAACAGATGAGACATATCCTTATAGGAAACCAACTTTTAGTAACCCTTTTAATATTAGGAAAAGAGGATGCACATGTGTGGATAAAATGGAAAAGCACATAACAGAATTCTATGTAGAAAAATCAAAGCTGGAAAACAACTGTTGTACCAATAGATATATTTACTTTCCTCACATTTTTTTGAAAAATCGTGCTTTATAAAAAAAAGCATTTAACAAATAAATTACTTTCCATTATATATTTTATGTTTTTAGCATTCCTCTATTTAGACTAATTTTTTTGCTGCAAATTTTGACATATAAGAATAATACATTGCAAAAAACCATGATCGTCCAGGAAACTTCTTTGGGACTGAGCTGTCTGATTTCTTGTCAGATCAATAACAGAATTATTTTTTAGTTTTTAAGTTGCATGCACTGCTAGCATACTGTAATTTCCATTTGCAAAAACAACAGTATTTTAACTATAAAAATTTGTAGGAATGTTTTTTAAATTCCACTTAACAATGCGAATGTTATATTTCAATGATTGGAGCAGCAAAATGGGGGGGAGAGATATAGGAAAACGAAAATGCTGGAAACAGTGTTACAAGTGATGTATAATCAATGGCTTTTTATAATTTTGTGCCTAAAGATAACAACTTACCTGAAATGTGGAAGGAAAGAAAAACAAAGTAAGAATCAACTGCCTAATATGTCTATGTGCTGTCATAAATTACTGTATTCTTGCATGTCCTACTCAAAATAGTTCTGTTTTCTTACCTAGAAATTCTGATTGTGGCACTGTGAATGCCTTTGTTTAAAATATACATGTCCCGGTTTATCATTCACAAATCTGCTTGGATAATAGCCAATTAGCACAAGTGTAAAGTAGCGCTTACATAATAAATATAACACATTGCTATTTGCTTATATTATAAGTATGTAATGTGCTAACCAGCACGGCAACTTCCGGTTCACAACCCGTGAACATTATTACGACTTAGCTCTTCATCGATTTCTCGTTCACACTCTTATCACATTTCTCACTATTTTGCAATTTTGAACCGCTACAACATATTTAAAAACGCTACAGGAGGAAAATATGCACTTCGTGACGTTCTCATGAGCGTTGGAACGTTGGAATTTCCGTTTACGTACAATTGTTGCTAAAACAACACACAATGTATTTACTTTATCTCTACAGCTAGTTTCAGTAAGAAAACGATATGCCTACGTACATTTCTGCTCAAAAATTCAATAAAATTGAGTTTTCATTCATTTATGCATCGTAAAAAACGAGAAACGTTCGACTGTAATATAGAGCTCGATAATGACTGGTCTACTCTAATAATGCGATCATGTCTCAATGTCAAGCATTGTTGTTCGTCTGTGCATATACAGGTAATGTCACTAGAGTATGCAAATGCCGAGGGTTCATTTCCTGTAACAGTTGCCTATGTTGAGTTTTTTTCTGCTAACTCGCAATGTGTGCAAGGGAGAAGTGCGTCTTATGTGAAGGACATGTGTTACAGAAAGACATAATCGCGATCAGTGTCTGTAAACAAAGAAAACTCACCTGCCAGCCACGTGATCTTCTAATCGGACACCCTACATAGGATCTGTTGCGGTGCCGACGCTAAGCCAAACTGTGTCAAGCTGGGGGTAGGGCAGACTCTCGGGCTCGTCGATATCGACCCCCTGCAGCATGCACCAGTACACGATTCTAGCCCCTGCGCACTGGAGGCGGCCCACAATTTACACCCATAACCGTAACGACCTTCCCAGAATTCTCTGATTTCTTGTATCGCGAGCAAGAAGCGTTTCGCTAAAAGCTAAAAATAACAAAGGATAGGGGTGCCCAAGGTGGCATTTTCTATTTATGAATTATGTTACAAAAAGGTAAATTTTCCCATTCTTAAAGCGACCATATTTTCAAATATGTTACCTAAAAACGGCGTCATTTGCGTGGCAAGTGCATTCGTTAAGATAAAAGGTAACTAGGAGTTTGCAACATTAAAATAGGAAACCGCCGTAAAATATATTTATTACAAAAGATGCACCATATTTACAAATAAAACCTGTCCCTCGCACATAATGTCCGTTTACAGTTTGCTACTGGGTCCAGTTTTCAGTCTCCACATCCGCTGTACGTGTTGATCTTTAGACTGCAATTCTTCCAGGCAGCTCACATCTGTAAACACCATAAACTGTTACTTGTTCAGACGTAAGTTTCTGGGAAACTAGGCTAACTTCACAAATGTTCGTTAACTCATTGCATTAGCTTTAAAAATATAACAATGTCATTGAGTACTGTGGTATGGTCAATAGCAGTGAAGATAGCCCTCGATCTAACAGAGAAGTGTACGCCTCACTCAAAACACTAAAAGAAGCGAACTCTGCAGATGAAAGTGACAGCAGCTAGCTCGTGACTTAATGTTTGAATTTAGAAAGATACTGATGTATACATGGTAAATGTTTAATTATCACCCGCAAGTTACTATACTGATGAAACATTGCTCCTTAAGTGCACGAGGAGAAAATCAGCTCATCGTGTCCTTTGTTCTTCATTTAATTATTTTGTGTCAGAAATGACTAAAGTGTAAGAAGGAGAGGAATGAGCCTCGCAGTTCTTGGTAAAAGTTCGTGCATTTAAGGATAATTGATGACCACCTTATGACACTGTTGTGAGGTGGAAAACGACTTTCCTAAGTGGTCACATGTCCCTCACAGACGAGCGAACATCCAAATGTTCATGAATGAAACTGCACGCTGAGTTCCACGTTTGCTAACCCCTTTCCAGAAACAACACGTCATAACCTTTCAAGACAGATGTTGGAAAAAGATGAAGAGCATTTTGCTGGTTGTCTGATGACGGTGAATGCATCTTGGATCTATCAGTGTGATCCAGAGCCAAACTCATGAGCATGGCAGTTTTTGGAGCTGTCGCGGAGTTATACTCAAAGATTATCTTGCAAAGTGACAAACCATCACCGGCACACACTGCAGCAAACCTCTGGACAAGTTGCGAGATGCTGTCCAGAGATATTCGTCTCCTGGCTCACAATGCACCAGCTCGCTCGTCCCAAGTTGCATGTGGCTTTGAGATCTTGCAGCATCCACCTGATTCTCCCCCTCTCGCAACAAGCGACTTTTTCTTGTCCCCAGAAGTGAAAAATCCGTTGCGGCGTAGCCGATTTGACAACACAAATGACGTCATTAATGAAGTGAAAGCGTGCTTTAAGGCGCAATCTGTAGACTTCTACAATGACAGTACTCAGCGGGTCAGGAAACGTTGCGAAAAATGTGTAAATCTGGATGGGGGCTAAGTAGAGAAGAGTTAACAATTACAAATCAAAACACACTTTGTGTCAACATTTTTTAAAAGGCGATAATTAAAACTTTACGATAGCCCCCGATATTACAAAAAAGAAAGCTTATAAAATAAAAACTACTATGTTTTAACATGAATTACAACAGGTGTAAACATTTAAAAAAGCATATTGACGTACTGCACAAGATTCACTGCGTGTACACCATTTTATAATAATGCATCTTATGCACCGGTATGGCGCCATAGGAAACACAAGCTGCAAACAGTAGTACCACACCAATCACTTCAATACAGCTGTAACTAAATACAAAAAGTTCTATTTTAACAGCTACAGACTATAAAATAAGTAGCTAAATCACTGTATCAGTAAATGTAGCATTTAAAAGCTGTTGTACATAAACGACGTAAGTATATTTAGCAAGCTAGCAGTGCTCGCTGGCTCGCGCATCCTTCTGAGTTTTTATGGAAGCGGGCAGCCAATCAACGACACACATTCTCCCTGTTTTATTTTAGATGCTACCCAAAGTCTGAGTCTCAGATTTGGCTATATTCGCTATCTCGGAGCAAAAAGCAACCATCTACCCTAAGAACAGGTCGCAAGTGGAGCCTGATGGGATTGGGTTTTACCAGAGGATACAGGTGTAAGAATCATGTCAAAGCAGTGAGCTATTAGCAATAAATTCTTATGTCAGCACCCACAAAACGTTAAATTTGAGTTAAAAACAATGACAGTAATAATTGCACATACAAAGACTGGCGTAGCCGGGCTGTACCATTGCACCTGAAGAGTGGGCCTGGGCATACAGGGGAGAATGTGGCGTTGTTATGGCAAGCAGTTGTGTGTTAGTGAGCAGGTCCAATCACTAAAGGAACGAGGGAAGGATGTTGTTAGAAAGGAATAATGGATCATTCCTGCTTCACCATTTAACGTCACTGTAAATCAATAACTTCTGGAATCACACGCGGCCATATTGTCGGCATGTGGGAGGCTAGTCATGGCATTGGCCAATAGCGACTTAAGTACTACCAGAGCGACTGGTTACTGGATCCACAGGTCCCACGAATATGGAAAAGGACTTATCTGGAAGAAGAATGAAAGAAAATACTCTAGGTATGGATGTGGCTATAGTTAAGGTACCATATTCACATCGATATAAAAGATGACAAAAACTTTCAAAATGGAGGACACAAAATATTCATTCAGATTTTGGTTTATACCATCATTGCATAAGGTTTAGACCAACAATGCGCTATTCCATCCTTTTGCTAATAGCATTATCTTAAAATATTTAATAAAACTTTAAAATGACAAAAAGTTTAGCTGCATTTGAAAATAAGTTAAATATGAAATTATCACAAGTCAGCACGAAATGGTGAATTTAACATTACCGTGTAATGTGAGAGAACGTGGGCTTTTACGGCCGGAGTCATACAAGTAACTACAATTTTCTTCTGGACTGTCGTGCCGTGGTTTGATGGAGATGAGAATTCCAGACGTTTCGTCCGCAACTTCGGCGGATATCTTCAGTGGTGTGGACTCAGAGAAGGTATCACTGTGTCTGAGGAGGCGAAGATGTCCGCCGTAGTTGCGAACGAAATATCTGGAACTCTCATCTCCAGCAGGCCACGGCACAACAGCCGGAAGAAAACTGTAGTTAGTCCAGTAATGTGTTGGACAGGTTTTAAGGTTCCGGAATGATGAACTTTTACATTCAGCTTCAAATACATATCTTCCTTTCCTGAACATACAATATTTGCTATAGTCACTTAGGTTACATTTTCTGCAAACATACACATCATAACTATATAATCATAACAGTAAAGTGTTCTATTTTAACACCTAAATTTTCACCCTCGCAATGTATTCACTTAATGTTACTATTTTATATATACTTCAATGACTGTAATATTTATCACTAAATTAATATCAGCAATTTGCAGAAAAGAATGAAATAACAAAATTCTGGTGTAGCATTAAAGGTCCAAATACAGGACAGTTGACAACCCTACTGTCAGTAGCGGGAAATGTTCTTTTACATTTTAGTGCACTATAACTTGAAAAGAAGGTAATTGTTTACTTTAATTGCGAGCAACCAATTCCTGCAATATTTTATAACAGATAAAGCTCTAAGTATGACATTTCGCTACGCAATACGAGTTTGTATACATTACTGGAAACCGAGTTGATCTCCAGTGGGTGCACGATTCGTGAGACTGAAACTTTGCTGACATAGGCAACTGAGCTTCCTCAGTCGTGTTTATCACGCCAACTGTTTTAGTCGCATTAATGTAGGAAATGCATGTTAGACTTTCTATTATGCATTTGTATTGTTTGTGGAGAATGTCGAGGCTAGAACAAATATATTTCTCAATGTTACGAGCAAAAGAAATCGTACAAGTTAGTGATAAATCTCCAGGTGTGACATTTCCATCGGCAAGTGCAATTTTCAGACTAGTCAAAAAAGTTAGAATCCAAGGCAAGAAGCTGAGACTAAAAAAACCGGGCTTTAACTGCTTGATGAAATATACTTCTTGTAATGAAGAGTCGGCTTTGTACTGAAAGCGTAGCATTATAAGGAATCGTAACATTGACAAGATATAATAAGAACATGATATTGTATGAGAGCACGCTGTATATCCTACTTAGTGAAACATATTGTATAAACCCAAACATAGTAAGACGTAGAAGTAATAAATATTAAGGGTGACTTGCCTTGTCATCCAGAGGTTGACCTGAAAGGGTCCTTACAGAAACACTTGCATAAACAAAAAGCAACCCTCCTTTCCACTCGCTTAAAATATGTTTACGTGTGCGTGTTATAGATAGATAGAATTATTGTGTTGATGAAATATTGTTTAGTTTTAAGCTTAACAAATCCAAACCATGTACCTCTTAGAACTTATGTCAGGACCTGGTGACTGTTGACCTCATAGTGGTGAGAAGTGTTTAACAATAACTCTTATGTCTAGACTAGGTGATTATCACCCCTCCTTGGGCATTACAATTGTATAAAAGGTTCCTGAATTTATTCAGACAGGAGAGGAGCCTTGGAGCTTGTAGGATCCACGTCCAACTGTATAATAAACCCTTTAATAAATAGTTATACTTTTAACAGAGTTGGTTGAGTTATTTAGCATTCGTCTGGAAACACCTCGTCTTTCCTGAAGGAGTCGACCTAGCTCCATTCCCCGAAGTTATCCCAAAATAACATTCCTTCTCGTCTTAGTCATCGAGATTGAATAGGGAAATTGTAGCACCGCATTAAACAGAACATCACCAAGTTGTAAGTCAGTCGACGGACATCACAGCTTGACTTCGTTTAATAACATCCTGGTGTTACATTCTCCTCTGAAGTCTTTAGCTGAACGAGTTGGTGTATCTGTTGGCAGTGCGTGTAAAGTCACTCAGTTGCTGCATCTTCATCCATATAAATTACTGTTCTACCTGATATAAAACAGCTGAGGCCGAAAACGCAAGTTATTTTCATCATATAGCGGAAGCAGAATATTAAGCAAACATCATGACGTAACAACACATTCATTGTTGCCGCGGTTGCGGAGGATAGCTGCAAACCATTATAAAAATACACAGCACTAAAATCACAAACACATAAGCACTGGAGGTGGATAAATTGTGAATCACATGGAATATATTTGCTGACCACTAAAGGAGCCGCTGACGCGGTGAAAGTTGGAAGGTGATCGTAATTTTTTTCAAATTTCTTTTAAATCAAAATGGAATTTAGAATATATTTTATCGAGACAAGAATTTAATTGACGTTGTACATACTCAAAATAAATGTAGTAATTGATGCAAATATATAAATGAATTTGTGAAGATAATGCCGTTATAAACATTTACCCAAACTTAACAGAGAATGAAACAGAATAATGCAGGAGGCCATAAACAGTTAATTTCACGTAATCGTGGGTAATATTGCTTATCAGTGTTGTGTATGGAAATAAATAGCTCGCCTTATTAGTTTGTTTTTATTATTCAGATGGCATTAGAGTTGCAAGTGGGTCTGTGCGACAGTCAAATCATAGTTCGTGTAAGGAGATGTTGAAAAGAAACGCTAAATGAAGCAAGCGCATTTTCCTTTGAGTGGAAGATAATTATCTTCACGAATTCTTGAGAAGTGCCAATATATTTGCGTCATTTCTAGTATGTACAACGTCAAATAAATTCCTATCTCGATAAAACATTCTAAACTCCCTTTTGGTTTGAAAGAAATTTAAAAAATGACGACCACCATTGCATGCACTCAACAAGCTATATCAAATCTATCACAAAAGTAGTTCCCACAAAGCATGCACTATGTTTGTGTTTTAATAAGGGTTTGCAGCATTAAGGGCATGTGTTACACCTTGGTGCTCGCTTAGCATTCTCCTTCCACTATACTATGAAATGCACTTTCGGTATTCATGGAAATAACTCTTGTTTTGACTTCGGTGGTTCTCCACATGCGATGTGCGTTTTCCTAATGGCAGCTCACTAACAGGGGGGAAAAAATGAATAAGCCGACTTATTCTCAAACGTTGTTTATCGGTTTCTATTGTTCTGACACTCCATCCGGGAACAGACATTTCGCGCCGCTTGTTTCCTTACACAGACGTATACTTGACCAGCAGTTTCACTCCTATAAGCCCTCGTGCAGCGCCCATGCCTTCTGGGCAAATAAATAAAGTAAAAATGAGGCGACCTATTCTCAAACATCGTCTCGGAAAGGGTTCAGACACGTCTCACAATGGAACTTCAAGCATTTACGCATAACCAATTTCCGGTTGCGTAGGTGAATGAGAACCCTATAAAATAGTTTATTGTTTCTTTTTCTAACGAGAAATGAGTACTTAAATGGAGCGAGTCGTTTATGGCTGTTATATCAAAATTAATTTGAATGAGGAAACAAGGACGTCATTGAGACAAAGTACATAACTGCATTTGCATTATAATTTATTCCAGGTATACAGGGCAGATATGCACTTAATAGCAAAGCTTAATCACCAAAGAACTGAAAATGGCGGCTAAACACATTAATGTTATGGCCAGACTTTACAACTATAACCTCAAATGCCATAACCCGTTGTTATACATAACATATTTAAGGGCATTATCGTCATTTATAAAATAATTGCTCAAACTGTGTTAATGTTAAAAGTAAACAACTGTCTAACAGAATTTAGAAATACTCTATCCACATTTAAATTCTATCTTAGTGTGTCTTATTTAATTGTCATGGTTACCTGGCGAACTGCATATCTCGTTTTCGTCGTTCACCTCAAAAAGCCAATATTCAATTATTAAATTAACCATAACGCCTCCCTCGTTCATTTTGATATTAGGTAACACTTAACACAATAAAACTACTGCACTAATCTCAGTACGTGTCTTTTAAAGACGCAAATGCTCAAACGCAGTGTTACCAAGCTACTTAACATAAATATTAATATGCTACTCGAACGTTTTAAATCATGTTTTTAGATGCGCAATATACTTTGCTTGACTTCAAAATCAGTGAAAATTAGCTATTAGATACTATTAGAACAATAACACTTTAATTAAAACTCTTGATTGCACAAGATCCGTAAGGTTTGCAATTCTAAATTAACTGCACACATTATTGCAACAATGTCCGACTATTGGTTTTTCGCTCATCAACAACACCAGCTTGATACAAATATGAACCTCAAGGCTAGGGACACACGAGCGCGCTACACACAAGATGGGAGGTTTAGAAGCCGTCTGTTTCACATAACTTGCAGTTCTAGTGGTGTGGGTTTAACCAGTAAATAGCGAAAGATATGTACATAGTAGCTTCTACACCTTATATTCTTAACTGAGATAAGATGATCAGAGATATTTCCCAATGTCTAAAACTTCGTTTGACGAACTTGTGTTTAATATAAAGAGTTATATTGTTAACAAAAAACACAAAATGAGAACAGAACTGAACCTGTACAGATTTACTTATAAATATTTGAACAATGCATAACAGCTTAATAATTAATTATACAGTATGCTGCATATTGCTTACAATTTAGTTACTTCACACTACTGCAGGGCTTTCATTTAAAGAACAAATTAAATGTTTTAGTTTAACATTTGCAATAGAACAAATAATTGCACAATAAAATAAATTAGAATGACTCTTTTTCTGTAAAGAACCGAGACACAAAAGTGCTTGCAAATGATGTCTGAACGTTCCTCACTTTGAAATCAGCTTCCTCGAGATGCAGAGTGCAGTTTCTGGTTTTCAGAATGAAAGTTATGATAATGCATAAGAAAACCAGATATGCCTTGGTTATTTACATCAATACCAATCGGACGCTGTGCTTTTATCTTCATTAACACTTGCATATTTAAATTCAATGACCTCAGTATATTTCTTTATTTATAGCCTTGTTTGCCTGTAAGTATCTCGCTAGTTGATGCAGGCTGAAAGATTTACACTACAGGATTGGCCGGTCAACTGCAAGTAAAATAATACGAACAGTCTGTTGGGCAATTTGGTATGTAATGAAAAGTACGTGTATGCGGAATCATAACGAAGAGAAATTGAGGTTAGGCTTTTATGAAAAAGCTATTTCCCTCATTGTATAGGTGCTGTAGATGGGAAACATATTCGCATTGTAAGATCACTGTATATAAATTATAAACATTTTCCAGTGCTTTTATTAGCAATAACCCCATGCTACTTATTGCCTCGTTCTATAAACGCCTAGACCAGAAGCATTTCCTGGTGTGGATATATCGCTCCCTTTTTCATTTGTGGGCGACTAAGCATTTGAACTTTCACCATATCTGCTTCGACCTTATTCGGGAAACATTTTGCCAGTTAGTAAAACAGTACTCAATTATAGTGTCTAGAGCCAGAAGTTATGTAGAATGTACTATGGCAATTTTATCCAACAAGTGACGCATTTTTCACAGACCAATGATTGGTGTGGATGTAACTTTCGCAATTGACAGTGTATTGCATAATTTTGTAAGAGAACGCCATGGATATATGAGGGTAGGTCCATAAGTTTCCGGCCTAACCATTTTCTAGGTATATAAAGACAAAAGCTATATTCCACTTTTCAATATAGTTACTCTTTATTGCAATACACTTCTCATATCTTTGAATTAACATTTCAACCGTCTCCCCCAAATAGTCAGAAGTCTTGTCTGCAAAATGGGCATAAACAGCTCCCATCACTTCTTCGTCACACTTAAATTTCCTTCCCGAAGTTCTTCCAGGGTTTTGAGAAGAGGAAATAGTCACTGGGAGCTAGATCTGGGCTGTAGGGTGGATGGTCGATCTCCTTTAAGTCACATTTCTTCACAGTTTCTTTTGTAACAAGAGCTGTGTGCACCGGCGCGTTGTCATGAAGAAGGCGCACACCACCACTCAACTTTCCTCGCCTTTTCTCTTTGATGGAAGCACGTAGTCTGTGCAGTAGGCCAGCATAGTACTCCCCATTTACAGTGATGTTCCTCTCCTTGAAGTCAATGAAGAGTATTCCTTCACAGTGCCAAAAGATTGTGGCCATGATCTTCTTGGTTGACTGAATGACCTTGGCCTTTAGAGGCGATGCTTCGCCAGGTTTACGTCACTCCATTGATTCTCTTTTGAACAAGGGATCATAGTAGAGGATCATAGTTTCATCTCCTGTAACAATGGTTTGCAGAACTTCTCTCTCGTTGCCACGGCAGAGCTCCAAAAATGCCTGACAACAGATGACTCGTTGCTGCTTTTGGACTGAGGAAAGAAGTCTTGTCACTAACCTTATTCATGTTTAAATGTTCATGAATAATTCGAAGGACTGTTGTTTTAGAAAGGCCCAACCTTGCAGCTATTTCTGTAACTTTGAGCCGTCGGTCTTCCATAATTTTTCCTTCCACAAGAGCGAGTGATGTTTTCAGGAGTGAGCACCTCCAAGGGCCGACCTACACGCCCTTCGTCTTCAATGCTTTCTCGACCCATTCTTAAAGTTTGGCTCATTCTTTTACAGTAGAATATGAGGGGGATGCTTCCCCATATACACCGTCCAATCGCTGTTTAATTTCATTAGGAGCAAGTCCTTCTTTTGTGAAGAAATTAATAACAGCTCGAAACTCCATTTTGAACATGTCACAATCTTCTACAGATAGCCTTCTTTATGCAACTATATCCGAACAAGTGATCACAACGGAGTGGAAGTTACATCTGCAATTATTTACTTAACAGATAAGGTATCACACTAGATAAGGGTTTTGTGAAGGCGATAGTTCGTATCGGTGAGGCCGGAAACTTATGGATCTATCCTGTACTTTTGAGCACACAATGACTAATGTTGAATATCAAGAAATCCATTTATCCCTGAAAGGTAAAATTAATAGATCTGTCAACAGATATGCACTAGATAGCTACTTTGTGAATGATGGGGAAGCACTTTGGCAGTACGACAAGCAGCATACTGCTGTCATATCTAGCTAGAGTATTTACTTAGCTAACTTCATTAGTTCTGCATCTGTATTAGATATATCTCCAAATACAGCAAATGCCACCTCTTTCCTTATTATATTTTTCTTATTTTTATTCTTATATTTATCTATAATACAGGTCTGTTATGAACCATTTCAATGTACATTTTCACTTGAACAAACACTCCAATCAACGGAAACATTATTTAGTATGTTCTACTAACGCAGAAAAACAACAGCCATGACAGAAACATGTCCGATATTGGTTTAATTTACGGTTTGTATTTAATATTGACATTGCTTTATTTGCGCAGGTTGTGACACATGTAAAGCTCACCTGAGGATTGCAGGAAATTGCGCAGTGGTTTCCTGAACACTGCAGTAGGCACCGCCATGTTGATGTGCGGGAAATTTGCCCCAGAGGCCGCGTCGAGCGTATTGCAGGACACCAGACCTAGGAGTGTCCCTCCCCTGAGCACGGGTCCCCCACTCACTCCGGACTGCACGCAGCACGTCGTATGCAACATGATGGGGCCCTGAGTCCCCAACACCTGGGACACGACCCCCCTGGACAGTGTAGGTCTCAAGTTGGGTTCATCTCGTTCACACAGCAGCGGGAAGCCGGCAGTCCACACACTCTCTCCTGCAACAATACAAAACGTAACGTCCCCAGATCCTCCTGTGGTTGAAGACAAGTACACCAGGGAGCTGTCCGAAGAACGTACTTGTTCCTACAAGTTACCGGTTACTGAGTACACTGCGGCGACCTAACCAACGATATCTACCAGTAGCAAAGTGAAAGCGGGACCGGATGGCGAAAGGCAGTAGATCTCACTATAATATGTTATGGAGCACACTGATTTGATTTAAACGCGTTGTAAAGTATCAGAAACAATGGAGAGGGTGTACAGGGTAGCTGTTAGGTCAACCGAAATTTGGGGTTGGATGTTTTGCTGTCAGACACTATCACCCTCATTGCTGAACTCAGATCGTCTCATTCTTCGTGTACCCCACTGAAGTAGGTAGCAATGGCGTGTCACATGTTTTTCAAATCCCTTGATTATAAATAACAGAGAGATAGAGGACCTCACCATTAATATTTTAGCTTCAGTCAATAACAGTCTAGTATTAACAGCTGCGGCAGAATTTAACAGTGTTATTGTTGGGATATTGATATGCCCCCCTTTTTTGTTATTGACTGGGTATAGATGTGCGAGGCATCAATACATAGTGAATTTAAACTCATTCCCTGGTTTCGAGCATCCATAGGATAGAAACCATGACAGATATAAACGCTTATATCTCTCAAAGTTTGCATTCGTAATAGGCAGCTTGGCATAGACACAGATTTAGCCGCTGGGGGCAGTGGTCATGCTTCAACAGTGGCTAATGCTAAAATTACATGGAGATAGCCAGGACTTTATCACTAAGATGGGGCTCCACTTCATTTTTATCATGACATCTGTGCGTAGCTCGATGCTGAAACTCCTCGTCGTTGGATTGGGTGTGCTGCTCCAAACGAGGTGACCTAACCTAACCCCATGTGATTTTTATGGGGTTGTGTGTGTTCATTTGTCACATGATTTAGCACAACTGGGAGAGAGGGCATGCAGTCGCTGGTATCGATGTTGGGACGAGTGTGGCAAGATGTCTGCAGCGTCATCAACACCTGTAAGAAACCCACGCTCTATCCATTGGCATTAGCGTTCCGCTATGTCTGTCATAGACCCCCAAAACCAGTGAAAGACTTTTAGAATCACTGTGTACTTGAGGTTTAACAACCATGGAGTAGGACGATTGTGTAAACCGTGTTGCTTTAATAGCCCTTCATAGGGTTGGAAACCCATCAACAGAGATATTCCAGACATTTAAAGGTTAGAAATCAGCAAAATGTTTTATCGAAGGCTTTATGAGATTGGTACTATTGATGCCTCTGTGTTGTCAAAAGAGTGGTGACCGGTGTTCGACAGTGACGCTCAAACAGGTGAACATATTCACAAGATTATATAAGACTTTGGACTGAGGACTTTTATTACAGTAAAACAGCCTACGGTGTTCAGGTACAAGCGACTGCCACAGGATTACGCTAACAACAGCTACCGGAAAATTATTTGTACCAACGAGAATGTACGCTAAAATGACAGAGCTGCATTTTTCTCCAAAAAGGTTGAAGATATCTGCCGAAGTGTATAAAGCCACTCTGCTGGAAGCTGTGGTGAAGAACCTAAACACTACTTAAGAACAGAAACTGCTGCAGCTTTCAGTCCTAGCCCACAAGGCAGAATTCACTAGTTGGCTTAGGAGAAATATTCCGGAGTTTATTAGTGCTCAAGATAGACCTTTTAGCAGTTCAGACTTTAGACCTCCGGACCACAAATTGGCCATGAATTGAAAGAAAAAGCAACTAACATTGAAAGCCCTAAACTACCCCCCAATGAAGGCAGTGAGTGCTGCTCTACAAGAATGACCAGAGAGACTTCGGTCATGTGTGAACGTGAAAGAGGTCATGCTGACAGTTGATTGGTGCTGAACATTTGCAAACATCAAAAGCAAACTAATATATCAGGGCGATTGACTGATACTAGTATGCCATTTAGACGCCAGATGCCGGTTTTAAGCAGTGTGTTTACCGAAAGGACAGTGTTCGTTTGTTGTCAATTAGAGAAAGACTTAAACAAGGTGGACAAACATGTACTTCATGGTTCTTGCGGAAGGAAGGCATCAAGACTGCATAAATGTATAGACGTTTAACTGCGCCTGCTGCACAGAAGACGTTTACAACTGAGTCAATGAGTTCGTCAGTGGCAGAGAATTTTCGCATAAGAATGTCCGACAACATCGCGGTCTCCCAGGAACACTGAGCTTGTGTCTGAATGAAGCTGACAGGGACTTGGCACAGACAAAGGTCAAAAGGGTTAAAGTCTGTCATCGGCTACTGAAAATACATGAACATCCGAATGTTTTGGGGAAAAGTTGGTGACTGGGGATGAGTTATAGTGTCACCAACACCCACTAAAGAAGAAAATTCAACAAAATATCGAGAGAGTCCCCGGACCAAGAAATTGCATGCTGTTCCATCGGGGCAAGCAGATGATTGCCGTCTTTTGGAGCATTTCAGACTACTGCTAATGGACTGACTTCCTTAAGCAGCCACTGTCATTACACGGCTTAGACGCAGACTCAGCAACGGCGATCCACGGCCCCACACCAGCAACACTACAACGGCAAGTTGGCATAGCTGGGGTTCATTACTGTGCCGCATGCACCATATTCACCGGATCTCGTTCCGTCTGATTATGCCTTATTAGGCAGCATGAAGGACTCGCTGCGAGATAAAAAGAATTTGGCTTTAATGAGAAAATTCAGGCAGCTGTTCAAGAGTGTAGTGCTGCAAACAATGGCTTCGGGAGGCCGTAATGAAGTTAACAGGAAGATGACAACGGTGCATTGACGTTGTGGGGCGTATACTGAGAGATATCATGTGCATTGAACCAAGTTGCATAATAAATAAGGTTCAAAATACACTGTAAATCATTTTAGAAAGCCCCTTGCACAACTCAGAGATGAGTACCTAATTGTCAAACCACCAGCATGATATATTATAATTCTACTCGGCATTCTGTGCGTCAGATAAAGAACAACTGTAATTTCGTTTACTTCAGTATAAATATTACAAACTCTGCAGGAAGAAACATTCCAGCTTACATCCGTAACACGAAACTGGGCTCTGCTCTGCTGTTGCTATGGCAACAAAGCTGCACGTGGCCATTAGCAACACGCGTCGTGCACCCACGCAGCTCTGCCTCCCACCTGTTGACTTTGTCAGCGCCATGTTACATCGCGAAGTGAGGGGTTTTCAGCAACTTTGAGAAACTGCTGAAAACACCGGCAGCCCTGTTTGCGTTTAGTAAATCGCTGGAGACTTGTGCAGAAGAAAACGTTTTCTTACATAAAATATTAATACTTACTTGATGGGAAAGTGTTGATGGTTATGCAGGGTAAAAATAAGACAAAAAACCAAATATTGGGGTACTCAAAAATAACCGGAATTATTTTAAACACTTTTATTAAAGATTACAATTTAACATCCTCCATTTGAATCAACGCATTTGCCTGAATTTATTGCGCAGTTCTGCGCGTCACTGATTTCCCTCCATTTCAAAGATTTCTTCATTGGTGGGGATAAAAAAAATGAAGTCGCATAGGACAAGATTGAACGAGTAAGGTTGGTCCTGGTTGTGTAGTGGTAACCATACTTGCCTCGTAGACCCAAGAACGCGGGTTCAAACCCGGCCAGGACCGATGGATTTTTTCGGGCGTAAAAATGGGGCGCTGATGACCTGAGATGTTAAAGAGCGTCCGTAAATAAATCAATAAAAAAAACGAGTAATGGGAGATGTGACAATTTTGTTCCTTGCCAAGAACTGATTATTAGGAACAGTATTTTTACGGTTTGGCCTGTTTTTCTTCATAAAAGAGATGGGTTGCTAAAATACTTGCATTTAGGAATTATAAAATTATCAAAGTCTACATGGTAGCACTGTCTCAAGTGGGCATTAAAACATCGAGAGAGCCCCACAGGATCCATTGCGCATTTTAATTGATATAAACGATTTACCAATTTATATAAAATCTGAAATTAAGTTATTTGATGACGATTATATTATATATAAAGAAATAAGAAAAAAAACCTGATATTGAGACGAGGTCGGTAAGTGTGCTAGAATAGACAAAGACAAAAAATATTCTTGTTTAAGAGGGACGTTCTAAAAGTTTTCAGTATGACCAAAAATACACAATATTTAAAGGAAATGCTTTTTTTCTCCTCTCCCTCTTTCTCTCTGTCTCTATTTTAATTTTTCAACATAGTCACCTTGTAAATCAATACATCTGACCAAAAACTTCCCAACATTTTAATATTCCCTCAGTAAAATTTGTCCAAATGTGAAAAATAACCGTCTGTCTCAGTTTCAATCTCATCATTTGATGTGAATCTTCGTCCACTCAGCCATTTCTTTTTCAGAATAAAAAGTAATGGCTGGGAGGCAAACTCAGCGAATATGGCGGATGTGGAAGCGAAGGTCATGCAGTTTTGCAGCAACAATCCCAGACGTATGTGAAGAAGCATTATCGTGATGAAAGAGAACTTTCTTTTTCGCAAGGTGTGGACGTTTAGCCTGAATAGCATCCTTCAGTTGGTCCAGTAGTAAAGCGTAATACTCCCCGGTGATGGTTCTGCCCTCCTGGAGGTATCTACGAGCACCACACCATGAGAATCCCAGAAAACTGTAGCCATGACTTTTCCTGCAGATGGGACCGTTTTTGCTTTCTTTGATGCACTTTCACGTCACTCGATTGTCTGAGAAAGTTAACTACTATTTGACAAACTTAAGTAAGACTGTATGTTTAACGTTTCAATAATAACTCACAGGCATCTCTGTGCACATTTTTTTGGTGTGAAAAGCCCGCCTACAAATGTGTGCCACTCTGTGTATGAAGTCTGCACAGTTCCTGCGTAAACTAAGCGAAGTCCTCAACAAGTCGAATTTGTGAACGTTATTACAGAGCGCTAGAGCAAAGAAATTAGAGCGCTTTTTAAATTTTGGTTTTCAGATATTAACCCCCCTCCTAATACTCCCATTTCCCTCACTTTCAGGAACTATTTTTCTTATTATATTTAAATGGTGTATACAGAGTTTTGTTGCTAAATAACAAATATTTTTGCCGCTAAAGTGATTTTTAAATGTTCGGTTCAAGCAAACCGCAGCTTCTAATAGTCTGGTTTCGCTGATTCTCGGAAACTATTTTTTTAATGTTATTTAAATGACATATATGGAGTTTCGTTGGGAAAAAAACAAAAATTGAGACCGCTACAGCGAATTTTAAATTTTCGCTTTAGTTAATCCCCCAAAGGTGCAATTTTGCTAGTAAACGAACTCGATAAATCGTTAGACAATTGATCATTATATGCCGTGTTTCGTTGAGAAAAACAAAAAATTGAGAGCGAAACATGATATATTCATTTTTTTCATCGTCATTTTTGGTGCCTAGTAAGTAGGATGGTTGGAGTTTTGAAAAAAAAAAATGTAAACACTTTTTCATGGGTACAACAGCGAATTTATTTATAACAGAACTTTTTATTTTTGAAAATTTTGTTTTATCTACTTGCGAATTTTATTTTATCTCCTCAATTGAGTGTAACCGTCTTTCATGGTGGATTTCGGCTTTAGGAATACAAATAAAATCTGCAGGTACTAAGTCAGGAGAGTATGAAGGTACAGTCGTGTAGTCGCGAACAAGCGTGATGAATGCGTTGCTGCAATATCCGTGCATTGTCTCTCTATAGCCCAGACTTTTTCCTTCTCAAATTTATCGGAGACGTCTGAGGACATCTTGATAATACTAGCGATTTGCAGTTAGAACCCCCGGAAACAATTCGTGATGAATGAAATCCTGAATGTTGAAGAAAACCGTCGGACGAGGTTTTTGGGCATTGCTGAAGATTTTCCGATCATTGCGATGAATGGACCTTCGCTTCAACACAGAACTAAGTTGCATCACCAGTGATTATCCTATTTATAAAAGTTGCATTGTGTTTCTGTTATTGTGTCAACAGCCGAGGAACAATCTTTCAGGGTTTCACAGAAATGTTACACTCTTCGGCAATTTGTTGAACTGTCAGGCGTTGGATGATCTCATTACTTCTGTCCAGGGACGCGAATCATCAACTACGCACTCACGACCACTTTTAAACCGTGCATAGGACGTTTCACGTTAATACAACGCCATCTCAATAATCCCAGAATGAAGCAAATCCGTCTTCATCACGACACTTTGTTGATACAGAATTTTCAAAGTTAGGTGCAACTTACCTCTTTCAGGAGGATTGGTGGCTAGAGGAATGTGATATTTCAGAGAACCTGGGGCAATTCTCAGCACAGCTAAGTCAAACGCCTCTTTGTCCCGGGTACGGTACAAAACAGACACTGACTTCAGGACCCTGCCGTTGCAGTACACACTGACAGCTTGCGTGTCGGCCTGAAACGGAAGGAATGGAGTAGATGTTTATACTGTCACAGGTGCTTATTCAAAGTGGTGATTAAACAAGGTTTTAATATACATTGCGTTCAGTGATGCTCTCCTCCGCAGCGCGGGGTTTTTCCTATGAGAAAGCCCCCATACTTACTTGTTGACATTGCTGACTGTCGCAGTCGTAGCGCAGCTGTTCCCGGCTGTGTGTTGTGTTGTCATTTCTTAATTCTACAGTATACACAAAGTGTATTATATCTCGTGTGTTTACAACGGCACAGTGTGTCTTTATGTGTCAACTCACTGGTGAAAGAATCACAGGAGCTTACAGTTAATTCTGTTACTTATGTGAATATCATACTAACCGCTTTTTTCAGAGAATTAACCGACAGGGAGTGTGATCATGTATTTTTTCAACAGGACTCTGCCACAGCTCACACTACGAATAATTCCATGACAGCAATTCACAATGCGTTTTCACAAGACAGAGTTATTGATAGGGATTTGTAGCCCTTTCGTTCCCCCGATTTAACAGCCTGCATTTATCTCTACGGTAATTAAAATATGTCGTGTACAAGACGAACCTGCACATCATACAAGAACTTAAAGATAATATTCGTCAGGAAATTATCCGGATTTCTCAAAATGAACTACAGCTAGTAATGAATAATTTCCTAAAATGTGTGGAGAATGAAGGCGGGCAGTTTCAACCTTTCATTTGATAATGTGGCGAGTAATGAGTCTCTTAAATTGGTTTGTGCGTGTTGTATGGTTGGTTTGTTTTATTGATTTTACCTTCCGCTTATCTCCGAGACCCGGCTGGCCGGCTAACCGGCTAAAGAGCGGCGCGCTTGCCTATAGACAAAACACTGATTGAAATAACATCTACGAATTAGTTTAAAATATTCTTCATAAATGTATTACGGCTATTGTACATCCAAATAATAGCCAAACTTAACATAAACAAAGGATGTTGTATAACGGCGTGCTACATCCGTCCTGCCACATGCATCAAGCGAGAAGTCGGTCCTGGTGGTGTAGTGGTTACCATAGTTGTCTCCTATCCAACATCGCGGGTTCGAACCCGGCCAGGACCGATGGATTTTTAGGGCATAAAAATCCTAAGTATGGCTATTTTGGAAGGGAAGTAAAGCCGTGGGACCTATGTCGTACATTTACGGCACGATAAAGAACCTCAAGCCTGAAAGAGAGGTCTCTGAGCAAAATTTGTCGGCCGTTTCACGCCCTGAATTGAATGGGATGCTGATGACCTGAGATGTTAAATAGCGTCCTTAAATAAATCAATCAAAAAAAAAATCAAGCGAGAAAACAAACACTAGTGACATACTAGCTGTCACATTTGATCTTTGTGTTCTAGTGATATCTATGTTTGCATCGTAGACCGAATGTCGTGGGTTAAAACCCGGTTAGGATCTATGGATATTTTAAGACGTAAAAATCCCAAGTATGGAAAGGAAATAAAGCCATGGGTCCCTTGTTATAAAATTACGGCATGTAAACAAACCTCAAACCTGAAAGAAGATGCCTCTGAGTAAAATGCATCGGCCGTTTCACATTCGGGATTGAAAGAGACGCTAATGACCAGAGATGCTAAAGAGTGTCCTTAAATAAACCAAACAAATAAATGACTCTCAGATGATTGATTTGGCAGATTGAAATCAAAATGTAGTGAAATAATTCATTCAGCTGCGCTATCGGAAATTGATTTTGCCAAAGAGAATCCACTGCATAAGGACCTGAGGGAAATCAACTCACAGTGCGCATTTTTGTTTGTTTGTTTCATTCGTTATTTATTAGTAGTAAAAATAATTAAATTTGTACTTATTAGTATAGTAGATGCGCGGAGGCCTGCCCTCCGCCTGAATACTTTTGAAATGATTTTGAGACGCTCGTCCTATTTCATCTTACCGGATATTTTATTTCAGCCCCTCTCCAAGGGTTTTATTTCAGATATAGCAGTAATTTTATACAGAAGAAGGTGCGGCGGCTGAGTGGCTTTATACGCACTTCTAACAGAGACACCAATTTGCTGGGCTAATGATGTTTAAGCGTTGTGGGGAGAAGTTTATAATCAATATCCTATTTCATAAAGTTTCTCCTCTGTTAAACCGCCACGGATGGCCGATGTCGTTAAGGCGCGGACTCGTGAGCGGGAGGTCTGGGGTTCGCATCCCGCCAGGACCGTCCTCCCTGACTGAGGTTTTTTCCAGGTTTTCCTCAGTCCTCTTAAATGCCAAATGCCGGGGAGGTATGCTAAACTTATGCCTAGAACGTTTCCTTCCAAAAAAAAAGAATCTTTCCCAATTTATCATTTCATCTCATGTATCACCAGTGTCCACCGCCTGTGGTGCCTCAATAGTGAAAACGGGAGTTAAACTCTAATCAAATAATCCTCTGGTAGCTTTGCGTTCGAGCTTTGGTCATCAACCTGAAAATTGTACTTTACGACACTGCAAATTTAGTATGAAATTCTCCCTTGTGGTATTTGTACGGTTTCTTTTGTACATAACAATCATAAATAAATATTCTTTGTTCTAGTGTATACCTCACTCTCTGCATTTTCCACAATTCACAAAAGAACGTTTAACACGCATTTCCTAAATAAATACAACCGAAACAAGTTGAGTGACAAACACGGGTGAGTAATCTCAATTGCGTGCTGCTTGATTTGATGCAAAGAATGTGCTGGAGTGTTGTCGTGCAGCAAACGATCTCCCTTGGACAACTTCCCGCGTTTTTAATGATGGCCTTCCGTAACCTCGTCACGAGGTCTTGGTAACACTTTCCAGTTATTGACTGGTCCTACAGGCATAATCCGTCAACATCACGCCATGGGACTGTGATTTCGAGTACTACCAGGCTCTAGGTCCAGGGGTGTAACAAGAGGTCTGTGCCACCCGTGGTGTTTTGCGTTAGGACGGTACCTTGTAACTCTAAACCGACCCGCCATTCGGCTGCAGACGATTGCGTCACCCAGGCGCGCTAAGTTCCCTTAGCTGCCAGATTCTCACTGGTGGATAGGTTACACTGGTTAGACCATGGGACTCCCAAAAACACTCAACTTCCGATGACGTCTGTGTCTTCGCCTTTTATTGGAGGTGGTGAATCTGCGTGTTTGCACTTCTTGCCCTGTTGCTTCGTCTCGCGATGATAATGGCACACCCAACATTCATACACGCTGAAAAAGTCACCAGGACCAGACGGTTTCGGCTGCCACTTCCTTTCGGCGCTGTTTTTGCTCAGATGCGAGCAGGCGCGATATCCACCGAGCGGCGATATTTTGTCACATGTAAAACGATGCTGATGATGTTTATCAATGCCCACCTCCATCTTCAAGTATAGGGCCTCACTTGCACCGCAGTTCCCAGTTCCTCGCTGAGAGATGGGCGGTCACATCTTGGCCCATTTTTTCAGACTCATATGTCCAAATTGGAAACGCCCGCGCCACTGAACCACAGTGTCATATTTCGGGACAGTGTCTCCACACACGGCAACCAGCTGAGCATGAATTTCCTTTCAAAAACAGGAAACGAATAACCACACTATGAGTGTGCGCCATCTTGGATTTTGAACTATAGCGGCGTCTAATAGCGCGGTAAAATTTAAGTGGCGAACACTACAGGGACGCGTGATTGCTCTACAATGCAAAGCGTGAAGGTATTCTTTATCAGTTGATAATACGGTAACTTTATGACCGCCCCTCTATTGTTATAGCGGAAGGAGGTGGTTTATCTTCATCTTTGGAATCAGAACGTGATATTCATTCCCCGTTCTTCCCCAAATGCGTGACTTATGTTGCAGGTGCCGGCCGAGATGGCGCAGTGATTTATCGTTCCTGCCTCAGGCGCTAATGCTTGAAACTCGCATTCAGGCAATTTGTGCCAGATTCTGTTATGTCAACACTTGCTTCCTCTCTGCCACTTACAATGAAGCGAGGTGTTGCCCACTGCTGGGATGTACATTTACACTCTCCGTATGCAACAGTTTGTCTGCTGCACGATAACCCACCAGCCCATACGGCTGCTGTGAACTGCACAACCCACCGTACAGCCCAGACCTTGGCCATAGCGACTATTATCTGATTTTAAAATTGAATTTTGACTTCACAGGGCGGAGATTCACGAACGCTGACGGACGAAGGAAGCTGTTATTCCAGCATTTTGCAGAGAAATCCTCGGAATACATTTAGGAAAATTTAAATGTTAATCTAGAGCTGTGAGAAATATACTGAATATAGATTATGTTGAAAAATGACACCTGTGTTCGTATTCTATCACCTAAGTACATGGTCAGTCCGGAGACATACTGACCGCGGCTCGTATGTCCCCAGCTGAGTTCAAAATAAATTAATCCTTACTCTTTCTTGCCTTCCACACGTAGCATGGCAGAATCACCCCCCCCCCCCGCATTAGGAGTGCTATTATGCATCTCAACAACATCACACAGTCGTAAAAGACGACTTTAATGTATCAATAAATTACTAACATCAACACGACAATCATGAAATACTAACTTACCTTCGTGAAGACATGAGAGCAGGTGAGAATCGTGCCAGAAGGGGCATCTACCACGACACCGGACCCCCAGGCAGCACCACAACGCACCATCACGACGGATTCGTCCAAACAAGACACTGCATAAACATAATACAAGTGTATAGTTGTCTGTTCGTCATGAACCATGATATAACGTACAGAACATTTCAAGCAATTTCACGTCAGACCAATCATCTCATGTCAGGTGATTTCACCAAACGTGCAATTTACTAGTAACATGTTGATCAGTTCATAAGAAATCGGGAACAAAACTTTAATATTTATATGAATAAGTGAGGACAGCTCCTTTAAGTCCATTAGTTTTCTTATTTCAATGGAATCAAATCATCGTATATTTTTTAATAAGCTGTAAACTTTGTTATACAATATGTACAGTATAGTTCTGCAACAAATATTACTGAATGGTGTTTAACGCCCGTTTTTACTACTGAGGCACCACAGGCGGTGAACACTGACGATACATGAGATGAAATGATACATTGGGAAAGGAATTTTTAAGTAAGGAAACGTTCCAGGGCTAAGTTTAGTGTACCTCCCTGACACTTGCCATTTATGAGGACTGAGGAAAACCTGGAAAAAACCTTTAGTCAGGGAGTACGGTCCTGACGGGATTCGAACCCCAGACCTCCCGCTCATGAGTCCGCGCCTTAACGTCCTCGGCCACCCGTGCAAAAATAATGTAACATAGACATGATGGAGATGGAGAAGAAGTTATATAATAAACAAACCTACAGTTAGAAGAAAGAAGGTATGGTGAGAAGAAGAGGAAGAGGGGAGAATATGATGAGCAACAGGAGATGAAGGAGTTGTTGGGGCCTCAGTGAAGGAGCAGAGGATGAGAGAGGGGCTTATTTAGGAAGAAAGGAGGAGATTGAGAGGGGTATAATATATTGAAGTGCAATGGGTGAAGTTAGTGATGCAAATTGTAAGAATAATTTTAAATTGTAATATTGTGAGTATAAAGGAGAAATAGAGAAGTGTATAGCGAAAGGGGCCTTTTTATAGGATGTAAAACAGTTTTGTGTATACAGAATGAGAGGAGGGTAAAGTGATTGTGGAAAAGCGGTAGGGTGAAACAGTGATGAAGAAGGAGGAGGAGGAGTAGGAAAAGGATTATAGGAAAAATAGAGAAAGTAAAATTAAATATAATAAAAATTTTATAATTATTATTATTATTATTATTATTATTATTATTATTATTATTACTAATGTTAACGATGTTAAAGTAATGGTAGGGTAAATGTTGCATTCATAAATGTCAATTAGATTCGCTAACAGAGAAGATAATTAGCCTTTCATGGGGATGATTTTCAGAAGCGCGTTGAATTTTGCCAACGAGCTCTGCTACAAATTCAAAAATTTTATTTTCCGATGAAGCGGAATTCAGTATTCATGCTCAAATGAACCGACATATCATGTATTTTTGGGCAGTGGAAAATCCAAGATGGTTACGGGAGGTGGAGCATCAGCTGCTATGGAACGTGAACATTTGGTGTGGATTTTGGGATTCCGTATAACTGGACCATACTTCACTGATTGGGCAGAAATGCAGACATATTTTGAACCAAGAACTTCAATGTTGCTTGAAGACGTCCCTTGTGGACCGGGCTCCAATATGGTATCAACACGATGGTTGTCCATCTCATTACTCAGTTGTGAAATATCAAACAGAGAGTATCTTGGTCCATAGATGGGACACAAGGACTTGTCCATTGTCCTGCCCGTTCCCCTGATTTTTTCTTATGGGGATACATTAAAGATAAAGTTTATGAAGAAGTACGAGCTATACTGGTAAACTACGTCAACAAAATGGGAATGTCTGTGCAAGAATCAGCGAAGAAACGTTGAGACGTGTTCATTGATCTTTTCAAGCACGTTTTCGGAAATGCATCGAAGTTAACGGGCATACTTTCGAGCATTTGCTGAATTGAAATTGTTGCAATATGAACATGACATTGTTTCAATTATTGTCATTACGGTACTGTACGTACATTGATGCCAGTAAAGTGAAAGTGAGGGAAAAACGTTTGTTGTTGTATTTCTCCAATATCTCATCATCTATCACCCCTAGTTGATACATGTTATAAAACTTTTATACTGAAAATTGAATGCTCTTTCCATTCCTGGGGGGAAAAATACAGAATTCTCGCTTGACCTTGCTATGACCTTGAGAATGGCATTTCAATAAGGCCACCATCTTATGTTCTCCTACGATCACTTTCAATTTTGTTGAAGCATGTTTTGATTTTCCTTTCCATTTCGGAGTAAAATGCCCACGACACTATAAATGCCTCATCCTGTATATATAAAATATTTTAATAAGTTTCCATCGATTGAAATTTGAAGAAAATTTTCAAAAATCTGTTCATGGGTACAACCAAAATACCTACATACGTTCGGAATTCGCTAAAACGAAGTTGTATCCCGTATCTCATACCCTCATCAAGAATTCCCTCGTGATGTTATAAAACTTTTGTTTGAACATTGCATGCTCATCAGAAGAAAAGTGCACTTTCTAAAACTTGAAAGGGCTACTGGTACCCCCTTTACAGATGCAAATTACTGAGAGTCCTAGATTCGATCATTTAACCAGCCTCTGTACAAAATCAGGCATTCATACCGAGCAGATGTGTTTCTGTGTCAGACCTGCATGTCAACTGTAAACGTGGGAGTGACAGCGGCACATTTTCTGGGGCAGGAGGCCCACATACTGAACCCAAAAGTTCAAGTCACGCAGAATTCAGCGTTTACGTAAAGTAGGTGAAAAGTTCACGGGTCTTTCCGACATATTACAATCTGCAACTGGGAAGGGACATTCTGATGTGTAGCGCTCTCGGAAGGAACGCCGCTAAATACTCACCCAAGTTCAGAACGGAGGTGTCTTTAGGTGTAGAACGAATGCTTGGCAGTTTCGGGTAGAGCAGGCGATTCAAGACAGGCCGCAGAGCCACCCCCAGGGTGAATCCGACCCATTCTCCCCGCCACCAACTCAGGGAATTCACCACCATTCCCGCCAGCCTTCCGTTTACACCTCTGTCAATACAAAATGTGTGCGAATTAGGGATGTAAAGTGCAGCATAACATTGCAGAAAGTGTTGTAGGGAGATGAATTTTTAGAAAAAAAAAAAATGAGCACACACACTAGTAGTAACAATACGAAATAGTTAATAAATTCATTATTTTTCTGTGACGTTTTTCTGGAGGCACGTACAAAGTTACTATAATCCCACGAATTTAAGTCATATCGCAAAAAAAGAACAAATAAATATATCTTCATTCATTATTTTTCACTGTGTTGTAAAGAGTAGGTGCATAAGCTTCCGGTCTAACCATTTTCTAGGTATGATAAAGACAAAAACTATATTTCCCTTTTCATTATAGTTACCCTTTATTGCAATACACTTCTCACACCTTTGAGTTAACATTTCAACCCCCCCCCCCCCAATACTCAGAAGTCTTATCTGCAAAATGGACATAACCAACATAACATCACTTCTTCGTCACACTTCAACTTTCTTCCTCGAAGGTCCTTCTTGAGTTTTGAGAAGAGGAAATAGTCACTGGGAGCTAGATCTGGGTTGTAGGGTGGATGGTCGATATCCTTGAAGCCACATCTCTTCACAGCTTCCTTTGCAACAAGAGCTGTATGTGCACAGGCGCGTTGTCATGAAGAAGGCACACACCACCACTCAGCTTTCATCGTCTTTTCTCTTTGATGGAAGCACGCAGTCTGTGCAATAGACCAGCATAGTACTCTCCATTTACTGTGGTATTCCTCTCTTTGAAGTCAATGAAGAGTATTCCTTCACAGTCCCAAAAGATTGTGGCCAAGATTTTCTTGGTTCACTGAGTGACCATGGCCTTTAGATGCAGTGCTTAGCCAGGTTTGCACTCCATTGTATCTCTTTGACACAAGAAATCATAACAGAACTTCTCTCTCGTTGCCACGGTAGAGCTTCTAAAATGCCTGACAACAGATGACTCGTTGCTGCTTTTGGACTGAGGAAAGTCTAGGCACTAACCTTATTCATGTTTGAATGTTCATCAATATTTCGAAGGACTGTTGTTTTAGAAAGGCCCAACCTTGCTGCTATTTCTATAACTTTGAGCCGCCGGTCTTGCATAATTTCTCCTTTCACAAGAGCGATGTTTTCAGGAGTGAGCACCTCCAAGGGCCGACCTGCACGCTCTTCATCTTCAATGCATTCTCGATCCATTCGAAAAAGCTTGGCCCATTCTTTACTGTAGAATATGACGGGGGTACTTCCCCATATACACCGTCCAATCGCTGTTTAATTTCATTTTAACTAAGTCCTTCTTTTGTGTGGAACTTAATAACAGCTTGATACTCCATTATGAACATGTCACAATCTTCTACACATAGCCTTCTTTATGCAATTATATTTTAAATACTGAACACAACGGAGCTGAAGTTACAGCTGCAATTATTTACTTAACGGAAAAGATATGACACCAGATAAGGATTTTGTGAAGGCGATAATCCTCATCGGCGATGCCGGAAACTTATGGACCTACCCTCGTAGATGATATTATTACGATTATGTGAGTTTTAAAGGTATTTTATATTTTTATGAAACAAAAATAATTCCTCTACCTTGTGAATTTTATGAGAAATAATATAAAGCATTAAATTCTGCACTTTTTAAGACGGTCTTTCAAAAGTTCTGGAAATGAGCCGCAGGTTGCAGCAACAGTTCCGAAGCAGTTTTCTAATTGAAAGCCGCCTCTTTCATAGAAACATGTACTTAATAGTACGCGTATTGGTGTAGAATCGTAATTACAGTGCAGATGTGTATACAGGAAAAATGACAAACACCGATCATTGAGCGGTTATTAAGTACTTGGTAAAGAATGCAACAGAAATTCGTTCAGATGCAACAAACACTCTAAGGAACTCTGCAGCATTTTCAAGAGGACCACGGAGTTCAAATGCGGCTCTGAAAACTTGGAAGATGATTGACGACCAAAATCCATCAGGACATCAGAAACTGTCGAAAAGATGCAAAGTGTTGTTCTGGAGAATCGCCGATTAAACGTCTGAACTTTTCAGGGGGCCGCATGTTTCACACTCTGAGAGAACAATTGTGCTTGAAAAAATTATGGGCAAGATGGTTCAGCGACTGCTGTCTCAGGATCAAAAGCGTATCAAAGTGGAAATCTCTCAGCAAAGTTCGGTCCGTTTTCAGAGAGATCCCGCCGACTTTGTGACCAATGATGAAACGTGGATGTACTACAACACAACATGACAATTCTACAATGCCAGGTGTAAAATCGGCGGGGAAGAACATGAAGTCGATTTTCCGTGTAAATAACGATGTACTGCTCATCGAATATCTTCCCACTGGAACATCAATCGCTGGAGCGTATTATGCTAACCTATTGTCCTATTGATGACAAAAATACGCGAGAAAACAAAGAAGAAAGTCAAGTTGCTTCACCTCACACATTACATGTATCGTTGTAATGGCATAAATGAATTAATTGTGGTACGATTTGTTGCCACGTCCTCCTTATTCCCCTAATTTTACTCCAATGGAATTCCATCTGCTCCCTAAACTAAATAAATTCCTTGATGGAAAGACGTTTTCATACAATGAAGGGCATGCATCATCAGTTGAGGCCTTGACAAATTTGACGTTCTTGATGGGACAAAGTGCATTAGTGTTGAAAAATAAGAAACATTTCAAAAAGCTATGCCGTTATTTTGTGTTTCATTTGGAAGACACACCCAGTTTACCTATCCATTTATTCAAACTTAAAAACAAATTTGCAGTATGTTTTACTTCTCAACAGACGGTTACACATATTTTACAAAAACCTGAGTGCAACAGATGTCAAGGATATGCAAGTTTCTCAAGGAATTGTGACTCCTTGATGATTTTGGCTTCCCTTAATGTATGCAAGCTTTACCTTTTGGAGTAACTGACGGAATATATCGGAGCACCCTCGGAACCGAGGGCTGTTCGTGCGTCAGTTAGCAGAAGGCATCCCGAGGTGCCGAGCACGTTGCTCAGAACCCCGACGCTCACAGAGTTGAGGAAGAAGGGGTTTCCGAATGGCGTGGACTCCACGTAGACTGTCTGGCTGCGGCGAATTTCACCGAGTTCACGGCAGCATGTTCGCAGTGCACTCCTCACATCGAGATCCACGCTCTGAGAACACAACACGACATTAATGGAATAAGTTGCACTTCCGGTGGTGTGTAAGTTTTCTTATTATTCTGAATCAGGCATACTTTACGCAAACATTGAGCATTTTATGAGAATCGTTCTAAGTTACCGACTTGTCTAATCTAACACAACATTTAAGAGTAATGTATTCTTTATTTATCAACATCGTAAAGCATTTTGTCTAACGACTTTCTAAACTTTAAAACCCTCAGTAAAATAAGATTTACCCAACTGTGAAAATAAGCGTCTGTTTCAGCTTCGACCTCGTCATTTGATGTAAATCTTCGTTCATCCAGTCATTTCTTCAGGCACTAGATAAAAAGATAATCGCTGGGAGTCAAATCCAGCGAATATGGCGGATGTGGAAGCACTTGGAAGCGAAGATCATGCAGTTTTGCATCAACAATCCCAGACGTGTATGACGGCGCATTATCGTGATGAAAGAGAACTTTCTTTTTCGCAAGGTGTGGACGTTTAGCCTGAATATCATCCTTCAGTTGGTCCAGTAGTAAAACTCCCGGGTGATGGTTCTGCTCTTCTGGAGGTAGTCTACGAGCACCACACCATGAGAATTCCAGAAAACTGTAGCAATGAATTTTCCTGCAAATGGAACCGTTTTTACTTTCTTTGGTGCACTTTCACCTGTTGCCACCCACTGTTTGGACTGCTCCTTCGTCTCTGGCGTGTAGTGATGAATCCACGTTTCATCTACTGTTGAGAAACTCACTGGAATTCCATTTAAACAATTCTAAACACTCTTGAGAAATGTTCATTCGAATGCGTTTTTGGTTCACTGTTAACAAACGCGGCACCAATCAAGAGGAGAGCATTCTCAACCCAAAACTTTCTGTATAATGTACTGGACATGGCCTATCGAGGTCTTTGCAATGTCAGTCAACTCCCATACCTTCAATCGGCGATCATTGAGCACGGCATTGTAACTTTTTGTCACAATGTCGTCAGTCGCAACAGTTTTGGGACGCCTGAACGCTCATCATCTTGAATGAATGTATGACCAGCTTAAATTCCGCAGCAGCCCGCTTTTTAACCGTCAAAAATAAAGGGAAGTTTCTTTTAATGTGGAATCTAACGCCTTTTGTATTTCTGTTGGGGTTAAAATCCCTCAAAACGAAGTACTTTATCACAGCTCGTATTACAATTTTGTTAACACCTGTTTGTTTACACAAGTGACTACACTTAGGCGTCTGAAATTTTACAGCGCGCCATCTAGAGGACGGTACTTAGCAACTATCATAGTAATTTTGCAATCTTCACGTGTCAGGTCGAGAACTTTCAGAACACCTCTTGTGATGCAAGTAAAAAATCTTTTTAAGCTGCATTATATAAAACAGCATTCTTTTCTGTATCGCAAATGATACTACACATAGTGATGGTTTGCAATCATTTTGAAAAATTATTTCATAATATCTTTAAACGGTGTGGATTACTAGATTTCCCGGGCCACCAGATGAAAACTAAAGGTAACCGCAGGGAGGCAACACTATTGACAAACAGATTATACCAACTTCGCAAAACCATGAAGCCAGTACCAAAACGAACTATCTTTCCACAGATTCCAGAGTAAATCCGAATTAGAAAAGAAAAGCAAGAGGTTTACAACACAGGATCACGTCACATGGTCAACATCATCAATGCTTGTTACCATGGCCCTCTTGCTGTCAACTGGGAAAGATCATGCGGATAGTTTATAAACTGAGGAAAATAAAGTTCAAATCCATAAGTGGCAATACGTAGCAAATATCAAATTTCCAAGCTACTGTGTAATAATTAGATAAACTTTTATAGAGAACAGTTTGAGACCTTAGCGAGAGAATCATTCTTTAAGCTGATTGTAAAATTCTGCAGTTGTGTAGTTAAGGGGGTCGAAGGGAACAGCTGTGGAAAACGAAACAGAAACGCATTTCGGTTATCTTGAGATAATACTATTGAATGGAGTAATACTAGTGAGGTGTACAGTGCAAGGACAGTGTTTTTTGTTGTCAAGTAGAGAAAGATGTGGACAAGATGGAAGACAACTGTCATGGAGAAAGATTGACTGCATGGTTTTTGTGGAAGAAAGGCGTCAAAACTGCATGAATTCATAGACGTTTAACTGTGGTGTGTGGTCAAGAGGCTCCTGCACAGAAGACCGTTAACAGCTGGGTCAATGGGGTTCTAAAAATAAATGTGAATACAGTCGTCTGTCAACATCGCTGTCTCCAAGAGAACATTGAGGTTGTCCCTGAATTGATTACGGCTGATCGGGGCATAACTGTTGATAAACTAGATTGTTCAGACAGAACTTGGCCATGCAACCTTGCAAACCATTATACACAACGATTTCAATATGAAAAACATGTGGGCACATTGGGTTTCACAGAACTTGACAAGGAACAGAATGACGAAAGGGTTGAATTTTCGCTGGCCACTGGAAATGCATAATGAATATCGGGATATTCTGGTGACTGTAACAAGTCTTTGTGTCACTACCACACATCAGAGAAGAAAGCTCAATGCATGCAATGGAAACATTCAGGGAGTCTCCGGCCCAGAAAACTTCATGCTATTCCATCTGTGGGCAAGTACATGATCGCCGTCTTTTGGAACACTTCATGCTACTGCTCATGGACTGGCTTCCTCAAGGAGCGACTGTCAACAGAGAAGTGTGCAGCGAGACCTGACTTAGAGGCAGCGAAGGGTCAAGTGATAGACAGGAATGTTCCTCCAACTTCGCCAACACGAAGAAATCCTTCGAGGTAAAAATAAAATTCGATAACAGTGATAAAATTCAGGCAGTTGTCCAAGAATGGTTTAGCGACGCCATTATAAAGTTATCAGGAAGATGACAACGGTACATTGACGTTAGTTGGGAGTATACTGAGAGATCTCATGTGCATTGAACCATGTTATAGTAAATCATTTACGAACACCCTTAGTCACTTCCTTACATTGGAAATCAAAGTAAGTAATGGAGACATAAGAAATTCTAGTGGCGTCATCAGTAAGATAGATCATGGATGCACAGAAATGATATTATTTTCAGAGAGTGGGCCATCACTGTTCAAATTTAAAGATACATTCGATAATTAGCGTACAGACTTCGAGGGAATTTTTTTTCATTTGATAAAGATGTAACAAAGTCATAAATCAGCGGTTTGTAGAGAAGCTCGCCAGTTTCAACAAGAGTATGCAGGTAATAAACAATATCCATACTAGCCTGTGATTCGTGAACCTTCAGCAGCAGGAATGTAGGCAGCAGGTCCTGGATAGCTACATACTCGTCGTCGGGCTTGCCCGATGTTTCAGAACTTCCCAAGTTCCAACTGTTGGGGTGCAAGATGTTCTCAATGGATTCGGCCACGATAGGGCAGCGCCAAATGTACTCCAAACGTGCATCAAGTGTCAACACGGGGTGCGTATGGATAGCTGATGATGTCTTCTGCTGCACCACGCCTGCAAGTGGGCAACATTTCATTTAAAAATCAGTCAACTCAATTCCATGAATATCAGCTTTCTCAAAAGTTAACATACCAACTTTTCCAATATCTCCATTGAAGGCTACGGAGAACTTCGCAGAACTGGCCAGATCCGGACGAAGTGTAGGGATGTGCACGAGGTCCTCGGAAGCGTTCGCCAGCATATTTCGTTCATTTTCTGGAAGACCAACACCGAAAATACTGCCCGTCGTCAGAACCCATCTGGAGTTGTACAGCTGTATTCCGGAACAGCTGAACTCAGTCGAGTCGGAGACTCGCCTCTTGAAGTATACCAGCACTCCTAGGCCACCGCCGAACATCTGCAACACAATGGAGAGTCGACAACTGAGGTCAAACTTCCGGCTCTGTGTTTCAGAAAGTCACATGACGCCTACATGTGAGACTAACCCGCACAACGAAGCTGCAAGAGAAGTTGTCGTGCTGCAAGGCGACATCAACCGGTCAACCTTGGGGATACAAGAGTTCACCGATCATCACAAGAGACGAGAAACGATAGTCATGAAGAGTTTTCTGTTAAAATGGCCTGGAAAGTGATTTTGCTGACACTGTTCGCTGAATACAAACTATGTTATATGTAGAAGCAACAGAGCAATTTATAACCTCAATGTTCATCATTCCACAAAATATTCTCGTCGGAAATTAAGACCTGGCAACTAATATTATGAAAAGTAACGCTGAACATCTGCATCCTTTCGGCGCTTCATTTGTCAATACAGATCATAACTCAAGAGGTAGGCTACAAACAGCTCACCTTGAGTAACCACAATGTCATCACGTTGAGTTGATAACGCTACCATTATCTTCGTTTTTATTGCTGTAGACAGCCAATAAAGCAGGAAATATTGCCAGTTTTTGTGCTGATGGCGGTAATTTTCTAACGACATTAAGCAAATTGTCAGCAAGCTTGTCCCATTATCAAGTTCCTTAACTACCGTTGAAGGCCGGGCCTCCCAAGATGACGCTGTCCTGGGTTCATATCTGCCGTCTTCCGTATAGACACACATCCCGACGCTGCCAGCTCAACTTGGGTGTAATGCTATGCAAAATGTGGCTGCACCTTTTGGTAATAGAGATGTACTTTGTATTAGCACACAATGACCTCATTGTTCCACAGGTATCGTCATCACGTCACCTTCTGGAGCAAGGTGCACTCCCTTCTTTCCTTTCGTTCTCAACTGCTCTGATTTTATGTCTCTTCTTCTTCTTTTCTTCAGCTCTCTGCTTTTGTTCTATTTTTTCCTTATTGCTGTCTGTGTTTTGTCCATTTTCCCCATTTCTTAGCTAATTGTTTCCCCTTTTCCATTTGCTCTTTTTTGCCTATTGTTTCGTGTTCTTCTTCTATTTCTGTCTCTAAATTTCTCTACTCTTTCTTCTTACTATTTACATCTTATTCCCTCGATGTTTTCAGCAACTTTGTTATTATTTCCCAATTATTTCTGCTATTTTTCTGCTTTCTCTTTTTTTACTTATTTACATACTCTTTTTCATCATATTTTCTTGATTTATTGCATCATTTTTGTTCTTTTTCTCTTTTCTTTCATTCACTTCTTTTTTGTCATCATCCTCCTCATCATATCCGATTTCATTGCTCTTTTATTCTCTTTCGGCATTTCTTTTCGCTCAATGCTCTTCTATTCTTTCAAACTTCTCTTGATTTCGTTATCCACATCTCTCTCTCTCTTTTTCTCTCTTCCTCTCACCTTCCAATTTTGTTCAATCTCTGTACTTTAAAAAGTTTGCCCTCTTCTTTATTCTTTCTCTTCCTCTTTTCGTTGTACGGTTTTCCATTCTTCTTCCCCTCTTTCCTTATTCTCATCTCCTAAAGTTCCATTCCCGCTTTTTTTTTAATCCTTTCTCTCCGTGCCCCCCCCCCCTTTTCCTCCCGGCTACTAAGAATGCTCAATATTATTTTCTAGATTCTGTTGTTACTGTTCTAATGTCATCCTTTTAGCATCTATAACTGCGTTATCTCCCTCTTCACTATTTCATTTTCCTTCATTTCCTATCATTTCCAGCTTGACAGCTCAGAAAGGAAGCAGGAAATTGTCTTGGGAAGGGTGCGCCCAGACAGATGAACGAACACAATGGGGGCCTCTCCTGTCTGATAGCTGTGATTTGCACTGATTTCCTATTTTACGATCTCTCCAGCCTCGACCTTCACCAACAAAGCTCTCAGAATGCACGTTTATCTTGAAAGGAATTGCAACGCGTGTCTTTACTTCGTTGCCAGTGCTACTAATGCCTATAGATTGCAGACACTTGAAAAGGGTATATAAAGAATCATTTACGTGCTTTATGATTGGTTACCATGGCAACGGCATGCATTGGATAAGCAATTTGGTGCATGCGCATTAGCAGCCAATCACGTATAAAATAATCTTAATTTTTATTTTTTACATGTTGAAATATTGTATAGGAACGGATATCTTCAAGAAACATTCTTTGTTGCTATAAACGGTTAAAAAACATCGTCTTCGCTCTGGCAGAAATCACTTAGTGTTTTTGAGATATGACTTTAGTGATGTCTGCTCCATTAAAAGATGTCAAGTTAGGACTTAATGAGAACACAAGGTATCTGTTACATAGAAACACGTGAATAATCACTTCATGAGTTCTACCAAACTATAAAAATCCTATTCTTTAACACAATAGTGTTAATATCTCAAAGAGCCAATTTCGGTTTAATCACTTCCGCCAGATCCGCGTTGATATGGAAATGATATAATTTGCATAGCCGCTCTCTAATTTGCACGAGATTGTTTAGTTTTTAAATATTTTGGAATCTAAAATCTGCTCACTGAAATTAGTACGACAATGACATAATTAACTGCTATGCCCTGCAAACACCCTGACTATATAACATTTCTAAGCATTGCAGTCTGGTATGCTGTACGAGATATGGCATGTTGTAAGACCGAGCGATTAAAATACGTAAGCATTTATCAGTGAGGTGATAAATTACATTGCAAAAGTTAAGATTTACCATTTACAGATTCTATGAGAGGCCTACCAACTAATACGCATTATTACCAAAACGAAGTAGGGGACAATTCTGTTGCATTATTTTCATTACGAGTTGCTATATTTTCATCATTCACCACATATCACGTTACCTTTATAAATCAGACTTACCTGCTATAGTTATTAAGATATTTTTCATTCCTTACATTTTGTTACGCAATTATATTTTAGTTTCTCGTACCATTAAATATAGCAAGCAACAATTTGTTTGTTGGTTGTTACAAATTATCAGAATAGCAAACAGTGAACATGAAATTTCCCCATGCATAAAAGTTTACAATTTCTGTCACTAGAGTGTCACTACTCAGATGGGGTCATGGGAATAATAAAACTTTAGTTTTTACGAATTCAATAGCAAGATTGTATATCAAGTTAGCTTTAATTTTATCGTTTTTCTTCTTCTTCTTCTTCTCTTTTAATCGCAAATTATCGTTCCGTCCTCATCTACTATTTGAAATACGCTACTTCTACGAATTCAATTCTCCAAGGGAATTCGTGAAGATAAGACGTGAACAGTTCATTCGCCATCTAATGTTACGTTTAGCCCTCACATGTTTTCTACCTTTTGGGTGTGAATTTCATCATTGTCCGGCTTTACAAAATGTGAACAATTGCATCTTGTGCATAAACCCCCCATTGATGGCCGAAATGTTAAACAATGACACTCCCGGCCAGTATGAACTGTCAAAGTAACAGACTTCCTGGTACTTCGACATGGAAGCATCTTTCAATGCCTCCCTGCATGAACCACGATGATACTCCTGTGCAAAAATTGCAGAGCGGATTTAAGTCATTTCCAATTAACTTTCTTACTGTCAGCCACTTCGACATTCTCATGCAGAGTCACAAGTTAATGAACTGGGGCTTCTATTAGATACACTTCTGCCCATAATGTGAGGTACGCTTTTTTCCTGCCCTGATTGCCGATCTCCTGTTTCTTCAATGGCTGAAAACAACTTTATTTCTTGTAACTAACGAAATTGCAGATTTGCGTGCATTTAAAAACATAAAAGACACAATTTGTAAAATGTCCACATATGTATCGGTGTATATAATTACCTTGCACACAAAGTAAAATGTATCTGGCATCGATTACGACACAGGTCATGCGGCAGAATGATGTCATCACAAATAGTTCCTTTCGCGGATTTTCGGGACATGTACGCCGCATGAAATCTTTACCGAAAAACCCTCTGTAACGGCTTACTATGATAAATGTAAGTCCACTATTAATTTATATCTTACAATCTTTCACGTACAACACTGTATTTAAAATGTCAAACTATTGCAATCTAGTTTATTTACTGATTCTTGATAACCTATAAATATTACATATCTTCAAATTTTGTAATATAATATCAAAAACAGCACCATTGAACGACATAATGTTATATACTAAAAGAATCGCAACATTTAATTACATTCTGAGCACAAATATACTAATCAGAAATGAAATTGCTCATTAACTCCACCGGAACTATAACTGCATGATGGTAAACTGCGTATATAAGCCATAAACGATTCAATTCCGTTTTCTGTATTGTTGCGAGAGAGGGAAAATATCGCACCAAGAACGCTAGCGCTTCGCGTTTGTTTTTATTCAAATGAGTAACGACACTATTCTCGAAACAGAAACGCTACGTTATTTGCAAATCGCAAGCTTATGCATACGACCCTGACAACGCTTATTACTGCTATTATCAGAGTATCGGGCACATTCCAGAGCAGAGGTGTGGTAACCCGGGAGCAAGGCCTCGCATGGGCAGATTCCCACATTCAAATAGAAACTGTCATTTAAATTTTGAGTTGTGTTTTTGAAAACAAACTGAAATACGCTACTATCTTCAAAGTGTTTTACACATATAAAAAAGCACTACAAATTACATTCCATAAGCGTTGTGAGAGCAGAAGATCGCACTGTTTGCCAATTATGGTGCGGTTGTTACAGAACACACTTCTCAGGAGGTTGACTGAGTCTCTAATCAGGCGCAGCGCTCTGGAATTTTCCACCTGGCGGTGTGTGGTTATATAACGAGTCTTGTTCTCAGCGCCCCGGGACTGGAGTTTCCATTTTTATCCTGCAATTAACGTATTTCGTTCGACGACAAGAGGATCACAAGCCTACCTTCACGGTGCGGATGAACACACCTGCAAGGGTCTGCTCGGCGTTCCAATCTGTTGCACTGCGTATTTCCTGTCAGCGTCTCTTTAAATAATTTTTTTTTAACAGCCGAGACACTACAGGCCGTGGATACTGATGATACATGAGATGAAATGATATATTAGGAAGGAAGAGAACCAGATCTAAGTTTAGGATAACTCCCCGCCATTTGCCATTTCAGAGGCCTGAGGAAAACTTGGAAAAAAGTTCCACTTTCACGACCTAGGTTACCCATGTCGGTTTAAAATTATGAAAGTGGGACTGTATGGCGGATGTAAAAGACTTTCTTCATTTGTTTTAGCCGCATGACGACATGCACTATTATAAATATTTTAATTTTTTAGTAAACTGCTGTTGTTTCCAAGAATCAGCAAACATCCTTGCCATCGAGGAAAATGTAAATGCCTTCCGCATTAAAACCAGTTTATTCGTCAGAAATGTTTTATACATTATTACTCTCGTATTCTTGAACAGGTAAATTTCTTAACATTAAAAAAGTTTTACAAAATAAACATTTTTCGAGGAACAGTCAGTATATTTAAGAACCAGTTACAAAAGTTTTCAGCATGAGATGGCGTTAGTAAAGTTATATAGCAAGGATATTTCCCTAACACGGTTCTTAAGATGGCGAATTTCGGTCCTGGTGTTGTAGTGGTAACCATACTTACCTGCTAAATCCAAGATCGCAGGTTCAGACCCGCCCAGGATGGAAGAATTTTTTTTCGGGCATAAAAATCCTAAGTATGACTTTCTTCGCAAGAGAAGTAAAATCGTGGTTCCCGTGTCGTACATTTACAGCACGATAAAGAACCTCAAGCATGAAACAAGAGGCCTCTGAGCAAAATTTATCGGCCGTTTCACGCCCTGAATTGAATGGGACGCTGATGACCTGAGATGTTAAAGAGCGTCCGTAAAAAAAATAAATCAATGAATTTATAAAGTATGACGCCATTAAAAAGGATCGGAATCCAATTTGAAATCTGCTTCACCAATGATATTATCTGTGAAGAAATGAGCTATTGAATTTAAACGAGATCGTTCTTTCATTTTTGTGCTAAACGTTTAGGACAACCAACCACCGCAGCGATCGAGGAAATTATTTATAAAATTCACAATGTCCTTAATAAATGATCGAAGAGTGAAGATACCTAAGCTTGCTGATATTACAAAGATGTGTACCAATTGTGTTTGAAACATTTTATAGAACATTTGCATGTGAGGCCAGAAGTGTTTGGACAACTCAACACAGAATATTTCCAACATTATTATCACTGATAATGAAACTTGGATTCATCATTTCAGGCCACAGATGAAGTAGCTGTCAACACAAGGGGTCCTAGACGAGCAAAGTGCTCCCAAGAAAGCTAAATGTGTTCCATCAACGGAAAAAGGTGCCACTGTATTCAGAGATGCTGTTAGACTATCCAAAAACTATAAAGAAGAGCATTATTTAGCATTGCTGCAGTATGACTACATTTGTCAAGATAAAAGCCCATCGCCACGCTGCTTCAATTTGCAGCTGTACAGTTACATGCATTGCGATTTGGTTGCTGTCACATGTACCGTACTCACTAGATGACTCCCAACTTTTTTTTCCTTTCCCCAAATCTTAAGAAATGGTTAAGAGACAAATATTATCATATAATAATGAAAGTATTAAGAAGTTAAGATATCGCTGGACTAAATGTTTAGAGTTAAAAGTGACTATGATGGAAAAGGAGCTCAAAACATTTCCTTCTGAGGTTTTAGATATTCAAATATTTTTGGGGAACAGCTTAATGCTATACATGCTGGCCATCCAGGAGAATAAAACTGAATACAGATCTGAAATGTTAAACATTTATCTATAGATATTCTCAGTAACACGTTAAAACAATTTTATGCGTGTTTCGCAAGTGTCCGCAAATGAGGAAAAGTCATTTTATGCGTCTAAATGACGTCTCTTATTAAACAACTATCGGAAAAGCTTCTTAGAACAAATGGCATTATATATTACATATGGAAACAGCACCAAGGACAGACAGTTGGAATCCGAGAACAATGAGATTAAAGCGAAAACATTAAAGCTATCCCCCCCCCCTTTTAACAAGAAAATGCCATTACTATGTCGCAATCATTATGGGAAGGTGGAAATATAGCATTTTCCCTATTTTCGACACATCTTCTCATTTAAATAGAGTGTTCTTAAAGTTCTCGGCCTGACCAAAAAAGCACAAGATTCAAGATATTCCCCCCCCCCCCCCCCAACAAAGTCACGATACAAAACAATACATTTTGTCCAACGACTTTCCAAATTTTAAATATCCCCAGTTAAATACGATCTGTGAAAAATAAGCGTCTATATCAGCTTCAACCTTATCATTTGTTGTGAATCTTCGTCCTCCCAGACATTTCTTCAGGTTTGGAAACAAAAAGTAATCGCTGGGAGCAATCCGGTGAATATGGCGGATGTGGAAGCGAAGGTCATGCAGTTTTGGGCCAGACGTGTGTGAAGACGCATTATCGTGATGAAAGAGAACTTTCTTTTTCGCAAGGTATGGACGTTTTGCCTGAATATCATCCTCCAGTTGGTCCAGTAGTGAAGCGTAATACTCCCTGGTGATGGTTCTGCCTTTCTGGAGGTAGTCTACGAGCACCACACCACAGAAAACTGTAACCATAACTTTTCCTGCATATGGAACCGTTTTTTCTTTCTTTGATGCACTTTCACCTGTTGTTACCCACTGTTTGGACAGCTCCTTTGTCTCTGGCGTGTAGTGATGAATCCACGTTTCATCTACTGTTATGAAACGACGGAGAAATACGCTGGAATTTAGTTTTAACAAGTGTAAACACTCTTGCGAAATGTTAATTTGAATGCGTTTTTGGTTCATTGTTAACAAACGCGGCTCACATCGAATGGAGAGCTTTCTCAACACAAAACTTCATGTAAAATGCAGAGGACGCCACCCAGAGGTCTTTGCAATGTCAGCCAACTCGCGCACCTTCTTCAATCGGCGATCTTTGATTACGCCATTGTGAATTTTTATCACAATCTCATCAGTCGCAATAGTTTTGGAACGTTCTTGAGCGCTGGCCATCTTGAATGGATGTACGACCATGCTTAAATTCAGCAGCAGCCCGCTTTTTAACCGTCGAAAATGATGGGGAAGAATTTTTTAATGTGGAACCTAGCTCCTCTTGTATTTCTGTTGGATTTAAACCCTTCAAAACGAAGTACTTTATCATTCAAAAATTTATAAAATACCCACGAGAGCTACACCAAGTCCATCCAACCAACAACGAATCTGGCAGTCGACTCGCAGCTGATGATGTGGGCAAAAGCCTGTGAAACATGTTCTGTATAATTCAATGATAAGTGGAGCATAATAGTATTAAATCGACTCAAATGCTAATAAAGAATAATTAATTGCTTCACTGTGTTAGTTCGGGCAAGAAATTAATTTTAAATTTTAATATACGTTTAACTATCATGAATTTCCTGCCAATTCTTCCAATTCAACTAATGCTACTCCATTTGGATCTACCCTCAGTAATCCCAGCACCATTTTACAAAATATTCTGTGAATATGATCAATATACGTAGAAAAGGTTAACACTAATTTGTTTACATGATCGTCACAAACAAGTGACTACACTTACGCGTACTTTACAGCGTACCTCTAAATGATAATTTGGCAATCTTCACGACATTTCTGACACAGTCCGACAACATTTAGAACACCCCTAGTGTATTTTTTTTTTAATAAAGTGTAACCACTGAATGGGAACTAATCGTAAGAAATATGGTGCATTTTTTTTTTTTTCATTTACTATATACGATTCGGCATGAATTAAATAGTCAAATATTTCAGTAAATAAACTAATCTGAACACTAAATTTTCTAAATTATTTTTCAAAATGTTTCTCCTTTGAACACCAGTGGAAAGTAAAGACAGTCGTAATTTCAATTATTATTGATGGTATTTATCAACATACCTGTTGCGCACGTGAACATCATCAACAGTTTAAGTTATAACTTTATTTTGATTTTAACAAATTACTGTAGGAGGCCCATAAGTGTCCAGACAATTTGAAAGTTGTTATTACATATTTTCAAAGCATTCACCTCCACCTCTAAAGAAGACCGGAAGCGCGGGCCTCTGTTGTGCTAAGCTACCCCAGTAGTCGGTTACTTGTCAAAGATCACAAGGAAAGGAAGCGGGGCGCTAGGTCAGGACTGTAAGGAAGATGGGTGCAAGGCTTCACGGGAGTACTCTCAAGTGCCTGTAGATCAGGTTTTTTGGTCATTTTTACACATCTTTTGGAAAATTTTCGAGAAACACCTGTTGCCGCATGACCGCTAATGGAGAAGAATGTCTCCAGCCCTTGACAACGTTGGGGGTGTGTCGTTTGGAAAGGTGCAAACAAATGACTGACGCTTTGTTGCCGTAACATTTTGACAGACCCATGTTTCATCACCTGGTGTGATTTCAGAGACACGGCGAAGAGTCGCCGTTATAATAACTACATCATTAGCCGCATTCGAGAAATCTTCTGTTCTTCACTGACGTTGTTAAGGAGAAATTTTACTGAATCTCCTCAACAATAATGTTAAGAAACATCTCTAAAAACCTTCAGAGGCGACTTTCAGATGCCAAAGATACAACCCAGCTACGCCAAAACTTTTATATGCAATTATTAATATCATGCTTTTCCATTTTAATCCACATTTAAACGTTTTCTGAGTGCCGACATACAAATGTATTAGTAACAGCGCGCTGCTTTGGTGTGGTTCTTACACCTGCACCCCTGGCGCAGCCCACACGTTGGAACGACCTAGCAACCTGTTTCATAGCAACGGTAGGGCTGGGATAGCAAATAGAGCCAAAACTGAGAATGGGATAGACGGCGGGGAGAAATGTGCCATTGATTGGCTGCTCCGCTTCCATAGCAACTCAGAATGATGCACGAGTAGGCGAGCTAAATACAGTACGTGGCAAAACAAACGACACTGCTAAATACAATATGTGGAAAAACCAACGACATGAAATATAAGTTAATGATGTTCGTACAGAACGTGTCCAAAACAGATACCATCACATGCCACACATTGTTCATAACGTTTCTGAAGATTGTTGAACATGTTGATGAACAAAGGTTGCTGTAATGACACAAGAAACGACTTTATCTTCTCGCGTAGTTCGGGAAATATTTGTAGGTGGGCCATCTGTCTTGAGAACTGATTCTTTCAACATGCCCCATATGTAGACATCAGGGGCCGTGAGATCCGGGGAGCAGGCAGGAGTTCCGCCAGAAATAGTGTCGTTACAGATAGGCAAGTGACTCCCCCGCGGTGTGGGCTGTTGCTCCGTCTTGTTGCATTCATTCAGGTATGACAAAAAAGACGAAAATGCCGCAAGAATGGAGTAATCAGTTCTCTGTAGCGCTTCTGGTTTACTGTTTGTGGATTCTATGCAGCAACCTCGACGAAATAAGGACCCAATATTCCACCAATCGTATCCCGTTCACTGTACAGAGTTTTCTGCATAACGACAGGCAGTTGAAGGCCTAAAACACGAGTTGTTTGTCTGTAGATATAGCCATCAAGTGAATATGACTTTCATCTGAAAGCCATGTGTTGCATGAGAATCTGGAACATCATACGCCTATCAGCAATTTCAGACACCACCTGGAAGACCGTGATGTAGTCTCATATTCGTGAACACATTGTCCCAGTTGTAAACGGTCCTCTGCACAGGAGTTTCTTGATCACATTCCGCAGTTAAACATCTTTGAATTTTTGCACTTTTGGTGTTTTCCTTTCATAGTCTTTGAAAGTTGTCTTCCAACTTCTCCACGTCTTTCTCTGCTTAAGAACAAACAAACACTGGCTTCTCATACACACAACCCCCACCAAGCATCTGCATGACAGAGTAGCACCAGTTCATCGCCCTACGAATGGACATGCTCATAGATCGTGCGGTATTCGTAAAACGTCGCTATTGTAAATCATCTACCGACGCCTGTTGTAATTAACTAAAACTCTTTGAACTAACAGAGACAGGAGACATAAACTTCGCGCATGCTATAAATAATTTAAATAATTTATCAGGGAGTTTCTATGGTAGAAGTGAGAGTGAGTTTGAACATTCGACCTAAAGAGTTAATTTTTTAAATCTTGCAGTCACTTTATAATAATTTTTCACTCCAAGTCGATTACTTACTTACATACAATAAGATAACACTTTTCACATTACTGATATCTTAAACAGGAAGCGAGAAAATGAATAACGAATAATATTTCCGCCTACGCACAGTTTTCACAGTGCAGCGAGAGTGTGCTAAACAGCAAACTACAGTGCAAGTGCACGTCTCAATAATGCTGCGCATGTGCAGTACGCCAACAGCTATCACCGCGCGCTAAAACAAATGCTTGTATATAAAAGTTTGATGCTGGATCAGTTTTTAAAAATCGATAAGTATTCCATTTAAAAAGTAGAGTATTTTATTGTTTTAGAGTGAATGCAACTCTCTAAAACAATGTGTAATGAAATAACAACCCTTTGGTTAAATAAATAAATACTGATTAGGCATACACGTTAAGAAGACTTCCAAATAGAAACAGTGTATACTTTTGTGTTTCTAGTTCACATATACGAGGCTAGGTGCATAAGTTTCCGGTCTAACCATTTTCTAGCTATGATAAAGACAAAAACTATATTTCACTTTTCAATATAGTTACCCTTTATTGCAATAAACTTCTCACATCTTTGAATTAACATTTCAATCCCCCCTCCAAAATAGTCAGAAGTCTCGTCTGCAAAATGGGCATAAACAGCATCCATTACTTCTTCACATTTAAATTTCCTTTCTCGAAGGTCATTCTTGAGTTTTGAGAAGAGGAAATAGTCACTGGGAGCTAGATTTGGACTGTAGGGTGGATGGTCGATCTTCTTGAAGCCACATTTCTTCACAGCTTCCTTTGTAACAAGAGCTGTGTGCACAGGCGCTTTGTCGTGAAGAAGGCGCACACCACCACTCAGCTTTCCTCGCCTTTTCTCTTTGATGGAAGCACGTAGTCTGTGCAGTAGGCCAGCATAGTACTCCCCATTTACTGTGGTGTTCCTTTCCTTGAAGCCAATGAAGAATATTCCTGCACAGTCCCAAAAGATTGTGGCCATGATCTTCTTGGTTGACTGAGTGACCTTGACCTTTAGAGGCGGTGCTTCGCCAGGTTTACGTTACTCCATTGATTCTCTTTTGGACAGGAGATCACAGTAGAGTACCATAGTTTCATCTCCTGTAACAATGGTTTGCAGAACTTCTCTCTCGTTACCACGACAGAACTCCAAAAATGCCTAACAACAGATGACTCGTTTCTGCTTTTGAACTGAGGAAAGAAGTCCAGGCACTAACCTTATTCATGTTTAAATGTTCATGAATAATTCGAAGGACTGTTGTTTTATAAAGGCCAGCCTTGTTACTTTTTCTGTAACTGTGAGTCGCAGGTCTTCCATAATTTCTCCTTCCACAAGACCGATGTATTCAGCAGTGAGCAACCTCCAAGGGCCGATCTGCACGCTCTTCGTCTTCAATGCTTTCTCGACCCATTCGAAAATGTTTGGCTCATTCTTTTACGGTAGAATATGAGGGGGATGCTTCTCCATATACACTTTCCAATCGCTGTTTAATTTCATTTGGAGCAAGACCTTCTTTTGGGAAGAACTTTTAACAGCTCGATACTACATTTTGAACGTGTCACAATCTTCTACATATAGACTTCTTTATGCAACTATATCTGAACAATTGAACACAGTGCAGCGGAAGTTGAAGCTGCAATTATTTACTTAACAGATAAGGTATGACAGCACATAAGGGTTTTGAGAAGGTAGTAACCCTTATCAGCCTGACCGGAAAGTTACGGATTTATCCTCGTATTTATTTTCAAAGACGTATTTTTAAAATACTAAACATTTAACACTTATTATAACAAAATGTACTGGATACATGAGTCTGATATTTTTCAGAAAGTGTTATCTCTTGAAGTCTTATATATATATATATATATATATATATATATATATATATATATAATTGATTTAAAAATATTAAGAAAAATTATATCCCTGTCCGAAATGATGTGAAAGAGAATTCTTGCAAATAAGTGATAAGAAGATGCACAAGAAAATATGCTGGCAATCTTGTTTCAGATATACAAACTGTTCGCCAACTTGTTAAAAAGTTACGAGAGACTGCATATCTCAAGTACAAGAAACGTATTCTTACGAAAAAAAAAAAAAAAGATGAAATACATACATGCATTTCTTAAGCAGATATCAGCCATGCATTGCAGGTGAGGGGCATCATTTTCAAAATCTCTTATAATAAAACATTAGTGTTTTAATTACGAATATTAAATACAATATCATTTTAGCTTTCAGTAAAATTATAAATAATAATTTTAAGGGCGTATTTTATTATATGGGTCATCTGCAGGGATTTTTGTAAACCGCGTGCCACCTTGTAACGTGAATTCGCGTTCGCCTTACGTCTGCTAACACTATGCTAACCAAGAATGTTTATCAAAGTAATTCACTCCCGTTAAAGGCAACATTCCAAGTTGTACCTACATAACGCTATGTAAGCTCACTGACTGTGGTGGTCCGTGAGTGGAGTACACTCAAAATGGCTTAATGTTCAGGTGATTATCGAAATAGCAGACCTTAATCACCACGTGCAGCCACCTTGGTGGTCTTCCCCACACACCTTGCGTGTTCAGGTCTATTGTTAGCCATTAAGCATGTCCTTCAAAGTCAAATCAGCAACAGGTGTGACACCAGGGCAGCAAATTTAAATTCTGGCACAGCGATATAGTGATGTTTTAAAGTCTTTTCAACGTGGATAGGACGTCGTGGGCCTATTAAATGGAACTGCGCAGCGCAACCTGCGTTACATTACATTAATGCCCATCATGTGCTATGCTTAAATTAACAACCACGCCCTGCCCAGTGTTTTGAAGAATGACGCGCCGACCACTTATGTAATCTTTCACCTGCACTTGTAGGTAGGGGCCTATATCTATCAGGGGACAAAGGTGCTAAGTAATTTCAAAAGCTATCGAAATGACTCATAGATGGCAGGTAAGAGCTCTAAACTTTGCTTTTACATTTAACGGACGTTGCTCCTTCATTTTCAACTGTTTCGAATGAATACAACATCTGCATAACGTGAAAATGACCCCAGCGAATTAGGCCAAAATCTACAGCTCGTCATATGGATGTATCTTGTAAAACGTTTTATTTGACATGATAACATACAGAAATTAAACACTAATTTTCCCTGACTCATTCTCTCAAAGTTAGGGTAGTTTCTTGACTGTTGGTGTAACTTTTTTGTCTTTCCTTTCTCTTTGATGTTGACATAAAGGCAATATATTTCGTCATCAATAATAATTAATATTGGATAGGTACGGTCGATGGTCCACGTTGTTCACGAGCTAAGCGATGGGCAGCAAGCAGGGATGCACAAACGGCCAGCCGCTGTTTTTTTGTTTTCACTTAAGGCCTGCTGTATCCATAAACGTGGATTTTTAGCCTTGCCCATGGAACGCAAACGTGAAAATCATGAATTAAAGGGTTCAGATTTACCGGCATGGGTGGTCGAAGTCGTTAAGGTGAGGACTCATGAGCGGGAGGTCTGGGTTCGAATCCCACCAGTACCGACTTCCCTGACTGGGGTTTTTTCCAGGTTTTCCTCAGTCCTCATAAATGGCAAATGCCGGGGAGGTACCCCAAACTTAGGCCTGCAACGCTTCCTTCCAAAAAAAAAAATCCTTTCCCAATGTTTCATTTCATCTCATGTATCATCAGTGTTCACCGCCTGTGGTGCCTCAGTAGTAAAAACAGGGGTTAAGCATTACTCCAAAAAAAAATGGTTCAGGTGATTTTCCTGAACGTGCCGAATCGCTCAATCCAAAGTGGCTCTTCTTGAAACGACAGAGCCACTTTCTTGCTGTATGGCATTCTCCCTGTACATGGAAGTATGTTTCGAGCGTTCTTTGATCTAATGTTAAACTCAAAAAGACGAATAGTCGCATAACTTCTTCAAATGTGCAAAACTCAATGCGTATTCAAAAGTACAACGTTGCAAATAACGAATGACAGATGACAAACGGTATACAATCTCCTAGCAACGCAGGATTGTGATGAACAGAAACGCTACAAACTTATGCATCAATCTAACACGAGAGATAAGTCATGGCAACTATTGTTTTTTTTATTCTCTTGTAAACAAGGAGCAACATGAACAATCTAAAACATATGGAATGTACTTTTGAATGAAGGTACCAGATGGTGCATTTGAGCAGAACTGCGTGTCTCAGCACGTCCCGAAGTTCAGTTGTTGAGGAACAGGTTAGGATTGAAAGTCAAGAATAGTGAATAATGTGCACATATGAAAACAGTATTTCTATGCGGCAGGATTGTCGCTTGAGTTCTGGTTCATACGCCCTTGCCTAATGAAGCGGTACAACATGGCAGCCCCTTCTTCTGAACTCTCGCCAGATTGATGCGAGTGCACTTCTGTACCTCGCTTAATTGATGTGGCGCCAATTTTGACAAATTTTCAGGACCTGCCGTAAAATGCGTGCTCTGTTTTTGCCGGAATTCCCGTATGTTCTTTTAATTCCACAGGTGTGCAGCACCTGTCATCGAGTAAGCCTTGTCTGCGGACACAGGACGCCCATTGAGCGGCAGATTGGCAGTTGACATTCTGTCTCGTTTGAAGGTCTCTGTCTACCTCGCCACTAATCGATAGGGCAGGGCACGCGCACCCAGTGTGTGGCACTCTCATGCAATTCCTGCTGCGGAGAAATGCTATTGCACGTTGCCAACTGTTCATTCAGTTTAGGAAAGTTTCTGGGTGTATTTTGCACTAATATTGGCTTGTTAGGGGCAGAGAAGCATATTTCCATACTGGGAGGAAGGGTCGATTTGAGGAAACCTCGGGCAGCGGCGGTGCGGCACGCTAGAGTCCCTCAAAAGAACTGTTTCTATACCAGACGGCGGACAGAAACGTTTACAAAGCGCAAAGCATCGTCAGAGCCCACCTGGCTTTGGTCCTGTAACAAAATGAGGCAAAATGCAGAGCGGAAAGATTCATCCTGACTTTCGCCTAAGGGACAAGGGAAAACCAAGAAACATTGCAAGGTCAGAATGAACAGCTACAATGCTTTCAAATCCGGACCTACCACAACAGGTGGCCGAGGTCGTTAAGGCGCAGACTCGTGAGCGGGAGGTCTAAGGTTCGAATCCCGCCAGGACCGTCCTCCCTGACAGGTTTTTTTCCAGGTTTTCCTCAGTCCTCGTAAATGGTAAATGCCGGGGAGGTACCCTAAACTAAGGCGTGGAAAACGATCCGTTTCTTAAAAATAAAATCCTTTCCCAATATATCATTTCATTTCATGTATCATCAGTGTCACCGCTGTGTAGCAAAAACGGGCGTTAATCATCATTCATTCAAATCCGGACCTCTCTAGTGTGTCAAGCGTTCCGCCTGCCCCCCCTCTGTTTCTTCGTAACATTTAATGTTCCATCTGACATATTCACCTAATTTGGCTCCAACGCACTTTTGACTCTTTCCGAATCTGAACCTATCCCTTAGAGATCCTTGACAGAGGCATGACCTGTCGGCTCGAACATGTTACCGTATTTTCTGTCAATCCCGGACCGTTGTTCATGACTTGCACTGCTTAACCCTTGTCTGAACCAAGCTGTGACCCCGGGGGTGACATTCCTGCCATCTGTGTTACATAAAGCGAGTCATGGCCTACAATAATTATCAAGTAGCGGCGGCGGCATTGTTGTGTGACGTCATGCAGTGAGTCAGCACTGTAAGGTTAACAAGAAGGAACCTTCCAAATACCGCTGAGAGAATTGTCCAAGTCCATACGAGCGTCGTGTTCTGTTTGTTTACGACGTGTTTCATTTCTCACCTGACGAGCCTCTGACAACTGTCAGGGACATTCATTCGCAGAAAGCTAACAAAGTCCGTAATGAGATACACTAAATATGAAAGTAAACGCAAACACTTATTACGTTTGTTTTTTAACATTTTTGTTCTATCAGAGTAGAGCACTGGAGTACGTGTACCTACGAATACATGTGAAGACTTATCATGGGGTACCATAACTTTCAAATAAGCACAGAGAGAGAAAATTAAAATGTACAAAACACTTGTAATCGAAATCAGTGTTTTTATGTGACGAAGTCAATTTGCGTATACTGGGAAAACTCATTAAGCAAGTTGCAAATGGCGTACTGATTTCAAAAATACTTTTATTTCTCAACGTAATCTCCCTGTACAATGAGGTCCCATAGTTCACAAGTGCCCGAAATCCAGCAGCATAAAATTCTTTAGGCTGTTGTCGAAACCAGGCAGTGACTTCCCTTTGATCGTTCACCCGAAAGATGTTTAAGGGGGCCGAACAAACAAAAGTCGCTTGGAGCACGGTTGGGACCATACGGAGGATGCTCGGGAACATTCCAATTGAAATTTAGCAGTGTCTCGTTTGTCTTGTTGCAGTATAAGGTCGCGAGTGTACAAGCAACACGCCTTTGGTCGCTTCAGTTGAATGGCGTTACAAAAAGTTTCCCGAGGATGGTATAGTAAGAGTCAGCACTTACGGTTTGTCCTTCAGGTTTAAAGTGCTGAGCAGTATGCTTTCATGATCCATAAGGCTGTGAGCATTGCTTTCCCAGCGGATGATGTCACTTTAAACTTTTTATTTCGTAGGTATCGCAGGATGTTTTCACTATATTGACGCACACTTGTCTCGGGCTGGTAATGGTGAACCCAAGACTCAACATCGATCACAATTCGGACTAACATATCATGGTACAGATTGAGATGTAATGCCAGACCATTTACAGTTTGTGTTGTACCATTGTGCACAGACTTTGTGAAAAACCTAACCTGTCATACATTATGAGGTAAACCATGTCGTGTTAACAACCAATAGCAGCGGCTATAATTACCTTCTGTCTTCAACTTGTTGTAAATTCACCTCTGTTACAATCTCCGGTGTTCGCCGTTCAGAGAACTTCTGTACCCAATTGTAAACAGTTTGACGCGATAGCCACATCTCACCGTAGACGTGAAATATTTATTTATTAATATTCTTTGATTCCATTCCTACTGCCCATAACGGAGAGCTGCTCGAGGATTGTACACTTACTCAGAAGCACCGCCATCTTGCAACTGCTGTTTCTATCCTGTAAACATCAATTGTCTCGGACCAATTCTGCCATCTAATTGCAACAGTCTCATGTGCCTTAATTACACATGTAGTACCCCACATCAATTTGAAATTTACCCTCGTATGTATTCGATATTTTGACGTTAAGAAACGCGCTATGCTGATGAAAATCTAGGATTTTAACAATAACCTCAATTTACAAAAGGAAAAGATATTATGAATGCCTTGATAATTTTATAAGATTAAGGTTCAATTTTGTCTTGGGAGTTATGTGCACGTCCACAGATGGTGCTGCATCATTAATAGGCTTAAAAAAAAACGGCCTTTCGTATTTCCGAAATTACTCTCAAAACAGTTTCACAATATTGAAGCATGCACAGAGAAAATTTGATCGGAATAATAATAATAATAATAATAATAATAATAATAATAATAATAATAATAATAATAATAAGAATAAAAACCCTCGATTCACATAAAACGCTGAACAGTGCTGTAAAAATAGTCAGTCCTGCCAATAGCATGCATTAAAAAAAAAAAAAAGCAATTGGATAGATATGAGGGTTTACACACGCGCGCGCATATTGATTTGTCTATTGGAACTGAGAAATGAGATAAAGTGCTTCCTTACAAAATTAAAATCTGATTTGGTGACTCATTTTAAAGAAGAAGAAGAAAGGAGAATTTGTTAACTAAGCTTACTTGATGCATTTATTCAACGAACTTAACGATTTCTATTTTCGGCTGCAAGGCTTCAACAAATTTACTTTTAAAGCCTGTAAGCAAGTGAAGGCAATTTATAAGAAACGTTTACTTTGAATTGTCTGCGTTAAGGAAATATTGCAGTTTTGCCAAACTGTGTCTGAAATGAAGCTAGAATTGCAGATGGACTTTTGGAAATAATCCAACGCACTCACACACACGACTCTGTCAGTCACGAATCGAGGACTGGAATACAGAAGAAAAAATCAAGTTATTTACGCTTGAAATACGAGGGCTGTTCAATACAGAATGATCATATCTATAAATTCCAGCATTTACTTTTTAGTTGACAAAATGATACGTCCTTTATTTCTAGCTTGTTAGCAAATCACTTCAAGTTTCGAAGTGTTTGCAGTGTTTTATAAAAATAAAATAAACAACTTAAAACAACTCCGTCACGCAAGAACTGTGTAAACAAAGCGAATTCCTCCACAAGCTGAATTTGTGAAAGGTACTAAATAGCGCCAGAGCGGAGAAATTGGTGCTGCTAGAGCGTTTTTTAAAGTTTGGGTTTGAGGTAAACGTTCACTCTTAAGAATCTGATTTCACTTTACGGAAACTATTCTACTTATTTTATTTTAATGGCTTATAACGAATTTCGTCAAGAAAAAACAAAAATTGCAGCTGCTAGAGCGTTAAAACACACACTTCCCCCCGTTATTTTTTGGTGCCTAGTTGGTAGTATCGATGGAGGTTTGAAGATTTTTCAAAAATTCTTTTTTATGGCTACAAGCGCTTTCGAAATTCGCTAAACACGATGTATTTAGCTGAAAAGAAAATCTGCAAAGTAGGCTTCAAGAGTTCTTACAGCCACTAATTCGCACTGTGCATATAATTTCTCGTGTTGCAAACTTATTCCAGCAGTTGCGGGACTGCAAAATATTGCTGTAGAAGAACTGAAAATCAGATAACTTGAGCACACGTGGAAGATATAAATACCCCGAGCACTGGATTGACCGGTTCGCGCAGACTGCGTGGCAACACAGCTCCGTGCCAGGTTCCCAGGACATCCGATCGGCGATATTCCACCAGAAACAGATGTGACCTTGCCTGCCTTACGTAATTTCTCTTTGTGGAAGCAAAACTATAGAGTTCTCTCGTCGCAAGTGGGGCAAATGCAATGAAACTCGATATTCTTATTGGTTAGGTTTACTCAAAGAGAGACCGCTTCCTGGGCTGGGCTTCTGAACGATAAGTTGACGAAGGTCCAGCTGCTGCAGCCAAGCAAACGCGGACACAACTTACAGTACGGTGATTCAAACTTTAGTCACACATCATTTCCTTCAAAGTCAATTTTTCATTGTAAATTTCATATAAACGGAATATTTGTTTCCTGCAGCTAATTCAAACTTTCCTTGACAGCAGACCCCCTTTAAAAAGCCCTAGCTTTCACGAAACCCTACTTTTTAACTCCTCAATTTACATCTTATATACTTTTTAAAGTTGTACATCACAGCTTTACAAAATTAAAAGATATGAACAATAAAAATGCATGCATTTATTTTGCAAAGTATTTTTACACTATAGTAAAATCATTATAATGTTACATTCAAAAAAGTATATACAAGCTTAAATTAATATTTATTATAATTAATAAAATATTATTTTTAGTGCTGTTTAACTCCCGTTTTTACTACTGAGGCATCACAGGCGTTGGACGTTGATACATTAGATGAAATATGTTGGGAAAGATTTTTTTAAGGAACGACGCGCTGCGAGCCTAAATGTAAGGTACCTCCCCGGCATTGATGAGAACAGGAAAATCTGGAAGGTCCTGGTGGGAATCGAACCCCATACCTCCCGCTCACGAGACCTCGACCACCTGTGGCGCTAATAATGTATGATGGCCACTTTGTCATTAATGTTAATTTCTCAATGAGAGGTCTAACGATGCAATTTCATTTACAAGCCGTGAAATATCTGAATTAATAGAGAAAAAGTGTTTTCACTGTTCTGATTATAGATAGATAATTGATTTAAGACATAAATAAGATTTTACGAAAGGCCAGGAGATTCTGTATACGCTGTTCGCTGCCTTGCTGTTGCCAGGGAAACATGACGGTACATATGTGTGATCTGCCTGTCCACGATTTCGTTCACATATTTAAAGCTTTTTTCAAATCCAATCTATACCTCAATAAACACATGTCCTGACTTTGTATGATTATTTCGTTTTAGGGAATTATTCAATAGGAGTTCAATATTCTTAAACTCAGTGTTTTCATTTACAAAGGTTGTTCATTAAAGATGAAACATTTTATAAGCACTATTTACCCCGCAAAAATGTTAATTTGGTGTATTTTGTTAGCTTAACGAACAATGTAATCGCGATACTAATTTCATTGTTTTAACTTTCAGTTCCTGTCTGCGAGAGATGGCAGTTCCTACTACAGTAAAATGGAAGCGACACAGGATGAACAATATACTGCTCTCAGCTCAGGCCTATGCAATGTTACAGAGAGTGAATGGAGAGTGAATCAGTTTCAAAGGAACGTAAAAATGGTGCTCCAATATGTGATGTAACGGAAGATAAGGTCATTGTGTGAGAGAACAGGAACACATTTAGTAAAGTAGTTGTCATGTCATTTTCCGATGGTTTACCTGCACACACAACTGTAACTGAGCAATGCTGCAGAGATGTACAGAAAACATTTCATTTCCATGCAACTGTTACTCAATACCACTGGGTCCTTATAGATTTTTTTTTCTTCAAATTGAAAAACACTTTAGTGGGAGATATTTTTGATCATGAGAAGAAGTGACTTGGGGCAACACTGTACTTCGCGCAGATTTTAGAGTAAGATTTAATGATTTTCGAAAGTTTCGAAGCATATGTTAATTAGTCGAAAAGCCATGGTTGATAACGACAGCATATGTAACTGAGTTGTCAATTTTTTGGGCCTGAGATTATAAGTTTCAAAAATGACTTTGCTGATTGATCTCCAGCAGGGTTGAGAACTAGAAAAATGAAAAACAAAATACCGTTTAAGAAATTTAAAATATACTCCCAGAAAACTTGGTGTCATGTGCATATAAAATGTTACATATATTTGAGAAATACGTTCATCAAGAGTAAACAAAAATATCGTCTCTCCAATGAGACCAGGAAAACCTTCTAAGGAGCGTAGTCCACATAACAGTATATGGTAACATAGCTAGAGTAGTAATTAATTAATATAAAAATACCATTACCTATTAATATAAAAAGCAATCATAATAATTAATGAATTAAGAAAAAGGTTTATGTTTACATGTTATTAATATTGTACTGCGACTCTTCCACAAAAACTATTTCTTATATTGGCTATCCTGTAATTTCCAGTGAGTACCACTGGTACAGACAATTTATAGAACCAAATAAACCATTTAAACTACCCTTATATTATCAATAGACATAAAACACACACTGAATAACAGCGAAACATTTGCGAGGGTAGATCCATGTTTCCGGCCTCACGTATAAGGATTCACAAAATCCAATCTAGTGTCATATCTTATCTGTTAAGTAAATAAATTGCAGCTGCAACTTCCGCTCCACCGTGTTCAGTTGATCAGATATAGTTACACAAAGAAGGCTATGTGTAGAAGATTGTGACATGTTCAAAATGGAGTTTCGAGATGTTATCAAGTTCTTCACAAAAGAAGCACATACTCCAAATGAAAGTAAACAGCGATTGGACGGTGTATATGGGGAAGTACCCCCCTCATATTCTACCGTAAAAGAATGGGCCAAACTTTTTCGAATGGGGAAGAAAAGCGTGCAGGTCAGGCCTTGGAGATGCTCACTCCTGAAAACATCGCTCTTGTGGTAGGAGAAATTATGGAAAACCGGTGGCTTAAAGTTACAGAAGCAGTAGTAAGGTCGGGCCTTTCTAAAACAACAGTCCTTCCAATTATTCATAAATATTTCAACATGATTAAGGTTAGTTAGTACAAGATGGGTGCCCTAATTTCTTTCCTCAATCCAAAAGCAGCAATGAGTCATCTGTTGTAAGGCATTTTGAGCACTGCCGTGGCAACGAGGGTCAAGTACTGCAAACCATTGTTACAGGAGATGAAACTATGGTCCTCTACTATGATCTCTTGTCCAAAAGAGAATCAATGGAGTGGCGTAAACCTGGCGAAGCACCGCCTCTACAGGTCAAGGTCACGCAGTCAACCAAGAAGATCATGGTCACAATCTTTTGGGACTGTGAAGGAATACTCTTCATTGACTTCAAGGAGTGGAACAACACAGTAAATGGGGAGTACTATGCTGGCCTACTGCACAGACTACGTGCTTCCATCAAAGAGAAAAGGCGAGGAAAGCTGAGTGGTGGTGTGAGTCATCTCCATGACAACGCGCTACAGCTAAGATTTAGCTCCCAGTGACTATTCTTCTTCTCAAAACTCATGAAGGACTTTAGAGGAAGGAAATTTAAGTGTGAAGAAGTGATGGGTGCTGTTTATGCCCATTTTGCAGATAAAGACTTCTGACTGGTTTTTTTTTTTTTGGGGGGGGGTTGAAATTTAATTCAAAGATGTGAGAAGTGCATTACAATAAAGGGTAACTATAAAGTGAAATATAGTTTTTGTTTTTATCATACACAGAAAATGGTTAGGCCGGAAACTTATGGACCTACTCTCGTAATATCATCTATTGTTTTGAATACATACTGCTAACTTCAAATAGCCCTAACCTTACTTCGCAGTTTATATATATTCTAAAACTAAAGATGCTTTAATATTAGACAGTCAAACATTTCCAATAAACAATCTATTTAATTTCATCGTGAAACTCCAAAAATTACACTAGAAATTAAAATTTATGAGTGAGCACATTTTATTCTGAGAGAGGGAAAAAACAGGTTCTTTTTTAACATGTGCATAATTTGTTCCTTATTTACAAGTCAACCAAGTCAATATAAGTGGGTGTCACTGTGAACCAGAGGCCAATAACGTAACATGCTGAGCGCAAGCCAATTTCATATTAGTAGAGAACATAACAAAGAGAAATAAGGAAAAGGATTCAGAAATATAACTGTACTAACAGCATTTTTGACATTTTGTAACACAAAACACTTGTGTTTTATTGAGAAAAAAATTCAGAAAATGCGGAACTTTTTCAAATATAGTTTCAAATGATTACAACAAAAATGTAGTTTAGTTTAATTAGAAATAAATTAATGAGTTTTAAAAAGTATTTAAAGGACATTTTTTCATCATCAATTTGCAAAATAAATAAGGTCAAGTCATAAAAATGACGACATAATTTTCTAATATTCGTTTACATTAATTTAAACAAAACTATATATTCAACTTTATTAAGACAACTTTGTTTTGTTGCTTCTCATATGCAATCCACACTTATTTAAATGCTTCGAATTTCAGCACGCTGGAAGAGTACAAGGTCATCAAGTTTTCTACATATTCAATGAAATACGCTGATGCTCAAATGCAAATGTTTTCACACAGTGATCGGAAAACACAGACCAAACTCGGCATATACAATAAAGAATGATCATATCTTCACTCGTTCTCTTAATTTTGATGGTATTTCTCAAAGTAGTCAATCTCCGTTAGATGCAATGCACCTGTACCAAAAGCATGCTGGAAACAATTATCGACAGGTACTTTAGAGTCGCTTAAACAGCCTTCATCACTGCTTCTGATGATGGAAAATGCCTCCCATGAAGATGTTTCTTCAATTTGGGGAAAAAAAAAGTTACAAGTGGTTAAATCCGGACTGTAGGGAGGGTGAAGAACACTTCATGTTGTTTTTGAGAGATATCCATAATTGCGATATGCGGCCGTGCATTATCGTGATGCAGCATCCAATTTGTAGCATTGAAATGTAACCTTTTGCACGTGATATGGCCTTGTAGAGTTTTCAGAACATTTCTGTAGTATTGCACAAGTTACAGTTGTATGTGCAGGTCTGGTCAATCATTCCTTGAATGTCTTGAGACAAAAGAAACAACTGCATATAAGTTCCATCTCAAATTACATATGATTCAAGGTAGAACACTTTCTACAATATATGAATCCCCTGTACAATATGTTAAAATAAATGTGAACTATTCAGCACTTTAAGAAAAACTGCACCTTTGAAAATAAATACTCGTATATCTTGAACTATGCACAGCAGAAACACAGACTTATACGTTATCTAGATTTTGAACCTTTCTTAAAGGTACACACATAACCAACACTCATTTATTTAATCAAAGGGTGCCTATTTCATTATAATGTATTTTAAACACATGCATTCATTTTAAAGTATTAAATCACATGTTAAAATATTCCACTTTAAAAATGGAATTAACAATTTTTAAAAACATGGTTCCGTTATCGAAAAGCCTACAGAAATGAAAGTTTTGTCTAAACATTTATTTTTTGCACTCGGCGGGAATTGTTGGCATATTCTTGTTGAGACGTAAACTCGCACTGTATGAACTGTTTAGCACACTCCCGCTGCACTATAGAAACTATGCGCTCGCTTCCTTTTAAAGACACCAGTAATGTGAAAAGTGTTATGTTATAACACATATGTAAGTAGACGAAATAATATTTACAGCAAACAGCCATCAGGAGCTTTAACATATTCATTTGGTTTATATATTATGAAACATTTTCGAGTTATATATTTCGAACGTACACAAAATACTCTAACTTTACTTTTCTAGCATAGAAACTACAGAGTGATTTATATTATTTATTTCTTTGTATATTTCAAAATGACTGATGCTATCCACAACTTATTATATCTCAAATGTATTTTTGGGTGATTATTAACCTTTAAGAAAATGTTGAAAAGGTCGTCCCTCCTACTTAACACAATATGGCGTTCATTGTTCTAGTTAAAGTAGTTAAAGCCATGGTATGGTGTGCAATATCCGCACAGAGAACAGTTAGACCAATTTGTTTGTAGACTGTGGAAACTGCAGAGAACCGCCGGATTTTCACGGAGTTTGTTGAGGAACTGGACGAATTATACTGGGTACGGATATTTCCAACAAGATGGATCTACATCCCATGCATTAAATCAATTCATGGCGCTAATTGAAAGTTTCTTTGACGACCAAATAATCTACAAGAATCTGTGGACACCGAAATTTCCTGGTTGGACAACAGTGGGGTTACTTAAAAGACGGAGTTTACGTCATACGTCCCCAGACATTGAACGATCTGGAGCGCAATATTAAGCAGGAGATTAATTGTAATGACAACACAGTTCTCCAACAGCGACCAGTAACATGGAACGCCTTATGCAGGAGGAAAGACATTTTCAACCTTTTCTATCCACATTTGAGGTATAATAAATTGTGGCTAGCATCATTTGCTTTGAAAAAAGAAAGCCTTGCCTTAATTCTATATAAATCACCCTATATTGATGACATTTTGCAAGAAATCTCCTATCTCCTTACGTTTACAAAGTTCTGTCCCATTTTACATGGACTAGTCCATATACATAAGGTCAGTACGTGAAATATTTAAATGCAACTGCGCGTGGAATGTTGTCAGAATATTCTTAACCTTTGCGAAGGTAACGAGAGAGGTAATATTGAAATTCGTGGTCATAGGGAACGAAACTGTGGTCCTCTTCCAAAGAGAATCAATGCAGTGGCAGGTCGCTCCATAGGAAGGTCACAAGATCATGGTGATAATTTTTTGGGACTGCAGAGGAATGATAGACTTCAAAGAAAGAAGCATAGCGGTGACTGTGCTGAGCTACTGAATCAAGGAGAGAGGCGTGGAATGCTGAGTCGAAAAGTTCTTCTACTGCACGACAACGCACCAGTCCACACGGTCCACATGTGTTTTCTAGGAGCTTGTGACTAGAATATTTTTTTTCAGAACTGAAAAGGGGGAGGTTCATTGACGATGATGAATTGAAGGTAGCTGTTTCGTATCATTTGGGGGGTCGGGAGTGGAATGTTAATACAGAGACGCGAGCAAAATATTGAAGTGAAGGGTAACTGCATTGTGATATATGGGTGTATTTTTATCGGATCATCTACTTAACACGGTCACAATGAATCGCATCTCGTATCTGAGCCCATAGTTGTGAACGATCTGGTGAAAGTATACGCCGAAGACATTTTTTACCTTTAACTAGGACAACATATTGACCGTTTCAATGGCAAAAATACGTCACGAATTGGTCCTTCACCCTCCTATTTCCCGGATTTAGCACCCAGCTACTTCCGCTTTTTAATTTAAAATATTTTCCTTGAAGGGACGGCATTTATATCCAATGTCGAGCAATTGGCAGTGTTTGACCAAACCTATTCGGAAACTCACTTGGGATGTGCCCAAAATATATTATGCTAAACTTTCATTTTTTATCGAATTTATCAAATAGCCTCGTATTCTACGTTCTTTAGAGAAAAGATTCCACGAGTCGAGTAGACGTACGAAATGCACGCTTCAGCGAGAGCAGGCCAAACACAAAGGAAAGGCGGGTGGGTAATCGCCGTGAAGGTTAAAGAATAAAAGCAAAAAAACAAGCAGTAGTGACCGCAGATGAAAGTACCGCGCTCGAGTCTATATTTTGCTACTTCTGAGTCATCGCTGACAAGAATTCCAAGAGCCGAGGTAAAAAGAGAGACAGGATACGGCGTGACTATTTAGCCCAGCCTTGATTCAATCTCTGCAGTGAATGGCGAAGAATGCGGCATGTTTTCTCTTGTAGCCTCTGTATCACTCACTGCATTTGGGGAAGTACAAAATGAAAAATCACTTGTTGAAATCCACTCAAAATATGTTTGTTTGTGTTCATAGTTGCTTTCGCTTGAACCTTACAGAGCACATTGATAAAATTTCATCCATTAACAAATCATTTCTTTTTACACTGCGACAGAGAGGGTTTCCCTAGAGAGAGAGAAAAAATCTAAGTATATATAATATGTCAGTTCTTTGGAGTGTCTTCGAAGTAAGCCGAGCGAGTTAGCTTAGGGCAAAACGCTTTGAGATTTGTAATCGAGAGGTCCCGAACTAAATTCCTGATTTGCCTCTTTTTCACTTATGCTTATGTACATACGATGTTCTAAAAATACTCCACCTGACTCAGAAATGCAGAGAAGGTGGTAATATTATTATAATAGTAATTAAGTAACATCCTTTAGATAGGGGGCTGAAAAGTTTCAAACGCGCAAGTGTAGCGACGATCGTGTAAACAAAATAATGGTAACATTTTCTACAAAAGGGATAATATACACTTAACCTGTGATAATGTGCTTCGTTTTGAAGGTTATAACCCTAAAAGAAATACAAAACGAGTTACATTCCACGTTAAAAGATTCTTCCTCTTCGTTTTCGACGCCTAAAATGTGGTCGTACATTCATTCAAGATGACGAGTGCTCTGGGCGTTGCAACTGAAGAGAATGAGACAAAAGATTCGCTATGCCTTACTCAATGATCGCCGATTGAACGAACCCGAGTTGGCTGACATTACAAAAACCTCTATAGGTCGCGTTTACTATATTTCACAAGAAAGGTTGGATATTTTCGAGAAAACTTTCCATTCCATTGATGCTGCGTTTATCAACAATTGACCAAATACGCATTCGAATGTACAATTCACAAGCGTGTAGACTTGCAATTCCAGTGAGTTGCTTGACGTTTCATAACAGTAGATGAAACATGGATTCATCACTATACGTCAGAGAAGCAGGACCAGTCCAAACAATGGGTGGTAACAGGTAAAAGTGCATCAAAGAAAGCAAAAACTTTCTACAGGAAAAGTCATGGTCACGGTTTTCTGGGATTCTCATAGTGTGGTGCTCATAGACTACCTCCAGAAGAGTACTGGACCAACTGAAGGATGCTATTCAGACTAAACGTCCACACCTTGCGAAAAAGAAAGTTCTCTTTCATCAGGATATTGCGCCTTCACACATGTCTGCGATTGTTGCTACAAAACTGCATGACCTTCGTTTCCAAGTGCTTCCACATCCGCCATATTCGCCGAATTTGGATCCCAGAGATTACTTTTTGTTCCCAAACCTGAAGAAATGGCTGGATGAACCAAGATCCATATGAAATAATGAGATTGAAGCTCAGACCGAAGCTTATTTTTCACAGCAAATTTTATTTTATTGGGTGTATTAAAATATTGGAAAGTAGTTAGCCTAAATTTACAAGGTGGCTATACTTTAAAAAAAATCTTTCTAATAAATAACGTGTTTTTCGGTCAGTTCGAGAACCTTCAGAACGCCCTTCATATACTTATATTTCACGAATATCTTAAGCTTATATATAAAGAGCTCTGCTGAATATTTAATTTGAGTGGCATAAGAAGGCTTCAATTGTTCTAATGCATCATTTATTTATCATTAACTTCAAAATGTGAACGATGCATACTATTCGTTTAATGACTGCGCTTTAGGTAATCTAAATATGACAGACAGTATGTGAGAAAATGCCCTAAAAAAAGGCACGACCGAACACACAACAAGGGCGACCCATGTTGTACTAAGCACTTTCTATTAAACAAGTTCCCAGTGTAATTTCTCTTAACATTAACTTAATAAAAAAAAAACAAAAGAACTAACACACTACTGTTGATTTACTTCAACTATAGACCACGTAATTGCAACGAATCAAATAAACAAGCCTATGTGAACCTCGATATCCGCCATTTTGTGTGCTATCGATACTCACATTATCGTTTTAGAATTGGAGTCGGTCTTGTATACAGAAAGGAGGGAGCGACTTCGGGAGCAGATTTGCAAGCTCCATGCACTGTGTGTTTACGTCATTCTTCATTGCTCTTTGCCGGACAGAGTTAATAAACAGCGTTTTGAATCAATTTGAGAGTTAAGTAACTAAAAACAAAGTTACCAAATTATATGTTCAGGGGGAGATTTCATTTTTTTTTCTAGTAAAATTAAAAATTTAGAACACGCTGAGGGAATTAAAAATTATTTTTAAAGCTGAAATTCAGGATGATAAAACTACCTCACATGAAGATAATTGTGTTGAATTTCTGGCACCTGCAACGAATGAAAGTTTAGAGACTTCTCTATCTTCCTGTAATTGACTTGCGGATCATTCTTCCCTATGGTTTCTTAACATGAGATGTTTTCATCTGTGGCTCTGTTGCTGTTGGTGCTTGTTTTTTAAGACTGTTCTTCTCGTCTAAACTTTACAGACTTTTTATGTGAAGGAACACAGTTTGAAAAAGTTTTCAGACCGCACTTATGAAGATATGACCATAAGCTTCCGGTCTAACCATTTTCTAGTACGATAAAGACAAAAACTATATTTCACTTTTCAATATAGTTACCCTTTATTGCAATACACTTCTCCCATGTTTGAATTAACATTTCAATTCCTGCACCCCCCCCCCCCAAATAGTCAGTCAAATTAAATTTCTTTCCTTCCTCGAAGGTCCTTCTTGAGTTTTGAGAAGAGGAAATAGTCACTGGGAGCTAGATCTGAGCTGTAGGGTGGATGATCGATCTCTTTGAAGTCACATTTCTTCACAGCTTCCTTTGCAACAAGAGCTGTGTGCACAGGCGCGATGTCGTGAAGAAGGCGCACACCACCACTCAGCTTTCCTCCCCTTTTCTATTTGATGGAAGCACGTAGTCTGTGCAGTAGGTCAGCATAGTACTCCCCATTTATTATGGTGTTCCTCTCCTTGAAATCAATAGGGAGTATTCCTTCACAAAACCCAAAGATTGTGGCCATAATCTTCTTGGTGACCTTGGTCTTTAGAGGCGGTGCTTCGCCAGGTTTACGTCACTCCATTGATTTTCTTTTGGACACGGGATCACAGTAGAGGATCACAGTTTCATCTTCTGTAACAATGATTTGTAGAACTTCTCTCTCGTTACCACAGCAGAGCTCCAAAAATGCCTGACAACAGATGACTCGTTGCTGCTTTTGAACTGAGGAAAGAAGTCTAGGCAGTAACCTTATTCATGTTTAAATGTTCACGAATAATTCGAAAGACTGTTGTTTTAGAAAGGCTCAACCTTGCTGCTATTTTTGTTAACTTTGAGCCGCCGGTCTTCCATAATTTCTCCTTCCACAAGAGCGAGCGATGTTTTCAGGAGTGAGCACCTCCAAGGGCCGACTTGCACGCTCTTCATCTTCAATGCTTTCACGACCCATTCGAAAAAGTTTGGTCCATTCTTTTACGGTAGAATATGAGGGGGATGCTTCCCCATATACACCGTCAAAACGCTGTTTAATTTCATTTTAAGTAAGTCCTTCTTTTGTGGAGAACTGTTCTACAGATAGCCCTCTTTATGCAACTATATCTGAACAACAGCTCACGTGGAGCTGAAGTTACAGCTGCAATTATTTATTTAACAGATAAGGCATGACACCAGCGACAATCGACGAGGTCGGAAACTTATGGATCTACCCTCGTATAATCATCAGAAAGCTTCGCAAAAAAATGCTCCAGATTCGCCTCCGTTTTAGAAGACAGAGAATAGCACACGACCTCAAATCTGCAATAACCGGTGCGCTAACTTCATCAAGACTCGTTCTTTCCAGAGATAACTCATCCAGTATATTCCGAAAATTAAATAATGTCTCTTAGAGCTTTATACGAATGGGACACATGCTTGAAGGCTTACATTATTTCTCTGAACACTGTACTACACCTGAGCTGTGGTACAGAAATTTATTGTTTGTTTAAAAAAACTATTAACCATGTTAATTAAGACAATTAAAACATTTTTCAGTATAATAATTTGAACATTTATAAAAAGGTTTAAAGTTTAATTTCATCACTATTATTTCCTGTAGTAAAATGTACTAAGTGCGCTGTAATTTCTATATTAAGCTATTTATCTCAAAACAATATGCAAATATTCTGTTCCACGCGCATTTACATTTAAGGAGGGATGTACTACTGCGGATTTCTAATATCGAAGCTTTTTATAATAATTATTCAGATTAAACTGACTCATTTCTGCGGTTGGGATTTTCCAAGTAGTGCCAACCCTAATCACAATATAATTTTACCTCACGAGCAAGACTAAACGTTTTCCGTTTAAAAACTTTTTGCCTTTTATTGGGATTTTTTTTTTTTTTTTTTTTTTTTTTTATTTTTTAACGAAGGGAACGTTCCAGGCTTCAGTTAAGAGTACCTCTCCGGTATTTGCCTTTTATGAGGACTGAGGAAAATAAAGAAAAAAAAATAGTAAAGGAAGACGCTCCTGGCGGATATCAAACTCCAGACCTTCCGCCCACGAGAACGCCCATTCACCTTCATCCACTTATATGGGGGTCGAACTATTTACATAGTTTACTATTCAATAAAGAACAAAGTTTAATTTAATGCACACGATGTACTACTTTCACTGTAGTCAGTTGCGGTTCCTGCCTATGAAAGGTGTGCAGGATGAGACATGATCAGTTCCGCCTAGAGAAAATTGAATGTGACATGCCACGGACAACATGCCGCTCTGAAATTCTGCTTTCGTCTCAACAAATCTTAAACTGCGGCCTGTGGAGAGTTTGTTCCACAGTTCGAAGATGATTAATATGTTTAAAGAGGGGAGGCAATCAATTACCAAGAAAGGCGGACTCGTCGCTTCAGTTTGTGCACTCAGAACACTCAAAAATTCTGAAAATTACACTTTGGCAACTGCAAAGCTCCGTGTAAGGCGGTTTGTGCATGGTGGGTTCCAAATGAGTCTCAACCGACACTCTTGGCTTGCTTGTTCCGTGTCCATCACACAAGCAACCTTTCACTTTAAACTTTTTGTACCATGAAAGAATTGTATTGGCTGTGAGTGGTTCTTGTTGATGTTTGTACGAAATACCGTCACATTTAGCGAATTGTAACACGCAGAAAGTTTCATATGAACCAGTGAACAACACATTTTCGCTATTAGTGCCCTCCAGCTGCTAAATCTACAACTACCCCATGACGCCTATTACGAATACAAACTTGGAGAGATACTCTAAGCGTTTCCTCTTTGTCTGTCATGGTTTCTTTTCTATCGTCCCCCGAAACCAGGGAAGGACACGTGCGTGAAAGTTGATTAGAATTATTATTGTTCGGAAACTCAATCCAGGATTAAATAGTCACTTCCCGAATCTTTTGAATATCTCCTTACATGAACATAAACTGTGATTTGACTACAGCAGTTTCACTCCTACATAACCTTCATGCCTGCTGGGTAAAAATAATTAAATAATTAAACACCTATTCCCAAACATTACGGAAAATTTAACGCTACTTATTATTCATCATGTATCTCAACATCAATGATACTACAAGGTGTATAATAGAAAAATGAACTTAATATTCGCTGTTTGAATGTCATTTTATTTAAATGCAATAATGCACCCTTTTCACCGGAATGATGCCGTAGAACCGAGCTGCAGGCTATAAAAGAAGTAGGAAAATCACTATAACATTTAAACTTGTTTGTAGCTAAACGAAGACTCAATAGATTACATTTAGCAAGCTGGCAACGCGCATCCTTCTGTGTTGCTATGGAAGCCGAGCAGTCAATCAACAACGCACATTTCTCTGTATCTGATTCTCCTTTAAGCTGTACTTGCTATCTCGGAACATAAAGCAAGCGTCTATCGTTGTCCTGGCAACCGCAAGTGCAGCCAAAGTAGCAGAGGACACCGTGTAAGAGCACCGCGTATGTCAGCACACAGAAAACTGTATAAAAGATTGGTACCGCCGGGCTGTACTTGCTGCACATGAAAAGCCGACCATGGTTCAAAATCAAATGGGGTAGATGATGTTTAGGGCGTAAAACCCTAAGCCAGGTAAGGCCGTTAGTGTTATGTCGCAGAGTTACGGCATGTAAAGAGGTCTTTTGAGTAAAATTTATTGGCCGCTTCAGGCCTTGAATTGAATGCGAAGCTAATGACCCGATATGTTAAACAACGTCCTTAAACAAACCAAATAATAATTCACGTTTTTTTGGAGTACACCTGAACAGAACTTTAGTAAGAACGAAAAAGCTGTTAAGTATAGTTTCCATTGAAACATAGACTGTTGCAATTCCCCAAAATGACAATTTTCTATATCTATAGGACCATATATCTCCATATCTTGGCTGTTTGGCAAACAAAAGCAGTAAAAACCTCCAAAGAATCTACTGGTCAAAAAGTGAACTGGGCTGAACAACTAGGAAACTTGGATGACGCAGTAGAGATGTGTGACTTTGAAGAAAGGAGCAGAATGGACATAATAATAATGATAATGATAAGGGTGTAATTGAGAGGGAAGGGAAGGATTTACTGACGTCAACAAGTAGGTGACAGTGACGCCATGGGGTGCCCACAGAGGGTATTAATTCCTTGTTCATCAGCCGCCACTCAGCGGTGGCTTGTCATGTTACACTCTTTGCTTGGCATTCTTACGACTTGGTACATTCCCCTTCTATCAAAGCAATGATAATCCAAACAATAATTAGTCTGACGGAGTTTCATAAAGCCATTTCTGACTCTGAATAAAATTTGGGATGTTATTTGAACTCTGTCAAACTTCAGATTCAGTGACAAGAGCTTAACATGTTCCGTTAGCCTATTTTAAATGTTCCATTCTATCTAAGCATTCACCGACAAATTGTAACCTCTAAAAACCACCACTTCATTGGCTCTTCTTCCAAGGTGGGGCATTATATTTAAGGCCTAACAATTGTTGAATTGACCAGTACCCCACGCCGTATTTTTGGTCGCCGTGTATTAAGAATTTTGACAATACCTTAGATACATCACATCTCTATGTACAGTGGCGTCAGTGATGCCTTCCATGCGGCGCGGGATTTTTCCCAGTTATCCCGCCGTGGAAGTAGCAGCAAACCTGCTTGCTCACTTGTTGACCTTGCTGACTATCGCAGCTATTCCCGGCTGTGTGTTGTGTTGTCAACAGTATACATAAAGTGTATTGTGTCTTGTGTTAACTCAGTGATGAAAGAATCACAGGAGCTTACAGCTGATTCTGTTACTTATGTGAATGTCATACTAACCGCTTTTTTTTTTTTCAGAGAATTAACCGACAGGGAGCGTGATCATGCATTTTTCCAACAGGACTCTTCTACTGCTCACATTGCCAATAATTCCATGAGAGCAATTCACAATGTGTTTCCACAAGACAGAATTATTAGTAGGGATTTGTGGTTCTTTCAGTCCCCTGATTTAACACTTTGCGACTATTATCTATATAGTACATTAAAAAATCCTGCATACAAGACGAACCTGCACACCATAAAAGGACTGAAAGGTAATATTCGTCAGGAAAATGTCCGGATTTCTCAAAATGAAAGCGAGCCAAAAATGTGTGGAGAATGAAGGCGGGCAGTTTCAACACCTTATTTGATAATTTGGTAAGTAATGAGTCTCTTAAATTAGTTTGTTTTCTTTTATTACCCTTCTGCTAAACACAGAGACTAGGCTAACGAGCGGCGCGCTTGCCAATAGGCAAAACACTCCGGAAAGAAACAAAACTGATCAGACATTTCCCGTCATCATTCTAAAGTAGTCCATTTTATTCTTAGTGATTATTTACCACATAAAAAGTATTTCTCATCATTGGAAACCTTCCATTCCTTTCTCGTCTTTAAGGGACGTTTCTTCTCAAACTCAGCGAACCGAAAACCAAATGCCTTCATCAGCTCAGCTGAGTAACAGTAAATAAAGACAATGTCTCTCTCATCAAGATATGTCAACAACTTTGGGGGATTGTGCTGTGTCTTATGATATGTGAATTTAATTGTGGCACAATATGCTGTTGAGAGAGTACTGGGGTCTTCTACGTCCAGACGTAGTGCTTAGTCTCCAGATTTCTTCAGATTCTGCGTTAAATGTCATTTGAAAACATGGGGAGAGGAAGTAACCATGAAAGTTTACTTTTTCTGATTTTAAGGTTAAAGTGATATTGGAGCAGCTACTAAAATTTTCTTCGAGTATATTTTTCTGTGTTGATAACGTTTAAAGTCCTGCTAGTTGATGATTCTATTTCATAAAACAAAAATTAATGTTTAGAAGCCAGTTTTCTGTATTATGAAATACACCTTAAAAGGCTGCATCACCAATAGCACCTCCAGAAAAAATAAAAATACTTTGTTTGCTATTGTTAGCAAGAAAATACTTCTTCCTGCCCCCATAACTAAATATGTAGTCATAGGTGTTCAGAATTTGGCACAACAGAAGAAGGCATACGAGGGTAAGTCCATAAGTTTCCGGCCTAACCATTTTCTAGGTACGATAAAGACAAAAACTATATTTTACTTTTCAATATAGTTATCCTTTATTGCAATACAATTCTCACATCTTTGAATTAACATTTTAATCCCAAAAATAGTAAGAAGTCTGGTCTGCAAAATGGGCATAAACAGCATCTGTCACACTTCGTCACACGTAAATTTCCTTCCTCGAAGATCCTTCTTGAGTTTTAAGAAGAGGAAATAGGTACTGGGAGCTAGATCTGGGCTTTAGGGTGGATGGTTGATCTCCCTGAAACCACATTTCTTCACAGCCTCCTTTGCAACAAGAGCTGTGTGCACAGGCACGTTGTCGTGAAGAAGGCGCACACCACCACTAGCTCTCCTCGTCTTTTCCCTTTGATGGAAGCACGTAGTGTGTGCAGTAGGCCAGCATAGTACTCCCCATTTACTGTGGTGTTCCTCTCCTTGGAGTCAATGAAAAGTATTCCTTCACAGTCCCAAAAATTGTGGCTATGATCTTCTTTAATGACTGAGTGACCTTGGCCTTTAGAGGCGGTACTTCGCCAGGTTTACGCCTCCCACTCCATTGATTCTGTTTTGGACAAGGGATCATAGTAAAGGACCACAATTTCATCTCCTGTAACCATGGTTTGCAGAGCTTCTCTCTCGTTACCATGGAAGAGCTCCAAAATGCCTGACAACAGATGACTTATTGCTGCTTTTGGACTGAGGAAAGAAGTCTAGGCAGTAACCTTATTCATGTTTAAATGTTCACGAATAATTCGAAAGACTGTTGTTTTAGAAAGGCTCAACCTGCTGCTATTTTTGTTAACTTTGAACCGCCGGCCGCTCTTCCATAATTTCTCCTTCCACAAGAGCGAGCGATGTTTTCAGGAGTGAGCTCCTCCAAGGGCCGACCTGGACGCTCTTCGTCTTCAATGTTTTCTCGACCCATTCGAAAAAGTTTGGCTCATTCTTTTACGGTAGAATATGAGGGGATGCTTCCCTATATACACCGTCCAATCGCTGTTTAATTTCATTTGGAGTAGGACTTTAATAACAGCTCGATACTTCATTTTGAACATGTTACAATCTTCTACACATAGCCTTCTTAATGCAACTATATCCGAACTGAACACAGCGGAGTGGAAGTTACAGCTGAAATTATTTACTTAACAGATAAAGGTATCACACTAGATAAGGATTTTGTGAAGGCGATAATCCGTATCGGTGAGGCCGGAAACTTATGGACCTACTCTCGTACATATATTTTAACCCATAAATTATACATAAAAAATTAACTGCACGACTACACTTACTTAAAAACTGTTCAGAGTTAACTCCTAAGAAATTTGAGAGCAGACAAACAAAATTCTTGACTTGTTTTATGATCATTAAAGGATCATCTGTGTACTTGAAACAGAATTTCAAAGTAAGGAATAGATACATATAGTCTCCCAAAGAAATGCAGACTTCGAGAAGCACAAGATTATATTTCTGATGCAGAGAGGCAACCTATAACAGATGAATGCATCGCGGAAAACTGAAGCAAGGCATGCTCTTTCTTCAAGAAAATACTTCAAGTCAAAAGTCTTCTGTTGTGAAAATGAAGCTTTGGCTGTTGCAATCCCACCGACTTTAAACAATTTGAAAAACTGAAACAAAAGCTTCGCGGGAGAAAATGCTCATCGCATGAAATATGTAAATAAGAGACGCAGAGGGTTGTTTGAAAAGTTATCGAACTGCAGCACAGCCTTTATCCCATCCAGGCTTGCAAAATATCCCTCAATTGATGATTTAAGCTCTTCACCAGTCGAAAATTTCCCTCCATCAAGGAATTTACTGAGTTTGAGGAACAGACAGAAGTCCGATGGAGCCAAGTCAGGGTAATAAGGAGGATGTGGTAGCATATTCACTGATTTTCGCCATTGCAACAACACACATGGGAGAGCATTGCTTTCCTGCAAGATGACTTTAAACCCGGCCTTTCCTCCCGCATTCTTGTGCTCAATAGGTCCAAATGGTTAGCATGATGGCCAATTTCACACTTGGCGGTGAAGAATCGTGATGCTTTCATTGTATAGACTACTGTTTTGTTTCAGGTGTGTAGTATTGGTCACAAAGTCGGCAGGATTTCTCTGAAAACGGACCGAACTTTGCTGAGAGATATCTACTCTGAGACAGCAGTCGCGGCACCCATCTTGCCGATAATTTCTCCCTCAAAATGTGATCAATGCATTCCCTTGAAATGCCCAGAGCTTCAGCAGTTAGGATACCTTTAATGGAAGATCCTCCGGAACCATGTTGTTCACTTTATATAATTTCTGATGTACTGACGCATTTGGTCCTATGTTGCTCATCTTCCTTGCCTTCGCGGTCACTTTTCAACTCCTTGGTCCACTTGGAAACTGTTGAAAATGATGGTGCTTAGCTCGTATGCATGTCTGCCCTGCAACAAACAGCTGTAGCTAGTACCATTTTTGACCAATCCATGTATTATTGCACAAATTTTTCTATGGAAGATGACGGGTTTTGATAACAAAACTACTTCGGAATTTCTGCTGCAATCTGTGGGTAATTCCGAGAACTTTTCAAATGACCCTCTGGATAGTACAATGTGGAACATGTCCCTCTCAAACAACTTACAAAGATACTCCGGAAGCTGCAAGGAAGATAGTCAAGGTTTCAAGTTATGTTCGTATATTGGAACAAATACATGGTTGAAAGGTTTCACTTCTCTTACCTCACTTGTAAATCTGATGTCCCACATCCAACAAACGCCTTGATCAGTGGCGGCTACAATAAGTTACCCGATTACTGCTTTTCCTTGCTACGTTGCTTGTATTAGTAGTCATCTTGTATTAGTAGTCTATTTTCTGTTATCCAGAGACCAAACACAAAGAAACAGTGAAAAAGAACACAAAATGGCGTAAAATAAAAATCACTTATATGAAATTTGCTCCCGAATGTCTACATTAAAATCTAGGAGTTATACTAACATTGTAGAATGTAATATTTGTGTAGGTGGACATGAATTTAAGTAGTATTTGTCAGCGTCGTTCATAATGAAAACAAAAACACTAAAAACGCGAGCCGCCACTGATATTGAAGTATGCTGCAGACGGCCTGAGCGACAAAGTCGGAAGGAAGGACAGATGGAGGGGGTAATTGAAGTGTGTGTGACTTCAATACAGGGCTAATTTGGCCAGCCGCGGGTGGTGTGTCGTGATGGTAGTATATATTAAGGGTAAGACCCTTCAGGCCGTTATATCCCCTGCAACTGTCTCAAGGTGAGTACCTCTTGACTTGCTCAACAAATTCTTAATACATTTGCAAATTGTGATTTTTTGGCAGAAATATTTCTATTTTTTAGACAAAACGTCATCCAAATAGAGAGGAGAAAAAAACTTTAAGTACAACTCATAAAGTAATTGTAATAAGGGATATGCTATATATATACATATATGCTATATGTAATTGTTTGTTATGTTTTCCAGTTCGTGGAAAAGTCACTTTATAAATATGCTCCCAATGAACTATAACGTCAACAGATTGTATCTACCAAAAGCTATTATTATTATTATTATTATTATTATTATTATTATTATTATTATTAAATTGAATGTTTCTAGCACAATTAAAGTAAAATAGTATTTTTCTGACTTTCATTCGTTACTTCTAACTAGTAATGAATAGTTCGCGATTAAATCATCGCAATATCTTTCATAAAAAGAGGGTTTAATAAAAGTGACTGATATCGTTAAATATAATCATTTTTACCTACATTTCTTTAAATTCGAGGACAGATTGGTAAAGAAATTCGTTCAATTATATTCAGTGCTTCAACTGAAAATCATGACCTGTATTTAATTAGATTGCCGTCACTACATTTTTCCATGGATAATCACGAAGTAAATTTCATATCTTCCGCCAAGATATTCCTGTTTTGTTACAGACAGGATGATGCTAATATAACATAAGGTGTAATCATCGTTGTCGATTAAATTAACCATAGATTTATCAAAAAATTACCCAAAACGTGCCCTTCGTTTGTTAATAAGCACAAATTCGTCTCTTAGACAAAATATAAGTACTAGATAATTTGAACGTTTAATTCCTTAAACTGCCCCTCAGCATGGATTGTGGGGGCTCAAAACTAAGATGTTCATTGTGTTCAGTAATCCCTATTTAGTTGCCATCAGAGCCATTATTAATAAAAAAAAATCTACTTCTATTCACCAGCTGAGCACGGCCAAGTCCGGAAATGCAGTACTTACATTTAGTACTTACATTTTCAAAGACATTTAATATAGACATAATGATAAATTTCGTGTACAGCTTCAAATAGAATACAAGCTGAGTTTTCTAGAAAAAACTATGTCTATCCAAATGAAAATTTTGCCAATTATTAAGCAATTATTTCTAAATTATAATCTGTATTTAAATTTTGACTAAACTTATGTTATCATTTTGTAATAATTTAACAAATTAGAAAAAGCATTTAATTTAATGTCAGCATTCTCAAATTTTATAATCAGTTTGATAACATGCTACTTAACATTATGTAATTTACAGCAAACGTTTTAATTTTTGAAAATATTTGCATATAGTGTCGTTATTTTATGCAAATGTCAAACTATATATTTTCTTTTCAAAAGTCTAATGCATACATAAGTTAAAAGCTTTCACCAGCTACATAGAGCAATGTGTTCTGCATGTGCACAAAAGAATTCCTAGCTCTGTCTCACATAGTTATTAACAAATGACAAAAAAGGTTCATCATGCCAGAGCTGTGTAAACTAAGAAAATTCCTCACCAAGTTCAATAACTTTTAATAAAAATAAATATAAAATCCAAATTATGGCCTTATTAATTAAAAATTAAAAAAGTTATATGTGTGGTATTTAGGGGAACAAAATTAAAATTCTTGCAATCTATAAGTATCACAAAAGAGAAATCATATTTTTAAAAGTATTATTATTGAGATTAAACTACAAACATTGACGATACACTATTAATTAAATGAAATATATGACAACTGATATACAAAGTTATACTGTGTGGGTATTTTTATATGTAACCATGTTTATGAATTTACCTATTGATATCATCTTTACATTCACTAAAATAGAGAGAAATAACAGAAAGTTTCGAGTTACATTCTGTATATAAGATGATGTTCATATGTTTCAATAAAACAAAAACATGTTACTATTTAAAAACAATTGCAATGCACTAAGTAAATAAAAACAGTCGAAAGTTACATCGATTTGCAGTGGCTTTGAAATTTAATTTAAATGTTATTAACATGTAACGTAAACGTTTTCTGAAGGTTGTTACAGAGCGGTCTTACATGCAAATATAATTCTCACACATATTAGATTAATATGTCACATTTGTTATCTTCATGACGATACTTTTGTTAAATATAAAACATATACATCGTTATAAATAGTTTATATACTGAGTTAATTAATGTGTTCTTTTATTTTAAAACAATTGAGAGAAAATTAAACGCAAGAGCACTTTTAATTTCGTTTTTCAAGTATACCTTTACTTCTAACAGTTCAAGTTCCCTAATTTTCAGAAACTATTTTTCTTATTTATTATATGGTATATACCGAATTAATTCTTAGTTTAGTGCTTGAATATTTACGTATATCTTCTTCTAATACATTGTTTTTAAAATAGATTTTTACCGCCACGAGTGGTCGAGGTCGTTAAGGCGCGGACTCGTGAGCGGGAGGTCTGGAGTTCGAATCCCGACAGGACCGTCTGCCTGACTGAGGTTTTTTTTCAGGTTTCCTCAATTCTCATAAATTGTAAATGCCGGGAAGGTACCCTAAACTTAGTCATGGAACCTTCCATAAAAAAATTCCTCCCCCAATATATAATTTCATTTTATGTATCATCAGTGTCCACCGCCCGTGGCGTCTAAGTAGTATAGGCAGGCGTTAAACGCCATGGGGGGGGGGGGCAGATTCTTTTTTCTTTTGCTATTTTCTTCCAATAATAATTTAATTAAAAATAAATATATTCAAAATGATTTTCGACAACTTCGTTACATCCCCCCTACGTAATTTCACCTTTTATTAAAGATGGGTATTTTTATTTTAAACACCACTTTTAAGTAAAAACTAATTCATCACATTTACTATGCTAATAATACTGACTGAAAAATATTTACTTTTTAGGAGGGTTACCTTTTAAGTTGTCACAAACGAACATTATAGGAGGCGCTATTGAGATGTCATTACAATTTTCGAAACAGTTGACAGTTGTAACTTAGAAACTGACAGAGTAGTTTACAGTGAGCGTTTAAACAAAGCAATGTGGGAAAAAAATGAAAGTTTCACGTGAAAGTTTTCGCTGGATGATATTTTACAATGTTAGTAAAGGCCTAGCTCAACATCAGTGTATAGAATGCAACCGAAAACGTTGCATTATTCATGACAATGCCAGTTCTCACACAGCATGTCAACCAATTGATTATTTGAAGGGGAAAAAATCGAATTAATGTCTATTTGGCTGTGTTTATCGCCTAAAGACTCATTTTAGTTCCGGAATGTCAAACAAAAAACATGTGGACAGCGATTGTCATAACCTCAAGAAGCTATTGAAGCCTTTAAAAACCATGTTTTTGAGATACCAACTTCAGAGCGTAAAAATGTTTTGAGATTTGGTTTGAGCGCATATAAAAGCGTATAAATCTTAAAAGGATAATATTTGAAAAGATTTTGTTAAAAGGTAACTCTCGTATTTCCAGCATAGCTTTTCAAATGCAATTCATGGCGTTATAAAATTTGGCAAGAACGTTCAACAGCTGTTTAGAAAGTCTGTGAAGGACGCTTTAAGCAACATCACACCTGTTTGAATGCAATCCATGTAAGGACATTTTAAAGCAATTATTACCTACAATAAAAGCGATTCTTTACATCTAAATACTCCATTTTGGACAGCTAGCAGTGTATCAAATCTCATAAAAATATCTGCAATTAACAAAGAAGAAATGAAACGCTTGCTCTGCTAGCCATGTTAAATTTCAATTAATGGACTGCCGCTCCCTTTACAGTGCCCCCTTGCAAAATGATGCGGAAACAATATTTTCAGCCGTGCAACCTACTTCAACACCTGTTCGCCAATTATCTCCTCTGGCAGCGACCGCACACCACCTCGGGCATTTCGCACTTTCAAACACATCGCATCGCCCGCGAGCTGACCCCATCCGGCCGTTAGGGCCTCTTCCCTTTGCAACTCCAAAAGATTGCTCAAGTTGGAAAAAAGATACACTGAATTTAGTACTACAATAACCCTATTAGTTTATAGAAATATTTTAGTCCATAGAGCAGGAGCTGCGTAAACTAAGCGAATTCCTCAGCAGTTGAATTTGTGAAGGTTATTACAGAGCGCTAGAGTAGAGAAGTTACATGTTATGTTGTCTATAAAACAGGTACAAAGCACATCCCCCTCTCTATGGTGAGGCATTTAATTTACCGTTTGTGAAGATGTTACAGAGCGCTCTTTCATACAAATACAATTCTCAAACACTTTGACATAAAGCGACAGTGATTTTAACGAAAGGACATAAGTGGATTACGCAGCAGTTCCGTAAACATACAGAATTCCGCCACATATAGAATAACTTAAAAAAAAAAGATATAAAATCCAAATTATGGCCTTATTAATTATTGAAATAAATTATGGCATTACTATGTGTTCATTAGCATGGCAAACTCTTAATCTAACAAATAAAAGAAAAACTGAACTATTAATGCATTACTTACTAGGTCTGTCTGTTTCTGTTTTTTTCTCCCTTTAAAATCACTTGAAAATAAATGTGTATAGTGAAATTACTCTAATTTTCAAATGGTATACTATTAATTAAATAAAATATATTAACATTAACAGACAAAGCTATACTGTGCGAGTATTTTAAAACATTTTAAATGTAACCACGATTATGAACTGGTCCCTTGATATCATCTTTACATTCACTAAAATAGAGAGAAATAACAGAAAGTTTCGAGTTACATTCTGTATTTAAGATGTTGTTCATATGTTTCAATAAAACAAAAACATGTTACTATTTAAAAACATTTGCAGTGTACTAAGTAAATAAAAACAGTCGAAAGTTACATCGATTTTCAGTGGCTTTGAAATTTAATTTAAATGTTATTAACATGTAACGTAAACGTTTTCTGAAGGTTATTACAGAGCGCTATTACATACAAATATAGTTCTCAAACACATATTAGATTAATATTTCACATTTACTATCTTCACGACAGTACTTTTGTTAAATATAAAACATATGTAACGTTATAAATACAGTTTATATGCTGAAATAATTTGTCCTTTTGTTTTAAAACAATAAAGAGAAAATTAAACACCAGAGCGATTGTTAATATCGATTTTCAGGTATATTCATACTCGTAATAGTTCGATTTCCCCAATTATCACAAATTATTTTTTATTTAAATGTATATATCGAATTTTATAGTAAAAAACAACTATTATTGCCGCTAGAGCATTTATTTAAATTGTATATATCGAGTTTCCTTGTCATTAAGGAAATAGTGCGTTTAGAGCAATTTTTAAATTTTAGGTTTCAGGTAAACCATGGTTCCTAATTATCTGATTTCGCTGATTTTCGGAATTTATATTTATTAATATATTACAATGGCATGTATACCGGGTTTCGTTACGGAAAAAAAAATTGCGGCCCCTAGATCAGTTACAGAGTATGCAGAGATTGGCAGTTCTCGAAAGATGTACATACGCCATTAAAAATAATTGTTTCCGACAACTCTAGTAACAGATATTTGGGACCCGCGACAATAATTAATTCTGATGCTCCGAGTTTTAGAACAGAGTCCAGGAGGAATTGCCCCATAACAAATGCCAAACTAATGTACTGAGAGCATAAGGTAATAATTTACAATAGCGCTGTTTTGCAAATATACCGCGCAATCTATGGACACGCCTATTCGTAAGATTGATGTAAGCACAGTATGAAGAGATACGATAGTGCTCGTTTGTTTGTAAAGCAGATAAAGACATGGACAATAAGAAAAGCGACCACCATATGGATTGCATGATTTATCAAAACCACAGACATTCATAGACGTTTTAACCGAAATCCCTGCACAGAAGACCGTTTATAACTGGGTCTATGTGTTCACCAGCGGCAGGAAATATGCACACAGGAAAGTGAGCACTGGTCGAGGTTGTGCTTACATGGATTATGGCTAATAGGTGCAAAGCCTTCATGAACTGCAGTGCCAGCCAGGCCTCGGCCGCGCAACACTGCACACCATTATTCATTATTGGAGAAACTGGTGACTGGTGACTAAAATACACCAGAGAAGAAATTTCAGTCCATCCACGTAGACTCCGGCCCAAGAAATTTCCTGCTGCTCCATCTGCGAGTGTTTTGAGACACTTCAGACGTACAGTTTCCTCAAGGAATGACTGTCAACATCGAGGTGTACTGCGAGATCGTTACACGACTTTGACGCAGGCTTCATGACGATGCGCGTTCCACACAGCACACTACAAATGCAAAGTTATCATCCCTGAGGTCCATTGTGTCGCAGTGATCATATTCAGAACATTTCGCTCCATCTGATTATGCCTTACTCCACAACGTTAAGGACTCGTTGTTAGATAACAACAGTTGTCCACGAATGATGACGTAGTACTCCTAAACAATCGCTTCGCAAAGCCATCATGAAGTTACCAGAAATGGTGCATTGGCAATGGAGGGGAGCATACTGAGAGATTTCATCCGCCATAGAATTCAGACCGGGCGCTCTGCTATTTCCATCTCTTTCCAAAAACTTCAACAACATTTTCATGGGAAGTACCGTCAAGAACTAGTTGTAAATCACAGTGTGAATTCTTCCGGATTTTGTTTCATCGTTTCCAGAAGCATATTCAGATACCTACCTTGAATTATGAGTATTGGTAATTGAAATACACGTTCTAAGGACCATTTCTGAGCTTTATTTTGCAAATATTTTCATTCACTTACACGGAACAGCAACAGAAACGAAGTTTTTCATTCCAAACACGTATCACTCACAGAAGCATGCTCAATATCTGATACTTTCTACAAATGGACTCTGTTTTCTTGACTAGTTATTGCCGGATTGTGTCCGCAGAGCTCAAGCGGTTATACGCAGTGGTACATATTACCTTGGCAGTAAACGGCCAGACATCCGACATTATGAGTGATGTACCGTCATAATTTTTCTTTCTTTCAACAGCAAAAACTTGACACTGACTCGTGAGTTATTCTATGATTATGAGCAGCGCTGCATGACCTTCCAGACAGTTGGCGTGTAGGCTCAACGAAACCAGCCTGTGGCTACAAAATCTGGCGTGTTATACGCGATCTAGTTTTTCACCAAAGAGAAATTTTCCCCAAATTTTGATTAAATGGTATTTCTAATACGATAATATAGAAATGAGATAAACTATTTTACCTAGAAAGAAAGAGTACTTAAGATATTTGTTGTGACAGTCCGGGGAAAAAAAACTCCCTCAAGTTAACGAGGAACTATTCTGTGAAAGATGGCTTGAAGGTCATTCAGTCTGTCAAGAGCATCGCTACAAACTTTTGGTTAATTTTGTTGGTTTGCTACAGGGAAAGGTCCGTACCGCACGCTAGGTTTTACGTTGACATGACATTTCCTGATGCTTCAAAGAGGAACAAATAAATTAATTAGCACTCTGATATAAATACAACGATAGAGTCAAAATACAGAGAACTGTTTAGTAAATCAGTTTCATAAATAAAGAAGACATAACTTTTATTGTAAAACAGTAGGTTTATTTGTCAACATAATCTCTTTTCAAAACTATACACTGCGATTTTCAAATTTGATTATCCAATTTCTTCAACTCTGCTAACGCATGGGTATCTTCACTCGATAAAAAATTTCTTTCCTGCTACGCATTCCTTCATGTTGGGGAACAGGGAGCTAAACACTGAAAGTATGTGGTTTGCAATGCTACCAACTACAGGTACAATAATTTCTTAACGATGGGGAACTTGTTCAATTTTTCTGGCCAATCGTTAGCAAACCTGCTACGACCTAAGAGATTGCCATAAAATTCACAATGCGTACTCAAAGATTGTCGGTTGAAGGTATGCGAGATGGCTGATATTGCAAAGACCTCGATTGGCCATGTTCCCTACACGAAGTTTTTCGTATGCGAAAGCTTCCCGCTCGTGTTTGTTAACAACTGACCAAAAACGAATTTGAATGAACATTTCGCAAGTGTTTAGATGTTTAAATACAATTCCAGTGAGTTTCTCCGACGTTTCATAACAGAAGATGAAACATGGATTCATCACTACACGTCAGAGACGAAGGAGCAGTCCAAACAGTGGGTGGCAACAGGTGAAAGACCGCCACGGGTGGTCGAGGTAATTAAGGCGTGGACTCGTGAGCGGGAGGTCTGGGGTCCGAATATCAACAGGACCGTCCTCCCTGACTGAGATTTTTTCCAAGTTTTCCTCGTTCCTTATAAATGGAAAATGCTGGGGAGATACACTAAACTTAGGGATGGAACGTTTCCTTCCTTAAAAAATCCTTTCCCAATATATGATTTCATCTCATGTATCACCGCATGTGGTGCCTCCGTAGTAAACGGACATTAAACACTATTAAAAATGGAGTGAAAATGCACCATAGAAACAAAAACCTTTCCATTTGCAGGAAAAGTCATGAGTACGGTTTTCTGGGATTCTCAAGGTATCGTGCTAGCAGACTACCTCCAGAAGGGCAGAACCATCACCGGGGAGTATTACGTTTCAATACTGGACCAAGTGAAGGATGCTGTTCAAGCTATACGTCCACACCTTGCGAAAAAGAAAGTTCTCTTTCATCATGATAATGCGCCTTCACACACGTCTGGGATTGTTGCTGCAAAACTGCATGACCTTCGCTTCCACTTCCGCCATATTCGCCTGATTTGGCTTTTGTTCCCAAACATGAAGAAATGGCTGGGTGGAAGAAGATTTCGCAGCAAATAATGAGTTTAAGCTGAGACAGACGGCTATTTTTCATGTCGGACCTGTGGTGTAGTGGTTACCATACTTGCCTCCTACACCCAAGAACGCGGGTTCGAACCCGGCCATGATCGATGGATTTTTTCGGGCGTAAAAATCGTAAGTATGGCTTCCTTCGGAAGGGAAGTAAAGCCGTGGGTCCGTGTCGTACATTTACGGCACGAAAAAGAACCTCAAGCCTGAAAGAGAGGCCTCTGAGCAAAATTTGTCGGCTGTTTCACGCCCTGAATAGAATGGGACGCTGATGACCTGAGATGTTAAAGAGCGTCCATAAATAAATCAATCAAAAATAAAAAAAAGGTTATTTTTCATAGTTGAACAAATCTTATTTTACTGAGAGTATTAAAAAGTAAAAAGTCCTCGGACTAAATGTGTTTATTTATAACGCGACTATGATAAAAATTAAAACAAAAATAAATTAAACCTTGTGTGTTTATGGTCAGACCGAGGACTTTTAGAACGCCCCTCGTATATCAAATGCATAACAACCATTGTAATTTTATTCCAACTGTAATCAACGATGTTTTTAAACTTTTCCCTCGATATGTAAACTAAAGTTTTTTTTAAATTAAATTTAATTAAAAACGGTAGTTATCCGATTGCATGTTTTGAAATCAAAGTTTGTATACAGAACCGGCTTCGTTAACTGCCGGCATGACTTAAATATATTACAAACATAACAAAACAATACTTGTGCACTTACTTGTTTTACTGTGCAATGTAAAGAAACTATTGTACACTTGTGAAGTACATGTTACCAGTTGGGGAGAACTGGTCGCCAATAGCGACAAGAGATATGGCCGTCTAATTAACTGGTAGATAGCAAGCCGTTACACAGGCGGCTTTGCTTTCACGTCATGCAATATTTATAACAGAAAACACTTCGTCCGACCTGTAATTAATTTTCACTGCCCCCTACCCCACCCCGCCCTCCATGGGATCCATGCCCAGGGGGCACCAACCCATGAGAGGCCGGGGAATGCAGTTTTATGCGCTTTCTAGTGCTGAGAGACGCAAACTGCTTCCATGGCAACCACGAAATGATTCAATCTGCGCTTTAAGTAACGCAAATAAGTTTTGGTGCTATTTTGCACGCCACATTTTCCATCACTGATTGCAAGTTTGAGAACATTTCCCGTTTCTTTCAAGTATTTTGCACTAAATTCACAAAAATCGTCCTTCCAGACAGGAAAACTTCAAATATCTAGACATTCGTATCTATGTAACCCGAGGTTACATAGTTGCCATGTCATTTTATAGTTATATTTGTTGAAATGTGTGTAAAAACACATACGCAAAGCTTAAAACGATAGTCATATGAAAGTAGAATGACAAAAAATCCTTTATTAATCACTAACGCGCAAGAAAGCGTTCAGAAAGTATTTACAGTAGTATTATTTATTATACAACATGGCTCAATGCCCATGGAATCTCCCCACTAGCGTCAATACGCCGCTGTCATCTCCAGGTAACTTCAATAATGCGTCCGAACCATTGTTTGGGAGTACTTGGTCACCACTCATTAACAGCTACCTAAATTTCCGTTTTGTCCCGCAGGGAGTCGTTCATATTGTCGAATAAGGCAACGGATTGTGATCAGTGAATATGGCGGGTGCGGCTCAACAATGAACCCTAGTGATGCCACCTTTGGTGCCGTTGTATTGTTGCTGTGAGGCCAGGCATTGTCATCTGTCTACCGTTATTGAACTCTGTGTCTAAACCGTGTAAGGGCATCTCTATTGACAGCCATTAGCAGTATGCTTGAAGTTTCCCAAAAGACTGTGATTATCTACTTGCCCACAGTATGAAATTTCTTGGGCCGCACTCTCTGGGAGGTTCCATTGCATGAATTGGACTTTCTTCTCTGTCATGCGGTAGACACGCCAATTACCTGCTAGTCCTAAAAGTCCGCATGCATTTGCAGCAGCCGACGACAGGCTTCAATCCTTTTCTCCTTCTGTGTCTGTGTCAAAGCCCGTAGAACTAAAAGTACGATTACTTTTTGATACTGAACTGTTCGGAAATAACTGTGTGCACGGTTCCCTGCCGCTAGTGAACCCCTTGACTCAGCGTAAACATCTTCTGTATAGGACCTTCTTGACCATATACCGCAGTTAAACGTCTTTGAATTTCTGCAGTGTTGTTGTCTTTCTTCTACAAAAACTGTGCAGTTCATTTTTGTCTATGATAGTCGTTTTCCACCTTGTCCACGTCTTTCTCTACTTGACAACAAACGAACACTTTCCATTCTGCTTACAACCGCCTGTAACCTCTGCATTACATAATACTTTCAGTACATCGTTCTACGAATGGGCGTGCGCAGTATTCGTAAATGTGTACAAGATAAATTCACACACATTAGTTGAACTGAAAAATAAAATTCATGAAAAAATGTCCTTTTTCTTACAGTAATAAGCATGGAAAATGAAGGCAGGCAGTTCCAGCATTTTCTTGCTTGATAATGGCGAGTAAATGTAACTTACGTGACAATCATGCGATGAACATTCGCTACCAATCTATCCATTCTTGGACAATAATGTTACTAATGCAGTGTCAATAGTGAACTTTAGGCTATCAAATATGCACAAGTACAAGTTTAAACTTGCATAGTCACTGTCGTACAGTCTGTTGAGTTCAGTCCTGTGTCAAAAATCATAAATATTTCTAAAGAAAACTTTACATTTTGCATTTTCACACGCTACAAGCAGGTGAAAGAGCGAGGACTTTGTAGCTGTTCATGGTGATCAAGTGTTCATGTGATATCATTGTAAGATGTATTCGATCATTTGAAGAAGGGCGAGAGACTTTGAAAGACAACCCTCGCTCTGGCCGGCCTCGAGAAGCTGTGAACGAGAGAATAATTCAAAGAGTGAGGAACTTGGTGGTGGAAAATCGACATATTACTGTTGAAATGTTAAGTATGAAAGTGGATATCAGTGTTGGCATCATTTACAGCATACTGCATGAACATTTAAAGCTGTGAAAATTGTGTGCAAAATGTGTTCCAATGAAGAGAAGAAGAGGAGAAAGGAATGGTTCTAAACGTTTCACAGATATATGCACCGGTGATGAAAGTTGGTTTTATTTCTATACCTCCCCAAATAAAGCTCAGAACTGCGTATGGGTAAATGAGAATGACTCAAGACCAGTTGTTCTTCACAAGATTTTCGTTCTCGGAAGCGAATGTTCACTGTTTTCTTCAACTATGTGGTTGACTGTATGTCAGAAGGAATGGCAATGAATGGAGAATACTATGACACTTATATTTTGTATTCTTTATTTAAAGAGCTGAGACGGCGGCGCCCAAAGACAGGAAACTTCAAGGCTGTTGCTTTTGCACGACAATGCGTCTCCTCACAGAACAGCTGCAAGTTTGAGGAAACTGGAAGTCGCCAAAGTCCAGTTGCTTGACCATCCATTCTACAGCTCTGACTTTGCACCGTGTTGTGAAATTTTGCATTGCTGGAAAATCTTTTAAACGAGTGCAAGACCTTGTTCAAGCTATAAATTCAGCTCTGTTGACAATATCTCAGTCAGTGCTTTCGACAAGTGGTTACGCCGTCTACAACTGTGTGTGGAGAGATGGAGAGTACTTTGAAGGATTGTGAGAACAACTTTTCGAATTCAGTCCTTAACTTGGACTTTACGTTGATAATAGCAAAACTTTGTACCTGCGGTCTTTCGTTCACCGCGGTATGAGCTTGAACCGACCGAGTGGTCGTTACGCGTGAAGCGGTCCCGTGAAGGAAACTCTGATTATGTATTATCTTTGATTATAACTTTTTTAAATGTTTTATTTATTGTCACTTTGACTGCATTGGTCTTTTCGCGACATCTGCACATTGTGCACTGAATACTATAAGTGAAATTCTGTAGTAATGAATGGAATGAAATGAATTACTGGATGGTGCAAATTTCTTTGAGGTGGTTGCCGTCTTAAAGCTATTTGGCATTCACATATTCAGAGTGAGAAAAAACTCCGACAAACCTTTACCTAGAGAGTTTCACTTGACCGGGATTAGAACCCAGGACTTCCGGATTAGAAATCGCAAACAAAGTTAAATACTTTCACTACTATCAGTATATTTATATAGCGATATGCTTGTTATATGTTCTCAAGAATTAATACTGAAATTTTGAATTACCACTTTTTACCCTGTTCCATGACCTCCAGGTCGTATTTCAAACACTTAACTTAGCCTTGGCATGACGAAAACAATGCAATTACAAGCACGTGGTTTCGTGTGGCTATAGCCGCTTCTTTTGACCTTGAACGTCTGTGTTACTCCCACACACACACACACACATATTTTATTTTGCAGTAACCAAAACTTCCTACAAGCTCCGCTAAATTTATCATGAGATTTACACGTGCACATATTTACATATTATTTGATGATAAAATTTGAGTCTGAAAGCTCTTCGGTGCCTTTAATTGTTCTTCACGTCATGTATTCGAGGTTTGTTTGCTTTACAGTTAATAAACTTACTGACGTTTCTAACACGAACAGATACAAGCAAACAAATTAACTCTAGAATATGTTTATTAAGTAAAAAATACAATGACGGAGGCAAAATACATTCATTACAAATTCTTTCTATACATGCTTTTAATACCTACCTAGGCATTTTCATAAAAAATCTTGGAGATATTCTGATACTAAACTCTTCCATAATATCCAACTTCCCAGAGATAGTCTAAGCTTTCGAGGATATTTCTACCCACTTTGCCCTACAACTATAACATGGATTTGCAATCAGACTTTTAGACAGTTAAGTCAGCATCCTCTGCGTGATGTACCTCATGCAACACCTGGATCAATGTACAGAACTGTGAACCCTTTCCCTCCTATGAGAGCTGTTCAATACAGAAAGATCATACATACATTTTTAAAAAAAAAATTGATTTATTTATCGTAATAATTTTGATGATTTTTTCTCAAAGTAGTTCCCATCGGATACAATGCATCTGACCCAGCGTTTCAGCCATTCTTCAAACACATGCTGAAAACAATTTTATGACAGATTCTTAAAAACCGCCTCCTCAGCCTTCACCACTGCTTCTGTTGATGGAAAATACCTCGCACCAAGATGTTTCAATTTGAGAAAAAGGAAAAAGACACCCGGGGCTAAATCTAACGGAAAGTGAGGAACGCACTTCACACTGAATTTTGTGAGATATTCAGCAACAGCATTTGCGATATGCGGCCGTACTTGTTGTACAAAAAGGTAACCTTTTGGGTATGACATGTTTTCAGGAAATCTGTAGTACTCGTCAATTATAGCTGCTTGTGCTGGTACAACATTTTTTGAATATCGCAAAATAAGATGACTATAAATGTTCCAAACAGAAGCAACTACTTTTTGGTGCTGGTGAACACACACAGTTCGAATTATTCATGAACATTTAAACATGAATAAGGTTAGTGACAAGACTTCTTTCCTCAGTCCAAAAGCGGCAACGAGTCATCTGTTGCCAGGCATTTTTGGAGCTCTGCCGTGGTAACGAGAGAGAAGTTCTGCAAACCATTGTTATAGGAGATGAAACTATGATCCCTTGTCCAAAAGAGAATCAATGGAGTGGCGTAAACCTGACGAAGCACCGCCTCTAATGGCCAAGGTCACTCAGTCAACCAAGAAGCTCATGGTCACAATCTTTTGGGACTGTGAAGGAATACTCTTCATTGACTTCAAGCAGAGGAACACCACAGTAAATAGGGAGTACTATGCTGGCATACTGCACAGACTACGCGCTTCCATCAAAGAGAAAAGGCGAAGAATGCTGAGTGGTGGTGTGCGCCTTCTTCATGACAACGCGCCTGTGTACACAGCTCCTGTTGCAAAGGAAGTTGTGAAGAAATGTCGCTTCAAGTAGATCGACCATCCATCCTACAGCCCACATCTATTTCCCAGTGACTATTTCCTCTTCTCAAAACTCTATAAGGACCTTTGAGGAAGGAAATTTAAGTGGATGGATGCTGTTTATGCCCATTTTGCAGGCAAAACTTTTGACTATTTAGGGGAGGGGGATTAAAATGTTAATTCAAAGATGTGAGAAGTGTACTGCAATAAAGGGTTGTTGAAAGTGAAATATAGTTTTTGTCTTTATCATACCTAGCCCGGAAACTTATGGACCAACCCTCGTATTTGTAACTAGCCCTACTTTGGTATACTTACGTTCACATGTTCATTTTTTCTTTTGACGAGCTCATCTGTTTTATTTTATTATTTTGCAACGCACCTTACGAGATTGCCACGTTTCTATAGTTTACTATTCTCTAACACAAAATATAATTATATTATAAAAATATAGATGAAGTTTTAAATAATGTGCTATTTATTTACACTTTGCATAACAATGCGCATTTATAATAGCGTTTAAATTCCGTTTTCACTGTTGAGGCATCATTGGCAGTGGACAATGATGAATGATGACATGATAAATTGGGAAATAGTTTTATTTGGTATAGAACAGTTTCAAGGTTAAGCTTAGAGTAACCCTCCCCCCACTATTTAGCAATAATGGCTGAAAAAACTGAAAATTGCTGGCGAGAATCGAACCCCTAATGACTTGGGCCACCCGCGTCGTCGCCCGATGAAAGAATCAACTCAAGTGCGTAGCCGAATTCTCATTTGTCAATGCGCGAATGACCTTCAATGCACAAGCTACGCTGCAAAAACCGTTTCGCCATATGTGTGTAAGAAATGTTGCTACTGTTTTAATTACATGCTTCCTGCGAAAGCAAATGCGTCACATGAACATGCCTCAGAAGAGGGGTCCATTCCAATTTGACCGGAAGTTGCACAATACAGAACAATAGAATGTCAAGGATTGGCGCCAAGATGAAACCCCTCATTCCTATAGCATGAATAGATCAGCCAATCTCTGCAGACATCGCCAGAGATGAACCATTACGTAGGAAGCAAGCTGGGAAATGTTTGTTAAAAATGCGCAACCCCCCCCCCCTGCCCCGGGCATAGCAACACACTGTCACGAGATACCTGGCAATTCCCCAGTGTTGCCATAATTTCTGTATACATTTCGTGTTTCTCATATTATTAATAATATCTAAGGGCGTTTTAATAAAGACATTAGCAATAAAGTAATACTTGTTTACTTTCGCTTCCACATCTATCTCTTTTAGCGCTGTACTGAGAGATTGCAGAGACGTGACAACCTTGTTTTCCTGAGCGAACTGCGACACACCACACTCCTCACACGTATTTTATCAACATTAAGGTGATAGACATCCCGTATTATCCGGGACATTGCCTTCTTTTCAACCTCTGTCCCTTCTTTTATTAAGAGTAAAACGTGACAGCAAATGTCCGTCTTTGTGTTAATGAATTGCCGATATAAAATACCGTTAACAACAGTTCTGATAATGTTTCATGAAAAAATTAAACATTACCGACAACTGACAAAACAAACCGCTATTTACATTACCTGCAACAATGTGGGGGGAGTACAGTAAACGATTGTGGTAGCCGACAATTGAACTGCGCCACTCTCTATGGTAAGATAATGCCAACAAACTACTCTGTTTTATACGAATGTCGCCAACAATACTGACAACTGCAAACGCATGCGCTTCAGTCGAAAGAAATTCATTAGTGACTCTGGTAGAAGACAGTATTGTGTTCTGAATTTAAAACACAGTATACTTTTGTAAACTGCGAGTGCTAAAACACTTAAAAATGTCATTGCCGAAAAGGAAGTGTGTTTTAATAGTGACCTACAGAAGGAATATCCATACATTAAAACACAATTTGTGACTCAGATATTGGATGCAACAAGTGTGCATCTACTTTCAGTATAAGCGATCGGATATATCACAACATATAAACAAACAAAAACATAAAGAATGGCGCGCAAGTTGCATTTTGTACCGCCGTATTGACTATTTTTTAGTGAAAGTTTTGGTGAGCTGGATATGAAAGTACCAGCTGTTAAGGAGCGTTCGCTTATCATACTGTCCAGCACAACCCATGCACTACTTCTAAACTTATCCAATGTACCAAAATTAACGTGGAGTGTAGTAAAACTGAAGCATTTGTATTTAATATTTTAACCTCATTTGCCATTTAATATATTACTGAAAGCTAACTTTGTTTAAATAATGACGGATACATCGAACTAAAAGGACATAAAATATTTCCATTGCTTTTCAGGTACTTTATTCCTAATAAGGCGATTGCTGTTAAAATGTTAGATCTTAAATTTTTGCCCAAGGCATTAGTTTCACCTCAGTCGAGAGATGATACAAACAAACACATCTACAGGAAAAGTTTCCGAATTCAAGACATCATTCCAAAGTCAACTTCCTTCACCGAAGTTCTAGGTCAGGTAGTTTAAATGCACAGGACATTCCGAGAGACAGTTTCATAGGAAATGTGCCAAAAAGTAGAGCCATGTCAAGGTAAATGGAGTATACATTTCTGTCAGTACGGTTTTCTCAACTTCCAATGACATTTTGATGATGTCAAATGCCTCATACCTCTGTTGTTGACATCAGTTCGACTCTTTAAAGAAAATGTTGCTGAAAGTGTTTACCGGGTCTTACCACCATGACCCCGAAATCAATCTACATAATGAAAACTTTGGAGAGTCCCAGTTAACAAGATGTTTCTCCAGAAGGTCAAAGCCACCTTGCTATAGGTCTAAAAATAAACAAATAATTATAAAATACTTTAATGTTATATTCAGACAGCAACTGTTAACAAATATATTTTAACTGCATGCCAAATACATCTCAATCAAGCAAAGTTTCATACTGGCGTTATTACGGACGGTTGATGCAAATAATGCCATCCCATTTTTAAAACAGAGAATTAAGAATTCTTTTATCACAACTAATAGTAAGCAACAAAAAGTTGAATTTCTTTTAAAATGTTAATTTTTTTATGAACTACAGAAGAAACATCAGTTGCAATAAGCAGATAGGTTTTGGATTCAGTATTTTATTAAACAGAATTGATTTTTTCAGCATTTTATGCGTATAAAATTATAATGTCAAGAAAGAACGTTATTAACAATTAAATTCTTTTGGTATTCTGGTGGAAAGTGACGAACTATAAAAATGAGCTGTTAATACGAGGGTAGGTCACAAATAAATGTGGCGTAATGCATGTTTAAGTGAGGCACCTGAGGCTGTTGCCACTAGATCGCAGCATTGGTTCGATGGCAATTGGTTAAGCTCAGTATAATACAATCGATGTTTACAATAGCGAAACACAGTTGCAAGATGGCGCAGTCTAAGTGAGTGTACAACCCTCGAGAAGCGCTCCGTTGTGTCATTTTTGTGGGCAAAAGAATATTAATAAAGAAATGCTTACCTATCCACGGGGAGAAGTGTCTGTCACGTCAAGCTGTTTACAGTTGGGAGCAGAAGTTCTCTGAAGAGCGGACACGTGTTGGGAGATTGACACAGAGGAGAATTTGCAACCAGTTGAAGACTTGATTCGAGCAGAGAGAAGGTAACTATAGCCGTTGCTATTGGTTGTTAACATGGCATGGTCTATCTCACAATGTATGACAAAGTCTATGCATGCTGAGCCCTAACACAAAATGCAAACAATGAGCCTGGGATTACAGCATCTCAATCGCTACAAAATGCCTGCCCTAATTGTCACAGGTGACGAGTGCATCATTAACATGCCAAGGTAAAGCGTGCGTCGATACAATGGAAGCATCCTGCGTCACTTGCAGGGGAAAAAATGTTTAAAGAGACACCATCCGCCAGGAAAGTATTGTTCACATTGTTCTGGAATCACGAAGACAAACTGCTCACGGCATTTAAACGAAAGCGTACAGGACCCCTCACCTAAGGCGCGTTTCTCTTGCATGACAACGCACGTGCTCATACTACCAACAAGACAAATGAAAGGCAAGGAAACTTCACATGGAAAGTCCTCGAGCATCCTCCGTGTAGCTTCGACCTTGCTCCAAGCGATTTTCATTTGTTCGGCCTTCTGAACACCATCTTTCGGGTAAATGATGAAGCTGCAGAAAGAGAAGTCACCGCCAGTATTTTTAATAATGTTTAACGTCCGTTTTTACTACAGAGGCACCACAGGCGGTGGACACTGATGATACATGAGATGAAATGATAAATTGGGAAAGGATTTATTCTTTTTTTTTTTTTTTAAGGAAGGAAACGTTCCAGGCATAAGTTTAGGGTACCTCCCCTACATTTGCCATTTTTGAGGACTGAGGAAAGCCTGGAAAAAACTTCAATCAAGGATGACGGTCCTGGTGGGAATCGAACCCCCAGACGTGGCGATCGACAGCAGCTACTGGATTGTAAAACAACGCGACAAGTGGCTCAATGCACAGGAAGATTATGTTGAGCAATAAAAATCTTTTTTTTTCAAATCAGTGATCTGTTTTAGTTGAGTTGAGAGCGATATCCAAATGTGGAACATCCCCCATATATAGAACCTGAAGGCAGACCAGGTTTAGTATGCATGTCCAAAAGTTATTAAATGGAGGTCTTTTGAAGCCACACACCTTGGAGTTTTATGAGCATTACAATCAACTCGTAAAAGCCACCCTTACATTCACACCACACGGTCATCGCCAACTTTTCCTCAAGGTTTGCAAAGTTACATCCTGGAGACGAATCTAGACCTCTGGTTTCGCTTGGCCGACACCGACTGAATGCCGGGTTTAGTCACCACATTCCGCCACAAAAAGGCGCCTGTTACGATTCATTTTACGGCCAATTCGTCTGCGTTGTTGCATCAGCCGGCACCCAGGGCTGTACAAAGAGCTGCGCTATGTCAGATGAAGCACAACACTAAGATCTTGCTTCATATACATTTCTTGACATATAAATGTGTCACATGTGACAGATATAATAATCCGCCATGCAGGAGCTGCGTAAACTAAGCAAATTCCTTATCTAGTAGAGTAACTTTAAAAATTAATATACAATCCAAATTAGAGCTTATTAATTACTGAAATTAAGTAAGTTAAGGCATTAATGTGTGGTATTAGGAGAACAAAATTACAATTATTGCAATCTGTAAATATTATAAAAGATTTTAGAATTATTATTATTATTATTATTATTATTATTATTATTATTATTATTATTATTGGTATACTATTAATCAAATGAAATATATGAACACTGATAGACAAAGTTATACTGTGTGAGTATTTTTAAATGTAACCATGTTTATGAACTGAGTCCTTGATATCATCTTTACATTCACTAAAATAGAGAGAAACAACAGAAAGTTTCGAGTTACATTGTGTATTTAAGATGATGTTCATGTGTTTCAATAAAACAAAAACATGTTACTATTTAAAAACAATTGCAATGTACTAAGTAAATAAAAACAGTCGAAAGTTACATCGATTTTCAGTGGCTTTGAAATTTAATTTAAATGTTATTAACATGTAACGTAAACGTTTTCTGCAGAGCGCTCTTACATACAAATATAATTCTTACACATATTAGATTAATATTTCATGTTTACTATCTTCATGACGATACTTTTGTTAAATATAAAACATATGCATCATTATAAATACAGTTTATATGGTGAATTAATTTGTCCTTTTATTTTAAAACAATTGAGAGAAAATTAAATGCAAGGGTGCTATTTAAATTTCGATTTTCAAGTATGCCCTAAATGACAAGGTGCAAGGTATTCAATAAAACTTACTATTCATGAAATTAGATTATTAGCAGCTTATTACATTTAATAATTTGTATAAACGGAATTATCTTTGTCACCTTACCAGGTGTTGTATAACAAACGTAAATAAACAACACAAACAAGTTGGCTAATAGCCCTCACCATTAACTCAGCTACAAAATAAATTAAATAATAATCGCTTGGTTCTGATGTAACTGTTGAGGGGAGGGGGAAAACATTTTAAAACTTACTGTATGTTTATTATCTCACAGGCACAATCGTATATCGCATTTAGACTAAAATTATCATATCACATATTGCACAACGTAGGCAGGTACACATTCTTTATCGCATTTGTTTGACATTTCACTTATGTGACATCATAATAAAATCTCTCAATGAAATGAAACAAAATTTTGAATTTTGACCAATCACAGCCCGTTATTGCAGTGAAATAATCGAACCAAATCAATTTACCGCGCGAAGTGCATTTGTCTTCTGACCAGTGTAGCCAACTCTACGCCATATAAAGCCTGACACACAAATTGTACATTTAACTACTTAATGCCTAATCACTGAAACAGTCTAGAATTATTTTGTAAATTATGTAACAATACCTATCTAAGCAACCATAAATTTTAATATACGCACTGTTCACAATGGAATGTTTTTATTTGCCTCTTCTCTATTGGAATTACTGACAATCGACATTCGTCTGTTGCAAGAACGTTTTAAATTATTAACTATTGACAATATAAATTAGGGAAGAGTGAATACGGGATGGGCATCAAAAATAAGGAAAGCTTAGACAAAATTGGATTGGAGTATATTTGGTTCAGGGGAGTGGACACTACACACGCGAGATATAGATAGACAAAATATTTTGTCTCAATGCGCAGAAAAAGTATCGCTGAACCTGCAGGCTCAAATAGATCCGGTGTAGGGAAGGGGAGATTATCTAGATATCTGTGGCAGAGAAGAAAGAAGCGGTCTCGCATGGTGCAGATTAGGGGCTTGGAAAGGAAACAAAACAATTAATGCTCTCGGGGAAAGAATTTGCCCATTGTGCGGAGAAAGCGATACCTGGAGGCATATTTTGGCAGAATGAAGGGAAACGGAGATTTTAAGAAGCGAGCATTTATCACTGCCATTTTAAATGCCAACAGAAATTTAAACATTTTGCAGGAAGCTTTGGTGCATGCGAAATACACAATTTGGGAATATTTCTAGAGAAGACCCAGCAAAGGAGGTTAATGGCTATAGAGAAGAAGGAGGAGTTGGAGAGGGGGTATGAGTAAATAGAAGGGGGGGGCTCAAGAGTAAGGGTTTATGTATTTGTATATAGAAAACATAAATATTTGTATATTTATACATTAGCACGTACAGCCCTAAGGCCCAAGCGACAGTTGTATTTATTTGAATGTATTCTAAAACAAAAACTACAATAAAACGTATAAATATAGATTTATTACAATTTTGTAATCCAAGTTTTGGAGAATTACATTTAAATTCGTGAAATAAATATCACTCGAGGGTCTGAGCTTTTCACATAATCTCGGACCTTCTTGTGATATTACTTGTGACAGTTTTACAAATATGTCACGTTGTCACATTGTATTTGACAGTATTATGTTTCATAAAAGAACTATGTCAAAGTTATTGAATTGTGTCATCTGTCAACTTTTATGAAAGAGGCTCGGTTGCATAAAATAAGGTTTATTACAAATGTAAGGACTTGTAAATTGCAGAGAATTCTGTTCCACAAAGGTTTCTGCTTGTACATTAAAACTCCATACTTACAAGTGTTCAAAGATCTTTTTCCATGTTTTGTTCAACAGAAGTTAGTATTAGTCTTGCAATTTGTACAGATTTCTCGACAAGGGTAGGAATATTGGTAACTACAAACACCAGTGCAAGTTTTAATATCTTTTAAATAATGTTTGCAATCAGTTGACCTCAATATGCCAAGTATTAGATGATAATACTGAGAGTAGGATATATATAAAGAAAGAATAACTCAGTATTTGAGTATATGAAAATGTTAGGTTAAGTACGGCTTATGACGATATTGGCGTTTTCTGTTTCAAATGCATATTTCAGACCAGCAGACTACATGCCGCGAGATAATTTTCCATTTCCCATTCTCTTTTCATAGTATTTTTCTGCATTCATATTTATATAAATATAAATGGAAGAGAAAACTGGACAATAAGCAGACAGGACGGAAAAAGAATTTTAAGTTCAGAAATGATATTTCTTAAAACATTAGCTGGGTATAGTATAATAGATCAGAAGAGAAATAGATGTATAACAGAAGAATTACAGCTTTGAAATCTATTAAAAAATAGATATGCACTGGTACTAAAATGTAAGGAAAATGCCAAAATGCAGATTTCCGAAAATCAAACTTATATTCCCGGTTACCGTTTTTAAGACGGCCAGACCAATTTAATTTTCTTTCTGAACACGTTCTATGGTCTTGTCCTTGTGGTAAAAGAACAAAATAAATATAAACGCTAAAAAAGACAAATAAAATAAATGACAGAACGTAACCTATCAGCTGGAGTCTTTTGTCATATTTCGACGATTGAAATAGTATACGATCGTCAACTCAAAAAGAACTAACCTACGCTTTAATATTGACAAATGTGTTCCTGAGAAAATATATAACACCCAATTAGCAGAAAAGACAATAATTCGTTCTGTAATTTAAAATACAAGAATTGATTACTAAGCTGTGGAACACAACCAAGTTCAAGGTATCGGGAAATGTGACGAACAGCTGTTTGTTCATCTTGCCCTTACATAACGTCACCCTTTTTACTAACACATTACATTCTTTCCTGTTACTTACAACTTACTCCTAAATTAAGTTATCTTCTAAAGGTATACATTAACTGTTTAGTTTCACATACGAGGGGAGGTACATTAGTTACCGGTCTCACGGATACGGATTATCGCCTTCACAAAGCTTTATCTGGTGTGATATCTTATCTGTTAAGTAAATAACTGCAGCTGTAACTTCCACTCCGGTGTATTCAGTTGTTCAGATATAGTTGCATAAAGAAGGCTATGTGTAGAAGATTGTGACATGTTCAAAATGGAGCATCGAGCTGTTATTAAGTTCCACACAAAAGAACGACTTACTCCAAATGAAATCAAACAGCGATTGGGCAGTGGATATGGGGAAGCATCTCCCTCATATTCTACCGTAAAAGAATGGGACAAACTTTTTTGAATGGGTCGAGAAAGCATTGAAGACGAAAGCGTGCAAGTCGGCCCTTGGAGGTGCTCACTCCTGAAAACATCGGTCGCTCTTGTGGAAGCAGAAATTATGAAAGACCGGCGGCTCAAAGTTACAGAAAAAGCAGCAAGGTTAGGCCTTTCTAAAACAACAGTCCTTCGAATTATTCATGAACATTTAAACATGAATAAGGTTAGTGACAAGACTTCTTTCCTAAGTTCAAAAGCAGCAACGAGTCATCTGTTGTCAGGCATTTTAGAAGCTCTACCGTGGCAACGAGAGAGAAGTTCTGTAAATCATTGTTACAGGAGATGAAACTATGGTAATCTACTATGATCCCTTGTCCAAAATAGAACCAATGGAGTGGCGTAAACCTGGCGAAGCTCCGCCTCTAAAGCCCAAGGTCACTCAGTCAACCAAGAAGATCATGATCACAATCTTTTGGAACTGTGAAGGAATATTCTTCATTGACTTCAAGGAGAGGAACACCACAGTAAATGGGGAGTACTATGCTGGCCTACTGCACAGACTACGTGCTTCCATCAAAGAGAAAAGGTGAGGAAAAGCTGAGTGGTGGTGTGCGTCTTCTTCACGACAACGCGCCTGTGCACACAGCTCTTGTTGCAAAGGAAGCTGTGAGGAAATGTGGCTTCAAGGAGATGGACCATCCACTCTACAGCCCAGATGTATCTTTCTCTTCTCAAAACTCAAGAAGGACCTTAAAGGAAGGAAAATTAAGTGTGACGAAGAAGTGTATTGCAATAAAGGGTAACTCAAGTGAAAAGTGAAATATATAAAGATAATATGCTTTAATCTATATGCATTTGTTTAATTTTATTGCGCTTGTATCAATAATTATGGTTTAGAGTATTGACAGAATTTTTCTAACCCTTTTTTTTTTAGAACATCGCATGCACATGGACATGCATGTGCATGCACATGCTTTGTTAATATCATCGTACACTGGTGCAATTGCCCATATACAGGACGAAAATTACACGGCTTTCAGAATGTGTATTCACGCAATTGCCCAGGGAACTTCCGAATAAATTCCTCATGGACGCGGCGAGATTATTCGTGTTTATAACAAAATTTACACTTCGCGAACAAAAATAGAGTGGTGCTCGGAAGTTCAAAGACAGGTAGGTGGCCACGATTGCAGCTCTACTTTGCATACGTTTGTAGTGCAAAGCGTTCGGAAATTAGTTACTCTATAGTATGGCAAATTCTGAGTGAACAAAGCGCTCTTTTCCCACAAAATGAAACTGTGTTTTGGACTTAAAGAGCAGGATAAGCAGATTTACGTCACTTTCGCTTTGCAAATGTCAGTAGATATTCAGAAAATCGTTCAATGGCTAGATACAATCTTGCGGACAGATGAATTATATTTCAAATTAAATGCAGCTGTTAATAGTAACAATTTCAGGATATGGGCGGAAAACAATCCGAAAACATTTGATTCAGCAAGATTACATTATGTCAAGATTACTGTCTGGTGTGGTTCTACGTCATATCTTATAATAGGGTTTTATTTCTGTAAAGAAATGGAAACTAGACAAATGAAAACAGAAACGGTAAATAGGCAGCAATATTTTTGAACGCTGCAAAGCAGATCCACCTCATATACAGAATACCCCAAAAACATTACATAGCACAGCTGGTGATAGTGTTGGGCCTAAGTTCGTACCGTTCTTGGCAGTAATTAGAGGCGCTTTTAAAAAGTTCCGCAATCAAGCTATCCGTTGTTGAACAATTATGTCTACAAACTTTACATTCCACATTTTCACACGCTATAAGCAGGTGAAAGAGCCAGGACTTGGAAGCTGTTCACGGTGATCAGGTGTGTTCATTTGATATCATTGTAACATGGATTTGATCATTTGAAGAAGGGCGAGAGACTTTGAAAGACAACCCTCACTCTGGCCGGCCTCGGGAAACTGTGAACGAGAGAACAATTCAAAGAGTGAGGAACTTGGTGTAGGAAAATCGACATATTACTGTTGAAATGTTAAGTATGGAAGTGTTGGCAGCATTGACAGTATACTTCATGAACATTTAGAGCTGTGCAAAATGTGTTCCACATTCCCTAACCAATGAAGAGAAGAAGAGAAAGGAATGTGCAAGGAAACTGCTGAACATGTTTACACCAAATGTTCTAAACGTTTGACAGATACATGCACTGGTGATGAAAGTTGGTTTTATTTCTATACCTCCCCAAATAAAGCTCAGGACTGCGTGTGGGTAAATGAGAATGACTCAAGACCAGTTTGTTCTTCGGCAAGATTTTCGTTCTCGGAAGCGAATGTTCACTGTTTTCTTCAACTATGAAGCGGTTGACTGTAAGTCAGAAGGAATGACAATGAATGGAGAATACTATGACACTTATATTTTGTATCCTTTATTTGAACAGCTGAGGCGGCGGCGTCCAAAGACAGGAAGTTCAAGACTGTTGCTTTTGCATGACAATGCGTATCCTCACAGAACTGCAAATTTGAGCAAACAGGAAGTGCCAAAGTCCAGTTGCTTGACCATTTTCCCTACAGCCCTGACCTTGCACCATGAGACTTCTGGTTGTTTTCTCGAGTGGCATCTTGCATTGCTGGTAAACGGGTGCAGGACCTTGCTCAAGTTATAAATTCCGCTCTGTTGACAATATCTCAGTCAGTGCTTTTGACAAGTGGTTGCATCGTCTACAACTGTGTGTCCAGAGAGATGGGGAGTTCTTTGAAAGATTGTGAGGGTAAATTTTCGAATTAAGTATTTAGCCTAGACGTTAAGGTGACATTTGCAAACAAAATGTCAATGCCTCTGGTAAAGGTTTTATTTTAGATGATTAGCATAAAGATATTAAAGATATTAATTCTTCTCCGTTATCTATGACTCTCTCCCCACGTTAATCTTCGATATAAATGCCTGGTATTCACGAGCTTACCGATTAAGAGCAAGTAAAGATGCACAAATGGCTTCCAGCTCGTGCGGAACCGGTACATGGATTTTTAACCTTGCCCATGGAATGCAAATGTTGCACGATGTTTCAGCGGTAACAATTAATCACATCTGCTTAATCTCCGGCAGATTGAAGTAGATAATTAAGGATTAGAGTTCAGAAGGACTTTCAGAAAATGGCGAATCGCTCACGTCATGGTGGCCCTTTCTGAAACGACAGAACCATTTGCTAGATGTTCTTTCTGTAATGACATTCTCCCCCGTATATTGCACAAATGTTTCTCTGCCTGAAGAAAAATATGTCAGAAGTGTTGGTTTTATTCCACTTGACACTACATCTTCTTTAGCTAAAGAATAGCGCAAGCGTTCATCAAATTTGTAAAACCCAAGGCGTATTTACTAACACAATGAATGACAGATAGCAAACGGAAACAACGTCCCTCCAAAGCTATGTCGTGATGACGAACTTGTGTTTAATCTTATAACAGGCATTTTCTGAACAATTGGCCTCCTAGGTCATCAGATATGAATCCGGCTCACTACTGGTTATGGGGTTATCTCAAAGACCTACCACTAGTGAGTCGATATTTAATGTCATTGAAAACATTCCTAGGAATGCCCTTGGTAATGCGGTTTATAGCATAGAAGGCTCTTAATTACTTATTAAAGAACACAGTGTGGTTTAGTGATAGCGTTTGCGACTACTAATCCGGAGGTCTTGGGTTCGAAACCCGGAGTTTTTTCTTCACTTGAGAAGGTTAAGTGTCAGCTTTAAGAATCCAACGATGCTGAGTCCCTTGCGCCATCATTAATTCATTCCATTCATCCGTAAAGACTTGTGTTTAGTCAGAATGGTCCGAAAGATTCTCCCAATATTTTGAAATAACTAATCAAAAATAAGAAATATTAATTTTATTGTTATAGTGTCTTAAAGGTGTCTCTTTTGATGATCTTCTACAATTTTCAGTATTTGTGTGACGTCCTTGTTGCCATGACACTCCAAAATCCGTTTTCGGAAACCGTGCCCCAACGTCCTGGTTGTCTGTTTATCAACAGATGTCCGTGCTTCCTTCACTCTTTCAAGAGCTCTTCTGTGTTGCGCGGTCCAGGGTGTCCTGCAGCCTATCAGTCCAGACATCACTGAAGTTCTTCCGAATGACATCCAGCGGTATGTGCAATTGCATCATCTGCATCAGATTTCCAAGTGAAAAACGTGGAAATTGTCCAGGGTCTCAATGACTTTCTGGCACACAGGCAGAATTTTTTATGTTAGTATTCTCCATCCACAGTTGCGTTTTGGGGGACGATATGCAATTCTGTCTTACCGTAACGAGAGATCCGCCCAGTAAACATAATTCAGGAGTAACAACAGGCGAAACCTGTTGAGGGCTATCTGTCCTGATCCATACATTTCTGCAGCTGAGAAGCTACCCCCACCACAAATTTCATAGAATTGCCTTCCGTAGATCAATACAAGGTTATTCACCAGGACTATTCAAACCTACAGTACTTCCCTCATCCTCTCTATTTCCTGATATTCGTATGCCCGAGGTAACCGTGCGCTCCGTTCACTAATGAAGGTTCTGTTATTTAAAGACCTTAAGTGAATGGGTTGAGGAGAAAGTTTTTGACTGTTTGAAAAAAAAATAAAAGCATAAAAAAATTCAAAATAAATATTTTTGAGGTGAACATGCATTTAATTTAATAATTTTTTTCAATTCGACAAATTCAAATGCTTTTATGTTTGTTTTAAAATGCATATATAATCGCCTAAAATCCATAACGATACATGCAAGGGGGGGGGGTAAAGCTTAAAATAGGCAACAGAAGTTAAAATAGACAAAAAATAAAAGCTCTATGCAGCGAAAATAAACAATTAAAAAACACTGTGGCTTTTCTTGTTTATTCTTGTTATAATAAAATCCAATTTCTTTACGAACAAATTTTTGTTTTTAGCATTTACTGATCAGTTTGCTGAATAAGGGTTTTTTTTTCAGGAGATTTTCCTCAGGTCTTAAGGCGAATGCCGCTTGGGAAACTTGAGCCACAAAGTCTCCTAAGCTCATTCCACAGAATTATCAATCCTCACTATCCTTGAGATAAAGTAGGGTATCGCAACCTCAGAAGTCGGCTACGTTATATTTAGGCTAGGGGAGCATCGCACAAGTCCGAATGGACCATGAATGCATTAAGACCTAAGGAAAATTTCCCGAGAAAAACCTCTTTGAGGAAATTGACCAAAAATGCTAAAAACGAAAATATAATTGCAAAGAAATTGGGTTTTATTATAACGAGAAGTAATTTGAAATACGCGCGCTTTCAAGCTGGTTAGAAACCAGTTTTCATTTTTGCAGAATCTAAAAAAAATTGCCAGTTATAGCCATTTTAGCTGATATTTATTACCACTATCTAATAATTGCCTGATCTTGAAATGCCATTGGAAATGTGAAGCCTTGCTGGCCCTTCAAAGATACAATTACCTTGAACTGAATCGAATTTATGGCATAATTATTTTTAAAATTTTAAAAGGGAGTGTAACAGAATGGAAATTGAAGGAAAATATGTCATCAAATTAAGATCAACAATAGATCATTTTATTCTTTTTAAATCAATAGAATACGTAAAAACATTTCGATATAACAACAATTGATTTGGAAAATACCGGCTGTTCCATTTGTCTTCCTCACCCAAACATTTTTCTGATGAATGCATTG